>OY660875.1:26152500-27602500 GCA_962446985.1 Xyrichtys novacula
CTAGCATTAGAGGAGTGTTTGTTTAAAGTGCCTCAAACAATAAGCACATGATGTCAGTATTTGCTGTTTTATTTTTTCTGTAAATGTTTTTAAAGAGTCATTTTCGGGTCTACACTCTCTGCTTAATCTTTCGGTCAGAAAGGGTTAACTTTACTATAGACATGCAAATTCTCTGGTATGAACGATGCCACTGGATTGGTGATATAAATAAGCAGTGTGTGCTCCTTACATGCCAAGACTGCAGAGGGAAACATGATTCATGGTTCCTTTGTCTCCTTGCTATTCTTTAGGTCACACTTTGTCCCCATAGAGGGAAAGAACTCGAGTCAGAGAAGTCCTCTAAACTTAAATTAGTCACACATTCATTGATATGAAGGAAAACCATACTGTTTTAGAGGTTTTTAAGAAAGTTGACTTCTCCAAAAACAATCTGATATTATTTAGGGAAGATTTGGTTTGCCTTGGCATAACTGGCTGTTAAGTTTTAAAGGACTGACCCTTTAGGTTATAATTATGCAATTAATAGTTTATGCTTACTCCTCTCCTTTCAAACTTGTTCCATAGCCAATCTTCATCCCTCTTCACATTTAGAAAGGAGGGTGTAGGGTAGCAGTAATCAGCTGGCTGCAGATTTTCACCTGAAAGACTAAACTGAATCTTTTACATGGAGCAACACAAAAACACATCCAGGCAAGTATATGAACAATTTAAAATTTATTGGAGAAATTGTGACACAAAGATGCCAAATTTATGATTCATGTGGAAACACCTGTAGATCATGTTTGAGAAAAATACTGTTAACACACTTTCAATCATTGTCAAATATGTTTCTTTTATCAAAGGAACCAACAACAGGTTTCTAGAAAAGATCCTGTCAAATTTCAACCAGGACTTTGGTTTAATTTTGGTGCAATATTTGTCAATCCTTCAGGACTCTTAAAAAACTAGGGAGTGACCCCGTGTCACTTACTTTTAACCTTACATTTTCTAAACAAGTGCTTTAGGTCTTAATTAAGTGATTTGAAAAACAGCAAAAAGAAAACTAAGCCTGTTTTCTGATTGTCAAACTCCTGAGCTTCTAAACACACCTGGTTTTTGTGGGTGAAAAGACATGGTGACTGAGATGGTGTGAAACCACGCCGGTCAAAAGAACTGGAACTGGAATTTTAAGGCCATTATTCTCCAGCTTTGGTACTGAAACACTGAACGTAGAACAAGCTGTTGCTTTGAAAGGTTAAAGCAAGTGTTCAGCTGCACAAAAAGACAAGTCACTGTCAAGTCTGAAAAATTTGGTTCACACTTGATTATCAGAATCAGAATATTACTGCTGGATTACAGTTAGTAGAGGCTGTGAATCTAACCATCTGTTGAAGTGTCTTTTTAAAGACTGTCTGTTAAAAAGACCTCTATCTTTTAGAACAATATTCATTATATTTGAACACTTTCCATGTTGGTGAACTGGATTGAACAGAAGATTTGCAGGTTTGAGGCTAAGGATGAACTGCAGTAGAAATGTCAACCACCTGACTCTTTCAAACCATTAAGAACGTTTTCAGGCCTCAAGGATAGAAACAGTGAAAGCTGCTCAACATCAACTTGAAAACTATTTTGTACAACACTAAACTTGGCTTCTCTTGTAAAGCCTCTGTTATGAAACATTATCCTTAGCTTCTTTTATTTGGTAGCATCTCCGTTCATGATGGAGTCAACAGTGAAGTTTGGGGTCTCGCTGCTGGCCTCGCACTCGGTGTTGACGGAGCTGACCAGGCAGCTGATAGACCTGTAGGCCAGGGTGGAGTCTTGAGTGGTAGAGACACCTCCAGGTGAGTAGGCTACAAAGACAAGAAACATTTATGAGATTAGATCATGCCACACAAAGCTCCTTTTTCATTGGTTAAAGGTGTATTTTGTATTCTCAGTTTAACAAAATCTAAAACACAATGTTATATGCTGAAGAAAGGTTATGAGAAGAGGTTTAAGACAGCCCACTACATGACAAAGCCAACCTACAAATACGACTGCACGTTTTTGTTTTGTTTTGTTTTTATGGTAAGAAGTTTAAGCCAATTTTGATTCTGGTTGAATTTGAATTTGTAGTGTAAAATTTCCAAAACTGTGGGGAAAAGCTTCAGAAAAGTTGCTGTCATTTTAAATCCCTCAAATGTTGCTGTATTTTTACAACTTGCAGATGCGTCATGCATTTGTCAACTTTTTGTTGTTATATCCCGTCCCTTGTAATATCTCAACATCTCCTACAACACATCCACCACCCGGGCTATCCTGAAATGTATTTTGCTTCACCTCGGATAACTTTTACCAAGGCATACAGAAAAAAATACTGATTTTTTTTGTCGCACTTTGATAAACTATGTTCATTTATTTTGAAAAGAAATAGACTTCAAATATTTCTCCTCTCTTTCAGATATTGAGCTGCAAATCTTCTCCTTGGATACTCCACAAAGGCATTAATATGATAAATTTCTATTGGCCGGTGTAGGTAGACAGAACAGCAGCTCCCATAAAATAAAAAATGTCTTTGTATTGTGAGGCGGGTAAATAAAAATGGTGAATAGAAAATACTGTAGTGAGACAGAGAAAAGAGCAGAGTGGTATCATCGGCACTGCAGAACAAATGGTCCTCTCTGCTATTGGCCTGATATAAATTTAACTGTACACTAAAAGCATTCTTACCAAAGCTCAGGATTTATGGCAAATTGAAGCAGTCAGCAAAATGGGAAGACAGCGCACACTAAACAAAAACCATCAGATCTTTTACAGTTAACATCAGAGCTTTGTGCACCCACCCATTTTAACACTTGTCTACAGATACTGCGCTGCTCATACAGTAATAACAGAAATAAAACTGGGAGGCCAGCAGACATTCGGCTATGAACAAGCATTCAAAAATTACTCTAGTTATAATCACTGTGGACTCTTAACACACTTGAGAAAAACTGAACACAACATTGAAGCCATGACAGTCAACAACACAGTTCAACACAGATTTCATAACTTCAACTTTAAGTCAATGTGGATTGAAGCTTGGTGATAAATCAGTCTTATGGTTGGTTCATAGCAACAGTCTGTTATTTCTTCACACCATTGTTTTTAAAACCACACTGAGTACAGTGTTTCCCACACATCAACTTCAATCAGTCTGAGGGAAGGAGTCCAACACATCTAATCTCTGCCTGGCAAAGTACTTTGTTTTTAATAACATTCAGCAATATGGATAATACAACATGGATAATATTTTTGACCTTCGTATTATGAATTATTTTAGGAGTGAAAATTTAGAGTGGAAAAAAATGTTTGAAGTAAGTATCGGGGCTTAACGATTAAAAGCAACAACTTAACATGCTTCAATTAGGGGTGTCCCGATATGATATTGATATCAGATATCAGTCCGACATCAGCAAAAAAATCAAATATCGGGTTAAATCAGCTTGCATCTAAAATCTCTGATACCAGCACTCCAATACAAGCAGTCTATTCCAGACTCCACTTTGGTACCTTTATCCAGCAGTGCCTGGATCCAGCATGCAGAGCCCACGTGATCACAACAACAGTGTGCACTAAGGTACTAACAAAGTAGCAAGGAGTTGGAGTGATGTCGGCCATGTGGCAGAAGTGTTGCAGCTGAGTGCAAAACTTGTCATGCACAATTTTGTGCCAATATCAGATCAATATCAGTATTGGCCAAAACTGAAGGCTACAATATCGGTATCGTATTGGGAGTAAAAAATGTGTATCGTTTAGGGTCTGACCGATATAGATTAATCGATTAACGATTAATCTGCCGATTTTTAATACATATATATATATATATATATATACTGTAGGCTAATGCTCTTCATGCCAAAAGGAAGACTGACTGATCAAACTTGGACCAGAAATGTGTTCTGTTGTTTATTCTACCATTACTGGCACAGCTAACAGTGAAGCAAGGCTAATAGCTGGTGGCTAACTCTAACTTGCAGATTACATGGTGCTTCACCGTTAACTCAGCGTGACTGAGACCAGCACAGCAGGGAACATCGTGAAGTGGGTTGAACTGAAACTTGTTGACTTATTCTGTATTTCACAAACTGCTTTATTTACCGATGAGGCGGGCCACTCTCCTCTGTGTGTCCCTGAGCTGCCTGCTTCAGATCCGTCACTCTGCTGTGCTTTGAGGTAGTTAGTGGATGAAGACTGTCACGAGGTTGCTGCGTCATCTACAGGTTAAGTCGGGGAACTTTTCAAATGGAGAAAGATTTTTGAAGTGAAACCGAATCTTATCCTCCGCATTTTATTTCTGAAAATATTGGCGAAAATCAGCGAGTTTTGGCCGATTACCGGTTAGTCTCAAACGGGCTAAAATTGGCTGATTTAATCGGCTCGTCGATAAATTGGTCGTGCCCTGGTATCAGGACACCCCTAGCTTTAAATTAACCTGTTGCTAAAGGCCTCAGGTTTGCCTCTGTGGGAACTTTGGTGTCAAAGAGCAGCAGAAACTTCAGCTGTGAGCACCTATTCTGGCTTTGAAAACCAAGGTGCTCGCAGCTGTTGCTACCTGATGGAGTAACACCACCTGTAGTGACACATGATATCACATTTTTTTTAGTGTCAGAATGAATTCGATGTTGAACTTTTTTAAACAACCATTAGCTGTAAACACCATGATTATAAAAAACAAATATATGAGTATTTTTACAGGATATTTTGAGCCACTTTTTTCTCTCTTCTTTTAATTACACCATTGGCACGGTAAGCTGTGACCCGAGCCGTGTTTCAATATGACAGAAACAGTTCCTTCAAAGCTCTCAGTGATCTACAGTAATCAAGATGCAATTTAAGACTTGCTGCTTTTATCAAGAGTCAACAAAAGCTGATGTCAGTTCTTTTCTCAGACTCCTAGGACATTTTGATTGGCCACTATTCCCTCCCCCCTCCCTCTCCTCCTCAGCAGTGGTGGGAGGGAAGAGTAGAGGAGTAATTTTTCTCCTCATTAACTTCCTGATTGGTTTCAGACTCCAATTTTTGCCCGTCTGCAGTATGTCACCAATTCCAAACAGGCAGCTCAATCGTTAATACTAATGTTTGTGTAGCTAAGTGCTCCGTGCTCTTTCGGTCTTATCCCTCAGTGGTCTACTTGTAAAGCAATAACAACGTGTGGGTGGGGGGAGAGCGGCTGTGAATTAGCCTGTTCGCTGTTAATTCTCTGCCTGTTCATCAGCAGGAAATCTATGATGTAATTAAAGGCTGGGAGCAACTGGACGTGTTAGTTTCACTGGAGATGTTAAATCATGACACGCTGCTCTACACATGTTCTCTGCTGCTTCTGTCTGTCCTCTGCTCTCCTGTTTAATTCAGATTAATGTTGCTGAAACACCACAAAGCCTCGTTCTCAATTAGCATCAGAGCACCTCTTAATGACATCATGAAACTAATTAAACACAAACAATTAGCTAGTTATGTTTTATTGTAAGCTACATATTCTGTTGAATTTAGTTTTTGGTCTCAGTTATACTGGCAAAACTGAAAAAGCACTTCTCAGACACTAAAATTAACCTTTTAGTCAAGTCAGAAGCACAAAAACATTTCATTTAGAGCCATGTGAAATAAAGAAGATCAACAAAGTGACATAGCTAAGATACATGAATTGAGGTTTGAAAAATTTCCTGCATTTTCTTTTCACAGCCTATCTTCCCATCCATCATAATTCTCTGCTGAGAAATGTGATAAAAAAAGCCGTTTTGTCAAGATGCTGTTAATCTCAACTGACACCTGCCCTGTAGAGGCTTTGACAGCAATTAAAACTAACTATAAAGAAAACATAAACCTTATTTACAGCCTTGCATGCTCTGTAGGTCATGAAGAGGCATCAGTATTAATGTTAGTCTATTTCATATCTAGCTAAAAACTTCTCAAAGAAGCTTTAATATGAACTTATTCCATCCACTCTAGGCCCTGGAGTGGCATTTCTCTCTCATGGCTATTCTGTCCACCTTTGTTGTATGACTTTAAATGCCAGAATGCAGCACAAGAGCAGAGTAGCTGCACTTGCAGATATACACTCACCGGCCACTTTATTAGGTACACCTGTCCAACTGCTCGTTAACACTTAATTTCTAATCAGCCAATCACATGGTGGCAACTTAGTGCATTTAGGCATGTAGACATGGTCAAGACAATCTCCTGCACTTCAAACCGAGCATCAGTATGGGGAAGAAAGGTGATTTGAGTGACTTTGAACGTGGCATGGTTGTTGGTGCCAGAAGGGCTGGTCTGAGTATTTCAGAAACTGCTGATCTACTGGGATTTTCACGCACAACCATCTCTAGGGTTTACAGAGAATGGTCCGAAAAAATATCCAGTGAGCGGCAGTTCTGTGGGCGGAAATGCCTTGTTGATGCCAGATGTCAGAGGAGAATGGCCAGACTGGTTCGAGCTGATAGAAAGGCAACAGTGACTCAAATAACCACCCGTTACAACCAAGGTAGGCAGAAGAGCATCTCTGAACGCACAGTACGTCGAACTTTGAGGCAGATGGGCTACAGCAGCAGAAGACCACACCGGGTGCCACTTCTTTCGGCTAAGAACAGGAAACTGAGGCTACAATTTGCACAAGCTCATCGAAATTGGACAATAGAAGATTGGAAAAACGTTGCCTGGTCTGATGAGTCTCGATTTCTGATGCGACATTCGGATGGTAGGGTCAGAATTTGGCGTCAACAACATGAAAGCATGGATCCATCCTGCCTTGTATCAATGGTTCAGGCTGGTGGTGGTGGTGTCATGGTGTGGGGAATATTTTCTTGGCACTCTTTGGGCCCCTTGGTACCAATGGAGCATCGTTGCAGCGCCACAGCCTACCTGAGTATTGTTGCTGACCATGTCCATCCCTTTATGACCACAATGTACCCAACTTCTGATGGCTACTTTCAGCAGGATAATGCGCCATGTCATAAAGCTGGAATCATCTCAGACTGGTTTCTTGAACATGACAATGAGTTCACTGTACTCAAATGGCCTCCACAGTCACCAGATCTCAATCCAATAGAGCATCTTTGGGATGTGGTGGAACGGGAGATTCGCATCATGGATGTGCAGCCGACAAATCTGCGGCAACTGTGTGATGCCATCATGTCAATATGGACCAAGCTCTCTGAGGAATGCTTCCAGCACCTTGTTGAATCTATGCCACGAAGAATTGAGGCAGTTCTGAAGGTAAAAGGGGGTCCAACCCGTTACTATCATGGTGTACCTAATAAAGTGGCCGGTGAGTGTATGTTAAAGCTGTCATGAGGTATTGGCCGATGGATGCAGGATAGCACTATGTTGGATGGATTTCCCACCCTTTAGCACAGCACACAGATTTTTAGGGCCTGTGTCCACTAGCTGCATTTTTGTGCTAGCAGTGCCTACAACCTTACTGGTACTGGCCCCGACTCAGGGATGTGTCCCCCCCCCCCCCCCCCGTAAAGTCGCAAAATCGCATCGTGCTTGATGTGTTTAGTCAGGGGCGTCAAAATTCGCCTCTGAATATTTCATAATTTTGCGTTCTATATTTGTGTCGGACCCGGTGTGTAAGGACCTTCACTAGTAAATAACTAACCATTAAGTTGGTCCTAAATTGATCTCCAAACTTGACATTTGTCTACAGCTCTTCTAAGGAACTTAAGGAATTTTGGCTCCCCCTGTGGACAAGGACAAACCTTCTATCTTTGCTGATTTTGTCCTGTTATCAGACAAAACAAATCTCATCCGGCTTTCTCATAACAGTCAAATGTATCACCTATCATGAAAAAAGTTTACATGGGTTTTTTCTTACCATGCTGTGACATCTACCCCCTCACACAGCCATTACACCAAATAAAGACAGTCAATCTCTTGGCTCATGATCAGGTTTGTTTTTATAGGTCATAGAGAAGAATCAATGCTGTCTGTTTGATGACAAGATAAATTCAATTTTAAGAAAACTACACAAAAAAAGTTAAGAGCAACGGAAAGAAATAGGTTCCTAGGTTTCGCAGCTGTGAAAAATGGCTTCTTGATTTTGATTGGTCATTGAGACGGAAGTGACAAAGGGGCCATCAGCACCTTGGGCACTTTTGGTGCTGAAGATCAGAAAGATGCATTGGTTTTGTTTAGAAAAATGATACTGCCAGAGGCTAAAGTCACTATTAGTGAGCACAGCAAATGACTGCAGGAACACACGCCGTCAAAACTGCAAACCACAAACCAAACACTTTCACTATCAACATTCACGTTTACAAATTCTGTAGTTTTCATTCTGAATGCATACTTAGTGCCGAACTTCAAGGTATCAGGAAATCATTTTGATATTTTTAACCCTAACCCTAACATTAAATAATTCTGATCTTAATTTTAAGTCCGCAGCAACCAAAAAACCTTCCAGGTATCAGTGAGATCTCTCAGGTTTCAGGTGTGAAAGAACAATTCTGCACACAGCACAGTATATGTATTAACTGCACTTACTGCATCTCTCTGTGTGAACCATAGAAACAGAGGCGCTTTTGTCCGTCTACATCTATTTGAGGCTCAGGCCGTGTACAGACTAAAACAGTTTGTAACAGGAGAAATTTTACCTGTTAGCAATGTTGAAAGAGAGTTTATTCTCCTGAATGAACTTTTGCCCTTTTCCCAGTCACTCAGCACTCTATATAAGATTTCAAACTATTAAACAGTCTTTGTGTGGACTAACAAAAGGAAGCTTTTTTAACCTCCCACTTGTCCTGCTGAAGGAGAGGAGGGAGGGAGCGAATGAAGGTGCAATCATTTCTACTGCTGCCAAGCAGGAGAACAAAAGCCCAGATGTGAGAGGAGATGGTAATTCAGTCTGATCCAGTAAGATAAGCTTTCTCTGTGGGTTTCATACTCCACACTCATCCACCGCACACAAGGGTCATACGGGCTGATAACACTTAAGTAAACACACACATGTGCACACTCACACAGCTTTGCATTAAGAGGTAGGGATGTGAATGAGTTTCTTCAGTCACTGAAACTTCAGCAGTACAAATGCAGATAATATATCCATTTAAAGATGATAATCATTGGGCAGAAAAACATGAATACTTTAATGACCCTCGGTCTTGGATCACTGGAAAATTTAATGCCATTAAAAAGCCTGCTCTTTATTAAGACTAGGATTTTGGTTGAAATTTGTTTAAAAGTAATGAATCAAATATTTAAATGGTACCTTTTTGTAATGCCGCTCAAGTGTGTGTTCAAATAACAAGCTTTGTTAATTCGGAGTCTTCTTGAACCTTGTTGATAAATGAAATTCGTAAAAAGGTCAGATACATAAATGAACAAGAAGCAGCAGAAGGCAGGGCGGGACATTGCTGTTGTGTGTACAAAGAGAGGAAAGCTGTAGGTGTGGTGTGTGTGAATGTGTGAGGGTGGGCGGTGAAGCAGATCTAATAAAATCTGCTGTGACTCGGGTTTTGCTACATGATCATCACCAGTTTGAATACACTGGTGTTTGTACACACACATTTTGGTTCTAGTCTGCACCCAACCGAGATTAACTTTGGCTGATGCAGATGCAGCCACAGTAGCAGGTAAACTAAGTAGTGTAATGCAGTGATTTGTGACAAAGATGTAGTCTGGATGTACCCCCTCTGTTCAGCTTTGACACTTCAGACACATCAGAGAAGAGCTAGGCTCACTCACCTGGATGCATTGTCACTGTTATGGCACATTTATCAACCAGGTAAACTTAGGTGGTCCTTTCTTTACAAGTTTGAAATAAGAAATCAAAAAAATAAAAACACGGATGCAGGAGAGAAACTGAAATACTGAGCAACTTATTGACACAAGATATTGAGAACTAGGGTTGCAAAATTCTGGGGATTTTCAAAGTTGGAAACTTTCCATGGTAATTAATGGGAATATATGGGAATCAACAGGAATAAATCAGAAATTTACTAAATCAAAATTTGGCCCTCAACAGGGAACTTAAATATAGTTGGGGAAAATATATTGTAGCATAATCTTGGCTAAAACAACCAGATTTAATGCAAGTACACTCCTCAATCACATGCACACAGCACACTGCTTACTGCAGGGCTATTGAGGCCACACCCCCTACATGCACTGTGCATTCCTCCATCACACGCACAGATGATTTCTTGAACTATGGAGGCCACACTTTTGAGCCCAGAGCACAAGACATTTGAGCCCACAGACTATATAAAGTCAAGTAAGTTTTGATAATATTATGGGGTAAATAGATTTGATCTAAAATAGTGTTAATATTTAACTTGCGAGGAAAATTACATAAAAAAGGTGCTGAATGTGAGTTATTTTTCATTTTATTGACCATTTAGGGGCTAGCTTATTATGGGGGTGGTATAGTAGCCTGGCTGGGCCATCCTGTTGCGTGAATCACTTGACGTTCCTTCCCACAACAGTCTGGACTTTGGCCCATTGGGAGCGTGTATTCCCGATCAGAAAATAACCGGGCCAATCAGAGACCGTGTTTTCACTGTTACCCGGACAACAGGGAAAGGCAGCCCCTGATTGGTCCATGTACTACTGTGACCAATCACCGTAACCAAGCATCTGTGATGATGTCAGATGCTTGGTTACGGTGATTGGTTACAGTAGTCTTTCTATCAAGGAAAGTACTCCCACTCACTTTCAGGGCTTCCAATGGGCCGAAGTCCAGACTGTTGTGGGAAGGAACGTCAAGTGATTCACGCAGCAGGATGACACAGCCAGGCTAGTGGTATGGGGATGTGCGCGGTTATTCGGATATCTGTGTAAACGGGCCTGTCCTTACTATCCGTTTACTAAATAATATTTGTTTATTCTATTAAAAAAAAGATTCCGTTTTTACTGTCATGTCTTAATAAAAGTGCGCATTAAACGAGCTAAAATGTGTGGATCATTTGCATGCGACTCTTTCTGCCTGGCTCGCTGCTCTGGGCTCGCAGCGCTGGCCTGCAACATGCATGGCATCGTGGGTTAACATCCTCAAAGTGAATCAACACATGTGATCAGCCAGAGCAATGTCGGTGAGAAAAAAGAGCAAAGTTTGGGAGTATTTTGATTTAGATAAAAATGGCACACAAGTGGCTGCTTGGCTTGAGCGCAGCAGATCGGAGCTTAATTGTTTCAATCTTTCATGTACTTTATGTCATTCTCCAGCGCTGAAATACAATTCTGTAACATATTTTTAATATTATAAGCATGGCTTTCATGTACTCTTAATATTCATTTCAGATGATATCTGGCCATATCGATTGACATGTGCTCAATTTGGGCTATTTCAAAATAGTCGTTTAAACGTCAGTGAAATTAACCGCTGGGAACATCCCTAGTAGCTACCTCAAATGTGATGCTATTTTTTCTGACTCCTGCAAGACGGTTTTCTGAAACCATACAATAATTTATAAATCAATTGTCAAATATTTTGAAAACCATTGCAGTTGTTTAGCCAACTATATTTCTGTTCATGCCATTGCATTAGTGTTTTTACAACCTTTCTGTTATTTTTATTCTACAGAAAAATGCCACGTTCACGATCTGATTTCACACAAGCTAATTGTTGAAGGAAAAATATTTACATTTATGTTTGGATAGTATACTGTTTGTTTAAATTACCCCCAATTTCCAGTTAATTCCCATAATTCTCATGGAAAGTTTCCAATTTGGTATATTTTCAAAATTCCCAGGCTTAACTTCCCATGGAAAGTTTCTGGAAATTTACCAGAAATTTTCCGCCCCTTTGCACCCCTATTGAGAACTAAACATGGTGACTTTAAAACACCTTTCTGTGGTCTCATGCACAGACATGAATATTACATCGTGAGCTGGAGGACCCGGCACAATTAATATTTACACTACCCTATTAAAAGAACAAAGAGGCCGATGATATGAGCTAAAATGAACAGGGTGATGTATCTCAGCATTTTCAATAGACCTTTCTAGATGGAAACGGTGACCTTTCCAAAGCTCTGAACCATGGCTCAGTTTTGATCTGCAGATTCAATTTGCTCAGTGTGGCAATATTCAACAGCCAACCTAGAAGTTACCAGAAAACAATCAGCTGTCTGGATTTGTGGGTGCTGCATGAGGACAAGAGCACTTAGTGGAGGCCATCATCAAGGGAACACAAATTCAATCTTAAGAATGAAGAGTTGCCTGTCACATGACAAGGTTGGCCTGGGATTAAATGGCCCCCATTAAAATGATACGAGCTGTGTCTAAAAAAATTGTCCCAGGCCAGTTTGAGAAGGTCTTATAGGTGTCCAGCTGAGGACAACCCCTTGTAGAGATGGACACTCCCCTCTCCAGAAATGACATGGATGTCTGGCTCTTCATCAGCCAGCAGCAGGAATTAATGACCCAGAAAACTCAGTCAAAGAGCAGACAGGCAGGCAGGCAGGCTTTAAATACTGAGCAGTGAAGAGTGGAGGCTCAGGGCTCTCAGCTGATGTTCACACTGCACACCTTCACCCTCAGTTTCAAACCACTGCTCACACCTGACCTTTTTGAGAGACTACTAATTCTACAAGGTTTGAAGGAAGAAACAGTTTCTGTTCATGATTTGAACAAGTCAAAGGTAAAATGCACTTTGTGTCAAACAGAATAAAATAAAAAAAATAGGAATACTTCCGATTTTGCCCACCCTCTAAGAGCTAAGTAAACAGGTGAGCAACCTCATCACAAAAGCCACTGTTTCTGAGAAGGCAAACTGCGAAGGGTTATTTCTGGTTATGAGTACAGTTCATTTCATTTGCTTCCCAAATCAAGACACTGAATTACTTTACATCTAAATAGACTTTTTTTTCCTGCAGTGTGTGTGCAATTAAACCGTCTATGTATTTCTCATTCTTGTCTCAAAGCTGAGGATCTGTTGAGACAATTGCTGAAAGGGATGCAGTCTCTTATGCAGCCATTACAGGGGTCACAGACACTTAAATGCTCATTATTGGTTTCTCATGGAGCTGACAAGCTGAGGGCCAAACGCAAGCTGACAGGAGGCATCAGTGTTTGGGGTCAAAGGCTAATTAAGCAGAGAGGAACCTTTGCTCCTGTATTGTTAACCAATCTGTCCCTGGTGAAGATGACTGCCGGAGAGGCGTGACACAGCCCTCGTCCCTATGCTAAATCTCCATTTCGGCTACTGTGCCCCATCAACTCACAAAATGGCCTGTCAGTCTATCGCCTGGCTCTCTGATGCCGTCCGTCGAAAAGTTATGGATATGCAATAATGAGCTGAGGCGGGCCGATCAATATTTGCGGGACTTTTCTATCACTACATTTTAAACATGAGATTCATTGCGAGTCGACAGGGTAAGAAAAATGCCAAAGTAAAGGACACAGGAAGAGTGAAATATATTGCTATGGAGAGAAGGACGCCTCCCGTGGGTGCTAAAGCTGCCATATGTGTTTATCCAAGTCGTTCAGCTGTTTCAGAGAGCTGCCAAGGCAACATCATTTATCAATCCCTGCTGAGCCGCTGCACAAAAACAGAAAAAACAAGGAGAGTGGCTGAAAGAGCATGATGAGGTGAGGAAACTGTGACTAACAGAGTTAGTTTGGAGCAGAGATACTGAGAACACAGCAGCTCATTTGTGTTGGGAAATGTGGGTTTCTTTTATCAAGGGTGTGAAGATTTCTATGTTACATTTTATTCAAGCATTTTATTCGCACGTGTTCTGTGTCCGCAGTCCTCTGTTTTCATTGGACAAATGCAGAAATGATTTCAGGCTTTACAATAAACCAAACTCTACATGTGGTTAATAATTATAATTTTGACATGACTGATGACGATTACAGATGTTTAAACTGTGTGCACTTGTAGTAGAAAACTATTTTGAGTATTTTAAGAAATTATTATTCAGTGGTAATAAGCAGCAAACGTCAGCTTGTGTCTAAGCAGTGATAATGATGTTTAATATCCGCATGAAACATAAATAAAAAGCTGAGGGCCAAAGGGTGTATGATTAGTCATGTCTGTGACACGTTATGCAATTCCAAGTAATTTACGCTTTAATACCACTCTGAAAAAATACTTTAAAAAAGTAAAAGTCTTGTGTTCATTATGAAATTACATTATTATATAAAAAAGTAAAAAAGCTGTACCTGGTTGATGCTTATTAGTACCTTACTAACCCAAATTAAAGTTGGGTTTGTTACATATACTGTATTTATACAGTTGAAAAAACAGGATCGTTCTAGCTTTAGGTTTTAGTAATGAGCGCAAAGACAGAGGATGGAGCCACTTAACTGCAAAGACTGAGATCAGTCTTCACTCACCACTCCAGTGCTAGGCTGATGGAGGATGGAGAGGCACGTGGACAGGAGCAGAGTAGCACAAAAACTGAGACAGAGTCATGATGCCTTCTTAAAGAAAAATCTAATTAAGTTGAGATGTTAAACAACCATCAAATGAGCTGAGAAATATGAACCCATGAAGTGAAATATCTAAGAATGATGAGCTCATCAGATCGACTTTGATTGTATTTTAAGTACATTAGTGAATAACACACTGAATGTAAAGCAAACTGTAACAGGGAGGGATATTTCTCTTAAAGGTTTAACATTTGATATTTGTCATTTAACAAATTCTGCCTTTTTTCTATGAAGGCCTTGTTAATTCTGTGTTAAAAAAAATGTGGATTTCTATCAACCTAGTTTATTAGCAAACAAAATATTACAGTTACAAGAGAGTTATACCACCATAATTAATGCTAGGATTTTAAAAGGTTTTAGGTAAAAGGAAAAATGAAAAGTGAAAATACTAGTGGCTGCTTGATGATTCATCAAAATTAAGGCGACTGAAATAACCTAATTAGAAATAGAAATAATTCTAGTGTTTGTAGCAGCGACGCTCTGATCTCATCAACTGAACCAGAAGAGATTATTACCTCCACCAAGGAGGTTATGTTTTTGGTAGCGTTGGTTTGTTTGTTTGTTTGTTTGTCTGTTTGCAACTTTACGGAGAAAGTTACAGACAGATTGACCTGAAATTTTCACCAGAGGTGCGTCTCAGCCCCAGGAGGATCCCATTACATTTTGGTGGTGATCTGGATCACCTTCTGGATCCAGGAATTTTTTGAAGGATTCTTTATCATTGTGAGATAGGGCAAATTTTGGAATTTTTGCATTGAACTCTATAAAAATGTCCAGAGTCTTTAGTAAAAAAATCACACAAAAGGATCTCAATGGGTTTTATGAGGTGTCAAAGGTTGATCCTGATCCAGACAAAATTCCGGATTCTATGATCCAGAACACACAAAAAAAGGGGGGCATTGGAATTTTCAATGCTGAAAGACAACCAATGAAGATACAAGGAAGTGTACGCTTACAAATATTGCATAATAAATCATGCATTTATTTATCTAATATGAGCTTTGTTGTTTTAGGAACATTATGAACAGTGAACATACCAGTTTAAACACAAATAAAAGTTAATAAAAGAAACGTAACAGTAAAAGTTTTGGTGTGAATCACAATATAAGGGGGGGACATGAGCTGCTTGGCGGAGGTCTGCACTCTCCGAGTGCTTTTCTAGTTATTAATGATTTTAACATTAGAAAAGTCTTCTACAGACAAAACAACTTTAATATGACCTTTTCTTAATTCTGCAAATACTGCATGTACATAAACTGACTCGATTACACCAAAAATTCTCTAATTTTTTATATATTGCTGAGCATAGAAAGACTCAAAATAAAAAGAGTTAAAAAAGGCTTTTCATTTACTTCCCTTTCAGGTATGAGTGTGAGTGTGTGTGTGTTTAAGTGAGAGAGAGGGAAATAGAGAGTGTGGGGAAGAGGACATAAACTACACAGCCCCGGCCATTTAATGTCCCCTCAGCCTCAGGCCGGTGTTAATGGTGGTGTTGTACAACACATTACAACAGTGCTTGTGCCCTGAACAGACAATTACACCAGTATTTAGCCCATCCATAGCGCCCCGGGTTATCAGAGCACTTAGCAGCACAGCAGGGAGAGACAGACAACCTGACAGGCCACACAGGACCTTTAAACTGTAACCAAGAGGCAGAGAGACACACAACAGAGCCCTCGGGGGTCTAACAGCGCTCAGCAAGATCCTTTCGCCTCCCTGCTGCTGGCCCTTACTTACAGATTGAATCACTGAGTCATTACATCCACCTGAGCTGCATTTATTTTCGGAGCGACTGGGAGGGGATGTGGAGATTTTCAAGGGCTTTCATGGAGGCAGCATCATCCCTGCTAAACATTAAAATATTTACAAGTTTTACTACGAGACACGATGATATAAAGCACTAAAACTTCTGCTGGAACGATTGCTATCAGGCTATCACTGCCTCCACTCATCCCCCCATTAAAAAGTGAACATTAGTGAACAAACTCACAAAACTATTGCACTTTGTAAGCTCCGAGCCAGAACATTTTTGTTATGAAAAAAAAAGATAAAAAGACAATAAATTAAAGGTTTGCCAGATAGGGTTAAAGAACATGCAAAGCTGTTGTGTGTTTTTACTGTGTCCTCAACTAAATCCTGACTCTGAGCTGTGACCTTTCACTTTGTTAGCTGTTGATGACCTTTAAATCTTTTTACATTTTCTCATTATAGCTTTAAATGTTTGTAAATTTCCTGCCTTTTACCCCACTTTAAAGATACAGTGTGCAGTTTTGAATATAATATTCACAAGTACATTTAAAATAAACATTTGATCTCCTGAATAAAAAATAATAATAATTTTGTTTATTATGAACTTCAAATCAGCCTCTTATAAATAAACCGGAGCTGGTCCTATTTCACAGAGGACGCCATCAACAAACATCATGTCTCCACAGTAGCACTGAATGGAAAAATGACTTAGTGAACAGCTGTGAAAAATGCATCTGCGGAAAAACAAACAGAAATGTTGCTAAGCTAAGATGGATTTGTCAAATCATACATCACAGGAATTTTTTCTCGTCAAAGGCCACCGTCACTTCACTGACCAGAGGGGTTAGCAATAGAGTATTTCAATCTAGGATCCTACTGCTAAGATATTGTAAAATATTTACATTTCCAGCCAATGTACCAATGACAAGTGAACTTCATACTCTCAAGTTGAGAAAAAAAAGACATTTTAAGGGAGTACTTTGAGCTTTAACTGACTTATTTGTTTTATAGAGCACACTTAAAAAAGGTCCAGAGGAACTCAAATGTGTTTCTTTTTGTTTGTTTTTTAAGAAATGGTGAAGCTGAGCAAAAGAAGCATGCAGGCTTTTCTCTTTGCAAGGATGTATCTGGACATCCTACGAGCCTACTGCATGAAATAACTGGATGTCCAGATACATCCCTCAAAACACTAATTCTCTAGACCAATACCTATTAAGAGAGACAGAAAAGTGGAAAATAATCAAGAAAGGACTTTTATACTGTGAGTCAACATGAGTGCTGTAAAACAGCTCTGCAAACACTCTAATACTGATCCCACAACAGTGTAATATCATTACACATATTGTCATTGACAAATGACCACAAGTGTATGATTTCACACTGTGTTACAACATTACAGAAGAGCAAGAGGTAAAGTGGGAGCTCCACATACAAACACCCAGGCTGCTCAACCAGCCATAGTGTCTCTAAATAATAAAACCTGAAACACCTTCAAACTTCCTCCTGGTTTTTGCTTTTCCTTAGACTGATGTTCCCGGTGTGTCAGTGACCAAGGAAATGAACTCTTGCTGCTACATGACATGAAACAGCACTTCCTTTGCAAAGGTCACCTCTGAGGTTGAAAGTACTGATTTGTTTCAGGTTTAATAAATCCTAAAGAGTGACAGGCCTGGCTGACTTCAACAGAATGAGTGTGGCCACAACTGTTTGTGTGAGTACAGCACATGTAGTTTGAAGAAACAAACTCCTCTGTTTGTTTGTGTGTGTATGTGTGTGTGTGTGAGAGAGTGTGTGTGGGTGTTTGGAGTAATCTGTTCTGAAAGCAGGTAAAGCCCCTTTTTGCACACGAAACAAAGAAACTTACTGAAGGCAATCTCTCTGTCGTTTTTAAGTTCTTTTTTCAGTGCAGGCGGAGGACCTGAAACGACAGACTTTATACGCAGTAACTCACTTTGGTGTACAGTACAGTATAGATTGAAGCCAGAAAAATCAATAAAATATCATCTAGAAAGATAGTAATGGATTTCTAACTTAATGGGCTCACACAGGTCTATCGATTAGCAGGATTAACATCTGCAATACCTCAACAATCTGATTTGCATTTAAATTACTGTACGCTCTGCGCTGACACCAATATAACAAAACAGACAAATGTATAGCCAGCAAGGCACTGCTCGATTTTGAGGTCTCACTTAGTATAAATTCGGTTTTAAAAAAAAGTAAGACCGTGATAGGAAAAGTTGCTCGTCTTGCAAAGTTTGCGCAGTTTTTAATTTTGAGTAGTCTAGACAAGGACAAAACAAAAACAAAAAAAGGGGGGAGAAGATAGAGCATAAACTCAGACAGACTCGGCTTGAAGCTGTCTCCGGTAAGACTGAAACAGCCATAACTCTCATGGGGCAGCTCATCTGAGCCTCTCGGGTAGATCTTAGTGGAGAAACAGTATGAGTGTGTGTGTATATACGAAGGAGGAGGGGTGGGGGGGGTTGGCAGTGTGAGGTGAGATGTTGGGAGGGCAGAGAGGTGGGGTGGGAGTTTGATGGACTGCGCTGTCACCTCCCGCTCTGCGATTTACGGCGGCGGTGCTGCTGACGAGCGCGGGGCAGTAAACAGGCCGGCCGGGGGCGTATTTCACAGAGAGCTGGCTTTTATGAAGAACACCAGGACGGCTCTACCCACAGCTCCGCCCGGCCCGCCGTGACGGATGGAGAAAGACGCATGACAAGCTTCATCATTGTTTGTAAATCTTAACTGTTCCCGCTCACTAACTCCAGAAGGCAATTTTGCGGAGACAGCGGGGCCTGCGGAGGGGGAGGGCAGAGAGGGGAGGGTGAGAGAGGAAGAGGAGGTGAGGAGAGGAGGGGGAAAGGACAGCGTGGCACTCCTGAAGGTTATTTGGATCTCTGTATTTGGCCAACTGATTAGTCCTATCCTGGGAGGGAGATAAATCTGACGGAGCGCTGCTGGCAGTCAGGTAGGAAGGGAGGGCAGGTAGGCTCAGAGCTCACAGCTATTTCCTCCTCCAAGAAGATACGGAGCTACACAAACATCAAAGTGACACAAATCAGAGATTTGCAGCTTAAATTGAAAAACTAACCAGGAAAATAAACACTTTTGTATCTTTACTTCCCTATTTTGAGTTACAAGGATATTGCTGAAAATTGCTCTGCGAACTTCTATGAATCCTTTAAATTAAGCTGACAGTTTTCCTTTTTGTTGACTTACGGGTCGTTACATTTACAAAGTCAGGAGAAGAGATTTATTTTACACTAACAAAGGGTTCAAAATGTATATGAGGGGGATGAAATAAAACAACTAATTACATTTATCCCATAATCACTGTTCAAATATGTGGCATTAACAATAAAAATAAAAGAGTAACTCCTCTACTGATGATATTTTCATATGGCTTTGTTAGTCTGTAAATGTTTTCAGGGAGCTAGACTGTAAATAGAAAAATCCGATGAACTTTTTTTTTTATATATATATATTTTTATCATATTGTCATTTTTTCCCTACAATCATTATATGCAGACCGAAACATCTGAGTAGAAACAGGTTTGTACTAATTGTAGTAGCTTTAGTAGTAGATTTAAAGAGTATTTGGCACTTACAGATGGAGATGACCTGACAGATCTCCCCTGGACTTGTATAAAGCTTCTTGTCAGTCAGGATAACAGCCGCCCAAAGTGATGGGAAATACAACTAATTAGACAATGACTGCTGAGTCGTACCCAAACAAGAACAAAAGTTAAGGAATCGGAATCGTGCAGCCACATTACTCCAGATAAAAAGTTTGCTATTTGATTGTTACAAGAACAACTCGCTTGTACCCCAGCAGACTGATTCATACTCGACTGATAAGATGTGGATTAGCCTTGAATCCACGTCAAGGACACAGTCCAAGTCTTACGCACACACAGTGAAACAGACAAGCCTCTGAATGTTTCACACAGCTTCATAGACACTGAGGCTCGAACAATGAGCCTCCTCTGCAGTAACAAGGCTCATCTTCAGCCTCACGTGGAGATAGGACACACTCCCACACTCAGGATTCGGCTGTGACGAGTATCGAGAGAGCAGCAGAAGTTTAGTCTGAGTCTTAGATAACACAACGCTGAGTCAAACCTCTAACAAACCATCAATCGCAGCTCTGTAGAACAGCAGATACTGAGAGCTAATTATTTTCATCATAGTGCTCAATTTCTTCTGAGACACATTACAGAGAGAAGAACAAATGCTCAAAGCTTTAAATTTGAGTGCGGGTGAAATAAGAGACTTTTTACAGCAAAGATGCTGTAGCACTTATCGTAATTAGCTTTATCCTGCTTTTACCCTACCCTGTGAGGTTTTACTGCACCACTTTGTAGTATTTTAATGCAACTCGCACACCCTGAGAATTTTACAATAAAAAAAAACTTTTAAAGAAACACACAAGGGAGGGATAAATGCCTCAAAAAAAGAAACCTAAAACAAGTGTTGCAAGTGAAGACTGGTTGGTTTGAAGAGGTCACAAGGCAAAATATTTTAATTTTAAAAAATCTCAGATTCAGTGAGGTTTTATTTTTGCTTGTGTTGGGAGTCTGAGTTGACACCAAATGTGAGACCACCTGCTGAGATTATTGTTCCCTTGTAATGGAGCGTGTCATTTTCACGGCAGGAGGGCTGAGGTGGGACCCTCACAGGAAACGGACAGGTGAAAGTCATAAACAAATGCAAGTCCAAGGAGAGTGGGATGCGGGATCTTTAGGGTTTGGATGCTGGTGGTGCCAGGCATGTATTTCACCAAGAGAGGACTGTTGATGATGATGATGATGATGCAGTGATATTGGAACTTAGTCCATCAGAAAACACACACTCAACATGGGGCTTTGTTGAGGTTTTAAGGGCATTCATTTCTGTTTTTAATTTAAGTTTAAATTACATGATAAAAGCTAGATAGAAGAATATGACTTCAATGAACCTATAATCATACTTTTAACAGAAGGATAACAAGTGGGATAGGGATGGGAGAAAAAATCGATACAGCATAGTATCACGTTATTTTGTCTGGTGATATACCGTATCGTCTCATCTACCAAGTATACATTTTTTTCAAATTAATTGTCAATATGAAGTCAACTCTATGGAAATGGAAGAATCAAGTGTTTGTCCAGTGAGGCTGGCAAAGGTGACATCATAGAGCAAGAGAAAGTTAGTGCAACAAATACAGCAGCACCTGGGAAAAGACATTAGGATTGCAAGCAGGGCACAAATGAGATGAACCTGACACATGAGGTTTTTAAGATGTGCTACATGAAAATAAAATACAGTGTAAACAAGACAAACATAAAGGACAGACAAATGCTATATCAGCTAAGCAGTTGAAAAAAGTGTATTAATCGCAAAATGTTTAAAACCACAATAATATCGAATCGTGGCCCAAGTATCGTGAAAATATCGTATCGTGGGGCCACTGGTGATTCCCACCCCTAATAGTCAGTACATGGGTTAGACATTAACACCTGAACGTGTGTGTCTGACTCATGAGAAAATGTGCGCTTTACACCTATGGCAACAGTTCTGTATGAGAGAGAGTGAGTAAAAGTAAAAAAGTAAGAAGAGTAAAAGTTAGAATAAAAAAGCTTTGCTCTGTGCTTATTTCAACTTATAAATTTTATGACACACTTGTCTTAGGTGCACTCCTCCCTTAGATGTACTTAACCACACTGTTGATAAAATCTGGGTAAAACTTTATGGGGCCTGAGAAGTGTGTGTGTGTGTGTGTGTGTGTGTGTGTGTGTGTGTGTGTGTGTGTGAGAGAGAGAGTGAGAGAGAGAGAGAGAGAGAGAGAGAGAGAGAGAGAGAGAGAGTGTGAGTGTGTGTGTGTGTGTGTGTGTGTGTGTGTGTGTGTGTGTGTGTGTGTGTGTGTGTGTGTGTGTGTGTGTGTGTCGCTCACAGGCTGCCATAGTCTCAGAGCAGTTGTTGTTATTGTTGTTGTTGTTGTTGTCCTCCACGCTGAAGAGTGGTGGTACACAGATGGTGGAGCTCAGGCCCTGGGTCAGGTAGGGGGCTGCTGGGTAGTAGGAGTGCATGCGGTACTGTGTAGACACATTGTGGCCGGACAGGGGACTGTCTCCATGGGGCATCTGCTTCAAACAAGAAAATACAGAAAAAAGACAATTTATCACATGTGGGTTTCATGTCTTGTCACACCATATTTCATGGTAGTCCACTGCTGCTCTATTTAAAATGACAAATTATAAAATATGGCCCACAAATCTGACCCACAAATTTTGCAAAGGAGCAGAAAATATTCCCAGTGAATAAGATGAAAAATTCTGCCCATGTTTATTGTTAACGTCCAACATGTCTTGTTTATTTTTTTCAATTATGAGAAGTCATCCTCTTTCTAACCCGATGGCATCCCTAATAGAAAGACTGCATTCGCTACGTGTTACATCTTCTAGCTACAGATTATTCATGCATACTATTTTCAGCAACACCAGGAGATATATAAGATTTGTATACACTACACATTTGTTAATTAAAATAAAAAAAATTAAAAAACATTGCTGCTGGTCTTCGTCTTTTTTCAATGTTTGGCGGTACGATCCTCAAAATCAGGCTTCAAGTGTTTATAGGCTGCACCTAAAAACCTAAGTAGGAAATATGGGAGATAAAATAATACATGACAGAGAATTATAAGTATTTGAATTCACGGGTCTGTGGTCTGCACTAAAAATGGTCTGCAACATGCCACGCTGGTTTTCTCCAGTCCTCTGAAAACTTTAAAACGAGCTGTCTACTCAGCAGCACGGCTGCCTCACGGAGGGTTTTCAATTTCACTTTTATGGAATTTGATTTCTGTCAGCCTGTAATATGTCACCCGTATTGTCCACACCATCAATTCTCCGACAGCTTTATAAACTGTTATTTAAGCTACACTCAGCTCCTGTATTAGACTGTGAAAAATACAATCCAGATTGGACTGGGGTACTGAGAGTGCACAAAGCTTTCGCTTTGCAGGACACAAACAGCAGCACCAAACAAACCTGTCTTTGTGAGAGTTGGCCACAAAATAGAAGTTGGGCTTTGCTCACAGAAAAAGGTTCACATGCTAGTAAGATTGTCACACAGCTTTTTAAGTGATTACTGCTGAGGAGCAATTTTACTAGAATAAAGGTAAGCACACATATTTTTATGACACATTGTTAAAAAACAACATTGCATTAAAATGTAAAAAAAATTGTTTAAAAAAAAAAATGGAATTTTTTTAGGTCGTTATTTTGTTGCTTTGAGTAAGACTCATATTGTAGACAGAAGATATTTATAGGTACAAGCTTGGTTCAACAGGCCTTAAGTAGGTCTGAGGACTAATTGCATGTATGCTCATTAGGATGTTCAAAAGCCACTGATTTCCCTGACATGTAAATAGGCATTCAAAGTGAGGATGCACCAGTGTATGGGTTGAATATCCATACTGGCAAATATAGGCTTTGTTGACAGATATCAGCTCATTGGCAAAGCCTATGCCGATGTGATCCCTGCTGCTTTTCTCAATAGCTGCCTCAAATCCTTAAAACTGCTACTTTGTGATAAGGTTTTAAACTGCTGGGATCATGCGAGAGGCTGTAGGGCCCTCTCTGATTTTAAAAAGAGGGTCCTATTTCCCCAGTGGATTTGAGAGACACTGAACATGAACTTGAGACAATTATGAGTTAAAAGAACTCAAAAAGTTTTTTTTTTTTACTAGAAGTAGTCTCAATCAGTGTGGGTTGCCTCCTCTTCTCCTCTTCTTCGACAAAGGCCAAACTGATAACCAGTTCCTTGGGAGTGTACACCACTTCAAATATGCTACAGTGCTGTGAAAGGCCAGGAGTCTCTGGGATTCGCTCTGCAATAATGTTGGCCCACCAGCACAGAGTCTCACATCTCCATTTGTTTGACTGACTGGTTAAATTGCTCAAACATAAATGGCCTCAGAGCTACAGTAAAGTGTTTTTTGAGATGAAGGAGAAAGAAATCCAATCTTGTGTTTGTACCAAAATCATACTGCGGTGACCTACAACCTAGTTGAACCATAAATCCTCTAAACTGCAACACACCTATTACTAACAGAGTGGGTGGCAAAGTTTGTCTGACACTGAAGGTACATGAGGGTTAATACACAACAACACTGCAGAGTGTAAAGATGACCTAATGATAACTTTTATAAACATATCTTCCCAACCTGCTCTTTTAAAACTAAACATTTTCCCTGCACTGGCTTTTACTCAGTAAAATGTTATATGAAATATATACAGTACATGAAATATGAAAGATTGTAGTTCCAGTTATTGGTTGTGGACAGAAAAACATTTTTAGACTCTTGGCAACAACTTGGTAACACAG
The DNA here is from genome assembly GCA_962446985.1 of Xyrichtys novacula. Lineage (NCBI taxonomy): Eukaryota > Metazoa > Chordata > Actinopteri > Labriformes > Labridae > Xyrichtys > Xyrichtys novacula. Next base: position 26,176,999 of record OY660875.1, read on the forward strand.
TTAATATGTTTTAAGCACGAAAACCTTTGGTGAGATGATTTGTCCTAGCTCCTGGGGGGGCTTCTTTACCTCCCTGACAGGGCTCGTCTTCTTATCTGGCACCATCACCTGTCTGGAAGCTCTACCCCACCCTTACATTATCATCGTCATCCACCTGCATGACTGCCAAGCACCACTGAGTGCACAGGAGAGCGGAGGATGAGGTAGATGGCCTCATGCTGATAAAGACCACAGTGTTGACTTGTGGGTTTTGATTAAGAAGTGGGAAAAGCTCAAGATCCCTTTGTTGTGACAACATGTTACATTGGTTTGATGAATTATAAGGAATCATTACACTGCTGAACTTTTTGCAGGTAAAACGGAGTGGATGTGTTTTGTCCAAGTGCACTTAAGCTGACTAAGAAAGAATGACCACTTCTGGAAATCCTCTGCAATTAGTGCAAAACATTAAACTGATACTCCTGCAAATCATTTCCATGTAGTCCGGAAATGTTCTGAGATTGACAGCTAATGGACGGCTGTCACAGATAACCTTTAGAGTATTTAGATAATAGGAAAAACTAGTGTTTCAAGTTTTATTTCTGGGATGCTATTACAAACCTTCAGATGTTTTTTACAGCAGATGAAGAGCAGTTCTGGTATGTTACAAAGACATCATGAAATGGTCTCATACGGTTATGTCACACACCATGCACAGTTGCAATGATCAGCAAATTAGCAGTGTTTGTTGCTGAAGTGGGATTGAGCACTGGCCTGTTACTGCATATTCATTTCTTTTCTTTGTATTAGTTTTAAAGGTTGCAGTAGTTGTCTCGAAAGAAATACATCAGTAAACGAGAGTAATATTTTCTTAAAAATTTGTACAACAAGGCCTCCTCCGTTTGGGACAAACAATGAACTCATAAGTGACCCTGCCTTTCAAAGTATGCTGACACATCATGGGTGTTAATTGCAATTTACATCGCAAAACTGATTCAGATAGTATCAGTTTAAAATAATAAACTATACACAGGACATGTGCGGGATGTTTGAAAGAAGAAAAGAGAAGCACCCTGAGAAACTCACTCAGTAAAAGTGATGGAGAGAAGACATTACAGCCCAAAACTGTGTCCACAGCAAATATGGAGACAAAATCAAATAGAGTCACTCAAGGTTGGCCACATCAGTTTAAAGTGTAGCCCATCAAACTGTGAAGGTTTAGGGCAGGTAAAGGAGACACAAGAGAGAAGTCAGTGTAGTCGAGACAGTTGTTCCAATTTGGTTAAAAATACAAAGATTGGCTGCTTGTTTTGTCTCTATTTTAGCTATGATTTCCCAGGAGATATTCAATCAGTTTTTGTGATTATAACCTTACATTTTGAGTCAAAAATGTACAACAATTTAGTTGTGGCACTAGAATTTATCTCCTTATAACCAGCTCTTCATGCAAATACAAAAAAGTGGTCTCTGAATTTAAATAACCGTAGCACGTAGCTCTCTCAACCTGACACCTTCACTGAAAATATCATAAATCACTAAGGAGGATGGCTAAATTATGCTAAAGAGTGCTAACTGATTAGCATTAATGTGCTCACTTTCTCCTTCGAGCACTGAGGCATAGCGGTTTGTTCTTCTGCCGACAGACAATACCATTAACCTTTGCAATTCAGGCTCTGCCGTGTGCTGGCAGGTTAGCGGAGGCAGTGACCCCAAAACTAGATGTTGCTATTGGGGGAACGTGGAGGAGGAGGAGGAGGAGGAGGATGAAGGGGGTGGTGAAGAGAGGAGAGAAAGGATGAACAAATGCTCTTCATAAAAAAATCAAACCAGCTCATCTGAGATCACAGCAGAGTTATGGATCTAATTTGCTTCACGCACAAGCTCATTTCATTTGACACAATAGAGATACATTTAAACATAAATCAGTGTGAGTATAAAGATTAGTGAAAGCAGGGCTGCGAGTGTGTGTGTTCGGAGAGAACGGGATAATTGGTACTGTCTTATTATTGTCTCTTATGGTGTAGCAAAAATGTAGGTATTTGGAGAAAAAAAATCACTCTATATGGTAAAGAAAGTAAAAATACATTTTACAAAAATTAGAGGCAAAGAAATAAACTTCAATATTCCACATAGTTTTCTGTTTTCGCACAGTTGCATTCTGTGAGTATAATTAAATGACCTTCACAGATAGATACCATTTTTAGAAAAATAGCTATAGCTCCCTTAAAAAGATGATTTAGGTTCTGAATTTAATCATTCCAAGAAACAAACAGGGGTTAAGAAATAATGTTGCTGCTGTTCTCTCCCTCTTGACCAAGTCCAATAAAAAGTTTTGTTTGTACAGAGGTTCAAAAGAATTATTTACTTGTAATCGTACTCAGTTGCTCTGACATGTAAAGCTTTAAAATTAGTTGTCCATTAAACTGAAATCATACCTGGAATGAGCATTACAGAGATACTAAAAAGCCAATTTGGACAAACCATCTATTCTTTGAAGTATATATTGTATTATATTATAGCTTCATATAAATTATTGCACTTTTTAGAGGTTAAACTCACCTGAATAAGTTCCAGCACTGAATCTCTCAGCATCAACGCAGAGTTTGTCAATATGTGGGAGTTTTCATGATTCAACCCCTTTTGTCTCTGATGCATCAGACATAAAAAATTGCAAAATTGTATTTTGCATCTAAATGTCATTAAGAGGGACAAAATATCTCACAGACAGACAACATAAACGTTTCATATATCAATTTGTCTTCACATGGCTGAGTCTGCTGGCCTGGAGTATTCAGCTTTTATATAACTGTGACAGCTATGAGTTCACAGAAAGTAAGCCTTGTTCATGCTGAGTTGATTTGTAGCTGGGAGGCTTATCTCATGTTTCGGTGTGCATGAAGCGGCTCATATGGGAAGTTACTCCTCTAACCCACACATGTATACACCCAGACAGAGACACTCAAAGATATTGTGCATTTTGTGTTAATTACAGTAGTAGAACAGTTCCCTTGAAATGTTATGTGGAAAATGCCCAATACAAGCTCTCACATGTTTTGCCAATTTTCCTGCAAATTTATTCAAATGTATACCTTGTATTATGAGAAAAATTATGTGCTCATTTTAAGAACTGACCCAAATCAATCACTTTCTATGTGACTCCAACAAACACATTTCCTCCTTTGAAAAAGACCAAAAATCAGCATCAAAAACTTGAATTCCCTAACAGGGACAAATAATCTGCTACTGGCATGTGTACTAGGGAGCTAGTAAAAGTTAGTAAAATAACAGCATGAATGCCACTAAATTAAAGGTGAGTGAATATTGTTGGTCACCTGGTATTGTTGGTAGTTGTAGAGGTTGCTATAGTAGGGCTGGTAGCGTGATGGCTGGTATAAGTTGTAATAAGGGGTTTCCAGCAGTAGGTCTGATGATCCCTCAGTATGAGAACGGGAACCAGCTGACAGGTTGGGGGACGAAGCTGAGCGACCCCCTGACGAAGAAAATAAACATACAGATGAAAGATAAGAAATAATACCTGAGTATCTACACTCATGAGTAAAAGGTCTGCACAATATTACTCGTCTTGTAAGACAAAATGCGGAAATTTTTTTGACTACATTTTAGTATATAAAGATCATTTTTCAATTTAACATATCAATCCAAAAGGAGTCCAATTATATATTCATTATTACATTTAAATGTTGACTAGCTGCAAAATTTAGACCCGGGGGTCATCATCAGATTAAACTGTGAGGCCAAGAAACTTATGGGAACCAAGGATAAGTATAAGGATTTCTCCTCTCCTTCCTGCTGCTCTTTATTAATCACCCTGCAAATACTTACCATCTAACCACATTTTGATGAACATTGCACCAAATATCAAAGCTCAAAGAGACATATGTTGAAGTGTAAGGTTTGCTGATGCAGAGCAAAAAAAAGAATCAACAGAAACATTGATATATACATTGTCTACACTGATCAAAACTTGCAGTAGATCTGGAAAAGAGAAGACAACACTTGATCTTCACAAGATTTTTCAATAGTAGGCCTTTCACAGCAAGCTCAAACTGCTATCAACAGCACCATCTGCAGGTGACAAGTATTTTTCATGTCAGTTGAGCAGACCAATGCAACATAAAGTCACAGTACGTAAGTAATGAAGGATGAAAATGTCCATCAAATCATGCTCATTATCAGCTGTTCTTTCCTTATCGACAAGGCCACATTCCTCTCAGGCAGACTGTGATCTTTTGGTCTTTCACAGTGAAGACAATGTTCACTAGTGAAGCCAAAGATAATGACATTTGTTGTCCCTGTTCTAATTCTTGTCATCAGTGAGTCACAGAGTGCTTGACTCCTTGTTCCTCCTCGGTCTTTCCTCTCTGTTGCCAAGCCAGGGGACCAAAGTTCGTTCTCACAAGAGCACAATGCAGAAGACATGGGCAGCCTTGACCACAGTCAACTCTTCATATGCGTTATCAGGCCGGCAAAGAACATGATGTCTTTGTTTAATTCTTCACCCTGCCTATTTATGCTGGTGCAACCGCATCAGTTTTCATTTTCACTAATTTCCCAGAAAAATGTCTCGTTTGATGACAGAGTCTCACAACCTGATGCTCCCTCTAATGAGCATTAGATAGGTTGAAGAAGCACATGGGAGTGTGTTGAAGAATGGTTCAACTAGAGTGCAAGATTTTTACTCTGTTCATCCATGTATGTTTATTTAACTGGCTCATCCCTACTTTCTTTGGTGATTTCAGTGGGTTTACTCAAGATTTCCCTTTTAATTTGTTTGAAGGATCAAAATCAAGATGCGCTTGTCAACTTTAAAGATGAATAAGTAGACCGTTTTATAGATTAAAAAAATACATTTTTCACAAAATACTTAACTACTTCAGATTAGAGGGATTTTCACCAAGGTGCCAGCTTGTCCTAGTATTCGGATCGTGCATCTGAAGTACACAGGCTTTAGTACCTGAAGTAGGCGACCCAAGTCTGATTCCAACCTGTGTCTCTTTGCTGCATTTCACTCTCTCCTAAACTTTCTGAGTGTAAGCACGAAAGCCTGTCATACAAAGGATCATACTTGGATACTTTTCATTTAGGTATATCTGTTACTATGAGGGCATCGAGGCAAAAAGCTGGCACAGGAAACAAGGTTATAAACTGCTGCAGACGGCGCCAACTCTACCTCTTCATAATTTAAGTATGGGATAGTGAGCAAGATGCAGTTGACAATACTTAACCTGTGACAGTCAGTAATGACACAGACATACCGTTAGGTGTTGAGGATCGTCCCTCCACAGAGAACAGACAATCTGGTCCTGCTTCATTCTTCACCATCACCTCAGGGCCAGACAGAGTCATAGGACTACAAATCCCAAGCTCCTCCTCCTGAGCTTGCTGCCTTCTCAGGGCAACCTAAAGGAACAGAAGTAAAATCTATCTCTCTTTCTTCTACTGACTTTGTGGTTCAGACTCAATATCTGCTTTTGATTAGTATTTTCCAACAATTTCTACACCGAAATACATAACTGTGAATTATGCAGAGCACAGTTATAGCATGAAATGTGCTAAAGAAATTCTTTTTGATTTTATTTGAATTTCTAATTTACTAATTCTGGGGCGGGAAAGTAGTTAAAAGCTCTTAAATCCTTAAATCGACAGGGCAACGTTACAAAGTAATGAATATGGGGGGGGGGGGGGGTACTCTTGCATACCTTTTGATTTAGCTCTATTTATAAACTATCTGCTGTTAGCAATAAGTGTAGCAATACATTCAAAATACAATATCATAACGTTCAGTGAGCAAATCCTGCACCTATAGATATCATAGTCATAAATGACAACTATGCCTTTAACGCTCCAAGCTAGGTTAGCTACAATTACATCGAAATTGCCTTGGCGACGTCGTTGCAATTAAAAAACAAAAACTAAAGAAAAGTTGTCCCTATAGTTTCAGAAGTATAACAAAATATACACATAGTGTTTAAGCATTTACATGTAGTATTTACTGGCGCAATGTTTTTTTTTACTACGAGCCTTGACACTTAAGAACCGTTACTTTGCCCTAGCTAACGTCACGCGCTAATTTGAATCAATAAAACGGTGGTTACCTGAGCCGCCATGACTCTCTGCCTCTCTGCTATCAGTTTACATTTTGGACACTGGCAATCTCTCCAGTTGCAGAAGCGTTTGTGTCCTTTCAGAAGAGACACAAAACCGTGGTTCCTGCAGCGGGAACACTTGGGCATCCTTTGGGGTTTCTGCCCTTTTGATGGGCTAAGAGGTTCGGTGGGCTCAGGCACCTGCTTGCTCTGCTTGTCCTTGCTCATGACTACTGGTGATAAATCACAGATAAATCTTTTCCTAACTCCTCAACCTGCCAAACTGTCCCTCTGTAGCTACTTTGTCCCTGCAGGGCAGAATCGGCTGATTTAAGTCTGAACCGGGGCCAAGCTGGAGGCTGTGAGGTCACGGTCTTTCCCCGCCCTGGTGATGTTGGGATGTGTGGGAGGATTCAGGCTGCTGGAAGCGGGGGAGAGAGCCGGCGAGATAGTGGGGGGCCCCTCACTACTGCTCCCAGTCTCATTCATACTCACAATATGAGTAAACATAATAGATAACTGTTCAATTGAGTTTTATAAAGCTCTTCCCCCCCATTTGTTTGTTTATTTTGTCTCATGTTTCTTGGAAGACTACCAAGGAGGCATGACAGCCAGATAGGGGAGAGTGGGGTCAGTTGAGCCACCCCCTGTTGCTTGGAAATGGTAAAAGAAATTGATCATGTGACGAAATATTTAGGAGATGGGTGAAGGGGTTAGACATAAATCTAAAAAAAAAAAAAGGACAATTTTTCACTCTTGAAAGTGAACTTAGTCTGTCATAAGTTTTGTTAGAATTGTGTTCAGACCAAAAAAAATCATTTTAAAATTTGTTTTATACATCATTTGTGGTACCTATGAGCTACAAAATGAGGTCAAAAACCTATCACAGAAGTCCACCATTTTAGCTTAGAGGACTAAAGTCATAGTAGTAGTTCTGGGGTAAGTTGAGCCAGTGACTTGACTGAGAAAGTAAAGAAGTCCTGATCCTAGTCCTGATAAACTCTGATCCTAATGAGAGGATCAGAGTTTCAGTTCAGATTGTTAAAATGTGTCACTTTTTTCTTTTCAAAAATACAGCTGTGAATGTAGTGAATCACTTTAAGACTTTCTCATGTTAAAATGGCTTTTTAAAAAACAGCTTTTTAGCAGTAACTGTATATGCAATAATGATAAAAAGAATTGTTGTACCAGTTGAATAGCATATAGATAAAATACACATGAATGTGAAGAAGTGACTGTTATTTAAAGAGAGAGAAGGTGAGGGAGGGCTGGGGTGGAGAGTGAGGGGGTAGTAGGGATAAGACCCAACTTAACCCATACACGGGGTAAGTTGACCATAGGAGACCACTTTTTTTGGCATGCTATATTATCAAGACAGTTATGTTTACACTCATTCTGTTGGTTTGCAGAGATGCACAACATCTTGAACAGTGGCGGCTGCTGGTCTTTCAATGAGGGGAAGCTCATTTTTCTGGCCTACATCATAATTGTATTTGTTTATTAGTATGAAACAGAACAGAGTCGCCAAACACAACGGCAGTCGTTTTTAATAAAGACAGAAGTCGCTGAGGATCGGTAAAGTCTCCGGAGCAGTTAAGAACAACGGAATGAATGACTTGGAAAATGCTCTGGTAGATGTTTTATTCTTCAAGATCGCTGATTCGCTTGTTTAGCTGTCAATCAAAAAAGGATTTCGCCTCAGACAGCTCATCCAATCATGGATGCAGAAGCTTGCAGTCCGGGAGAAAGTCGGGACCGCCCTCTCGCCATAGAACTCCAGTGAAGCTTAGCTTCCATTGGGCGGGACAAAGCCCAGCATTTATCCAATGAGCGTCTAGTTTCGCTGCTGGAACAACCCACTTTTAGCTTCCACATTGAAGTCAGCAGAAGCCCAGCGTCCGGCTGTTTAAAGCGCTGAGGCGCTGCGAGGATGAATGAGTACGAAGTTATGCCGGTTACCTATAATTATCAGCTTCTTATCACAGTGTCTGAACAAAAGATGAAGGCTTTCTAGTGCGTATTTAGTTAATGAAATGTACACACAGCAGTACGTATTTCACCACTTTTTCTTTTTTTGGGGGGGTGACATTTTAAGGGAAGCCGAGCTTCCCTTGCAGTCTTAGAGCAATCGCCACTGATCTTGAAATATATGCAGATCCACTCGTTAGAAGCAAAACTATGATTGCCTTGATGTAGTGATACGAAATATGAAAAATGGCTCATCTTACCCCGCTCTCCCCTTTAATTCAACATTTCCCCGATAGACTCCCTAGAATAAGTAGGCCTACTGCCTTTGTTTCAAGAAACCCATAAAGCAGCTATGGCTTTGGTGATCATGAACCATCTACAAAAGTACAAAACTACAACAGTTGCAGCAAAAATATTTAATAACTTCACCCTGGATGGGTGCTGTCAGAATCACTTTCATTCACATTCTTACACTTTTTTAAAGTTGAAAAATAGATATGGCAGAGTAGTGTAAAAATTTAAAATTTCATGGAAATGTAGCAGAAAAAAGGAGGAATAATAAAAGAATGCATAAAATAATTAGAACAAAAACTCAACCTACAACACCTCGACCAAAAACAAAACAACTTGAAAACCCATATTCTGGTCATCGTAGTTTTAAAAGAGAAAGTGGACTTACCTGGGCATGGGGTGACAAGGAGGGTTAAAAAATACAATATCATTTTTCATATACGCTCCATTTCATTTGTGTCAACTGATGGTACTGCACTTAGTTTGATGTAAATGTTTGTTGCAGGCTCCCACACCCATAGATTTCCACACCTGCTGCAGCATTTCAAACAGCCAAACAGGAAGAGAAGATATCCAATGGGCTTTTCAGGAGAGCTTAGACTGTACCACTACAGGGGCAGGGGGGGGGGGGTTGACCCTTGCCAGAGAAAAGTAAAGTTTTCAAAATACACCACTTTTGGTGCTTCTTAGTAAGGACAAAGATTTATGATCCTGAAGTGACTTGTTAGTTGATTTATTTATTTATTTTAACTTCAACTTTTTGGTAGGCTAATAGTTTAAATTTTTAATGTAATTACTTCTTTTTCACCTGGAAATTGTAATTCCAACTGGACTACAATAAATTGGAGCTAATGAATATTAAATCTAATTAAGGCTACTGTTGCTCATCACAATATTACTTTAAAGCAAGTTGACAGCACAGAAACATTTCTGCTATAACAATATTTCAGCCATTACTATCCCTATGAATCTTGAGGAGCCGCTTAAATTGCCCTGAATACATACTGTACATAGCATGCTTTTAGATTTTACATTTCACATAATTATATTGTGAAACAACATGATTTCATATCCATTTTTCAAGTGTCGAAGTGATAGCTGCAGAAAGGTCTTCGATAAATCTTCACCAGCTCAATAAAACATAATAGAAGAGTTTAGAAATTGGGAAGAAATCACCTTATACCGTTTATACACTTGCTCAAATCAGCTGGAGAAAAAAGATTTGATGTATCTGTGAAGTCAAATTTTACTGTGTCTGTAAGGTGTCCAGCATATAATAGTCAGCAATATTGCTGTGAAATTTCCAGTGGGCTTGTTGCTATAATACCGCACTAAAATACATTTACTGTTACAGTTTTTCATAACCACTGATACTGCTGATTTAACACTCTATTATTAATTTACAGGCTTGACTGAGCTGAAACTGAGTTAACCTCCTCACAGGTCATTCAGTCATGCCATCAGATTTACAGGCAGGCTGTGAAATGGAGGAACCAATTAAATTCCCTGCAGCCAAATAGAGGGGCGATGAAAAGTTACCAATTAAAAGCTGGCATTTTCACAGCTCTGGAACATCACTGAAGATTAATTACTGCTACACCTCACTGGCTGAAGTGTTGGTGCGATGGCCTAACTGGAATCAACATTGCAACACTGACTTTAATTGCCTCTGGGGTAATAATGAGACATTATAATTCTGTTGTTATCTAACACATTTAACCTTTCTGTTAGCATGAGTGCTTTCTTGGACATTCTGTAATAGATGATAGAGGTCAGCCACCCAGAGAAACTCATTTTTTTATTACAACTCCAGTAATTGAATAGATGTAAGGGAAAATAGAGAAACAGAAATCTGATACTACATATTGTGACATTTCCTTCATACAAGGTTGCCTGTATCATGCAACCAGGTTAAGTGTGTATGGGATTCTGGCTCAAACCACATAGGGGGGCTACTGAGTCTAGAATCATAAGATGGACCAGAGGGCCCCTGCAAAGGGGGGTCAGTTTTAAAATACCAATTAGTTCTTAAAATCATTTGGAGATTAGTTTCTTGTTATTATTTTCATGGTAATAAAATGAATTTTTACTTTAGAGTATCCAGTATGATCAGTTTGCATACTTCATCAGAGGTAAATATTAAGGATGGGAAGTTGGTTATGTTGCCTGTTAAAGGCAAACAAGGGAGGACTCAATATCTTAATCGCTGCTGTAAACATTCACAAGACAACCACAACGTAACATCAAAACTAAACCACTTGACTGCATGAAACATTGTGGGCATATACTTTTATGGTTTATTGTTTTTAATGAATTTATATTTAAATCATGTTACTATCCCCCAGGTGATACATCCGTCCGTACAGGCAGGCGGTCACCAGTCCAGCAGTCATGTCTGAGTGTTTTAAAGTCACTCTTCCATCTGCAGATTTTCTAAAATGCTTTGGATCCTCCAAAACCATCTTACTCGCCAAAACTGATGGGTACACATGTTTGGTTTCAAACTGTCCCTCCAATATAAAGTCCATTTTAGTCTCAGCTTCTTCTACTATCTGCCCACAGGAGCTCTGGTCCGACCCAGCACAACAGACGAGGGCACACACCTGTAAAAAAAGGAAAAGTTAAAGGTGATAGAAGTGTTGCAAAGCAGTTTTACTTGTCCATAAAGCCTTTAGTTTGTACCTGCAGGGCGTAGCGTCCATTTACAAGGTGAGTTCCTGCAAATGCTCCTAATGCGTATAACTCTCTACTGCCACTCTGTGGTAATTTCAAGTACTGCAGGTGACAGCAAAAGGTGCCATCATACACATGAACTTTTCCTCTTGTGTCATTTAGGAGCACAAATGTTGGCGTGTCATACATCATAGATGCAGTAAAAGTGGTGAATGATGGAGGGACTGAAGATGCATCAGAGCAGCTAATAATAATTTAAAATGCTGTGAGGAGACAGGCTGTAAGTGTGTGCAAAGGGTTCAAGAACTTTCATCTTTTGAAAACATAACTTAAGACATGGTTTAAACAAAAATGTCACAATTTATTTGCATGTGCAAAATGTGGTTCAGCCTCCATGTCAACATGGCTGCTCTCCTTCCAGAGTTTCTTCTGTCCTTTTCCGTCACCAGCTGGATAACTGCTGTGTTAGGAGGCCACTCTTACACTTGTTAAACTATAATGAAAAGACAGAAATATTAAAATACAATATCCTTTAAACAGATATCCACCAAAGTATGTAGAGACCAATCTTTAAGATGTGATTACATTCTAAGAGAAAAGAGCAGCGGATGCAGTCAGTGTACCTTCATGCCCTGAAACTCTTGTCCATGTTCACCATCAACAGGTTACCATGGAGATTTGAAATGCTGTTTAATTTAAGAAACCCCTATACTGGAAGATTATATCTAAAAGTTTAATATTAACTTTAATTTACTTTAATCTCAATGGAATATAAATATCTCGAAGTAAAGTGGGGGTTATTTTTCGTCAACTAGTTTAAGAGTATAAAAAGCATTTAAAAAAAAAAAACTTCCTTATTTCGGTACAAAACGACCCCTTTTTGAAAACTATAGCTTAGTAGGCCAATGTCTCATAGGTAACCCGACAAAACTGGAAACTTTGTTTCATTATAATTTCCACTGAAGCCTTTACTTCAATTAAATTCAGTCGATTTTCTTTAGAAGGCTACTAAAATTAGTCTATATATACTCCTATCATATCAATATTTTAGTGCAGTAACCACATCTGTAAAGCACTTTGTCACCCTTGTTTTAAAAAACACTTAAAGTTGATCATTGTTATTTGACAAAGCCCATTATAAGGCATCAAAAAGGCCATAAAGATATCGAATTTTGAACTTTAAAAATTAAAAATATCACATCAGCTCTGAGCCAAAAGACCCTTTCACTTAAGTAAAAAGAGGACTATTTTCATGTGATGGTACTTTATACTAATTCACACAGAGAGTGAAGTCATTACATGCTTTTTTTAACTTGAACAATCTTTCTAAATCGGCATAAATAATAAAAGATGTTTGGCTGAAAAAGAGATTTGACAGAATATGAAATATAGGCTAATCTAAAAATACTTCAACAGGAACCAGAGGGTGACAAGATACATCCTTGTTTCACACAGCCCATGACTTCGACATATTTAGATTCTGAGGTAGGAAAAAAGAGATAAAAAATAACGAATGCATCTCTGTTTTTGGGTTTGAATGCAGGCGAAAGGACTGTGTTAGTTATTTGGTATCACTACTTTTACAGCTGTGGTTCTTAATCTGATGACAGCTCTGGATGGTAATTTACGGAGCAGACTTTTACGAATCATCCATCAAATCTGATATCTGCAAAACGAATTATTCATCATTGTAAAGTAAAGCCCGATTTCCATAAAATCTGACTCCTATCAATTTTGCTTTATTTTGGTTGCAACCCCATGTCCAGCTTTGAAAATAAAAATTGAAAAGTGCAGTTTTTGTGTCGCTGGGTGTTCAGTTTAATTTGAATGCAGCAGAAGAATAATGCTCAATATTGTATTTGCCAGATGAAAACAACAACTGGAAATAGAAGTAGTGACATTGTTAAGATATTCCCAAAGACACGTTTGTGACCTGATACTTATCCAGCCATATGGAGGGGGGAGGGTATTGAGACCATAGACAGTGTATAGAATGGACTTAGAATGGACTTATAGGTCATAAATCCCACCCCCTCCAGCAAAGCTTATGGGGGCCCCAACAGCACCTAAAAATGGAATTGGAGGAAAAAAAAGCCATGATCTCAATACCATGGTTCAGCCCATTTAAAGTCAATGGTTCAGCCTGGTCTGGTCATAGCAGTGATTGCTTCGAGACTTTCAGATTTCTCAAGCTCGCACTAGAAACATCAGCAGTTCGCGCTAAATAACATGCAAAAAGTGTGGCACATTTGCACAAGCATTTATCTTCAAAAAGATTATAAAACAAAGAACTTTGATTATAGTTATGACAAGCACTTTTCATGACGGTGCAATAGAAAGCACCCGTGTACAGAAAAAAAGATTTTTTGTCCCACAAGTCCCTGAATGCAGCATTGCCTAGCAACAGTCTAGTTTGGGTTCTCTTCCGGTCCTCAGAGAGAACTTTTTGGCAACTTTCCTTAACGAAATGCCCAAGAAAAAGGTTAAGAAAGGCGGTGAAAATCAAGATGAAAAGAAGAAATTATCAGAAAAGGAGATTTTTGAGTCTTCTAGAGGTCAAACTGCTTCCGACGACAGGGAAAAAGAGTTATATTTGATTCAATTACAACATTTGGACGAGCAGTTGGAGAGGTGAGTCTGTCTGATACAAAACGCGCTTCTCTATCCCAGCTGGGTTATAATATAATTAAACCAAAATCGATGAGGAAAAAGGTAATTGTTTTATATTTAAGTGTGTTTTTTAAATCTTGTTTTCATGTCTGCACAACTTTCGACGTCAAGAGCTTCTAGCTGACGAAGTGTTGTTATAGCTGGCGTTGTGTTCGCCATGTGCTAGTTAGTTGCTGTTGAGATTTTCCTCTTAATTAATGTATGAACGATAATCATATAGGGGAGAGTGGGGTAAGTTGAGCCACCCCCTGTTGCTTGGAAATGGTAAAAGAAATTGATCATGTGACCAAATACTTAGGAGGTGGGCATCAATTCATGGAGTTTGTGAAGGTTAGAAGCACATGGGTGAAGGGCTTAGACATTTATTTACAAAAAAACATGTTTCACTCTTAAAAGTGAATTTGGTCTGTTATAAATTTTATTAGAATTGTGTTCAGACCAAAAAAGATCATTTTAAATTTGTTTTATACATCAATTGTGGTATCTATGAGCTACAACATGAGGTCAAAAACTGAGCATAAAAGTCCACCATTTTAGCTTAGAGGACTGATAAAGTCATGATTGTAGTTCTGGGGTAAATTGAGCCACTAGCTCAATGGAGAAAGTAAAGAAGTCTGATGAGAGGATCAGAGTTTCAGTTCAGATTAGGTAGTAGGGGTGCGGCTCAACTTACCCCACTCCTATGGTCAACTTACCCCATACACAGGGAAAGTTGACCATAGGACACCACTTGTTTTGTCATGCAATATTATCAAGACAGTTATGTTTACACTTATTCTGTTGGTTTGCAGGGATGCACAACGTCTTGAAATATATGCAGATACACTAGTTAGAGAGAAAACAATGATTGCCTTGATGTAGTGATCCGAAATAGGAAAAATGGCTCATCTTACCCCACTCTCCCCTACTGTATACAGTCTGTGATGATGACACACATACAACAATTATCCCAAATTCAAAGATTCACTTTTTACTATAGCTCAGAGTATGTCTTTCACATCTACACCTAACTAAAGTGAGTTTCAGAGTCCTATTATTTTTTTCAGCGCCTGTTTACATGATCTGAAAGCCTCAGGAAAAATGCTGTTATCCACCATCATTTTTTCCAGCCGGTTATTTCCTATTATTCCTCTATTCCTGGGAAGGCTGAGTGAACATATTGTAAGTGATGGTGGGTTTACATTGCTGCCATTTGAATAAAGTCTTATTCCTTTATTATAAAAATGATCTGTAATATAGTGCTGGGAGAGGCAGCATAGCCCAGCATGGTCTTAAATTCAGAAAAACACATCACTCTGGGCTCAAATACACTGTGCACAGTGGGAATCATCGAGGACTTTGTGAATAGCTAAACTCTGTGGTTCCTCCTTCAGATACCAGCAGAAAAATGATAAACTAGAGAGGGAGGAGAATGACTTAAACGCTCAGCTAATCTCTCTGGAGAAGGAAAAGAAGGACATCATTGATTATCTGAAACGCTCCCTGCTGGAAAAGGAGGAGGAGGTGGAAGAGCTGACCGAGCGGCTGGCAAGTCAGCAACAGGCTGCAGATCAGGACAGAGATGCCGAGCAGCTGCAGTACAGTCAGCTGAGAGAAGAGCTGCAAGACCGGATTAAAGAACTCACGGCAGAGAACAAGAAACTTGGTGAGACAGCAGCTGGCAGGGCTCATATGGCAAAGATAGGGTAACTGTTCAGTAGAGTGAAGCTTTTTTCTGCATAAAGTTGAAATAAAGCTATTAATTTATGGCATAGGGCCAGTATTGAAAGACAAAATGACCTCTACGCAACCTGAACTTGAAATTTTCGCATATTGTGAAACTGTTACAGCTATTAAAAACAAGTCAGGTATGTTAATTTCAAACTTTGATGCACACCTGTGTTTAAGTCCTAGAAATGTTTCAAATATAAGGTAGAATGAATAGATAAGGTTAACAGTTGAGTCAACCCTCACTGAATAGGACGACTTGCTTTATTTCTCCTCTTTCCTCTCCTCCAAGCTGCAAAGCTGGATAGTCTGGATGAGTTTCAAAGGCAGAAAGAGGAGCTAGAGTCCAACATGGAGTCTCTTCAGATGCAGCTGACTGCCCTGGAGCAGGAACACAAAGCTGGCATCCACAACCTGGAGATGAAAGTGCTGCTGGAGAAGAAAAGGTAGAGATATTGTTAAGAGCATTGCAACCAAAATGATTTGCCTTCAACAATTACATCATATTCTGGTTTTTAAAAAAAAGAGGAGATGTTTTAATAATTTTTAGATGTTTATAATTTAATGGTCATACTCTTGTGTTAACAGTTTACAATTTCAAGAAGTCCCTTTATTGAAATTGTAAATGCCAAGGTACAGTTATATGATAATCTTAACTTGCTTTATGTATTGTTGGTGTTCAACGCTGAAATGATTCACCCCTCTCTTATGTCCAACTTTGTCTTTGCCCACTAAAAGGTTGGAGAAGGAGATGGAGAGCCAGGTTGCAGCCATAGCAGCAGATGTGCAGCACCAGGTGGATCAGAAAGTCCCAGAAACAACAAGAACCGCCCTTCAGGAGAACACAGTACTTAAAGTTCAGCTCAACCAGCTGTCCAAAGAGACTCAGGTCCTGATGGAGGAGAATTCTGCTCTGCTGCAGCAAAAAGGGAGGCTGATTGTGGATGTGCAGAACCTGGAGGAAATGCTAAAGGAGACAACCTGCCGGAGCTGCATCCTCCAGAAGGTTAAAAAGAGGACGAGATAGACGACTTAAGTTGTCATATCACTGTTAATTCGATTCTTGAGCTCCATGTAGGATCAGCTCACAAACATGATAGGTTTTAGTTTTCTTGCTTTACACTGAAAATATTTTGTTTATCAATTTTTGTCCAGCATTTTTTCTTTGCAAACACCTTTGAGACATCACATTAATTTTACCCTCTTGGCCATGGTTTTAAGTCACAACCTATACCTTCTATCTTCATCAGGTGGTGGAGCAGCTCACTGGGAAGTGTGAGCAGCTGCAGACAGAGCTGAAAGAGCGCAGCCAGGATCTCGTGCAGCTTCAGACTCAAAACACAGGACTTCAGGCTGAGATGGAGACACTCAGGTCCATATGTACTCTGTTACTCTGAACAGGACCAGACCTATACTGTAAAGGATTTTGGTTTTATTGTCAGTGTGTCATGTCTTCAGACAGGACGAGACCTCCCTTATGGAACAGGGCCGTAAAAACACAGCTAAGGTGAGTAGGCTGGAGGAGGAGCTCCAGAAAGAGAGGAGGAGCAGGAGCAGGATGAAGAGCATCATGCAGGAGGGAGCGAGGATGCTCAAAGAAGCTCTGATGGTACAACAAAAATTTTATGATTACATTTCTGATTCTAAACACACAACAACTATAACACAATAACACACAAACAAGTACAAATCATAGACTGTATACACTTTGGACAACTTGGCTCCGCCTTCCGTCACTGTACAAATTTGAAGCTGAATTACTCTCGGTATTTCCTGGATTTTCTCCACTTCCTGGAGCTGCCACTTGCGCAGTAGCATTGTACACATTTGGTGAAAGAATCACTGTGATGACGCTCGGCTCAAACAGCATTTCCCCCAGATGAGCTACACAATCTTCGTACGCCCATAGGCTGTATCAGGTGTCAATCATAAAAAACCTGAACCCCCTCATAACTTTTAAAAATAGAGCTGCAGTCTTACAATAACTACATGTCAACATCACAACCAGGGGGGAGAAAAATGTATATTCTGCGTCATAAATTTCTCAAGTTTGTCCAGAACTCCATAAGGATTGCTGGAGGAGGTGGGATTTATGACCTATACTGAAGCCCGTCACCAGAGGGTGCTGTTCTCGGAGTGGCTTCACCCAGCAAGGAGGCAGACAGCGTCTATTCTAGATACAGTCTATGGTCCAAGTAGCTTATTTTTAGATGAGATAAGTTATAATGTTTTCATATCTTCATCAGGAGGCCCCTACTGAACAGGACTTGGTGGTGGACTCTGTGGTCCAGTGGAGGCAGCTAATGCAGAGGCTTTTGTTAGTGTTAGACAGACAAACGCTCAACAGCTCCACCACTGAGGGCGACCGACTGGATGAGCAGCAGATGTCTGATCCTGCAACAGCCGGGTAAAATGAAAAATAACTGTCATGGGAAAACTCGTGGTCATTTGTTTTTAATAAATAAACTGAACTGGAAAAACTCTCAGGTTTGATCGGCTCTAGAAATAATCTTTCACTCATAACAGAGAAAGCTTTGAGAGTATTTCTACAAGAAGAGTCCTCTCTTAAAAACAGGTGGTTGCAGAGAAATCACTGTACTCCTGGTTTCTTATCTCTACAGAGAAATAACTCTGAATCCAGCTTTAAATTTCCAGTTTGAGCTGGCTCGTCATAGGCTGGCTGATCTCGGCATCGTACCTCGTCCCTCAGCGAAGAGCAAACACATGATCTCCAGCAGCACCAGCGTCCCTCTGTACAGGTTGGTTCAGACCTCAAAGTTCAGGTTCTGGTTTTGTAGAGGGGGAGCTTGTGTGTGTGAGGAAGTCACCCCTGACTTTCATGTTTCCTGAATGCTTGTCACATTGTTAGGCTTCTTTTGTCTCATTACAGATTATGCTGAACAAAAATTCAGTTTTATAACAGATCAATCCCTCTTTAATTCATGTTTGTGTTTGAGACATTAATCTAACTCTTCATATATCTGTTATTGTCTAACTCTTTTTCTTTATTACTCTTCTTCTTCATCATCATCCTTCAGGAAGCCCTCCTCTCATCAAACAACCAGCTCCTATAACCCTCGTGATTCAACTGTCAAATTTCTGACCTCCAGAAACAACTTCAGGAAATCTAAACCACAGTAACTGAATTCATTTCTGTCAGAAAAAGCCGAGGAACTAATCTGGTTTTGTCAAGTGTCAAGATAATTATTTTTTCTGATTTTTTTTTATTAAATTGAAAAGAGGGATCTGAGCTTCTCCACTGAGGGCAGAGATTTAAACGGATTTTTAGTAGGATGCAAGTGTGATTCGAGATTTTTGAGGCCACTTCTCTTAATCAGGATAAATAAATATCATGTTTGACACCAATACGCTGTTTCCAAGTGTACAATTCTCACCAGCTGCTTCTGTTCATGGTTGTGATGCTGCTGAGCCAGACTGTGATTAAAAAGAAGAATCTAGATTCAATGACAGATCTGTAAAACAAAAACAAGTACTTAGCTGACTCTTATAGTTTTTCAGCTCCATATGAAAGATGGTTTTACCTTTAAGTTTAAAACTGCCCAATTGCTCCACCTCCTATCTGTTGATTGAAAGTGATTTGATGTTTTCGGGACTTCTTCTACAACCATTGTCTGAAGGCAAAATCTTTCTGACCATTTATTGTCTTGTCAGTGACTGTGTTTTCCTTTCTTGCTTCAAAGTTCAAACTTCAAGTTTTCATGCAGGTGTTAAATATATGAATTTGTCTGCTCATTATGTTTGCAGAACATCTAGAAATATAAGATAAAACCTAAAAAAATGACCAGACGCTGCTCTGTACACTTTAATTGATGTTTATTGTTATATGGCAAAGACTCAGGCACTTCAATTCTCATTGGAGGATGAAAGTCAGCACCTTGATGAACACTAAAAGGAGGACAGATGGTTTATTTTACACACGAGAGACACATGAGAGAAAGAAACTGGACACAAAAACTAAACTCTACTGACCACCGTATGTACAATGAAATACATATATCTGCATTAAAAACTATACTTTGATAAATATATAACTTCATGGGTTGTTATGTAGGAATAGGAAATATTCAAAATACTGTGATTCTTCTCTTTAAATAGATACAAAGGATTTGTATAAAAGTACAATTTCTCCAGTCTAGGTCTTTGATGTACTCGTCTACATGAGCTGGACATGTGCTGAGGAGATGTGTGCACATGTGTGAAACCGAGGCAAGAGATTTATTTACAGGAAATACTTCCTCTAGCGTGTGTGTGTGGATAATTCTCCATCTGTCTTCTCTGATCTGCTCAAAAAGAAAAATAAAGACAAATAATCACAAATGAAGATGTTTTGGTGCTCTTGAATGATCAACATTGAGCTCTGTAGGAATTTAAAAAAAAAGTTTGTCAATTTGCAACAAAAAATGAGGAAATTCAAGAACAAAAAAGTATAAAAGAAGAAAAAAAATGGCCTGTTGTAGTTGGATTTGAGTCCATGTTGAACATTTCTGAACAGAAAGAGATGGGACTTGAGGCACCGGCTGGTTACATTCATAGTGAAGGGCACTTTGGGCTCTCATGTGTGAACATAAATAAAAAAGGTTTGTAGAAATCTCTTTATTTGGTTGGTTTGTTGGGATTAAGTCCCTCATCCAGCTGGGGGTAAGGCTTCGTTCAGCGTGAAACAATAGCAGCACAGGGTTTGTGGTGAGAGGCGGGCCCTCTACTCGAACATGCTCCTCCGTGTGGGACTCGGTGACGTCTTCCTTCCGAGTCGAGGAGTCCCCTGGAACAAAAACAAAGATTTTCCTCAAATTTAAAAAATGAATTCCAAAACAATTCCAGTAAGAAAATTTAAATCTTCATCATGAGTTTAAAGCTCCTATGCTGAGTTTTGATTTTTATGAAGTACACTGAAATTCATATTTAGGACTTGTACTGACATCCAAAAGTGATCAAGATCATCAACTACAAGATGACTGATTTCTGGATACTCTTTTTTAAAACCTGAAACCAGTGCAAGGGTAGGTGCTCTCAAAAGACAGCAGGCTGAGATTGTTTTCAAAAATCATAGCTTAAATATGTAGAAGACCAGATGAGCAAAGAGTGCTTAGTCCACAGGAGGGCGCCAGAATTGGGACAAACTAAAAGTTCCTCATGTTAGCTACATGTAACGTTAAGAACAGAGTAGTTTTGAGCAGAGGGGTTTATGGAAACGTACCGGGGACTGGGCTTTGGAGAAGTTGACGTGAGCGTAAAGCAGCACGGCGATGTCTTTGTGTCCTGCTTCCAGAGCGATGGACAGGGCGTTACTCTCATCCTGATGAAATAAAAAGACAGAAGGAGGAAAACAAAGATCAAAACATATCCTTAAACTACCAATATGACGACCTATGGGCCTGTTTGGTTGACTGTTATCTGCTCTAGTGTTGCAGGTACATGTGATTGGTGGATGTGGTCATTTCATAGAGACACTCTTCATGCACCTTCTGGGGCTTCCAAACACCTGCACAATACACTCTCCACACAACCCCTCACTAATACCTCTAATTTAACCGATAACCACTTCTCATCTTCTCTGCACAATACTAGTTTTTGTTAATATGTATTTTCAAACTGTTTGAAAGAATGTAAACTAAAGGCTCTAAATGCACTAAAAGAATAAAATCCCTCATCGCACACTCACACTGTCACTCAGCGTGGCGTCGCAGCCCGGCTGAGCCAGCAGCAGTTTGACGATCTCCACGTGTCCGTGTTCACTTGCACACATCAGCGCTGTGGAGCCTTCATCATCCTGGATGTTAACGTCGGCCCCGTGACCCAGCAGGGCTCGAACCATGTCCATCCTGCCATGACTGACCGCCAGCATCAGCCCCGTCTGACCAGCCTGTAACCAGGACGATAACAAGGTAAGGGGGCGGGGTTACACAGATTAATCCATACATTCTCAGTTTAGTGATATATTTATCTGCATGTTCCTGAATGAATTTGATTTTTCTGAATAAATATGAATGATCTCTGCACTGAAATGTGTCCAAAAATGCTGTGTGACTTTTCATATACAAAAAAAAAGTTTAATATGAACAAGTTAAATTTTCCTAACAGTGTGCTGTAGTGACCTTTCTTCACCACATGGTGTCACTAGAGCACAAATTAAAAAAGAGTCAAACTCAACTGGGTTGGAAACATTTTTGTTTTTCATCAACAGTCTGCAGAAGTTTATTTTAATTATCAAAGTGAATCAGGAAAAAAAACAATAAATTTTATTCCTTAAGTTGTTGGTGCATCAACCAGATATGGACCTAAATTCAGCTCAAACCTAGGAACAAAGAGTCTGAGCTTAATCTGACCCCACAGATACTTTATTGGACCCTCCAAGTGTGTGTGTGTGTGTGTGTGTGTGTGTGTGTGTGTGTGTGTGTGTGTGCCCTGCTGCTGCCTTCTGACCTCTGACCCCTCAGACTCTCACTGACCTGGCTGGCTCGGGCGTTCACGTCCCCTTTACTGAAGAGCTCCTCCACGATGTGCATGTCTTTGGGCGTCTCCACGGCGGCCAGCGCTGCCAGCATGATGGGTGTGTACCCGGCCTTGTTCTGCTGGTTCACGTTACACACATCTGGAAAACACACACACACACACACATACACACAGCATGTTGAAAGCTCTGTGCAGCAGCTGGGTGGTCTTCAGGAGAATCAAACACTCCTAAACTCTGATCTGTGATTGACTTGTCAGCGTCTCCACCTGTCAGTCAAACACACAGCTACGCACAAGTTTCAGCTCATCACTTCAGGCTCTTACTCTCTCCGTCAGCAGCCGCTCAAAGACAGAAGAGTCTGTTTGTCAGGGGAAAGGGGGGCGAAGATGAGGGTGGCTATTCTGCCTCTGAGGGGCGGAGAGGTCTAAGGAACCAGGATGGAGTGAGGACAATGGACACAAAGAGGACAAGGGGGGTGGAGGTGCTGTCACAGGACACAAGGACACAAAAGGCGGAGGGGACAAAAGGCTTTTAGAGCAGTGAGTGAGCGGGACCTCATAACAGTCTATTGAACCTTCAGAGGAGGCTGCACGGCTGAGGGACTCTGATCCCCAACTGAAATCTAAGTCCTGATACCGTGCTGCATGAAATCTTAGTCACTAAAAAGTTTTGATTTGAAACTTTAAAAATAGGTTATTGATGCTGACTTTCAGCTGCAAACTGAGGGACAGCAGAGATGATGGATGATGATTATTTGTACATTTTCAGTAGAAACCTGCCGCTCTCACCTGCATCCAGCAGCTTCTTCACCACCTGGAAGTTAGAGTGTGACACGCTGTAGTGCAGCGCCGTGTTGCCATTCCCGTCAGCCATGTTGACAATGTGACGCAGCACAGGCGGCGAGACGGCTCCAAATCCTACCAAGTAGTCCTCTACCATGGCTGCCGACGCGGCTTTTTGACTGGACACACGGAACCACTCGTGCTGCACCGTGTTCAGACAGGCTCTCTGAGGAGGGGAGGGGTGGTGTGTGATTAAATACAGGAAGTGTGAGGGGATGGAAAATGCATGTCTGTGATCTAACCTGAAACTTAATCCTTTGAAATGATAGTAACATATACATACATGGAGGGAAATATGCCAAAATAACCTAAAAACACAGAGGACAGAGAAAAATCTCCTCACCACATCTTTACTGCTCACAGCTTTGGGGTCACTGAGGTGGTTTTTGAGAACGTTGCATGCAGCCAGCATCTTCTCACTGAGTTCACACCTTCAGATACAAGATAAAACATTGAAATAATAAATAAATGACAAAATCTGGAATTGTTTCCCTCACATGAGAGTGACAGGTGACATCTCCCACAGCTACCCATATAAAAGCAGGGAAATGACAAAATCTGGGATTGTTTCCCTCACATGAGAGTGACAGGTGACAAAAATCTGACCAGACAACAAAGATGGCTTTCTTTCCATTCAGCAGTTTTGTCGTGCACTTTAAACACTAATCAATTCCACACTTTTTTATTAATGCTAGGGCTGGGCAATAAAACTATAATGATATTTATTGAAAATTAATTTCCCTCAATATCAATATAAAACATGGTCAATTTGCTTTTCGATAGTCTGCATTCTGCCATGTTTTCATAGACTATACAAATAGCCAATGAAAAGGAGAGCTGCTCCAGGTCCGCTTCCTGCTGAACCAATCATGTGCTGAATTCGAACAAAGTAGCAAACAACTGCGTAGTAACAGGCCTCAGCTACACGCAACCATGGTGAGAAAAAAAGAAAATGAGTGCTACACCCGGCAGAAATGTAGATGAAGGCTCAAAAGACGATGACCTTGTCAACAACTCTGGCATCAAAACGTAGGTGGTGTGGAGGTATTTTGTTTTTTTGAGGTCGGACATCAGGCAGAGTAATGTGGACTACAAATAATGTTGAGTACATGTTCTTGCAAAGTCGGGGAATACCACAAATCTTTTTCACCACCTGAAGCAGTGCCACGCGGCAGAGCACACGCAATGCAAATGTTTACAAACCCCGAGCGGAGCAAGGAGCCCATGGTGCCTGTGCAGCCGAAAAAGCTGACCATGCAGTCCGCTTTCTCTAGCACAACGCCTTACGACAAAATGTGGAAGAGACAGAAAGACCTCACAGATGCAGTCGCTTCTTGTATTGTAAAAGACATGCTACTAATAAGCACTTTTAAATGTCTTTTTCCCATATCGCCCAGCCTTAATTAATGCTTAATCTGCTCAGCTCCGTCCCCTTTCCATAAATGCTAAATACAAAATCTAAATTGAGAATAAATGTGACTGAAGCATCATGAGTAGAAATTTCAAGGAGATAAATGAGGCCTATTGTTTGCAGATGACTTTTAGTACGGCTTCTTTTGACTCTGGCTCAGACAAACTATTGAAGATATGTAACAGTATGGGTATGATATTAGCAGTTGCAGACGGTGATATTCTTGGACTCACCTCTCTCTCTTCTCTTGCTTCTCTGAACTTTCCTCTCCGCCCCTCTTATCCACATCCTCATCTCCCTCAGGCTGAAACTCTTCCCCGGCGCTCTCTCCCTCCACGTTCCTATATCCCTCCTTTCCACCATACTCCTCCTTCTCCTCATCCTCCTCCTCCTCCTCTTCCGACCCCGAGGAGCTGCTGTCCTCTGAGCTGGAGTCGTCGCTCGATGTTGTCTCATACCTGGAGGACAGAACCACAAGGGGGCGACAAAACACACAGAAACATGAAGACTCAGGTGTTTGCAGTAAAAAAGATCAACATGAGGATGTTAACAAGCTCTGAGTCAAGAGGGAAGAAACTCCACAGGCTTGTAAAGGTGAAACACAAACCTTTGACCTCTCTTTCAATAACTACAAACAGTCACATCTGGGTAGTTTAAACTTTCAACAGGTGTTCGAACATAGAAAAAGGGTTAGTATCTATAGTATTAATGAGTGTTTCAAACAGCATGTGGATATATTGTCCGTCTCACCCTCCATTCACCCCGACAAACTGCAGGTTCTTCTTGGTGCCGTTGGAGTCTGGTCGGCCATCTTTCTTCTTCATGATGGATTTCAGGGTGCTCTGGCTGCATGGCTGCCCTGCAGGAGAGAAAACCAACAGAGGCAGTCTTTAGACAAAGAATATCAACTTATAATAATAATAATAATAATAATAATGCGTCAGATTTCATATAGCGCTTTATCAGAAACCCTCAAAGTGCTTTACAATGGATACATCATTCATTCGCTCACACAGTCACACTTAGTGAAACTCTTGTTTGTCGCCTGTTTTCTCACAGGGGCTTTAAATAAAAATACATAATAGAGCTTTTAATTCCATCTTCCCACCAATTCTGCTTTAGACGCAAATGTTTTTATCGTTAGCTATAATATCATCATTATGATTAAAGCATAAAACGGTCAAAAGTCAGTATCATACCATGTTGTGTAGACATTTCTTCTCAAACCCTCCTTTGTATTCTTGGTCGTTAGCATTACAGTATCCTCCCGCTGAGTTAACATGCTCAGTCAGTTCATTACTAACAGTCTGATAACGCCTGAATGATCCCCTAAAAGCCCTCTGACATGATCAAGAGCTCCAGCAGAGAGTAAAGTAGCCAGTAAGTGTCCGTCTGCTGTTCTTTCTAAAGCAATCTGTCAGAGAGGCTTTTCTGGAAGTTTTCCCCAAACCCTGAACTATCTCAGTCACGATAAATAGAGGCCTTACAGCCCAAAATACCAGCCCAGAGCCAGGACGCTCTGCACATCTGCCAAGACTTGCCCTGATAAAAGGAGGGTGGAGGTGGGGTGGGGGGGCTTCTCTTTCTCTGCTGCAGGGGACAAGCTGAGAGATAGTGTGTGATCGTGCACCAACATGTGTGGAGCTGCGTGGTGAATACACCATCAGTAGCTGCTGCACAGTCATACAGCACAGGTTCAGTGTTTTGACAGGTGGCAGCGTGCAGAGCCTGACAGGAGGAATCCAGCCTGATGGAGATGTTTTTGGTTGTTTTAACCGGTTGCCAGGTTTCAAAATGAGGAATTTCAGACGCCAAATATGACAACCATGTACAGGTGGGACAAAAGGGACATATTTGGATTTATATAGACTCAACACTTTTGATAAGTAGTGACCACTACAGACAGGAGCTGCTGCTGGACATGCTCTGATCTGGTTCTCTAACCACCACAGTTTGGTTCTTGTCACAGTTTCTCACATCATTACGCTTGCTCATCTCCCTGCTTCCAACTTTGAAGACAAAACGTTCATTTGCTGCCTGAAATATCCCACCCACACACTGCTTTGTGCAGACACAATCAATGATTGTCTCTGCACCCATCAGTGATCATGATTTCACAGCTGATCAGTGTATGAGACGAGTCGTTATGAAATGGACCTGATCTATGATTTTTTAGCGGCAGTGGAAACAACGTTTTACTTTTCCGCTCAAAATCCTTCCATAATTCCATAATTCATGTTTTTTTGGTTCCTTTTCGTCTGAATCCTGCACTTAAGAGTTTGTAAAAGATCCTAAAAGCAAACCAAACAACCATTTTACAAACTAAATACTCTTCAGGTCTGACGGCCGTACCGTGCAGCGCTGTAGACATCTGCAGGTCCATGCGGCTCTTCTGCTCCGCCGCGCTGATCTGCTGCTGCTGTGCAGGTGTGCTGGCAGGGTTTTCTGCAGAAGTCAGGCTGGATGAAATCTTCTCCATCTGTGACCGCTCCATCTTAACGCAGAGCTGCTGAGTGCTCTCTGAAGAGGGAGAGGAAGGACGAAATCAAACACCGACAGCACAGGTGGGGCAAGAATGCAGTGAATGTGTAGAGCTTTTAAAAACAACTTATGTGCAGATGTTTATGAACACTAAAGACATTTGATGATATATAGGAGCCTGTGATGTTGAACCTGTGCGTGCTTCGAGCAGAAGAATGAGCAGAAAAATCATCAATGTACTCCAGCTATTTTCTCAAGAGACTTTTCATTGTTCATAATTTAAATACAAAGTTGTAAGTGCTGGGTTAAGTGTTTTTAATCAGCTCTAATTTCAGGATTCAGTGTTCAGTAAAGTGCTCAGGGGAAATAACTTTAACTGTTTTGTGAATTGGAGAATAAATAAACCCTAAAGATTCTGGTTTTATTTTCATACGGCTGCTGTCTTTGTTTCTGTTCTTTCACTCCTTCACTTTCTTTCTTTCATATTTAAAAAGGGTGCTGTGATTTGCTGCATGTATATTTTAATAGTTCAAAGTCTTAGCAGGAGTTAAAATGAGCTGACAGCTGCAGGTTTGTACTTGAGATGCTAACTGCTACTGATTAAATTTCAGTACAGAAGAAAGAAGCAATACAAGATAAATTGCCGAGCCATTTCTTTAAAAGATTATTTCTATACATGATCCTGAGCGTTTGAGATTGCAAAATTCTACATCTGCATTTCTAAACAAAATTCAGCCAATTTTTTTAGCTGTCAGAGCTCCTACTACTACTACTACAGTTTAACCTTATCTGTGATTGTTTACAAGGTAGTAGAGCTTTACAGCATGCACTACAGCTTGAAATTATTATATGACCAGAATTTTGGGACTACAGTTAACAGAAAAGAATTAAAAGTATGTAGGACAGGGCGATTATATGATCGTGATTAATGATCAGGATAAATTTCAGTTCAATCACGACGATCAGCTGTGAGCATATTTACTCGATCAAACATGGCAGAAACGTGCGTGACAACAGCCAATCAGAGCTGAGCTTTTCCTACTTACTTCTGTAAGTTACAGGAGAAGTAAACAGGAGAAGTAAATAGAATGACCGAACATGGAATGAAACACGGAGCTAAGGGAAGCAAAATAGATGTCAGCTGTGACTTTGAGTCATCCTCCAAAGATGCCAATGTGCCGATGTGCAAGGTATGATGGTTCCCTTAAAAATCGACAACACAATAAATCTGTTTAATCATTTGAAGAGCTACTTTCTGAATGATTACTCAGAAAGCATGAAAATGCGAGCGGGGTCTGTGCACAAGTAGCATTAGCAGTTTAGCCACAACTAGCAGTGCAGCCCCCAGACCAAAACAGCAATCAATCGTATCATTTACATTTACATCATCTAATGTTTACAGGTTAAGGTGACTTCATTAACCCTGAGGGGGGCATTTGTTTATTTTGGGTCTTGTATACCTGCAAAAACACTCAATACTGTAAACTAGTTCACTGTATTATTTAGTATTTATCTACATTTGTTGTACTGTTAAGTTAAAAATGTTTTTTATATTTTTTTATGTTTATCTTATTTAACTAGCTTTCTTTGTATGTTAATAAAACGAACTAATCTCTAGTTTCTTAAGTTTTTAGTACAGATGCTTTAAAACTGGCAGCTTAAAAAAAAAAATTGTGAAAATAATCAAGATCAGACGATATGACAAAATATATCCTGATCTTTTTTTTTTTTTTTTCCCCAAAATTGCCCAGCCCTTAAAGTTAGTAACAGCTCTATTATCCAGCTGGTAATCCTGTTACTGATTGACTGCAAAGTTGACTGAATGCACGTGTCCCTAGTTTAAATTTCAATCAGCTTTTAAACCCTCCAGAAGCCAAGAGAGTCCACTGACAGTTATTTTTATCCTTTTATCTCAACATTAAAGATTAATTTCTCTTTATCACCAGGAAATGGGCTTCTTAATCTTGAGGTAATAAATCTGCATCACAGGAAAACAAAGGTCGTTTTCTGAGGTTGCTTGTCATGGCTTGTCAAAGATCAGGAGTGCAACGCCAACACACTCTGACTGAAGCTGGAAATGTTGGATTAGAAAGTACACATCAGTTCTCAGCTCCTCTGTCAATCAGCCAGTGTGTTTAGAGATTTTTGTGCCAGAATAAAAACAGCTGCAAGATGACTTCATGTGATAGCCTGTTCTGGTAGTTAGAGGCAGGAAAGCATTTAGGAGAGAGGAAAAACACTGCTGAGAGATGTGAACACTGATGGTAATGATTTCCTGCAAGAGTTCCAGTAACCCATTAAACTCTCACCCTCAACATTTGGGGATTTTTTTTAAGATAGTTCTCCATTTACTGTAAAAATCTGAGAATTGCTGTCTTTGCTGAACTTTTTAAGTTAAGTGGCATCATCATATCCACAGCTACGTGGAGAGACAGCACGTCTACATCCCCCGAGAGAGGCCAGCAACTGACAAGAAACAAGCTCCCACAAAACTTAGACAATCAGCCTGCGTTCATGTGCCAGCCGGCATGAATGCATGTTATGTAACTCAGAAGGAGCCATGAATCAGCATCAGCATTGAGGTGTGAGTGAAGGCAGGGCGGCCCTGCTAAAACAACAAGCAGCCGATTGGTACGACGTTACTGGTTCCCAAAATGAAATGAGCTCATTGTTGGTTCACGTCCAAAGCCCCCGCTGCATATTTCAGGGTCAGAGATAACTTTGGCCTGTCTGATCCCATCAGGGTTCTCTTTAAACAGTGTGTGAACACAGAGCAGATCCTCTGCAGGGCAGCGGGAACAGTCCTGAATGTCACCTGACTTTGTCTCTACACTGTAAGTGACTTTGGTGTCCTCTGAACAACCTGCAGATCTTCAGTGAATTTGTTTAACATCTCATCAAACAACAAAAACATGCATTATAACCTGGTATTGTACAGCGACAATAATTTGTTCCCACAAGAAAACTACAATTTTCCTAATCCTTAAAACAAAAACACACGCAACACTGCGCTTATGACGTGAGACGTTAACCGTCAGGGAAACTGCTAGAATATCTTGAACCTGTCGACAAACTTTTGCAGAATCTTAGTTTGTATCATGGACCACAGTGAAGACAGAACTCCCAGAGCTCCTGCAGTACAGGTTCTACAGCCCACCTACTCCATGTAAACAGATGCAACATTAGTGAAACTTGAGAATCAAAAAACGCAATAAAATCTTTCTGCTAGACCGATAAAGGTGATTTATGTACTTTGTATTTGCACGCACTGTACAGGACATTCACAGAGACGGGGTGAGCAAGGGAGCGTTTCATCCTAGAATCAAACCTACAGGGAAAACGCCTTTGTTTTCCCATATTCCCACTATTTAACATTAAATTCTAATAACTTTATTCCAGATCAGACACATCGATATATTTCAGCTTTAATTAAAAAAAAAAAAAAACAACTCAATCATCCCATTGAGAGAAGGATAATTGACTTCAATTTCTTTCCCCTGCAGCCACAGCCCCCTCTTTCTTTTTTTTTTTTTAGAATATTTTATCTTCAGTTTTCAAACTTAACACATATAAGAAAATGTGAAAGCAAAATTACAAACCTCCTTCCCCATATACAAACTAAAAAGAAAACACAACCAAAAACAAGAGGCAGGAAAAAAATAAATAAACAAACAATTCTTACTGGTGACCAAAGGCTTGTTGATTCTAATTCTCTTTCTCCATGCTGCCCACTATAGAAGTTGGAAGGGTGTCTCTATGAGCTAAATAGGGTTGCCAAATCTCTATAAAAGTTTTGTAG
Source organism: Xyrichtys novacula (assembly GCA_962446985.1). Lineage (NCBI taxonomy): Eukaryota > Metazoa > Chordata > Actinopteri > Labriformes > Labridae > Xyrichtys > Xyrichtys novacula. Next base: position 26,207,402 of record OY660875.1, read on the forward strand.
TCATTTCTATGTGAGTATGTGATCTTTTCAAGTGGAATACAACTGTTCATTTCTGAAATCCATCTTGCTGTAGGGAGTTGGGAGTCAGACTTCCATATAATGGCTATGCACTTCCTGGCAATGTACAAGACCAATGCAAAGAATTTCTTTTGTGTCTTTCTTAATTGTCCATCAATACTCTTAGAGTCTCCTTACAAACAGATTTGAGGATATGATGGGAGATTTATGTCTAGAGGTTTTGACATGGTGTCAGAGAAATTATGCCAGAATGTGCCACAGCCCCCTCTATAAAGTTTCTGACATTTTTTAACAAATTTACTTTCACTAGAGAACCGTCTTTCCAGCTGAGATATTCTTCTTCAATCATAAACATGGGAGTTTAGCTCACTAGAGGCCCTATAGGGGACTTTCTTTTGCTTGTGTGTCAACAACACACATAACTGATTGTGGTTTCACACCATATTACTTGTCCACATGTGGTGGAAATGCTTGGCTACAGAAACTGAACAACATGCAGACAATGATGGATTAAAAGGAACAGCTGCGACCGAGTGAATATGCAACAATAAATGTAAATAGTGTTTAATCAAAAGTTCATCAAACACTTTTTCCAGCATCTTTATCAGATCAGTCAGACTGTGATTTAAGTGTCTTAGTAAGTGAGCCATAAAACTTTTAATCTAACTGACGCAATCTCTTTTCATGCCTTAAATCTCTTCTACCCATGAAATCAAACAGACGACTATTGATTAAAAACAGTTTGATTGATTGGTCTATAATGGAACAAACTTACACACACACTCTTTAATGCACCCACAGGCACTGAATCCATGACAGTTCCTTACTCAAACAAAGTAGCTGGCAAGCAGGCTGTGTGTGTGTCTGTGTGAATCTGTGTGTGTGTTTTTTATGTTGTCTGCCCTTGAAACTATGCTCCAGTTGCCTGACATGACTTGGAGCCAATCGCCACAACAACCACTTATGCTTTTGCAACACTGGTGAGCATGTGGAAACATCAGCATCTGCAGGACTGTGAGTGCTTCACCTCTCACCTTTGTTTGAGCTCATGGCGTCCGACTGCAGCTTCAGGATGTCCTCCACGCTCCCGTACTTCATGACCGTGTTGATGGATGAAAGAGTGCTGACCAGTTGGCTGTTGATGGATCCAAACTGGGACTGAGGCTGACCAAATGCCTCGGCCAGCTCGCTGTAGTTCTCTGTTAGCAGCATTTGTTGCTCTTGCAGCAGCTTCTGCACCCTCTCGATGTAATGGTCCAAACCAGCGCCCCCTTGAGCTTGAGCCTGAGCCTGCAGTGGTGCAGCCTCAGCCTTTGTCTCAGTGCTTTTGCTGCTTGCTGTGACAGATTCATACGGCTGGGAGGGTCCACATGCTATGTTCCTTGTTTTCAAACCAACCAAGAAGTTCTCTTGAATGCTAACAGGTCCCACCCCACATTCTTTGGTTTTAGCAGAGCTTGACTTGCCAAGGAATGACTCTGCGTCTGTGCTGGTTCCAACAGCGATGGAGCGAGTCTTTGCTGTCGAGTGAACCTCTTTCACAAGTCCCTCTCCAGCTGCAACAGTCCGGGTTTCAATCACAGCCGTGTTAGTTTGCTTCTCGCAAGTGAGTAACGACATATCAGTGAAAGAGTCGGTCAGGACGACTGTCTTTGTGTTGGTGGATTTACTCTCAACTTCAGTCTCAGTGTTAGTTTCCTGAGTGGCTGAATCAGGGGTAGCCATGACACCAGAGTCCACTGTGCTGACTAGATCTGGGTCGGTTCCTTGCGACACCAGAGTCTTGATAGGACTGACGACCACATCCACGGAACAATCTCCACAGCCCACGGTTCTGGACTCTTTGATCAGCTCCCTCATGGGTTTGCAAAGAGCCAAACTGTCCACTGATTCCTCTGTGTTCACTCCAGCCTCACAAATGTTGAGCTCCACGCCCACCTGCTGGTCACACGTCTCCACTCTTCTCCCCACACACTGATCTTTTACCTCCACTCGTTCGTGCACCACCCAATGGTCCATGGGGATCTCTGGGCCTGAGGACACACTCTGCACACTGGGGTGGCAGGACACTCCGACTGTGTGGCTTTGAGGAGTTTGAGCTGTGCTAAACTCAAAATGGTCTCCCACCCCCTGGCTGCGCATCTGGACTTTCGCCTCCACACAGGCGTTGTACGTCTCTGGCCTCGCCATCGAACCTTTGTCCGCCTTTTTCTTGTTTGACCCCCCGGCAGCTTGGAGCTCCAGTTTCAGCTTCCCCATCTCTATTTGGTGAGTGGATTCTTTCAGCTGCACCTCAAGGCGGTAGATCTTCTCCTTCAGGGATTCAATGGTCTGCTGCTGGAGCTCGATCTCCTTCTCAGCCTCGGTCGTCATGCCCAGCATGGCCTCAGTGACACCAACCGCAGCACTGCGCACTTCCTGTTGATCCGTCAGTACTCCTGCATCACGGAAACACTGTTCACTTGACAACTTCCTCTGAGCATCAGGTAAGCTGTTCATGTTCTCATCAGTAACTACTCCAATAGACTTCTGGTGGGCTTGGTTTTGTGTGATCTTATGAGGCTGAGTTTCGTTGACGTTATTGTCCAGGGATGTCTTCTCCAGAGCTTGGACCTCAGCAGCCAGACGCCTGAACTCCTCCAGCCTCTGAGCGCTCTGTTCCTGGGCTTCAGGCTCCATTATGTGCAGTTCTGTTTCTTTTTGGATGGGGGCTTGGTTCTCCATTTGGTCAGCACTGCCTACACTGTAAGAGCGCTTGCGAAAGCCACCGAGACCTTGATTTTTGGACTGAGCAGCCAATTGTCTTTTCTCTTCCTGGAGAACAGCGATCTTAACCTGTAAGATAGGAATGGTTTTCACCTGCTCCTCCAACTCTTTCAGCTTCTTGAGAGCCACCACCATCTGATCTCTGATTTGTTGAAGGTGCAACGGGCTGACGTTTGTGACAGGGGTGGCCATGCCAGAGCTCATGGGGCTGTGGCGGATGGAACTGCCCACAGATGGAGGGTAGTAAGGGTTATACTCTCCGTTTGGGAGGTGGCCGTTGATGGGGAGAGGGTGATGAGTGCCAGGGGAGATCTGGCTTGGAGCCATGGAGCCTGAGTAAGAGGACAGCGAACTGCTGGAGCCCATGCCGCCGAAGCTGGCAAGACGGCGGCGAGGCATTGGCGGGTCACTAAGCGGCTGCATGAGCAGACGTTCCTGTTCGAGCCGCAGACGGGTCTCCATGAGGGTCCTCTCCACTTGGGGGTTATGACGAGGGACAAATCTCGGGGAAGGAGGAGGCAGAAGCTGCTTTTGCTCCGTGATGCTCAGGTAGGACTGCTGCAGAGGGGCTTCACAGGCTGCCCTCGGAAGGGTTGGGGTCTGCGGTGCAGAAAGCTGGGACCTGGAGCTGAAGAAGACCGGGGACTGCTTGCCGTCACTGTTTGAGGAGGACAAGGAGTCTGTGGAGGTCCATTCAGCATGAGTGCTGCCCCCTCCAGTGCTGCCCCGAGGCACTGATAAGGTTTTGGCCAGTTTGGGCTTCCTCTGAATACTCAGCTTCTTGATGGTGTTACCCCTCTCGATGTCATCGACATATTTGAGGAAGTCCAGGTCTAGCTGGTAACCATAGGGAGTTTCAACATAGTAGGGGGCCACGGAGTCCTTCTGGTCTCCTGTGCTTGGGCATCTTTGTCCTTTTTCTGAAACAGAGACCAAAGTACATGAGGTTAGTCTAGACTCATGATTTTGGTGGGGTTTTTTTTGAATGGGCTTTGACAATCTGTTTGTTGTTGATAAAAAGGGACTGTCTGGATGGAGGTAGAAGTTGATACAAAAGCCATATAAGTCTTTGGTATTAATAGTGCTCTAACAAATATATGAACTACCCATGCCACGGACTCTTACGCATCCCTGTACCACCAAGGATCCTGGCTTTTGACCTGTTTGTGCTGATGAAAAAAGTCCCTTTAGTCTTAGACCAGGAGATGCAGCGTCCATGGTTTCCAAAAAGAACATCATATTTTGTTGTTCGACAACAAGACAGTCGCAGAAGCCAATGACATTTCTGGATCAAGGTCTTTTCGAGGTACACTTTTAACCTGCATAAGTAAATGCACAAACAGACTGTGGCTTTTGGATGTGATTCCAAATCCATGCAGTGATTTCCACTTCGGGGTCTTGTCTGTTTTTTACAGCAGGGCTGCCAGAGGGCTTAAAGATAGAAGTATCAGTTATTGGCCAATTTTTACAGATTTCTCAGGCTTCTTTGAATCTTAAAATGATATTACAAACTAAAAGTGATGAAATTACTACATTCTTTGAAAATTTTACTCTCTGAAATTGATGATTGAAGTCCTCACCCATCCTCTCTTCATGTTAACTTTGGAGAGACTTGGCCTCTCTGGTACACTATTTTAGGACCAACTTACTAGTCTGTTTCAAATTAATGCAAATAATCAGGAAAGATTTAAGATAATGGGTTTTTAATGTTACACAACTTTTCCTGTTTTGTTGCCCTTTTTTTAAACATGTTGCTTGCATCAAACTTGGAATGAGCACATCAAACAATTCAATTATCCACTTACAACATCTGACATGTTGTCTTTGCACTATTTTCAATAAACATATAGGCCCTAAATGACACGCAAACCATCAAACTGTCTTTTTGTCAACTTTTTACAGCCCTTGGGGAATTGGGGCTTTAAAAGGATGTGGTCGTTGCCTCTTTCAGGAAGCCTCTAAAACTTCTTGATTGTCAGTTAAAGTGTTAAGTGTTTCCTCGGCTGCTGACAGTCGCCTTCATTTGACAGAGCAAGTACAAACACGTCTCAAGTTTCTCACATCCCTGCTGGAAAGCGTGAGTGATAATCATTTTGGCACGGGCTGGTTTTTAGTCAGCCCAAAAGTATGCGAGACCAAAGAATGCAAAGCGCAAAACAGCACAACAGCAGGAGGCTGAGAGAACTCCAAAATAACAACAAATATTAGTCAAATGTGTATAAATCACCCTCATTAGGTTTATGGAGAGTAGAAAGTGTAAAGCCTGTGACAGATAAACAGGCTGCTGTTTACAAAGCTTGGAGAAGATGTGAGCCAAAGAGGTCAGGGAGACAGAAAACAGACAATGTCAATATTTTCCAGTCCAAAATCCATCCTTAATGTCAACTTTTGAAGTTTGACAGATAAAAATGAGCCAAAAACTCTGACTGTGAGCTCAGACACTGAGGAAAGAGATCAGAAATATGCCACACTAATTCTCAAAGTCGTACAGATCTTACAGACCAATGAAAGCTGCTTAGATCAAAGTCCAAACTCCACACATGCTGCTGAAAATGCGCCTTGTCAGACAGATCTGGGTGCACAGAGCCAGTCAGCTTTCCAGGCCATTAGGAGACTCCACTGCGCTCTCTCACTGTGTCGGCTAAATGCAGCGTCTTGTTCTTGGTATGCCTGGAACTCTGGCCGACTAAAGCAAACACAGGCTGGAAATAAACAGCCCTGCTCTTCCTCTGCAGTCCACCCAGCTCCTGCCACTTCTCCCGTCACTCCTCTCCATTCACAGGAGGGAATTACAAGACTAAGCCTGCTGCTAAACCCTCACAGCCTGGTTGTTGAAGCTTCACTCACCTCAGACCAACAGCACACTCTGGATCTCACTCCTTCTCTCTGCCTCCTTTTTTTTTCCCTTTCCAGACACACACAGCACTGAGATGAGTGTTTCTGAGCTGCAGATCTGCTGTTTCTCCTCACTCTCTGCACTCTTTCTCAATCCTCTCTCCATAAGGGGGAAAAAAAAAAAAGTTCCACTATGGGTGTAAAGTAAGCACAGCACTCTGCTCAGGCGCACTATTGGACAGCTGCCTCCTCCAATCCTGGGAGGCTCTGAGACCAACACTTCCCTACCCAAATAAGAGTCCTGTTATTCAGAGGAGGGGGGGTGGACTCATGACTATAACAGCCTGTTGTTGTGAGACGAATAGCTGAGCTGCTGAACATGTCCAACTTTTGTAATCTGGTTCACACTGTGGCCCACTTTGCAAACACTTTCACTTAGATTAACAACTTTCAGGGCCACATTTTAAGATCAGCTCACTTGTTCATTAACTCTTTCCTGATCTGCATTTTCTTTTTAAACATAGCTTTAAGTTATATATTTAAAATAAAGGGCTTTATTTTATGAATTCTAAGAGGGAGATGAAACTAAAAATGTAAAACAGTCTGTATGGATTCGGGCTCCCACGGCACCCACTGTACAGGAGGTGAATTCATATGTCTTTTTTTTTTTTTTTTCAGTTATCCAGGTTACAAGATCAACCAATCAGAGGCACAGCTGACTTGACTGACAGGTGTGCACAATGAAGCTGTTTGTGAGGCGGCTAATGACCCGCCTCTGATAGGTTGACTGAAAATGAGGTTGAGTCAGCATTAACCATCTGGTGACCACTTCTGAGAGGCGTGGAAACTCTGCTGCAGACACAGATGGGTGACATCCAGTTATGATACAGTCTATGCTCATACCTGATCAAATCAACTTGCCTTGACTAATAATCAAATTATTGATCGGACATAAATTAAAGATAGTTCACCTCATAGACACTAAATGAAATGAATATCAGAGATTTTCTGAGGGGGATCCCGGCTAGGGGTCTACTTGGAGTTCTTGTCATGGCAAAAATTAGGAACCCCTGTTTGGGACAACTGGTTGGACAACTCCAGAAAACAATGATCAGCTGTAGCTCCACACCCTAAACATCACTCCTCAGAGTTATTATGAGCTTCTCCAACAATATCTGCAAAAAAAGGCTCTTTCTTTTTAAGGTAAGCGCAGCAGAAATAAGTTTAAGTCACATCCTGTTTCTTTTTCTCAGTCACCGTCACCGTCAGTCACCGTCTTGTGCTGTCTGGTTTTGTTGACTCTCCCTGGCACGAGTGAGTGAACGCTGACCAGCCCCACTCATGCTCAGACGAGTGACATGCAGCCCTCTGGTACCACCGAGACCTTGAACAGCTGAGCGATGACCTCATCAACACGGGACAACTGAAGGGGGTCACGCTCCAGTGACGGGGGTAGCCAACAGTGACAATGAGAGCGGGGAGTCTGCTCCAGTTATCAGCAGCTGTTACTCTATTATCAGTGTGTGAGGGATTACGCAGCAGATCGACAGGCAACACTCGGCTCTGTCCTCACTTATACAAACTTTTTCACACAAGCGGCAACAACTTTTGAATCTAAATGTATAAAAATATCTGAATGTTTCAATGATGCCTTCAAAAATCCTCCCTGCTTCAAACTTTATAAACAACAAAAGACACATTTTTTGTGGATGAAGTGATTTCCTAAGAAATAAAACCCAACTCCACCAACATGACTCAGCACTGTTAGTATTTAAGAGTCTCCACCTAGTTTAAGATCCTCTCTGCATTGTAGGACAGAACAAAAGAAAAAGAGAACAGTAAACATCTGCAGTTTGATGTTGGATAATGTCCGAGCTTCCTTTCAGAGGATGGCTGGGCTTGGGTATGGTTTGGGGCTTGGACATCCAGAGGAAGCTCTGAGAAGGTGAAGGCATCAGTTAAGGTGGTTCAAGGATTTGAGATCTGACTTTGGATAAGTGGAAGAAAAATCACACAGCATAGCTCTAACTTTGGCTCTAGAAGGACGTCCAACCTCTAGTTTCAAAACAGCTCAGTTCAACTGGCACGCAAACTAAAATCTTAAGCTATAAACCTTTTTTTGTAAGAAATGAGCTGGGATTTACAGATAAAACAGGTGCCACAAGATGAAAGGAACAACTGCCTTAGTGCAGACCCTGACCAGGCCGAAATGTCACACTCTAACAGCAAACATTCAAGGCCTAAATCTGGGACTTAAAAGTTATCTAAACTCCAGGCTGGAGCTGCAGACTTCGACCTGGTTGGATTGATAAAACGTGCTCCTCCTGACAGCCACACTATCATAGTCTGGGGAAAGTGCAAACATCTGTCTGGTCTGTGAACGAGATCTGACTGAAAACTGAACAGTTCGAACCTTAAATATAAATATACAGGTAAACATCACCTGAACAGCTCTGCATCGGCTCTCTAATCTAGGACCTTTAAATATACATGTAAACAACACCTGAGGCATTACCTTCTTGGTTTTAAGGAATTTAAAGAACACCCAGAGTCTCAGGAAAAATTCTCATTTGCGTGTTTCCAGAAGCTGCTTGTTGGTCTGACACAGATGATTTCCAGGCTCCAACAGGAACCCTGTGCTGACTGCGACCCACAGATGATCTTTAAATGAACTCAAAGACTTTACCATGTGAAGAAACAGCAGCAATCTAATTCTTCACACCCTCAATGAGGTGACACAGCACATGTTAAAGCCATCACCAGTTTTATAGACATGTGCTCTGCTGCTCAAACACCGTCAAACCAAACTCTGAAGTCCTGAATAAAACTATTTCTTTCACTTTTATGTTTATTTTGCTACAAATACCGGTATATTTGAAATGCTGTACACACTGACATCTTTCTCTAACTCTGTTTTATGACCGGTTGGAACCCCTGAACTCTCCTCTCCTCCTTTCTCTCTCTGTTTGCTCTTCAAATATTGCGCTCAAAGGCTGGTCTGGGCCTTGATGTCAATCTGTGAGGAAAAATATACAAGCAGGGTTCGGCTTATTTTTCCTGAGCTCTGTAAAAGTTTAAATTTAGTCCTTACAAAAGCCTTTTAACATCCGCAGCATCCCCAGAGACAGAAGAACTTCAGCTACTGGTCTAAATCTGTCTGCCATTATCACGTCACAGAAATGTCTCATCTTCAAAAATAAATCTGTGTATTTCTATCACTTTATTTCTACTATCAAGAAGCTCAGAAACACTCATTAAGTTTACTACACACTAAGTAAGGACCTCTTAGTATTTGCAACAGTACATATTTCTTGCTTATCTGCAGAATCATCTCCAGATAGTTCATTACAATCACACAGACAGAGACGCTGATTTACGCTGTTGTTGTCACACACGCAGCTGCAAAGCAGAATAACACAGTGTGGTGCTCACACTCGGCGCATTATACAGAATGAGGCCAAAGCATGACGCAAGGTCCTGGGTGGAGGGGGGCTCTGGCAGCCACACGTACCCTACACACGTACACACTCATACACAAAACACACACCTCCTTGTCTCACACAGGCGGCCTGGTATTTCCTGGCTCTGCCTGCGAGCTCTAAATGCTTAATTACTCTGCAGAGAAGTAGTGCCAACGTTTGATCAACACCTCGCGCTGCAGTGGCCCAACACAGCTAAGAACATGAGGCACATCCGTCCTCACGGAGCGAACCAGGAAACTTAACAATGCGCACGGCAAAGCTGCACATTCCTGCTCTTTGCAGACTGTACAGAGGCAGGAACGACCGACTGAGATCCATCAGAGGCTCCTAGAAAGTCACAGGGCCGCGCCAGGCTCAGCTGCCAAATTCAACAACTCAACTCTGGACATGATGATGCAGACGGAGGAAATGTTTGGCTTCCTCTGCAAACACTGAAGCAGCCTGAATCGCTTTTCTCATAGATGGTCAAACTAAACAGCCAAGCACGTTAAACACAGCCAGTGTGCAGGCGGGTTTATTTCGGTGAACGACTCAGCATGTGAAAAAATCTGTATCATGACTCAACATCATACAACAATAAAGAATGAGACGTGTTTTATACCTGCTGGGTGCACCTCATCACATGTGACTTTCATGTCATGTTTATGTGTTGTTTTCTTCTTCTATTCACAGACACTGCAGAGTGAAACATCCAACCAGAAACATGCTAATAAGCTCGTTCGGTTGTGAAATGGTCTCATTATCTAACCCGTCCTGTAGATTATCACTGACCTTTGACAACATCACCCTTCAGCCCTCTCGGCTACAGAAAGCACCTTTTCAATTACTGACAATGAATGAGTGAAAACACAATAAGATACAGTCTGACTTCAACAAACCAGCCCCACATCTATTCATGAACAGTGCTGTGTAAAGACACTGAGAGTCCAGTCTATTAAACAAACACTCTAGTTTACAGAGACGCAGCGCTCTGGATCCTTTAGCAGACTATAATAACCCTCAGCACTTCCATAAACACAAACACACTAAAACAAACACACACAAGGAAAGTGAGTGATAAGAGAACTCAGTATAGGACTGTACCATGGGGTGGATTGAGCAGCAGCTGGGTCTGTCCACTCTGAAAGAACTAAACCATTTCTGTGGGTCTGACTGAGCTGCAGGGGTGGAGCCGGATTTCTGGACTCTGACTGCTTCCCTCTGAGTTGTCTGATCACAACAGAACGTGGAGTTCATGGTCTGCTGTGGGCTGTGACTCTGCAATCTCTTTAGGGTTAATTCAGGACAAGAAGACTCTAAAGGAGGAGGGAGGAAGGTTTCTGTGCTGTTCATTTTAATGCTGATTTGACAGCAGACATGATAACCATACCACAGACCATCCAGTCTTTGCTGTGGAGAAGGCCGTAGGTACCAGATATGTTTGGGGTGCCAGATCTGCTCGGGGTCAGATGCCTATTGATGACGTCTCTCTACAGCAAGTCCACTCGGACAAACTACATTGCGCTTCATTTAATAAGTCAAAAATTACATTTGACACATTAGTTTTCTTTATTTCTGTTTTTTCATTTAATTGACCTCGAAATTTTCCCTCCATATAATCCAGAGAATTACAACTTACTGCACTGTAATTTTTAAATGGCTTTAATTGTATTTGTTAACTTTTCTTAAGACAAAAGAAAAATAATGGTCACAGGATCTTCATTTATCTTTAGATAGTTTTGCTTTTATTCCACATTTCCTTTGGCAACCCAAAAGAGACGATAGTCCAGCTGTTGTAAGTCCCCTTTGATAAGTAGCAATAGATTGTTTCTTAAAATTCGTCCATGTTTTCTCCCAAGAGCTTCATTCCCATGAAACCTAATCTGGCGAAAACTGCTTCCATAATGTCCGGTCCAACCACAATCTTCTACGTCATCCGAACCAGCTTCCAGCCAATCATATAGTGTGACGTCATCAATAGGCGCCAGACCCCAAGCCGATCTGGCAGCCCGAACAGATCTGGTATCCACACCGTTTCTGCTGCCTGCTGTACTTGTCCTGATGCTTACCCTGCACCAACGGGCACAAGCAATTAACAGTATAGATGATACAGATAATCAGTCTGGTCATAGATGGTCTTGTTTGATTTTTATTGTGCAGTGATGAGGATCGATTCTGCACATCAGGACTGATGAAAAAAGACAGGCAGAGGTTAGGTGATATCACCGTCTCTATGCAGGAACAGACAAAAATGTAACACCTCTCTCTACATGAGACGCCAAAAGGGCTTGTCAGCATTTGCCGACCTCGAAGTAAATGTGTCTGGGGTTTGAGAGAGCTTCAGAGTGGAGGAACATACATACTCTACACATACAGTATAAATTGTCTAACTAAGCAGAATAAAGCATCTTTGCACAGATTTCTGAATCTTATTAGAGTGACCACTCTGACAAAGATGGAAAACAAACAGAGTCACTGCTTTGGGACATGCTCTCTCTTCACATTCTTTTAATTCAACTGATCGCAGCGGCTCGTTTAGCTTTGGATTGAAAATATAACTTTGAATCTTTTTCTTACGTAAGTCTTTCTACTTTTTTCATAAAAAAACAGAAACTATATGGTTTTTACATCTGTGGTATTAAAAATGGATTAAAGTATCAAAACATTTGACCCCCTAAGTTTGTACTGATACTCCCAGGCTAGCTTTGTTTGGTTTAAGGTGCCTGAACAGTGAGGTAGCTTGAAAAGTATGCTCTGAAGGTGAAATTTTACCGACATCTGACTACAAACCACCCAGGATGATCCTTAAACTGAAGCTCAGCTTTCGCTTTCTTCTTCAGATTCCTTCAGCGCAGCAGGTGACCACGTTGTTAGCAGCGAACTCTGCAGAGACTATTTTTAAGGTTAGCTGCAGGAGGAGGAGGAGGAGGAGGTTGGTAGTGTTTATGTGGCATTCCTCAGCATTTTTCACATTTCCCTCTGCAGATACTTGATCCCAGTACTAAAAAAGGGTATCACGTCTTAGGGTTCAAGTCCACGTCGGTGTCAGACTGACTCTGAAGACGCCATTCAAGTGTCCTGGAAGCATCTGCTGTGCATGCTGTGCATTCCTGGAGGGATTTGGGAGTAAGGAGCTTCACTCTCTCCTGTTAGTCTGCTCAGGAATGCGAGCTGTCTGCAGGTGTGTGTTCACAGATCCTCCTCGCCTGACAGTGTTCATTTCACACTGAAGCGTGGAGATTTTTCTCTGCATGTGAGCGCACACTATCTCAGAGGGCTTCAGATGGATAATTCTGCATAAATAAATATCAGTTATATATCTCAAATCTATAGAAAAGCCTGATGTGTTTCTGTTTTTTATGAAGAAAATCAAAATCCATCTAAAACATGTTACTGGCTAAGATTATCATGTATGGTGGTTTGTACTGAGCAGAAATAAAAGAAGTTATTATGGCTATTTTCAACAACCTGATTAGAATCGGCTGTTAGAATAACAATATTGGTCAACCAACAATTAGAAACCAGAAGGTGCCAGCCGCTATACTGGAATTGCTGACTCAACCTGACTTCTGATCAACCTAGAAACCGGAGAAAAAAAAAGGAGGCAGATACCCATAGCCCTCTGGTAAACACTTTAGCGACATCCCTAATAATGCAAAATTATGTACAACTCTCAGCCTTTATACCTAAAAAATATTTGAGTCATAAGAAAAAATTAAACTTCCACAGTGTGCACAAACAAGGGGATGAGCTATAAAGACCAAAACTGTTTTTGAACCAGGCTGTAAACAGGATTAATCCTGCTGTGAAAGTGGGCACTTTAACATGGGATCTAACAGGAATTCTTTGGCCTTTGGCACCAGCCTCTAGTGGACACTCGAGGAACTGCAGTTTTTTGCACTCTTGCCCTGGTTTCCATTGATTTGACTGGGAGTTGCTGCTTGCTTTCCACATTTGTAACACCTTATTATGAAAAAGTTTCTGCACAACAAAAGTCTATGTAGGAAATACAAAGTAATAGTAAAAAAACAACAACACAAGAGTCGCTTGTTTGGACCAAATCCCAGGTCAAACAAGCGATTACCTGGTCTGTCAGCTGCAGCTAAGTTTATAGCCATAAACATCAAATCAACACAAAACCCCTCCCAAAAAAACGTTACTTTAAGTCTTAAGGTAGAAAATATAGTAGAATCAACAGCTCGCACCCATGTATTGGGTGTTTAGACAGAGGCAGATGTGATGCAGGAGCCCTGCAGTTAAATATACATGCCTGATGTAAGCCTGAAACTGGACACCTGATCTACATTTAGCCTCATTGTATTGTTAGACAGCCATGTTTATTTTAGTGAGCATGAGCACACATCGTCCACGGGGCAGGACGATGTCGTTCTACATATTAAAGTCTGTTATTATTAACCAACAGAGTGAATTCAATCTGTCTGTCTACATTATGAGAGTGATGATTCAGCTTCAGAATAATTAGCACAGCAAAACTTGGTCAACACATTCTAATATGGTTTAGCTCCACTGGTACATGCATTGAGGAAAACAGTATACAAACAAAGAGGTTGTTTACCTGGGCCATTGCCATTCACGTGCATGGTTTGAGCCATGGCTGCTGCTGCTGCGTGCTCTCAGTCCCACAACAAGACCTACTGCGGTCATGCAACTGCCATGCATCAAGTCCAGATTACCATGCAACCTGCAATCTGAGACACAACAGAGAGGGAAACTTTTATTCATTTATACAGTAAGTACAAAAACTTCATTGCATTAGATAATTGTGACACAAGCATGACGCACTGACAAAAAAAGGGTCTTAAAACAGAACTCTGAATGACATTTTTTAAGACTTTTCTTCAGTTTTACCTTGACCTTTATTTACCTTGCTTTGAAACCATCCATGAAAACCTTGAAAAATGAAGTTCAACACTTAACACACACTTTTACAAGATGCTTCCGTTCAGCATGTATTTTTACGACACATTACACAAAGGCCTCTCTTTTTATGCAGACGGCACTGACCTCTGCTTTTCCACAGGTGTGTTTGCATCTGACATTTATGAACATAGCGCTCCAGTGTGCAGCGGCCTGCTCATTATCAAAGGACACATTATGCGCAGGAACAAAAGGGCTATTCTCCTCTAATAAAAAGGAGCCAACACCGGGGGAACAAGTCAACTTCATGAGCTGCAGAGAGGAGCGTCTGGAGGAGTAAAGACACAGACAAGGTCGGCCCAGATGGCTTCACAGTGTGGATACACCCCAGCTTTTTTTATACACTCTGTGACCTCAGACTCTATTTAACATCAAGTGCTGCTAATCACAAGCTCTTTAGGAGGAACTTAGGCCCCCTGGTGGTCCTGAAGAGGACCCTTAAGGGCAAAGCAAAGCTGATTTCAACAGCACAACAAGAGAAGACCTAGGGGGTCACTATCTCAGGTACTCCAAAGATCTAAAGTACAAAACTACTCCCTTTTGTATGTCCTAAAAGCACCACAAAATCCAGGGCAATGTAGATTAAATGAATTCAGTCTAAATCTGACATAGGTCTTGCATTTGACTAAAATGATGTGGTCCAAGTGTCAAAAAAAGCCTACAAATTGTCCTCTTTTTCAAAACCAAACTCAATGATGGATTATCATTGTAGGTACGAACTCAGATCCAAGAACATTAGGAAACTGTGGAAAATTCATGATATAGTTTTAAACCGTTTTTATTGATGCAGTGATGATCTGAGATCGGTTTTACTCATGAATAATGATCCCCTGCTGAGACTTGCACTACAAAGCCACCATGCCTATTCCTAATGCAGAGCCACCATAGGACAAATAGTATTGGTTTTCAGCCTTTGTCAATAAATTTCTCTGAATCTCTCAACGATACTGTAAATAATTAAAGCCAAGTTCTTTGCGATTTTAGGCTAAGACTATGCAGAAATTGTTGAACCATTTATTCACGCAGTCTCTCACAGAGTGATAAACCTCTTTACTCCTAAGAGGCTCAGCCTCTCTGAACACCCTTTTCATACCCAGTCATGGTGCCAACCTGTTGGCTATTAATCAAATTAGTTTTGTTTCTCCATGTTTGTATTGTTTTTAAGCAATGTATTTGTATTTTTGTTTAACTCTTTTGCATTTTGATGTCACTATCCCAACTTTTCTGAAGCATGTTGCTAGTGTAAAATTAAAAATAGCATAAACTTATAAGACAATGAGATTTTTCAACATATGTCTTGTTTTTGCACCGTTTTCAATCAAATACAGAGTTTAAATAATTTGCAAGCCACAAAATTCTGTTTGCATCAACTTTTCACACAGTGTCCCAACCTCATCCCAAAATCTTTGAGAGAACACACAACGGTTACTCTTTAGCTGTGACTTTGCATGCAGACTCTTACTCATCTGCAGCCCTTGTAAATCCATGTTAATAGCAAGCACCCAAATAAAGCGGCGAAGCAATGTCATTAGTCTGATGTGTCTAAATCCTGACTGTCCGTCGTCTCCTGCACTCATTATAGATCTGGGGCAGAGAGGAGAGGGATATGAATAGAGCGCACTGGACCCTGAAGACAGAGAGGAGTCTCTTCAAATGAACTTAAACATGTGCAAAACCATTACATACTAAACATCCACATCAGTTCACCTCAACTTATTCTTAGCCTCTTCACTACAACTGCAAACTGCTAAGCTAAATCGTATCATGTACATCAGAAGTGGGAACTTGAGGGTCATTTATAATATGGTATGTCACCCAAAGGGTTGCCCAAGATGATGAGAATATCATCCTGTATCTTGACCCATTTGAAGGGCTGGAGCCTATCCCAGCTGTCATTGAGCCAGAGGCAGGACAGGTCAGATATTCATAGAGAAAACAACCCTTACACCTATGGGTGATTTAGAGTGACCAGTTGACCCCCATGAGCATGTGTTTGGACTGTGGGAGGAGGCCACAGGGGAGAATATGCTAACTCCACACAGAAATACCCCCACTGGTCAAGGGTCTGAACCAGGAACCTTCTTGCTCTGAGTCAACAGCTCTAAACACTGCACCACTCTGCAGCAAAACATAATCAGACTGATTTCAGATTACAAAAGTTTCATAAAAAGTAAACTGCAGGATATGAAGTAAAGACAGACAGTCGATTAATGGCATCTTATTGAAATCTGTGTCATTATCAGCATTATCTCTCTGAATGAAAAAAAAAACAAAACACATTTGATTTGACAGCAAAAACAGTCGCTGGAATGTCTTTAACAACCCTCAAGCATGTCACACTGAAGGATAATCCCAGCTTTACAAGCCAGTGAAAATATTTCATGTGCAACTTTAAACCATTTCAACACGTTCACTCAAACACTGAACTTCAACACAAGTCGAGCTCCTCTAGCAAACTTCATGCAAAAACATCCAGCGGACCAAAACAAGAGACTGACCAAACATCTCCCACGTGTCCTCTTCCATGAGCTGCAAGAACTCAAACCTGGAGGAAGGAGCAGGAAACGCTCAGATATCAGACAAAGATGAATATGTCAATTGAACGGGATTGAAGACATTTGATTTCTCCTTGTTTCCCTTGTTGCTGCAGATTTAGCAAAGAAAAATGATGCTTACATTGTTGGGTACGGTATTAAATAGGGGTGTCCCGATACGATATTGATATCAGTCCAATACTAGTCCCATATCAGCAAAAAAAAAAACGAAAATCGGATTATATCGGCCTGCATCTAAAATCTCCAATCTCAGCACTCCGATACAGGCAGTCTATTCTAGATTCCGCTCCGACACCTCTATCTAGCAAGATCACAACAGTGTGTACTAAAGTACTAACTAAGTAGCAAGGAGGAGGACTAATGTCAGCCTTGTGGCATTATTTTTCATTAAAGTCCAATTAAGACATTGCAGCTGAGTGAAAAACTTGTCATGCACAATTTGTGCCAATATCGGATCAATACCGGTATTGGTCAATATTGAAGGCTTCAGTATCGGTATTGTATCGAAGTCAAAAAGTTGTATCGGGACACCCCTACTATCAAATAGGATTTATGTAAAAGGACCTTGTGTAAATGTGACACCATGTGTTGTACATTAAATACAGATTAAAATTGCAAAATATGCACTGTATGCTTGTCAAATCTGAAGTATTTCTGCTTTGTGCATGCAAAAATTAAACAATTAAGCATTTTTTCTATATCTATTCTTCACCGAAAACCTTCCAAAATGCACTAATATCAAAAAAGATATTTTAAAATGTCATCTGAACATCTAGGCTGTCTTTGTTTCCTCCTCATTTTCTTGCACAACAGCAGCCTGACGCTCAGTTTAGACAAGCCTCTTTTCCTTTTTTACAACTCAGTTGACTTTTTTTGCAGAGATTCTATGAATATCTTCAAGAAAACATGGGCCTGTTGCAGTAAAACTAGATTTACTCATTTCAAAGTGTTTTTTTTTTTTTTGTAAGATGTTAAAGTCACACAGCCGTGAGCTCTTGGTTTAAATAGACACTACATTACATATTAAATTGTTCTCCAACAGTAATTTGAGGAGTTGTCTTTAACTTCAGCAGATTTTAGCATTTCTGACCTCTGGATCATGTGGAATTCAAAGTAAATCCTACTGTTTGTGACAACTGTAGGATCTGACGTGCAGCTTTCTTTTTTTTTACTTTTTATCAGACTAGCTCCTCGATGTAACAACACGATGTAATCATCTCATGCAGCTCACCTGTAACTCTCATTCTAACTTCCTCCCGCAGCGTGCAGGTAGCAAACGCGACTGAGTCCACAAGACTCCCAACAACCAGCCTCTACCCAGCAGCCTCTCTAAGTGAGAGGGATAAGTTTCACGGCTAAGATTAGACGATTCCTCAGATGACAGCCAAACGATCCCTCTCCTATAAGAGGAAACAGGACTTTAGGCTGTTTGGGTTGAGCTGACCCCTGCGCTGGGCCTCCAGGTAGAGCGCGTGGAGAGCGAATGCGAGTAAGAACGGGCGGTCACTCCTCACAGCCCTGACCTTCAACTGAGGGCTGAAAAACAGCTAATGAGGCAGACAACGGGAGTAATGGAAAGACTTTCATGTGCGGTTACACATTAACAGACGT
Organism: Xyrichtys novacula; assembly: GCA_962446985.1. Classification (NCBI taxonomy): domain Eukaryota; kingdom Metazoa; phylum Chordata; class Actinopteri; order Labriformes; family Labridae; genus Xyrichtys; species Xyrichtys novacula. Next base: position 26,225,586 of record OY660875.1, read on the forward strand.
GACAGCGTGACCCTTCGGCCCTCTGAGAGCTGAGGGTAAAAAAAACAAAAAGTCATAAATCACCAAAACACCATCAAACTGAGTAAGGACACCTCTTTAGACTGAGTGGTGGGTCCTGTTTCAGCAACTGCACATTTAAAATTCCACTATTTTGCATTTAAATTCAGTTTTTCGATCTATATTAACAATGTGCAGTAATTCTTACCAGTGTTTTGATTTAGGAATCAAATTAATGCAATAAAATATACTTTATGGTCTTGATAACTCAAATTAACGCTGAAATGCTTCACCAGTGTTCATGGAAACTGTGACTTAGAAGCATGCAACAGTTCTGTAAAATACAATAGTTATTTTTACCTTTTTTAAAGGATAAATCTGTCTCACATTAAGAAGTTCACTTAAGTCGATCACACTGACATCTGAGGATTCCTGGATAATGTCACAGCATTTGCATTTCTCTGGAGTTCCTCTGTTTGCTTTCTGTTTCCCTCTTTATTTTAACACTGACAGCCTTAATGTGGATGTCACACATGATAAATGTTGTGTCAAATCATTTATTCATTCAGTCAGAGAATCACCCAAAACCTCAAGATATTGATTTTTTTCAATCTTTTACAGCCTTTCATCTTCTATTTCTACCATTAATATGAAACTGTGTCTTAAATATTCTCAGGTTTTGGACGTAAACAACCTTTTGAAATGATTTTAAGCTCTATGAAGATATGATGGGAATACAATACAACCTAACTTTTTATACTTGCAACCTTTTACAGAGTCACATTTTCTCTTATCTTATTTCATCTTCTTATCTTATCTCACACCATAGACCACGTGTTGTCCCAGTATCGTGACAATGAACATTTCTAACTCACCTCTTACAGTTAATATAAGGTTGCTATATTTCGTGTGTCAAAAATCTGGTTAGAAAACAACTTTTTAGAGCACTAGCTTGGCCTAAAGTCCTAAAAGCTTGGGACAAGATTCCATTCCAGCCAGCTGCCCTTGACCACATCATTATCTTATCTTGGTAGTGGCCCCAAAACAATGATATGCTTTCTAACAATTTTCAGTGTAAAAGTATCTTAATTATAGAAACTTAGACACAGATTTGAACAAATATCTACAAAACACTGAAAAAACCTCTGACTGCATTATGGTTGATTTTAAAAACATGTCATATCATCTCAGTTTAGAGCTTTTTTTGGTTATTTCCTGTTGTATCAAAGCAGGTATAAACTCTGGTTGTAGTTTGACGACAGTGTCATCGAGCTATCTGGTTCAAACCAGTCCTTTAAGATCTTTTAAGCCCACTCTTACAAGTTAGTTTGTCATTTAGTTTGAGTAAAATAGAAAATAAGGAGTATGGATAAACTCACCATTATCTTCTCTACACCCATCAAGACATGTAGATTCATAACTATCTGAGCCGAGTTAAGACTCAGGACATGACTGAAGAAGTGATATAAAAACAAACAGTCCAAGTCAGAGGCTTTAAAAGACATAAACCTGACTGACTGGTTTTGTTCCTCCTCTGCAGTTACATGAATACAAAGCGTACACGTGGAGCTGTCAGTGTGACAGGAGATGAAGGTGTAAGTCTGCTGATTTACAGTCAGTCAGGTTAGGTTACCCCTCACAACAAGGTGAGTGTGTGTTAACAAGGCAAACTGCCAAACTTAAAGTCGAATCTGTGTTTTTCTCAGTGTGAAAGGTTCAAATCACCAGACTGTCCAGATCCTTTCTTCAAGGAGAAGTAATGATACAAACCTGCCTCAACAGCAGCACTTAAAAAAGTTTATCAAAAGTATATTAATGCTCCATGCAAACCTGCAAACATTGTGTTTGCTGGTAGTCTGTTGGCATCTACAGTAGCACCAATGCTTTTTTACTTTCACATTTGTAATTATCTGAAGTATTTATCTGCATTATATCTGAATTTCATGGAACGATACGAGCGAGCAGGAGCGTCTGTTTTCAGGGCGGGGCTTGCTGGAGCAGAGAGGAGAGGAGGAGCTGAGGGGAAAACTGGTTGGAAGGGGTAGAGTTAACATTCTCCTGCCTACCTCACCTATAAATGTCAGATTTCTCCTGATACAGGCTTATGACATGACTCAAACCACTTTAAATGATTTGGCAGTAAAATCTGACTGCAACTGGCAATAAAACTTGAAACCAAAAAACAAGCGAGAGCCAGGTCTTAATTTGTCTATTCTGGGCAACTGCATAGACAGGACTGCCCACATGGCAGGCTTCCTGAAAAATATGTGCCCCTTCTGAACACAGAAAAACTTCAGTCTTTCTGAATTAAAAAGTTTGTGTCATAACCACAGAGGGGATAATAACTTATATAAGCATATTTGTTTCAAGTGTTGGTGTTACACCACAGAATGAAAAGTTAGGACAACTTTACGCTGCAGGTGACTGACATTTAGATCTTGAGTTTGAAGCTTCAGTGAGGAGTTTTTTCATGTTGACAGGTTGATGGAACAGACTAAAATTCCTACTGATGCATTTCTATAATTAATAAAGAAGGGGGGGGGGGCACCATTGGTCAGTGAGGTGGTTCTATTTAAGGACTTTCTTTTTTCTGTGGGGTAAATTTTCAGGTTTGCTGTTGTACCTGTTTTACCTTCCCGTGTAATGGCTGCTCATCTCACTTAAAGTTTGTTCTGACCTGCAAAGTTTGCGTGGTTCTCCTTCTGCTGTGCGTAAGTTACCACATAATTTTGGCGATAAGGTTATCTACTTTTTGTTGAAGTGAGCGTCTCCGTTTTGTTTTGTTATTAGCGCAGCTGGGCTTAAGTGTGCTAGCTAGCGAACTAGGCAGGTGTGCATGAGTGGCATGGCCGACAACGGACGACAGTGGTTCAGCACATTACATGTGCACATCCTTGTTCCCAAAGTTGATCAGCACTTCTTGGGTCCCAATTAAGATCCCTCTTTCAGGTCTTTAAATGTCACTTAGCTGTAATAAACTCATTCACACAGGACTTCATGTCTGCAGGATGTCTAGACTCATTTGTTTACCAAATAAAGTGACCGACTTCTGAAAAGTCGCTTCAGTAGAAGTGGTGGGAGGATTCACATTTTCCACTGTGAAAGTCCAACACACCAAGTTTTGGTTAAGTAACTTGTGTTTCAACCGTAAACAGCCTGAGAAGTTCAGAGAGGGCTGTAAAGGTTACAAACCCGCTGTGCTGAATATTCAACAGGCTGGTTTTTCCCCTAATAAAAGCTCAGGCTGCAGCTTTAATGGAGGGAAAAAGCCTGCAGAGAAGGAGAGATATTGTTATTCAGAGCATCAGAAGGAGCTCATGAGAGGTAAAACAGTGTCTATGTGCACAGAGAACTTTATCTCCCTGTGGATAATCGGCATGATTGTGCACAGGTGTATCTTTGCTTCTGGAAAAAACAACCACAGCTCTCTGTAGCTACACAGAATCTTTGAGGACTGTCTAGTGTAAATGTGTACAAGTGCATGTTGATGTAAATTCAGAGTGAGCCCTGTCTACCTGTCGACTCAGCTCTGCATCTGGCCCTCATTAAGAAATGCCTTTGAAGCTTTGCAGAAGAAGCCGCTGTGCCGTCCACGGAGAAGACTCGGCTCACTCAGAGCTGTAGTTCACTACTGTTTGGCAGAGTGAGCCGCAGTGTTGACCTCGGCTTGTGCTGTCCCACTGTTTGTTTCCTCTTTGAAGTCCACCGTAAGCCTGCTGAGATCAACCCTGGAGATCTTTGCCCAAAGCCTTTCAATTATCCGGTGAGCAGGGAGGAACTTACGGGAATGAGAGGCCAGCTGAAGAGATTTTAGTCTTCAGTTTTATGAGTTTAATGTCACAGGGTCAGAGAAAACTTCCAGCTGAATCCAACAGGCTCAAAGAGAAACTTCCTTTCCTTCAGGAGTTCGGAGAGATTTTCTGAAACAACTGAGCTTAGCTTTACAAATGAATCTGGTCTGTGTGGACATGGATTTCAAAATGCTAAAAAGTAACTTCAGTAAATGAGACAATTCATAGACAGTATGTACCCAGAATTAAAGGTGGGGTAGGCAGGATTCCGTTAAAGAAACATCTTTTTTGTGGTGTATAAAAAAAGCTTTTAATATCAGTCAATAGTTATTAGAATTTGATTAAATTTGGGAATATCCCAATATCGCTGTGTTCTGTTATGTCTGTGTAGTCAACTTTTTTAATTTTTTGAGCGGCCCGCTCTTTCTGACTGTAAATGAGCCATTCTCCGCCTCCCCCAACCTGATTGGTTGTGAGGCAGACCCTGCTCTCTTGTGTTGTGTGGTACGTTACAAGTCCTCAAATAACTTTCACGAACCCAAATAAAGTTAGCGTGCTACAATATCGGACAGTAGAAACCAACAAGAAAGTACTAAAAATTTTCTGAATCCTCCTTTAGCCACGACTGCCAACACAAGCAAGAAAACAAAGTAAATACCGGAGACTCTGGCGACATAACGGGCGCTTAAAAAGAAGGTAGACCACCTGGACAAGAGCTAAGAAACTGGGTCAACATTAATGAAGCTTAAACATGGAGGACGCTTCGGGATCTTACAAACCCTGTAACCTTCCTGCTGGACAGGTAAACCACTTTAACAAAGTAAGTCAAGTGTCTGTAACAGAAGAGTTTCTTGTCAAACAGGACCTGGAGTTTGTCACTTGATGCTAGTTTTAGAAGTCCTGCAAACATTGTGTTTGCTGGTAGTCTGTTGGCATCTACAGTAGCACCAATGCTTTTTACTTTCACGTTGACTGGGCCCCATTTGTAATTATCTGAAGTATTTATCTGCATTCTATCTGAATTTAACTGGAATGATACGAGCGAGCAGGAGCGTCTGTTTGTGGGCGGGGCTTGTTGGAGCAGAGAGGGAGGGGAGAGGAGGAGCTGATGGGAAATCTGGTTGGGTGGGGTCGTGTTTACATTCAAGATTTCTCCCAAAATCTGGCACTTCCTGCCGACCCCACCTTTAAAAGAGACTGCAAATGCTAAACTAGGAGCCACATTTTCCTCTCAATTTATGTAAAAAAAATTTTTGTGAGTTAACAGGTGTGATACTGATTTAAATAGCTTGGTAAGGTACTATGGCGATGGGCTGATCCATGCATTCCAGTTCTACGCTAGTCTGTAGTTACCGCAACAACCTGTGCCATGCAGGGTGTAAATGGTGCACTGGAAAGCCTATGCATTTATCAAGGTGGAGACAACATAGTACAGAAGAAGCTTAAAGGCTGTCTGTTAGTACTAAGTGTCCTCTCCTTTCTCAGCATCAAACAGGAGTACTTAGACAAAGAAGATCTGTTGAAACAATAATGACAGGTGTGATTTGAAAAAGCCAGAGAAAGTCTATCTACCTTGAACGATGCGTTTAGCCCCACAGTTCACATCATCTCGAGGACGGTTTAGATGCTAAAACTGAAAAGTCACAGAAAGTGAAGCCTCCACACAGTGCGCTGACCTTACTTGCTCCAGCAAATGTTAGAGAGTCTGAAATCTTGAGTCACAGGAGACTATAACAGCAAGGCAGTTCATACAGTGAGAGGATGAGTCAACCTCCAGTCTGCTCTGTGTCATTATAGTCACACATCAGGTTATTTCTGACGCTCTCACTTTCATCCCTGTGCTATTTTTCCTCTGCTGCAGCCACAGACTTCATGCACGACAGTAAACACAGCTTTTGACAAGACCTTGGCGCAATATTGCAAATCAAAGTCACGATACGCACAACCCTGTCATTATGTACATTCCTCTGTCTTACCATTTCCTTCTCACTGTATCATATTCAGAACACTTACAGACTATATACAATATATAATGATGAAAAAGATGCCTGAAAAGACATCCTTTATATAAGAAGACAGAAACTAGCTTGTATCTGAGGGTTAAATGATTTCAGGAATGAAGATTTCAAGTTACAGAGGGAGGACCATTGGAACCATCTGTAAGACACATGTAGAAATGCCTGTGCAGCTGGATCCAAATCTACCAAACGTATGACTGAACTGAGGTTGCATTTCTTATGAAAACACTCAAAACTCAGTGCACAGAAAATGCCAAAAATGTGGCAGCTCATCACGAGTTTCAGAGGAGGAGAGTGTTCTCCACAACAAAAAACAAAGTAGCTATGGCTCCAAAGTACAAACGCGACCCAAAACGATCATGCTTTTACACACAAATAGGCAGTTTTGCATTTGATGTCTTTGACGCGCTGGCTCACAGGAAATAATACGTTCTACTTGGTTTTACCTGACACGGTTTTACCACCATGTTGCTACCAGCTGCTCCCGATGAAGCAACCAAGAGGTTCAGAAGTGGATCTTACTAAAAAGAAAAAACCCTTCCAATTCGGCAGAGGGTATGTTGGTGAAGAAAAAGGCATGACAAATGGAGAAGAATAATGTGGATTTACATCTGCGTCGCTTTCCCTCAATGGAGAGCCCTGAAGGAGGAGATTGGACTGAGGTCTGACAGCGATGTTGCCTTGATACTGCTGGATAAGTAAGTAACTGTTCATTTCGAGCAGGATGTGTTGCTGTTACATGTACTGGACAGAGTACTTTATTATTTATTTTGGAAACGGTGCTATGAATGTAATGTATTGTTAGCAGCCTGGTGTTCGCCACATTGTGTCACGTTAGCCTAACGAGTAGTAAGTTACAAAGTGTGTAGCACATGTTGCTGTGTGTAACTTACTGCAGGGAGTCTGTGTGCTGTGATCAGTAACTTTAGTAGCCTACACACTGTGTACAGAGCTACAGTCCGTGTACTATGACGAGTGGTATGCAGTAAGTTGCGAGTGTTACTCCGTGTACCGTGACGAGAAGTACATGTTGTGTGGACAGTTACAGTCTGTGTACCGTGGTCCATGACCATCAGCATATGGTGTGTTCTGGGTGTTTCTCCGTGTAACATGACACGAAGTACATATTTGTAGTCAGTGTTATTTTGTGTACCGGGATAATAATGTGACGCAGTTGTTAACAGGAAGTTAATTAACCTTTACACCGACTGAACCCTTACAGATTTCACCTTAATCTTACCTCACAGAGCCACACCTGAACTACCTGTAGTAGAACATAATGTATAGTTATGTTCTTGTGTAACTTGATATAATTTGACCATAACCTAACCTAACCTAGCCTGTGTACATCACAATTTCAACCATGTCCTCCATGTGTCTGCCTTGTTATTTCTGATGTTTAAGCTTAACAAGCAGTCACATTCATTAAGTGTAAAACAACACTGATATGGTGTTTTAGCACTGACTGTCAGTTGGCCTATTTTGTCTGGAGGACATGCTGTAATGACTAAATGGGTACAATAAGACTATTAATACCACACTATAAAGCCCTGTATTCAGAGTGTGAGTACACTTCAGTCACTGTAAAAAATAAACATGAACAAAGGCCGCTGCAGTCAGCTCTGTGAGTAATTTCAGGAGACAAGAGGAGGATGCGCATCGAGACGTGTTTTTAAGCGGGGCCTCTATTTTGGGACCAAGTTTTATCTTGACAGCTGCTCACCAGAGGTTCAGGATTGTGTGCAGATAAAAATAGCAAACCTGCAGGCGCAACTTGGACTTCAAAAGGCTACAATAAGACGTTAAAACATCAGTACCTCATTTATGGCGAGCTTCCAGAGTATCTCTGCAGAAAATATTTAGAGATGTGGTGATGTTTGATTTACCCTGCTGGATAACACATAATGTAGTACAATGCAACTTAATATAGTCTAAACTGACACCTAGGACTTGTTTTTTTTCTGCCAGCAGCAAAACAAGAAATAAGCTGCTTTTGCAGACCAAGATTTTCTGATCTTTAATCGGTTCAATTAGATTTAGCCTTTCGGGAGTTCACGGTTAACACCTCATATGTTGACAAAGAACAAAACAAGTCAAATCTTAACCTGCTCTAGGAGGTACTCTGGAGGATCAAGTGATGAAAGACATTCAAAACATCCTTAAATTACCGCTTATCTTGTTCATGCTTGAAATACTCCTTTCTGTAATTTCATTTAAGTTAAGATCAGTCCCTAAATGTTTGAGGATTTTGTTCAACGTTCAAATAAAACAGAGGACATTTCAGTGTTTCAGAGGAGACTTCTCTCAGCCTATTCAGCTCACTGCAGTGAAGCTGAGCCAAGTGGTGATTTAAGCCTTTACCCACTCTGTTCAGGACACACAACCCTTCTGGGACTTTTTTTTCCCCTCCTTTAAAATAAAAAAGTGATTCCTTTGGTTGACAAGAGCACCCCCTGGAGGACAAAGAGGATTTAGAAATAGAGAGTGTGGCTCTGTAATAAAAGACGGACTATATGATCTTTGTGGTGTGTACACAGGACTCCAAAAACCGCTCAGTGGGTCTTAGATGATCCAGACCGCCTGCTGTTTAAAGAGTTCTGTCTGGCAGGACACACAGCCTCTTTGCATGCAGGATGAACAGACTGAAACTCTTTTGTCTTGGCTGCTATGAGACCTTTGGGTGGCTCATTTTATTCTGAATGAAGAGCCGTGTTATCACAACCACAACACCAACCATGATCATTCTAATCAACACTGAGACCACAAAGTTAGAGGGGTCACGATTTAGTCTTTTGTCTATTGCAAGTGCTAGACTGCTAAAAAAACAAAGAAAAACTTCTGCAGTAGCACATCTTGGGATCTGAGAAACTTAGGCAAGAATAAATCATGAAAAAAAGATGCAACCTAAATTTAACAGCAGTTCTAATAAAAGCTTTGGTGTGGTTAAAAATAAAACGACAGCTCTGAACTCTCTTTTCATTGCTCACATCACACCCTAAAGTGATTTGACAGCTCCAAAAAAAAGAGGTGGTTATAATTTTTGCATTCTCGTTTACAAAGAGAGTCTAATTTCAGATGTTTGACTTGCATATAAGACCTAAAACTCTTATCCAGGGCACACATAGTCATTTCATCTCTTCAGCTCTTCTCTTCAGTCCCCTCTTTCTAAAGTTCTGGTTCAGTCCGGCTGGGACCACTTTCAAACTCCCACTGTTTCCCATTACCTTTTTCTTTATCCTCCTTCTTCTTGATTCACCTCTTCATTATTTCCCCTCCCCTCCTTCCTCCCTCCCTCCCTCCCTCCGTTCTCTGTCCAGCCTACACTTGACCAAAGGACAGACTGGAGCCTCTTATTTGTTCAGTCCTTGAGTGGAGTCACAAAGGCGGGCGAGGGGAGCCATGGGCTGGTGGATTTACCCACCACTCATCACCTCATGCAGGAGACCCCCTCCCTAAACAACTAGACACTAGACTTGGCCGTATTCAATCATTTTTAACTCAATAATTCGTGTCGCAGATTTGTCTCTGCGTAACCACCCTCTCACTATACATCCTCCCTTATTTGTAATAGCCTTTATTAAAATTAACAAACCCTCAGCATGATTATGGATCTACAAAACTAAGCACATTAAGGCAGTAAAGTCACCAGGTATGGTTTAACAGGATTAAAAAAATAACTAATAAAAAAATTTAATTATCTCAGTCATGTTGGTTAATACGCATGCCCTAACTTGGACTTTTTAATCTCCTGTCTTCATTTAAAAGACTAAACTAAAGCTGCCAAGTATTTTAATTTAAGTTTGAAATATGAACTTGTCTCTGAAGTGGATTTTTAAAGTCAGGAAAACAGAAACACTCATAAAATGTGATATTAAAACTGTCATATTTGTTTAAGTTTGCTCTCAGTGAATCATGTCTCTTCCTCTCTGCAGAGTTAGACACCTTTGAGTAAACGTAGAAATCTATTTTTAACAGGGATGAAAATAAATCTAGGTTTGAAAGGTGAAAAGAAGCTCTGGGTTATTTTTGATGAGCTAAAAACAGAACTTCTCCCTCAAACTAAAAATACCTCGACACCGATTTAAACTTCATCTCAGGAAATTCAAACAGCTCCTGATGGAGTCCGAAGCTCCGGTTAGAGACCTTCTCTCCAGTAGCTTTCACTTCTGCTGTCAGCGCTCTCAAAAGAAGCATTGTGGGAGAAATTCCCCAACCTTAAGTGCTCCCCATGTTTGCCTTTGTGCCAAGTGAGCCCACTCCGCTGACCTTTCAGAGACACATCAGCAAGATCCACCGCTGGGTCCCTGTGCAGCCCTGCTCCCTCTGACAGCAGCCAGACAATGAAATACAAGCTAATTAAAGTGACGACAGCATGAAGGGGGCTGTGAACTTCCACAAAGGACGCTGAGGTGAGACTGAAAGTGCTGAAAACAGCAGAGAAACATCACGGTAAGAGAGTTTTGAATGACGCTCCACACTTTATCCTATAAATATAGTCCAATAGATTGATCCTGTTAGACTTTAGGTCAGACGGACAAATATGTCAGGAATGTTTCACACACAAAGACAAACCTCATCTGTTTTGTTTGGACTGTTTTCGCTCAGGTAAACACTTGAGCTCTTGACTAATTATAGCGTTAATGAATAACAGGCCAATTACTGTCGGGGGAGGGGCGGGGCCGTCATGTCAGGGGGGCACGGCACGATGCAGCAAGTTGTCACGCAAGCATGCAAACAGATATGAAGGCGACACTTCAGTCTGAGTGTTTTCAGGGAGAAAATACTGCAGTTTACGATCAATCTGAGGAAATGCATGATGATGTTTGAACCAATAGGCCGGGCCATGACAGACTTTACCCGCAGTTATAAGGCTAAGTTAGGCAAATGTGATATCCTGTACGGATCATCATCATCTCTGCTCCTCCAACTTGACTTTAAAAATGACTGAAAATTAAACAGGGAATCAGGTTTTGTTTAATGGAAAAATTCAGATATCAATCAGCTCTCCCTCAACAGTTTTTCATCCCTCAGGGCCGCAGACCCAGCTGTGTCATGGTCCAGATCCTGGGAACAAAAGATGGGAGTCGAGGAGTACCAGGAGCAGAGAAACAACAACCTGCCAGCCTCAGGGGCTTTTGAACACAAAACAAGCACCAAAGAGCCTCGAAAAGATGTTTTCATTTACCGTTTAATGTGAATCATTTCACAGCTTGGCTTCTGAAAGGGGGTCGGTTTTTCAGTTGATCAAAATCTGCATTAATCAATGTTATCAGCAGAAGTGGCAACTGACTGTGTTTGCAACAGGTGGCTGGAAAAGATCATACAGAGGCCCTGAGCAGATGAATACTGCCTTTTTTTTTTTTTTTTTTTAAGTATTTCACTGAAACGTGTTTACAGTTGGTAAAATGCTGAATTGTCTCTGAATTAGGGCATTATTATTCATCGATTTTAAATTGTAATCAGATTATTTGATTATGACTATGTTAAAAAATTTTAAACCTTCGAATGGATATTGCTCTCCATTATGTCTCGCTCCTCCAGGACACCATAGGCTCCCCCTTCCTACAGGAGTGCTCCCCAGTTCCCACACACACCAGTGTAAACAAACACGATGAAGGCGATAATTTCGTGGAGAAATAGGACAGGAACGAGTCAGTCGTGTGGGATTGGTACGTCTTCGCAGTTTCAGATGAAGAGCAAACCACTCCCTGCTGCAAAGTCTTCTGAAGGCAGTATCAACCTGTCTACACGGAAACAAATTCAGGAGTAAACGCTAAAGTTTTTGTCATAGCTGCATTTTAGAAATGGCGTTTTGGGTGACTGTAAACAGTACTTTTTGAAAACGGGTCAGAGAGTGCATAAATCCGTAAACGACTACCATTTTCGTTCCGCATGGATGCCAATCTGCATCTCTTGAAACGATTATGTGACACACAGCGTAACTCTTTTTAGGCGCTTGCGCGTGTCCATCGAAAACAACCTTTAATAGCATGCGCTGTACTCTTCTTCTGTCTTTTGTACATTTCCTCAACAGCGTTACAGCGCCACTTACTGGCTTGGCATATGCACAACATCGTTTTGAGTGGTTTCGTTTTTAGAGATGATAGAAAGACTTTTTATGAAAGTGAAGTTTGGTGAAATTGTCACTAAATAATAAAATCAAAATCAAAAATAGAGTTTTTGGCCAAAATCGTGCAGCCCTACTTATTGTTTTGTAAACTAATACGCACCTTGTGAAATGTGTGTGGCTCAATATTCAAAAAAAGCTAATAGAAAAGATCCTCTGTCCGCCAAAGCTGCAGGGATTATAGGATGTTGTGCAAACAGAAAAACCTCAGTGGGAACTTGTATATGAAATTCAAATGTGATATAAAATGCATTCCCGTCCATCTGTCCAGCAGCACGTCCCCAGCTGGTCCTGAGGCTCGCTTGCTTTTGTGATTCCCGGCTCGCTCTCAGCTGGCCTCATTGTTTATCTCTGTGATGACAGGACTGCACGGCTACATGTGGGGAAGCTATTGGAGATTCAGCCTGATAAATGAGCCTCCATGTCATATGTCATCTGAGATATCAAGCGTTTTCATCGGGGGGGGGAGTCACTTTTATCCCTGATCCGTCTCTGGGACGCCAAAAAGTGGTGATAAAAAATTTATTTAGAGTTCATGGTGCAGATAAAGGTCACTGTATTTATAAGATTACACTGACACAAACTTTAAGTCACAAATCCAGTTAAAAATGAGACCCAGACCTTGAAAAACCTCCTTTAGATTCTCATTAATTCACAGTTTCCCTCTTTAAAGCTTTCTATTGAGAGGAACCACTTGTGCTTTTCCACAGAGCCCCAAAAGAGACGAGCTGAAGGATGGACTCAAGTTTGTGAAAGAAGACAAGAGAGGAAGGAAGGGAGGGAGGCAGGGAGCGCCAACTAATCCCATTAGGGTGGGAGCTAAATGATTTGTTCCACTGAGAGAGGGGGAGATAAAAAAAAAAAAGGTGTGTGTGGGGAAGGAAAAGAGGAGCACGGGGGAGGGGAGGTGGGAGCTCTTTTTGGGATGATGACAGTAAAGATGAGGCCCCCCCAAAGGGAAACCAATCTGCTCTCTCTTCCTGTTCGCATCTCCAGGTCTGGTCATTGACAGCCCTCAAAGCTGTCCACACGGCACTTTGGTCCCAAATTTGAAAGTCTAATTTATTCCCTCGGGGGAGCAACGAGGAAACATAAAAACAAAGACCGTCTAAGAGGTGGAGACATGCCAGATACGCAAGAAGACATGTTCAATCAACAAGGGGGTGTAAACACTTAAAAATTAAAGACAAATCTAGGAGAAACGATTAAAACTGATGCAATATGCTCTAGAAACGTTTTCTTTCACATCAGGGTGGCGATATTCACATCTTCTCGTCCTAAGGGCCTGTGTCCACTGACAGCATTTCTACTTTAAATTAAGTTTAGCCAGCTGCAGGCGAGGATTTAGGGCAAGTACTGCAGTGAACACTTCCATGCACAATGGTGGAGCTCATTAAGGATATGCTGTGAATATCAGTTATCTAAAATACCAGTTATCAGTTTCATGTACTACTTATTACTGGTAACGGCTCAGAAGAACTGCACACACACACACACACACACACACACACACACACACACACACACACGGTAAATACCTGTCATACACACACTTAACTCTATCCGGCTCTGAGAGTTGCTTCTTTCAGCACTGGCAGCCCACTTGAAGAGTTTCCACGCTCCAAGAACAACAACAAAGAGACTCCCTGTTTCTTTACAGTAAACTTTAACAACTTCCTGAAGCTGTTAAAAAAGCAAAAGACTGTTTGTCTCAGAAAGAGGGCGAGTAAAAGGACTTTTCTGACACGCTACTTGAGCCTTAATCATCAGATAAAGATTTAAAAGAGATGTTTTATACCTGATATGAAACACAATGTCACATTCACTGAGCTTTGCGATGTTAAAATGTGATACGTGTTCATTTTTGTACCATAAATGCTCAAAAGAAAGCAGATAGATTAATGGATACCAAACACAATCAGAGCATAAGTTGTTAGTTAAATATTTTAGACAGTTCATTTCTTGTTTCAGCTCAAACTACTGTCTCCCTGGTCATTAGACATCTAATCTTAACTTTTAGGTACCAAAATCTAAAGTTTCAGAGCGGTTAGTATTCCCTGAGGCAGTGTGCAGAGGAAGCTGTACCAACTGTGGGACTAACTAATGACTTCCGTGTCGTCTTTTTCATTATCCGGGCCCGGGCTGGCGGTCACAGGGTCACAGGCTACGAAAACAGTAGCATGCCTTCATAGCTCGAATGCAACACATTGTATTGTGTTGGCAGAGAAGAGGGTGAGGGGGTGAGGAGGCGAGGGGGGTGTCTTCCCAGTGGGAGTCACTCTGCTCGACAATAGCAGTGACATTCCACTGGAAACACTGTGGCATTATGGCCGCTCTCTGTTTTTGGTGGAAGTGGGGATCCTCCAGTCCCACAAAGGGATTCACTCCCAGGGTATTCTGGGAATTTTCGATGTCACCTTTGGGAATGATTCAGAGAGAGAGGAGAAAGAAAAACAACAGTTCTTCCAGTGCTGTCAAAATTATTCAGCATCGCGTTTGTTACTCGTGGAGTCATGTTATGATAAGCAAAAGTGTTATCTTAAGCTGTATTTGACGGGTAATAATGGGGCCCACAAACATTCCTGCCACACGAGATTCCCAAAGTTTTATGACTGACTTTGCCGCACCTGTCTCTGACCAATTTCCCAACTATGGCTCCATTGTGAGTGGGGCATTTTCCTTTTATTCATCCCTGAGTCAAAATTTAAGACTTGCTTTGAATCATCCTGATGAGTCTTCACGATGAATTCTGGTATCACTAACCACTTTTAATACAAAGACACCCCCCTACCCAGAAGGCAACGCTCAGAATAAATATTGACTTGAGTGGTGACCCGTGCTCGACTATTATTTCAGCGACACTGGAGGGCAGGGACAACCAGTACTGGCCGGTGGAGAGGTCTGGTGGCAGATGTCGCTGAATATGTAAAACAGCCACAAGAGAAAGGAAGGGAGGGAAGCTGTGGCAACAATAGATGACTGATAAACTGGAAATGTGTCATAATTTATGACATGAAAAGGTTGAATCTGGCAATGAAACATTTAAATGACCAGCTCTGTTATCACTGAAAATATGAGCTCACTGGAAAAGAGATGATAACGTTCAATAAATGAATAAATACATGAAGCTGGGAAGCACAGATACACACGCCACTTCATGTATTAAAGCTTTAGTCAAAATAAAAGACTTGAACATTATGTGAATTTCTGTTTCAAGGTGCAGTCTTATTCTATCTTAAGCTTATTTTTATTTATCTGTTTTTGCTGCACCATCTAATTTTTCCTCCACTAATCAGAAGTGTTTATTCAACTCTCTGAACGTATCCTTAAAAAAAGGTACAGAGGACTTTATGCTCTCTCTCTTCACTGAACATGGGTAGGTCAGGGGGAATGACTGCGGACAGCGTTGCCATAGCGATCTGCCCCACGCTTTGTGGAAACTGAAACCTGAGAGTGTGTGGCGCCATTGTCAACCTGACTTTACCACGGTGCCGTGATGTGGACTACAGCCACACAAATAATAAACATCATTAGATACACTAAAACCATTGAATGAATGCACATCATTGACACATGGGCGCATGTGTGTGAATAATAAATGGGACAACTTAAAAGCTCCATCATCTTTGTGCTGATAACAGAGAATTTACTCCCTGTGGTTAATGTGGGATGTTGAATCAGCCTCATATTAAAGAGCTCCCACTGTGGCGTGCTGACAGCCGGTCTTCATGTGCACAGAAGCTCCCACCACAGCAGATAAGATCAACGGTGTCACCAGGGAGTCAATCGCCACTGTAAACAAAGCCCCACTGACCACAGGAGGAAATCATTTACTGCTGAAGTCTAACAGTTTACCAAGAAACGCCCCGACCTTCTTCTTCTTCTTCTGGAGGAAGTTCAAAGAGGCCGCAGACAAGTTTTATGAAAGACCTCCTGACTGGAAACAGCTTTAAAAAGACCACTTCACACGGTCAGTGACTTTACATGATGACTGTATGTGTGAATCACATGAACAGCAGATATCAGATATTTACCTGAAGAAAGGAAAGTGAGAAATCAACATTAAAAGATGAAAAAGAAGAAAAATAAGATTTGAAAAGAGAGACAGAATAAAAGCAATGAACTACGAAAGTAAAAAGAAAGGATGGAGGGAAGGGAAGAAAGAAGTTAGAAATAGGGAAAGAAAAAAAGGAAGGAAGAAAAAAAGGAAAGAATGGGGCACGACAGAAGGAAGGCAGAAAAGAACGGAGGAGGGAAGGAAGGTGGGTAGGTAAGAAGGAAGGAAGGAAGAACTGAAGAAATAATGGGGCAAAGAAGGGGAAGGTGGAAGGAAGGGATATTAGGAAAGAGGGAGGGAAGAACAGAGGAACAGAAGGAAGGGAGACAGAAAGAACAGAAAGAAAGAAGGGAGGAAGGGAGAACAGGAGGAATAAGAAGGAAGAAAGGGAGAGAAGAGTGAAGGAAGGGAAAGTGGAAGTAAGAAAGAAAGGAAAGGAGGGTGGAAAGAAAAAAGGAAGGGAGGAAGGGTGGAAGGAAGAACAGAGGGAAGGGAGGGGAAGGAAGGGCAGAAGGGAAGAGAGAAGGCAGGAGAAAAGGGGGGTAGAAGAGAGAGGGAAAGGGGAAGAGAAGGAAGGAAGGAAAGGAGGGTGGAAGGAAGAACAGAAGGAAGGAAGGGAGAAGAGAAGGGAGGATGGAAGGAAGAACAGCAGAAGAGAGGAAAGAAGGAAGGGAGGGTGGAAGGAAGAAAGAAAGGAAGGGAGGAAAGGAAGGGCAGAAGCAAGGAGGGATTTGAAGGGAGAATGGGAGGGAGGAGGGATGGAGGGATGGAAGAAAGGATGGAAAGGACTGGTCATGTTGACTACCTTACATTTCGATCCCTCCTAGATACTCATGCTCCCTCCTCCACCTTTGCTCCACTGATCAGTCACATAAAGCACCACATGGCCCAGATTAGTAACCAAAACCCAAACAGCACTGACACCTGCTACACTGAAGCAAAGAGCCACGAGCCCCACAAGTCAGCAGCACAGTTAGTGAAAGCGCTGAAGGGTGAGTAACAGGCTGCTGTTTGGGCAGAAGTGGTCACAACAAAGTAACTCAATACATAAAACTGAACATTTCAGCCAAAGCAGCAGAGCCTGACAAGACGGAGGTCAGAGTGACACTGAATGTGTGAGGCAGCAGCTGTAGACAAAACAACCCCCCCCATCAATCCCATACCCTAACTAGACCCTCAAAACAGCTCAAGGAGACTCAGAGACACCGACAACGAGTGTCCGGCTGAACAGTACTCACCTCGCAAACTAGACTAAGATTTTGTCGAAACCAACAATTCACATCCAAGATGCAAAAAAAGAAACAATTAACTGATCATCAAAACAATTTGGTTCATGATTTTTTTCAGCCGATTAATTGTTGCAGCTCTAGTGTGTAAAACTCTACAAATGCACACAGACAATCATGGTTTTAATGAAAGCGTGCTCCCAGAAATGAGAGACGAGTTCCACATCTGCAGACAGCAAGGATGCAAATACGCAGCTCAAAAACTGGAGACAACTACAACACCATTTTTAAAAAATGACAAATATACTGTCTGCACTCACCTCACTCAGGTCTTAAAAGTCCTCCAGTTATGCATTCCTTTCAGCTGAAGTTCAGTCTACTCCCAGCACCATCACAGAGAAACCATCCCACAGAAAAATGAAGGACTGAACTCCGGGACGTCACACAGCGCTGTCTCACACAGCAGATCACAAACCAATCACAACGCAGCCGCTCAGACACCAAACACACACGCATTGTAACCCGACAATACCAGTCAGTGAGGAAGACTGTAACATGAGCAGCCCGGTGACCAGCCGGCGAGGGCTCAGCCGTAAACAGTGGCTGCAGCTCTGCTCCGTCTGCAGAGTTCAGGAGAACATGGAGGAGTAGGAGGGTGTTTTAGTTAGAATAGCCTTTGGGTAAAAGCTACACAAACCAACACAACTCCAATCAAAAGAGATACTCCACCCTTATCTTTCTTTGGAAATTCAGACACACCTTTCTTCACGCTTCAATTACAGTTTGATTTACAGTGGATTAAGACTGACAGTTTCTTAATTATAGCTTTATCTTCCAACTGTTATATTGATTTATAGTTTCCAACATGCAGAATACTCAATATAACAACCTGGTACGTGTTAGATTGTTAGAACAACATATACTCTACAGTTACATTTTGGGCCTTTGTCTTTGTTAGATAGGACGGCTGTAGAGAGGCAGGAAATCTGGGGAGTAGAGAGCAGATTAAGACCTGCAGTAAAAGGGTCATGGCTGGTACTCAAACCAACAACTACTAAGACAAGTGCCAGAGCCTCTATATGTGGGGGGTGCTTAGACTGCTGAGGCATCTGTGCCCAAATCAACAGGCATCATAGAGGTGGGGATTTTAGGGTAACACACTATGGGATACAATACGATACAATGCAATACAATATAATACGATACAATGCAATATGATACGGTACGGGATAGTGCTGCAACTAATGATTATTTTTTTGTCGACTAATCTATCGACTAGTTGTCCGATTAATCACTATCTTCTTTATTTATAAACACCTATTTCCAGGGTGTCGGCGTTTCAGGTGCTCATGCATCGCCTTGGTGCTGCCATGGTAGGAAAGCTGAGCTTTGATCAACGTGTTTTTTTTTGGTTTGTTCTCCGCAAAATGTTCCCAAACTTCTGAAGTTTTGAGTCGGAGTTTTGGAGCGTCTTTTTCAGTTTGTTCTGCCATAATGTGTGCACTCTTCTTCTGTGTTTGCTCGCGGGATGTAAACAGCGAGCGCTACTGCCCCCAGCACATCCTGTAGTGTACTGCAGTTATAGATGAGCATGAGGCGCCGGCATGTGATTCTTAACAATAACACGACATGTCGACGCTTAATTTTCGTGTCGATGAATTTGTCGTGTCGACGTAATCGATTACGTCGACTAATCGTTGCAGCCCTAGTACGGGATGATTTATGATACGATGCTGGTCATCTCTTGTTGTGATTAGATGGCCACTGTGCTGGGAGTTTTTAGTGGCAAAAACTGACCAAGGGAAGACAAAAGTTTTCACCAAAAATAAAATAAAAAAAAAGGCATATAAAAAACTGTTTCGAAAGATGGTGTCGTTAGAGAGTAAAAAAGGCTACCATGCTTAATGTTTACAACCTGCTTACAAGCCATGACAAGGACTGAGTTCTGCTGTTCCTGGATCCAACTGCCCCAACTGCCTTTTTGAGGAATGCTCCAACTTGAGTGGCAAAGTCTGAGCATGCCCGCATAGCTGAGGGATTATCACAGTATCAACTGAGCCCTGAATTCCCTCCGCACCTGCCTTGTCCTGCTTAACGTACAAGAAACAGGCGGGATTTTATCACTCCTCTTCTCCTCCTAAGACTTGTCCTTCATTCACAAGAAGTTCTGACGGGATAATAACGAGCTAACGGTGAGGCGTTTCGAAAAAAACGACACCTCCCTCTGACACAAAGACAGCTACAAAAGTTGTGAATACATCCTTTCAAAGGTTTGCCGATGCCTTTCATTTGATCCAGATTATTAAAGATCCGCTGAGGTCGCTCTGTGTATAAAGTCGGACAAGGGAAGCTGCAAAGTAGTGGCAGTAAGAACACAACTTTGATACCTGCAAAGAGGTACGAATTGAGGGATGTTGCTTTCTTTTTGCAGATATTATCTCCTCTTTGTTTTGCTTTTTATGAGCCTTTTACTGCCTTAAATAGAAACTATCTTGTTACCACTTACTCATTTATTGTAAGGTTATAAAAAAATGTTGATAATTAATCAAAGAAGCACCAAATCATTTTCTTTTGAAGTAGATTTACGCTGAGTCATAAAATAAAAGTTTACAGAACATTATTACACATTGCATTGTAGCGCAGCCACCCTCTGTGTGAAAGTGAGTCTATTTCCAGTGTTCAAGAACTGTAAGATGCATTTTTCTTGAGGAATGCACGAGGCAGTAAAAAGATAATTAGCTGTTTCAGCGTACCCTGCCCCACCACATTCTGTTTTCTTTTTTCCTGCCACTCCTCACGTTGCGGTCAAATATTTGTTTTGATATCTGACCGCAATGGGAGGAGTGGCGGAAAAATAAAACATTTACAACAAGCTGCATCAAGCAGTGTGTGAAGCTCTCAGGGCATCTTTGAGGTTTTTAATGGATTCAGTTCACAAGATCACTCCATGAGTCTCAAGCAGATCCCGCGCATCCACTCAAAGCAAGGCTCTGATACTGACTCTTTTTAGAGAGCGATCATTCATAAACCATTCTAAGCTTATCTTTGCAACTCCAATAAAACAATCATGCTGGGTGGCAGCACGCTGAGTAAACAAGAGGGTGTGATAAAGTGTTTTAAACTGTCAGAAAGAAAAGAGGAATAGAGAGAAAAGCTTTTTTTTGTTAAACAAGGAGGAGAAACTCACGATATGGACCACATTTTTTTATACATAATAGTATTTGCAAACAGCACTTATCCCAACTGATATAAAGGGCGCATGATGACCAAGTGTCGAGATGAATGAAAAAAGAGATTAACATACCAGGAAACAAAACATCTTTGTGAAACACACTTCAAGGTTTAGCCGAGGTTAATCCCGTCTATGCTGAGAAATACCTTCGCTCAATCATCCTCACCGCCACAACTTTCCTCCAAACACAAAACCTACATAAGTTAAAGCTCGCAGGAACGAATTACTGCGCTATTATTGATACAAAATTATGTGAAACTGACTTTACATAGGAGACGCCTTTCCAGGTGGCAAAGCCAGAACATCTTTAAGCAACTTTCTTATATGCTGTGATATTTCAAAGTGACAATCGGAGAGTTTGGTGCACACGTCTTGTTTGCTCTTGTGATGCACTGGCTGACAATTGACTGAGTTCATGACCCCAGCAGATGCCGCTAAACGGGGCTTCAGCTCCACAGGCCCTGAAGGTAAAAAGAGGTTATCAAGTCCATCATCAGTGAGACAAGGCTTCCTCTCATGGAGCTATTACTGGACACAAAGGAGCAGAGGAGCTTTTTCATTATAGGCAGAGTAAGAGTAGGGCCACTGAATTACATCAATAACATCTAATTTTACTTAAATCTGACCTGTGGAAGAATTTTGGTTTCCCGCGTGTCAAGACATAAGAAAGACAAGAAGGTGACTGTCAAAAAAAAAAGAATATGCATCCACTTCCAGACAGCAGTGACACCCACGTTGGGGGATCTGAATAATGTGAGGGGCCACTTCACAAATAAATAAATCCATCCAAAAAATTAAAAAAGTCGCAAGGGTAAAAATCCATCCAGGCCAAAAGCCCCCTGAGGAAGTCTTTACAGCCTCATTTTCCCATGACAGTGCAAGAGCTCAAGAGCTCACAAGATGTATCACTGATTGTACAACCTGCGGACATTTTTTGACAACGAAGGATTCAGACAGTTAGTACAAGAAATACTATTAGCAGCTCTATAGGGTTACATAGAGCCTCAAGCAAGCAGAGAGTGCATCTCACTCACCAAGAAGGAGCTACTCAGGGCTGCGTTTTCAAAGTTTTCAGTTGTCTTTTTTTATTATTTGGATAAATATTAGACTTGTGTAGGACTTGACATGACTGTAAAATTTCAAAGCTGGTATACAGTAAATTGTTTCTTTTGTTCACATTACAATGATTAAAATATCATTCAGCATGACTCAGGGTTGAAATAATAGCAGCCAAATTTGACAAATTCAAATATTATTAACAATGATGAAGCGATCACATTGATAATCCTAACTCACCGCCAAGTCTCAGCCGACACAAAGGCCTCCCAATCCATCTGAGGCCATCTCAGACTGTGTTAAGCCCCTAAATCCAGTAAGTACTGATTTAAAAAGATTTTCGGGCAGTTCTGCCAGAGCTTTGATCACTTTAATAATGACTTCCTCGTTAATTTACAAACAACATGGGGCTGGCCAGGCAGCCACACCAGGCTGGGGGAAATCTAGAAGACTCCCTGAACACCAAGTTTGTTTTTAGGGTTTTTGTTTGACTGAACTAAGTAACTTCTAAGAAAACCTGCTGCGCTGCATATTTATGATAGTTTTCAGTGAGATATTTATGGGATAGTTAATTGGACACATCAGCTAAGTGTTTTTTCACAGTTCTCAGCGACGTTTGGTTTTTGCAGGGGGAGACCTCCTTGTTTAGTTTAAGTGGATCTACTACTTAAAGCGGTTTTGATCTGGTAATAACAGGGCAGACCCCAGAGCTCATGTAGGTTTTCATCCCACACTCTCAGGCATGAACAGCTGTAACAACTCCCTTCACCTCCACAGTCACACACAGACCAGTAAGAGTGGTTTATTTGGGCTATATGTCATATCAGAGTACTGAGGGGTACCAACAAACTAATCTTTTGAAGCCAAAGCAGCCAAAAATGTTGTATTTTAAGCAGCAAAATATGCAAGAGAGGCATAAGAAGCACTCACAGATGTTCAACCAAAGCTAAAATTACAACTCTGTTTCCCTCCACTTCAAATTACAGAGAAAACACTGAAGGACTCCAGAAAAAGTGTCGAGCTGGGCCAGATTTGACATGAAACCCGCTCAGACGGGGAAGCGGAGTGGAAGTCATTTTCTCTGAGCAAACAGTGAAGGGATGGGAGTCATAATCACAGGGAGGTGGAGGTCGGGGGTGATACATCCGAGCAGAGGAGGCCCGGCTTTGATCATGTGGACAGAGAGGTCGTCTCACCAAGGTGTTAATTGAGAGACCCCTGCCATATGTCTACAGAGGCTGCATGACCGAGTCTCACGATGCTGAAGCTAAGCCTGATGTACCAACCAACACCAGGCTGTGCTCGCACCCGATCCTGCTTATGTGGAGGGGAAAACAGTGAGAGGCTGTGGAAAGCTCTGGGTGTTGCTGGAGGGAATGCACAATGTACAGATTTATCACTAAGCTGGTTACAGAAAGAGGAGTGAGCTGTGAACTTAAGAGTGATAAACAAAAAGCACGTGAGCTGCCAACATGCTACATAAACGTGACACATTGTTGCAGTTAAATATCCATCAGTCAGTTATTTTTTTTTTTTTAAACAGGCAGAAACCTCGAGCAGAACCAGACATGTTCAGGGACAGCTAGGCCAGGGTCACAGCTTAAAAAATAGGGCAAATCTAGACCTAACTTCTTAATACTATCAAAACAGACCAAACACTGATCCATCATGAGAGGACTGCCAGTGAGGGCATGGAGAAATTTAATTATAATAGGCAGAAACCTTGGGCACAACCAGACTCATATGTAGACACTTAGCACAAAAGGATGGACACTACCTAACAATACACAGCAGGTCTACACCATGTTTATACTATTTAGCAAGGCTTCATTTATAACCAATAAACTTTTGAAATTGGTTGAAACCCTCAGTACAATTGGAAATATTTGTAGACGGCCATCTGCCAGAGCTAAATGGTGAAATTACTACTGATGGTCCAGTCGTTCAGATTCTGAATGAACAGCTGCTTATACTCACTTTGGAGACTCACATTGGAAACCATATTCAATTGCAAAATTTATAGCCGTTCAATGTTGAAAAACTAACTCTACAAATTAGTAGAGACAACAAAAAAACTCATGTCACAAAAACTCTTATTCTGATCATTTAGACACCAAAATGTAACAAAACTTCATTCTTCTTGTGTCCCAGACAATACATAATGTTGTGTATGCCATGTAACGTACATGACGACAGCACATAAACAAGACTAAGCTGCTGGCTGCAGTTTCCAAAACATTTCTTGTTGGCTCAACTGCCAAGGACAAGTGAACAGAAAGTTACAGCTTTTAGCAAAAACAGCAATTCAGGCAGTTCGATTCGGAAACTCCATTTCTGAGGAGTTTTTCTACCACTTTTCTCTCACACACCAAGTCTTTGTGTTTAATGCAGTTAAGTGTAAAGACTTAGGCTCTGTTTAGACTTATCTACATGGCTTAAATCAGTGGATTATATTTGAAACACATGATGTACCACGGAGCTGGAAGCTACACACTCTTCTGGTGTGTTTGACGCTTGGTAATTCTGAAATGGGAACACCAGAAGTACTTTCATTCATAACTTACAGCTATTTGTTTCAGAGATAGGTTGGTAAGGAAGGAGGAGCCGTCACTGAAATTTTAAAGAAGTTTTCACGAGTTAAGAACAGTCAGATGGTTAAAACGGCTGTAGTTCATCGCTTGAACAATGAAAACGTACAAACATACAAATATCTCCCGGTTGGTTCCTTCAAGTTTGGATGACTCTTGGATGAAAGCACTGTTTGTTATCTCTATTCTTATAATGACCAAGTGTAGAAAAGTGGTTACAGGGATATGCCAAAAGTGCCACAATGGAAGCTGAAGAATTTCATTAAACCTGACATATCAACTCAGCACTTTATCTTTAAAAGAAAGTAGCAAAGCCTTAGAGTCCTGGAGACAGTAAAGACTCCTCTACTTGATCCCAGCTCTCCAAAATACAATAGAGGACCACCGTCCAGGTCGATGCCTCCTTTATTCTGTTTCTTCTATGCTTTAGCTCCCTACTGCAGGCTTTTAGAGAGCTTTCACCTGCCTGATTCAACCACAAACACTGAGAAAAATAGGAGGTGGCATGCCAAATCTGGAAGAGTGAAAGAAATAGTTCTGCAGTGTTGGTTTGAGGCTGGATGACCACTAAAGAGAAATATTTCAAAAGATGAGGACAGCCTATAAAAGGTACTTAAGTTATGAGTTGGGCACTTTGGTGTATTTTTCTAAGGGTTCATAAAATAAAGTGTGGAAAAAGACACTGCCTTTCTAGATGGTTGAGTAAGGTGTTTTTGACTGTGGTGAAAGGTGATTTCAGCTGTTAAATCCACGGCAAAAATGAGTCATTTCGGGTCATGTAATGGTAAGGGTTCAGCTGGATCAACAAAAAACCAATGGCTTCGTATTTTCATAGCACAAACTTTCACACAATAGACTCAAAAGTTAAATCTTTATGAATTAACAGGCTTTTCCTTCTCCACTTCCCTGCACTTGGAGCTCAAAGTTCAACCCGTGTATGGACAACCACTGAACCATGTGGGACACCTCCACCTCCTCCACGACACCTGTCCGGCCTCAACAAGTTCGCAGAATAAAAAACACGACAGATTACAAGAATCTTAGACGGCACAGCAAACGCCATATGACTTTAAACATAATCCTGCTTAACCAGCAGCGCTTCATGGGATTGTCTGGTCTGTGTCTCTGCAGCACCACCTGACCCAGAACACGCATCTGATGCACAATTCACTGAAAGACTTGGACAATCCACAGCTCGTGCATGCTAACATAGGAGCAAAAAATTCTCGAAAAGCTTCAACCTTGAAAAAGACGATAAGAATATCGTATCCTATGCATTTATAACAAGTTTCAAACCAGTATAAAGCGCTGAGCTTACCAGTCGTCCAGAGTCTCCAAAGCTGTTTTTGCGCTTGAATGCAACTTCTTCCCTTGGTTATATCAATTAGTTGTCGCTGAGTGAAATTCTTGGAGGGTAGTTCGTCCGGTTACGGCGGAAATACAACGCCAAACTCTACTTTAGCTCCCGTAGCACACAGCACGTCCCTTCTGCAGCACCAGCAGCCTCTTTGTACTTGTCCGCCTCAGCAGCAAGTTGTTAACCCGCGAGCATGCGCAGTAGGTGCCCGTGCGAGCTCTCGGAGCTAACATGAAGGTCAGCCGGGGTGTACAGGTGTAGTTAGCTTACCTGCCGAAAGGTCGACCTACTTTTGTTCTGTCTGGGGAGCTGCGGAGGACAACAACATGAATGTTTGCTCTGTTGCCTGTAGGGCGAAGAGTTTGAGTGGATCTGCTTCACTAGGGTCTGAACGCTTAAAAGAGTGAGGTAGCAACATTATAGTTATAGAAAGAGTGTATTGTTTAACCGATATTAGTTATAGTAGCCTACAGGTCTTCAAAAACCTCACTGACTATAATATTTACCGTTAAATGTTATGAATTAGTAACTGTGGTTCGATTAATCATTATTTCATTATTTTGCGACTGTTTGAAAATTAACTGAGCTTGCTCATCGTCCGCGTGAGAATATAGTTCCTGTAATGTTCCACGTTACCGAAACAAGACAGCTGTTGATTGGCGCATTAATATGGATGTTTTCTTAATTGACATGCGGCAGAGAAGTCCAGTTGTAGGGACTCATTTTAACGCTCATTTGAGCCGATAAAATCTTTCAAATAGGAAATTAACACCGAGGTATTAATGTATACTTGCAGTTATTATATTGATAATTGGGTTGACCAGATGAATAATATCTCTTGGCTAGCAGAACAAACATCAAAATAGAGTTTAAGACAGTAGAGGTCTAAGTGGTCGTCTTGAGTTCAACTGACCAAGTCCGCCATCTTGTGGCAAAGTGTTAAAAACTCAACACCTCGGTAAAAAGTAAGTCAGATCAACTGTACTATGGCTACAGGACTCGAACCATTTAGAACTGTTTTAAACTAATACTGATGTGAATAGGCCTATCACTCGAGGTTTTTCATGGTAGGCCTGGATCTTCTAGTCCATAATACTGATTTTAAAAAATGGCAAGTCTCGTTTTTTTTTAACCTTAATTTATCAAACAGCCTCTCTTAAAAATAATTTTACATTCAGGTTAAACAATAGCCTGAAATAAATTCCAAAAGCTCCTGCTAGTTTTCATATCTCCTGAGAGGAGTTTTTGAGTAATGAGACTAAAATGTACATAGATGGCTCTTTATGACCCCAAAATGCAAACAGTACTACTGGTGAAGACAGATACTATGATACAGACTAACCTTTAATGCATGCAACTGCTGAGAGGGGTCAGATGTGAGGGAACCTACAGCATAGTGACAATAGATGTATCACAACTTGCACATGTATGGGACAAAATCAGCAAGGATTTATGAGGTAGGCCATCGCTTTGTATAAAAGTCCTCAGAAGAGTTTTAAGTTCTGAGTAACCTGAATATAGAAAACTACTTTAATTAAAACATTTAATTAACTACAAGTGTCATCTAAGCCAACTGGGAACCAGGAACCGCTGAATCCCATCTGCTAACATTTTAAAATATGGGAGTAGTAACACAGTGTTCATTTTACCCATTTATAAGCAGTGACCTCGGAAACAAAGCAATCCAAGGAAAAAATGTGACACTTTAACTTTTGTCATCTGAATTTAAACAAAACTGTAAAGCCGTAGGTGTGAGAACAGCTTTAAATTTGTACTGGACAAGATCACCACGTAAAGAAGACTTACTCCAAAATCAGCCCGAACCAAAAGTTCCTCAGTGGTGCTTTAAATAATGTAATGTTTGTGTTTGTAAACCATGCTGTACAGCAGCCATTTTTGTTGGACACTGCACAAGATTTTGGTTAAAACTCAGCCCACATGTGCTGGATGAGGTTTTGGTAAATGTCTACTGTGAGAGCCAGCCAAGGTCTTCACAGATGATATAAAGTTCAGGGAGAATATGAATACACACTATCTAGAGTCACACTGACGAAACTCTCTCTTTTGTTTTCATACCTGTTGTTAAGTACACGACCGGTTTTACGCAACCACACTTTGCAGCCAGGCACGCACAGCGTCTATTATTCTGTTCACATCCCTGTATTGGTACATGTATCATTTCATCACTACTCGGGTCAGTTAGTACAGAGCGGGTCGTGTTTCCAGTGGGGCCACACCTCTCCTGCTGCTCTGGATTGGCCCTTGTGTCTACACTCCCTCCACCGAGTTCCGCGTTGCAGAGCATTTAAGTCCTGCAGCGTTTCCTCCAAATTTCTACTCTTGGGCTGCAGGAAACCATTCTCCAACATGTCCGACCGCGGAGCCTTCGACACTAACGTGGTCACCGTGACCCGTTTCGTTATAGAGGAGGGCAGGAAGGCCAAAGGCACCGGGGAGCTGACAACGCTGCTGAACTCGCTGTGCACGGCGGTGAAAGCCATCTCATGCGCCGTGCGTAAAGCTGGAATCGCTCATCTGTGAGTAAATAGTGACGGATATACCATTGTCAACTATGGGTAGGATAGTGCACACCTGAAAACTTATTTCAGCTCTTCAAATTTGCAGTAACAGACGCTGCAGAGTTGTTTATCCACGTTGGCACAAACGGAGCAGAATACACAAGTTCCTTCTGCGCCAATCAGGAAGCGCATACCTGGAATCACCACGCCCACCTTTCTATAGCATCAACTTTTAATGCCTTTTTTTTTTTTTTTTTAAATCAAACTTATTTTGATGAAGAAAAAAAAAAAAACACTAATTTGCAACTCTTGGTTCCTTTATTTATGCAAAATGAGGGGAATTTTTGTCATTGTGGTGTATTTAACACTTGACATTTCATAAAGGCATCAATGACAAAACACACAGTTTTCAAATCATCAGGCTTTAAGATAGAAGTCAATATGGGGTACAGCAAGTATATAAAAAAGAACATGGAGGCGATGTTATGCTTTTTCTTGGATTAGGATTGAATTAAAACCTGGATGTGAATACTAAATGTGGGTCAAGCTTCAGTGTGTAAGGTTAGTGTGTTAGAACAACCTCTGAATGAAGTTCGACAAGACTTACTCTAGAGCCACATGAGATCTGCTCAATTTGTTCTCCAATTTGTGCTCCAAAACGTGACCAATTCTCATTTTAACTTCAGAGACAGTGCTTCATATTATGGCAACAGTGGGGGAAGTTTCCAGAGTGCTGGATGTTTTGGAGGGACCTTGACAAGACAGAAACTATAATAACACGGTTAATGCTTGTTCAAGGATTTCCAGGGACACCAGCTCTGAAAATTAAGACTGAGCTCTAAGTTAAGAGAAGCTACTGCAAAGTTACCACAGTGACAACAGAAAGACTGAAAATAACTGAGCATTACACCACCCTCCTCAAAAACAGAACATGCTCACAAAATTTACCTGTACATGAATCTGTACCTTTGCTAACTTTTTGGGCTAGTGAGACAGACTGCGATTCACTCTAGTGGTTGAGGAAATATTTTGCTTAATCTCCTTGTCTGCATGTGAAAATGCAGTGTCATGCATCAGTTGCAGTTTTTTTTCTATTTGAAACCAAAGAATGAAGTGATTTTTTTTTCCTTCAGTCAAATTTATCTTGGAGTAAATGTAGAGCCATTTACACTTAAAGGAAGATAGAAAACACATGAGAAACTTTTAGAGAGCCTGTTTGGACTATATTAACCACAAAAGTAGAAGTTTTCATCACACACGAGTGATCTGGTTTTGTGTTTCAACCCTCTTTATCTCTTTTTTTTGTCTCATCAGTTATGGCATTGCTGGCAGCACCAACGTGACAGGTGACCAGGTGAAGAAGCTCGACATTCTGTCCAATGATCTGGTCATCAACATGATCAAATCGTCTTTTACCTCCTGTGTGCTGGTGTCTGAAGAGAATGAAAAAGCCATCATTATTGAGCCAGATATGAGGGTGAGTGAGCAGAGGGAGTAACTTTGGTTTTCATGATCAAACCGAGTGCAGCCTTGTAAGTTTGGTAAAGTCCGTGTTCATTTAATCAGGATCTTATCTGTGGAATGACCCCGTTGGCATGCTGAAACAGGACCATCCAGTTTCCTCTTGATTTGAATGTCTGTTTCTTTGGATTTTTCCTTGTAAAACTGGTTCAGCCAAGAAAAGGATGAGTTTAAGTCCCTGTCAAAGTAATTGGTTGAAATTACTTTTACAGTGGTTCTCTGGACTACTGCTTCTTGAATTTAAAGTATAAAAAAGCAGCTGAGTTTTTTTTAATAAGCTCTCATTTGTTTGTTTGTTGTACATACCCATTAGGATCCATGTACACCAGGGGTATCAATACACTTTTCTAAAAAACTTCCACTGATGCAAAGTTGTACGTAAAAAAAAAAAAATACAGGCAAGATGAGGAAGGTGAAGAACCTAGTTATAAACATGAAGAAAATCAGCTTTACTCTTATTTCACAATGAAGGAAGTGTATTTAACAACCCATTGCAGGGAGTATTGTTGATTATCATAACCTGTTTGTCTATGAGAAAAGTCCACAGGGCTTGTTTAACATCAGAAATTGCATCATCGGTTATTTCCGTCTCTCTTCCTTCTTCCTTCAGGGTAAATACATTGTGTGCTTCGATCCCTTGGACGGCTCCTCCAACATTGACTGTCTGGTCTCCATCGGTACCATCTTTGCCATCTACAAAAAGGTACTACTTAGGCTTAATTTCTATTTTATCAGCCTTATCTGTAGCATTCATGCTGTAAAATCACTATTTAAATCTTTGTCATTTTTGCGTTAAACTTTTTGTACCTAAAATGTCTCACAGACTTGGGGAGTATGTAAGTATAGAGAATTTAAATAGTCCATGTCAGAAAAATATACGAAACAAGATCTGATCCAGTCTACCCCTATGAAAGACTTCCTTCTTTTTCATTCAGATTGTAGAATGAAAAATGCAAATGTGCAAAATAAAATAAAAAAGAAAAACTGTTATTTCTATAGCCAGGGGTTAGAACAAGCCAATTTAAGCTCAGACTAAGTGATCCAGTTTCCTTCTTGTCTTTTTTGTTGGTAATAAAGTAGCTACAACACAGCAGAGGTCAAGTCAAAGTTCATTTCAGTACTCCATTTAAAAGCCACCACAGTCCAACTTGCTGCACAAGCCTAAAAACATACAGTCAAAAAGCAGAGCCATTGCAAAGAGTAGTCATTTAAAACTTTTAAGCTTCTGGACTTTGCTGATAACTTTATATTGTTTCTTCTCAGACCACAGATGATGAGCCCACTGAGAAGGATGCCCTGCAGCCTGGTAGGAACCTTGTTGCAGCAGGTTACGCCCTATACGGCAGCGCCACCATGATGGTACTCTCCACCGGCAATGGAGTCAACTGCTTCATGCTCGACCCAGTCAGTAATATTTCTTTCTCCTTTTTGAGACTCCTGCTTGTCAATTTCAGCTTCTTGCAAATTAATGATGTGAAGAACATGTAGCCCTGAGGGAAGTTGTAACTTTCTCTGCTCTTCACTCTTCAGGCAATCGGGGAATTCATCCTGGTCGATCGGGATGTGAAGATCAAAAAGCGGGGGAAGATTTACAGCTTGAATGAAGGATATGCAAAACACTTCGAACCTGCTGTTACAGAATACCTGAAGAAGAAGAAGTTCCCTGAGGTAACACCCACGTCAGGACATGCAGTTATACGTAATATCTCATATGTAAAGAGTCAGGGAAATGGTTAGTGTCAAACTAATACTCATGTTCATACAGTGGAGCAGTTTTGACATGTTTTCTTAGATCAAGGACAGTGAACATAAATTTAACCACATTAAAAAAACTATGATATTCAGTTTTAAACGAAATGTTTTGGAGACTACTTTCCCAAAACAAATCTCTTACTTGTAGAGTTAATCTTATCTCACCTTAGGATGGCACTGAGCCTTACAACGCTCGTTACATTGGCTCCATGGTGGCTGACGTCCACAGAACGCTGATGTATGGAGGCATCTTTTTATACCCTGGAAATGCGAAGAGCCCCAAAGGAAAGGTGAGAGTCCAATACTGCTTCCTCCTGCCCCCACACAAACTTGCCTCATCTACATTAAGTAAAAACCATGGTTTTGTACCTCCTGTGTCAAAGGTTCAGGTTACTTTATCTGTACCTGTTGGTAGATTTGTTTTGAGGCAACCTGATGACGCCCAGTTTGACATTCGATTACAAATCAAACTTGACATAAAACCACCCAAAATAACACACTAACGCATGATAAAAAAGGAAATTTACTATCTATTACTATCCTGATGAGTTCTTCCTCCAGTGGTTTATGCACATGACACAGCTAAGAGGTTTAGGGTGATGCTGTTTTCTTTGTCTAGTAATATCAAGATACCCCTCAAAAACAATAGCAATAATAACAATAACAGTTTGTGTCACGAGTCTCCACTGAAGAACTGCATTTTGATAATTAATTAAGAAAAATCAGCCTGCTTAAATCTGTTAATGGAGTAAATGGCTGTTGTTAAAATTTGCAGTTTCCAACGGCCCTGCATGACTTCTAACGTCCTAGATATTCCGTCAGCTGTCTGAGAGATGAGACAAACAGATATTACTCATGATTATAAAACTACATAAAGAAAGCTTAGACTGTTCTTTCTTAAAAAAAAAGTGACTCAGACTAATCTAAACATCAACTCAAAAAAAATTAATCCCTGATCGTATTGCAAGTCTTTTAGGTTTTTTGGGTTTTTCTTTGAATATTGAAACTTATGGCCAGTTTCAGAGGCAGGTTTTACTAATAAATGATTCAGAACTGCCAGTTATAACACAAAACCATCCTAGAAATCGTGTCACAATGTTGTTTCATCACCCTCCACATTCACGGGCTGTTACAAGACTAAGCCAACGTGTTGTCACATTTCAAAAGGTAGAAATCAGCTGACGTTGTGTTCATGTACTTTCACAATGCAGAGAACTGAAACTTTTCATGTTAATTCTATTCTGTTTCTTTTACACTGGATGGACTTGGAGGATCTCTTGATGTCTAAAGTGAACTAGAGGAATAGTACAGCAAGAATAAAACCCATTTCAACATTCATATCCTCACCTGACACCTATTTCAATAAGAAAATCATCAAGTTGAAACTGTTGATATATTAAGTCCTGTAGGGTTTGTTGACCTAAGGCAGCAGCTTGAGCTATAAGCGTATTTACACTCCACAACTGAACTCTGCCTCTTCTTTAAAGCTGCGCCTGCTGTATGAAGGCAACCCCATGGCCTACATCATAGAGCAGGCGGGCGGCATGGCCTCCACAGGCCTCGAGAACATCCTGGACATCCAGCCTGACAGCATCCATCAGCGGGCGCCTGTTGCTCTGGGCTCCCCCGAGGATGTGATGGAGTATGTCGCCATCTACCAGAAACACGCCAAGAAGTGAGACCACACCGACTCTCTCTCAACCATCCTCACAGCCAAGGAAGGAAAAACCTTGTACCTCCAAACTCTGCACTCTCACTGAAGATAAAGAAGTTGATGCAAATGTAGTTTTTGATCATGTCTTGAGGATTTTGAAGTGGGGCTGGACCAAAATCAGATTTGGAGTTATAAGGTTTTAAAGCCTGTCCAGCTGTGTTCATGTTCTCGTTGTAGAAAGCTGAAGGAAAAAAAGGGGAGGAGTTTCAGTGAAAACATGAGAACTGTGCCTGATAAGCTCATTCACACACAGAAACACACACAAACATTCCAAACATTAGAAAGACCAAATATGTGCCAAATACACACACAAACAAGTGCACTTAAATAAACAAAACCTGAAGACTGCCACTGCTCTGTTTACCTCCAGCTGTGCCTTATTTAGAATAAACATACATTCAATATGTGCGAAGGACCAAATACGAAACGTCTATGCAACCAAACCTGATGCCTCTCACACTGTGAACAACTACTGTTTGAAATAATGAAGTCTCTCAATAAAAGGAAATGAGTTTAAGATGATATGAAGTGTTTTCATCCTTTCAAATACAACAAACTGACCACCTGATCAAAACTAAAGTGTGTCTGATAAGAGATGAGTCTGAGACATTTTTATAATAGTATAAACAGACACAGATGTAATATCAGGAAAGGTTCAAAAAGGAGAAGACTTAGCAAGTCTGTTTAATATCTAAAGATGTGTTACCTGTAGAGGCATAAAATTTGGTATGGACCCAAACAAAACTGTGTTCAATGCATCAAACAGATGTCAGGACACAAAGAGAGGTCATATATATAATACTAGCCTTACAAAATAGTTAAATTAGTGGTAAATTATGTTGGATTTTGGGTCCCTCTTGATCAATGTAGACATTTCTTTATGTTGATGTAAATTGCTTTAGTTAATCGACAAATACAGTCACTGTTTCACTTTTTTGTCTCCATCTTTATTGAAGACTTACGTTTTACTGCATACACCAATCTTGTATGTGTTAATGGTTGTTGTATTTTAAACTCAATACTTTGAGAATTTTGTTGACCAAGTACAGGAGTTGCAAATTAGCCATGGCTAGAAATCTGCATGCATAGCCTCCACCTTCTATTAAGAAATGTTTTATACATTTGTCCTTGTCAAATAACCTAATAAACAAAATCAGCAAAGGTGTGAATATTGGTAACAGCTTAGTCAACAGGCATATGAGCAAACAGATATTTTTATACATCTGGTTAGATAGATAAGAGTCTGATCATGACACAGACAAGCCAAGGCTGCAGTAAGTTTCCAGTTTGAGAAGCCAAAATGTGAAAGTGGACCCACCTAAACAACCATACTTTTTAAAGTAATATATGTGTATCTATTTAGAGAGGATGGGACCGTGGACAGAGCAGAAAATGGAGGGAGAAAGAGAGAGGGAGGGAGAGAGAGAAGGAGAGAGAGAGTGGAAAATGAAATGCCAAAAAGAAGTCTAAGGCCAGAACCAAACCCAGGCTGACTGCTTGAGCCATAACCTCTGTATACTATACAGTATGTGTCCTGTTGACCGTAAGACCAGCAGCGCCCCAGCCTTACAACATTTTTGAGGGAAAGAGGTTCCTTTATTTCAAGGCTGTAATATCCTCAGATACTGTATAACCCATAGTGAGATATTATTTGTTAAGGGCCAAAACATAATGTTATTTAAAATGTCAAATGGATTAAAGATTTACCATGCTTGGTACTTTAGTCCAGACCTGTAGGTCAGTCTCATGGTAAAAGTGGAAATACATGAATGAAATATAACACTGAGACCACAAAGCAAGGTTAAAGCCATCAGAGTTCTCAATGTCAAAGCAATTTTAAAGACAAAGAGACATTTTTTCTAATATTTCTGAGAGCAAGTTGAGTATCACTTAGTCCCATTGTAGTTTCATTTTCAAAATATGAGTTAAAATATGAGTTACATAACCTATGCATGGATCTATTAAGCACACATAACTGTACGCTTTGAACAGACACTTAAAGATATATTTGTAACATTTAAAAAAATCAAAAGTTGGAAGATACAGTGCTTA
The DNA here is from genome assembly GCA_962446985.1 of Xyrichtys novacula. Taxonomy (NCBI): domain Eukaryota; kingdom Metazoa; phylum Chordata; class Actinopteri; order Labriformes; family Labridae; genus Xyrichtys; species Xyrichtys novacula. The sequence continues at coordinate 26,260,593 of OY660875.1, forward strand.
CAAAAATAAGGGGATACTTAATCCAGAGGACTCAACCTTTGAGATAAAGGTCAGGAGAAGCTCATACAGCCCTGATGACATTTAAAGCTCAGCGGAGCTGGACTAAACCAACTGTGTCTGCTCCTCCTCTCATTATATTAGATTCACATCTTTTACTTCTCATGGTCACCTTCAACAAAAAAAAATATTTACTTAAACCATTTTTAAAGCTGTGTTGTGTAGTTGAAATAAAGGCCTTTAAAATTTTACAGGAGGATCAAATGTTCATGCAGGGTCAGTGCTCCAAATGTAGTCCTGTGACACACTGTGCAAGACGTCCATCTATGCTTCTTTGATCACCACGTGAACTTGTATACTGCGTTGGTAGGAGGTTGTTGCTCTGTTGTTGGAACATCTGACTGTCTTCATGTTCGTGTGCAAACAAATGTGGTTAAAATCGTGCGAGTTTACCTCAGAGCTCTCATGTTACCCAAGTTTTGAGTTACAGCTGTCACACATGTTGCAAACCTTTCTGTTAGACCAATAACAGTACTTGTCTTGTGCAGGACTAAACTGTGCCAGTCTCTCCCCACAGCAGACACCTGACACTCCCTCACCCATCTCCAAATACTCACACACGTACACACGCATACACACTCACACTTCCACTCCGCTGCACACACAAATAGATCCTCTGGCTTGCCGTCATGGCTCTGGGTATGAAAAGGACTTGGCTGGTAATGAGGCTGCTCACTTGCTGTCAGACCTCCTCCTCTCCGGGACTGAAGAAGGACCAGAGCCCAGCATGTCGGATCAGTCGGCGTTTGACACGGACGTATGGACCCTGACCCGGTTCGTCATCGAGACTGGTCGCCAGGCCAAGGGGGCGACGGGTGAGCTGACCCAGCTCATCAACGCCATGCTGACGGCCATCAAAGCCATCTCCTCTGCTGTGAGGAAGGCAGGCCTGGCTCACCTGTAAGTACCATGGCACCTCTAAATGACATGCACGCATGATTACATAACTGACTAAATGTGAGATACCTTCAGTTAAAAACAGGCTTATGTGTATTTATATGTGTGTGTGTGATGGCATTTTATTGAACTTAACAAGACCTTTGCTGTTTGCATACCTCAGAGGAAAGGTCAGAGGTCAACATCAGCCGTCATAGAATTCCTGCTTAAGGTAGTTGACATTTTGCTTTAGTCCTGCAGTAGATAACACAGCCAAGAGTGGACTACGATTGAAGCTGGTGTGTGAATTGAGACTTTTCAAGTGTCAGGGGTGACAGAGCGGGTGGTGCTGATATGACTGATTGTTCTGTGCGGCCAAAAAGTCATGCAGCTGTGTTTGATTCAAGTGCATTTCAACACTCTGGGGTTGATAAAAGAGAGTGCTTTGTCTTTTCTTGTAGGAGATAAAATAACATAGATAAACGACTCTTTGTCAGGAGAGTTGACAAAGCAAATTAAAGTTCTGCAGTCCCTGTCAATGTTTCAAAGTTATATGCCGTTTCTGTGCTTCTTCCTTGTGTACGTTCCATTGTACTTCTATAGATATTGAAGGTTGTGCTAATTTTAACTGCAAGATATACTGACCGGTGGTGTTATCTACAGAAGGTTTACATCCATGTTATTATTGTGAGCATACTGTACATACTGTAAATGCTAAAAGAGGCCTGAAAGGAAAGAGTTGAAATTCTTCCACAATATGGATGAGAGCAACTGAGACTGAGCTAGCTTCTACAGAGCAACTCATTATTGAGTGAAAGGGTTATGTAACCACATAAATCAGCATTGTTTGAAGCTAAATGACGATAATTAGTGCTAACAAGGCAGCTAACTGCAGCTTTTACTTGTGACTGCTGAGCCAAAGCTGAGTATGGCTCAATGTGGGGAATAACTGAAGGGATAATTCTTTGCTTCCTCTTGTAACATCGACATATTGTCTCCTTTAGTCTTTATTTTTGTGAGGCTGAACTGGCTGATGTTTGGTCCTCACACAGGCATGGTTTGGCCGGTGCAGTAAACGTGACTGGGGATGATGTGAAGAAACTGGACGTGCTGTCCAACGACCTGGTTATCAACATGCTGCAGGCTTCCTACAGCACATGCTGCATGGTGTCTGAGGAGAACAAGGAGCTCATCATCACGCCCAAAGACAAGAGGGTGAGTGATGATGTAAAGCTGTCAGGAAAGGAGAAAAGACCGCACAGTGATGGATTTTGTTTATTTTCTGCAGGGATATGGTGAAGCAATAGTCCAATGTAAAGTTGATAAGACGATGTTAAGAGGCATACATAAATTAATCAGTTACTTTCAACGGTTATGTGGCCTCTACCATATGGCATCTGTTCTCAATTTTTCTTAAAGTCCCACTCTTATCTTTTTTTTCTTTTTACTTCTTAAAGTGTTATCAGTGGTCTTTAAAACGTGAGTATGAAGTTTTAAGCCAAAATCACGTTACCTGTGTCATTTTCAAGGGCTGTTCTTCAGCAGAGCTCCAGTAGCTCATTAACAATTCACCTCTAAATTGTGGCCAGAGACAGCGCTGCTCTGCACACTCCTCTTTACGCTAACTTGCAGCCTAACATTGCTGGTGTAGTAGAAGTAGCAGGTAACATAGGAGCTTTTCAACTCTCGGACACTGTCTTTGGGGACATGATGAAATTTAATATCATAATTAGCTGTCTTAGAAGCATTGCAATCCACTACCTTGGGGGCGGAGCTTGGATTTGTGACTAGTAAATCTCACTGTGTCTGAGCCTGCCGTTTGGGTCTGCCAGAGACTCACAGCGATTTGAATGCAGAAATACTCAAAATGTAATTTCACACTTAGTTGTCTTATGATGCGTCCTGTAGCATCAGAAAAATGACATATGAACATGTAGAAAACAAGAAAAGTCTGATTTTCATTGGAGTGGGTCTTTAAGATATTCAAAAATATTGTAGATGATAAAAAGTTGTTTTATTTGGACAATCATTGGTGCACTGCATCACATAATATCCTCTTGAGGAGTGCTTTGTAAAGGGCACCACATTAGTTTTTCTTCATTGAAAGCAGAGGGACCTGCATCCCCTGTGTCCCTGGAGGGCTGCCCTGTTGTGACCACACTGTGGCATCCTCTTTTATCTGCTTAATGAATATTGCAGTGTGACTGGATCTCCTGGCTGCTTCGAATAATACTATCTATAAATTATTCAGAACTGGATCACATAGAAGTTTACTATGCTTGTATAAGATTAACAGACAAAACTAACATTTGTGTCATTTACAAAATTATCTATTAGAGGTCTTCTTGTCACTTGTCGATTCCAGTGTAGAGCCCAGTGGGGACATAAGTTATTATTTCAGAAAGGTAAAATAAAGCACTATAAAATCTGCAGTTTTTTATACAATCCCGATTTTAATAAAAAGTTGGATGCTTTGTAGAATTTAGATAAAAATTTGAATGTTATTTTGGCAGATCATTTAAACTCTCTTTTTTGTGCAGGTGTCTCTCCAGATTCTCTGACTCTTTCAGTGACATTCTGTACCATAATTGATTAAATCCTCCAATTCTTATTTACTTTGTACTGAGGAAAATTATTCTGCAGTTAAATGATTTTCTCATGTCACACATTAAAAATCAGGATACAGAAACCTACAATCTTGTCACTGATGGACTTGTTTGCCTGTGGATATCATAAAAAAGTACCAGTCAGAGTTTCAGAAGTTTGGGACAAGAGTTTATCATGTTGATTTGAATTTTCTTAAGGTAACTAAGTCATTTAAGTATATTTTCAATGGAGGGTGGGGAGCGGATTTCCACTTCTGTAGGTTAACTCCCTTTGTATCAACAAAGTGTTTCTCTCATCTGTTTTTTTCTTTTTTGTCTTTTGATTTGTGTTGACTCACAGGGAAAGTATGTGGTGTGCTTTGACCCTCTGGACGGCTCCAGTAACATCGACTGCTTGGCCTCAATCGGCACCATATTTGCAATTTACAAACGGGTGAGTCTGATACAGAAAGATGCACAGATATTACAGACACAAAACTGATTCCTGTGGGTCGAAGTCAAGGGGTTGATTAAAATAACACTGTTTTTGAAATGTCATAGCTGCATGTTCAAGTTCAGAATCGATTGTGTGGAAGTGGTGGGCTGATCTGCAGGAAACGCCCTTTACATGACACATGTGTTATCCTTACAGTTGTCCAACACTTGAAGAGAAGGAATACCATAAAATAACAAAGACATAAGAAAAAAAATCAGTAATATAACTAATATAATTCTTCATGCATTGCACTGTATGAAATGTAATAATTTGAGTGTTGGAATAAACCTTTATGGAAGTAGGAAGTTTCAAAGTGCACTGATGCTCTGCAGACACAAGAGGCTGCTCTTGTCCAGGTTTCTGAAAGCAGAGGGTGTTATTTATCCTCACAAGGTTGCAGACTGGTTTATTGGGTTGACAGGGAGTGAAACTGATCAAGTAATTCAGCTTTGTCAGACCCGACAAACATGTAAATCATCCTGTCAGCTCCTTGAAAAACTCTTCACTGTGTTACTGTCATCTCTAGCAGGATGAAAGACGATGCTCAAACACATTCTGGTACAGCTAAATAAAACAGATTCTTGTAAGGGTGTGTGCGTGTGATTAATGTGGCTTTGCAATGGAGACTTTTGTCAAGTTGTGTCTGAGCATGCTTTTTGGGTCTGCCAGAGATTCACAGCGGTTTAAATGCAGAAATACTCAGATATGCAATTTCACACTTAGTTTTCTCATGATGTGTACTGTAGCAACAGAAAAATGAAATATGAACATGTAGACAACAAGAAAAACATGATTTTCATTGGAGTGGGTCTTTAAGATATTCAAAAATATTGTAGATGATAAAAAGTTGTTTTATTTGGACAATCACAATTATCACATAATGTCCTCTTGAGGAGTTCTTTGTAAAGGCCACCACATTAGTTTTTCTTCACTAAAAGCCGAGGGCTGCAGAGGGAGTTATTTACCCTTAAAAGGTTGCAGCCTGGTCTATTGGATTCACAGGCGGTGAAACCATTCAAGTAATTCAGCTTTGTCAAACATGTAAATCATCCTGTCAGCTACTTATAAAAACTCCTCACTGTGTTCCCGACATCATCTGTACCAGGATGAAAGAAGATGCTCAAACACATTGTGGTACAGCTGAATAAAACAGATTCTTGTGAGGTTGTGTATGATTGATGTGGCTTTGTAATGGAGGATTTTGTCAAGTTATAAGCATAGCTAAACTTCGTCATTATAAGTAACTATTTACAGATATGTGTTGCACCATAAATTAAGCTATGCTTTTTATTAAACATGTTGATGGTCTTTTAATCCAAAATAACAAAAACCTAATCTGAACCTTCTGCATTCAGTTACTGCACATTATAGTCCTTTTTAGCTCGCGCTCCATACAGACCTTTGCAAACTCTCTCAGTTTAAAGGGATTGGGGGAATGACACCTCCTTATTGTCGTTCATCCTTGGTTATATGACTCTCTCCCTCCGCTGGTTCAGGTTTCAGAAGGAGAGCCCACGGACAAAGATGCCCTGCAGCAGGGAAACAACATCGTATGTGCAGGTTACGCCCTGTATGGCAGTGCCACCCTGGTCGCCCTCAGCACAGGCGCTGGCCTCAACTTCTTCATGTTAGACCCTGTGAGTACTCTCCACTCACTGCCCGTCTGTATCTACACGCTGATGTCTGCAGGTTTAAGTGGGGAAGGAAAAGGAAGATCAAGTCCCTACTGCTGATCTTTCAATATCATCTTTACTTAACTTTACAGTCTCTCCTTCAGGGTTATATGCTTTTATTGCCCCATAGCAGCTTTTATTTAAGAAAACAAATATGAACCTGTCAATCATTCCTCATGCTGCATGTCTCCACAGTGCAATAAGGGATGTTGTGGGGGCTGTAAACTCACATAAACCCTCTTGTATTTGGCAGAGAGTTTGCCTAATCTTAACTTTACTTTTATAGATCTTGTAGAAATCCAGCAGGAGTACAAATCACATTGTTTAAAGATCCTGTAAGGCAAAACAGAGCAACAAATCAATGCAGGTTAAAGGATTTCAGCTCCAGATGCATCACTTACATGCTTGTTTTCTGTTAGCCAGAGACCAAAGCTCATCCTATTTTCATTTTTGCCACATTTTTCTAGTCTGTTCAACGCTTGTGTAAAATGTTTCACTCTCCCTCAGGGACTTTTTAACTCATGGGGTTCCTCCAAACTCACACAAAAAGAGAAAACTATGAAGAAAACAACAGGCCTCTTGGAGTACGTCTTTAGGAAAAGCTGCTTAGAATGAACAGCTTCACTTCATGTTACCATAAGTAATCTGCTTGTTGTTGTTGTGCGTCCAGAAACCTGAGAATACCAGAAGTCGTCATGTAAAACTTTCAAAAACAAGAGGAGAAATGTTGCAGCTGCACTCCTACACCTTTCAGTTGAAATTCACTACTTTTTAATAGATGATACTGTTGTGTTTTTAAGCATTTGTTTCACTCAAAGTCTCTCAAACATAAATCCAAATGTAGGTGACTGGATGAGAGTCATAAACTGTTTAAATTAACCCATTTTAAAGCTTTATTGAGGATAACCCCCATGTTAACATTTTTGTTTGTTTCACAGGCCATCGGCGAGTTCCTCCTCACTGAGAGGAATGTGAAGATTAAGCCAAAGGGGAAGATCTACAGTCTAAATGAGGGATATGCCAAGTACTTCCACCCCTCCATCAACGAGTACCTCAAACACAAGAAGTACCCCGAGGTGAGTGACCTTAAAAAAATCAAAGACAGTGCAGAGAACCCATGATAAACACATCAAAATGATAAAGGTAGATTTGAACCTTTTTTATGAGAGAGTGCAGAAAGACATGCATAAAAGGATCATGGGTAGAAACCTGGGCCACACACTATGAGGCCTTGAGTCTTTGTATATGAGGTGTTTTGGCATTGATTGTTTTTACTTTGTGTCTGTGGTTTGGGTTCTGGTTCCTTCCAGCAAAGCTGTGCAAAAGGACTGAGTCATGCATCCTTTCATTTCACGGACATACAGCTATATTTACTCTCAGTCCTGAGGGCGGACGTCAAACACCAGCAGCCTCTCACACCCATCATGTGAATCCTGACCAAGCATTTGCTGTGCAAGGCTGATCTATACAAGGGTTCTTCGTTGGCATGACAGAAATCCTTTTTTAAAGATCACAGTTCTCCTTTTTCTCGTGGTTTATTGAGATTTCCTTCATTACATCATTTTAAAAACATGCAGTTCAGCAGTTTGAGATCAAAGATATGAACTTGTCGCACACTCACAGATGCATAAATATCAGATAATGATATTTATCTTAGATGAGCCCTTCAGAGAGTTTACAGCCAGCCTGATCTTCCATGAATCTGGTTTCAGATACACCTGAGAGTTAAAAAGTTAAAGGTTTAAAGTTCTCGTATCTGAACTGTCAGTGATGGAGCATTCATACTCTTCCACCACAACAGATTTCTTCTACAGACTTTAGGCGGGCCAAAATTTGGTCTGTTTCTGTGATTTTCAGTCGAGAAATCCACTTCTTCTCTTTCTATAAAAAATGTTGTCTCTCACAGGTTTTCCTTTTCAGACCTTTTCCTTCCTTCTTAACTCCTCATCTTGTGTTTTTTAAAAATCATTCTAATCTTAAAGTATTTGCTTTTTCATGCAACACTCAAAACACAAGACAGTTTGCCGAAGCAAAGACCGTGAATGACAGCAAGACCCACTGCTGCAAGTGTCTGAGTAATATATTTACACTTAAACTCCTGAAACAAATAAATACAACATAAAACATTTGGTTAATGTGAGAGCATGCATAGGTGAACTGAAGTCTGAGTTCAAAGTGAAGAAACTTTAGACAAACAGGTACCACAAGCAGAGCATCATGTGATGAACTGTCAGTCAGTCAGGCATGTTGTTCGGTGAGACAGGTCAGAGGGCGGCGGCTCGGTCAGCTGAGCTGCTGGATGGTGACACTCGTACTGCAGGAAACATCGTGTTCCTCAGGAAACTGCAGCCGGTCATCTGGAAACCCTGAGCTCCACAAACACACATGCACACTCAGCGATTCTGCAGCACACTCACAAACGTGACCACAGTCAGCTCAGTCGTCAGCATCCGTCTCATCAGTGAAGCGGTTAGTTATTCACATTTTTATGAAATAACATCCTGATGGCTGATGCTGCATCTCTGAGGGCTCTTCTTGACCTGTTGCAGAATAAAGGACTGAAAAAAATATCCTTCACATGAGATTTATTCATTTTTACAGCAAACGCAGCTGTAATCTTAACCCTGATACGTTAGCTGAATTCTCAAATATCAGAGCTTGAAAGGGTCTGGTTGAATAATGTCTCAAATTAAATCATCATTTTTTTGTCTGGTTTTTGAGTTTGTTTCAAATACTTACTGAACTAGGACCAAAATACAGTTCACATTTAATGTTTGCAGCTGAATTTGGCAACATTTTTTAAAAGTTTATTGACCGTTGAGTTTGTAAAGGCCACATCACAGACTTTTTATGTCTTGATCTAATATTTTGTTTCATTTTACCCATGTTTTCTTTAATTTTATCTTCTGTTTTCTTCCATATTTAACGTACACACATAACCTCGTCCCTCTTTTCTTACAGCCTTATTCAAAAAATTCAGAACTTGCTTTTGTTGCACCTTTTATGCACAAACACAGACTATAGTTTCTGAATTCAGTGTAAATAATTAGGTAAGAAGATGCAAGTTTTCCATCTGCTGCATGACTGCCACCTGACAGGCTGACATCTGACAGAAGAAAAATACAAATGCTCTCACTCAGATCACAAGAAATTTTATTCAGAAAGTATTACTTTTACAAAAACAGCCACATCTTTCAGCCATGGTTAAACAGACAGCAACATGATCTTCATCAAACCAAAACCTACACTGACCTTAATGCACAATGAGCTGTGAACTGAGTGTGCTGGGGGAGTCTACAAGGTGCAACACTGAAAAACAATGCCACAAAAATCTTCAATAACTTTAACCTGGATGGATGAAGTTGTCATGATAACTCTAAACTAGATCAAAAAGGCCTATTTGGATTCTCGGCTTATAGCACTCAGAGTTCACTTCATGTGAAAGTTGTTCCACTTTTGGTTGACTAGATTTACAGACTGTTAAATTTACTTCTACTCAAGTAAAATTTCATCAGACCTGAAGATTCTTAAACTTTTTCCACTCCTGATGAAGTTACAGTCTTGAAAATGTTTGACTCAAACATAGAAAATGTCTGTGAGCCTCCTGTGATTTTACACTCATCATCATGTTACTCCTCACCCTCACCTTACCATTATGACCCAGCAGAACGCTGCAGTAACCACACTGTTGCTCACTGTCACCATGTGATGTGTTGTGAAAGGGCAAAGAACTTGTCCGGCAGGGTTGAACTCGAATATGTTGTTTAAAGGCCGGCGGTGAGGGTTAACTCAGGTGTGAAGGTGAAATCCTTTGTCCTTTCTTTCCTGAGTGGAGGCTGCTCTGCTTTTTTGTGAAGACGGTGCACTCTGAGACAGAAAACTCCTCAGCTGTTAATCTATCAGCTGCTTTTGGCTGCTCGTTCTCACACCATGCAAATACAGAATCATTTATAAGCAATCAAGAAGTCTGAAAATGAAACTTTATTTTTTATTCTTCTTATTACACAAGAACTGCTTTTTCCCTGAAGTAAAGAAAGACTTAAAACAACACTTCACTGATTTGCAGAAAGTCCATGAGAGAAAAACACAAAACTTGCAAACAAATATTTAAGAAAGGTCAACGCCGCCTGATCATTGCGGTCAGATCATTTACTGACTTCTATCTCCTTGTGATAAAAAAGTATTAATATATTGCGAAACTATATTTCCTGTCACATCTGCCCCTCAAACTTTCCCACACTCGCTTTTTTTATTTTAGGAAGTTTCATTTTGTCTGAAATGAGACCGGCTGAATGTACTCTGCAAGAGCGTGTGTTTGTGAGTGTTGCGTAGTGTGGGTGGGTCTGGTTTGGGAAATACTCTTGTAAAAACACACACACACACACACACACACACACACACACACACACACACACACACACACACACACACACACACACACACACACACACACACACAGAGTGCTCCCTCATGACGGCAAAGCTGTGACTCAGCAAGCACATGACTCTGCGTCACGTTGTGCCCGTCTGAACTTGAAGCTCACTTCTTGGCAACTTTTCTCACATTCACCTTTGGGACAGTTCTGTTGATGGAAGAAGTTAAAAAATAAAACAGGACACAAATGAGGAGTAGATTTTAAAAATAAAACTGTCTCTTTTCCGTGCGGTTAAGTTTGGCGTTCAAACCCTGTCATCTCAGTTGTCTGCAGACGGGCTGTTATCATAGATGTGTTGGACTGTGTCACTCTGACTTCCACAGGGTTGTTGTGTGTTGTGTTGCTGCTGCAGATGGACTTTGACCTGTCAGTGTGTTTGTTGTTGTTGTTGTAGAGATTTCCCTCAGCTGCAGGTCAAAAACTGCCTTCGATCCTTGAATGAAGTAGATCTGCTGGAGCTTCAACTTTTAAATGACTGCCTGACCAGCAAGTTAACGTGTCAGCATTTTTAAAAAAATCCAATTATATTTAGAAAAGATCTCAGGAATATAGACTTGCTTTATTAATTTATGTCTCTAGTCTAGATTTGCTTGAAACATACAAACAATTATATGAAAAATAACTTTTCTCTTTGTTGTGTTACTTTTTTAAAAACAGCAGAAGCTGAACGAAGTGCTTTAAAACTAATAAAGGACTCAAAATCAAAACAAGGACACAGACAAATGAGATAAGACAGGCAACATAGAAGTCACAGTTTATAGAAATGGAGAAACAGGTCATCTGAATAAGACAAGAGGCCTGAAACAGAAGCATGTGAAAGACAGTTTTGACGGAGGAAGACATGATTTAGTTTGGGAGGTCATTCAAAAGCTGAGAGGCCTGAACAGCAAAAGCACGGCCACCTCCAAATTTATACTTAGATTAGGGGACTTTTAGTTCCTCTTTTAGTATCACATATAGAAACTTATGTAGAGTTTTAAATAGATAAAAGAGAAACTCTCTTGTTGGGTGCAACTTTTGAAAAAGAAAAACTGACTTACAAAAATCCTGTTTCTTTTATGGTAAAGGATTCAACAGAGCAAGAGGGTATTCAAAGTAAAATCAATTGCTTTGGTGGAGAATAATGACACCATCGTGGTTTGAATGGGACATTTTCCCTTTGAATGTGCAGCAGTTATCTAAATTATATATAGAAAATCTAAAAGTGCACTTTGATGCATTAATTTGATTCCCAAATTGAGACTCTGGAAAGATTTTCTTTGCAACGTCACTATGCATTTAATCGAGGTAGAGACTGTAAGAAATCTCGTCTGATTCTTTGTGGACTTCATCATGTATCATCATCAAACCTGACAGTTTGTGCTTCTGCGTGACCAGACTTAGTCACACCTGAACAAAAACAGCTGTGGTGTTTATTAATACTGACATAAGAAAGGATCCATAAGCAGCAGCCATCTTGGTTGTTTATGAAAATGCCTCAAAGGCTTTTAAACACACCTCATGTTGGAGAACCAGGTGTGATTCTTTACCTGAATCAGGCTGGATGGAAGTTTGTTAAGGCAGTATGGGGGTGAGACGTACCTGGCAGAATAAATAAAACATGACTGTGCAGGTTTTGTGGTTCTTGGACTTTTGTGTACTTTCTATGTAATTTCCATTACATCCATATTTAGAAGTGAATGAGTGCATCATGTGAGACCAGCTGACCCTGTTAACCTGCAGCTGTTTGTATCTCCAGCTCATCAACCGTGAAAATGATCACTCATAAACACTCTGAAGTTTTGATTTCATTTACATGAATAGTTTCTGTAGTTATTAAATTTTGTTGTAATAAATCTTGTGTGGTTAAAGTTATTCAATAAAAACATCCCTTTCTTCATGAAGCTGGAATTTAATTGTTCTCTCGTCTCCTGCAGGATGGCAGCTCCCCTTACGGAGCTCGGTATGTGGGCTCCATGGTGTCAGATATTCACCGCACCCTCGCCTACGGAGGGATCTTCATGTACCCCGCCAACGAGAAGAGCCCTAAAGGAAAGGTAGACAACCATCTCCATAAAGCTTAACTTCTTCAGTGATCAGTGATATTATTTCTTTCCGGCTTTCATTCAGTTTTGCCAGCTAAAGCCAGCTCAAAGTCCACTTTGAAGCAGAGTGGGCCGCAGCTCATTTCACAGGGTTGTTTAGAGCTTTGATCAAATCTTCACATGAGAACCAGAACCAAACTACGAGTCCAGTCTGCTGCTGAAGAACGTAGTTGGCACAGTGCTCTGGTTCAGGTCTTACCTCACAGCCTCTCCCTCTGTGACACAGTGTACAGTGGATTTTAGAGTTGTGTAACCTGAGAGTGTTTTTCAGCTCCGAGATAAATAAAGCTCAGAGAGTGTTCGGGGAGGGTTGTAGAGATAAACGAAAGCCTCTCCTCGCTTTCTTTACAAACAGCTTAACTCTGTGACACAGTTTACCTGAAACAAACCATGACTATCATAGATCAGAACAAGTCACTTTTTACGAGTCACTCTTAAATAAAAAATACAGTAAACGATATATACACAAACTACAACCATAGCTCCACTAAACTGTATGTGTAACCGCACTGACTGTCTTTTTCAAACTTTGATCAAAGTTTTCTGTAACTTTTTCTGCTCACAGCTGCGTCTGTTGTACGAGTGCAACCCCATCGCTTTCCTCATCGAGCAGGCGGGAGGTGTCGCCACCACCGGCACCCAGAGGATACTGGATGTTCAGCCAGAAGCGCTCCACCAGCGGGTGCCCTTCGTGGTCGGCTCTCCTGATGACGTCAACGAGTACCTGTCCTTCGTCAAAAAGTTCCAGTAGGCTGAAGTTGAACAAGAACTCTTTCAATCAGTCCATCAGAAAGGAGATTAGCTAGTCATACCATCCACAAGGATTCATTTTGGGACTCGATAAAAAGTTATGTTTAGTCAAACTTGACACAAAGCTGAAATTGTTTGAATTCCCTGACTCAGCATTTATTTGGCTCATGCAGTATGTCTGAAACAAGTATTTACCATATCAGAGGAACAACCTGGTTATCAATGCTCTGAAATATGTCATTTTGTATCCAGAAGAATCAAATCTGGATAATAAAAGAAAGTTTTTACTCTATTTGATCCACTGTGAATATTCATTATTTTACTCTGTCAGTGATGTCAGAGAATCTGAATTCAAAAAGCACATAGTCTGCCTTTAATACAGCTATTCAGTCTGCAGCAGTGAAAACATTTGTTCAGAGCAGTGCTGGAGGAATAAAAGGGAATAACATACATTTCAAACTCCAGATTTCATAAAAAGTCTGAGAAAAAAAGTTCAGATTTGAGGTCAGAATGTCTGAGTTTAGTTATTTTAATTAAACACTCCTCTTTTACTATTACAATTTGTTTTCATTTGGTAGAGAGTAAGCCCAACACAGACCCTGTTTCCATATTTGCTTCTTTTTTTTCTAAATTCATTTCTTTTTGATCTGACCATGTCTACTTGTGTGTGGCTTTCTGTTTCCTTCTTCTATGTCCTTGTTTCATTTCCTTGTTTTCCCTGCCCTTTCCTCCTTGTGTTTACTTGTCGGTTTCCTACTTTCATTCTTCAAGGCTTAACTATTGTTTGACAGAGGATATCAGTATATTGAGGTGCTCTCCTGAAATCCTGTTGGAGATAGTACAAGCTGGTGACCTCTGCTATCGTTGTGTGCTTCAGTAGCATTTTTAAAGGTGTAATAACCTTTGTGTTCATTTTGAGAAGTTTCAGGACAAATGTGTGGTCGAAAAAGACTCATTATTGTAATCATGTTTGAAAAGTTTAATTGGAAGTTATTGGAACTGGACCTGGTGATCAAACTTCATGCTGTTAAAAAAAAAAAAACCTCAAATTTCCCACACCTTGGCATCTATGTTCTTGTCAATTAGATCTGAATTTTCGTCCTGTACAGATGAGTTGTTTGTTAAAAGCGTCAAAAATCCCCCTTCCCTTTAACATAAACTTCCCCTCATTATTTTTAAAAGATACAAAAGTTTCAGAGGGAGATTTCAGGGGCTTATTATATGACTTAAAACCAAAACAAACAACAAAACACCAGAGTCGAGCGAGAATAGGTGCAGTTTAGCGAACTGACCCTTTAACCCACCTTTCCCTTGCCTAATGTTGTACAATAAATTCAGCTGGCTTCACTGCCATTCATGCAGCCTGGACTGAACTGAAAGGGTGAAGAAAACATGCCACACTATCATACACACACACGCCTACCATCAGTCTCTGGGTCTACCCCTGGGTCTCCTACATGCTTGAAAACCTCTAAAGGGGGGCATCCAGGTGGTATCTTTATCAAATCCCTGAATTACCTTATCTGACTCCTTCCAGTTCTCAGGAGCAGCAGCTGTACCCAAAGCTTCCTCCTGATGTCCAAGCTCTAAACTTTAATCCTGAGGCTTTGAGGCTGAGCCCGGCTGGCTTTCAATGAGCTCTGGAATAAGATCGCAGATACAAGCAGCCAAACTGAGCTTCCCCCAGAGGCTGTGTGACACGATCTTATACTCAATCGACTGTATAGAGTGTGTTTTTAAGCTCTTTCAGCCTTTATTAGACAGAATAACTAACACAGAGGCTGAAGGAAAGTGTTTGAGATAGAAGAACCAAACCCTTTCAGAACCAGGCTTTGAACCTATGACCAGATGCCTGAGTTTAAGGAGGACTCATGAGTTACCTGCTCCATCATCAAACCAAAACATTTTAGCCTTCACAGCTCTGATTAGCATCTTATACCTTCAGGACTCATGTAGGTGACCCTCGGTAAAGGGTTTTCCTCATGAACCACTGCTATTGTTACAGGATCAATAATCCTATAAGATCCTGGTACCAGACGTCAGGGCGCACAGCTGCTTTTTCACAGGACCACATGACCCTTTCTCTACATCTCAGAGCAGCATGTAGGATTACAGCTGAGGCCTCCATACATGATCTGGATACCTGAAATGTTTTACATGAAATCCTGACTTTCGCAGCTTTGAGATACTTTTGTTTGGTGCAAGTTCAGTAAAAAGTTTCTGTGTTTGTCCTTAAAGAGGAATCAAAAACACTCCAAACTCCTTCCTAGTGTTTCACAACTTTAATTGATCACAGTTAAAGTAGAAAAAAAATCATTTACAATGACCGAAGCAGGTTTAAACATTTCACTCACCAAGTAGCATACACATATTTACAAAGAATAAAACACTAGACTAAAATCTTCTCAGACGAAATAAAGTGGCGTGAAAACCAGCCAAAACATAATGGCGCCATTTCCCTAAAAACAACAGTGTTTTCTCTCCTGGTGAAACGTCTCAGGATCCCGTGGATGCTCGCCATCACTGGCCAAGACATCGTTCTCCTTTCTCCGGCCTTCAGCCGCAATAAAAAAACACTATGGTGCTACAAAAATGGAGCTGTGCAAATGTTAGACTAGAGGATAACTGGCGGCTGTTGCGATGCCGCAGTGGTTCTTCCTGTCTTTGGCCATCATGATGTAGCCTTTGTCTCCCCACTTTTCACTCCAGCTGCAAACACACAGAACAGTTATAAGGTCAGAGAAACGCTCTGTTCAGTTAAGAGTTAAAGCAGTTATGTATTTTTATACATTTACAATCACAAAGATTATTCAGGAGTGATTTTTTTTTCCCCATTTTCCACTGACCTGTTCTTCACGATCCAGTATTTCTTGCCATCCACATCCTCTCCCTCGAAACCGTACCCCACCACCAGCACACCGTGGTCCAACTCCTCACTGCTGCACTCCTTCTCATAGTAGATACCTTTAAAAATTACACACATATGTAGATTTACATTGGAGCTCTTAAAAAAAGGGTTGAAAAACTGTGCAACAATGTCTGCCGACTATTCTTTTTCCTCCTGACCTGATTGGTAAAACTGGAAAGACTCGTGTCCGGCGTCGATGGCGACTGAAACGGGTCCCACAGAGGCCACAGCCTTCATCAGAGCATGCTCCTTACCGCTAGGGATGTCGACGAAGCCGGTGTCATTGGCAGAGTTGTAGCTGGGGTCATAGTGACATGGCTGGTCATCCTGAAACGTTAAGGAAAAGATGAGTTATAAGATCAATATTTTGTAATAATGAAATAATCCTGTGGAAATAGAGAAGATCAATAAAAAATGGATCTATGGGAAATATTAAGCATTCAAAGGCAAAAATTAAACTTTAACAAAAAGAATCTTAAGGCCTCATTAATCTCCCTTTGCCTTCTAAGAGATACGTACCGTTCCCAGGTAAGGATAAGCGTCCTCTGAGTCCAGGCCCTGGTTGTCCTTGACGTACTGGAAGGCCTGGTCCATCAGACCCCCGTTGCAGCCCTCGTTGCCCTCTGGTCTGGAGCAGTCGACCAGGTTCTGCTCACTCAGAGACACCAGTTTGCCGCTCTTCCTGAACTGCTGACCCTCCAGAGCTCCGGTGGTGCTGAAAGCCCAGCAGGAGCCACACTGACCCTGTGACACAGAGAGATAGAGAGGAGGGGGTCTAAATGCTGGGTTCAAATGGATGGTGCTTCATTAAATCACCAAAGATCATCTGGACTGTCAGTCTGTTTATTTTTAAACCACTCTTTTATATTTGTCTGTTATAGCTATTTTTCCTCTCTAAAATCAGCCGTTTTTATTTTTATTGTTTAAAAACTAAAAGTCCCTGAGCTGCTGAATAGTTGGCCAGAGTTTAGCAGACATATCAGAGGATAGTTCTGCTCACATTTTAGAAACCAGCTACAAATACTCTGTTTGAAACTACAGAAGCGGAGGACAGAGCCAGGATGACTTGCAGAAAAGGGCCAGAAGTTGGGGTTCAAATCCTGTCTGCTGCATTCAGGATTGCTGGCCTTTCTATAAATATAGATCAGGTTGGATGTTGCACTGCAGCACTTTAATGTATAAGGCAGTGACTCCACCCTGGTCTTGTTTACAGTAAGCTGGTTGGACTGGCTTCAGCTTACAGGCTGTTAATGTATGTCAGAGGGGTGGTGTGGACTCTCTGCGCTGCCAGGAGAATAAGGAGGAGGAGGAGGAGGAGAGGTGTGCATGAAGAAAACAGATAACAAAAACAAACTCAAGCGGCCATGTTATCTGTCTGTCCCAGCTAAACATTAACTTCTGCGGACAAAGTGCCGTCCCATTAGCAAAGCTGCGGTGATGACACTGCTCAAAGTCACGTGTTGCATAACCTTGTTTACTACACGTCTCTCACAGCTGATGTTTAGTGGTAGTTTTTTCATCTTCTTTGGTGCTAACAGAAGAATTCAGCTTGTGTTCAAATAAATTAGGAGTGTTTCACTGCAACAACATAAAAGCTGTGTCGAAGAATCACTGAAGTTCAGGCAGAAAAAGTGGCATACTCATGATGTGGAGAAAGGCTGTTGTTATGGTGACAAGGAAAAGTTTCTCAAACAGTTAGACAATATTCATTAACAGACAGTCTTAGTGAAGTTGTTTTTGTCCAACAGTACGATATGAATGTTTCAGCACACCTTACTATTTTTCAGATGCTGCATGTTAGAATTAAAAGAAAAAGGTATTACCTGGTCCTTCACCGGGGTGACATAGCCCTGCTCCCTCCAGTCAAGAGAACGTGGGAGCACCAGAGAGCTTGGCTCCAAGAACAGGGACCCTCTGACCTTTCTCTGTGCCTTGTGCTTGTAGCCGTTCATGATCTGCCTGAACTCTTCATGTGTCTGTCAGACAGAAAAGACAGCATGAGTAAAAACTTGTTGAATGTCATGATGCTGAACCATATGAATGTAAATATAATGTATGCATCATTAAGTTATGTACATCTGCAATCCTGTCAAAAGCAAGTTTAATGTTGATCAAAGAGAGAGAAAAAAGTACATTTGCAATAATGATTTCGGGCCTTTTAAAAAAGGTGTATATTTGGCTGAAAATTTGATGGGGTTTTTTGTCAAATGAAGCTCAAATTACACTTCTACCTGGAAGTAACTTGAGTGTTTTTACCCTTTCCTGTCTAGATAAGAATTACCAGCTGAATAAAAGGGATTTTTGTCCATTTCTTTGTTCGACACTTGACCAAGTCCGTGTTTTTCCTCTTTTTGTCAGTGTTTGCACATGTTTCACATTTACAGAGATTTACAAAAGAAAATCCTTTCATTGCTTCTTTTATCATCTCATTCGTGACTCTTTCTCCGAACCTTTGCACTGTCTTGTGTTATCTACTTAACCACTTATCAGGTTCATTCCCCCGCCACCCTGTAAGTTTACACCCCTTCTGTGAGAGGCCTGATAGGCCGTACAGTGACTCTGTGTGTTTAAAGTGCGGTTTTACCATGTCTCCGAAGTGGTTCATGCCCAGGCGGTAGGTGTGTTTCCCCATGGAGTGCTCCAGGTTGTGCAGCTCGATCTTCCTCAGGTTCTTCTCCCACACCATCCTCCTCCAGCCCTCCTCTTTCTACAAAAACAACCATCATTCAGACTGTTTCGTGGTAATCTGGAAGACTTGAAGGTTGCTGTGAAGAAAAATACCTCATGATATTTCTTTGTGTGCCAGCTCTTCCATAGGTCCCAGTGCTGATCCAGCTGAGGGTCCAAGCTAGGGGCTGACAGGGCTGTACTCAGGCACACGGCCAACAAGGCTAAAGGCAGCATCGTGGCTTCCTACTGAGGAACAATAAAAGAGAAAACATGTTAGCAGGGTTGGACTGAGCGCTAAAATATCATGTTTAAGAGCAAGTGATATTTTACTTCAGTAGAGGTTAAACCACCAGTCTGTATATCTACTCAAGTATGGTATAGAGCACTTTATCTGAGACTTACTTTAAGTACAGAGCGCTTACTTTTAACCCATGATGGCGGGGGATGGGTGGAGTGAGATGTGCACCTTAAAGCACATCTACTTATACTAGTTGTGGATTTAGACTCTGCAGAATGAAGTTGCACTGAATATTTTTGCAGTATCTTGCATCAGTTTAGCACTTTACGTATTTTTCTTGTGCACAATTCAGTCATGGCCGGTTGTGCACAGATTCTTGTAATCATGAATCTTAAATGAGGATACATTTGATTTGAAGGAGTAAAAAGTTTTGATCTAGGTGTGGCTGGTCATGCCAATGTGGTTTTAATCAAATATTTTGTTTAAGATTATTTGTTAAGAAAGATTCACTTGATTTTTACAGGGTACATATCATCCAATCAGCTGGTGGTCATAGAGTTGATTAAAAGCTTGAAAGTTTTTGGAGATTACTGCTTTGCTGAGTTATCAATAATGTGTAAAATATACCAAAGCACATTACTTTCCATTGAAACTGTATAGTAAAAAGTGAAGGAACTGATTTCAACTCAGAAAAAGTACACATGAACAGTAACATGAGTAAACCCCTGCACCTTTGTACGCCATTTCTTAAGAAGCTGGTAAAGGCCTGGTAAAGCAGGCAACAAAAAAATTCTGGTTTTCTTTAAACACGAGATTCCCCTTTAGCATCGAGATTCTCACATGTTGACCCATAGTGATTTTTCTATCACCGGCCCGTGAGAGAGCCTGTCCGCTCCCATGAGTCATGCACGATGAGATCAGCAATAAAGATTCCCGACAGCACAGTCATTTCCCGACTTCCCTCCTCATAAAAAGGAAATACAAATCGGGCCGAAGAAAAAAAAAATATCACATTTGTTGGCACCATATTAAATGTATGCTAAAAAACTGCAGAGATACAGGTTGTTTAAGGCTTGTTTTTCCTGCAAGTTTCGCAGCGCAAACTTCGCCATATTCCCGACAACAAACCGAGCCTGTTGGTGTTTTGTTCGCAGTCACGGGATCTGCTGCAGAGAAAACACAACAGCCCGGCCCGGACATCGAAACTATTACCAGGAAAACGAAAAGAAAACCAAAACTTTGCCAAGAAGCTGTTAAGCAGAGCACATCTGCACCGCATCCACACTTATCATATGGTTGTTTCTTCGTTAATGTAAAGAAATAGGTGCGATGAAAAGTCGTCGGCTAATGGCTGCTTTCTGCTATCCTGTGAAAAGGACGACGACAACAAAGGCAGCCGAAAGAAACAAGATGGCCAGGCTTTGCAGAAATACATCGAATATGTTACGATTTCGGACATAGAAGTAAACTCTTCACTACATATTTCCCAAAATAGTTGATTTTAAATAAGGGTTTAGGCGCTGTTACATTTATTCCATAACGCAGAATTCCCAGAGAAACACGGAATTCCCTTAAAACGTTTGCATCACACCGATTATTGAACCCTCGGACAATTCAAAATGTGATTTCTACTAACAAAGGAATAAACAATTAATCAATACTTACTGTCTTTCTTTGTCTAAGGCGAAGAAGGAGATAACTGTCTGAGATAGAGGTTCGCAAAGTTTATAAGGGCCTGACTGACAGCGATGAACGTCCCAGCGAGCTCTCTGATTGGCCCGCTCCTTGTTTTTTCCACAAATGCCCCGCCTTGAAAATGACGTCACGCGTCGGTGCACGTGATTCTCCCCCTCTTGGAATGGTGTTGAAAATGGTACATGATGTTTTTTCAGGACTGCTGCGACAAAAAAACCGTCAAAGTAGCATCTTTTAACAAGTTATTACTCGTTTCTAATCATATTATGAGAGAAATTGTCTACAAGAATGGACCAGAGCTCCAAACTATAGATAGCTAAATGTAAAACATTAATTAGTCCGTAAGCCTACAGCCAAAACAGCTTACTATCACAAAGTCTTGGTGGCCAGATCTCTGAAGATAATATTTAAATCGTTTCCTTCAATTAGATGTAATTTCCTGTAACATCAGCCTGTAGCCTACATATGCATTCAACTATTCAGGACAGGGTTGGCATACTGCAGTGATTTCATGGTGACAAAGAGCCGTTTTCTGCAGCCTGGCTCCACACTCATAGGTTTTCACGGTAGAAAGTGAACTCCTTGACTCTGTAAATACATAACCAGGGGCTTCTTATCACTTTTTTGCATGTTCAGATCAGATCTCAGACGGTAGAGTTATTTCTTCAATGGCAGCTATTAAGGACAGATAAATCAATGTTCAGTTCTGACATAACTGAGTTAAACTTCACTCAAGGTAGCCCCCAGACATTGAAACAAATCTGTTTCCACCTCCAAATATTTGTCTTTTTATGAATTGTAAACAAACCTTTGCATTCTTTTACAGTATTGCACTTGTTGCATGAACCGTGCCTTAGCCTAGTTTCGCAACCTGGTTTCTTAAGTCCATGTCAATGTTCAGAATATGGTGAACTCGAACACAACACAACACAACACAACAAGTAAAGACTTAAGATACAGAGGGTCAATGTTGTTCAGTTTGTGTTCCTTGGAGGCTGAGATGGAGGGATTACTGAGCAGGCCTACGCTGGATGCCGGTCAAGGGAGTCCATGATGGGTCAAATGGGGCCCCACTTTCCATATTTTTTACCGTACAGTGTGGGCTGTATGCAAAACCTAATGTTTAGTATATTAGTCAACTCAGAGTCCAACCTAATAGTTCTTTCCTATTTATCTTTGTCTTTGTATAGTATGCTACAAACATATCTAGTCTTTTAAGGATAACAAGACTCTTAAAAAAAAAAGGATGCCACTTAACCCTTCACACTCTATTGACCCTTAACAACTGAAACCCTGCAACTCTTTGAAAGTTGATCTGCAAATATTTAAAAAAAAAATGTGGAGCTGGATTCTTTTTTTCCAAAAATGGCCAAATTTTTGTTTTCTGTAATTTTTAATCTTGAGTAATATTAATGTGGTCACCTTAACTCTGCTTTTCTGATAGCGTGCTAATAAAAACAAAGATTCAAAAGACCGTGTTCATGTTCGTCCAGTAGAAAAGATAGTCAAGAGAGATACCCACCAAAATAATGAGAGAAAATGGTGTAAAGTTTCTAAAGAATTCAGGTTTCTAGGTTAACAATATGGGTCTCTGATTACATGTACATATTATCAGCTGTTGGAGCTAACGGATGTGTAGGTAAGCTTCCTGGAAATGCCGTCACACTCAGTGAGTGAATCAGGGTCAATCCTCATGTGATTGATAAGATTTTGAAACTTTGAACTAGGAAGGTTGTTTTTGTATCAAACAGTTCTTTTCACCAGTGTTCAGAAGCCTGTTCGGATTGAAAATCAAGAATGCTTTCTGCCTTAGCTCCACCGTTTTTCTGAGGAAATTTTTCTTTAAATCGCACTTTTAACCAATGTGCCAACTTTGGTGCCTTTGTGATACAGATTCACTTACAAAACATAATGTAAGTGGATTAGATACGTTACATTTTTGTAGCTTTAAGATAAGAGATAAGCGATAAGATATTTCTTTATAAGTCCAGCAGGGAGCAATTCCAAGTTTACAGAAGCATAAATACAAAAAGAGAAAAGAAAGGATGAAGAAACTTAGGAGTTAAAAAAGATATATACATGAGTGTTACAGCTGTGAACAATCAAACTGTGTTGAAAGGTGTCAAAGTGAGTGCTACTCTGAGCTCTAACCATAAAATGCTGCATTAATTTTAATACAAACAATATCTATACAGCAGAATCAGATTTATCTCCAAGTAGGTTGACACATATAATGAATTTGTGTTGTGATTTGTTATGAAGGAACAATGCAGCTAAGCAGGAATGGACAAGGTGATCACAAGAGCATTACAATAATTTGAAGACAGTGTGCAATGTAAACAGAGTAAACTCAAGTCCTTGACTTCAAAGTAACAAAAACATACTGTGGCATGGCTTTATGTATACACCACACTCCTTAATTTATGTTCATTGTACGAATTTTATTTTTATGGCTTCTTAGTTTTATTTAGGGGTTGAATTTATGTTGCAAACATTGGGAATTTTTTAAAATTTTTTACAGTTTCTAAACTGAAATTACTGTGGCTAAAATTTTAACCATAATTCCCCATTTTATAGTATACTTGCTATTTTAAAGGTTTAAACTAAGCTAATGGCTTTCCATATGCAAAGTTAGCAAGACATAGCTTAGCATTTGCAAGGCCTGTCAAGACTGGGAACAAGGACTTGCAAACAACCTGTCTTTGGTTTTTGTACAAATCAAACAAAGTTTAACGAGTTATTGAGCTTCACACGGGCGTATAGTGAGGAAAAGCCAGCCTGAATGTTTCCACTTTTTCCACTACCAATGCAAAGCTAAGCTGATGGCTGAAACCTGAGTTAAAGAAGACAGCAGAGGTACAACAGGTGCATTCTTACAGACAGAACAAAAATTGATTAAATTTTGACAATTCATCCAAACTTTTGCCATCCCCATGTCCACATTTAGTGCTTTGCATGCTTTGATAGTTCAGTGATTCATATTTGTAAGTGGTCACATGACAGAGCACGATGTTCTCAAAATTGACTTTATGCAAGTATGTGGTTAAGTTAACATGCAGTCATACTTTACATCACACTAAGGATACACATTTTTCTCCCCGTTTGCACGAATCAGTAAGCAGACATGCATCCTCAGCAGTTGGTTTTGTGACTTGGTTCTGTTGCTCAAGAAGAGAGACACATGACAGTAGTTGACTGGACACTTCCTGCATGAGTATGCACATCTGGTTAGCAACAGATCCATGTTAAAAACCTGTTTTCTGGAGAGCTGGGTAGCTTTATTAATCACATAAAAACCTGACAAACTGGTTTTGCTTGTTGTGTAGCATTGGTGCAAATATTTATATTCAATGTTTTTATCCTCTATACAGATGAAACAGTCAAGATATAATTGTAAACTATGCCTATAGGTGCTAATAGACTTTAATTTTGTTACCTTGACGCTTGCTGCTTCTGCCCCGTTTCTAGTCTCAATGCCAGGCTAAGCTAATTAGCTGCTAGCTAGCCTCTAAACAAGAAAGTGAATGTCAGTTTCTTCACTTGGGTTAATCCAAAGACCATTACTCTTGCAACATTTCCTCTTGTCCCCAGTTTTAATCTTAATGGTAACAGTCTGCTGTAGAGACCTTATGCTGCTCTTAGTTCCTGTATCCATGGTACATTCCTCAGATTACAGTGCAGCTAACACAAGGGCTAACAGAGGTTATCATCCGCCTGTCCTGATTCAAAGGTTAACACACCTCAACAGATTATTTAGGCTCTCTGTGTGAACCCAGGTTTATTTTTGTTGACAGAACTAAACCTACCAGATGTCTGAACTCATAGTCACGCTGACACTATTTTTAAAAAGGTTTTTCCCAGTCAAATATTTTTGGACAAAGTGTGAAAATTAATCTGAAAATGAAAAGGTTCACTTAAATAGTTTTGAATAAGTTTAGTGAAACAGATATCTACATGGTATATCCATTTTGCTATTTGATATGAACTTATTACAGCCTCCTTTGTCAGTGAAAGCCTATAAATACTGAATACTATTAAACCCAGTAGGATCACTCTGAAAAATAGAATATCCACCACTTGTATGTGCTGGATTTGTTCCTGCAGAATAAACATGAGAGATTCAGGCTCACATGACTTACACGTCACTTTTATCACTCCCTGTTCAAATGTTTTTGAAAGACAGCAAACACAGTCAGCAGCCAGGGCAGGTTGAGACAAACCCCAAAGAGCTTGAGGCATCAGGCTGGTCATGTGAGTGTGTGGGTGGGTGGGTGGGGGGTTGGATGTGCTGTAGCTGCACAATGAACCCAGAGAAGTGTGAATAACAACAAGGAATCTAGGAGGGACCAATAAAGCTACATACACCTGTAAATGACTGTCAAAATAAATCTTTATTCACATGTAGTTTATTATTATGATATTCGATTCAGCTGGCAAGGCAGAGAGATATACACAGACTCTTTCAGTAAAAGAAGTAAAAATAAAAAATGTTTATGATCAACACCTGTTCTCAGACGATGCCATCCCTGTGATGGAAGTACATCGCCTTCTTCCTATATTGAATTATAAAACAGTAGGTCACAGCATTTCTAAACTTCAGACAAGGCGACAGCTTGCATGTTTCAGTCACTTATTGGACAGAAATTTGAAATTTGAAATGCAGGGAGATGAGAGTTGAAGGGAGACATGCAGCAAAGCGTTGTGGCTGGGACTCGAACTAGAAACTTTTGCAATAAGCCTTTAAATTCAAGCCACTTATACTGCTGAGCCAAGTTTTTTGTTGGTGTAATTTCCATGAACAGGATTTGTACAGCTATTAAAAGTAAAACTTTGTTATATTTTAAAAGATTTTAAAGCACTTTCAAGGTACCTAAAACTAAGCTCTCTACATTGACGCACAGCAAGACAACTAAGTGTCAAAATAAGGAATTTGAGAACCTTAAATACTCACAAAACATGTGTAAAATCAACACTTTTTACGAGTCACTTTTCACGAGGGTGCTGGTCAGATATTTGACTCTGACTTACGTCTATATCTTGAAACTTGTTTTTGTGTATATTCACACTGATATGGAGTGTACATATTTTTATTTTTTACTGTAAAGGGCACCAAGTAACCTGTTGACCCTCTGTTTAAAGGAGTAATTAAGTTAATCACAGCAGCAGTAAGGATGACCTCCCAGGACAAAATCACAGGACTTAAAAGTCTTCAGTAAGGACAGAGGCAGTTTTATAAGGTAAAGAATTTATTATAAAATGTTTTACACTGTAAAGTGTCAGAAGTACTAAGAACATGGCATTCCAAGACATGCTGAAATAATGTAACATAAATAGTGACAAAAACTCTTGTGCAATGTGGCGATTAAACTGGAGTCTCAATGGGAGGAAACTTCACCCAGAACTTAGTTTGAGTTCATCAAATTTTCCTTTTCAAACAGAAAGAACTTTTAAGAACACCTTTTAAATCCACTTGTTTTGGTGGGACTCACACTCAGAGCCATCCAGAAAAAGAAGAGACAGTAAATGGAGACAGAGTCGATAATAATGGAGTGATTTCCAGAACATGAACAAGAAAAACATTTAATCACTTCCCTTTCTGAAACATCTCGACTCCTGTTCTGTACAAGGCGATAAAAGAGGAATGAGTCAGTGTGTTTCAGGCACACGAATGTTGGCAATGATATTTATACACAACTTTAACAAAAGTTTCCATTAAACATGAAAAATAAAATGATATTTCTGACCAGTTCGGGCGACGTGATGTTACTGTACACTTGTTTTTAATCACCGTTATACTCGATTTGTTCTTATTTGTTTACATGTTCTTAGAAGTGATGTAGAGTACATTCATTTTGCCTTGTTGGAGGAACGTTTTTGGAGACAAAAAGCTTTAAGCGAGCTGAAAACATACATACAGGACAATGGAGATGGAGTTGCAGGAAAAGGCGACAAGTATTTACATCACAGCTCGAAGTTTGCTGCGTTTATTGGCAACTTGATTCTTGGATCAAAACGAAAGAGGGAAGTGAGAAAGTCTAGTTTTTATCTGATTGAACAGACGGTAACACTGAGGAAGAAAAGCAGGGTTCATCAGACTGAAACACTCTGTTCTTAAACAAGGTACACCAAATCCACAAAGTTTCAATTTTTAGAAATGAGCCTCCTCTTCCAATATTAGGATGTATGTCTATAAAAGAAGTACTTTTTTATGGTTCACAAAAAAGTACCAGCTTCCACAAAAACGCTCTCTCTGGGAAGTGTGTGTGTCATCAGCAGCCTTTGGCATCATTTCCAGCAGCATAATCTCAAGCTTTATTTTGCTGTTTTTCTGCTGACTGAACTGCGTCGAAGCTTCATGTACGAAAGAAAGATAAACTGAAAGGAGATGTGAAGCCACGCACAGTCGAGCAGCAAGCACAGAGGTTCGAATTTAGCTCCGCAGAAAGAGCGTCACTGCCACGGTTTTCAAATATGATACTGTGGACGGTCACTGACACACAGAACATGTCGAGGAAGCGTTAGAAAGGTGCAGAGTCAGCTTTATATAAATCATCTTTAGGCCTGATAGAAAATGTTAAAAACAGACTTCTCTACTCGTCAGATTTCATGGCACTTTTTGTTCAGGTTACTAAGGATGAGTGCTCGGATTGGGGATCGAAACTGGACCCTGTCGTTCCACCCTGTGCGCCATTTTGAACCCTAACATCAAACAGCCTCAGCTGGCTTTAAGGATCAACACCTCCTCATAAGACACTCCACTTTGGGATAAAGAAGCACTTTTAATTTTCTGTTAAAATGGCTTTTAAGTCTTTTTATGTGAAATCAAAATGAGAAGATGACAAAGACAAAATACATCGACAAACTTTTTTTTTCCAGGTCCAATACAGGCTAAATTTGATGAAACACTGACTGTTCCCAAGCTGTAAACTCTTCTGAAGGATCCTTACAGGACTAATAATGTGGTTTGGCAGTTATTCTCTGTCAATATAGAGTCAGGGAGTATTTACTGATCCTGAGCAGGTTTGAAAGCTCCTGTGAGGAGTTGGTGATCGGTTATGAAGTTGATTGAAGTGAACAAAGACGAGTCTCTATGATGTTAAAAAATAAATTAAATCAACAATAACAAGATGAATCATTTCTATTTTGTAACTGAGGAGCTGTGAGGGGGTTAGGTGCGCTAAAGAAACAGCCTTTTTTTACTTTATCCAACAACAAATATTCACAGTGAGTGTTAAAATTCACTGTTTACAGTAGCACCACTTAAGTGAGGCTGAGACAAAGTCAGCAATTGTAGAGGGGTTATCCCCTGATCTGATGGGGGCGCCAAAAACAACACAGATACAAAGTTCCTCACAGGAGCTTTACCAGAAAATTTCCATACAACAGCTGAAGAAACAGTCCTATTTTACCAATTTCCTCAATTGATTTTACATTTGATGGTCAAAATCAGCAGGATGATTTGTTTGTCACTTAGGCATGTAAAGGACAAGGTAAGCAAAGACTGCTTTGTCCACAGGGAGGTGCCAAAAATGACGTAAGCCAAAGTCCCTCACAGGAGCTTTAATCAAATAATTAGAAACCAAGTGATCCTAACCAGCAACAACTCTTAATCATCGAATGTTTTAACACCACGGAACCCAGAAAACTGGCCAGTATTTGCTTTAAATTGTGAGAATTTGCTGCTTTTTCACACTTTTGGGTCAGGGCTTTCAGGTCCTTTTCACTATTTTCTGACATTTTAAAAACAAATGGTGAATTTATCCAGGAAAGGTCCGGGCTGATTTAGAGTGAATTACAATCAGGACCTGCTGGCTTTTGTCAAACTGGTTGTCTAAAAATGATCTTGACCTGCATGTTTATAGCTCGGGGCAGCAACACCAACATATTCTCAGTTTTTGAAGGCTGTATTTCGAAACACAATATTCCCTGTTTTGTTTTTGTGTATTCACTCTGACACTAACATTTAGTCCAGTTTTGGTCACATAATAAAAAACATATTTTACCAAAATTTCATACTTAATTCCGCTTCTCTCTGACAAAGGATTCAGGGTTGATATCAAAAGAGCCCTGGGCCAAAATAAATCATACAATACAGGCTCTAAAAAACTCCAGTCTCAAGATCATTCTCTGCAGGTTCTTCCTCATTTACTCTTTTTCAAATTGCACAAAATCTTTGGATCATGACAAATCTAGAAACAGCTCATTTCCACCTGCTGTGCCTGCTCTTTTGACCTCGAAACCCTTTTCAGACAGTTATTCATAGAGTTAATTTTAAAATACTTATTTTATTAATTAACATTTGAGCAAGAAACTTAAAATTTTAACCCGGTCACATAATTCTGTTTGGGAAACCTCTGAAGGAAAGACGGGACTTTGAAATAAAATGAATCAACAATGGCTGGATTTGTGTTGTTGGATTACTGAAGGGGGTATCTGTATAAACTTACATTATGCACTGATCAAACACGAATGATGATGTTTCCCTTTGTATCGGCTTACAGCTCCCACAGAGCGTCCAAATCGACTCCTCACTGAGTGTAATATAAGAAAAGATTCAACTGGTTTCCAAATATCACACACAACAACGCAGGAATCTCATCTCTGATTCCAGCTTGGTGTTGTAGAAACCCTGTAACAAGAGCAGAGCTTTCATTTCTGCCTCACGCTCATTCAACTTTAAACTGTAACATGGCCTTTTCCTCAATAGACATGATTGAAATTTGCGTTACTCTTCGTGTCCACAAGGCACAGCAAATGTTCAAATGTTTACAAAGAACTATTGTTTTTATCACAAGACTATTTGTGCTCTTAAGGGAGGTAGAAGGCCACAAAGGCACTCTGAAAAATGCTGTTAATTTACTCAACACTAAGACCAAATATCACCTCAGAAATGCAGAAGCAACAAGGAGATCCTGTTTTATGTAGCTATGTGGGTGAAGGAAAAGACGGCAGCCTCAGCTTGGTTACTGATATTCATGTTTCTGTGATTTTTATTTCTGGGCAGACGTGTCCAAACTTAAGGCCGCCGTCTTTAGTCGTTATTTGTATCCCTTTAAAAATGCATCTTTTCTGTATTTAGCTGTAAAGTGAGTGAGACTCAGAGTGCATCAGAGCAGGAGGGAAATGAAAGAGCAGCACATCAAGATTGAAAAGTAAATAAATTCACTGGATTCCTCTTTGGAGCTCAGGACAATCAGCTCTTTCACAACATTCATAATGGAAGGAAAAGTCGTCTGTACAGGTGTGGAGAGCACAAACACAACATCTGGATCACACGCCACCTTGGTGGGGTGTTTGAGAACGAGCAGCTGGACTCTGGTAACGATTGCACTTTATGTTCATTGACACACGAGTCTGTGACGGTTCAGTTTTAGGGGAGAGTCTCGTCAGGTTGTCTGACATTTGGCAGAGAGTCGCTGATAAGTTCAGCGGGATATGACAGAGCTGATGGAGTTATATGATGTTCCACCGTTACAGGTTGGAGGGTAGCCATTGGTGGCCCCACCCACCGCCTCCATGTTGACCTTGAAAACAGGAGAGGCTTTAAGCAGGAAGTCGGCGGCATCTCTGCGGCCGAGCTCCCTCAGTTTAGCCATCAGCACACCTACTGTGCTGTCAGCCCGCCCGCTCCACTCCTGCAGCAGAGCTGCTGTTGGGCTGGGCTGCAGCAAGGCTTGCTGGGAGTCTGGGTCAGAGTCCAGCTCAGGGGTGCCATTTGTAGTCCCGTTACTGTGTTTGGCCACCAAGTCTGTGAGGCCGAGGTTCATGGCGAGCAGGCACCAGTCTTTCCCCAGAGCGTCAGGAGGGTCCAGCATACGGCAGAGCTTCCTGCGAGCCAGCAGGGGGACGTCTGATATGTGGACGTCAGTTCCCAGAATTCCCTGCTGGTACACCTCAGCGCAGCCGAAAGACAGGATGCTGCTGAAGCTCTCTCTGTAGCCCCCCATGGTGTTGGTGAGCGAGGTCTCCCTCTGGACCTGCGCTCTGAAGAAGTCTTTGGGTTGGTAGATCATGATGGGGGCATGGTGCTCCCTCAGCTGCTGAGGACTCAGGTAGTATTTAGCCGTGAGCAGACCGGGGAGGGTGGAGGTCAACAGGTTCTCTGTGATACTGCAGATGGTGTCCAACAGGGTGTAGCACTTGGCCCGCTCTGAGTCGTGTCCGCGGACCTGGATCTCCACACCCTGCCCGTGGTTGACCAGCAGGATCATGGCCTCCACCCCTGCCTGGCTCACTTTAGCTCCGTTTGTCCACAGGTGGATGTCTCCATCAAAGTCTTCCCCACCCTCCTCCTCTGGCTTCTGCTGGTGGCTCCAGCGACACAGATTCACCTGCAGTTTGTGAAACAAGCCACAAGGGAAAGGGGTGAGGTGCTCCGCAGGGACGAGTCTGACCCCTCCATAGAGCAGGGAATCCTCATCCTCCTCTTCGGTCCAGGAGCGGTGAAGGCCATTGGTCTTGATGAGGGCGGGGATGTCCACCATGGAGGGGTTGGTGACATCACGGGCGCAGACATCCATGGCATCCAGGATCTGCAGCAGCTCGTCTGTGTCGCTCTCAGGAGCCAGAGCTTGCACCTCCTCCAGCCTGTAGCGCCCCCTGTAGTGGTGGATGGCCTTGGGCGTCTCTACAGAGAGCAGCTTTCCCAGCACGGTGCTGCAGAGCCAGCGAGGCTCCAGGAGAACCACATCCTGCACTGTCTCACTCTGCATGATGTTGATCTAAGGAGGAGGAAAGAAAGACGATGATGGAAGGAGAAGAGGAGGAAAAGACAGGGAGGATGAAGAGATACAGAGAGGAATCAAAGCAGGAGAAAAAAGTTGAAATATTTAGAAGAATATGGTAAAAAAAAAAACGTTTATAAAACAATATAAGATGAAATCATAAGAAGCACTTTCTTCATGTGAACCACTTTTAAAGCTCCAGTAAGGTCCTCACTTGGCCCCCTGAGCTGTGAGTCACTCTGGTTGACAAACAAGTTGTTCCAGTTATTGTGTAATTCTCAGTAATTCTCAGTAATTGTTAACTGATGTTTTCATTGATGCTTGTGATGAACAGATAGTGCACCCTTGTGGTACGCTGGTGAAACGACAGTCACAAACCTTTGGATTGATCTCAAATATTTAAATTAAACATGACAGGTGAAATATTCATGCTGCAACAAATCCTTGATTATTTTTATATCTTTGTTCTACAGCAGCAATACAGCAAATCTCTCTTTGGACCGACAGTTTCTGAGCAGCCAGAACTCTTTAACTGTGTTCAGACAACTTTGAGCTCCATCTTGGTTAGTTGGAACATTCACTAACAGAACTTCCAGCAAAACAAGACCATGAACTACCATTTATTGTCTTGGATTTACAAAACAGAGTCACTGCAAGAGATGCCTTCATCATATATCGTCAAAACTTCTGTTTTCTACATTTTTGGTGTGTGAGATGGACTTGAGATGTGCTGCTCATATCAGGGGTGTCAACGGTCTAATCTGTTCACATGCACACTGTAATGAAAACCGAGCAGTCCATGCAGCCGTCACACAAAAAGTGTGAAGCTGGCGTAATTATTGTTTGATGAAATGATCGGATAAAATCAAAATGTAGACTCTTTGGTTTCTTTTTCCTTACTCACAAAGTTCAGAGATTGTTTTATTATGATTTTAAAGCAAAAGAGGCCATCTTATTTGTTCTATTCCTTTTTTTCAATTTAATAATACTTAGTGAAAAAAGAAATCAAACAACTTAGATTGGCTTTTTTGCTTTAAAATAACTATAAAAGAATCTTTAAAACAATTTGTAAGTATTTCTATTCCTTTATAAAAAATTTTATTAAATTAAAAAAAAAAAATTGAACAACTTAGATGGTTTTTTTTTGCTTTAAAATGACAATTAAAAGTCCATCTAAGTTTTTTTTTTTCTTTTTTAATAATAATAATTAAAGTGTTCATAGTGTTTATAGTTTATATAGTGTTTAGTGTTTATAGAACAATAGAGCAGAGCTTAAACAGCCTCGTACCTCCCCCATGCTGTGCAGCTGCAGGGCCAGCGTGCGCAGGTGATCCTGGCTCACTAGAGGGTTGATGTGCTCCTGGACGTCCGCGACAAACTGTTGCCATGACGTCAGTTGGTTGGGACCGCTAAGCTTCCTCCAGTTCGGCAGGATGGTCAGCAAACGCTCCGACAACAGCGTCATGGGACTGCACCTCTGCAGAGACAGAGATGGGATGGTTACTCACTGTATTTCATGTATGAAATGATGGTGTGTCTATCTTCTTGATAGTGTTTCTAGAGCTCACAGAGATGATACTGCTGCGAAGTTCCTGCAGGTGACTCCTCAGAAGCTTCACGTCTCTAGAGTTTGAGGCTCCAGCATCCATCACAAACACTTTTTCGCTGATATTAAGATCCACACCGAACCTGAAAATGAGAAAATGACATAGAAAAATTCTTGAAAAACTCTGCTCTCGTTACAGAAGTTGAACCCTTTGATCAACTGCGCCTTTTTGCAAATGTAACACACACTTATCACATTAATCCTCACAACGAGTAATGAACAGTAGTGTGTTTGCTGAGGTTCTTGTTTGGTGAAATATTTACTCTCTCTGCTCTCGCTCTCATCTTAGGAGAGAAACATCTGCCTCTATACTGTGAGGAAAGAAATTCAACAACAGCTGAAACCAACTCTGAAATAATCCCCACATCCCTGGTGTCTGCTCATGATGGAGTCCTGACCTGTTTCTGACTTCTTTGAGCAGAGCTTTCTCCTTATCGTAGCTGAACTCTCCAGAGAAAGCTCTGGGGACGTCAGCGAGGTCAGCGTGTGTCGCCACGAGAACAACCACCAGAGGCTGCTGGATACGACCTCCAAAAGCTGGAAAAACACAAGAAAACACACACAGAGAGTCAAAACAGACACACAGACATTCACAACATTCTTGTGCCTCAGTTTATTTAGCTTGTGTCTCTAAATACCTCATCTTGTCTGTTTTTAATAATATCTGTAATTTAAACATCTCACTTTTATTTCATTAAGATCATTCTTTACCTAGTTTTAGTTTAATCTTCTGTCTTACTTTCACTGATGTATTTTAGTTCATTAAGGACACTCAGATCTCCAGACTTGATTCTTCTAGCTGTACCAAGGTCCAGATAAAAGCTCAGGGTCTAAATAGTCTAATTATTTCAATCTGTTGTCTTTATGTTTGTTTTTTTTTTGCATCCTGACTCTGTATCTCTCAATTCAACTCCAGTTCTTTTTTAATGTACTTTGGTTTGGACCGGGTTGATTTGGGTTGACGTGGGCTGGATTGGATTGGACTGAGTTGAATAGACTTGGATTGGGTTGAAGGAAATTAAACTGGGTAGAGTTAAGGTTGAATCTGACTAAATTGGATTGGATTGAGCTGAATTGGAATGACTTGGATTAGATTGGAGATTGGACTATGTTGGATTAGCTTGGACCCAGTTGCGCTGGGTTGGATCAAACTGGACTGGGTTGGACTGGATGAGTCCTTAAATTTTATTTAGTTTCTGTCCAGTAATGTGTCCGACTTTGAAAAAGTAAAATAAGTTTTCATGGTGAAGAATTTTTCGCCAAGACAATATTTGCATCAAGTTCATTAGTTTTCAGGACTTTCTGTGAGATTGAAGTACTTAGTTTCTAATTTTATCGAGCAGGAAAGGACAGAGCGGCCTCTCATCCTGACTAATCATCTTGCTAAATATGTATAATGTCAGGAAAACTGAAGATAGTTTATGACATTCCTCTGATCAAAAGTTTCTGCTGTGAGCAACTTGAAGGCTGATTTTTGGGTTGAGTTCGATGACCCCTAAGGAGGCAGGAAAGTTTAGTGATCTTTTTACATACATGTGAATGTTGTAATTTCTCAAAGAGACGCTCACCTTCTTTTTTTCAAATGCCTCATTTGCAACAAAAACAAATTGTGGCTCATCCTTAATTTACCTTGATTTAAATACAATCACTTCTTTTCTTACAAATCTCCTTCATAAAACCTGGAGTCAAATATTTCTTTACATCTCTCCCCTCTCTCACCGATGTTGTCCTGCGGCAGCATCAGGGCTTTCAGCAGGTTCAGCCAGTAGGTGATATGGCTCAGCTGAGTCTCGTACGGCTCCTCCAGACTGAACAGGACCACGTGGATGGCTGTAGGGTCATTTGCTGCAAAGTAGTCATAGGAGCAGTAATAGACCGGGTTTCCCGAAAACTCCCATACGCTGAAATCCCCGACCCCTGCAGAGCGAGAGAAAAGTGTCACCAACAGCATTGTAATGTGAACAGAGCTGTGACACAGGACTTTTTTCAGAGTGGTATCAGCAGCTTCTTTGGTTCTCACCATGAATGTTGGCGTGCTGGATGTCGATGGCCTTCGTGGCTTGTTCGTCGGCTGCAGACAGAGCGTTGTGGACGGGGGAGAAAACCTCCAGGACTCCTTTGGTCAAACTCGGCTCAAACATCATGCTGCGACTGCGCACGCTCACGTTCTCACAGCCCGGGTAGAGGTTGGAAATGCTCACTGACACTGAGCAGAGAGGATGAGAAAGATGAAAACATATAAACTTGCTTTGCCTCTTTTGTGGGTCAAAATGTGTCAAATATGGTCACAAATAAAAATTCCATCTTTAAAGTAAAAACAAAAAACGTTATCAATGTTTTAAAGAGCCAGAAGTAAAGAGTTTGTGTAGCTGTTTGTTTACTATTAGAGAAAACCCTGAAAAACTGTGACAAAACGAGGAAGAAAAACTGTTTGAGGTTTTATTAACTTTTAACAAATGGAAAATGATGGAAGAACTGCAAATATCAGTTGTACTCTTGCTTGTACAGCACATAAGTTAAAATAATGAAGTGTAAAAGTGAATTCTTCAGATAAGAACTTTATTTTTCCCCAAGGAGAATTCGGTATTTTTACAAAAACCAAACTAAGTGCAAGTCTGGATGATTGATATACTTAAAAAAATAGTATTCAGTTATTTTTCGTTATGATTGTATAATTTTCAACACATGGGGGCGCTGTTTTATTACAAATAAATCTACCTTCCAGACATAACATTAGTATTTCTTTTACGTTCTGTCAGACTGCACCTACAGCTGGTTTTCAGGGGTGGTGATAAATCTTTTAGTTGCAGTTTTAACTATTCCTTCAGTCCCACAGAACTTCACTTTAACCACAGCTGCAACTTTAAGTACGATTACTGTTTTTGTTTTTTAACCTTTGGATGTATGAGAATGAATAATCCTGGAAGGAAAAAGCATCTCAACCTTGAAGAATTACAGTCATCTTAGTTTGATTTTATCTCCACAACCCTTTGTTTTTGTTTCTTACTGTCTGCTGGATTCACTTTTATCAAATATCAGAGTCGCGCCCAGACAATCAAAAGCAGACACATTCTCAAGTTTAAGCAAAACTTCACAACGTTAAAAAATATCCCTCACTCTGGACTTTAGAAAAATAGTTAAAGTGAACCAGTTTACAGAGAAAGTCCCAAAGTCAATCTGACTTTGACTAGCAGCCCAAGGTTATCTTTTGGTATAAATAACTGAGATGGTGAGAAAAAGTATTGCAGAACATGTTTCTCATTTACAGTTCAGATTTTCAATAACAACAGCTTCATTTGGTTTGGACTTCTGGGATAAAGATGCTCATGTGTGTCATAAAGAGGAAAGTTGTTCAAACAAACACAAGTTAGCCAGACCAGACATGTATCCAAGCAAAGCAAAGGACCTCTCATGCTTTTGTGCCTTTAACTCCTATATATATAGAACATCAATCCCTCTAAAAAACAATAAGTATTTAAAATCCATGTTACAAGGGCCTTTTCCCCACCCTCTCTGCCTATTTCCTTTAAGTGTCACTGTGGACTCACACCTCCACAGATATAAAACACACTGAGTCCAGCTTGAATTGTCAGAAGAGGAAAAAAAATTCTTTCAGTCTCTCCTTCAGCTGCGACAGAGGCTGCAGATTTCCAGATAGTATGGAGGATGGGATCAGTAACATTATACGGGCTTAACCCAACTGACTATTATCAGAATATCACGGCTGTCTGGGAGGTAATGGCTGTGAGCGCCGCAGAATAGAGGGCTTAAAGGAAGCATAATGGTATACATGTGTGTGTCAGTGTGTGTGTGTGTGTGTGAGTGTGTGTGTGTGTGTGTGTGTGTGTAAGGGAGAGGGCAAACAGAGTGCAAATACAGAGAGAGCGAGGACATAGTGAATGTGTGTGCGCTTCTCTGTGGGTTTTACAGTACGCTGAACATGTCAGGGAGTTGTAACGTAGATCTGGCGCTGCATTTGTAAAGCTAGGAAGCAGAAAAATAGATCTGTACAGTTCAACATACAGGCTAGTGGAATTATTGATTAATTTGGGGAATTACTGGGTGAGCTGCCTGTGTGAACTGTGGAAAGAGACCTCTTAGTATGGAGTGTGTTTCCTTTTGAGTCCGCTGATGTCTTCACTGTTCTTAGTTGACTTTTTATTTATCTCTGGAAATAATTAAGACATCTAAGTGGAAGTGGGAGCTTTCACAGACGGTTTGCAGCCACTTCCCACTCAGTTACTCAGTTATTCATTAATGCTGCTGAGGTATTTTGAATTTATTTTGTCTTATTTAACTTTTCCCACAGTTAAAAAAGATTTATTGATTTTAAAAGTTACAGATTTTTATTTACTTCTTCAAACTTATAGCTTTACTGTCATTTTGTAACTTTTTAAAACTGTATCCACTGTTGCTCACCTCTGCTCTTGTTTTCAATCTGTTTGGCTCTGTGTACAACAATTTAGAGTGCAAAGGAAGCTGAATTGTACCGGATCAAATCATGTTTATAATTCAAAACATGATACAAAATAAGGGCCTGTATCCACTGATGGCATTTTTGCACAGGCAGTACTCACTGTTGCCAGCTTATGAAAGTTCCTGTCTCTGTTTCCCTCAAAAATGACCATTACATTCGTATTAAATCAGAATGCTCCAAATTTGCTCTAATTTAAATGAATGGGTTTTCCAAGAAAACATAAAAACAGTTGATGGAAATAGTGCTCCAGCAAAGCGGAAGTGTAGTTAGTGTCTCTTTAGAACAAAAGATGATAACAGGAAGTCTAGCTTTTTCTTGGTTCTTACACTGACAAGCATGTGTCGTTCCAATAACTGAATCATTTTCAGTAAGAGCATTTGAAACAACTCTGAACTGGGTTGATTTGTGAACACAGGGAAAATGCTGTTAGTGCACACAGGCCCTAATGCAGTTAAGACTCAGAGGACCACTAAATTTTTTCCTAAAAACCGAACTCTGCTGGTGAAAATGTTTTCCAAAGTAACCCAATCTTTGTTTTGATCATTATTTCACTCTTGTGACAATGACACAGATACTTAATCCTACAAATGTCTAACTTTTTAAACTTCATGCTAACATTTTAGTTTCTTCAAACAATGACTGTACAAAAACAGAGAAGTCCTGCTTTTATTTGTGGCTTTACTAAATCAAATTTTTGTGGCACACTATTCAAAGGTATATAAATATAAAAATGACAGATTCATATGATAGCTAAAACTAGGAAAAAATAGAGACTAAATCAAGAAAATGAACTGTCTTCATATTTTAAAATTGGTGAGAGAAGAACATCTTAAGAGGGCTGCAGGCGTTGTGCGCCACTTATAAATAAATTATTGTGTCTCAGCAGAATAAATCATTTGGGTCCCTGGCAGGTGTAATCTTAATCCTGTTAGGGATTATCTCAGCTTCATCAGAGCCGTCTGCTACCTACCAGCGGGTTTGGAGCTGATTGGAGAGTTGGGGTGGCGGGCTGTGTTGGTCATACGTGATCGTTTCCTCCTGAAGAAGCTGCGCAGGATGCCACATTTCAGAGACTCCAGCAGCGTGCTCTTTCCCGCTCCTGAGTGTCCGAACAGCTTCAGCTTGATCCTGGGCTGCACGGTCTGAGTGGGCCGCAGCTGCTGGATGTAGCTCAGTTTGTGGTTGTCCTGACACACATAAACAAAAAACAAACATATGAGTCAAATGTGACACTCTTTGATAATCTTTGCTGTGAAAAATGCTGTGAAAGGAGCTTTTCTGTAACCTGCCATTAATCTACTTTGGGACACCGACCCTGCAGCAGCAGTTTCATGCATAAACAATAACTCCACATAAATAATAAACCATCGTGCTGAGTGTCTTGTTTGCTTTTGTAGCTCATCATGTGGCATCAATATTAATTTCAGGATGTTTCATTATCAGCCAGAAACTCCTCACAGGAGCTTTAATAGTGAAATACCTCAGTGCAAAGGGCATTGCCATATGCTTTGTTGTGTATATATTATTAAAGCTTTCAACATGATGCTGAAAATGCGGTTGCTGAATCTTAGAAGTATTTTGCAGATGTGCTTTGAAGTCCAAGCAAACATGAACCCCTTTGCAAGACACTGTCTAATAAAAATGAGTCAGAATATTACATTTTGGCCCTCTGTTCTTATACAGCTGAAAAAGATGATTAGGATATATGTCATATGTGAATCAGATGCTGAGTGAAACAGGAATGCGGCTTCACGATGGAAGTGACCTTGCATACATGCTTATTTCTGCTGCAAAAATCAGTATTTTGGGGGCACGTGTCCCACATGTGGTGATTAAAATCTCCAAAGCAGACAGCTCAAGTTTCCCTTCCTTTCAGACAGATCATTCCCCACTTTCTTCCCCTATTTCCTGCTCTAACCTCTACACCTCCCTGTTCTGCTCTTGCAAAATAAAGCCCAAAATTAAAAGCTTACATAGGAGCATTTAAATATGGACTCTAAGGGGGCTATTTCAGCTTTCAGAGCCAGCTCCAAGTGGACACTGGAGGAACTGCAGTCTTTAGCACTTCCCCTCTTTATCACTGGAGATCATCTCTTGCTGAATTATCACCTCTTCATACAGCTGCAATGAGTTATTTGTATTTTTGACATTGAAATCTCTCTCCTGCTTTGTTTGAACATCTCTCGCTCGTGCAGTGAAGTTTTGTTGTATTAAAGAAACAGGTTACTGCATACACACTCAGAAACACAATAAAAAACAAAAGCTGTTTTCAAAGATGACTTAATCCCCTTCACCTGCTTTTATCCCTCCAATTCAATGAAACTGGCTAACATCTGAGACTCTTTCTTAACCATCAACAGATGAGTCACGCATCAGAAGTGGCCTCAAACACTTTGAGTGGATTGGTAGGCTGTGAGCGCACCCTCAACTCCCACTCAGGTTACATTCAATGAATAAAAGTCCTAATAAGAAAATCTGTGATTCATGTCTGAGCAGCAAACAACTTCACATTTGAAAGTGATTAGACTGGATTTGTTTAAAATAAGAGTGAAGGAGATGAGTGTTATATTTCCTCTGGGTGGGTTTGAAAGTCTGCTCCTCCTTCAGTGTGAGAGGGTCTTAAATTAGCCAAACATATGCAGAGGATGACTGTTTTCACAGTTGCTGCTGTCACGTTTTCACACTCTGAACTCAATCCCAGCAGGTTTTCTGGATAAATGGATTAAAGGAGGCGTCAGTGACTTTTAGCTTCAGGTGTGTTCTGGCAGATGGGACCAGAGGCAGACTGGGAACACTGGCCTAATCTCCACATGCACATCCAGGAACAGGGTTTTATTGAACAATATGGATTTAATATACAGTGCTCTGAGCAAGAATACAGATGCCTCACTTTACCCATCAGTAGCTAAGTTTACATGGGCAAAATTTTTTGATCCAATTAAAAATTTGAGGGATTGATAATCTGAATCCACTGTTTATATGGGTGCAAAATCAAATAATCTGGTCATGCACCAGGCTTTATTCAGATTAGAAGCATTTGGACATTCATTTGTCTAATTTTGCTAAAAAAAAACATAGAAGAAGAGTTGTATTGACACCTGTGTTGTTAACAAACAAACAAACCCGGCAGTGGCTCACTCCATCCAATATAGAATTTTTCCTCCTGTTAAATGTTGTCACTAGATGGCGCCCTTGCATACTTATTTTACTGTTCTGTCAAAGGTTGCACTGAGCATGCAGATGTGACATGATTAAG
Source organism: Xyrichtys novacula (assembly GCA_962446985.1). NCBI lineage: Eukaryota > Metazoa > Chordata > Actinopteri > Labriformes > Labridae > Xyrichtys > Xyrichtys novacula. Next base: position 26,301,123 of record OY660875.1, read on the forward strand.
CTGTATGTACTCCTTTTTAAGTTAATGGAGCAGCCAGGTGTTGTGTTTGTTGTGTTTTATGCCAGAGTGTTAATAGAGAAACTTCCTGTACTGGCCTCAATAAATAAGCCAAAGGCTGAAGAGTGAAGACCGAGTCACCAGGTTAGTTTTGCCCATAGACTGTATATAGAATGGACAGAGTCTGCCTCCTTGCTGGGTGAAGCCACTCCGAGAACAGCACCCTCTGTTGACGGGCTGCAGTATAAGTCATAAATCCCACCTCCACCGGCAAAGCTTATGGGGCTGTGGACCAACTTTAGAAATTTATTACACAGAACATAATTTTTTCTCCCCCCTGCTTGCGATGTTGACATGTAGTTACAGTAAGACTGGTTTGTACTTAAGTCCTCTTTTTTCTGTGAAGCTCAGTTTTTAAAAGTTATTAGGGGGTTCATGTTTGCTATGACTGACACCTGATACAGCCTATGGGCGTTCAGGGATTGCGTAGCTCTCCCGGGGATACGCTGTTTGTGCAGAGCGTCATCACAGCGACTCTCGGCGACTGCGCGCCCGAATGCGTACATCGCTACTGCGCAGCGCTGGTTTCAGGAAATGAAGAAAAATCGCACTGAGAGCTATTTGGCTTCACATCCGTTTACAGGCGGGAGGCGGAACCAAGTTGTCCATAGTATATACAGTCTATGGTTTTGCCCCAACAGAGAGTCACAATCGGAATAAGTTCTTAAGTGTTTGCGTTTTGGAATAACTATCTGCATAAACCACACCTCTCGATGGGAATACAATTTCTTTACGATTAAGTCGATTTGGATCAGGATATTCCGATCGACATGTTTACATGATGCTTTTTATTCAGATCGGCCTTTATTCTGATTATTAGTGCCCATGTAAACGCAGCTAATGAGAGAAGGACAGTATTATTTTGGTGGTCCCAGGCTGAAAATTGTGAACCCTTATTAAAGACAACCTCTAAATAATTCACCAGTTGCGTCTCTTTGTGACTTATTCTGCCTCTATGTGTTTGCGAAAGTGTTTCCACACAGTCTAAAAATAGTGAGATGATAAAATCTAACACCTTCAAGCTGGAGACGTCTCTCTCCACACCTCTGGACTGAAATAAACGGAGTGTGAAGAGAGTTTGTGAAACTTGCATCAAACAAAGTTCAGGTCTCAAGTTGAAAAAAAAAGGTCTGTAAACGAGTGTGTGTGTGTGTTTGTGTTTGTGTTTGTACCTTCTTCAGCTTGCCTAACAAAGAAACTATGGGTTCATGCTGATCCTTGTATGCCAAATCCTCTGCCGTCTTTCCATCCTGAGGGTAAGGAGAAAAAGAGATAAAAAAAAGGGATGAATAAATGCATAAGCAGAAACAGATAATCCCTCACATTTCCTTTGACTGTTCAGGTTTGCTTCAGTGCGTCAAACACACAAATCTTTGTTGATGTGTCATTTAAGGGACCTAAAGTCAGATCTCTGGCCATTTAAGATGACGGGCGTTCAAGCAAGTCTGACAGACGTGCTGCAGCATGTCAGCTATGATTTATCTGCATCAGAGGCGATAGTGATCAAATATTCAGCCTGTGTGCTCATCCCAGCAGAAACACCCTGATACTGGGAGACGCTGATCGAGAAATACACAGAATTGAAGGTTTGTTAGCATGACATGTTGGCAGGAAAGATGTCTAAAAACTGGATTTAGGCTTTTCAGATATAGGAAAAAAATTAAATATTCATTTTGATAACTCCATACAACTTCCCAATCCCAACATCCACCTCAAAACCTGAGCTCTGAACCCTCACACACTTCAGAAGGTTCAGTGCTTCAGTCGGTGAAGGATTGAGATGATGCAAATATCCAAAATGAGACCTGCTTTCAAAACTTCATGTTGCCTTAAAGAAGATTTGTCATTAAGTAAATAAAGAAAACAGCTAATGTCCACCAGCATGAATGACTTATTATGGGTCTTATAGTACTGGGTTAAGCAAACCAACAAAAGACATTCATGTGAATGTTTTACCGTGAAACATAAAACCATTACAAAATTGGAATGAATAACAAAAATAAAATAAAATAAAATAAAATAAAATAAAATTATAATTTAGGTCAAAAGTGTGGCGTTCAAGACCATGCTACTCGCTGTTAACAGCTGATAAGTTCTCTGACTACACCGTAACTTACAATACAATAAAAAATGAAGACTGAACAGGATTAAATTAAATCCCTATTATCATCCAAAACACATTTAAAAAATAAAAAGTTCCCATCTGAATAAAGAAAATGTCCTTCACTCTGCCAGACTCCAAATACACAGTCTTAAAGGTCAAAACCAACTTTAGCAGAGACAAAATCGTTTTTTAATCAAACCTTTGAATGTACTCATCAAAGCCCAGTGCCTTCATTACCCATGATTCAACTCAATCATCAAGAGTTAACAAAAAGATATATGTTATAAAAATAGTGTCTCTTTCAGACTTTTGATTCATTTCTTTGCTTCTGATCTTCCAACCCAAAGACACTGACTCAAGATACATTGGCAGACACTGTATATCAGACTCCAACCAGCTCTTTCTGGAGTCACAAACACCTCTGATTCATATGCAAAAACAGTAAATTTACCCTTTAAGAATCTTATTCTATCAGCTGATTCCTGCACAACAGACACCTTGCACATATTCACACTGACAGTAACATGCACTCTGGTTTATTTCCAGAGCTGTCTTTATTTGTTTCTTTGTCCATTTCTCCTGAAACACACTGACACAGAAACACCACAGAGAGAGGATAAGTTTCACGTCTCCTTCACTTTCACAGCCATCTGTCGCGTCCAGCTCTGACTGCTGCTGCACACGGAGAGAAGAACTGACACTGACAGCCTGAAACGTCCACAGAGAGCTTCCTACTTCGACGCTCCGCAACACAAGAGATTCAACAGGGTTTGAAACAATACAGATTACAGATCATTTTACTCTAAATTAAACAGGAATAAACACTTAAAAATCACATCTCATTTAAACGTTTTTTTTTGCTTTATCCTCCGCTTGTTTTTAATGTTTCCAGAAAGGTCACATAACATGATAAAAGCACAGAAGACAATGACCTTTCAGTTGTTTTCTTCGGCTAAATGTCAGAGATGTGAATGTAAATGAAGTGCAGCAAATTTGACCACTTAGTGGGATTTACTTGTGGGTAAATTCATGAGTCTTTCTCGAACAGATGGCACAGTGTTGTGACTTTTACCATCGCTGCTTGGCAACTGAGAGATTATGTGACCGGCTGGTGTTGTGTTTGACTTAAAAACTAGAGAGGAGAGGACATTGGATCATCTGGAGCAACTCAGATTTAATAGAAATGGATATGAAATGAGCTGATTATGATGAAACTGGAGAAACCAGGCAACCTAAAGAGATCCTAGAAAATAAATTCATAATGCTGAAAATGTTGAACACCGATAATGAAGCACTCTCCAATGGCAGGGTAAAACAAATAGTCCAGGACTGAGCTTCCCAAGTCCTCCTCCTCAGCTGCTCCTCAGCAAACCACTGACCCCCGGCCACAAGACAATGAATTATACATCTTCAGATTAAACATGCACAGCACATCAGCTGTCATACAATATTAACAGCTCCAGAGTTCAGAGAGAGAGAGAGAGAGAGAGTGAGAGAGAGAGAGAGATGGAAGAAACCTATGAGAGGGGGTCTGGACACTGAGTGGCTCTTAATATCTGGATTAAACCTGACTAAAAACACATTCAGTCACCAGTTCAGAGGGAAACAGCCTAAACAACAATAAACACTGAGATTAACTGACGACAAATCTGACCCGCAGACTGAACCAGTCTATGCTTTTGGGTTTTGACGGCCTTTGTATTTCAGAGAATTAGCGGCCAGATTTGCTTAAGAGATTTCAACTAATCACACTGTTTAAGGGATGGAGCTGATTCAATCGATGCATGTGAGCAAAATAATGTATAACAGGTGAAAGAGTAAAAAAAAAAAAATCGTAAATAAAAAAAAAAATAAAGAAAAAAGCAAATACAGCTGTTTTTGTCTGATACATTTATAGATTCCCTCATTATTTTTAACATGTTTTATTTCATCTCAATGTTATGAATTGTCTTGAAATGTTAAATTCATGCATATAACTGAGACAAAGGCAAAGTGGTTATACAACTACAGAAAAAAGTATATTTTAGTTTCTTTATCAATAAAAACCTAAACAGTTCAAACTTTCACTGTCCTCCAAAACCTCCACTACCTTCATCGAAAGATGATATAAGATTTAAGTCTGTTACCCTAAAAAAAAAAAAATATATATATATATATATATGTATATATATACAGTATATATATATATATATATATATATATATATATATATATATGTATATATATACAGTATATATATATCCAAATGTTCGGTCATTAAATGTTTATGTATAATAAAAATAATTTTGCTTGATTAACTTTATACTATCATTTCTTTTTTACTTCTTTTGCTGTTTGATTCCTCTCTTTTTCTTTTAGCCCTTTTTTGGTTGCATCTTTCCCCTCTGTCTCTTGAAACATCTTTCTCATTTGGTCTTTTTTGGACCAAAGAATAAAGATGTTTTTCCTGAGCTTATATACAGCATGCTTTTACGTTTTCTAATGATGACAGGTTACAGAAAATTTGAATACAAAAACCTAATATTATTACAATTTAGTTGACTAATCATGCATGTCTCAACCCCATCCCCCTCCATGTGTCAATGAAGGAGATCAAAAAGTAGATACAGACCAAGATTCACATTGGAGGAAGGGAAGAAATCTATCTAAATTTTGGAGCTTCTTAAAAAGGAAAATGAAGGAGAGAGTGAGGGTTCGAGAGGTTAATTTATTTCAACAATATAAAGAAGGGAACATTAAGATTTCTAAGCTTTAAATCCACAGAGGTGAGGCCGGAGGATTGTAGAATTAAAGGCGGTGTAGCCCGGTATCAGGAGAGCAGTGCTAATAATACATTTCAGCAGATTAATTCCAGTTTGAGTTAAAAAGCTGCAATCAGCTTTTCTACGTTTATTGAGAGTGTGTGTGTGCGGGGAGTGAGCAGTGACATGGTCTGCAACTCAAGCAGAAAATAACAACTCACCAACAAGTAAGCAGTTTTTAGAGCAGAGAGGAGCAGGACTGTTTCTGGTTTGTACATTTTACCAGCTACAGTATGTCACTCATTAGGATAAAGCATGGCCGTGTCCCCAAAAAGATGCCACACATCTGTCAGGGCTCTTAATCCTCTCTACATGCTAATGCAGCAGCCCTCTGAGCAGCTGCTTTCAGACATGAACCAGCTTGTTCAGTATAATTAGTACAAATATCAGGATTGGACTGAAATGGCAATAAAAATGGGTTGTACAAAAACCTGCAGAGCCAGAAATTACTTCTTATCACGACGCATTATAACACAAGTCATGTTTCTGTTACGGTTCTAAATGAGGGCAGTCGTGAGAAGACGAAAATCTGCACAGCGACTTACGTTAGTGACAGCGTCGATGTTCGCTCCTGCCAGGCAGAGGTGACGGACAACCTCTAGGCTCCCGTTGTTGGCGGCCAGGTGTAGAGGAGTTCTGCCGTACTGGAGGAAGAGGGAAACATAAAGCAGGAGTTTGGTCAGTATAAATAAAGCACAGCATATATCTGAAAAATGTAACTTGAAGTGAAGCAAAAGAAACTCAGCAGGATGTAAGGAGGGATTTTGTGTCTAGTGTACAATAAAAAAAGTATGGGGATCTTGCAGGGAAGAGAAGTGTCGGGTCTAGCTGGGTCTAGCTTGCTGGACCAAAATATGAATGCGGTTACTTTCAAAGGTCTCTTTAAAGTCGGATCTTTGGTGCAACTAAATTCTGCTTTTCTCTAACTCTGAACATTAACTATGTACTATATTTGTACTCAATACTGTCCTTTGATGTTAGCTATCTGCAGAGAAATGTTGTAATTTTTTTGCCCTTAATAAGGCCGTTTAGACCCACTGTGCCCCCACGGTTGCTATGGGACCCATATTCACTGTGATGTTGGAGGAAATGGTTGTTTCTGTCCACCTCCCAGAATCCTTTTTATTGTGCAGCATTTGTAAATATGTGTTACTGACAGCTGCTTTGTGAAGGCGGCTGTCGCAAGCTGCTTGTCAGTCACACCCTTTTCTATTGAACCATGTACTGTTTATATTTGCTAACAGGACTGCGCCTCAGTCACATGACTACACATGCAGGTGTGCAGGTTCTCAAGCTCTGGATCTCTAAGGGCAGCCCCACATTTAGGGTTTTTTAAGATAAGGCAGCCTGTCTTTGACACTGCAAATTCCTTTGGTCTAGACTTTGTTTTCTGGACTGAGAAACAGGAAGCCAGGCTGGAGCCAACCTGGGACGCCTGGACTTGATCTGGTGATGGTGGAGTGTCTGCATCATACTTGTCATGTCTGTGATTTTTCAGCTAGTTTAGAATTGATAAAAAATTAACCTTGATATAAAAAAACAGGGGCAATGATCAGGAGCAAGACATAGCAATCAACAAGCTACACCGGTAGAACCTTCACACTGTAAAAAAATTGGATGACACCACATCTTCCTAACAGCGAAGCCAAAACAGTTACAGCTCCTCCATGTTGACAGATTGGACATGAGTGAAATGCAGTCAGTTCTTATTAATGTCAGAATGTTAGAAAGTTAATTTTTCAGAGAGTAACTTTTTTCAGAGTCATCATGCACCAAATTAAAACATATCCTAACGTTATGATTAAATCCGCTTTACTTGAGTGTGACAAACGCGCTCCTGTGACAAGAGTCAAAGTACTTCTTTTAATGTTTGCTGATATTTGCTGTCTTATCAGTAAGTTGATATGTGTTTTGGTCAGCATAAGGGTCCAAAAAGAGGTCACTACTGCACAGGTTGCAGCTCAAAATGTGCGATACATCTACATGTCACATGGAGTATTCTGGCTTCACTTTTGCACCACAGGAGGAGGTGACATGTCGCCCATCTTTATACACAGTCAATAATGACAAAAAAAACTTTGGTTGAAGTAAACAGTTCTCTGATTGTTGTCCTCTAAAACTTTTGATGTATCAAAGTTGTTGGTGTCTTTTGAATAAGGATGAGTTTATTCATATCAAAAGACTGAAGACAGGAGAGAGCCGGAAAATATCAACACCCACCAGAAAATACACAGAAAGACAGACAGCATTTCAATCAATTCCTGTTTGTCACAACTTGAAAAGAAAAAAACACAAGGAAGCAAACATTCAGTTTCTATCCTGCTGTAAACACAACAGGAGACATTTCCAATTCCACCCCTCTCATTTTTCTCCAGAGTCCACAGACAGTGAAGATAAACCCTGCCACTGACTCAGCAATGTGTGATTTGCTGCTGGAGATTCAGCCTTAGAAAAACACACACAAATAGAAAGAGTGTAATGAATAAATCACCGCATCTTATGCAGGGCCTGACTGCTCCTGATGCACATCACTCCCCTGATGTGGAAATCATGTTTCTGTGCGTGAAGATGCTGAGAGGAGCAACCGGCAGGACCCCATCCAAGAACACATTAAAATGGATGGCATCAATATAGAAATCACCAAAGGGGGAAATGTGTGGGAAGTCAGGCCTAGCAGAGAGGCAAAATGAGACGGAATATCTTGACAGATATATGCTAGGTATTTAAGAGCTCCTTTAAAGGGCCATGCCAACTAAAAATAGCTGTTTTTCTATAACGGCCCTTTTAAAACTGGTGCTAAAGTTCCTCTTCTGGCTCTGAAGAAGACTCGTCTGAATCACGGCTTTTTATTTGATCTTTCTGGGAGCTGATGCCTCACAATGACTCATGTAAAAGGCCACATAATTCACCTTATATTGTCCTCTTCTGCAGTGCAAGTTGGTTAATTCAAATGACATGTTAACAGCGAATAAATATAGATTTAACATGTATATTGAAGTTCTTTTCAGGTGTAAATGCATGTCTGTGACTGTCAATAACTTTACCTCTGGTATTTCTTTGGGATCATTTTAAAAGCAGTACACTGACACTGAGCCCAGTCGAGATTAGACCGGATCAAACAGCAAAAACCCTTAGGGAGCATGTATTTGAACCTAAAGAAATCCCTTTAATCCCTATAATGTGTTTGCTTTCTATGTTTATTCATCCCTCTGTTTGGCCTGTGATTAGTCCTACTTTGGCCTGGATAACAGAAGAAACAACAGCACAACATGGTGAAAAGACCTTGGATATAAGAGCAGTGCAGTCACATTGAACTCTTAAACAAAATACATTTATCTGCCTCCAATCAGCAATTTTTTCCTCTCAGCTACAGGAGTAACAGGATGGTCTAACACTGATGCAGGTGATTGCACCTGGCCTGGTTTATTCCTCAAGTGATGGATGGAGGGAGTCAAGTTGAGAGAAGTAAGTACTTCATCAACATAACTGGAATCTCACTGTAATGTCAGTAAATCTTCTATGCTTTACTTTTTCTTCACTGGAATAAGGACATCCAACCCAAACTGTGAAAAGTAGAGCAGCATAAGTATTGACATACTTTCAGCTGCTTTGTATTCTGGCAGATTTTTATCCCTTTGCAGCATTTTAACATTTATGGAGAGCTGACTCATCAGTGTGTCTAAATGTATCACTACACTCGACACAGCTGTGTTTGCAGGCTTGTGGTGTAAACAGGAAGTTTTTAATTCGAGGTTTTGTTATTTAGATGTTACTGTAACTGACATTTAGGATCCATGTTTCTGAGGGCTGACAGTTGGCGTCCTCACCTTGTTGGGCAGATCAAGGCTTGCCTTGGCGTTGCAGATCGCTGTGACGACGGGCAGGTTTCCGTCCTTGCAGGCGATGTGCAGTGGTGTGTTGCCATGGCGATCCTGTTGATCCAGGTGGCAGTGATGTCTGAGGAGGCAGCGGACGACTTCAACCTGACACCTTCGCACGGCCAGGTGGAGGGCTGTGTGACCGTCCTGGAGTCACAAAAAGAGAAATGGAAATCAGTCACAGTGTAAACAGAGTGATACAGCATTATACATTATACTGAATTTCATCTTGATCCTGAGCTCATCACCTTGTCGGTTGCTTCCAGATCAGACTTGTGCTCCACCAGGCACTCCACAATGTCCACAAATCCTCGAGCAGACGCAGTCAGCATCGGACTCTCCCCTTCACGGTTCTTTGCGTCTACGTTGCAGCCCGCCTGGCACAGTGCTCGGGCCACCGCTGAGTATCCATGCCAAGCAGCACAATGCAGCGGAGTCTCCTGCTCCTGGGGGGGAGATGTGTATTACAGAGGGATTTAGAACAAGCCTGCTGAGTCACATTGCTGCATGTGTATGTGTGCGTTTGCTTACCCTGTCAGGCAGGTCTGGGTTAGCACGGATGCTGCACAGATAGCTCACCACATCCACGTTTCCATAGCGAGCTGCCACATGGAGAGAAGTTTCCCCGGACTGAAGGAGACACAAGGAAATAAGACTTAATATCATCAAACAACTAACAGTTGAGCAAGATGCTTGTGTCGACTGCACCTGATGAAGAGGTTATTTAAGCTGATGGTTAAGTCTCTTTATGACCCACAAGACCATCAGCAACAAGACTGACCACAACCTGATCTCACGTCATGCCGTCCACTCAGGACAATGGCATAGGAGAAGCTCACTTTATCTTTTTTCCTCTGCTCTGCACTCCTTTGCTTCTGTATGATCAGGAAAGTTAGTTAAAAGTTTTTTCTTATTTGTGAAGATTAATCAGATATTTTCACTTCCTAAAGACACAGGCATCAGAAAAGAATGGGAAGGTTTTACATTGTCAGGATGTGCTCACCATTTCAATGATGATTGTTTTGTAAACAAAGAGCAGTATGAATTCCAGGGTTTCCCCTACATGTAATTGACCGTTGCGCACCACCACAGCAACGTAAAAGCAGCCACACCTTAAAATGGTGTGTGTGTGTGTGTGTTTGTGTGTGGGTTACTGAGCATTGGCTGAGCATTAGCGAGCTGTCGTTTGCGATCACACAGCAGATTAGTACCCCACCCCACTCTCAAAATCACACTCCACCATGCATAGATTCTTGTCTTGTTGGAACACTGAACTGGTTTTGGATCCTGACTGTTTCTGAAACCCGGGGTCGGTCCATACTCCACAAAGGCTTGAAACCGTGAGCTGTAAGTGACGTTATAACAGTGGCTAATGTGGTTACATGGGGAGATAAGTGAGTGGTGATGGATGGCATCAGGCTCTTTCTCTAAAAGATAATTTCCCAGTTTGGGATCAATAGAGTATATCTATCTATCTATCTAAAAGCACAACTTTCAAGGTGTTCTGGGACTACAAAGCTGCATTAAAGTAACACACCCAAGCTGTCTATCTAACTTTATATCTCAAGAAAAGCAGCCAAAATGGAGACTTTCAGACTGTTCCAGGGGGCGGCATGAATAAATTATGCACATAAAGTGATAAATATTGAAGTCAAAGTGGAGTTTTGGCCGTATCATCCAGCCTTTACTTAATGCTGAATAAAAGCCGGTCTTTGAATTCCTCATAATAATGTAAATATATTCTATAGCTGAGACATCCTGGGTGAGGCAATCCAAACTCACTTTCCTTTCAATCATGCCACTTTCACTGAGTCAGAATCTCCAATTTAAACAAATGCATTTACTGTGCTGTGTGCGCAGACATCAGCCTCATTAGAAATCGATCCATCAGCTTCAACTTTATGGCTGCCAGTCAGAGCGGAAACTCGTTAGAGGAGAAGGTACTTATGTGAAATGGCACCCAGGACACCGCGTTCGCATGTAGGTGGGAAAGTGAATGGCTTTAAATAGCTTCTAATGGATTAATGTTGAAAAAAAAGGCTTTACAGCTCTACTTAATGAGAGGAATTATAAAGAAACACAGACAAAAGAGGAGATTCTTCTTGTTAAAAAGGCACTGAAAAGTCTTACAGTTGGATGCAGACACCTCAGCTGGAGATTTCTCACTTGTAGAGTAATAAAGTGAAATGAAACTTTAATGATCCTTGGACAGGAGCTAGATCATAACCGAGAAAACGCATGTGGTGCAGATAAGCGGCGGTCTGGTCGGGGAAAAAAGGACTCTGCTGTCAGTGTGTGCAGACAGAGGAGGACACCAGCAGAGGGTAAAAATGATTGAAGAGATTAGAAAATGCTTTTGGGATTTCATCTGCCCGGGTTAGCTCTGTGATGGAGGCGACACAGGCTTCAAAAGCAAACACACACGTACAAAAAACACACATCCCATCATTCTCAGCAAGACCTGTTTCTATAGCAACTGCAAATAAGCTGATAAAGTGCCAGAGTGACTGCTTTTCTCCACAGGTGTGTGCTGCGAACGTGCGAATGTGTGTGTCTGGCTGTTTCTGGGAATCAGAGTGAAGCTTCTCAGGAGGTTTGGGTGGGTAGGAGTGTGTGAGTAATTGCAAAGAGATAACCGAGTGTGTTGAGGAGTTGTAAGTGCGTGTGTGTGTTTCTGTACATGTGTGTGTGTGTGAGGCATGCATAGAGAAGGGAAGAAGAGGCACTTGATTCACCTTATCTTGGACATCCAGAGGACATTTCTTTTCATGAAGGAATTTCAGGGTCTCAACGTGGCCGTGTCTCGCCGCGTAGTAGATAGCGTTGGCTCCACTCTGGATGTTCAAGAGAGAACAAAATCCAGGATTTATCCCTGACCTTTACTTTACAATCACACACACTCAGAGGGAATAATCCTGCTGCCAGATGATACAAAATAAACACATACTTCACAAGTACGGTGCAGAATGTTTCTGAACTGTTTGAGCTGCTGTAGCTAACCTGCTGCCAATGACAGTTTAAACCAAATCTGCTTAATTTCTGGTGATAAAAGGGGATGTAAATGCTTTTAAATTAGATAAAATAATGTAAAAACAAATGATATACTTCACTCTTCTTCTTGAGTTTGACACAAAGGCTGTATAAATCATAAATACGGTCTACGTGTGGTCGACTACTGGTTTTTAGAGCCACTTTGTGAAGCCCAACGATGGCAGGCGCCACATTGGAAATGCTGATTAAACTTCACTTTCAGCCATTCTTACTGCAGGTAAGAAGGTGGAGCTGAAGCAGTGCACCCACATGACAGTCAAGCCAGTTGTGCCTTACTCTTCACATTATCTCAATAGCTGCATAACACTGCGAACTGCGAACTTGTCCCCTTATACAGCATGCACAAATAAAGACATGAGCCACAAACCTAAGGCTGTTTTAAATTGGCTTAAATTTTGCCTTAAATTGGGTGTTTCAACATGGGTCCTAATTGGATCTCCTGGGCTGAAGTGGAAACTTGAGGAGCTGCATTTATTACTTCCCAGCATTGGCTTCATTTTTTAGCTCTGGAGGTCGCTGCCTGGTTGAAACGAGGGCTGTCATGATAACAGATGTTCACCTCATGATTGATGTCACCATGAAATTTCACACTAACAATATTATCGGGATATTTATGGCTGAATGATTGGAAATTTGGAATAAAGATCAAGATTCTGTATCTTCGAGGCTTCTCAGACTTTATAAATTCAGTTGAGTGCTTGTTATTCTGCTCTGCTGAGTGTCTTCAGTTCATGACCACAATCATTTACAGAGTAATAGCCCCCGTAATAATCCCGATGACAGAGTGTCACATTCCTCTGCCCTCCTTTCTGCGGCTCTGACGCCTTCACTGCCTGTCTGATAAAGTTCACAGCTGTCTGTCACAACAGCACTGATGAGTCTTTACCTTGTCATGGGCCTGGATCTCTGCGCCTTTCCTCATCAGCACCTCGATGATCTGGATGTTTCCACAGCCGGCTGCGATCAGGAGAGGAGGAGTCCCATGCTGCAATTAACACAGAGTGCAAATGTAACTATAATGTGTTTTTAATATCAAAGCTGTAAATCTCATCTGACACCACAGAATTACTAAAAGCTCTGGAGAAGTGGGAGCATTTTTCTGGTATGTCTGACTTAGTAATAGAAACTACGGAAAAAGATTTGAGGATTTTTCTGTCACCATTATTACCCTTTTTCCCTCAGTTGTTTAACCCTCATTATAAACTCCTTCAAGCTCTCTGCAGATATTTCTCCTCTTTTTTTTTTCTTCCAAACGACTCTCTTCTCTCTTTCCTTCCACACCTCATGGATTTTAATAACACTGAATCCTCCCCCATCACACATCAGCTGTCAAACAGCGTCTCTTCTCCATCTACACAGCGAGCAGAATGAAGATGAGGGAGCTGCTGAGGTCTGGTTTGTACCTGAACGTCAGGTGAGGGAATTAATCATCTGTTCTCTGCATTAAAAAAAGGAATACATCTGTGAGCCCCATTTTAACTCAAGTTTGTATTGTATAGTATATCTCTCTTTTTTTAAAATAAAAAACAGAAAAAAAAAACTAAAGTAAAGGACAAATGGAACGGTTTTAACATTTTGTACATATTTAGTCGCCTACTGAAGCCTATTTCTGCATTTTTTTAACCAATCCACAAATATAAAAGAAATGCATACCAGTGTGCTCCACTCCTGATGACAATGAAGAAGTTTGGGTTGGGGTGGGGGTTCAAGTGATAGACAGGATTTTAGAGATATTCTTCAGTTTGTGTTTCTGCACACAAACTGTCTGTGACGAATAAATAACAAAGCTGTTGCTAATGACCAATCAGAGTACAGTTCTTGACACAGCGGTTGGGCCTAACATACTAGACTTGTTGCATTATTAGTTTTTACTTAAAATAGATGCCTTTACAACAAGTATGAGGCATGCATGCATATAAATTTCTTCATTACACTGAAGAATGCTTAGGTTTGGGGTCTTCATAAGACCATGGACTAAATAAAAGAGTTTTTAATGCCTCCTCCAAACAAATTAGAGATCATACTTGGTCAATCATAGATTTTATCAGCCAATTCAATTCATGAAATCAGTGTCACAGTATAGAATAAGCTAAGATACATCTGTGTATGAATACAAACTTCAAGACGAGACTAGAGCAACATTTGAAGCAAAATTGCAGGAACTAATTAGATGTTAATCGACTACAACCTGAGGTGGTCTCCTAAAAGCCAGACCTCACAGGAAAATCACAATCAATGTTCAGTAAACTAATGGTCACAAAGAGGTCCCAGACTCAGCCTCTAATATTCACAGATGGGTAAATGGCCATGAGTCTAGCTCTGCTTGAAGTTTCAGCTGTTACCAAGTTTTATGAGTTTTACCAAATGTTTGCTCATGGTGAGCTCATTTTAGGAAAGTTTTGACTAAAATGGGATTAAACTGAAAACTAAGTTCCCCTGACTAAATGTGAGACATGAGGGGCTGAAATATGAAAGGTGACTAAAAATCAACCACAAATTTTCAGAGGCTGATCACACATCTACACCTACAGATGTTCTGTTTTCCTTCATGCTCTGACAAAGACCACCAAGCTCAAGTAGTGGGCGTGTTTTTTGACAAGGAGAGAATAAATTGGTGAAATTGGGATTAGTCACATCTCTCCTGAAGTTGGGTGTTTGTGTATGCATCATTTGCCTCCAAGTGTAAAACTATTCCCGTCCACCTCATTGTTATTAGTCACCTTGTTGGGCTGGTTGACGTCGTAGCTGTTCAGTGAGCCCAGCAGGTGCTGCAGGCCGGGCACGTTGTCGTCGTTGATGGCGTGGATGATAGCCTTCATCACAAAGGAGTCCTCCTCATCCTGAGTGGGTGGGAAAGACAGTTACTGTTGCTCACAAACATGATCTAATCCTGCGAACATTAATCTGTGAATTCCTTCGATCACATGCCTCCTCTAAGTCTCTCTTTCATCTTCGCTCTCATGCATGAACACACACAGAAACAAACAGACTTTTCTTTTCCAAGTTCAGGGTCTGAGTTTTTTCCCCCGGCTGTGACATGTGACCTAATGACCTTCAGCAGGAGTCAGCCGCACAGGCACAGAAATCAGTTGTGACGCTCCGCTGCACAGGGAGACGAGGAGGAGGAGGAGGAGGAAGGCAGGGGGGAGAGGAGGAGGAGAGGCAGAGAGGGAGGGAGGAGAGGCTGATGTGGCGTTTGTTCTGCCAAGCGTTACGCTGCGGCTACATTCCTCAAAATGACTTCCCTGCTGGGCGAGGTACGACTAAAGCACCTCAGAAAGCTGCAAACACGCTACGCATGTGGGCGAGCAGCTAAACGCCCGCTGAGGGTTTATGTCAACATGGTCGTCAGGGATTTGAACCTTCCTGAAGTTGTTGCTCGGGACCCAGAGGCTGTACAAATCAGCCATATTTATTACTTTCTATGAAACACACACCTCATGAAACTGTCCGTTAGTGAATGATATTAAATAAGCCTCTCTGACATATAAAGGAAAAATATCCTTGACAGTCTGATGACTGTTCTCATAAAAGTCGAACAGTCGTCACACATAAAATTTATACAAAAACAACACCCGATTTAGCATCAGGAAAATAAAGATGTGTTTGGTCTCTCTTTGTCTGCTTTTGAGACCTTACAGAGCACTGGCACAGTATACTGCTCTATCCCTCTGCTGGCTTGTAGAGGTTTTAATTATAAAATGCAATTTAGGGAAGATTAGGTGTGCACAAAAGTGTAATTGAAAACATGACTGGACTAGTAACGAGAGAGAAAATAACCAACGTTGATGAGGTTTGCAAAAATAAGACAGAATCACAGAGTCCTGAGTCGGTGACCTTGAAAATCTGTCCGCAGGGGCCGCACATATCAAACCACTCAGGCCACAGTTTCATGATTAAGATGCAAAGAAAAGCTGAGTCGACATTAACTGTATCAATCTACTCCTGAATTGTGGTCAGTTATGGACAGTAAACTATCAAGTATTTGGTGTCAGGCGATATTTCGATTTCAGGGCCGATTCTGACACTGATTAAAAGTGTTTAATGAGAATAATAACAGACATGCATGACTGAAAAAACGTAAATCTTCCCGTCAAAACTTTGAAAAACTACAAACTCCAACACAAACTTTTTCCAGCAAATGTTCATCCAAACTGAAATGTTGATCATCATATACAGGAGTTAATAGTTAAACAATCTTTCTTAGAGCACAGGCTAGACGTCCCCCTGTCTGGTGACGTCTGGGCGGTCAGTTAGTGTTATGGATGGGACATTAAGTCAAAGCAAAAAGGTCATTCGGTGCAAGAAAGCAGATCCAGATAGAAACACACACCAGCAGTGCTGCTTACCCTTTCATTAACTTTCTTTATCAGGCATCTATAAAATAAAAGGCTGACACAGATAATCAGACAAATGCCAATATGGGCCCCAGTTTAGTGACGGTAATGTTGTCCACAGTGAAGGATGATGAATCACCACCTGAGAAACCATGGACATGTCTTGAGTCTGTACTTGAGGTTTCAATGAGTGAAGAATGGTTCATATCCTTAGATGTTTATTCTCTTACACACAGACATACTTAATCACTTCCTACATAAATGAGATTAGCCGTGGATTAATGTGAAAATAACCGAAACCATCTATGATCATTCCAGAGATGGACAAGAGATAGTGTAAAACCTGGACAATCATTAACACACAGTCTCACACCTACAAGTAATTTAGAGTCACAGATTAACTTACAGTAACAATCATACCCTTGAACTGTGGGAAAATACAGAGTGCTTGGTGTGAACCCGTGCTCGGCTCGCAGAAGGGAAACATACAAACTCCATGGGAAGACTCTTTCCTCATCAGGGTCGAACCTGTTGCCGTGAGGTGTCAGTGCTAGCATGCAGCACAAATCGCTTGAAATCAAAGTGTAGAATTGAGTTCACTGCCTGAGTAGTTTAAAATAACGGACTGGAGGACTCTACAGAGCAGTGAGTATTGTGAAAGTGGAACAAACAACATTTGAGTATTACATAAGCGGTCCCTGCAAATCTCTTTGGAGGGAACGGACATCTGTTTCACATCCCTGATTGGCTCTTTCTCCATGCTGAGGAGTATTGCAGCAGCCAGAACCACAAAACTGACAAAAAATCTAATTACTTATTCATCTGTATGACTCATGTGTTTTTATATCACGGAGGACTCTGTTATCTGGAAAAGAAATCACTTACAATGATTTAAAATGAACTCTGGAATCAAAAGATCCTCAGCTTTTTAACGTCATACGTAACAAGCAGTAACTCAATATTGAAAACAATCTTATTTTTTAGCCCCTCTACGAACACTTTCTCAGCTCTCACAGCACTTTTCCCAGATTTACTTCCACCTCCTGACACAGAGCCATTCAAACACCACACAAACAACTTCTTAGTTGGAAATTCACAGAGGGGCCGCTGCGTTTAAAGCCACCTCTGAGTGGAGTATTAAAGTAAAGCACTTAACCCCGGAGCTGCTCGGCCAATAAAGACAATCACCTTTCAGAAAGCTTGTTCTGGTAAGCATCGACTGCAGTTCTCTTTGCGGACTTCAGGGGGCACAACAGCCTGTTTGCTTCTACCTGGATGCTCACCTGTTGCTCTGTTAACCTTTCATGAGGAAACAACTCTAGCCTTGGCCTGTAGGTAACACTCGGTTAATGATTGAACCTCTGACTCAAGCTTCAGTGTTTACATCTCGCAGGCTCGTGTGAATCATCTTAAACAGACGCACGCCATTACAAGCTCTCCTTTTAATCAATATTTGTACTTAAACTCATAATGAACTGAACGAGCTTCCTTCTCCGGAGGTACATTCCTGCAAAGCTCAACCTGGTTTCACATATGACTAAATTCCAACAATCCCACAAACAACTGACCTGCGGCACTCGGGGGGAAATGAGGAACAGATCGATTACACGAAGGAGCTCGAGATTCTCTGAGAGATTGTGGAGTTAGAAAATACCAGAGCTGTAACTGAGAGCTCGGGGTCTTAATAAGCAAACACACTCCAATAAAAGTAATCAGAAACTCATTAAGCTGAGAGCCTGCTGTCATATCAAAGATCCACTGTGGAGATTAGAGTAATGGGTCCCTCGCTGTCGATGTTTTACACAAGAGTCATTTAAAGCCTTAATGGTGTTAATCACTACAAACCTAATCAAAGTGAATGACTATGGATCAGGATATGGCCTTTCTTTGCCTTTAAATGTTCTTGTACTGCAGGGGCAGTTTTTTAGGTCTTACCAGTGTGTCATCACTGCGCGCCACACTTATGTTGCTCCTGGACAGGAAGGAGCGGGACAGGCGGTTGCATAAGGAGATGAGCCGGACAGATTGCTGCAAACAGAGAGAAAAGAGTTTCATGAATGAGGAAAAAGTAGAGCAAGTTTATGAGGAGTCATGCTCCTCGTGTGCAGGCAGGTGAGTGAAGATGTAAAGTGATTTCCTGCTCTATCTAAAGTGGCTCCACTTACTGTACATTAAAGCTGCTGCAATAAACTCTTATAGTTATAAGCTTCATAAAAACAATTAAAATATTCAAATCATGATAAATAATGAGTATACAGTGATAGTGTGAGCTCCTATCAGCAAGTCATAAAACAGAAGACAGACCAAGGAGAAGAAGCAGCAGCTGCCAGTGAGTTAGCTGTAGCAGCGCTCTGAGAAATGAGTCAGCACTTTTTAAAACTGACTCTCAATGTAAGAGCTTGTGCCTCTTCAGGTAACTAATCAAATGAGTCAGTTAAATGATTTTTATTAAATGATTTTAGTTCTGTAACTCCCAATTTACCAGCAGTAGTACATTTCAAAATAAAAGCTAATTGCATTGTCCTTTTATCGATATATTTCACTATTTTGTCTCCCTGTTTTATGTCTATATCAGGGGCTTTTAGGTTTGTAAGGCAATTTGTAACATCTGTTTGGATAAGTGCTATCTACACAAACATGATCATTATTGTTATTTACAATGAAGGAATAAAGCAAACAATAGCAAGACAGAAAAAAATTTCAAAGTAAAAGCACTACAAACAATCTTTTTTATGAGGCATAACAAGTTTTGCTCATAGTTGACCAGAAACTGAACTTTTTCTCTACACTGTGATTGGCTATTGTAGGGTTAAGCGTTGTGAAATTGACAGGCAGGTCATTCAGGTGTCGTTCTGAACAGTCCTGTAAAAAGACAGCTCAGCTCAGGCACAGCTTTCTGTTCACCAGTTGGTCAGTGTTGCAACCCTCACCTTTGGTACAGGGATTGAGGGGGCTTTGTAGTAGTTTTCTCCTCATTAGAGAGTTAAAGGTTCAACCTCAGCTCCTGCAGCCCACATGTCAAAGTGTCCTTAGGAGAGACACCAAACACCTTAATTGCTTAAAAGTGTGTGTAAGGTAAAATGCGACTTGTAGTGGTCTGAAGACTCAAAAGGAACCGTATAAGTGGTCCTTTCTGCTAACTAAGGGGTTGAGTTCGACTTCTTACGATGATTTTTCTGGTTACTGCTTTTTGAACCTCCAGCCTTCTATCAGTAAAGTTGTGAGATGCATCATCAACATGGCAGTCTCTAAACTGCAGCGTCATGTTTTGGCGCCAGTTTTGTAAGTGCGTACACATAAACTCAAAGTCGATGAAGGTTACTGCGTAGCCAGGAGCTGCCACACACGTCGTGGCAGGCGACAGAGACGTGGCCTGACAGCGACGCCAAACCACCACGGAAAAACGATCCTGGCGTTTTTCTCATAGCCCCGGAGCAGAGCTAGGTCAGCTGTGATGAACCAAAAACAGACAAGCAGGCGACCTCTAAAGCCGCATGGCGGAAGTTTTGATGGCTGTGGCTCGCCTAGAGCACTTCATGGTGACATCAACTGAGGACAGCTAAGAAGGATTTTTGGCAAGAGGCTGTCACGGTCCCAGAAAAATGAGGTGAAACACGCAATATTTTTTCTTTCCTGAAGCTTCTGTTGGTTAGATTTTAAATCTGTCTCATAAAAAAAACTTACTTTCCACTTTCTTCGAGCTGCAAACTTCTTGAACTTCTCCATGTTGACAGCGGACTCCTTTCTGCTCAGAGCTTGTTGAGTGTCTTTTGGCTGATTGAGCAAAAAAATAAATAAATATAGAGGAAGAAAAAAGTCACAAGGATATACATGATGAGCTAAGTACAGATATACAGATATACATTTAATCACTTAAGGTTTGGACATCAACAGTCAGTTTAAGTTTCATCTACTGGCACAAAATTAAAAGGTGACATTTTATCTTTTACAGATTAACTACGGTTTAAAATCAAGAGAGTCTCACCTTGATCCAGGGGTGCTGCAGGCTGTCCTGGATCGTCATTCTCTTTCTGTGGAAATAAAGTGGAAAAAATAAAAAATTCAGGAAGTAAAACGATAAATGTTTATGTATTAAATTCTTCACTGAATCTGCTCTGGTGAATTATTTAGACACAGACACTTGTATTTCACTCAGCTCTGATACTCATCATTCAAAAGAAACTGGAAATGGATCAATTTCTAAAGCCAGAAACACAATTTTGAACATCAGATTTTAAATTAATTTCTCAGCAATGTGTCGAACATTTGTTATTTCCAGCTTCTTAACAGAGAACATTTGCTATCCTTCATGACAGTAAATGGAGAGTCTATAAACGGAGCAGCCCTGTGATCATATTTGTAAAAGTGAAGAAAAGCTTGAATCAATAAAAGCCCTTATGTTGAAAGTCAGAGAGGTTGTTCACAGTCAGTAGCTGATTAGAAGATGAACAGGATTAAATGAACAGACCGTTCACACAGCTGTGTGCAGACGGATATAAAAATCAACCTTTTTATCTGTGCAGAAATAATCAAACTGCAGATGTAACACTAACATACCCTGTGAATACGAGCTCTCATCAAACCTGAAAAACTTGGAAACATATGCAGCGCTTGCAAGTAGCAGTGTGACTCAAAGCTCACAGTATCAAACTTGGTGAATCTTTGAATGTGAATCAGCACAGAGTGGATAAACACGGCCCCCTCACTCCTCATAACGAGGTCAGTGGGTTAATACACCAAAGGAAAAAAAAGGAGGGTAGTCTCCAAATGAAAGTAATCTCTACTTATCATGCACTGGAGATCCGCTGCTTTTTAGACACATTCATAAAATACATCACTGGGGAAAGTTATTCAGTTGAGGGATGAAACCAAAGTACAGTCGGATAGTTTATATAACACACCACATTTGAGTAAACTTGAGATCACATTCCCAAATCTGTAAACACGTCACAGTCACACGACTGATGTCCAATTTCATCCTAAAGAAGAAGTCCCCCGTTACCACTTCTCTGATCACTACAGCGGCAGACAAACAGTGAAAACAACTCCACATTGTTCTGACGAAGTTTCACTTGGTTTAATTATTACCGCGGATGTTCATCACACTCACCACTTCCACTTTCATCTGTCTACGTTTGATCTGTTAAAAAACTTTCACTTCACTGACTGAGGCCTCGCATAACTACAGAGTCATTGTGAACATTATTAAAGAGTAATCTGGGTCTCCTTCATTTATCTTCCTGTCAGCAGAGCGGCTCCATGTCTGCTCACCATGTAGATCAATTAAAAGCCGCCTCGTTCTGCTGCACTCGGACGGAGATTCCTAAAAGCCTCATTACTTTAAATTTGTAAAGTCAGACTCCTCTTTGGCTCCCTGGCTTTCTGTTTAAAGAGTCCTGTCCTGTTTTTACTGTACACTATTGATATACCACACTGATATTTATTCATTCTGTGCTCCCTCTCTATTGTGTTGAAGTAAGCAGAAAACAGTCAGATGCTGGATGGTCCACAGCTTCCCAGAGTTCTCTCTTTTTTAAAAAACTGTTTTAATGTTATGTTATGATACTGTAGAGAGTCATTTATGCAGCTGAGGTGTTTCTAAGAATTGAGAAAGAGATTTGAGAGCGTTTCATACTTGGGGTCTTTGACGAGAAGCCGCGCTATGAAGTCTTTGGCCAGGATGCTGGTCCCGCTGAAGAACTCCTCGTCGAAAGTGTAGTCCACTGCTGACACGTTGGCCAAAGTCTCCTGCTTGTTGTCTCCCAGGAAAGGAGAGGCTCCACTCAGACTGCGGGACAGACAGAGATTAATGGTGAGGTTAGAAGAGTCCACAATTACTGCCATTAGGCAAACTGAAGAGAGCAAAAGATTTAAGACGGATACATCTATTGACAAAGAGAGGAACATGTGAGGATTACAGATATAGCTTCTGATACAGTTAGACGTTAATCAAGAAATCAAAGAGGTGAATTATTTACAAACTGTGAAACTGTTATGAAGTTTTAATGACAACTAGGGCTGGGTGAGATGGCCTCAAATCAATATCTCAATATATTGAGCAGTTCACCTTGATAACGATAAACAGACGATAACTACTCCACAAACTGCTCACCTCCTCCCACATTCACTTTGTCTACTTCAGCCACTGCTCCAGCCGCTACAACTTTTGAACCGTCCTCCATCTCCTCACCTGTCTTTCTCTCTTTGTTACAGACTGGATGGAGTAGAGTCATGTCTCTGACATAAGACAGCGTCTTAAATGGACATGAGACCATAGCCTACCTACAACTTTTATTAATTTATTCATTGACACCAAATATACTGACATGGGCAAAATGACGTCGGTTATTGTTGTAAATTTTGGTATCTGTAAATTTTCGGTTTATCGCCCAGCCCTAATGACAACTGATATTTCTGCCAATATGAGCTGAAAATATGAAATTCCCGTAACCAGGTATAGTCTGGTCAGGTTCCTAGAGACATATGAATTGAACTCCAGCCCCTGCTTAAAGGATGCACAATTCAACCACCAATCACAACCAGCTACAAAAATCATTCAAAATACAGAATCTCTTAACAATATTCAGGGACACATATTAACTATTAACTAGTTGCTTATTTGCATGTATGTATGTAGCAGGTTGGCTCTCAATTAGTCAGTATAGTCACACCTTATCCTCCATAAATGATTCAGAGTCGTTAGGACTCCATTAACACTTGTAATAGCGTGTTTTGTTACAGAGAAACAGACCACATTTATCAGCTCTTATTCATTCTGAATTTCAAAAAAAAAAACAACACTCTTTTGTGATCTTGAATGCATCAGAGTATCCTATACTTAAAGGAAATGAAGTTTGTTAGATTTAAGGTAAAAAACTAGCTTATCGAACAACGATTACAGCAGAAACTATGACTTTACTGTTGGTTGATTTCAGGCCAATTCAATCAGTAAGCTGCGTGGCAACTAGTTAAAATCACAATCACACTGATGGATTTTTCAAATATCAAAACTGCGAAGACAGCTGGTCGATCTCTCAGCTGAGTAACATGAATAAAAATTGATGGGTTTGAACAGAGTGAGGGAATTTAAAAGCAATTTCACTCTTGAACACCAACAGACAAAATACGCAGATATCTTCATGGACAGACAGCCACAGAGCAGCACACTGAGCAGTCAGGCGTGCTGACATGGTCTCCAGAGCTCAGGCAGACCAAACCCTCCCCTCCTCCCTGAAAACCTCTCCAGCTCGTCAGCACCAGCCGCTAATTAACATGCCAGCTGGGACGGACACGGAGGTGGTGCAGGTCAAGCTCAAGTTGAGTGGAAATGTATGAATTTATCCACTGTATGAGGTGCAGCTGTTCACTACAAACAAGTAATCAAGCCAGGCGGTAAAATCAGCAGGGAAGTGTTTAATCAGGACTCTGTGGCAACGTTTTTACCCATCAAATGATCCCAAAAATGAGATGTAACCATGCACCATGTTTTATGCCTACACATACCAGACTGAACAAGCATCAACCCCCTGCAGAAACACTCACTGATTCACTACATTCACCCCATGATTTGAGGCTTTCTTTCTTCTTTCCTCCTCATTTCTCAAAAATAAAAAGAAGGCACTTTTGTTACAGCTCAGGGTTTCTTAAAAGGACTTTTTGTTCTTCTTCCTTTTTGTATTAGAAATTCTGCTCATCACTCCTGCACAATACAAGTTTGTAGATGCTATTATCAATAATCACCCCAAGCCGTTTATTGAATTATTCTAGTTGTCATTTTCCCCTCTCGTTGTTCTTCACAGGCAGAGATGAGCTGTGAGTGCAGCGTACAGTTGCTGCGCTGTGATAATAGGCAGTGAGCGATCTATTTTCTACCTTACCGGGCAGAGCTGTGACAGCTGTGTGGGTGGACGGCATGAGCAGAGGTGGTGTGTATGTGTGCAGTCTGTATGTGTGCATGAATGCATTTGTAAGCATGAGTTCATGTAATGATGAAACAAACAGATGCATCATTTAAAGTCATCTACAGAGCACACCTTTAAAATTGAGGGGGTAATGTTGGCAGCTAGCTATTATGCAATTTGAAGACTACATTTGTGTTTGGCATTTATTTACCTCGCTGGATTTTAATGGGAGCTCTCGACGTGTTTGTGTGGGCAAGTGCACCTGGTGTGTCGTTTAGGGTGTGCATTTTCATGTGTCTCTCTGGAGGATAGAGGTGTGTGGGAGCTCAGAGAGCCTCACAGCCGGTATAAAGAGAAGAGGACAACGTCTTTGAGAGCAAACAGCAGTTGATCTGCGGGTCTCCGAGGGCATGAACTTCTCTCTGACGGTTGAATTAAACTGCACTGACATGTCTGCAGACAGCTGCTTAAAAGCCCTTACTATAGCTGGAGAGGACGATGTGAGCTTTGTGAACTGAATTACGAGCAAACAGGCCACATAAATGAAGCACTTTATCTCATTTTTTATCAATTAATTATCTGGTCTAATGTGTGTGTTCGGTGCAAACAAATCAATAATAATTTTATCATCCTATGCTGGAAATGCTGGTTATATAGTGCATTTAAGCTAAGTTTCAGGGCTGTAGCTTTAGTTAATGGATACTTCCATGGTGCTATGAAGCTCTACTACCTGGATGTAAACATGCACAGATGGTGAATGGTGTAGCGCAGCACAGTTTGGCATTTTGATCTAATGGACATAAAGTTGTATGAAGGCAGTTTTTGGTTAAACTGATATGTGTGCACTCCACCAGAATGATGCATAACAGCACAGGGAGGACCAAAGGCTGGTGGTGCAGCTCTTCTCGTGTTGGCCACACTCTGCAAATCGATGTGTCATTGTTTACCAGCTGACTCTGTGGTTACATTTTAAGTATGCTGCGCTCAATGTCGACTATATTTTCTGAGTGTTTCTTTACCTTTGAGATGTCAGCTCGCAGGAATTTGAAATTCTGCTTAAATGAAGAGGAAATTGGTTTCTGCGGAACATTCCTCAAATAGAA
Organism: Xyrichtys novacula; assembly: GCA_962446985.1. Classification (NCBI taxonomy): domain Eukaryota; kingdom Metazoa; phylum Chordata; class Actinopteri; order Labriformes; family Labridae; genus Xyrichtys; species Xyrichtys novacula. The sequence goes on from OY660875.1 coordinate 26,326,355, forward strand.
ACTGCACTAAGATGTATCCATGGATTGTGTTATATTAGGTGCAAAGAGGAAATATCCAAAAACCACTTCTGTTCTGAGGTAACATGCAAACTAAATCAATGAACACTAAGGAAGATAGAGAACACGCTTGGTTAGGCCTGTAGCCTGATCTTTTTGAAGGTATTTATCTCTGCTTTTTATTGAAACAAAGACTGGAAACCTTTTTTATCTTGAAGTTAATGAGGTATTATTAATACCAATCAATTTTAAGATGGATTTCAGATTTGATGCCAGCTATTGGTTTTAAAAATGCAAACAATCAGATACTGATTGTGAAAGGTGATTTCACAATTACTGATAGTGAAAGGTGTGAAAAGGTTTCGTAATGCCGAGAAGATAAACACATCTCAGATGAACTAATCAGGTTAATCTGCATCAGGTTAGAAATATGACAAGGCATGCAGAAAGCTCCAAGAAGGCTGAGTCTCTCTTAAGTAAAGATGAGGGAAATTATTCAACAATATCAGGATTAAGTTCCTCTGTGTGAAAATGCAAAGAAATAAAGGACTACACCGTCAAACTAATTCAAAGATTCAGAGAATCTGGAGGAACTTCTGTGTAGAGAGGACCAGACCAGTATCGGGGTGGCCAAGATCTTCAGGCCCTCAGGTGCTACTGCCTTCAAAGACATGACTCTATAGTGGAAATCACAGCATGGGCTCACAATCACTTCTAAAAACTATTGTCTGTGAACATGTTTCTTTGCTGCATCCACAAATGAAGGTTCAAACTTCACCACACAAAGAGGAAACCACATGATTCACAAACACCAGCAACTCCTGTGGGTCCTGAAGTCTATTAATTAAAAATATGACATACTTTTGAGAAATCACAAGCGCAGCATCTTCTACTCTAGAGAGGAATCACACAGCTTGTTATCAGTGCAGAGTTCAAAGAACAGCATTCATGATGACTAACAATAAAGGAGAGCCTGAAATCCTACATTAGGCAAATATTCCACCTTCTGAACTATTCTCAGTTAGTATTGAGTTGAAACGATTGTCTTTTTTTGAAATGGGGTTGTGTGTGAACACAGCAGTCCAAAGAAAAAGGGTAATGCATGCAGCGCACGATGGCAGGGTGTTTGTTTTGATGCAGCTCTTCCCAGGATGGAGCCTCTGATGTGTTCATATATGATATTTAATAAGAGACAAATATACGTCTGATCTGCAAAACAACAGCTTGATATGAATAAACCCACCAGCAGTGGCACAGCTGCTTCCTCAACATCACACACAAATGCTGGTTTAATATGCTGAGCAGACCTTGCTGCAGGCTATGACGTTACTAACATCAGACGGACGAATGCTTCAGCAAGTTCAACAGCAACGAGGTCAAAGGGCGGCTGCTAACCTCTTTACATGCTGAAAAGCGTTCTGTCATGTTCAGGGAGTGACGATGCCCTGAGGTGTGTGTGAGGCAACATGAACATAAAGGTGAAGGTAGCTGTTGTTCAAACCCCTGCAGTGACGCATGTTTTGAATGTATACACAGTTAACATTTCACACAGGCGTCCATCAACAGCACTGCTTTTCAGATACTCACAGAATGTAGGTGATCACGCCAACACTCCTGAGGAGAGACACAGAGGAGAGACTTTAACCTTCACATGAAACATGTCTGAGCATCTTGACAGCAGACCAGCACAAGTTTTCTGAGGAGCAGATGCTCCTCAGAAATGAGAATAAATGCAAACAGCCTTTGAGAATAATGAGTTTTTGTTTACTCACCACATGTCTGCCTCCAGGCCCAAAGGTTCATAGTTGACAACTTCTGGAGCTGCAGGCAAACACACAGAACAGACCATTATTACTCACACAAACTAACTTTACTTTTGATTCCCTTTTAAATCATTTCTCCTTTTCCTGTCTGATTCATCCTCTTGTTTTGTTCATGTAACGTCTTCTTGACGACTCTCGTTGAAGTGCTTTATATCATCCTGACAGGTTCACAGACTCCTTTGTTTCTCTGAGGTGTTGTTTCATAAGCTGCTGTTTTTCACTGACACCTACAATAACTGTGATTACTCCTCTTCTTCCCCCTTCTCTCTTTTCAGGTGTGAAAGACTCAATTAATGAATCAGAACTTGTTTTTCTAATCTGTTGAACTAAACCGCTCTACAGCTGTCTCAAACACAAAAAACCTCTCATTTTTTACCAGTCTGCAGTGTAAAAGACATCGTTTTAAACCAGGACTGGAAAAGATTTAAATTGCTGACTTCACCTCCTTAATTTTTGAATCGTCTTTTCTGGGTACCCACTTAAAGCTCCTATGAGGAGTTTTTCTTACGTTTACGAAATGAGCTAAAATTCATACTGGTGCCTTTTTATGATATCCAAAAGCAAACACGACCATCAGTGACAAGAAAGGCTATTTCTATATCTTTATAGTTAAAGCCTGAAACTGGTATGATGGGGTAAGTGTCAATCAAGTGGTCCTGTTTTTACAATTTCCACATAAAATATTCACATTGACTGTCAAAAGTCAGCAGGATGAGTTTTACTTCTAGTCTAAAGGTCAAGTTGTCTACAGGGGGCGCTAAAATTGGCACAAACTGAAAGTTTCTTGCAGGAGCTTTAAGTTACCACTTTAAAGACCTTATCTTTGTATTTTTTAAATTCTATTTTATACAATTTTTTTGATGTTTAATCTTTGTTTTTCTTTCCTAACTCTCCTCCACCCTTGTGTTACACCTCCTCTTTACACAGCCTTGTAAAACACCTTGAATTGCCCTGTATTTCAAAAATGATGCATTCTCACACTAATCAAGTCTAACTTTGTTTATGATAAAAATCCAATTAGAAAGCGTCCTGTTTTTCAGCTCCAACTTTCCCGCTCATCGTTTTGGCTCTTAGCCTCTTGATCTTTTTTTAGACCATTTGCACGCTGTGATCCTCTGAACTGGGAACAAATTCTGCTTTTGGCCGGGATGATGCTGAGAGCTGGAGAACTGGAGTGTTGGCAGTCGCCCCGGGGGCAAAGGGGAACTTGAGGGGACTTTGGACAAAGCTACTGATGTGTCTGTCAGTTCTGTATGTGTGTGTGTTTGTGTGTGTATGTGTTGGCAAGATGGAGGAGTTCTCATAGTCTCCAGTCTATTATCAAGCCTCCCTCACTTTGTCCCTATGGCACAGTTGGCCCCTGCTCTCACATTACTCAACTCCTGGGATAAAGCCAGCAAAACAGGGTGGTGCGGTTCTGTGTTTGTTTTCGTGTGTAAAGTGGAGGGAGGATGGGGAGTTTATTTGTGCTAACTAATCAGAGATGAATCTGCTTAATAAATATTGTGTTAGGAAACAGAAGAGGATGATGAAACCACTCGCAAAGAGATACTGACCCACAAACTCTGGAGTCCCAAAAATGTTTTTAAAATCGTTGCCAAAGTCCATCTTGTGTGCCAGGCCAAAGTCAATGAGCTTGATGCGCGGGTGAGGCACTGAGCGGCTCAGCAGCATGATGTTCTCCGGCTAGATGAACACAGAAGAGAGCGAGAGTGTTAGAAAAAGAAGAAACGAGTTGAAGAGAGAGGAGACACAGAGACATGGAGCCCTCATTTGAATACTTTTAGAAGGACCGAACCTTTATTTGCATGTTCCCAACAAAAACAAAAAAACAGTTACAGTTTCAACAGAAGAAAAACTTGTCCCCTAAATCATCACTGTAGGACACAAACTCAGAGACAACAAGGCAGCGAGCCACAAAGACAAAACCAGGAACAGGGCTGACAGGAAGGAGGCTCATCAGCCATGGAACTCTGATGCAAAACACGAGTTTAACAACCTCTCGAGGAAGTGGGAGAAAGGAAAGGACGGCAGAGATGCGCTTCAAGCAGAGAGACACAACAGAAGCCGGACATTCCTGAGCCATCTTTCTCTGCTCTGAACCTGGTCTTTTCAGCTCCTCTTTGAGCTGAGCTGAGCTGGAGGGTTTTAGTCTGCCGAGGAACAAGAGCAGATTGGCTGTGGGCAGCAGAGGCAACAGGAGGCGCTGAGGAAATACAATCGAGCTCAAGCTCCGCTCGCTGGTTTTGTTCTCTGCTCTGTAAACACTGACAGGCTCATGTTTGGGCAGGGATGAAGGAGGATGGTATCTGAGGTGCCTGATTTTTAATGTTTTGATAGCTTTCGTGACTTTATAAACCTATATCCTGCATTTAAAGCAAGCAAATGTCTATACAAATTATGTTCCAATACAAATTATACTGTGCCCGAGTTAATAAGTATGTTTCAAATGATGAGTCCATTCATCACTTAGAGCTCTGACAGAAAATTAATTGAGGAGGAAGATAAACTCTTTTAATCCCTAAGGGGAAATTCAATTTTTCACTCTGGTGGTGAATCATACCAAACACACACACACACACACACACACACACACACACACACACACACACACACACACACACACACACACACACACACACACACACACACACACACACACACACACAGGACAGACTCCTGTGGACATGCATTCATAAAGACGTGTCAGGGTGAGGCGGCAGCACAAAGACGAACACGGTTTGAGGGGTTGGTGCCTTGCTCAAAGGCACATTTGCAGAGCCCTAAAACCAGCAACCAGCAACCCTACACTCTCTACGCCAAGTCCCTCTAGACCAATGGTTCTCAAGTCCAGTCCTCGAGCCCCCCGTCCTGCATGTTTTGGATGTTTCCCTGCTCCAACACACCTGATTCATATGATTAGCTCGTTAGTAAGCCATCACATATCTTGATAATGAGCTGATCATTTGAATCAGGTGTGTTGGAGCAGGGAAACATCCAAAACATGCAGGACAGTGGGCCTCGAGAACTGGACTTGAGAACCACTGCTCTAGACTGAGCTAGTGTCCCTAATTTTCAGTGACTCTGATAACTGTTCACATTTGACAGCTTTCTTCTGTTTTGTTTCTTTTATTAAAGCAATTTTCTTCCCTCAAGAGGAGCCGCTCTCAGCCTGGTCAAGTCTCTCAGCCGCTGAATAAAGTATCAGTCCCGCCCTCTTATAGTGCTACTGCAGCCTGCATGTGAATGCCATGACTTTACAAGCCAGAAGATTAAAGTTTGTCATGACAGAGCATCTGGAAACCCCACAGGTTTATCCACAAACCATCAATAGTTTTATCAAAAGTACAGCTCTGTTGACAGTGAAGGTAAAAGCAGACAATCACTCCTCAGTCCAGCTTGCTTTAAAACCTGTAGATGTTTTGGGTAGGGGCCACCACAGTAATGGCAGTCTTGGCTCTGAATTTCACAATCCCTGCATCTTTAGTTACATGCTTCATGCAAGACAACCAGCAATCTGTCATGCATTAGTCTGCTCTCCCCAAGGTACGAAGCTTTTGGCCATAATCCGGACACTGACTGGCAATGTGACTGTCTCTGCAGGGTTGATTTGGCACTCTTGAATGAATAGAGCTGCCTTATAGAGTCCATTCTTAGTGATTAAAAGCCGTTTCAAGTGTTGAGCGAGAACATAAGAGGAGCTTTTGTTTGTGACCCTGAGCGTCTTTCACTGCTGTGAGTGCTGATATCAACATTTAATGGATGAAACTGAAACTTTGGCTTTTCAATGGAGTCAAACAGCAGAAATGACAAGATATTATTTTGTAGGATAGATTTAAAAACAGCAAATATCCAAGCCTTTAAAGGTAGGGTTGGTAATCTGACATTTTGTTATTCTGGTTAAACTAATCTTTATGTTTCGATGGCAATAAAATCACATTGTGCGGGCCCCACATTTTTAAACCAATCAAATCCTGTGGTCACTGAGCATCACTTTTACCCTCCAAGTAAAAGTGATGCCATGGTCACTCATTTTCTGTTGGAAAGGTACGTTGAGGGTTTGTTTCAGGGCGATTTTTAATCTTGATCAAGTATTTAGCCATGTTGTTAGTTATGTGGTCATTCCAATGCTAATGTTACCTTCTTACACTACGGTACCATGCACTAATGTTTACACAGAGTGCTGGTGCTAGCCGTACCAGTTTGATCCAGAGTCTGACCCAGAAGGAGAGGCTACTGAAGAAATTCTAACTCTGGTTGCAGCAGGATGTTTTTTAATGGTTATTTACAAATATTGTGTGTCTCAATATTTTTCTTTTTACTTTGTTCGCGTGTTGGTACTAAGTGACCTACATGTAGCTAGGTAACATTAGCTCCTGCTAAAGGTTACATCTATGCTGTTACTTGGAGCTCTTTTGGTGAATGCCCAATATTGTATAGTTATCTGTGTGACTATGTTCTTACGGTCTACAGAAACAGACTTCTGTGCTGCAACTACCGTGCCTTCCTCGTACCTGCGCCATTTTGAACCAGCGTTTGTGAGGGAGGAAAATAGTGTCTAAGTGCAAATTTTCAGGGGGCAGAGCAAACATCATGGGCGCGGTCACCAACCTACAGGGAAGGAGTTATCGCCATCCATGACGCCATGGAGGTGAAAGTTTAAATCCGCCTGTTTCAGCAGACATTTTCTGAAAGGTGGAACAAGCAAGAGAGGGAGAGGATCAAATTTTCTCAATTTGGGGGGAGCTTGTAGACAGGCTGGGGATGAACATTATTGTTAGAAAACCATTCTGAAGTGAATTTTGCAGAATGTGGGACCTTTAAAGAGGAATATTGCAGTTTACAGAAAGTCATTATGAGACAGTAAATAACAGCAGCCAGGACAAAGCTGAGGCTGTGTAGTCGGGAAAAGCTCAGGTATTGATCAGAAGCGTCTCGCAGGTCTGGAGGCTCAGAGGTTATTACTCTGTGCAAACCTGGAGGCCCAATGTCCTGAACTTTAATGTATGACTTGTATTATTGTTCTGTTGGAGTAGGAGAGAGTCTATTTGTTTTGAAGCTGCCATCTATGCTGCCACAATAGAAAACATTGATGGTATTGACTGAGATTTAATTAAGAAACTGCTGCAACAACAGACCAAACACAGAGACAGTTTAATGTGCAGAAACCTCAAGTGGCCTTTAGTGTATCTGTACGGGGTGTGCTGCCAGTTCACAGTGACTTTAACTCATGTTTCCTCAGGGGTTTTTCACCACACACTCACTCTGATAAAAAGGAGAGACTCCAAAATAAGCCAAAACAAGATTAGTCATGGAAATAAGCTTCAGATACATGACTACTAAAACATAAATACTCTGATATGAGACGTGCAAAGACAAACATGCATCAGGGAGAGGAACCAAAACAACAGCATTTCTTTTTTAAATCATGCTGATAATGTTGCTCTGAGCGAGTGTGCAGTTAGGTTTAATGGATGTCAATGATGACTATAAACAAGAAACACTTTATGGTGACCTTTAACAAAGAGAAAAACATTTGTTAGTTTTTGTCCTGCATGTGTAGGAGTCATTTCAAAGAAAGCACGCGGATGTGTTGTGCAATCGTAACATGACCCCGACTGAGCCGCTGTCATCGTCCTTTGTGTTCGCAAAATGGAAATGATCAGAGGAGAGGATCTGGTGTTTTGTTTTGCTTCTCTTTTTGAGGACGTTTCTGAAGCTAATCACTTGAAAAGCCTTATTTGCATTCGCTGAACACAAAGGATTCATGAAGGACAAACGCAAAAGCCTCTATGTGCCCAATCCAAATTAAATACTTGTTTACATAATAAGCTTTCCTTATTTTCATTAAATACATTTTTCGCAGCTATTACACAGTCCATCCAGCTAGTTTGTGTATTTTTTTGCATTGAAAGGGAGGTAATCAGGCGTGTTTTCATCAGTCTCATTCTGAGAGCAATCCTTTCAAAACTTTACCGCTTATAAAGATTCTCCATATTGGCTTTTTATTGTGACATTTCAGTGCTCCAAGGTGATGGTTTAAGTAGCAGTACAGGTGAAGAATGCAAAATTAGCATTAAAGCTTCTGTGAAGAGTTTCACTTCCAAATTTTGACCAAAATCAACACAGTTGCCTAAAAATAAGCTCCAAAAGCAAACCAGAACATCTGCAGGAGAAGTGACTATTTCTATACAGAGATTTCAAATGTCTGAGTTACTTAGTGGGGGATAGGGGCCATTTGTTGTCAGCTTTGCATTTATCTGTCAAAATAAAGCCCAGTGAGAATAAACACTGAGAAAAATGTAATTACAGTTGCCTCAGTACCTTTAGGTCAAAGTGAGCGATCTGTTTGCAGTGCAGGTAGAAGACTCCGTCCAGGATCTGCTTGAGGAACTGAGTGGCTTCTTCCTCACTTAGAGACTCCTTCTCTGCCAAGAAGTCAAAGAGTTCACCACCGGCCACGCTGTACGAAAGGAAAGAAAGAATGAAAGAGAGAGGGGGGAGTGAATTAATACGTGAGATCTCTCAGATCACAGCCAGCTACAAATCCCTGCTTAACAGAGCTGAGCTGATGTAATCTAATCATCCTGCTGCATTAGAGCGCAACCAATTTACACATCCTGAGCACACTTTACCCAACACTGTTCAGATGATGAGAACTTTCCATCAAAGTAGAGGGAAATGCACCTGAGCTACTGGAAATTCAAACGTTTTCTTTACTTTTTGTAGCTATTATTATTTTTTTGTTTTTTCTTTGAAATAAGGCAACGAAATAATAAACAGGGTCAAAGCAAGATAAGACAGGAAAAATAAGAATGAATGAATGAGAAAAAGCCAGAGTGTTGAATAAATTCACTTTTTAAATGAATAAAAATCAAACTTTTAACCAAAACTGATTCAAATACAGTACAAAAAAAAAGGTTAATTAGGCTTTTTTATCGGGCTGAATACCACTCTGACATTTACAATGCTCACTGAAAATTTTAGGAACAGCAAGAATATGATTCATTTTAAACTGTTTTTGACTCAGTTGTAAGGGCAATGAGATTAGATAATAAACTGTGAAAGACCACAACATGAACATTTTAAAGTACCGGCACATTTTGTTGTCATCTGTTTCAGCACTTAGCATAAACATTGACATACAGTATGCTGATGATGTGTGAAAATCCTGGGCTTCGGTTTCAAAAGTTTTTCTGGGAGTTCAGAGAGTTTCTGTGTAGCATCTGAAAGATGCTGCCTCAAATCTCACAAGACAGTCAGATTAAATCTGTTCAAAAAGATACTTTGTCTAAAATGATTTTCTATCTTTTGTCATTCGGGACCATGTTTTTCAAATTGGGAAATTACTTTGGTTTTAATGGTTAGTATTTTAAAAAATTACCTTAAAAATACACATAGAAAAGTTTAGGGACAAAAACAGGATTGTGACTCTGCACAAAAAAGCACATTTTTGCCATACTGTCCATCCCCTGTTGTGACATTATGACACCAAGCCTGTCCTCCTAAGCCTGGTTATAGAAGTGTCAGTCCTTGCTATTCGCTTCAGGGACATTATCTAGATCTTATCAGATGAAGTGAGTACAGGTCTCTTGAGTCTGTTTGAAATCAGAACTGAAAACTGTTTGATAAAACCAGAGAGTGAGTCTGCTTTAAAGAGGAAAGTCGAGAGTAGAGGATTTCTCTTGATCACAGCCTGATAATGAGAGTGAACGCCTGAAACGAGAGGGGAAGTGTGACAGAGAAAGCAGAAGAGCGAGGGAGACAGCAGATGACTGTAATTAAAGCTGAGCTTCACTCAGCCATACTTACACGTGTGTGTGTGTCTTTAAATATGTGTGAAGATTAAAAAAACAAATCACTGTTTACATCTAATCAACATTTATTAAAACTCATTCACTTCTAAAATGTTAAATCTGACTTTTACACCAAATAATTACAGAACAATTTCCACTGCAGCACTACAAACCCCCCAAACACACAACTACACAGTGCTCCTCCCTTCAGGGAGGAAACACCAGACCAGCTGCACAGCTGGGGCCTCCACCGCCTCCTCCCACCAAACACCCACACCACATCGCGAAGGTTTATTTCATCATCTGCATCAGTGGTTTGGAGGGTGTAGACACACATCACAGAGAGAGGAGAGAAACAGGAAAGAAGGGTGCTACCCCAACATGCCGCTCCTGTGTTGTTTTGTGTTTAAAGACAGTCTCTGTCATGATCATGGCAGCAGCAGGAGGTGGGAGAGGATGTGGAGGACAAAGGCGCAAAACATGACGCCAAATATTTTTAGCATGCACAACGTATTCTTTTACTGACCCTGGGCTGAGGAGAGCAGCATGTTACTGCACCAGCTTTGGATGAGAATAGCACTGAATTAAACCAGGGCAGTGTTCCAGTGATATCTATTAGTCATATCTTATGTAATGTATTATAATGAACTGTAATACAGATATCAGATTGGTGTAAGACTCGCCCATTATGTCAACTTGTTATATTTGCATTACAAGTTTTGTGTAAACCTCAAGAACAGCAGCTGTAACTATGACACGGGTGAATTAATGTATGTTTTTTTTAATGTAAGCTGTGTAACCAATAACAAGAAGAAGAACCAATTAATTATATTAATGAGCAAAGAACTAATAATTACAAAGATCTAACTAATGCTGTCTCAACTGTGTTTTTTCCATGCCTGATTTATCAACAGCAAGTTAGCTTTAATCGTACAAGCTGAGAGCATGTCAAGATATGGAGCTTAGCAATTGTTTCATCCCAGATGAACATCATAAAAGACGTCGTCTGGATTAGTAGTAGTAATTTATTATAGCTGTTTTTCTTCTATGGTTGGTCATAGGGATTGACCAATATTGGTTTTCAGGTGGAAACCAATTATTGATATAATTATTGATATATTTTTAAGTGATATGCAATTACAGTAAAAATGAAAATGTAGAACTTCAGATGTAATGAACTCTGACACAAAACTTTGCCTCGGTGCCATAAACAAATGCATAATCATAACGGAAATGACCAACATCATATACTCGGGTTAACAGGTGGTTAACGAGGTCGTGTGACTTCTAGCCAACCAGAGCGCGTTGTGGATGGTATTGAACTTTGTCAACCGACTTCAAAGTAAAAATGGTCCAAATGCAGAATGCCAGCATATCAGAAGTTCAGAATACCGTGTAAATAACGTTTCACATTAAAGAAGTCAACACTTCCTAGTTAGCAGTTCATCTTTTATCGGTTCCTCATGGCAACACGGGTGACACGACACTGACTAAAATTAGCTGTCACTCACCAAGAGTACACAACCAAAGTCAAGAAAGTTTGGAAGCTACAGCCATACAGCTCAACATGCCAAAATCTAAAACACAGTAACGGCCGAGTGCTGCACGTCTGCCCGACAGACAGCCCAACAAAAGCCTTGATACAAACATAGATAATCTAGATCTCTGGACAGGTGCACCAAAGCCATTGCATTAAAATATGTCAGAACAGGCTCCAAACTTTGACCCAGCCTCAAAAATAGCAGTGCCTTAACTAAACAGGTGCTCTCTTTTCTCATGATATGACAGCTCAGGCAGTTTAACTTAACAAGAGTGCTTTCTAGAGGTTAAATACACAAAACGGGTTTATTTTAATCCATCCTGACACACTTTAACAATGCAGTGTTGAAGTGAGCAATTTCATAAGTGAGAGAGCAGCCTGGATGTGTGAGATTCAGCGTGTGCTGTGAAGGTGTTGGATTGAGCTGAACTGAGCCCAACAACAAGCAGGACCGATGCCAACTGGAAGAGAGGAAAAGAGCTAACAGGGCCTGTCTTATCCAGGCTGCAGGGTCCTGGCTGAACAGCTGAACACGCCTCTGATGACCCCTCCAAAGAGCTGGACCACCTCCCAAAAACAGCCGAAAGCTATTATCTGTTTTTTGCTAAGAGAAATGACTCAGCGTTCCTGCTCTTCCTTGCAGCCACTGGGTTATAGTGCCTTGCTTTCAGTGAACGTTGGCAGTAACTGGATTTCTTCTCAGTCACATTCTGGCAGATATTTGAGTGAGCAATCCAATAGTCCTTGTTTACTTCATTGGGGCACTTTCTGGGTTGATTATGGCCACACAAACGTTTTAAAACTTAAATGATATTGATGGATCTCCCCTAATGGATTCAGTGATTTAATTCCAGCAGGGTCATTACCAGACGCAGAAAACTTCCTGCTTTTGAGGGACTGTGTTAAACTGGACTCATTGACAGACACAGAAACAGCCGTAACATTATCACATGTTGTTAATTTTCTGAGTTCTCTCTTTAGCATGTATTTAACAAAATTTTTTTACTGTACTAGAAGAGATTTCAGAGCTCTCTGGGTAAACCCTGAGATTTGAAACCAGTTCTACATGCACACAATCAATTCACTGTTAAAGCTGTGCTCATCTGCTCTTCAACATGAAGTTGTTGACTCACTCGATAACTTCTGATCTTCTATAAGCTGTGCAAATTTGAGAAGTGTGTAGAGAATGATATTAGGCCTTCTATTCAAGATCATATTTAGGTAATATTAAGTCATTGCAAGGCTATTATCCAGTCATGGGACTGTTTTTTTAATGATTTTACAGTATGAAACAAAAATTTAACCCCTGAGAAGCACAGTTGCACTTTTTTCCACACCCTCTCTTAACCCTTTGTCAACAAGAGACAGAGAGACTCACGTGCACGATGGCTGCCTCATGTTCCCTGCATGTCTGGCCTGTTAACTGTGCTTGTCATCTCGCAATATGGGCTGATGTGTACTGCGGGGGCAGTGAAGAGGCTAGGTTGACCAAAAATCCAACCTCCATTCATAGAGTACGGCTGCACTTATACACATCTGTACGATGTGTGTTACTGTATCTGTACAATAACAAACACGCCTGTCAAAGTTGTTGGACAGGGTTGAGCTGAATTTGGGCAAAAACTGAGAGAGAATGGTGCAGGTGGAGGATTGTTTCTACTGCCCATCAGTTGCCAAACTGGTGAGGAGGATCTGGCATGTGCGTAGCTGTACTTCAATAGGTGGGGTTGTAAGATGGACTTTTCTTGGATCTCATATGTTGGGAGGAATGAAGTGATCTCACAAGTAAAAGCTGCTCTTCGTCAGGTCCCTCCAGATTTATCGCCTAGTAGAACACTTAGTGCACAAATATGTTCATGAAGCAGCTGGTTGTGCATGCCTATGTGGGAATTAAATAGCAAGTGTACTTTAGGCCTAAAGGGGAGAAAAAATCAATTCATTAGTTTCTATTTCTTCCGCTCAAGCCTAAATGTTGCAGGCAGCCCTCAACCCAGAATGCAATGGCACTTTGAAAATTATCTGACTGAGAGACTTGTTTAAGTAGAACTTAAACTCAACTTAAAATCCCATTAAATGACTTTCTAGAAGGAAAAAGGAGGGAACATTTTAACTCTTTCTTGTTCAAATGTCACAATTAAATATAAATACCACATAAGGACATTTTTCAGCTTAAATACTACTTGGTCAGTGTTGAATATTATTTCATTTTGGGCCTTCAAAGTAGTGTACCTGTTGTCCTGTAGTACAAGTGTTAAACTGGAACTGAGCCATGAACTTGTTACTCACACACGCGCTGTCCTGCCGGCCTGGATAATCTTTGTTATTTCTTCTTTGCAACTCTATCGAATGTGATCACTGGTCAGGAATGTTGTCCTGCAGCTCTCAACAATCACTCTGGCTGTAAGGTGACCTACTCATGGAGGTGTGCTGTGTTCTGCTTTTGTGCTTGCTGGCTCTTAATGAGCGTGGCGGCTGGATGCTTGTGGTGTAAACATGATTGATCTCAGAGCGTTCGGAGCGCTGTATAAACTGGTCAAACTGGTCTCACTGACGCTTGATGAAAAAAAAGGAGGCTCACTACAGGTTATAGCTACAGTCACAGTTTGCTTTACATGACCTTCACTGAAGGCTGAATGCTGTGAGGACTATAAAACACTTTCTGACAGAGAAAATAAAGAAGGCTGCACTCACAGCTCCAGGATCAGGATGACCTCTGCCTTGTTTTCAAAGACCTCCTGGAGAGTTATGATATTCGGGTGCTGGATCTCCTTCAGGATGTTCACCTCTCGCTCAATGTCTTCCCTTGTCACCCCGCGTCGACTTGACTTGCTGCGCCGCTTCTTGATAAATTTGGCGGCGTACTCCACACCCGTACTCCTGTGCCGGCATCTTCTGACCACAGCAAACTGACCGCTGAGAAGAGAAGGAGAAAGAGAGCTGCATTTAACAAAGAGACATACAAAATAATACAAAATAACCTTCTAACATCCTCCAACACATTTCAAGACATTAGTTTGATTTCCTCTAAGTTACAGTGTTATCATTAGCAGTTTTAAAGCACGTAATATAAACATTTGGCCCTAAGCAAGTGGGGGATTATGAGGCAGTTTAAACTGTTCATCAGAAACAGCTTTAATCCAAACAAATCATGAATCATCACAGACTGCCGGCAAACAGAAATAGCAATGAGAGCTCCATAATTCACTTCTCAGATCCAAGAAAGGGAAACCTTTGGAGGTGTTACAGAGACTTATTCCAATACTAAACACTGATTTCTCTAGGATGAATATGAAACAATCATCTCTATGGGGTTTGTACAGACTTAGTTACACTGTTCCATCTCTAAACATGTTCCACTGTCAGAACTAAGTCAACTGGGCCAAAGTTTACAGAAATCACAAGACGAGAATACATCTGTCTTCACCCTCATCATCAGTCTAACAGTGTGTAAATTACAGTCAGGAAGCAGAGCCCTCACTGATAATGATCACAGCTCAGCGTAACATCAACACAGCTGACAAACACAAACTCCTCTAAAATAAACTTGTCTTTGACGAGAGCGCAGCTTTTCTGAGCTTATAGAAAACACATCTCACAATTCACACTTCAAACAAGCCACAGCTCTGATTTCTACAAGATGGAGAAATCAGAGTCCTAGTGTTTATAAGATACTTGCAAAATACAGTTTCTTCGATTTACCAAGTTCGTCCTGCTTTGTTTTTGTTTTTTTAAAGCATGATCTATTAGGGCTGGGTGAGATGGCCTCAAATCAATATCATGTTATAATAAACAGTTCACCTTGATAACGATAAATGGACAATAAGTACTCCACAAACTGCTCACCCCCTCCCATATTGACTTTATCTACTTCAGCCGCCACTCCAGCCGCTCCAGCTTTTGAACTGTCCTCCATCTCCTCACCTGTCTATCCCTCTTTGTTACAGACTGGATGGGGAGAAGTCACGTCTCGGACGTAGAACGGCATCTTAAAAGGGGCATGAGATCATAGCCCCAATCAAAAAACAACTTTTATTTACTTTTTTTTTTTTGACACTGAATATATTGACATGGGAAAAATGACGTCAGTTATTGTCATAAATTTCAGCATCGGTAAATTTTCAGTTTATTGCCCAGCCCTATGATCTATTATAAGTTTTTGACCCTAAAGGAAGACAGTGTAAAATCATCACTAATGTGGTCATGGTGTGTATCTCTAACGATACAGTGCCTTTGTGTACTGTAAAATAGCCTGGGTTTATGAACCCAGGACATGGGCTACCCAGCTGCTGGTATTTTGCTGAAATTGCTCTGCCCCATCATGACCATAAAAGTAGGGCTGCACAAAACTAGATTTTTGCTGGTGGCCAATATGCCTATGTTGTCAAACTCATATCAGCTAATAAAGCTCCTGTAATAAAATTGACCTATTTCTCTAATTGTTTCAGAAACGGGACATTTTATTCTACCATAAATGATGATTTTCTTTTCAAATATAGAAATAGAGTAGATCAGCTGCTATCTATTACCAACATGTGTAAGACGTCATTTTCTCCATTGTTAATGATGCAAAAAAAAACTTTAAGTTATTATATGCTGAAACCGATATAACTGAGTCTTAAAAGTTGTTTTGAGCCATTTTATTTTCCTTTTTTTTATTTTTAGAAGGAGTATAATCAAGATTGTAAATCAAGTTTGGTATGAAACAATATAAAAATAATAATAATATTTTTTAGCCTATATTATCAATCCCTTGATTCTTGCATTCAGCCAAAAAAATACCAAATTTTAAAGGCTAGTTTTAATAGTTTTATTTAACCCACACATAATAGTCAAAAACTACAGATTTAGCTTTAACAAGTCAAAACACTGTCTGGGATTATAAGAACATTTTGTCTTTTGATTGAAAAAGTGAAAAAAAAGGGCATTTTTAGAAGTTAGGAGACATTTTTAACTTAAAGTGATATTTTGATGACTCCACATTAAGCAGTAACATCATAAATCATGTCCTTCTGAGATATAAGCAGTTTGAGCTACAAATACTGAGTTGGGTCCCTAAAATAAGTCCTCAAGCAGATCTGTCACCCGCCTTTATTTCTCCTGTATTGTGTTAACAGGCTGCAGCAGATACAGTCTTAGTTAAGTGGAATAAAAACCCTGTCAATGCGTGTAATTCCAGACGACTCAAGTGCACACATAAGCACTTTAACCGTCTAGTCGCTCTGGATGTGGTGAGCCTGTGTGACATTTGAGCGTGACAAATTACTCTTAAGTATGAACAACACGGTAGTTGTTATGGAAATTCCACCAGCTTGTTGCTGAGCAGAAATGCTGTTAAACGCTGCCGTCTGACCGGGTAACGCTGACTGCACCGTCACTCCGCCACAACACTGCCAGAAAAATCCACTCGGCGAAGCAAGGACACTTGGCTGAGGGCTGCTGACGCCTCCGCCGATTGTGCCTCCTCGCGGCCCTGGCAATCATGAAGCACTTAGTGTACCAAACACCCACAGAGGAGGAAGGGAACGAGGGAGTAGGGGGTGAGAAAGGGAGGAGTGAGAGAAATGAGAGAGCCACATTCTGTTGCATTTCCAAATTTCCATGGCCAGATTTCACAGAATTTTACAGCCTTAGAGCAAAAGCTTCCTCTGCTTTGGCACAAAGAGAAACATTCCCATTAAAGAGCGAGTTCTGCACTGTCATCTGACTGCCACAGCGCTGCCAGGACAGAGAAAACAGTCAACAAGAAGCAGTGTTGAGATATAGCTTTGAGGTCTGAGTTTTTTTCCCTCTCTGCAGTGTGTCTTCATATTTAATAAATAACAGTACTCTGACAACCACACTCACAGCTGCAGAGGAGCTTTAAAGGAGAAAAGAAATAAGGCAACAGCAAACTGCCTCTGGGGGTGTCAGCGACAAAAGCCTCACTCTGATCTGACCCACTGCTGCAGGGTGTCCCTTGAGCTGATCTGTGGTGTCTGGGGCCATGTCCTCGTTCATGAGGATGAATCAGAAGATGCTTTTCAGACTTTTAAACAGTTCTTGTATCCGCAGTATTTATTGAGAGGGTTTGCTGCTCAAACTTGGATCACAAAAAAAAAATGCAATTCAGTCCAGTTGCAAACAAAAATAATGTGTGATATAGAAGTAATGACTGTGTGATTTTATGGTTGTCTTTATGATGCTTGTCTGTTATCATGATGAACTGTCACTTGCAAAAATAATCTGCATATAATCAGTCATGTAAACAGTCTGGAGTTGCAGCCATCAAACAGCCTCAGAAATGAACACTTAGTACAACATTAGAGTTTGCATTAGTCTTCTTCAAGATGATCTAAACCACATGGCAAAACCAGTTCCATCTGCATTGCTATCAACAAGTCCCACATAAAACCCCATCCAGAAACATATGAAATATCCCTTTAAGAGGAAGTTTTACTGGTGGTGGCTCATGCTAAACAGGTTTCGATGTATAAAATTAGACAGTGCAGCTGTCGTAGTTTTTAGTTAGCTGACTTTATATTTTTGTTTCCTCAAAAGCTGAAACTGCAAAGTAAGTTCTTAATCAATTCACATTTTTTCATACTTTATACATTTGAGGATCTGACGATTAAGCAAGATGCTTCAAAAAACTGTGCCGACTGGGTTTTATTGTGCACTGGCTCCTCACACAAAGACACATTTCAGGATTGCATACCGCTCTTACTCCTCTGCTACAGATGCAACAGTGGGATGAAGGAGTTCCCCCTGTTGAGTTGGCATCAGAGATTGGAACAGAAAATGCAGCTAAGGTTGAATGATTAAACAAATTTGAGACCCTTTAATGATCATAAAAATATGATATTCAAGACTGACTGATTACTGTTCATCCTGCTGTGCTGTGCTCATTTTGCCCTATCTAATGAATGGAGCATGCAGAGTGTGTGTTCAGCTCCTCTTCTTAAACGTGTCTGAAAAGCCAAGGGACCAAATGGGCACAAAGAGAGATTCTGCAGAGACATCAAACATGGACCAACAAGCCAAGATTCTTTTCTGGTCAGATATTCTTAAAGACAGTGTACTTTCCATCCACAACACTATGTAATCAAGTTGTTTTTGTTTTTACCCCTTTGACCACATTAGACTGATTTGGATAAGACGAAACAGAAAAAGAGTAAAGTACTGGCATCATTTTGGGGATGGATCAATGTCACAAGCCCCTTGAAAGCGGAAAAAGCTCCCTAAACAAAACAGGAAAAACAATCCTTTGAGCAAACCTCACTCTTTTCTTACTCAGGGAAACAAATATTTCACAAAAGTAGAAACCACACCACACATATTTACAGGGGGGGACTATAGTAAAACTGTTTGCTAAAAAAACTGAGCTACAGACCAGCAAAAGGAAACAATGCCGCTTTAGGGAAGTGAGATATCCTGAGAGCAAGAAGCAGACAATGTGAGGAAGAAGAGGGAGCTGAGGAAGAGGGCTTTCTAATGCTAATAACACTTCCACCCCCATTCAGTCTGGCTGCACTCCTTTATCAGCCAGGACTCTTCTGTGTAGACAGAAGGGACAGAAACATCATGATTTGATCTTTTTCCTTCAGACGATCTGACACAGAGCTGTTGCTCAGACTGTGTGTATGTGATATTAAACATGCACACACATAAAGAGCTCTGCTACCTGAATTTAAATGATCAAACATCTGCAACGTACATTCCTGCATACTCTGCATTCATGTAAGTCTCCATATTTCTTTGCCTTTAGGTGAAAAATGAACCTGGAAGTTCGGCAGCATAACAGAAAACTTGAAACACTAAAACCAGAAAAGTAAGAAGGACAGAAATCTCAACAAGCAGCTTTCTCACAACATCCATCAGCTCATTCTTGAGCTGTCAAACTTTCCACCGCTGAAAGTTCATGCAGAGGAAAACTGTAATCTGTGAAGCCGTGGGACTTGGTGTGAAAACACTGCTGAGGATGAGAAAGAGAAAAAAAAAACACAACTGATTTCCTGTTCTTGATTATGCACCATCTGTGCGGTTTGGAAGAAATCCTGTGACACATTACATCATACCGTTTATTTTTCCACAGTTATTTGTCCAATCAGTGCAGCTCACTGAATCCAAACAATGGTTTTATTCACTTCTCTTGTGATTGACTGGAATGAAACAAAAACAAACATAAACCATGACAGATCTGGACCGATGGGGACAGAGACAAAAGTGAGAAATGTGAGACCGTTGGACTTTGGTATTCAGCTTCCTAAAAAGTCTCTCCTGCAGAAATGAATCACTGCAGACTCCTGAAAGTGTTCGGTGACATTTTGTAAGAGCTCTCATGCCACCTGACAATTACACAGACATGTGAAGCCTTCACACCTCCCCTGAACTCACCCCCACAACCTACTCCAATGTTCATTCCTCAGTGCAACCGCAGTGTTTTCGACCGCACACCTGAGGACTGTGAATTCCTTTCTAGAGACAATTATCTGTAACTGTAAATCACAAATAAGTGCTGGACGATTAACTGAATCTTAATCATGGTTTCGATTTTTGGCCTGTCATGATCATAAAAACATTATAATCGAAGAAAAACAATTAATGTTTAACAATTAACACAGCGCTGCGTGTATGTAAGCTCCTATGCCAGAAAAAACACCTTGAATGCACCCCTGTTATGTGCAGCTGCAGCTAGCGTGTGTCGTGTGTGTGGATCAATAATACGAGGAGCGAGCGATTGAAAACATGGCAGAAATTCAGTGTTTGATTCAGGAGTAAGGTAGGACAACTTCAGTTATCTGGAGCCTTTTTGGCTTCAATTTCATGGAGGTTGAGCAAAAGGAAATAGTTTGAAAAGTTTGTCATGCTGTTGTGTCTGCTCCCCAAAGCAATATGACTAACTTCAGGGTTTCCCCTACATGCAATTGATCGTGGCGCACCGCCACAGCAAAACAAAAGCCAGCACACCTTAAAAATTAGTTGGTTTTTTTTTAATTTACATGGCCATAACTCTGACTCATACAGTGCTCAGCATAAATGAGTACACCCCTTCAGAGTTGTCAGAAAACCTTTAGTATCCTTTTAAAATCAGCATTTTTCATGTCAGACTACACAACAAAATCCTCCCCCAAATGTAGGATTTTTAAAGATTTTTAAAGCTGCATACAAAAAGTATTTTTTTTCAATTTAGAATCAGGATGCAAAAATGAGTACACCCCAAGCAAAGTTCTGGAAGCAAAGCTAAATTTTAGTTACCATATCACCCTTATTTTTATCTAATGGTAAATAAAATGTTATGTTAAACTCAGCTTTGTCAAAACTTTGGAAATTGTTCTTTTGCTCGTCTAGATATCTGGTAGTACATTACTTTTAGTCGGGGGTGTACTGACTTATGCTGGGCACTGTATGTTCCAGTATACACGCGCTGCACCGCACTGCACTGCACGTGCGCCAAGTATAAGCATGAGCAAGTTATTGTTGGCAATCAAACAGAGCTGATTTTTTTTCTTGTATACTTGTTACCTATTCATTTCCAGCTGTTCTTTTAAGTAATATTTAAAGTTAAATTTTGGTAGCTCAATAAATACTCAAGATTCTAATTCAATGAATAATCGTGCTTAATAATCGTGATTTCAATATCAGTAGAAATGATCGTGATTATTATTCTTGCCATAATCGTCCAGCCTTATCACAAATCTAAACATATTTTAATCACAAACTTTGAAAATTTCCACCTGGGCACACAGATGACGTTAATGCAGTGATACAGGCTTAAATAACTGACATTTTCACAGTTTCTCTTCGGCTATCTGTTGCCCCTCCAGGTCCTGTCTGGTGCTGACGAGTACATCCGTTTGATATTGACAATACTCACTTGAATGGACTTCACCATCTGCACAAGCCAAGTCAAAGAGGTTAAAAAAGCTCTGACTCAGTTTAATGATCAGTTTAATGGGTGGGACAGCGTATTCATAGGGTAATATAACCCCATCCTGACCTGTGTGATACATGTGCTGATACACCGAGGCAAATATCAGTGTTCTAATTGTACAAATAGAGGGCTATAAACAGACCTCCCTATCAAACTGACTCACTGTATCACTACTTCATGGCTCCATGTGGTAATTACACAAGAAGAGGAATTTAAATAACAGTTTATGAGCTGTAGAGGAAGTTGACAGCTGCACAATACCGGAGGAGGGAAATGAAATGTGGTGAAAAGAAGCTAAGAGATGTACGAGTCACTTTCAAACCCCCAAAAAAATCACTTTATGTTGAGAGGAAAGGTAGAGGATGAGTTTGAGTCTGCAGGAAGAGTCTGACGCATCAATTACTGACTTATGATTCCATAAGTCACCCAACAGTGCAAGCACTTTTTTGGTGCATCATTTTACACCAAGTAACCAGAAGCAAGGGCTTGGCAGTCTGTCACTTCTACCAACTGAGTCTTAAAGTGACGGTAAAAGTGCTGTGCTGGAGGCAGAAGGCTGGTTACAGTCCAGAGGTAACAAGACAGTGTTTCTGTCATATACCAATTTCTGCAAGGGTAAGAGCTTCAGGCTGCTATATTTTCCTCTTCTTAGCCAAAGAAGCATCAAACTAACTTTATAACAGTGACTTTTGAAAGACTATACTTAAAGGATGTCAAGAAAAGCACTTCCCTGACTTAAGAGGGTTGCTTCATAAAGGGAGGATGCAGAAGAGGAGTCACGCCTCTAAGATTGGGAAATATTCTGCCCAGATTTTGTCTAATGCCTCCAGTGAGGATCCAAAAGCATGACAAGGACAGTTTGAGTGGGTTCATCTAAATCCAGTTATAAGTTTGAAAGAGTGAACAGAGTGTTTTTCTCATGAAGAACAGTGAAGAGATCCAAACATTAAGAAATAAGTTCAAGACCGATCTCATGGCATGAAAACAAAGTCAAAAAAGGACGGGGAAGTTTGCTCTGTCATAAATAAGCATGGGCAGAATGGTAAGAGACTGTTACAATTCTGTTATTTCTCTCCCACTGTATGAACACAAAGAGAGAGAAAAGTGAGCCCACCCTCTGTTAACAACAGCAGCTGCACACACATACATACGAGGGGAAAATGGCAGCAGTTCAACCCGGCTCTTCCCCTTTGGTGAGGTAGTGGAGGGAAACCAAAACCCAGAGCTGCTGCATTCAAAATTAAAAACCCTTTTCTGTGCTCCAGCTTTTCCCTCTGAGAGCCAGAGTTTAGCTCTGAAACACGCAGAGAAGAGCGAGGTTAACAGGAGTTAATGTGAGGGATTGCCCCTATATGTGTACTTACTAGCAAATGCTAGTTGGGAAATCCCTCCCCCTCCTCCGGGGGTGTTGGGGGAGAACTCTGACAGCTCGAATGCTGCTGAATAAGCTCAAAGATGGGGCAGGAATAATGAGCAGGCAGAGGAGGAAAACCTTCCTGGGAATCACTGACAAACAGAGGCAGGGAGGCTGCTTTTCAAGAGCAGCTCTCCCCCTCAACGTGGTGCAGAGTAAAACCCAGAACTGAGTAGTCTGTGGGATCAAGTTGCTTGGTTTCCTTTGTTGTGTTTAAAGCACAGACAAGGCTTCCCACTTTTGGCCTACTTGTTCCTGCAAAGCGACTGAGAGTAATGGGAGGGGGGGTAAGAGGAGAGGAGAGGTTTGTTTGTGTCTATCAGAGCTGCCTGGGTGTGTGACAATACCTCGCACAGCCTTGAATTACCTAACACTGCCGGCTGCAGAGTGTTTATCTGTGGAAAGATACTGCAGCAGTTCACAGATTTGTTGTTTCATGCTCCTCTTCACCCTCAGCGAGAACAGCGAGTGTGTGCGGCAGAAACTGTTCAGTACTATCTCCATCAACTGGTGTCTCCGGTTTACTGTGTACACTCCTGCCTGTTGAATATACACACATGGAAGCACAGTTGCATATACAAAGTACAAAGTAGCTAACAGTGCTACTAGAAACAGACCTGCACTCCAGTCAATTTACATGCAAACAGACACATAAAAGCAGAGGGGCAGAGCAGCAGCTGAGACACTGCAAACAAGCAAATTCGATTTGATGTCTTTTATAGAGCTGCTTCAAAGCCCAGCTACTGACAGGCCTTCTGGAAACACCTCTACACTGAACATGGAGAATAAAGAAACTCATCAAATGTTGCTGCAGGCGATACCAGCTGCCGTATTAATGTGATGTAGAGCTGAAACAACCGCACTGATACTCTGTTTATCTCTAGATACAAAACTGCCAACTAACTTTCCTGATGGTTTTCATTAGAGACAGTTTTCAGGTGCAGTCCCCAGAGATTAGCTTTTTTCTTTTAAAGTTATATTTTTTGGTCTGTTTTTGCTTTTATAAGAAAGGACAGCTGCAGAGAGATAGGGGAAGACATGCAGAAAAAGGTTGTGGTTGGAAGATGAACCAGCAGCCGCTGATGCGCGGGCTATAGTCTCTAAACGTGGGGCTCTCAGACCATCAACACCCCAGTTTGCTGCCTTTTATTATACTATTGGGAATGACAGTGTCTCTATTGCTACCTAAACCCTCCCGCAAACCCAATTTGTACTGCGAGTGTGTGAAATGTATGTCGCTTACTCCGCTAGCCATCCTTGCGACGGGTCAGCAATTTCCCCCCCCCTAGCGGTTTGCGACAGCTTTGACACTTATTCCACAGCTTCACCCTTAGCAAGCTCGCTTTAGTCTGAATGGATCTTTCAGTTTATCACCAGCTACTCGCTTTTCTCCTAAACAGAGTGCTTCCCCCGACTGAAGCAGAGCGCAGGGAAGTAAAGAGAATGGTGCCCAGTTTCATGATTAAAGGTTCCTTTGCATAATTGTAAAATTGCAACATAGTTATAAAGACTTGAATGAATGTGAATATTTCATTGTTGAATTTGAAACGCTGTATAAAGACACTGAAATTCATTGTCCATAATGTGTAGGCTTCTTGTTAATTAATTTAAAATAAATAAGAATGAATGAAATAAATCCCCCCTTAAATACTTTGAAATGTCAGAGAACCATAGTTTTGACTGGGTTGCAGCGCTCTCTGTGGCCCAAAAGGTCTCACTTTGCTGGGCAGGAGCTCTGGCAAATGCCTTGACATTAGCCCTGGAGCCTCCTGCTAGCTAGCCTGTCACATTGCCAGCTGGATTCTGAAATCGATCGGTAGTATAAATAAAGTTTTTAAGGTGACGTACATTTGCACTTCTGCAGTACGGATCGGGTAGGTATCAATCGTAACGACTAACTGCCATAAAATGCATTAAAATACGAGGAGAAGAAGTGACGTAAGTTTCGCACATGCGCAGTTCAAATTGGGATTCCGGGACAATTTGGGTGGCAACAGACCCCAAGGTGCAGATAAACTAAGGCTGTGTCCGAAATGACTCACTTAATCCCTAACCCCTAACCCTCATATGGGGTTCCCCTATATAGCTGACTACGTAGTGAACTCAATCACCGGAGGTTTCGGACACTACCATTGTGACGTTGCCGCTGGAGATGCAATGCATGACGGGATGCCCAACACTGGTGAGTGACCATCGGATGGTCACTACAGTTTGCAATGCTTTATGGGAAATTTTGAGTCGCCTATATGAGGTATTGGAATTGATCACTAAGGTTTCGGACACCCCTCAAAATGGCGCGAAACCCCATAAAGTCGCCTATATAGGGGTTAGGGATCTATTTAGGACAGAGCCTAAGAGTATAAAAGGTTTCTGGAGTCAGCCGTGTCAACCATAACAAACCAGCTAAGGTACTAGGAAAACAAGACGACACTCAGCAAACATTGACAAAGTTGCTGAACAACAGCACCAGCGCCTCAAGACAAGAACAGCAACATTTGTAATTGTTTCATATTTATTTAAATGACTCAGTTTCGAGTTAACTAACCAGCTAGTTATCATATCCATAAGCTGCTGTAATAAAAGACTTCTGCAAACACATTCAATGTTATAATCAAAATCTATAAAATATCTATATATCATACTTGGTCAATAACATTCTCTGACCCCTCACAACTGAGACCAGCTGTTTCCAACTCCTATGATGCCAGGGGCACAAATGATGAAGAGACATTGAGCACAAAAGTTGCACAAAAGACAGACGGAGACAGATGGACTTTTTTTGAGGTAATGACTACTAGTGCAGCAGAGACCTCCAAAGATAATAAGCCCTGAAACAGAATTCAGTGTATTTGTTTTTGCTGGCTGAGATACTACGCCTCTGTTTTGATGTTATGCTACTAGTATCATATAATTACAGGAGTAATAACAGGAGCTCCACTATAGTACAGCAGGGTGCATGTTGGTAAAAAACAATAAATAATAGAGCTTGAAAGTACACAAAGACATGATAGTACAAATCCCTGTCTCCACTCAGAGAGAAGACTGACCGCTGCTGTGTAGTGAGCTGGTAAATAAGTGCAGCCTCGTCTCAATGACTGGCTGCTGCTAGTTAGAGCTCTCTGGCCTTGTCAGGAAGAGGCAGCGCTGCAGGAACAGTGTTCAGCCGTAATGAGCACTAGAAAGGCCTTGTAAACAAAAATCAGTGAAGTGGGAGTGGGCTGGGTGAGGAATACATTTGACACTAACAAGCACACAACAGGCATGATGCAACACGACAAAGTGAGGCCGCAGCGTATCAGCCTGAGCAGAACAAGCAGCTGTGATGTTTCCTACACTCAGGAAAACGGTCGGTTGTGCAAAATACAGACACACCCAGAGGAAGATACTGCACAACTGTGGCTCTTCACCCGTAAATAACTTGTGCTCAAAGTTAAAAGGCAAAGAAAAGAAAGATTCATACCTATTGTATAATCCACTTTTCTGTCAGTCATGTTACATATTTAGCATTTTAAGCAGAAATGAAGTTTTAGAATCACCAGGAACATAAAAGATATTTGGGTGAGTAGCTGGAACTGCACTCAGTCCAAGCAGAGCTCAGTTTCGGCACAAACAAATGAGACAGACGCTCCACCAGACAACAGATAGGTTTCATTTTGGCTCATACACAGCTACTACTCACAGAATTTAAGCTACTTTGTGTCAGCTGATATGACCTGCGACTGAGGTGTGTGACACTCTGTGTCTGCCAGCAATGACACGCAGAAATCTGAGTCTTCAGACTGACATCTCTTACTCAATTTTGTCTTGCTAACCAAGCTATGAGATTCAAGTAAAAGGTGAACCAGACATAAAAACAATAGTAATCCCAGCTGAGTTTCTCATACACCAAATGTGCAGCATTCAAGTGATACAAACCACAGAACAAGTTTCACTTGAGGAACACTGTCCTAATAGTCTGAATGAACTGATGTTGAAACAGTGATCATATTCACAGTTTAAAACAATAATGCCTCACCTGAAACTACCTTGAGAGTACTTGAATACTTGGGTCCAGGCCCAGGTTCCTGAAATGAAACCACCCTCAGACTCAGGAAAAGAGGAGAAAACCTCAGATATTCAGATTCAACTTTGGAGACTTAAACGCCACTTACACTCTGGGACCTAAGACTTAAAATATAGTATGTTTACTGAAAAAAGGTGACTGATTGTATTTATTGCTCTTAATTGAACTTCTTATAGTCAGACCAACATGACTATATGATGTGATTGGGGATTGATATTCTCCCCGGTGTATATGACTCAATCGAGCTGAATCTGGCCTTAGCGTTTCAATCACAACACTGCTTTTAAAGTTAAATTTTTATGAGTGTGAACTTAAACAGACACTCTGCAGTCTGAGGCAAACCTGTCAAACCTGTGTGCAGACGTTATGACTTATCAGTTAATTAAATCCTTTGGCAAGAATCACAACGTACTAATGCCGCTGAATAGAAGAACCTGGAACGCAATAACAACCAAAGCATGGCATTACATGAAGTTTATTAATGTTCTTTTGTTATTTGTGTTCTGCAGAAATATGAAAATCAATAACAACGCACAACTTAAACACACTTTGTTGAATTATCTGTGCATGTATTTGTCTGACAACTTTTTCAGCTTTAGGTGTAAACACAGGGGTGGTGTTGGACAGGCAGGTTTCTCAGCGAGAAGCAGGTGATAACAAGCTCAGTCTGAAGCTCAAGTCCTCTAAGCAGGGTGTCTGGCACAGCTTGGGCTGATAGCAGCTGAAGATGACACACGTACAGCCACACCGACACACACTGACACAAACACTACCTGCCTAGAAAATGTGTATATCCCTGCAGGGGAGTTGATTTCAGCAAGATCTCCAGCTGGCTGAAACCTTCTTGATGTCTTCATGCATCTGCACTCCTGACACTTAAACGCAGAATAGAGACCTGCTATTCCACCCATACGATTTTTTCCCAGCCAGACAGTGCGTGACCAAACCCTCTCTAGGACTAAGCTAATGCGTGTCTGGACAGCACTGGATGTAAATCATTTACCACAGAATAATCCAATATGTAAGTAACGGTTCCAGACACTGGGCTGGAAGAGGACGGTGTGATATATGCACCCGTCTAATCTTTGGCCTCAATCCTGCTATAATCCATCTATAGGTTACAGCCTATTAAAAACAGCCTACATTGTGGGATTATAATGCGATGCCTATCATGACATTTTAAGATCGGCACTCCTACACACTCCCAAAACACATCCTTCGCAATACGCAGGGATAAAATAGAAGCTCATGCAACAGACAGCCGGTGCAGAGAAACATGTCAAACACAGCACCACACACAAAGCTTCTGCTTTGTATTAGCAGATAAGACATACATCTCTTCTTTTGTAGCATAAAAGAAAACATCTCCGGTTAAAGAAGCTGTCATCCAAGAACCATCATCAACGATTGTTCAAAGCAATTAGCAACCCTACGAGCGACTCCATCAGCATGCAGCTGTCACTCCATTGATTGGAGCTGACTCACTGCTGGCTCCAAAGAAAGAAACACGGTGTAGTACAACAACAAAGTGATGTAATTGGCCGTTAACAGTCATTCCATCTCCTCTAAATCACACACAACTCTGAGACTGACTCAAGTTCAGCTCAGTCAATCTTTGTGACAAACAAACAAGTCCCTAGCTTACCTCACCATACGCTGATTTATGATCGGCTTCAAAGGCAGAAAGTCGGAGAGGAAAATCCCACCTGACAGCAGGGAAAAGATCAAGCTGGGAAACATAAATGTCAGCACACTTTGAATAACAACAGAGTGGTATTTAATACTGATGCTGCAAAGCCGTGATCTGCTGATTTCTTACGACATCGTGAGTCATCGAGTTTCTATTAGTGAGATATGGTGAAAAAACGCACATCCTGACTTCCTGAGGCCCAATGTGATACTGTTGAGTCTTTATTGTTATTATGCAGGTCAACGATTTTTGTGTTATAATAAGAATTAATGGAGGCAGAGAGCAAACTCTCAAATTATTGGCAACACAAAGACAGTAGATTTAAAGACCCACTCCTCTGAAAATCATGTTTTCTTTGTTTTTTATATGTTCATATGGCATTTTTCTGATCCTACAGTCATATCATGAGAAAACTAAGAGCAAAATTGCATTTATGAGTAGTTCCTCATTCAAATCACTGTGAACCTCCGGCAGACCCAAACATCAGATTCAGACACGGTAAGATTTCCTACGTCACAACTCCAAACTCCGCCCCCAGCACCCCACTCTTCAGGCCAGACTCCGAGAAGTAGAGAGGATGATCGCTGAACAAGTGTGTGCGTTAAAGGATTGCAACGCTCGTGAGAAAGCTAATTATGATATTAATTTTCATCCAAGTACCCAAAGACATTAGTGTCCGAGAGCTGAACAACTCCTACATTACCTGCTACTTGTTAGGCTGCAAGCTGGCATGAAGAGGAGGGTGTAGGGCAGAGCAGTTTGCCTCCACGACTCAGAGGCAAATTGCTAATGAGCTGCTGGAGCTCTGCAGAAGAAAAGCCCTTCAAAATGACAAGTAACATGATTTGGCTAAAAACTTCATAATCACAACTTAAAGACCACTGAGAACATTTTAAGTGGTCAAAAAAAAAAAGATCGGAGTGGGACTTCAAGGGGCTTACGTGCCAAAAGTAACGTAATCAAAAACTGTGACCAAACAATGACTGCTCGTCTGTAACTGTTCTTTATTCTCTAGATCAGGGGTTCTCAACCTTTTGCAAGCCGGGCCCCCGCAAAGGTGGGTCAATGCAGTTGAAACGCGAGGCCACGAGCTGACCCTGAGAAACGGGATGTGAATAATATCAGTGGATTATTAAACTGCTGGAGCTGGATGACTGATAATGCTGACTAGTTTAGACTTCAGAGTGAAGGTAAGACATTTTTCCTGAAGGTTTGATCAGTCTTGTCTCTGCTGGGATGTGCGGTGGACTGAGTTTAGGACATTTTATATTTTTTGAGGTCACATTTCCTCCGTTAATTTATATCAGATCTCCGTTAAACAGTGGTGTGGTGTTGTGTTCAGCATCTAAAATGATCATCTGACCTTCACATCTTTTCATGAGGAGAAGGAAGGATTCATTTCCTGTGCTGCAGGTGGTCAGTGGGGGGGACCTCTTGATATTTGGCTTCATGGTCTGTAAACACTTGTAGCATCTATTTTGATGTACAATCTTTGGTTAACACACACAATGGAGACCTGAAGCCTTCAATATGATGTCTTGATGACATAAATAGTCACCTGATTTCCTAAAGAGTCCTCTAGGAAAGTTACGCTCAGTGTAAGAGATGCTAGGAGACCGAACAATAAACACATTTCGAAATTAAACAGCTCTTTTAAAAGCCTTACACTTTATAGCTTTCAAGGATGAGCATTATGTCCTTGTGAGATAGTGTGAGAGTACTACAGTGTACCACCTCCTATCCACTACTACTGTGAGCCAGCTATTGATTGGCTCTGTGCATTACCACTGTGAAAGAGGAGAGGGTGCTGAAAAGCTGAAACGTGTGAAGCACAATAGCAGGCAGCCTTGCAGAGCTCCTTGAAGGAACACAGCCCACACACACACACACACACACACACACACACACACACACACACACACACACACACACACACACACACACACACTAAACTTCTGTCAAATCTGGTGCACATGATGCACATGAACAAGTTCACAAGCAAGAACATGTTGAGTACAGTCTCACCTTCAGGTTGTTCTCTGATGTGACAAAGTTTTTAGTTTGATTTTTTTTTGATTTGGTTCATCTTACTCAGTGACAAGCCGAGCATAGAGCAAGTCACATGACCTGAACCCAGAAACAGAACCTCCAACCATTACTTGGTAACATCATCTCACCATTTTTCGACCTCACCACCTTCTGAGGAGAATTTCTTGTTCACAAGTTCAAACATGTTCTTATTTGAATCTGACAAAGAGGCAGGCCTTTGTGTTTATAATGAGAAGAAAGCTGCAGGTGTGGAGTAGGGGTGGGAGAAAAAAATCGATACAGCATAGTATCACGATATTTTGTCTGGTGATATATCGTATTGTCACATTTACCAAGTATCCAAATTCATTGCTAGTATGAAGTCAAATCTATGATAATGGAAAAATAAAATCAACTGTTTGTCCAGTGAGGTTGTTAGAGGTGATGTAATAGAGCAGGAGAAAGTTAGTACAACAAATACAGCAGCACCTGGGGAAAGACATTAGGAATGAAAGCAGGGCACAAATGAGATGGACCTGACACATGAGGTTTGTAAGATGTGCTACATGAAAATAAAATACAGTGTAAACAAGACGAACAAAAAGGAAAGACAAATGCTAAATTAGCTAAATTACAATATATTGTATAACTCACTGTATTGGAAAATGTTTAAAATCGTAATAATATTGTATCTTGGCCCAAGTATCATGATAATATCATATCGTGGGGCCACTGGTGATTTCCGCTCCTAGTGTGTAGTTTGTGTGGGTACCAGAATTGAAAGAAGTTGGGTGAGCATTCAAAAGTTGGAGAGCACATTTGCTTTCAGGACTTCCCTCATAATGGCAGTGGATAAATGATTTATCCTCACATAATGAAAAGACAAAGAGTCATGTATTTAACACTTTCAATGATACACCTGACCCCAGATTTGCACTATTTTGAACACTGTCTGACTCAAGTAGAGCACCATTTTATCTATATTTTGTTGAAATGCCTCAATTTTTATGAAATTTGGAATGATCTCACACAATGAGACGATCCTCAGGTCATAAAATGTAGTTACACTGTCAAACACAGAATGCAGATAAGATTTAAATGGAAAAAAAAGGAATTTAAGAAAGAAACAAAATGGAATCAGAGACAAGTTGGAAAACGGCTTTCTGGAGTTAACATCTGCTTTGAATGCAGCATAGTAATTTATTTGATAGGTGGAATAAAAATGATATGCTTATGTTATATCAATAATAATATGTAAAATAATGTATTAAATTTACATTCCAAAATAAAATTTTAGAAAACGTACTACATGGGGCCCTTCAATCCCCTATACCCTGTCCCTCACATCTACTTTAATGTTCAACCTATATCCTGACGATGGGGTGCTTAAAGGCTTTAAATATAGGTCTGTGATTCAGGCTGGATAATGAGGCTATGGGTGCGATAATCTGGCATGAGCCTGAATGCTTATCGCCAGCTTTGTATTATTGTGTCCTCTGCGCAGCCCACTGATTGGCTGATGCAACCAGTCATATCATCATGGGAGCGTACTCCAAAAAGCCCAAACTATCTCATATTAAAACCCTTGAAAAAGAGGAAAATACATGTTACATCTTATCAAACCCTTCTAAATCTCCGCAGATGTGTGACCCTACATTACAGCACAATCTACATTAAAGCCCAGCAAGCATCCCTGGAGAGTATAGTAAACAAGGGGATGCATGTGCACAGCAATAACAGCACTGTGTAACCTCGCTCTAAACGGCCTGCTCTACCTTTACTCCCTTTCTTTCAGGATAGAGTGCTCCAATGTGCCCACTCACTCTAAGTTTGCAGCACTCCAACAAAAGACGGTCTCAGCAAATCAATACGTGTGTTCAAAAGAAACTTCGCCATCTCACTGCTGCTTACTGGAAAAGACTGTTTCATCAGGTGAAGGACAAAGACTGAAGATGTATTTACAGAATAAAGGGATGCTTCTAGGTGTTCAAACACCTCTAATGCACAAAAATGTAATTTAACATAAGTCAGGCATGTTAATGTACGACAGCTTTAAAAATGATGAGTAAAAAAGACAGTAAAGAGGTTTTTTTTTTATGTAAACACAATCTATAACTCAGCCTGTGCCAATAAGTCCATTAGTTTGTTATATTTGTACTATGTGGGAGCAGACTTTGATTTTTCCATCTTTCCACGCTTGAAGAAGCAGCAACCCATCTTTCCAGTTTAGATGGAAAACACAGCCACTCCAAAGCTTTATGGATTTTGTGATGAACTTGAGGTTAAAACAGGACCGCTGAAGTAATTTGGATGACAATCCAGAGCTGAAATAAGCAACCAATAAACCTTGGATGTGCTGTGCCGCGGAATGCATTTTGCTTTTCATATCAGAGATTAATATTGTATGGGGATAAACTCATCTTTGCTACGTTGCCAAATTGCTTGGCACTCAAGAGAGTGAAAACAAAGTGAGAAAGAGAGAAAGAAAGAGAGCGCATAGCCGTGAAAGTGGGAAATTGCTCTGCTTAAAATGTGCATCAGATTTTACTCGTTCACTGCCAGTGGAAGAGCTTCCACTTCAACCATTCTCCTATCCTTGAAACTCAATACCTAACCAAACCAAACTCATATTTCAATCAAATGCATCTTTCCATAAAGTTAGCCTATGTTTATTTTCCACCCTCATGCCCACATGAAAAGACAGACACCAACTGTAATCTTTGTTTCTGTGAGAGACGCCACGTCTCCACAATTAGAGTCCTGCTTCTCAAGTTAATTCAATTGTCTCTGGTTCATGGGGGATAAATAAAGTCCCCGAGCACTGAACACGCATCTTTTGTCAGTGTCCAAATTCCTCACATCAGTCTACTCGTCCAGAAATGGAGAGGATACAGCCCTGAGAAAACTGCCTCGACATTTTTCACACTTCTTGGCTGTTACTGTCCTCAAGGAAATGACAAGTATGAATGACGATGATGCAGGAAAAACAGAACAGAAACTGCTGACGGATTATAAAGAATAATCATAGCAAGTTAATCTTCCTTTTCAAGCCAATCATTCTCACAATAAAAGTTAAGATTACTAATTATTCAAACCCTCTATTTTAGTAATAATTCTATTAGTTCCAGTTGATAAATAAACATATGCAGCTCCTGCTCTATTTGATTTTTGAGCAGTGAGTGGGACAAAACAGTCCCACTGAAGAAGTCACCTTCAGCTTGTGTTTCTGTATTTCCAGACGTTTTACAGAGAAAACAATCAAAATAAGACTGATGTGCCCCACACTTCTTTTCGTAAAACTCCATTTCAGCTGAGAAAAGTAGCTGGATGGTTTAGAGGCGTATTGCACAATCACAATGTCCCTGTTTTAAGTCCAGCAGGAGACCTTGGTTATGACTCATACAACTCCCCCTTTCTAATTTCCTGTCTTCACCATCGCTGTCAGCTGTCATATTAAGTACAAAAAAAGGCTTATAAGAAATAAACTCAAAAACCTCTCCTGTGAAATCATGACGCTGTTCAATGAGAGCAGGAAGTGATGATTTCTGCTAATTTGTGTGTTTTTGCTTTTATTTCAAAAGAACAGCTAGAGAAAGGCAGGGATCGTTGGCCATGACCACAGACTGTATCAAGGCCAGAGTCTCTATCACGAGAACTCCCTGGTTTCTGAAGAGAGGTTTTCTAGCCAACTGAAGGCTGACGCCATATTGGAGTTCATTGTTGAGGTAAGAAACCGATAAGTCTGTATCGATGTATGTAACAGGGAAATCTTGGGTCTGGTGCTCCTGCTCTGCACTATAAAAACTCAGATGGTTGGTGTTAATAGATGAGGGGGCACAGAGCTGGAGATGGACCAAACATGGATCTGGTGGAAGTCTAGTGCCAGCTGGTAAGTCAGCTCCACATTGCCTCTATTTATGTCTTCAGAACAAAAAGTCATAAAAGAATAAAAACTCTGAGCAAAGGAGACACAAATAAAGACATGAGCTTTACAGCCTGAAATGTTTTTTTGTAGCAGACTGAAACCATGTATAGTTTTGCAGTAAAGGGCGCTCCAAGTCCCACCTCGAACTTTTTTTACTTTTTTCTTCTCAAAGTGTTCTCAGTGGTCTTTAAGTCATTAGCCAAAATCACTTCACTTGTTTCATTTTCAAGAGCTTTTCTTCTGTAGAGCTCCAGGAGCTCATTAGCAATTCACCTCTGAGTTGTGGGTGTAGCTTGTAGTCTAACATTGCCAGTGCAGTGGAAGTGGCAGGTAACATAGGAGTTATTTAGCTCTTGGACACTAATGTCTTTAGGGGCATGGTGGAAGTTAATATCATTATTAGCTTTCCTACGAGCATTGCACTCTGATACCGAACACATTTGATCCCCCATTGTCCTCTCTACTTCTCAGGGTCTGGCCTGCAGAGTGGGGCACTGGGGGTGGAGCTTGGATTCGTGACATAGAAAATCCCACTGTGTCTGAACCTGCCATTTGGGTCTGTGAGAGGCTCACAGCGATTTGAATGCAAAAATACTCAAAAAAAAAAAGTTGCACTTAGTTTTCTCATGATATATTCTGTAGCATCAGAAAACGCTATATGAACACGTAGACAGCAAGAAAAACAGGATTTACATCAGAGTGGGTCCTTAAACACAAATGGAACTTTTGGGGTTTTTGCAGCCAGACTAAAGTGGACACAGAGCTGACCTGTACCCCAAAGTCAGGTAGACAGAAAAAAGGATCTTTATAGTACATTGAACAATGGCAGCACATGACTAAATGTTCTGATATCACTTCCACTCAGAAATCAGAGAGTAGCCTCCTCCCTTTCTGTTTTACTCTTGCAAAAAAAAAACAACTAATGAACTATGGCTTCAATAAATGTGACGAAAAAAAAAGCCCCCAAACCAGATAATACACATGCCAAGCTGCTGTCTTTTATGTTTAAGGAACTTTGTTGTTTTGACACATATTTTTAATGCAACTTTCAATGAGACTTCAAACTCTTTATTATGAAATAATTGTTTTTATCGAAGTGCAGCACCAGTGGTTTGATGTTGCATGCACAGTCAGAGGTCTGGAGTTTGACATTGTTGGAAAAGATGTCTTCATCTGCTTCAAGAGCCAGGTAAGTCTCACTGGGTTCGGACAGGAGTATCAAACAAACTGCCACTCTCGCATCCTTTGTGGTCCAACCAATGACCATGGAGTCAAAGTAGGTTTCCTCATCAGAGGGGCAGCAACCACAGGCTGAGGTTCTGAGGCTCTCTGCTGTCCGGTATGATTCAGCGTGAAAACTCCCCTGTGAGGCCAAGCTTTTCATTAGCATGGAGCGAAGTGTGGGAGGGCGGCTCAGAGTGCTGTCTGCCCACTCAGCTGTAGTGTGGGCCACAAACTGCACTGGCAAAAAAACATTATGCAACCACCATGCCATTGTGTACAGAGGAAGGGTTACCACAGCAACAGGACTCAGAGACTGAGCAGAGGAACCGGCACTGGTTGGAGGAAGGAAAAGACTGGTAGATAATCCTGGGTGGCTGTAAACAGTGTGTGAGGGACAGTGTGTTTTCGTACAGATATTGATTCTAGTGTAGATGTATGAATGTCCTAAAGGAAGTTTCTTTTTTTAGGCCTGAACAACTTTTATCCCCCCCCAAAAAGACATGCAACTTTCTTGTGTGTTTGTTTGAATACAGACTGGTGTAATGTCTTCAAGTAATAATATATAGCACACTTAAACAGAAATAACTCAGAAAATCTAAGATTTCAGGTCTTGACTTGAAGTGAGATCTCACGACAGATGTTTAGGCTTACTTTGACTGCAAAGCCGCCAAATGTGAACTCAGGAGGGAGGAGTCTCATTAGCAGATTCAGAGACTCCAAGCGACAGCGCTGACAGACAGACCTCTGACAGAAAGCCAAATGAGAGGCAGGCGGTGTTTGCCCTTGTCTAGTAGCCACAGTGAAAAGCCATTCAACATGTCAGAGGAATGTCATCCACCTCCCCCAGCTCCAAGGTTTTAAGGCGGTGGAGACAATAGACACATTGTGCTTAGAGGTAGACAGGGGTGAAAGGTTTCCTTTACCATCTTCAGACCTGTTAAGGTCTACAGTCACTGTGGTTTCACAGCTTTTTTTTAACTGTAAAGAGCTCCAGAACAGATTCCACAAGCCAAAGAACTCTGTTATTAAGATCCTGGGGAAATACAGGTGAGGAAAAAGTCTAGAATATAAAGATTATCATATTGGTACCTGGACTCTTCTTTGTGCTGGTTTAAAACAGATGGACCTGGACAAAAGTAATGAGCCGTGATTGTAACAGTGCAACCAGGATAAGAATAAAACAGCATCACGACTTCAAAATCAAACACTTTACTCTAAGAAAGTGTGAACACCAACAATCCATAAAGCATCCTCACTCCCTGTGTTGGTGCAAGGTGACGGGCACTGCTTGGGATTTCTGGAGAAATGCAACTCCTGACCAAAAATGAAGAAACTAGCAAACGCTTTGATTGATTAGAAGGCTAGGAACATGAACCTGTTTAACTGAAGACAAACACTGAGACCAACTTGATACCCAGCTTTGCATACAAGCTGAGAGAAGAACAAACTGCAGGAGGTGAGAGGGGGCCTGATGGTGCATCAGCTGGTCCATCCATCATCTCCTGTTATATTTCGTGCTTGCTCTTTTAAACGGGGCCCCTCTGTGCAGCTGAAACTGACATTCAGCAGGTTTCAGGGAGGTTAACTCTGTCAGGGAAAGTTGTGCAGACAGGTTTTATCAGTTTTGTGAAGAGGTTGCTGTGACCCTGTTTTTAGGAAACAGTCCTTAAAGTGACATTGTAAGATGACAAATGCCTAATGATGGATGCACTTAATGATTTATGGTGATGACAGCAGGATTAATGGAGATCAATCCCCCTCCATTCTGACCTTTGTTGACATCAATTCAGAGTTTAGAAAGCCCCTGGCTTTCTTCGATTGTCTCCAAGTAGAAACATATCGCTGACAAAACAAAGACTGATGTTAAAGAAAAAGATGTTCAACAAAACCAAACACTGAACCCTGGGTAAGTCTGGATATTTCCAAGGCAACAGTGATCCTCCTGGATACAAGCAACAGAAACTATCTGAAATAAAACTGTGTTTAGATCAAACTGACAAAACAAACTGGGTCAGTTTCAATTTCTGTTGACATACACTATGAGGATATAGTTCAGGTTACTGACCTTTGACCAGTCAAATATAAATCCATGATTTAATGCCCATTCAAATCTTATATACATGGATAAAGAAAGTCCCAATACAGATTAAAAGAAAAGAAGAAATAAAGGAGAATGAAGGCACCGGCTACTTAGTCATTGATTTGAGTGGATGAGTGGAAACAGGACTGCTAATGCGAAGCCTGTCATACAACAGATGGTGATGTATATCATAACGTCAACAAAGCTGGAAATCTGTGCAAAACAACAATGAGGAAATCCACAAACTGACTTTGTCGGCTTAATGATGAGTGATGCTCTAAGAGAAACACAACAGCATACAATTGTAACGATATAAACACACAAACAGACAAACGTTACCGATATGTCTTTTTAAGCCTTGGCTTAAACCTTATAAGCACTGAGGATCCTATTATTTAAAAGAGCTTAGTTTGACAATTTGACAAGCACACTATTTTATTTTTAGACTTTAATCATATTTACATTATACTGCTCTGAGAAAACATATTTAACCAACATATAAGCTTTGTCTGCTGTGTAATCGCCATTTTAGTCCAGTACCGAGCCAAAAAGTTTCCCAACCAGACAGCACGTAGCATCAGACATTCAGTCTGCGGAGAGCCAGCCAGGCAAGCCTGAGCCAGACTGAGGCTTAAGGTAATATATCAGCGCATACATTAGTAATACTTTGAGCCTTCAGAGTATTTTCCAACAATGATCTCAAATCCATCCAGGAGGGCTGAG
Organism: Xyrichtys novacula; assembly: GCA_962446985.1. NCBI lineage: Eukaryota > Metazoa > Chordata > Actinopteri > Labriformes > Labridae > Xyrichtys > Xyrichtys novacula. Next base: position 26,364,568 of record OY660875.1, read on the forward strand.
GATGTTTTTCTCACAGTGCTTCACATCATTTTGGATGCAAATAAAGCCAACCAACAGGGGAAAAAAAACAAACACCATCTATGAGAGTGAATAGAGGCAGTGGAGGATTTTTATAAGTATTTTCCAAAAAAAAAAAAAAAGGCAAAAACTTCAATCAAGATGTACTTTTAGTGTGGAAAAAGAAAAGGCATCAATCCCTCTTGTGCTCCCATACTGTTTTGCGTGATCAGTCATTAAAATGTCAAGAAGAGTGTCACATAATATGATGTTATCAAAGCATGATCCATGTTTATATCTTAGTATAAAAGCCATATATGTCTTGATATCATAGGTTAGATATTGTTGATTAGCTTATGGCACATAATCTTGGGGCTATTACTGCCTATGCTAAAGGTAAAGATGTAAAAGAATGCCAGTAAAAACCAGGGCTGATACTGAATCGATCCAATGTTAATTTACCAACAATACTGTGTGGAAATGAGGAGTGGGGACACTCAGTGGACTAGATCCAAACACATGCGACAAACAGCCAATAGAAACTCTCCATACTGAGTTCTGTGGGAAAACTCTCAGTGCTTAAAGTCAAACATTAACTAATGAGCTTTAGTATTTAATATATTATTTAATCTATCTTAGGAGTTGCCAGTCATCCCTCCTCTAAATGTCACTAAAACATGACTAATAAACTGCATATAGCTGATCTTTCTCAGAGGCAGTATGTTGATCCTTCACGGCAGACATTTTCTGTAACATAAAAACTTATCAGTTTGTCCAGCAGGTGACTTCTTCTGCCAAATCTAACACCTCTCCTTTGAGTTAGGTGCATCAGCTAACCAGGTGCAATAAAGATGCAATTAGATACAGATAAATGCATGGCTCTAAGAGGAATTGATATCAGCTGCAACCAGAATTCAGCTGATACACCAGCGCAGTGCTTGATAAAGTAAAAGCCTGAATGATGACACTTCAGTTAATTTACAGTGCAGGAGAGACTCTTGATGGTTTTGGCCATTAACTGAGAAAACCTGCATTTATTCACAACAGTAATCCTTGAACTGATTGGGAAAAGAAATCTGCATATGCAAAAATAGTCTTAATCCCTGCGTTATAAACCAGTAACTATTTTTGGTTACTCAATGTAGCTTAAGAGAACTGGGCCGTGCAACTGAGATCTTTGTAGGAAGATGTACAGTAGTCCCACGTTTGGTGCTGCTTCTTCTCTGGGAAATGTCTTCAACCTAAGTGGGCGAGCATGTGTGATAAGAAAATAGATATCCTGCAGAATAACCCATCAATAACACTGTTACATAACCACCTTACCTCTTTTGAATGTAATGAAACATGTATTTACACACTCTTTGTCAAATGGAATAAAAGTTTTCACTATTTCAAACTATTCTCCGGCGGAGTCCAACAAAGTTATGTAAAACCATCAGATTTAGTGTTAACTGTCGTTAATAGAGAGTGTGGAGGTAACACAAGGAGGGTGAAGGACATGAAAGGGTGAAAGTTGTCTCTCCACCATGTTTTTACCCCCTCAGTTTCCACGCTCCACCGCCTGCAGTTCTCTCCTAATTGACCACAAAAGGGTTGTAGCTCCCCCTCCATCCCCTCCACACACGCAGGCGCACAGAACATGACACCCCTGCTTTTCACCCGCTAACACAGTTGGCAGGGATCCAATTATCCTCCATTGACTGCGGGGATTAATTGAAAATAACTCATTACGCTTCTTGAGGACATTCCAAATGAGTCTGATTTCAATTTGACTCATAAGCTGACCGTAATTTGAAGAGTCTGACCCCGGTGATCACAAGGCTTAAGTCATCCGGGCAAAGACAGACACACACAGAAAGACACACAGACGGACGGACGGGCCCTGCAGACAAAAGGAAGAAAATCTGACTTCAAACCTGAACCCTGCAGGAGGACTGTCTGCCAGAAAATCTGCACCATGGTTTCCTTCTCCTCTCCTTTTAGCTCTCTTCTTAGTTTTCTTTTTCTGGCACTTCTCTCTTACAGGATGAACTTACAGTCACAGTGAATATCATCATGCCTCTCTGACACATTCATTCCTCACTACTACTAGATGATGTTGGCAATACGGGAGGAAGCTCCGCTTTTGCACTCAGTGAACTCAGTGTTGTCAACTGAATAACTGAGATTTATAAACATGTAAGACAGAGACAACCAAAGGATGTTTTGTTAATATCAATGGCACCTTCTTATGCTGTCTTTCTACCTTGTTGGTTCACTTGATCTCTTACAAGTCAGGGTCGGGCATGTATTTATTGAACTTAAAGACTACACACTGCCCTTACCTTTAAACCATTCAGACTTAGGCTTGTATCTTATTATTTAATGTCTCACACACATTTGCTCCTCCTGCTCCTTTCCCTGTGTGGCTCCTCTTGCTCCACCTGTGGCTGTGTGATGGTTTGTACTCGCCGCTTGGCACTCCTAAACTTGGTTACGCATTAATCTGAGCTGAGGTATTATTGCCTCCTGGCCCCTAGGTGGGTACACTCACCAAGAAAAATGCCCATTATGCCAAATTGCCAGAGCAGCCCTGGCGATGGCTCCCTCTCCCCCTTACTCCTGATACAAAATGAAGTGAGGAGGAGAGGGGGGAGGGGCAGAGCATACATACACACTCACACACACACACACACACACACACACACACACACACCGCTGTGGAGGAAGAGGGGATGCGCAACACAGCAGGCAGAACAAAAATCATCTCTCTCAATTATTCTGTATTTAATGGTTCAAAATATGTTGTGTTCTGTTAGGAAACATTTACAGTTTTTAGTTTTGAAACTGCAAAACTGTAAAACAATCCCCAACTATTAGCTTCTGATTCTGCCCAGGGGGGACACCCAACATGTATTTTTTCTTCAACACAAAGTCACTGGTTCATTTGTTACTTGTCTCCAATCGCCGCAGCTTTGCAGATAATAAGCAATAAGATTTCACTAATTAATAACATGGATCAACAGAAGTAAAATCCTTTGAATCAAGAAGAGGCAACACTGCATCAATGCGACAGCGCTGCAGCCCCCTAGGGAAAGGAGGGTGGGTTAGTCTGGGTGGGTGGTGAGTGACAGGCCTCATCAAGGCCACTCCTGCGACCCAGACTGCTCCTCCGCCCAATAATTCAACCCGGGGTAGGGGGGTAAATCTAGGTCAGTGGATGGGGCACAGTCTGCAGCAGTGTATGCCTGGCATGAGCTGGTAGTTTTGTTGTTTGAGAAAAGCATGTTACAGTTTCCCCTGGAGAATATTCAGCAGAATTACGATCAATGATCTGCATATAAACTAGCTGTTTCTTGAGGGAAAAAGAGACTCTAAATCATATCTCTGTTTAATACAGGAGCCCATGTGAACGTCTTGCATATATAATCCTATTTTGTATTCATAGAAAAAAGTCTTTGGGGTGATTTTTGCAGAGAAATAACCCAAATACAGTTCCAGTTTGATGCTTTTATGTTGATTTGCATTGCAGAATCCCCTCAGAAATACACGAACCCCTCTCCTTCTGCAGATGGTAACACCACATACACACAATGAGGGCCAATTGGTGGAGAGCCACACAGCGGTTACATTAATGCTGGCTAACAACAGAGGCAGAGCGCTGCAGAAATATGCAAAGTGTGAAACTGTGGGCCAGATTAAAGGCAAGGACTCAAAATGCCTTCCTCAGTCGGCTTAGTTCATCTTTTTCTCTCCCAGTCAGCCAGAAAGTGGCTGAGTCAGTGCGCCCATTAACAAAAGTCAACATGGAAACAGAAGAAAGAAAGAAAAAAAAAAACAGAACTCACATGACACCATCAGTAATTCTGCTCGGCCTGTTTTTGTCATGCAGACTTGGAGGCTGCTCTGTTTTGCTAAAGAAGAGCTGAGCTGAAGTAGCCCTCATAGGCTGCCAACAACACCAACATTAGAATAAAGGGATAATTATCTAAACTAATACTGTCATTACATAAAAGATCAGACATCAGTGTTGTCTACTTGTGACATGTTTGGAGTTTCTCTTCTGTCAACAGCAATTATTAAATTCTGTTACAGTAGAGCAGTGTTACAGACATCCTCCTACTAAAACAACCAGGAGGGAATCACCCAAGAGTTGTCTGCCGTGTAGCTTTGATAAAAAGTGACTAGGACTGTGGTTAAGGAGCATTTAAGTTATGGATCAAAGATTAAAAATGTGCTTATTTGAATAGATAACATGATCGCAGAGATGTGAAAATATAGCAAATAGACAGCTGATTATTTTTTATTTGGTATCAGATTGACATCTTTGAGTGTCTTCTATTATCTTATGATGTGAAAAGTATGACACCATGTTTATATCTGACTGAAATGAATTTGCTTTTTTGCAACCATAACTGTCTCCACACACCAAGCGTGAGTTAAAATCATTCGCGCAAATGAATTACATGTTAAGTCAATGCACAAACACGATTAGACACTCCTACGACTCTGGCAGTGCAAATTACGTGAATAAGGTTAATCTCAATTTGAGCGGATATATTTGTATCACAATAACCAATCAACACGAAGGTTTCCGGGTGACGTATGAAAACAGACAGTTGTTCACTGGTATCTAAAATGGAGGACAAACTGATTGAGTCGAGTGTGGGTGCCCCGAATTATATGATACCTTTTCTTTCAATTACCAAAACTAGAATAAAAAGGAGCTCACCTGGAAGCAAGTGAGTGAGGAGGTCGGATTACCTGGTAAATTGTAATAAAACCTTTGTCTATCACTTGATCCCGACGGTTAAATTGGCAGGGATTACCGTTGAAATTACCAATGACACGCAAATGAAGCGAGTAAATACTATTCATACACGCGTCTAGATTCGTGCAAATTAAGCAAGCAGATGATTTTACTCGCAATTGGTGTGAGCGCCCTATAACAGTGTCCACAGGGGGCGCCAAACTGGCAAACCAAAAGTTCCTTACAGGAGCTTTAAAGTGACCCACATGTTTAATTTAAAACTCATATCCCAGAACATAATGCAAGAAAGTTAAATGCTGATTACCCCCTACTTATTTTAGCACCATGTACTGATCAAGAAATAAAAGCCTGATGATAACCTCGGGTCTTCAGCAATTCCTCAATTGGCTGAAAAGGCCTTCAGCACTAATTGAGTGTGTTTATTCCTGCAGGTAGACAGGCCTTATAAAACCACTATGAAACACTGGATGACACTTGAATGGTGCTTTTCCCATCACTTCATTCTGAGGAGGTATCAGACAGAAGACCCTTTGAGATGCTAGACGCTGTGAGGTCTTCAACTAATTCCCCTGTGATCTACAGTTTGAAGAGAGAATTTTCTGCCAATCTGTGAGGCAATTACGGATCAGCTGGGCACAGATGTAGCCAGAGCTCTGCTTATTAGAGGGAAGTATTTGGAGAAGACCAGCAGCGGCAGCAGCGGGGGCATATTCTATGAGGAGCCTTTTAAATGCAGGCTAACTGGTCTTTTTGGACCCAGTTCAAAAGGGAGTATTTGACCACCGATGCACGGATTGTTTCACACTCCCTAACACAGCTCCACTTGCAGGTAACAACTTGACTCCTCTCCTGAGGATCAACAGTATCCCACAATAACTCAAGCAATTCTCTAAATGACAATTCACTTTACACCTCTGATGATTCCACCTCCCTGACTTGCTTCAGGGGGATTGATAAAGGCTCACAAGCTACCCCACATAGCCACACAGCACCCTGACTAGGCTGAAATAGACCGGTTCAGGTCGTGAGGCGGTTAAGTCGAGGTTTGCTGAATAAATCATGCAGGATAGTGAAGACTTGAGAGGCTTTATCAGGTCATTTCAGTGGCTTTAAGACAGGATGAAGCTGCACACCTCATCCTCACACATCCCCTCAGGCTGTTTTTACTGGATCCTGCAGCTGCATTACTTCATCACACCCTCCTCCTCCTCATTAAGCTCACTGTGGCTTGATACTAATGAGGGTTACAAGCTTGGCTTCAGCAGCTTTTGGTTCCACCATGCATGCTCACCATAGCAATGTCAGTATCAATGAAAGGATAAGGTCCCTGCTTGGGCGATTTCCCATTTTCCCATTTACCCAACCAAATGAGACTCATTTCAATTCCAGTGAGAGTCAGGCCTGGAGTGCAGTCAGATTAAAAGCCTCTCTGTCTTAAAGCATGCAGGGCATTACAGTACAGTACAGTGCAGGTAATGCTGCTTTACTTTGGCTGATGAAAAGAGATACTCAGGAGCTTTTAGCATAAACTAGCCAGCTTATCCAACATTAATCAACTTTAAAACAACTGTTTTCCTATCCTTAACTATTTTTTCTTCTTCAAGAGTTTCTCAGTCCTGCAGACAACCACCAGCAGAGGAGAAGTTGGGCTTAAAACAGTATTAGTTAAGTAGTCACGTTTATTTGAAATACAAAGAGTCAATGAACCCTTTTCTTAAAATTGACTAATAAAACTGTTGATTATGGATCAACTAACATCAGTATTTGGCTGATTATCTGTACCTGTGTTTTATTTAACCAAAATTTATTCGTCAGAAAGTGTGTTACTTTGGACTCCCTGGCAGTGTGTCTTCACCCCCACATCAGCCACCTGCTGTTGAAAAATTCATATCAGTCAACCACCAACTGTGAAATTGCTGGGGTCTGTGAAAAACATACTGTTTGCTTACATCAGGATACATTGTTAGGGCCCTTGTACAGCACCGCAGGGCCTCATTAGAAAGCTGTTGTGTCATATATTTGACTTTTTTTTTAATCAAAACTGCAGTTTCTGCAACCTAAATACTGCAAGTTAGGTAAAATTTCCACTGAATGTGCAGCCTCAAAGGAGGAAGCTTGTTATGAAGCTGTAGGCTTAAAAAGACTGCCGGGTTAGCTCAGCAGTTAAATCACATGTCTCGAGCATGTACAGAGCCTAAAGTCCTCAAAGCAGACAGCCTGGGTTCAACTCTGACCTCTGGCCCTTTTCTGCATTTCAGTCTTGGCTTACGTCACAACTGTAGAAACATATTCAAGCGGTTTTAAACTGATTTAGACATACATCATATTTCATGTCTGCTACACTGAATGCCTTGCATACTACAGACTACCCTAAAAGAAAAAATGTGCTAAGAGCTTTTCTCGCATGAAGCCCAGAGTTCATTTCTACTTGTGTATGCAGGTGCAGAGGTTTTTTTTAGCCCATGCAAAAAGCTTCAACCACCAACAGATTATCATCTGTGTTCACAGGTAGATTTTATCAGATTTATCCTTCTATGGAAGCTACTGTGAATATCAGATAAGCTGTAGCAAATGGAGCTCTATTCACTTACCAGGAATCAAAAAGAAGGAAACAATATTTCTTTTTATACTTTAGCTCCGAGAAACAAACAAGTCAAACATGATTCTTTCTTTAAACGGGGGAGCAAAAGCCCTCTGTTCTAAATTTTTTTATGACACAAGCTACTTCTTTTTCTTATGCATATGGATCAACACTCAAGAATGTCAAGGCTGTCACACTATGGATGCAGAGGGAATGGATCCTGATTTTGAAGGCAACAACCAACTGTACATCTCTTTATCCCAGACAGAAATTCAATCCCATTACACAAAGCTTGCCAAACGTCTCTGTTACCAAAGTAGCAGAGTGAAGCAGCCACAGCCTCTCCAGCTCACCCACACAGTTCTTGAATGCAAGTGCTAAAAGAAGAAGTGGTGTTGCCAGACAGGCATAACAACTGGTTGATTATTACCAACATGTAGTGCATGTGTTCCTTTGATAAAGCTCACAGAGATCCATTTTCATGTTTCTGTCATTTGAGAAGACATCTGCACTCCTCTTTGGGAATAAAACACTCTTTGATGTGTAACTTTACCTTCGCTGATACATAATGCAGTTATGGATCAGAGCAGCAGTGAAATTGAGCAGGTTTTCACTCTTGTTTTATTGTAAACTCAAAATCCCATCAAATCAAGACCATCACCAAACCTTGAACCCGACTGTGTCCACTGACTGAGTAACTAAAACAACTTTCCACATATTTCATCCCCATTGTCAAGCTTTCACCTCTCCCCAAACAAAGCCTGAATGAAATGAAGCTGGGCTGTGCCACACGATGCAAATCTCATAAAAGACGTACAATGGATCCAGTCTGCCTCCTCCTGCAATAAATCTCCAGGAGGAGGCAGCCACGGCTACAGTAACAGACGCTAACCTCTTCATCACTGACAGCGCTGCATTATGGACTGCATTAATCAGAGCTTATCAAGATGCACTCACTGAGGGGGGATGTGTGTCCCAGGAAACACTCAGTCACAGGCAATGTGTGTGTGCACGCATGCTTGCTTGAGATAAAGTATGAGTTAACCAAGCCATATGTAGAGTTGTAGATGTAGGATGACACAAAAACACGTATAAATAATGACTAATAAGATGTGATTGATTGGTAAAGCACCTACATTTAAACATTATCTACATCTAAAGGTGATGCTCACATCCCCACTAAGTTTAGATGCATCAGGGATTAAGACAAAAGCCCAGCACAACTTACCTCCCCAATTCATCTCCAATTTCATAATATTCCTCTACATTTTCCTGGCTGAAAACAGTCATGTTGTCCAAGCACTTCCTTCCTTTTCCCCCGACCACAGGCATGTCCTCCCCTGTTCCTCTCTGAAACGGCACACCAGCTCTTCACAGCGGCACCATCTCTACGAGCAGCAGCAGCAGCAGCAGCAGCCTCCAGTCTGAGCAGGGTTACAGCCAAACAATCCACCGAGTCATGTTAGAGCTTCAACGCTAGAGTGAAGAAAAGAGGATAAAACAGGAGGAGAGAAAAACAGTTAGACCTCGACCATGAAACCTAACCACGGCTAATGTTTGAGGGTGAAAAAGGTGTGTGTCCAGATAACTAGTGAAGGGAATTTCAGATCTTTTTAGTGAGCTGGGACTTTTTACTCAGCTCAGAAACAAGCTGCCAAGTTGCTCTGCACACAAACCTACTTGGTTTTTTCCTCATATCAGTGTTGAAAAACAAAACTCAGTTACTTCATTGCTCTGGCAGTGTTTTTTTATTATAATTATTATTAGGCTGTATCCCAGTTTTTGAATCAGGATTTTTACACATACAAACACAAGGAATGGATACTTACAGAAAAACTGATCAAAACTGGGGACTTGAGTCCATGTAGACAATCTCATTTGTTAACATTTAAAGACAGCAAAGTTCATCCCAAATTCCTACAAGTGACTTTTTTTGGTTCGACTTAGCCTCCTTTAAATCAAAATAGAGCGCACTTGTGACAGACAACCTCAGTGGAAGTAAACGCTCCTGTGAGGATCTTTTAGTTTTAGCCCATTTTGGGAAAAGCAGTCTCCACTAAATCTGTCCTGTACATGCATTAGTACTATTTTTGTCACAACACTTAGCCTGTTGCCTTAAAATGTAAATTTTGTAACTCACTGAGAATCTTAACCATGGAGCATGTGAACAACGCTGTATTAGCACTTCTCTCTACAGGTAAACAAGGAGGCTGTTTGGACCCATGAGTAAACTGAGCATATGCTGTATAAGCAGCACAACAACACTGTATAAGCAGCATATAGGTCTGACACCTACTTTCCACCTGTTGTTTCAGAGATTTCAAATATCTATGTTAAATAGCTACCATTCTTGTTGATAGTTCTGGTTGTAAAAGGCATGGTAAAATTCATTTCAGTCTGTTTCAGCATCAGTTCAGAAACTACTCACTGAAGCTTTCGTGAGATAACTGAAACATAAACATACTATATGAGTCATAACCATGCATTATTAAATTCTGTTTTTTATTAAATAATGCAAAAAATTATCAAGATTGTTTTCTTCTATGAAACTGGGGCCTGAATTTTCTCATTTAGTATATTTTTTACATGCTCCGCTCAAAAATGTGCTCACCATTTTGCATTACTCCTTCATAATATCACTTTCCGACACCAAAAACAGGACATATGAATCTGATTTTTGTGCAACATTTTTAACACCCTTGAATTTTTCTTGTTTTACTTGATCAAAAACAATTGATTTTATATCAGCTTTTACACAAAAACCAGCTCCCCCCCGTCACCAAAAAGAGCCGGTTATTTGACCCGACTCGTTCAGCACCTCCTCATCACTATGGTCAACAAAAGGAAACCTGACTGAAAAATGAACCTGCACCTCCAGGGCGACGTCACGACTCCTGTCCCCACTATCTCTGACATTTCCCCAGCTCTGACTGGAGTTACTGAGCCATAACAAGTGCAAATGTTACAGAAGATAGTTTTGTAACCATAACTATGTCACCACCGGCTGGTAAGAAACGCAAACAGTCCTCGTGAAAGCTTGGTGTAGCCATGGGAAACACGCGAGGTTTCAGCCTACTCCTCCTTCTTTCAGCCTGACTGTTGAGTGGTCATATCTGGAGCCTATCTTCTTAAAAATATGTCAAATGCAAACCCAGACAGGTGTTTAACCCAGTTTAACTCTGAACCAAAAAGTCACACCCATTAAAACACAATTTAAACGCCAAACCGTGTATCTTTCTCTCAATTAAAAGCACGACCAGCCCCTCTGTGAGATTCCCTCTGCAGTATGAAATATTCAGAATCGTGAACATTAACGCTTGGCTTTTCCCGTGCGTTCCTGGCTCCTTCGTAATCTCAAAACTGAGAGAAATATAAAGAGTAAAAAGCAAAGTGTCTTACGGTTTGCCGCTGTGTGTCCCGCTGCCAAATGTAGCCGAGATTTCATGCGTCTTGAGTGAGTCCGTAAGCCCGGTTTGGCTCACGGAAGACAAAATGCTGCTGGCTTGAACGGGAGAAATCAACGTTAACAATGTAAGGCAAGTGGTACGTTCAATGTCCGTGGGAAATCCGGGTGAGAAAAAAACGCTGAAGAGGCGCTAGGCGCGGACCACACTGCTCATGAATAAGTGTGAATGAACCAGTGCCCTTACAGAACAACCGTAGAATAAAGGTACAGGCGGAAATGTGATCTTCCACACCAAACAAAACACTTTGTTTGTCTTGCGATTTTTATTTCATGACAAAATTGAATCATCAACGAGGAAGGCGTGATATCCGTGTTTTTACTCGCCGTGAATGCAGCATGCTTGTCTGTCAGTTGGAGCAGCTGTTTCGCTCACAGGAGGGCAGCAAAGCTTTCACTTTTTAATTTAATCACACTCATACGGATAATTTGTGTTTACCATTAAAATCGGTCATTGTATTCTACGTTTTTCGTATTAGATTGTTACATTAAATTTCATGAGGCAAAAATACAGCCATATTTTTATATTTAAAAAAACATATAAAAGTAGACCATAGTTCAGGCAATACAATCCTAGTTTGAAAAATAGTTGCAAAACAATTATAATGTTAATAAAAACATATTTAAAAGCCTTACAATTCATTAAACTCCAAAGGTCTGTTTAATTACAAATACTCAACTTAACAAATGTTAGGACTGAAATAAAGTTTATTGCTTTACTCCACTATTTGTTAAGATTTGTTGCCAGCAGCGCATTTCAATAAAAATGTTATGTAATGCTAAAAGATAAAAAAGAGGCATAACAGAGGATGGAATCTTGTGAGAGACTGCATGGGCAAAAAGTTCAACAGTTTCAGAATAATAGTTCAAGATTACAAAGACTCGGGGGGGGGGGGTTATCATCCCCTTTACAAAATACAGCTCTGCATTAAAAGCAGACAGGACTCTGTAGTGGATATGTCACCTCTAAAAGCCATCATCCATGAAAAACAGTTTGTTGCTTCATCCACAAATGCTAAGAGGAATCAACACTGAACCCTAGAACACTATCACTGTGTGATTTTCACCTGACCAAACATGTCTATGTGATTTTCATTATGTTGTGTTTGTCTGAGTATCATGGGTCCCTGGGTAGCTTCAGCTTTGCCTTTGACATCTTTGAAGGCATATTTGTTTCCCTGATCCAAAACCTGCTTTTTCCTACAGGCACGAGTTCGGGTGATTTTCACCTGGCAACAGTGATAGAGGGTAAAGTAGGTTTGGGTGGATTTGATAGTTGCATGTAGGGAATAAGGTCAGCAAGAGTGGTCCTGGAATTTACATGCTATCTTTATTTAGCACAGTGGTTATGAATAAATATCACAAAGTAGTGATTTACCAGGGAATTCATATGGTGATAAGAAATATTTTAGTCAGCTGGTCATTTTTGCTCACTCAAAATATGCCACATGTTGGTTCTCTCTCCTGCAGCTGTTATTGTGCCGAGGACCCTGACCCTTCACCAGGGAAGACTCACATGCCCCAGGAATGGGTGGAAAAGAAACCAAGTTTGTGGTTTCTATATATATTTTTTAGGAATGTTATTTTGTTGCATTTTTATATGGTCTCCTCATGGCACTTTTTTTCCTCCTTTAATTTGTCACATATTGTCCTATTTTGATATATTTTGATGACAAGTACTTTTTCTTGGGTATATTATTTCAGGTAAAAATCACCCGGCGATAGTGATGGTTTTAGTAATTTTAGCGAAAGTGTACTAGGGTTTAAGCAAGATCCAGAAATACCACTTCTCATTATCCAAGCCAATTTAAGATGGACTGAGGTGAAATTAAACTTTTCTGTGGTCTGATGAACCTTAATTTCACATTCTTCTTGGAAATCATGGACACTACATTCTCTAATCTGAAGAGGACAGGTGTCCCTTAAAAGTGAGGGGCTAAATGATTCAGTGAGAAACCATCCATCCATTTATCCATCAAGCCTTTTTCTTCCAGCTGGGCAGCCAAAGTCTCTCCCAGCATGCAATGAGAAAGAGGCAGGTTTCACCCGGTCCATTTACTTTGAGACAAACTTTACAAATGAGAGCGTGAGGGCCCCTCTCTGAGACTCATCATGACTTTGATTCGTATTGTCCATGCTCAGTGAAGGTGAAGTGTGAAGCTGTGTGACCATCATATCTGATCTGCTCTGCTGTTGTTGAGATAGCACACTGACTGTAAAGATATTGTATCAGATCTGTAGCAGAGCCTGATGCTGCAGCTGGACTTTAATCAGATTAAATAGTGCTCTTCAGTCCTGCTTGTTGAATGTTAGACACGATGAGACAATATCAAGACAGCACGCTACCGCTTCCCTCCTTGAAGTTAAATCACATCAGTATCTCCAATAATTGTGCCAGCGTGGAGGACTATATGTACACAGCACTGGAGAGGTGTGAATTTCAGATTCACACCAAGCCCTCAGAGTTTGAATAAATTGTCCATTCAGTTTTAGTGAGAAGTTGAAACACATCATTTTGCAATTTGAAAAGAAAAGCAGTAAAATTGTCATGAACAAGCTGAGGAGGAGGCAGAATGGGAGATCTCATCCATCAGACATCAATCAGAACTATGCAAACATTTATGGTCCCCCTGAGGATCAATCCTATAGATACTGGTTAATGTTCCCCTATCTTATAATATACATCTGGACTAAATAATAGGACAGACTGTTATTCATTTTAGTTTACATATTCGTGCCCGCTCAAGAAGAATTATTTTAACTTAATTTGGTATTCTTTGATTTCTCTCCGGTGCATCAACAAGCAAACTTTTAATTTGTCCAATATTTTGATTCATGAAAAAAGTACCCTTAAATCCAAAGTTTCATTCTTTCATTCTTTGTTTATACAGAAACCCACTCTGTAATAACTCTAATCCATCACCCATTCTTGATATTACAGCATGTGTATGAAGTGTTTGAAAGACAATAAATCTGAACAGTCATTTTCAGAACAATGTGATCCTATCAGTCCGACTGTGAGTAGTAACAGTCATCAGGCTGCTGTTGCTGTGTGGTTTGGCAGAGACAGAATCACTCTGGTGTAAAGAATGATAACACCACCTGCTGGTTACAACAGAAATGGCTTTAAAAAAATAATCTGGTACAAAAACAGAAAGATAATGAGGAAAGTGATGACAAAACTGCAGACCTGAAAAGAGTAAAAATGCCAAAATGCCTCCAAAACATTAGCATGTCAGGTTTTAAGAGAACAGTCTTAAAATAAAACCTCAGTGATTAAAACAGGCCATCTCTACCCAAATCAAAAATAGATACTTGTGCATGTGGTCTGAAAAGTATGTACTTCAACTGTATAAATATCATTCACTACTAATACTAGTACAAAAATATCAAATTTTAAATTGACTTTGGATGTGTAGAAAAAGATTTTGTAAAATATGACTTAACTGCGAGCACCTTATTCTGAAAAACAGATGATGTTGGAGCTTGGTGGTTGTATTTTTGTGTTTACTCCGCCTTCATTAAAAGCTGTTTGGTTTATTATTTCAGTGTGTTTTTACATCATTCATCTGCACAGGGAAGCTCCAGCTTTGTTGGTGTCCTGGGTGAGAAAAGGATTCAGAAACTTTAAATTGGAGACTTAATCTCAGTGAAATCCACTTAGTTACACTTACATGGACCACAAGGGCGCATGGTGGTGCCTTAGTTTGATGGGTAACAATAATGTCTAACAATACACAAATACTCAATACTCAAAATCCCAGCATTAACCCTCTCATTTAAAGCTCAATACAATGTAATGGAAAGGAGATATACCTGAACAAATAAATGTAAAGCAGCACCTTAGTGTGGTGTAAACGCTGATGCCTTCAGACCATGCCTTTGTATCAACACAACATAATAGAAAACAGATCAATTTACACAAGCAAGCCCCGCAAAATATCACATCAGAGTGTGAGAGCTTTCCTCTCAGTTAGTTTAAGTTGTGCATTTGAAATCAAACAGTTGTGAACAGGATTGGCAATATTTCCTAAATCAAAGGTAGCTGCAGAGGGAAATACAGCAAACAGGGATCCCAGTGTCACCTCTTTACAAAGCTGACTCCTGGATCCTGTCTCCTCAGACCCTGTAATGGCGTCACTGGTCAGTTAAACGATTACAAAAATCTCCTGTTACTTTTATTCAACTGTGTCACAAGGTGAGTTAAGAAGGAAGAGCTGCAGTGGAGTTTGGTCACCAGTAGATGACGTCAGTATTTCCTTCTTTTATTGTTAACCCTGTACTGTGCACACATTAGCAGGCAAAAGAAAACATGTTGAAATCATAAATATAGGCTATTTGTGTGAGTTGTGCGGTCTGAATATGATCAGAAAAAGTCATATAGAGGCTTTGACACCGAAAACAGCTTTATTTTTGTATCTGTGGTCTCTGTGTGAGGACTGAACAGAGAGCAGCAAAGAAGCAGAGAGAGGAGAGCTTTGAAACCTTTATTTCAGCCTCTATCTGATATGCTTCATTTCAACCACTGTCCTTCTGCATGTCACTTTGAGGAGCTGCAGCTGAACTCCAGCAGGGGGCGCACTCACAGAGGAAAACACACAGATGGAGGGCAGCTTCATGCTTCAAGTGTAGTTTCACCAGAAGTTGAGATGTGGAAGAAGAAAAGGCTTCCCTTATTGAATGATTGTGCATTTTTAGTGAGCTGATGGCTTTTTACATATCAACTCACATGAACAAACGTCAGCTTCACCAAAATAAAAGCTCAGAAATGAGGAAATAAAAGTCAGACAGATTAATTAAAAAAATAAAAACTAAAGTGAACATTTTCTTCTGATATCTGGATAATTGAAGCACCAAAAATATAAAAGAAATTTCTGCCTTAGTTAACTCCAAGCACTGTTAAAGAAACAATCGTGTTATTTGCATGTCGTGAAATCAGCTCCATCAAAATAAAAGTTCAAAAATGTTTGAGAAAATTCTACATTAAAATTAAAAGATATGAAAAAATCTTGAAAATTAAGACTAGTAAGCAGGGGGAGACACATTTGAACTCAGAGTTATTCTATGAACTCTAAACAGTTCAAGTTCTTTCAGCATGTTCACATCACATCAAACATTTTCATCCAAACTTCTTCACATCAATAAAACAGACGACTTTTCTTTAACAGCTTATTCTGTGTCTCTGCACATTTTCCAGATTCTTCAAGAACTCAATAATGTGTGTCAACATGTCAAATGCTGAAAGAGTCCAAATGTTGTTTTTTTTATCCACATTTTCTTCATCGTCTTTCAAATCCAATGATTCTCACCTTTAAAGAAATAACTGGATTTATTTGTAACTGAATCAAAAACCTCCTCAATGATGAAAACATGAAGAAATCAGTCAGACCTCATCGTCCTGAACATGACAGAGAAATCTCACTTTGACTGATTTTGACTTCAGAAGTTTTAGCATCTCCAGACTCTCCAATATTGAAATAAGGGAAAACAGTCTCAGTGAAAGTGTCTCTGTGAGTGTAGATGTGAGTCCTGTCTTCAGGGTCATAGAAGGACACCTCCCCTCTGTCATAGTCCAGCTGGACTCTGATCCTCTGGAGACTTTTCTTCACTGGGACACTCTCACCAAGACCATTTGTGTATTTTTCAATGCGGTGTATCAAACACCAGATTCCATATTCTGGTGAAGGAGGACACTCTCCCTTCCTGTCAATTGACTCTTTAGTCAAACCCACATTCCAGACTGGATAGTCTCCCACCTCCACCTCCCAGCTGTGTTTCCCTGAGCTGAAGCCCTCAGAGCCCAGAACATTGGTATAATTAATGTGTCTCTCTGGATTATCAGGAAGCTGCTGCTTTCTGTCTCCTCGTCTCACACTGGTCAGATCATCAGACAGATAGAGCCAGCTGTGTGCAGTGTTTGGGTCCAGAATGACTGGACTGAAGTGGACCCTCTCCTTCATCTTCTCCCAGACTCTGAAGGACAGGTTACCCAGGTGTTTGGCCACATCTATCAGCACTCCTGAGACCAGCTGTGGATCTGACTCTGAGTTCAGGACTCTGGCTCTATTCTGAGTGACTTTATAACTGCTGAGGAAGGACACGTTGTGTTTCTGCAGCTCTTCTTCAACAGCACAGATACTGTCTGACAGAGAGGAGATCTGCTCCTGAATCCTCTTCATCTCTCTGCTGATAGTCTTCCCCTTCTGCTCCTCTTCCTCCCTCAGAGCCTCCAGTCTGGACTCCTCTTCCTCTTTCAGGAACTGGTGGAGCTTGTTGAACTCTGCTCTGATCTGTCTCTCTGTGGACAACAGCTGCTTCTTGGAGTGTTGAATCACTTCATTGTATGTTTTCTCCACTTGTTTGTGTTTGTTCCTCTTGTCCTGGAGAGACTTCAAGTCAGATTTCAGCTGCTCCTTCAGATCACAGACTGCCTTTTCTACAGGAACCACAGTGTGAGTCTGGTGGTGAGGAAACTCACAGACAGGACACACAGCTCGATCTTCATCTTTACAGAACAATTCAGGCTCCTTGTCATGTTTACTACACACCACCTCCACCTTCTTTTCCGTTTTTTCTTCCTCAGATGATCCAACTCTCAGTCTCCCAGCAAACGAGTCAGCCAGCTCCTTCAGTGCAAAGTTCACACCTGGATCATCTTTTGAAGATTTCCTCTTACAGATGGGACAGTTTTTGGTCTTACTTTGTTCCCAGAATTTCTGCAGACAGCTTGAACAGAAGCTGTGGTTGCAGCTCAGAGACACAGGATCTCTGAAAGTCTCTGAACACACGTGACAGTTCAGAAAACTTTCTACACGAGAGAATTTCTCAGCCATTTCTCTTGATATGTGTCTTATCTCCAAATGTAAGTCTCATGTACTTTTCAGAGTTTTAAAATCATCCAGTTTTTTTGTCGTACAGCTGTATAATGGCCTCTTTGTTTCTTTTTTTCAGTTTGTCGTTCACACATCTGTCAGCAAAAATAAAAAGACATCATGGAAATACTGAAGTTTTTTCAACAATAAAGTTAAAGTTAATTTTAGTCAGCATGAACATTTAAACTTTTTTAACAGACTAGCTGACCTTTCCCCAGTTAAACTACACTATGGAATAATGGAATAAAACTCTCTCTTCAGATAGTGTTTGAATACAACAAAACTTACCAGATTTATTCTCTTTGGCTTCTTCGAGTCTCCAAAGGTGCAGAAAGTTCTCTGATGGTGGTCTGGTGAGGTGGCTCTGCAACTGTATCAGACTTTGTCTCCAGTTTAATCAGCCTCAGCCAGTGTCTCACTGATGATGACTTCTCTTTAGTCCAAAAGAATAACGAGGACTTTGGAGCTGTAGATCATGCAATGGTTTAATAGCTGTTAAAGACTAACATCTGTAAAACAAAATAACAAGAGATTAAATTTTTCATTTGCTACATTGAGTTCTTGCTTTATCACTGTCTGTGTGAGTTTTTTAGATGAACTAATGTTCAAAATTCAGGTTTCAGCTTTCAAAGACATCACTAAAATAGATCAGTGCAAAGGTCAGTGTTGAAAAAATATCACACAAACCTGTTTACCTCTTTACTCCTTCAGACATGTTTATAAAGATCATTAAAAGTTTCAAAGAAAAGACAAACAAAGAGCAACAGACTCCAGAGAGTTCAGGTACCTTTCTACAAAAGAGAGTTTCTCAGCCATTTTTCCTTTTCTTCAAATAGTCTTTCAAAAGTCAAACTCACCACATGAAAGTTCTTACAACCCTCCTCTCGTCTCTTTTCCAGTTTAGATCTCACACCCCGTAATGGCGTCTCTTGCTGGTTCAACAACTTCAAAAATCTTCTTTCACTTTCACCCAACTGTGTCTCATCATGGGTTAAGGAGAGAGAGAGCTGCAGTGAAGGTTGTTTCTCCAGCAGATGGGGTCAGAGAGTTTTTGGTTGAGGTTGATGTGGGCTTGTCTGACCATTTTTGTGAATGATTTGATTCAACAGGAAGTGCCCAGCAAACTGACAGGAAGTGCTCTCTCACTCCTGAAGTGGTGGCAGATTTCACAGATATTTTAAAGGATACTCCCCCTGACGTTTGATGCTCCTCCTGTGATTTGATTGAGGACAGTTACAGTAAACTCAGATTGACGCCTGACACAGTTGCTCCAGTAAAACTTTAAAAGATCAGAACAACTCCAAAACCTTCCTGGAGAAACACTTTGATTGTTGAACTGAAGAGAAACTGCAGAAAAGCAGAGAGAAAATGTCAGGACAGTCTTTAGAGATATTTTTTTATAGAGAGAATTTATGTGACTGTTTAGATTTATGTTTCAGAGGTTTGTTCCTCCCACTGGAGAGTCTCAGCAGGGCAAGTAAAGTGCAGGTAGAGTGGGGGATGGTAGGCAGAGGCATTGAAGAGGCTAAGGGACAGGTGTGTCACTCTTTGTTGCAGAGAGAGTGTTTGGTGGCATCACTGCAGGAGACCTCAGAGACGCCAGTGGTGAGAAAATCCTCATTTAAATCAAATTAACAGTTAAAATAACTTTAATTCAGTGACTGAGAGGTCGAGATATGTGAGTTTATTGATAATGTAAGCCCTGTGAGCTTAAAATATAATGTTAAAACTAATATAGTTGTTTCCTAGTCGTTCTTAGTTGTTGTTTAAATTTATGCAAGCTGTCATAGAGGGATAGATTTGATTTAAATCGACTGTAAAATTAAATATTAAGTTTGAGTAAAAATGAATTACATATTAAGTATTTAGCATAATTTAAAATAATGTAAAGCTGTTAAAAAGCCAAATTTATTTTGAAATGAATTGGAATGATTTAAAATATTTTAAAAATTGATAGTTTACCCATGCATTTAATTTGTTTAATTCTTAAATTTAATAACCCTTTTTTGAAATGAGTACTGATGAGTTAATTTATTTGTGCCTATTTAATGACAGCCTCATTTCATTTATTTCCTTTGAGGTTATCAACCTGCTTCTGCACTGATTACCATCTACAATAAAAGGAACCCAAGCAAGCTGAGTTGTCCACAGTGTCCTCTGTTGATCTCCAGGCCTTGAGTGAGTTGGGGCAGGCAATGATGCCGGGAAAAGAGGAAATTTAACTCGACAGAAAACGATGAAACAACAAACTGACAATGAATTATCAGTTTTTTTTAACAACAACTTGGTGTTTATAATAAGACAATTGAAAGTGCAAGAAAAGATCATTTTTTAAAATGAATTTCAGATAATCATTACAACCAAACAATTATTGTCTCAACTATTGATCACTGAACTAATCCTGTTTTTGATCAGCCATGTGATCTGGTTACAGACTCAACATGTGAGGAGTTTGCAGTCCACTTCAGGAACAAAATAGGTTCAATCAGATGAAATTTATACCATCTAGAACTTTGAACAGCCCACAATCCTTGTTTTTTTAATGTGGGAACACTGGAGAAATTTGTCCTGATTGATGTTAAAATGCTTGGCAAAGTCATGTGCCAACGAAGACAACTGTCCCACCTGTGCATTGTCTGTCTCACCTGTTGCTTGTTTCCCAGAGTGTGTAGAGTCCCTGTCTTCCCCTTGTTCTTTGTCGGTTCACTGTCTAAGTCTGCCCATGTGTTGAAGCTGTCCATGTCTTATGAACCCGACCTCCTGTCCTCGTGTTTCCCACCCTTTGCAAATGCCCCAGAAGTAAAATCCTATAGTTAGTCTGATGGCATGATACAGCACAATATGATCAATTTTATAAACTGTGCATTAAATATTTGAGACGAATAATGAGACAAGAAATCTGCACAGTCATTTACATCAGTCTGACACTGAATAATTATATCAGACTAGTCTTGTGGTTTGTAAAGGGCTACACGTTTACACCAACAGCTTGATTATACATAAAATAACTTATCATGACAAAAGAAATCAGGCAAAGTGATCTCACTCAAAAACTCTGGCACAGAGGATGACCTGGCCCTGCTGGGTTGGGTTCAGAGGTGACTTTGAAATCATGCAGATAACTCATAAAAACGAGGTTCGATGAGCAGAGAAAACTTTCAAAAATCGCTTCGCAAAATTAAAGAAAAATCAATAAAAGGCTTAATCTTGAATTGCTATGCGCACAAAAAGTTGAAGTTTCAAAACTTGAACTAAGACGATGTTAAAGAAAAATCAATGTGAATCAACACGTGGCGTAACACTTAGAAGACTAAGAAAAAGTTCTAAGAGAAAACAAAGAAGAGGACCACAGAAGGGTGTGGGCAGAAGAGCGAAAAGGGGAGCAGAGGCGTAAGCAGAAGAGCAAGGGTACAAGAGAATGAGCAACCCCACTTTACTGGTTTTATCTTCTCACACTGGGAGTGTCTCTGGCATGTGTGTGAGGAGAAAGAGGAGGGTGTTGTGTGGTCTCCAAGCAGAGAGGACCTTGAATCTCTGATTATTTGATCTAACTTATTCTTTTGGCTGGTAAAAGAGTCAGATCTGATACTCACTATGATTAATATCATTGAATGCTTGGTTTCATGATAAATAATTTGATACTAAACACATATGAATGAAGTGTAAGATCACATCAAACATTCTCATTATGTTTTAAGTATCACATTGAACATGCTAAATTACTCTGAAATGAAACAGATAGTAACACATGGAAACTGTGAACAACAAAAGAGTAAATACATGTGAATGAACTTCATGATTAATAATGGATTCTAAATACTGACATTCAGATTATTCAATGACATTATAACCACCTAGTGGTTAAAAATACTAAATAAACAACTAAAATATAAACCAAACATTTCTAAATTATTTCTGTTACTTAGAGTAAAGTTATGATTCATAGTCAATAAATTTAACTCTTAAAGTTCATGAAACAGTCTGAAAAGCTGTTGGACTAAAGAAACTAAAGAATAAAGGATTTATTCTGTCAGAGCGATAACTCGGCTTCTGGAGCACATAGAAAAACGGGAAACATCTCATTTTAACACAAATTTCATGATTAGACAGACTAGTACATTGTTGAATGCATAAGATGTCAGGATCAGTCATTTGTATTCTTTCGCCAAAGGAATGTAGTCTTGATCAGTGTATGGTCGAACAGGGTTTTACGACCGAGGTCTGAAGGTCAGTGTCCCCCCTAATCCTGGGGTCCGTATGTTCACACACTTTAAGACAGTAAATCTCAAATGGGAGATCTGGGTTGAGGCGTTATTGTTTATTTAGATGGTCAGTAATGGAGTCAGTTTGAAAGGTAATAAAAACTCTGTCTCTGTTCTCCGAATCGACTAATCGTGAAGAGTCAGAGGTTTGGTCAACCTCCGGTCGGGTCATTTAAGTAACCTGAAAGTGCAAACAAGTCTGGAAAGATTTGTATCCTGTGTCCTGGGACCAGATAAGGAAACTTTCCTGTGAGGAATGTGTGAGTTTCACACTCAGGGTTGTCTTGATTGCTACAACTAAAAGAGTCCAAATGTTTTTTTTTTTTTCACATTTTCTTCATCTCCTTTCAAATTCAATAATTCTCACCTTTAAAGAAATAACTGGATTTATTTGTAACTGAATCAAAAACCTCCTCACTGATGAAAACATGAAGAAATCAGTCAGACCTCATCGTCCTGAACATGACAGAGAAATCTCACTTTAACTGATTTTGACTTCAGAAGTTTTAGCATCTCCAGACTTTGCAATACTGAAATAAGGGAAGACAGTTTCAGTGAAAGTGTCTCTGTAAGTGTAGATGTGAGTCATGTCTTCAGGGTCATAGAAGGACACCTCTCCTCTGTCATAGTCCAGCTGGACTCTAAACTTCTGGAGACTCTTCTTCACTTGGACACTCTCACCAAGACCATTTGTGTATTTTCCATTCTTATACATCAAACTCCAGATTCCATATTCTGGTGAAGCTGATCTCTTCCCTTTTCTGTCAACTGACTCTTTAGCCAAACCCACATTCCAATCCGGATGGTCTCCCACCTCCACCTCCCAGCTGTGTTTCCCTGAGCTGAAGCCCTCAGAGCCAAGAACATTGGTATAATTAATGTGTCTCTCTGGATTATCAGGAAGCTGCTGCGCTGTGTCTCCTCGTCTCACACCAGTCAGATCATCTGACAGATGGAGCCAGCAGCTTGCAGTATTTGGGTCCAGAATGACTGGACTAAAGTGGACCCTCTCCTTCATCTTCTCCCAGACTCTGAAGGACAGGTTACCCAGGTGTTTGGCCACATCTATCAGCACTCCTGAGACCAGCTGTGGATCTGACTCTGAGTTCAGGACTCTGGCTCTGCTCTGAGTGACTTTATAACTGCTGAGGAAGGACACGTTGTGTTTCTGCAGCTCTTCTTCAACAGCACAGATACTGTCTGACAGAGAGGAGATCTGCTCCTGAATCCTCTTCATCTCTCTAATGATAGTCTTCCCCTTCTGCTCCTCTTCCTCCCTCAGAGCCTCCAGTCTGGACTCCTCTTCCTCTTTCAGGATCTGGTGGAGCTTGTTGAACTCTGCTCTGATCTGTCTCTCTGTGGACAACAGCTGCTTCTTGGAGTGTTGAATCACTTCATTGTATGTTTTCTCCACTTGTTTGTGTTTGTTCCTCTTGTCCTGGAGAGAGTTTAAGTCAGATTTCAGCTGCTCCTTCAGATCACTGACTGCTTGTTCTACAGGAACCACAGTGTGAGTCTGGTGGTGAGGAAACTCACAGACAGGACACACAGCTCGATCTTCATCTTTACAGAATAGTTCAGGCTCCTTGTCATGTTTACTACACACCACCTCCACCTTCTTTTTTGCTTTTTCTTCCTCAGATGATCCAACTCTCAGTCTCCCAGCAAACGAGTCAGTCAGCTCCTTTAGTGCAAAGTTCACCTCTAGAGCATCTTTTGAAGATTTCCTCTTACAGATGGGACAGTTTTTGTTCTTGTTCTGTTCCCAGAATTTCTTCAGACAGCTTGAACAGAAGCTGTGGTTGCAGCTCAGAGACACAGGATCTCTGAAAGTCTCTGAACACACGTGACAGTTCAGAAAACTTTCAAAAAGAGAGATTTTCTCAGCCATGTCTCTTGATATGTTTCTTATCTCCAAATGTAAGTCTCTTTCATTGGTTAATCACTGATGAAAAGCAGCAGATAAGGTTTTATCATGAGCAGAACAGCTGTGTCTCACTGATGATGACTTCTCTTTAGTCCAAAAGAATAACGAGGACTTTGGAGCTGTAGATCATGCAATGGTTTAATAGCTGTTAAAGATGAACATCTGTAAAACAAAATAACAAGAGATTAAATTTTTCATTTGCTACATTGAGTTCTTGCTTTATCACTGTCTGTGTGAGTTTTTTAGATGAACTAATGTTCAAAATTCAGGTTTCAGCTTTCAAAGACATCACTTAAATAGATCAGTGCAAAGGTCAGTGTTGAAAAAAATATCACACATGCGTGTTTTCCTCTTTACTCCTTCAGACATGTTTATAAAAGATCATTAAAAGTTTCAAAGAAAAGACAAACAAAGAGCAACAGACTCCAGAGAGTTCAGGTACCTTTCTACAAAAGAGAGTTTCTCAGCCATTTTTCCTTTTCTTCAAATAGTCTTTCAAAAGTCAAACTCACCACATGAAAGTTCTTACAACCCTCCTCACGTCTCTTTTCCAGTTTAGATCTCACACCCTGTAATGGCATCTCTGACCGGTTCAACAACTTCAAAAATCTTCTTTCACTTTCACCCAACTGTGTCTCATCATGGGTTAAGGAGAGAGAGAGCTGCAGTGAAGGTTGTTTCTCCAGCAGATGGGGTCAGAGAGTTTTGGTTGAGGTTGATGTGGGCTTGTCTGACCATTTTTGTGAATGATTTGATTCAACAGGTGCTCAGCAAACTGTCAGGAAGTGCTCTCTCGCTCCTGAAGTGGCTGCAGATTTATTCTAAAGGATACTCCCCCTGACGTTTGACCCTCCTCCTCCTCAGTTGCTCCAGTAAAACTGTAAAAGATCAGAACAACTCCAAAACCTTCCTGGAGAAACACTTTGATTGTTGAACTGAAGAGAAACTGCAGAAAAGCAGAGAGAAAATGTCAGGGCAGTCTTTAGAGATATTTTTTTAAAGAGAGAATTTATGTGACTGTTTAGATTTATGTTTCAGAGGTTTGTTCCTCCCACTGGAGAGTCTCAGCAGGGCAAGTAAAGTGCAGCAAGTGCAGGTAGAGTGGGGGATGGTAGGCAGAGGCATTGAAGAGGCTCAGGGACAGGTGTGTCACTCTTTGTTGCAGAGAGAGTGTTTGGTGGCATCACTGCAGGAGACCTCAGAGACGCCAGTGGTGAGAAAATCCTCATTTAAATCAAATTAACAGTTAAAATAACTTTAATTCAGTGACTGAGAGGTTGAGATATTTGAGTTTTTTGATCATGTAAGCCCTGTGAGCTTAAAATATAATGTTGAAACTAATATAGTTGTTTCCTTATCGATCTTAGTTGTTGTTTAAATTTATGCAAGCCGTCATAGAGTGATAAATTTGATTTAAATCGACCGTAAAATTAAATATTAAGTTTGAGTAAAAATGAATAACATATTAAGTATTTAGCATAATTTAAAATAATTTAAAACTGTTAAAAAGACACATTTATTTTGAAATGAATTGGAATGATTTAAAATATTTTAAAAATTGAAATCCATGCATTTAATTTGTTTAATTCTTAAATTTAATAACCCTTTTTTGAAATTAGTACTGATGAGTTAATTTATTTGTGCCTATTTAATGACAGCCTCATTTCATTTATTTCCTTTGAGGTTATCTACCTGCTTCTGCACTGATTACCATCTACAATAAAAGGAACCCAAGAGAGCTGAGTTGTCCACAGTGTCCTCTGTTGATCTCCAGGCCTTGAGCGAGTTGGGGCAGGCAATGATGCCGGGAAAAGGGGAAATTTAACTCGACAGAAAATGATGAAACAACAAACTGACAATAAATTATCAGGTTTTTTTTTTAACAACAACTTGGTGTTTACAATAAAACAATTGAAAGTGCAAGAAAAGATCATTTTTTTAAAACGAATTTCAGATAATCTTTACAACCCAACAATTATTTTCTCAACTATTGATCACTGAACTAATCCTGTTTTTGATCAGCCTTGTGATCTGGTTACAGACTCAACATGTGAGGAGTTTGCAGTCCACTTCAGGAACAAAATAGGTTCAATCAGATGAAATTTCTACCATCTAAAACTTTGAACGGCCCACAATCCTTGTTCTTTTTAATGTGGGAACACTGGAGAAATTTGTCCTGATGTTGAAATGCTTGTCAAAGTCATCTCCCAACGAAGACGACTGTCCCACCTGTGTGTTGTCTGTCTCACCTGTGCATTGTCTGTCTCACCTGTTGCTTGTTTCCCAGAGTGTGTAGAGTCCCTGTCTTCCCCTCGCTCTTTGTCGGTTCACTGTCTAAGTCTGCCCATGTGTTGAAGCTGTCCATAGCTGCGTCCGAATTGCCAAGTAGTAGTCGAAGTAGTAGTCGAAGTAGTATCTAGCATGTCCGAATTGGCCACCGGAGCGAGTAGCATGCTACTTCAGATACTACTTCAGATGCTAGACACGCCCACATTGTAGGTTGGTCTCGGTGCATCCTACGGGCATGCTACTGACCCAAAATGCACCGCGGGCTTCTTCTTCGTCCTCTTAAAAGTTGTAGAAGCGCATGTGATGCTAGCGCCACCAGCTGCTCTGCCTATTTAAAAGTGTCGCGAACGCCGGCTGGCCACAGTAGCGCGCACCATGTCGGAGCAGCAGCAGCAGCAGGCGGGACCGCAGCAGTACAGATGTAAGTTTCATGTAACTTCACACACTGTCCTAAAAAATGTGCGGTTGTATCTCTTTGTCATGTCATGGTGTCATATTTGCCCAAGTAATCATTTTATGAGCAAGTGGCGACATCATGGAGGTAAAGCTCACTTATTCCATCATTAAACTGCACAGCTGCAGCACTACAGCCAGGCCCGCAGATGAGGGGCTTCAGTTACCACTGTCTGCACGGGCGCAGTACCTACTCTCTGCCTGCGGGGGTCGTCTTTCCCCACCGCTCGTCTAGTGTGTCCGAATTGGGCCAACGTTTTTAGTATGTAGGAGTAGGATCTAGCAGTAGCACGTAGCAGTAGCATGTAGTATCCAAGCGGGCAGTTCGGACGCAGCACATGTCTTATGAACCCGACCTCCTGTCCTCGTGTTTCCCACCCTTTGCAAATGCCCCAGAAGTAAAATCATATAGTTCTTCTGATGGCATGATACAGCACAATATGATCAATTTTTTAAACTGTGCATTAAATATCTGAGACAAATAATGAGACAAGAAATCTGCACAGTCATTTACATCAGTCTGACGCTGAATAATTATAATATCAGACGAGTCTTGTGGTTTGTTAAGGGCTACACGTTTACACCAACAGCTTGATTATACATAAAATAACTTATCATGACAAAAGAAATCAGGCAAAGAGATGACACAGCTGCACATCTAGAAAAAGTAAAATGCCACAGATAAGATTTGTTCAACTTTCAGATATTTTTATTGCAGTAAAAAATGATGCAAAATAGTAATGAGGCAGAGCGCTGTTTAACATCAAAAATCCCTTATGGAACACTTTCAGTCTTTAGGGCTTAAAATACAATGATAGTAAAATATTGATAAATAACATAACATTACATTAAGGCTGCAGCTCATTCCTTAGAGTACCACAGAAAAGGGGGGAAAGACAGTATAGTAGTGGACTGTGCAGTGGCCACTGGCAAGTAGATTTTCTGCCTTTATCTTCAAATGAAGCTCAGCTGAACGTGATTTACAGGCTCATTGCTATAAATGTTTTTTTATATCAGTCTTAGATTTGTAATATGACATACTTTCCTCACATTTAAACAACATCATTATTGAGATACTAATGGCTTCTGGTCCCAAGTGCTTTATGATGAAACTGGGATTTACAGACACAAACTGGAACACATCTCAGATTGTTCCTTTAAATCATTGGAAACATAAAACAAAGACTGAATTTGTACAAAATAATCACAACAAAACTGTACAGAACAAAACACATGGGCAGACATCCAGTTACCAATATCATCACTGTGGCTTTTTCTTTCTGACGCCATATTTTGGACGGGACGTGCAAATGTAGCCTTCAAAATGCTGACAGTATTACAGCAATGAACAAACCTAGTCTGCATAGTATTAGTCAAATTTTGAAGAGGGGAATTCAGTTTTATTACATTTTTCTCCTGAAACAAAGCACTCCAGGAGCCTTGTCCACTGTTGTCAAACTACAAAGTTGATTTTCTCTTTCTAAAATGACAAATTATATATATGTATATATAAAAAGATGTCTCTTTGTTTTGGACCCAAAATCTGACCTGGAACTTTTAAAAAAGTACAAAAAAGGTCAAAGCAAGATGTTTCTATTTGGTGCTACATTCATCAAAGTACAGCTTTCACCAACTGGTGATGTTACAAATTGAGCAAATGTGGAGTGGCTCTAGTGTTAATTACACCGACATACATTACAATTGCTCACATTTAGTTTTGACATCCAACATTTTAACTTAATATTTCCTTGTAAAACTTAATAAAGGGTAATACCACAGTTTTTAAGTTTACTTTTATGTAATTTTATCTCATTCCTAATCAAATATATAGTTTAACCTTGAAATAATGACTGCTATCCTTCTTGAGTTTAACTATGCTGATGATTATTAAAAAAGCAGTAATCATGATTAAAAAAAATTGTAGGGTTTCCCACATTTGCCAAACATCAGTGGCTTAATTCAAGCGTTTGAGTTTCCTACCCTGAGCTGGACATCAGAGGACATAGGGTTAGTAAGTATAATGACAGCAACAGTTTTACAAACTGGAGTTAAGTGCTGCTTTTGTTCAGCCAGACTTGGACTATCTCTATAGAGATGACATAAAAGCTGATTTTTACTGTGCCGAGTGGTGAAAATCTCCATCACCACACTATCACCCAGCATGAGTGAATGGAAATTTTACTCCAGAGAAAGAGAAAAACAGCACAAAAACCTTCAAAAAGTCTTTGGTCACCTGTCAGGGCTAGAGGCTAAGTACATTCAGTTCTGGGCAACAATTCATCATTCAGATAGAAACACAATGAATCATCCATCAGCCTTTATAACAGTATAAATTAAACCACAGACTCTTTCTGATAAATCATGATACGCAAATAAGAAACTAACAAGGGCAATAATCAAATAATACACATTTTGGTTGCACAATCACAACACTTTTCCCTTTTGGATCCTTCTTTTAACATTTTTGCACTACATAATAAATTAAAATTGATCCTAAAGACATGTAACAGGCAGCTGCTCTGCTGCATCCACATGCATTATAGTAACCCTGTTTGTATGTTTAACTCAAAAGCGTAGCCTGTCCTTAACTTGGCTGAATCATAACTGTTGTTTTCTAACATCATTACCTCTCATTACACATAACTGCTGCATAAAACAGGCATTATTTATTTTTAAGGTTATATTTTGGGCCTTTTTCAAGATTTAGGATATGCAACATGAGACAGTGGGCAACAATTTAACTCCTCCCCAAAAATAAAGATACAGTGAATGTTTAGAATTAACCAAATAAAAGCCTCAGCTTTACATTCAATTGTTCTTGTCAATGAAGTAAAAATGGTGAAAATCAAGATGTAAAGGTACGTCTGGTCAGTTCAACGATTACAAAAATCTCCTGTTACTTTGATCCAACTGTGTCACATGGTGAGTTAAGAAGAAAGAGCTGCAGTAGAGTTTAGTCACCAGTAGATGGCGTCAGTGTTTCCTTCTATTGTTAACCCTGTATTTTGCACACATGAGCAGGCAAAAAAATATGTTGAAATAATGATTATAGGCTATTTGTGTGAGTTGTGCGGTCTGAATATGATCAGAAAAAGTCATGTAGAGGCTTTTACACCGAAAACAGTTTTATTTTTGTATCTGTGGTCTCTGTGTGAGAACTGAACAGAGAGCAGCAAAGAAGCAGAGAGAGGGGAGCTTTGAAACCTTTATTTCAGCCGCTGTCTGATATGCTTGATATACTACTGTCCTTCTGCATGTCACTTTGAGGAGCTGCAGCTGAACTCCAGCAGGGGGCGCACTCACAGAGGAAAACACAGATGGAGGGCAGCTTCATGCTTCAAGTGGAGTTGCACTAAAAGTTGAGATGTGGAAGAAGAAATGGCTTGTGCATTTTTAGTGAGCTGATAACTGTTTTCATATCAACTCATATGAACAAACGTCAGCGTCACCAATATAAAAGCTCAGAAATGAGGAAATAAAAGTCAGACAGATTAATTTAAAATAGAAAACTAAAGTGAACATTTTCTTCCAATATCTGGATAATTGAAGCACCAAAAATATGAAAGAAAATTCTGCCTTAATTAACATCAAACATTGTCACAAAAACAATCATGTTATCTGCATGTCATGAAATCAGCTCCATCAAAATAAAAGTTCAAAAATATTTGAGAAAATTCTACATTAAAATTCAAAGATATGAAAAAATCTTGAAAATTAAGACTAGTAAGCAGGGGGAGATACATTTGAACTCAAAGTTATTCTATGAACTCTAAACAGTTCAAGTTCTTTCAGCATGTTCACATCACATCAAACATTTTCATCCAAACTTCTTCACATCAATAAAACAGACGACTTTTCTTTATCAGCTTATTCTGTGTCTTTTGAACATTTTCCAGATTCTTCAAGAACTCAATAATGTGTGTCAACATGTCAAATACTGAAAGAGTCCAAATGTTGTTTTTTTCCCCTCATTTTCTTCATCTTCTTTCAAAGTTAATGTTTCTCACCTTTAAATAAATAACTGGATTTATTTCTAACTGTATCAAAAACCTCCTCAATGATGAAAACATGAAGAAATCAGTCAGACCTCATCGTCCTGAACATGACAGAGAAATCTCACTTTGACTGATTTTGACTTCAGAAGTTTTAGCATCTCCAGACTCTCCAATATTGAAATAAGGGAAAACAGTCTCAGTGAAAGTGTCTCTGTGAGTGTAGATGTGAGTCCTGTCTTCAGGGACATAGAAGGACACCTCCCCTCTGTCATAGTCCAGCTGGACTCTGATCCTCTGGAGACTCTTCTTCACTTGGACACTCTCACCAAGACCATTTGTGTATTTTCCACTGCGGTGTAATAAACACCAGACTCCATATTCTGGTGAAGCAATTACCTCTCCCCTTTTCTGTCAACTGACCCTTTAGCCAAACCCACATTCCATTCTGGATGGTCTCCCACCTCCACCTCCCAGCTGTGTTTCCCTGAGCTGAAGCCCTTAAAGCCAAGAATAGTAGGATATTTGGTGTGTCTCTCTGGATTATCAGGAAGCTGCTGTTTTCTGTCTCCTCGTCTCACACTGGTCAGATCATCAGACAGATAGAGACAGCTGTTTGCAGTGTTTGGATCCAGAATGACTGGACTGAAGTGGACCCTCTCCTTCATCTTCTCCCAGACTCTGAAGGACAGGTTACCCAGGTGTTTGGCCACATCTATCAGCACTCCTGAGACCAGCTGTGGATCTGACTCTGAGTTCAGGACTCTGGCTCTGCTCTGAGTGACTTTATAACTGCTGAGGAAGGCCGCGTTGTGTTTCTGCAGCTCTTCTTCAACAGCACAGATACTGTCTGACAGAGAGGAGATCTGCTCCTGAATCCTCTTCATCTCTCTGATGATAGTCTTCTCCTTCTGCATGTCCTCCTCCCACAGAGCCTCCAATCTGGACTCCTCTTCCTCTTTCAGGATCTGGTGGAGCTTGTTAAACTCTGCTCTGATCTGTCTCTCTGTGGACAGCAGCTGCTTCTTGGAGTGTTGAATCACTTCATTGTATGTTTTCTCCACTTGTTTGTGTTTGTTCCTCTTGTCCTGGAGAGACTTTAAGTCAGATTTCAGCTGCTCCTTCAGATCTCTGACTGCTTTTTCTACAGGAACCACAGTGTGAGTCTGGTGGAGAGAAAACTCACAGACAGGACACACAGCTCGATCTTCATCTTTACAGAATAATTCAGGCTCCTTGTCATGTTTACTACACACCACCTCCACCTTCTTTTCTTTTTTTTCTTCCTCAGATGATCCAACTCTCAGTCTCCCAGCAAACGAGTCAGCCAGCTCCTTCAGTGCAAAGTTCACTATTGGATTATCTTTTGAAGATTTCCTCTTACAGATGGGACAGTTTTTGTTCTTACTTTGTTCCCAGAATTTCTGCAGACAGCTTGAACAGAAGCTGTGGTTGCAGCTCAGAGACACAGGATCTCTGAAAGTCTCTGAACACACGTGACAGTTCAGGTAACTTTCTAAAAAAGAGATTTTCTCAGCCATTTCTCTTGATATATGTCTTATCTCCAAATGTAAGTCTGATGTACTTTTCAGAGTTTTAAAATCATCCAGTTTTTTTTGTCGTACAGCTGTATAATGGCCTCTTTGTTTCTTTTTTTCCAGTTTGTCGTTCACACGTCTGTCAGCAAAAATAAAAAGACATCATGGAAATACTGAAGTTTTTTCAACAATAAAGTTAAAGTTAATTTTAGTCAGCATGAACATTTAAACTTTTTAAACAGACTAGCTGACCTTTCCCCAGTTAAACTACACTATGGAATAATGGAATAAAACTCTCTCTTCAGATAGTGTTTGAATACAACAAAACTTACCAAATTTATTCTCTTTGGCTTCTTCGGGTCTCCAAAGGTGCAGAAAGTTCTCTGATGGTGGTCTGGTTAAGTGGCTCTGCAACTGTATCAGACTTTGTCTCCAGTTTAATCAGCCTCAGCCAGTGTCTCACTGATGATGACTTCTCTTTAGTCCAAAAGAATAACGAGGACTTTGGAGCTGTAGATCATGCAATGGTTTAATAGCTGTTAAAGACTAACATCTGTAAAACAAAATAACAAGAGATTAAATTTTTCATTTGCTACATTGAGTCCTTGGTTTATCACTGTCTGTGTGAGGTTTTTTAGATGAACTAATGTTCAAAATTCAGGTTTCAGCTTTCAAAGTCATCACTAAAAAAGATCAGTGCAAAGGTCAGTGTTGAAAAAAATATCACACAAACCTGTTTACCTCTTTACTCCTTCAGACATGTTTATAAAGATCATTAAAAGTTTCAAAGAAAAGACAAACAAAGAGCAACAGACTCCAGAGAGTTCAGGTACCTTTCTACAAAAGAGAGTTTCTCAGCCATTTTTCCTTTTCTTCAAATAGTCTTTCAAAAGTCAAACTCACCACATGAAAGTTCTTAAAATCCTCCTCTCGTCTCTTTTCCAGTTGAGATCTCACACCCTGTAATGGCGTCTCCGACCGGTTCAACAACTTCAAAATTCTTCTTTCACTTTCACCAAAATGCGTCTCATCATGGGTTAAGGAGAGAGAGCTGCAGTGAAGTATGTTTCTCCAGCAGATGGCGTCAGAGTGTTTTTGGTTGAGGTTGCAGATTTCACAGATATTTTAAAGGATACTCCCCCTGACGTTTGATGCTCCTCCTGTGATTTGATTGAGGACAGTTACAGTAAACTCAGATTGACGCCTGACACAGTTGCTCCAGTAAAACTGTAAAAGATCAGAACAACTCCAAAACCTTCCTGGAGAAACACTTTGATTGTTGAACTGAAGAGAAACTGCAGAAAAGCAGAGAGAAAATGTCAGGACAGTCTTTAGAGATATTTTTTATAGAGAGAATTTATGTGACTGTTTAGATTTATGTTTCAGAGGTTTGTTCCTCCCACTGGAGAGTCTCAGCAGGGCAAGTAAAGTGCAGCAAGTGCAGGTAGAGTGGGGGATGGTAGGCAGAGGCATCGAAGAGGCTCAGGGACAGGTGTGTCACTCTTTGTTGCAGAGAGAGTGTTTGGTGGCATCACTGCAGGAGACCTCAGAGACGCCAGTGGTGAGAAAATCCTCATTTAAATCAAATTAACAGTTAAAATAACTTTAATTCAGTGACTGAGAGGTTGAGATATTTGAGTTTATTGATAATGTAAGCCCTGTGAGCTTAAAATATAATGTTAAAACTAATATAGTTGTTTCCTAGTCGTTCTTAGTTGTTGTTTAAATTTATGCAAGCTCTCATAGAGGGATAGATTTGATTTAAATCAACCGTAAAATTAAATATTAAGTTTGAGTAAAAATGAATTACATGTCGAGTATTTAGCATCATTTAAAATAATTTAAAACGGTTAAAAAGCCAAATTTATTTTGAAATGAATTGGAATGATTTAAAATAATTTAAGAATTGATAGTTTACCCATGAATTTAATTTGTTTAATTCTTAAATTTAATAACCCTTTTTTTAAATTAGTACTGATGAGTTAATTTATCTGTGCCTATTTAATGACAGCCTCATTTCATTTATTTCCTTTGAGGTTATCTACCTGCTTCTGCACTGATTACCATCTACAATAAAAGGAACCCAAGCAAGCTGAGTTGTCCACAGTGTCCTCTGTTGATCTCCAGGCCTTGAGCGAGTTGGGGCAGGCAATGATGCCGGGAAAAGAGGAAATTTAACTCGAGAGAAAACGATGTAACAACAAACTGACAATAAATGATCTGTTTTTTTTTAACAACTTGGTAATTACAATAAGACAGTTTAAAGTGCAAGAAAAGATCTTTTTTTTTTATGAATTTCAGATAATCATTAAAACCCAACAATTATTTTCTCAACTATCAATCTCTGAACTAATCCTGTTTTTGATCACCCTTGTGATCTGTTTACAGACTCAACATGTGAGGAGTTTGCAGTCCACTTCAGGAACAAAATAGGTTCAATCAGATGAAATTTATACCATCTAAAACTTTGAACGGCCCACAATCCTTGTTCTTTTTAATGTGGGAACACTGGAGAAGTTTGTCCTGATTGATGTTGAAATGCTTGGCAGAGTCATCTCCCAACTAAGACAACTGTCTCACCTGTGTGTTGTCTGTCCCACCTGTGTGTTGTCTGTCTCACCTGTGTGTTGTCTGTCCCACCTGTGTGTTGTCTGTCTCACCTGTGTGTTGTCTGTCTCACCTGTGTGTTGTCTGTCTCACCTGTGTGTTGTCTGTCTCACCTGTGAGTTGTCTGTCTCAGCTGTGCGTTGTCTGTCTCACCTGTTGCTTGTTTCCCAGAGTGTGTAGAGTCCCTGTCTTCCCCTTGTTCTTTGTCGGTTCACTGTCTAAGTCTGCCCATGTGTTGAAGCTGTCCATGTCTTATGAACCCGACCTCCTGTCCTCGTGTTTCCCACCCTTTGCAAATGCCCCAGAAGTAAAATCATATAGTTAGTCTGATGGCATGATACAGCACAATATGATCAATTTTATAAACTGTGCATTAAATATCTGAGACAAATAATGAGACAAGAAATCTGCACAGTCATTTACATCAGTCTGATGCTGAATAATTATAATATCAGACTAGTCTTGTGGTTTGTAAAGGGCTACACGTTTACACCAACAGCTTGATTATACATGAAATGACTTATCATGACAAAAGAAATCAGGCAAAGAGATGACACAGCTGCACATCTAGAAAAAGTAAAATGCCACAGATAAGATTTGTTCAACTTTCAGATGTTTTTATTGCAGTAAAAAATGATGCAAAATAGTAATGAGGCAGAGCGCTGTTTAACATCAAAAATCCCTTATGGAACACTTTCAGTCTTTAGGGCTTAAAATACAATGATAGTAAAATATTGATAAATAACATAACATTACATTAAGGCTGCAGCTCATTCCTTAGAGTACCACAGAAAAGGGGGGAAAGACAGTATAGTAGTGGACTGTGCAGTGGCCACTGGAAAGTAGATTTTTCTGCCTTTATCTTCAGATGAAGCTCAGCTGAACGTGATTTACAGGCTCATTGCTATAAATGTTTTTTTTATATCAGTCTTAGATTTGCAATATGACATACTTTCCTCACATTTAAACATCATCATTATTGAGATACTAATGGCTTCTGGTCCCAAGTGCTTTATGATGAAACTGGGATTTACAGACACAAACTGGAACACATCTCAGACTGTTCCTTTAAATCATTGGAAACATAAAACAAAGACTGAATTTGTACAAAATAATCACAACAAAACAGTACAGAACAAAACACATGGGCAAACATCCAGTTACCAATATCATCACTGTGGCTTTTTCCTTCTGACGCCATATTTTGGACGGGACGTGCAAATGTAGCCTTCAAAATGCTGACGGTATGACAGCAATGATCAAACCTAGTCTGCATAGAAATAGTCAAATTTTGAAGAGGGGAATTCAGTTTTATTACATTTTTCTCCTGAAACAAAGCACTCCAGGAGCCTTGTCCACTGTTGCCAAACTACAAAGTTGTGTTTCTCTTTCTAAAATGACAAATTATATATATGTATATATAAAAAGATGTCTCTTTGTTTTGGACCCAAAATCTGACCTGGAACTTTTAAAAAAGTACAAAAAAGGTCAAAGCAAGATGTTTCTATTTGGTGCTACATTCATCAAAGTAGAGCTTTCACCAACTGGTGATGTTACAAATTGAGCAAATGTGGAGTGGCTCTAGTGTTAATTACACTGACATACATTACATTTTGAAACTTGACATCCAACATTTTAACTTAATATTTACTTGTAAAACTTAATAAAGGCTAAAACCACAGTTTTTAAGTTTACTTTTATGTAATTTTATCTCATTCCTAATCAAATATATAGTTTAATCTTGAAATACTGACTGATATCCTTAAGTTTGACTATGCTGATGATTATTAAAAAAGCAGTGATCATGATACAAAGTAAAATTGTAGGGTTTTCCACATTTGCCAAACATCAGTGGCTTAATTCAAGCGTTTGAGTTTCCTACCCTGAGCTGGACATCAGAGGACATAGGGTTAGTAAGTATAATGACAGCAACAGTTTTACAAACTGGAATTAAATGCTGCTTTTGTTCAGCCAGACTTGGACTATCTCTGTAGAGATGACATAAAAGCTGATTTTTACTGTGCCGAGTGGTGAAAATCTGCATCACCACACTATCACCCAGCATGAGTGAATGAAAATTTTACTCCAGAGAAAGAGAAAAACAGCACAAAAACCTTCAAAAAGTCTTTGGTCACCTGTCAGGGTTAGAGGCTAAGTACATTCAGTTCTGGGCAACAATTCATCATTCAGATAGAAACACAATGAATCATCCATCAGCCTTTATAACAGTATAAATTAAACCACAGACTCTTTCTGATAAATCATGATACGCAAATAAGAAACTAACAAGGGCAATAATCAAATAATACACATTTTGGTTGCACAATCACAACACTTTTCCCTTTTGGATCCTTCTTTTAACATTTTTGCACTACATAATAAATTAAAATTGATCCTAAAGACATGTAACAGGCAGCTGCTCTGCTGTATCCACATGCATTATAATAACCATGTTTGTATGTTTAACTCAAAAGTGTAGCCTGTCCTTAACTTGGCTGAATCATGTTGTTTTCTAACATCATTACCTCTCATTACACATAACTGCTGCACAAAACAGGCATTTTTTTTTAAGGTTATATTTTGGGCCTTTTTCAAGATTTAGGATATGCAAGATGAGACAGTGGGCAACAATTTAAGTCCTCCCAAAATATAAAGGTAGAGTGAATGTTTAGAATTAACAAAATAAAAGCCTCAGCTTTATATTTAATTGTTATTGTCAATGAAGTAAAAATGGTGGGTACGTCTATACAGCTGATTTAAAGAGGGTCCTATGATAATGCCAGAGCAGAGTTTTTAGGATATATTCACACCTAAAATGTTTTGTTTGTGATCCTTAAATTGGCCTTCAGTGGGTTCAAAGGTCACTCAGTCAGCTCTGTAGTGTGTTTT
Source organism: Xyrichtys novacula (assembly GCA_962446985.1). Lineage (NCBI taxonomy): Eukaryota > Metazoa > Chordata > Actinopteri > Labriformes > Labridae > Xyrichtys > Xyrichtys novacula. The sequence goes on from OY660875.1 coordinate 26,402,188, forward strand.
TAGTATGATTGACCCCTAAAAGCAGGTAGATGTGGTTGATTTTCCTACAATATAAACAAAATTGTCTGTCCTGGAGACATGTGCAACCTGGTGTAGTTTTGCTTTGAACATTTTTCAGCTTGCAGTCACAGACAAAAACTTACAATCAGTGAGGTACTAAATCTGGTCTGAAGCAGTAATTTGAGGTGTGTTTAAGGCATGCTGAGCGAGCATCTCTTTAAACCAGCTCTGTGATCTGGTCTGATGCAGGATCAAGTACAGTAGGGGAAAAAAGGCACTGATGCAGAGGGAAACTGTTTTCCTTTACAGCCTTTTGTTGTCTCTAAAAATGTTAGATTATCTTAAACATGTCATTCTTTTTGCATATTAGTACCCACTGCTTTAATTTGAATGCTCCTGTCTCTCTGCTTTGAGTTTTCTTTCCTTGTTTTAACTAAGTTGTATGGAAAAATTTCAAGACTCAGAAAAGTCTGAAACAAAAGAAGGAGAAACTTGATGAACAGCACCGACTCCTGCTGTGAAACTAAAGGTCGTTTCATAATCTTTTAAACATTCATTTTTTTCTCCTTACTGACAGTAAAGCTTAAAGGATGGTCGATAAATTCCTTAAAAGGCACATAAAAGTATAAAATTACTATATTCTCATGCACAACGGCTTTGCTGGTTATCCTCTCTTCTAAGTCCTGCTGTAGATCTGGACTCCAGGGTCAGAGAGGGTCCTGGTAGTCTGTAAACATGATGACACTCTGTCCTCTGTGCTGCCCCCTACTGTCAAATAAATCCCCCTGTTGCTGGTTTTTAGCGTCAGAAACCTCTCCTGTATTTACTCTGCATGACTCATGTTCAACATGAACACACCGTCTCTGGAAAGTGATCCACCTCCTGATCATGCTTCACTTCAGCTCCTTCAGAGATAACATGCTCGGAGCAAAAGTCATGCCAATCCCAAACTTCGTCATGTTGGACTCCACAGATGAGAGGCAGGACATCACAAATCTATGACTTGAAGTTCCTTGGAGAGCCCTCTCAAGGTTCTTAGTGGACAAATTGGAGGTTTGAGCACCTTTGACTGCCAGCAGCAAGCAGCACTCCTGCCTTTTTATGTTATTCCTCCTCTAAATGCTGTCAGAGAGCAGGATCACTGAAAGTCCTGTACATCTGCAGAGATGTCACCTCCACGTCTGGGGTCTTGGTGTTCTGAGGCCGCCCTGTCGGGCTGTATCCTGCTGATCGCCCCATCGGACTGAAGCCAGTGGTGGGCCGACCGATGTTTGGAAAACCTGACGACCGCGACACTGCAGGACGCCGAAGGAACCGCCCAGAAGTCACCAGATCACCATAGCCCTGAGCGTGTGAGAAGGCATAGCCAGAGCGGCGGGAGCTGGTGCGGCGGATGCGGGTGCGACGAGGTGGAGGAGGAGGTGTGGCTTTGGCCTGTCTCACCTTGAACATCACCTGAGAATTTGAGAGGGCAGCAACAATGACAAAATGTGGTGAATCTGTTTGGTCAAAGAACTGAAAGATCGACTTTAAGCTCCTGTGAGGAGTTTCTCAGGTTTATGACATAGACTGAAAGTCATATTGATGTCTGTGATAATATTGTTACCATGCAGGTGAAAATCTGATACCATGACACATATACAGGTGTGCATTTCAGATCAAAAACCTCTGCTCTCAATCACTCAGCTAACAGAGGATTTCTGAACAGATCTAAATCTAAAAAGTTCTTGTATTTTACGTTATATATTTTGTCAGACTAGTAAAATGTAAATAATGAGCACAGAACCGTTCTGCACCAATCTATACCTTATCATTGATGGTTGGGCAGAGCTGTATAAACAGGAAGCGGTAGGTAATCACAGGAAGAACACACAGGATGGAGGTGAGGAAGATCGTCAGCCAAACATTTGGCTGGCTCAGAGAGTTTCGGGCGGTTCCTGCAGAAAAACACACAAATATGAGGTTTTTATTCAGGCAGTTCTTTTAGCTGTAATCAGTGACAGACATGGCTCCTCAGGCTTAGAGGTCAAACAGCTCTGTTAATATTCTGTCTGTGCTCACTTGATGCTGTCTCCTCTGGTAAGTGAGTGATGAGATTTAGGATTAGACTGACTTTGATGTCTTTATTCAGAATCCACTCACCAATAAAAGAGAAAACTGACGGCAGCATGAGGAACATGCCGTTACTGTACATGGTGAACGTGACCGCAAAGTACATGCCAAGACTGCCCAACACGAAGAAAGTGTTCACTGCCGTCCAGTAAGACATCTCCAGCCCCAACTACACACACAAGGAGGAAACATGTTAAAAAGTATGTGAGCATTTATAACTCTACACAAAAGAGTATTCAGAGGATCCCTCATACCTGGATGGTGACAGCGAACAGCAGACACGTCTGAGTGAGGAGAGCGAAGGACTGGTAGTCTGAGATGTCTTTCCCATCGCCCCTCACCGTGTCGTGCATGGCTGCGTAGGGGATGAAGAAGAGCACCAAGGAGCTGTAGCAGCTGTGGAGGGCACACTTGAAGAAAGTCTTTTTGCTGAAGTAGAGGTTGAGCTGACCAGGAATGTAAAGCTGAGGGTGCTGGAAACTCCACACGTCGTTCACGTCCTGACCAGCAGAGGGAGACAAAGGTGAGACGTCAACATAAGTGAGTTTGAAGAAAATTTAAGACCCACTCTGATGTAAATCCTGTTTTTCTTGTTTTTTACATGTTCATATGGCATTTTTCTGATGCTCCAGGGCATATTATAAGAAAAATAAGTGTGAAATTGCATTTCGGAATATTTCTGCATTTAAATCGCTGTGAACCTCTCACAGACCCGAACAGCAGGTTCAGACACAGTGAGATTTTCTACATCACAAATTCTCAAAGCCCCACTATGCAGGCCAGACTCGGAGAAGTACAGAGGACAATCATGGAACAAGCGTGTGCGTTAGCAGATTGCAATGCTCGTAAGAAAGCTAATTATGATATTAACCCTTGTGCACCCCTAAGAAAAACTTCCCTTAACACCCCTAAGGACCGAAACGGTCCCCTCCATTTTGCTGGAGTAAAAATATGGTCTAAATAAATATATTTAAATTTTTTTTTTTTTTGGCTGCCATCATTGACTTATAACCTAATCATGAATAGCAAAACTTTATTCAGGTTTTGTATTTTAACCCCATAAATGCCAGTCTTTTTTGTAAAAACCTGATATTATTTTAAGTCAAAAAACACAATTAATGAATTATTTTCCATCCTATATATGCAAATTGTTTTTTTAAACTTTTGATTATTAGAGCATGGGATTGGTAAACATTGATGAGAAAATGGATTTGAAAGGATTTGTATTTTTTCTGTAGTGTTGAATAATAATAAAAACTTCAATTAAGACCCCTAAGGACCGAAACGGTCCCCTCCATTTTGCTGCAGTAGAAATATTGTCTAAATAAATATATTAAAAATTTTTTTTTTTGGCTGCCATCATTGACTTATAACCTAATCATAAATAGCAAAACTTTATTCAGGTTTTGTATTTTAACCCCATAAATGCCAGTCTTTTTTGTAAAAACCTGATATTATTTTAAGTCAAAAAACACAATTAGTGAATTATTTTCCATCCTATATATGCAAATTGTTTTTTTAAACTTTTGATTATTAGAGCATGGGATTGGTAAACATTGATGAGAAAATGGATTTGAAAGGATTTGTATTTTTTCTGTAGTGTTGAATAATAATAAAAACTTCAATTAACACCCCTAGGGACCGAAACGGTCCCCTCCATTTTGCTGGAGTAAAAATATGGTCTAAATAAATGTATTTAAATTTTTTTTTTTTTTGGCTGCCATCATTGACTTATAACCTAATCATAAATAGCAAAACTTTATTCAGGTTGTGTATTTTAACCCCATAAATGCCAGTCTTTTTTGTAAAAACCTGATATTATCTTAAGTCAAAAAACACAATTAGTGAATTATTTTCCATCCTATATATGCAAATTGTTTTTTTAAACTTTTGATTATTAGAGCATGGGATTGGTAAACATTGATGAGAAAATTTGAAAAGATTTTTTTTTTTCTGTAGTGTATTACACACACACACACACACACACACACACACACACACACACACACACACACACACACACCATCCATCCATCCATCCATCCATCTCTTGCTTTTATGCACGCACATCGATGATATCCTCCCTCTTCAGGTGCTCGCTATGAACCTTGTGCGTGCGCTCACACATGCATGCACGCACACACAATCTCACACACAATCTCAAACACACACACACATACACACACCATCCATCCCTTGCTTGCTTTTACGCACGCACATCGATCAGGTGCCTGCTATGAACCTCGTGCGCTCGCTCACACACACACACAAACAATCAGACACACACACACACACACACACACACACACACAAAAACAATCAGACACATGCACACATACACACACACACACACACACAAACAATCAGACACACACACACACACACACACACCATCCATCCATCCATCCCTTGCTTTTACGTAAGCACATTGATGAAGCCCTCCCTCTTCAGGTGCCAGCTATGAACCTCGTGCGTGCGCTTACACACGCACACACGCACGCACGCTCGCACACACAATCTCACACACACACACACACACACACACACACACACACACACAAACACACACTCACACTCCATCCCTTCCTCGCTTGCTTTTACGCACTCACATTGATCAGGTGCCCGCTATGAACCTCATGAGCTTGCTCACACACGTGCGCACACACACACAATCAGACACACAATCACACACACACAATCAGACACACACACACACACACACACACACACACAGAAGGAAACTGCAGGTGCAGATTGTACAACTGCCGCTGTTTCTGGAAGGATTTTGGCTATTCTCATGGCTGCATATGCACACACACACACACACACACACACACACACACACACACACACACACACACACACACACACACAAGTAATTCATGAAAACACATGCACATAATCCATGATGTCCCAAAAGCACACCTAAATAGTTTTTATTAAATTTATTTTCTCTCTAAAGATGTTTAGTATATTTAGCCTGTATTCAATGTATATATTTAGTATTTTTAGTCTGCATTGTACATATTTCTTCTTATATTTAATTCTATTTTGTATTTTTTTGCTGCTGTAACATGAGAATTTTCCAGTTTGGGATCAATAAATTATATATCTATCAATCTATCTATCTATATGCATGAAATAAACCAGCTCTGTGACAAAGGGAAAACAGTGCCCCTCTGGTTCTAAAGGGTATGGCAGGAAAAAAGAAAAATGGCGCCATCTGCTGGTCGGCATAAAAAAAAAAAACAGTTTGACCCTCAAAGAATAGGTGTACATGAGAAAAAAAAAATCCAAAAATTATACTGCATTGGCAGTGTATTGAAAAAAACATGTTTTAATGGGAGTCAATGGGACCGTTTCGGTCCTTAGGGGTGTTTACTGAAGTATAAAAATTGCTCACATGCAAAAAAGGTTAAAGGAAGAAAAAAGAAAAAAAATTAAATTGCACCTAAAATTACACACTTTGGCAAACTTTCATGCCATTTGCATCATCACAGCCAAAATTATCCACAAAAGTATAGTTACAAAGGACCAAAACGGTCCCTAGGGGTGCACAAGGGTTAACTGCGATTATGTCCCCGAAGACATTAGTGTCTGAGAGCTGAATAGCTCCTATGTTACCTGCCACTTCTACTACACTGGCAATGTTAGGCTGCAAGTCAGCGTGAAGAGGAGTGTGCAGAGCAGCGCTGTCTCCACCCACGACTCAAAGGTGAATTGCTAATGAGCTAATGGAGCTCTGCAGAAGAAAAGCTCTTGAAGATGACATGGGTGACGTGATTTTGGCTAAAAACTTCATAATCACAATTTCAAGACCAGTGAGAACACTCTAAGTTGTAAAAAAAAAAAAAAAAAAAAAGAAGAAAAAAAAAAACGATTAGAATAGAACTTTAGGCTTGCAGGAATCCTTTATGTCCACATTTGTTATAGTAGTTAGCAGGGGACTCCACACACAGATAGCCATGAGTTACCTGATCAAACAGACTCATTCCTAGCACAGGAAGTGCCGTGTACACCAGGTTATACAGTGTTATGAACCACTCGTCGTACACCGTCTGAAAAGCAAAAAGCAGGAACAGAAAATCTGTTAACTTCTTTTACAACATTTATACTTGAACACAACAAAGACAGTAAAATGATTTTCACTTTTTAGAATTAAACATTGTCCCAGTATTTTCTGAGGAACAATTATCATTGATTATACTTATCATGAATATAAAATCATAATAAAGTCAATTACAATTATAAAGTCAAACTCTGAGATTGCATTAATTTCTCCCTCACCTGTGCAGAGAAGCCGCAGAAGAAGGCATACCAGAAGTGCACGAAGGTGAAGGTGAAGTTTTTGTAGAAAAAGTAGCGCAGGAACTTGCACATACGCAAGTATGACCAGCGGCCATGCACCAGTAGGAGGCGCTGCAGGAAGCGGAACTGAGCGAAGGAGTAGTCGCTGGACAGCACTGCCTGCATGCCCTCCTGACCCGAGATTCCCACGCCTATATGAGCCGCTGGATGGACAGAGACGGATGAATATTTGAGCAGCTACATCTGATGTAGTCCTTTATGTCTCTCACACAGATTTTCAAATGGGACAAAAACCATAATAAACACCCACAAATATTCTCTGTTTCCATGACGATACCTTTAATCATGCTGACATCGTTGGCTCCGTCTCCTATCGCCAGTGTGACTGCCTTCTTGTACTTCTTGACGAGCTCCACCACCTGAGCTTTCTGCAGAGGAGTGACTCTGCAGCAGATCACCGCCTTGCACATGCAGGCCGTCTTCAGGAAGTCCAGCTCCAGGCTGCGCTCCAGGGCGTACGCCTGAGGGGAAGACAGGAAAGTGATGATGACACACAGGGGTTGTATAACTTTCTAACACATAACAGTACAAGTGTGAAAAGTGTGAAACTGCAGGTGTCAACGTAACAGAAGGTAATAAAAGGAGTGTTTTTAAGGTATTTTGACTTATTGAAATAACATTTCAGGTGTTTTTATTTTCCTGTTATGTAATATAAATTATAATATAGATGACTTTCTGAGACATGACAAATGAGACTACAGACAATTGAATTTCCCTTTGGGGATAAATAAATGTATTATTATTCTTAAATGCACTGTTCATGTTGTTTGCATGGGTGGATGTTTCCTACCTGTCTGTCTGTCTGTCTTTCTTTCTTTCTTTCTTTCTTTTCTGAGTACATACAATGAATAAGGAGGCCCTTTACGAAATGTATTTTGATAAGGACTTTTTCTTTGGCGTACCAGGCTGTGTCCGTTGATAACCAAGCCGTACTCTCCGTTCGCCACCTCTTCAGAGACCACTGTGGGACCATTACTCACAGTTCCCTGTGGCAGAAACACTGAATCCTCGTCTGAAGCTGGTTTTATGGCGGTTTGTGCATTTCTGACCACAAATACGAAGAAAAAGATGAATTTCAGAGAACTTATAAAAAACAGGATTTAAACAGAAATTACACGGTTAATCTACTGCTCTGCTTTTCTACAGAAACTTTTATTATATTTTTTAATTCACCCTCTAAACTCTTTATTCCTTGTGTAAGCTATTTACACCTACTCCAAAGCACCTTGTTGTTATGGTTGTGTGTGTGTGTGGTAATCACTTTTATTATCACTTTTTCAATTGTGATAGATCTACTTATAAAATCTTATAAAATGTCTTATAAAATGCCGTCCTGGTGTAGTTTTAGGATTTAGTGAATTCATCTTTTTATACTGGAGATAGAAGATTTTAAAAATTTATTCTTAAGATTTAGTGTAGGCACTGTTGCAGGAATTCTTAATTAACAAACACTTCATCCTCATTAGTGTCTTTGTAATGATTATTGTGCATGAGACAAATAAGACTTGACAAACATTTTTTAAGATGCAACATGATAAGTGTTTCTGTCTGACCTCAGCTCCTGTCTGACATCTTCAGGGGAGTTTCCCGAGATGATGAAAACCTCGTTCATCTCCTCCCGCAGTAAGTTGCAGGAGTACCCGATGTTTTCTGCAGTTTCTGAAACACATGCAACACCAGAAATTTTACACTGACTAACAACACAAGCATATTATTTTAAACACAAAAGATCACGTTAATATGATCCTGTATGATGCTCCTGTATGAAGCACATTATCGCAGAATGCATGATGGATTTCTGATGAATGTTTCCCAGACCAGTAAAACTTGATACTCCCTGCATATACAGGCAGAGGAGGAGCTGTTTATTTTGCTGGCCTGATTGGTCATGCAGAAAATTTTTGTTCTGTGTTAAGAGGTGAGGGAGTTGGGATGAAAAATCAAAGGTGAGGAGGATTCGATGAGTGAACTTCTGTTAAACTGTCCTCTCTGACACTTTAGTAGGTGGAGGTGCTGTTGTGCTTTATGTGGAGGCTGTTTTTTTACAAACACTTGATCACAAGGGTATGCTTGGGTGTATAGGCATCTTTTAAGGTCTTATTAACTGTTAATGAATGTCTTTACACAGACCTTGAATATAAAGAAGCTTTAAAACATTAGTTAGTCTAAATAACTCTAATTAGGAGCATCATTCACACCTTTATTGTTGCTTATAAGACATTTTCAGGCTCCCATTAGAAACATATCAACATACAAGATACCTTTCATAAGCATCAATAGAACTTTTTAACATTAGAGTGATTTTTTTACAGGTTTAATACAAAATTCTTGTGGACATAGACAGCTTTAATAATTCAGTTGAATGTTTTTGTACATTGACTTAAAATCTCAAAACTCTCAATTAACTTTCTACTGATGTTAATGAGAAATACAAACTCTTCTCAAACTTCAAATGGGAGTCTTACATCGTCAAATAAGCAATAATAGAAATGCTGACTTTGCTGTTAATTTAACTTTTAAAGATATAAATATCTTTAAATATATAATAATACGTATCATATAAATATACGTATAAATACATTTAAGCATCTTCTCAGGTCTTATCAGTGGTTGAAAAATAAACTATTGACTAACGCTAACCATACTATAAGGACTTCAATGAAAAGTGTTAAAGTCTTTTAGTATGTATTTGAAAGTTCTGTACCTTGTTTATCACCAGTTAAAACCCAGATCTTGATGTCTGCTTTGGCCAGCTGCTCGATAGTCTGAGGGACTCCGTCTTGTAACTTGTCTTCGATGGCTGTTGCTCCGAGGAGCTGGACAAACACCAAGAACAAATTATAACTTTGAACAACAATCTGCTGAAATCATTCAGTCACTTTTTGAGGACATTTTTTTATGTGTTTTCTTCCCCTACCAGCAGATCCTTCTCAATCTCCTCGTACAGCTGGTCCAGTCTTCCCTCTCTGTCGTCTAGAGCCGTGCTAGCCTCATGGTGGCGCTGTTTCCACTGAATGAAATACTCCTCATCCAGATCTTTGTAGGCCAGCGCCAGAGTCCTCAGGCCTTCCCCTGCAAACTCCTGCAGACCAGCATTCACATAGTTAGCCTGACCCCTTGCATGAAGGTGCACATGATCACATACACATCCTGGAAGAACCAAAACACAGAGAAACTGATGGTATTCAGAGAGATAAACAGAAGTTAAAGTCGTGTGCGGAGGTGTTTAAATTTTGTTATGCAGGTATAAACTAAAAAGACAAGCTAAGACAAACAGACAACCGGGAGATAATCAGTGTTTTATCTTCTGTTATGACATCTACTGGATGAGGAAAAACAGAAATAAAGAAAGAGACTCTGCAGAGGAGTTAGACAGACATGAGGATGCGTCTCCTGTGAGAAAATGCAGGAGCAATATTTGAGAATAAAGACAAGTACATATTAGGGCTGATGCAACATATCAGTAGGACTGATGAAAACCATATCTGTAAAAAATCAGATACTGATATCATGATAATAATAAGTAAAGGATAATGCACTGAGCACATTGGGGGTCCTTTACACTGGTTGCAATATGTCATCAAACAAAGAACATGAAGAAGACGCAGTGGCAGCTGCTAGTGAGCTAGTTATAGCCGCCCTCTGAAAGATGATTCAGCACTTTTAACAACTCACATTAGAGCTTGTGGATCTTGGGGACTCTTATTAGCTGTGCAATTACACTTGTATCCTAGTTTTATTCAGCTGTGTAACATACAATCTACCAGAAGTCAAAATAAAAGCAGTGTTTTGCAATGCCTTACATAAACCTTCATGCGAGACTATCAAAATAAAAGCACAGCAAACACTTATTTCATGAGACACCACCCTCTCTCAAAAAAGTTCCAGTCACAGGGCTGGTGATGAGGATAAATCATAAAGTTTAACATCATTACAAATGGATCGTGACATGTAAGTTTTTTGTGTTTATTAGTCAAGTTTTTGAAGTGATATGTAGCTCCATCTTTGTCTTGCCTTCCCTCTTTCTGGTCTCTCCTTCTTCATCAGCATGACGTTTTGAAGTACTAATAGTGAACGTTTTAATCCTATCAAATCACTTCTTCTGTGTCAGATTTATTCAAAAGATTTAGGATTTAATTATTAACTCGACAGCCTTAAAAAAAAACTCAGTTTATCTGACTTGGTAGGTTGCCTCCCCAGTTAAAATCCTCTAATCTTCGCTCCTCACCACACCCTGAGTTCTGACACACCCGGGAAAATCTGCCTTTTCCTATAACGCACTTTGGGAATGCATTACTCATCAAAAAGAGCTAACATTTTTTTAGCTGGGGCGATCAGCGTTTTTTTTTAAATTTAAAAGTAATATAAAGAATGTGGCTGCAATCACAACAAAACACATGCACACACATACAGTAAAGACGCAGATATATCACTGACATTGAGATGCTCTGTGGTGACCTCCATCAGCTTACTGCAGGACTGATGCAGCCTCTCATAGATGATTGTGTCTGCACCTTTACAGTAGAGAGACAGCTTCCCCTCTGGACTCCTCACTGAAAACACAAACACACAAACACACACACACAAATACACACAGGCATGAGAACAAACATGAACCCTATTTTAAATCAAGACTGAAAATGTTTATGATCATTATCACACCAGCTTTTGTACCTATAACAGACATCCTCTTGCGGACGTTGTTGAAATCCAGGATAGCGAGGAGTTCGTAGCTGCGCTGCTGTCCCATTTCCACAATGGAAACAGAGTCTGGGGTCCGAGAGCGAAACACAAATCCAAAGTTTCTTGCGGCCGTGACCAAAGCTCCCTCATCTGGAGACTGGGCCTGGTAGAAAATCTCACCTGCAAGAAAGAGAGAATTAAATATTCTGTGTTTGGTGGGAGGAGTCACTTGGCCCACTCTAAAACAGAATCATCATAACCATCAAAATTTGCAGGTTAGGATGAATACAAGTCAGTGAGATGTCCCCCAAATATTTCACTGTGTTCAATTTCAAAGTCCAAGGGGTTCTTCACTGGGTCACAGAAACACTGACCTTCTTTCTTCTCCTCGGCCATGACGGTGTGACAGAGAGCCAGCAGTCTGAAGAAAGCGTGGACCTCGGGGTTCTCCAGCTTCACCGCCTCCACCAGGGCGTGATCGTGGAACATGAAGCGAGAGTCGGCCAGCAGGTTGAAGGAGAAGTCCACTGTGTCTGTATCCTGGTTTGTGAGAGAGGAGGATAAAAAAAAATCTACAGCTAGTACCAATATAGCATTTAGTATCATTTCCTCGTTTTTTTGATGAACTCCTAATTTTCAAGTGTTTTTGAGCACATGGGATACGATGACTTGCTGACTTGTGAACTCACCTCTGTTATCTCCAGTCTTTGGCCAGTGTAGTCATAAACATCCCCTAAAACAAGCAGAGACAGAAAATGAGCGTAAAAACATTTTAAGTCCCTGAAAAACAAGAAAGCAGCACAAAAAGTTTTAAAAAAGTTAAAAAAGCATAAATTAGGAGGATATTGTAATCCAGAAATCTAACCTGCAACCAGTTCAAGAGCTAAACATGACTTCTTGAGTCTTACCGTAGGATTTGCCGTTGATGGAGCACTTGTTGAACACCATGATATTCTGAGTGAGCGTTCCTGTCTTGTCGCTAAAGACGTACTTAATTTGTCCCAGCTCCTCATTCAGCGTGGTGGTACGAGCCTCAGCGGGGGTGTCGTTACGTGAGTAGTACATCTTTCTGTCCCACTCAATGTAGAAGCTGTTCCCTAATCGAATGATCTCCACGCTGCAGAGAAAATGGGAAACAAGTAGGATCTTTTTTCATTTGTTTTGTTTGTTCAGTTCTGTCTGTATTTCATTTCTGTCTTTGGAAATCTACAGTCCTGACAAAGTTTTTCTTACCTAACGTAGAGAGAGATGGGCACCACTGTGTTGAGGATGATGACGTAGGACCAGAACGTGAGGAAGGCAGAGATGCCAGCTCCGTTTTGATTTTCTCTGGGCAGGAAGACTATGAACTCTGAGCCTTCGTTTCTCTCCCAGAAGAAGTTTCCAATCGCCAGGATGGTGCACATGAATGCCAGGAAACCGAAAATCTGCAGAGGAGGTAACAACAAAAATATGGCAATATTCTCACAATAATGACAATATAGATTTTAATCCACCCCTGACTTGCAAAATTACTTAGAAGACCTTTATGGCTGGACTGGACTGACTTTAAGCATTTAAAACATACAGCAAGAAATTATACGAGAGCAAAAATACACCTGCAGGGAAAGGAGGACCTCTGTTGTTGAGAGTTTTACGGGTGTCATTACTCTGACAGCACACGCTAAGTTTAAATAATGAGCTATTGGCTATCACACAAACAACTAATGACCTCAAGACTCACACAAAGGACAAGGACATTCATCAGACGGTCCACACTGGTCCTCTTGAATGTGCTCTTCCCACAGTTCTGCATCAGCTTCGTCTCTGGACCTGCATAAGAACATTAAAAATAAGCAAAACCTCAAAGTACGTTTCAATTCGATCAAACATCATTCTTTAGTTTTTTTTTTAATCTTTTTTTTTAATAGGGGTGTAAGTAAGCAAAGTTCCCTCACTTTCTTATGATAATATGTATATAAAAAGTCTGACCCACCTCCAAACAGCACCAGTCCAAAGCACCATTCTGTGTTCCTCAGCGTGCAGCCTCTCAGCAGGATCTTCTCGTTGTCCAGCGGGTATTTCTGACCAGCAATGGTGAGCGTTCCTGTGAAGCGGTCCAGGCGGTTGTTGGGGGGTTCGCAGCGCACCTCACCTAAGGAGACAGAGGGGCGCAGATTTACACTGGGAGAACTCCTACTGGTCCAACTGAAGAGTTTGAGTCCTCTGTTAGTCTGTCTGTCAATCTAAATATCCATCTATGATCTTGATCTCCAAAAACACTAACAGGATTTACCAAGATCTAATGTTAATAAAAGAAATGTGTTTTCTACACATCCAAGAGGTCACACAGAGTTTAAACAATCAATAGTTTGGAGTGTCAAAGGTAAGGTAGTGGGGACTTGACTCAGACTCGCATAATGAAGACTTGATCTGAACTCGAAGTTTGGTGACTCAGTTTCAACTCTGCTATCTGTAGCAGTCCAGTTTTCTTACCATTAAAGTCTGCCAGCTTTTCAATATCATCTCCCAGGTCTCCTGTAACAGGCAGGGCCTGTCTGACCTTCAGGTTCGTCTCTCTGAAGAAGAGGAGAAGAGAAAGTGCAGAGAGGAGGTGGTAGAGAAGAGGAATGAGTGAAGTTTAAAGAGAAGCAGGTAAATAAAGAAGAAGGGGTGAATCACTCAATCCTCTGCATGATATTCAGATATGCTGAATCAGCTTTATAATGATATGATATAAAACATCTTCTCACCCATCCAGTTCTGCTGTCTCTATATAAACCAGGTTGAGAGGTTCACTGCTGGACAGCAAGAGGAGGTCAGCCTGAAATGCAGCGTCAAGAAGGCATTGATCACCGTAAATTTATAACCAATAATAAAGATTGATAGAGTTTGGAGGTGAAAGTGGAGGAGAGTAAAATGAGGAGATACTTTCTTTGTTTACTCACAGTCACAAACTGGTTATTTTCCAGTTTGATGATGTCTCCCACCTGGACGTCCATCCATTTCTCACTGCGCAGTCTGGGGACAGGAAACAGGTCAGTGAGTGTTTAGACTGTGTGTGTGAGTGTGTGTTTGAGTTTGTGTGTGATTGTGTGTGTTTGAGTGAGTTGTAAAGTTCAGAGAAGGTTTTTTTTTCTCTGTTATTGGACAGGAAATAAACTGAGGAAAATAAAAAGTCCTGAACAGAGCGGTCATCCTATTCTTAGTCATCTCTTTCACTGCCTGCTCCTGGTAGTTTCCTGGCTCTTCTGTCAGACGTAAACAGTCTGAGTTTTAAAACTTGGCAGGAATACAATCATTTAGTGGTTTTAAATTATGTTTTATATACACCTAAATAGCCACTAAATTAATTTTGATCAGTCTGTCAGTTTTGTCAATAAAGTTGCTCACATTTCTTGTCCAATTATTATAAGATTATAGGACTTCTTCTAAAATTATTTCTTTTATTTCCTGAACTCATTTTAGGAGAAATACATTTATCGAACAAATGTGACGAAATTACGAGGTAAGCATGAGCTGCACCTTATTTTAAACCACTGTTTGGTGATATTTTACACTGCATCAGGTGAACAATAACATAATAAATGTAACAGCTACACAGGTTTGCTTAGGTCCTCATTGTCCTTGCGTGCCACATAAACCAAAACTCTCTCTAGTGCAGCCGCAGGAAGCAGCTGCAGGATGGTTGGGAGTGCTTGTTTTGTATCCTGTTGACCTGATATCTGCTATTTCAAATATCTGAGCTATGTCTGATTCATACATGGCTTTATTCCTCTCTTAAACAATTAGCCACTCTTATGGATCTTTTCAGGGGCTTTTTAAAACAAAACTTTAGGGGCGCTAGTATGGTGCCCTGTGGAATACCCACCAGTACAGAAAGAATGAAGTACCTTCATGCTGCCTCAACAAAACCTAAACAAAACAACCTGAAGCTTTCTATCTATGTGTCCTGGTGTATTGCACATGAATTAGCTTACTTTCTATCAATGAGGACTTCAACTTTACGGTTGTTGACCTGATTGTCGCTCCTGTGGCGGTTCTGAAAAAAAGACACACACACAAAGAAACAGCACTCAGTCAAAAAGAAGCCGACAAGAAAATTCGGTTTAGATCTACACTTTCTTCAGACAAAGCTGTTTCAACCGAGTGTTGCACTGTGTTTTAATTTTGAAATATTGAAGTGCAAATATAAGGGGAACTTGTACAAATATATATAAATGTTCACGTGAGCAAGGGATAAGGGACTTCCAGTTAGATCAATTTGAATGTCACTATAAAGTAATTTTTGCAAACAGGGTTTGTCAAATGAGGTTTTATTTATCCATTTCTTTAATGAAACTGTGACTATTTAGACCACCCACAACTCATAAATGACCGATTTTACATTTCTGCTGTGTCTCATGAAATCCACACAATTTTTATGCCATTCCAGCGATCTAATACATAATGTATTCATCCGAGTGGAGTGTGCATGAAAACAGAGTTCATATTTGAAGGGGGAGCATGCAATTAATTTCTAATTGGTCATGTACTGACCACCCTGGGGGGTGAGAAGAGATCCACGAAACCTTCATGAGTGTTACAATGAAGTCCTGTGAGGATGTGAGGAGTTTTTATGGCATAGATCTGTGTGTTTTTTATGTGGATTGTTTTGTTAGTTATTCCACTGCCAATAAACCCACAGTCTGTGCTGTCATTTCCACTGATAATACAAAAAGCAGTAAAGGAGCATCGGGCCTAATGACCCAATAAAGTTTTATATCATATCTTCACTCTGTAATCACCTCCTGCTCCATAAACAGGTGAATGCAAAGTGAGAGGAAAAAGTGATGTCTGTCAAATACTCTCTCTCTTTCTGATGAATGCCTCCATACTTATAAAACTTCCTTTCACAGCAGTCATCCCAGCCATGGTGTCAGTTAATTCTGCATATGTTTTGCAAGGTTATCCACCTCACCAAACATGGTCAGTGTTGAGTTTCTGTGAGCGAGTACAGATCAAATCAAGCCTGGACGTGCCCGCTGACTTCACTCTGGGAACAGATGGGCAACGACGGGCGAGGAGCGTTCAAGACAGCCAAACAAAAAGACGCCTGTTCTCCTTCAGCTAATGTTTAACCCATGACTGAATTCATTTCCTTGTGGTGGTTTGGCATGAGGTTATTTGGTGTCTCCACCCCACACGCACACATGTACAAACACACACGTACTCATGCGTTTGGTTAACCTTGAAAGCCTAAAGTAAACAAAAAGCTTTTTCCTTTAATTGTTTTCTGGTTCTGCTCATGTTTCCAGAAAGTAATGACAAAGAAACAGTTTGACCTTTCAGTAAATAAAAATTCTACTTCCTCATGAGTATGCAGAGTGAGTACACTGTTATTGTAGTTGTGAGCCTGGACTGGGAGAGTTTTTGGTTATTTCTTAATCAGTTTCATTTCCTTTATGACATCAATTCATGTCTTCATTACAGCGTTGCCACAAATCTGATGAAATCCTCTCTTTTGTAATAACAGTAAAAAAAGGTCAAATCAGGTATTTTAAAGTTCCTATTAAGAATTTTAAAGCTGGATATGAAACACTGATATGAAACGCCAGATTTCCTCAGTCATGCATTACGTCGGCACCTGCTGCGGGAACTTTTGGCATCACCTTAGTACAACAACAGGAAGAGGAGAAACCACATCCATCTTTACAAGCAATAAACGGCAAATCTGAATCAAGACCCAAAGTTTTCAGCATTAGGTACCAAATTTGAATGTCCTGTGGAGTTCTTTTAAATAAAGTGGCTGCTTTACATTTCCAGACTTTTGTGTGTCCTGTTAGACACTGAAAATGTGACGACATGGTTTTAGCACAGAGTGAAGTGTTTGGTACATGAGACGGCTGATATTTTTCCCACAGTCAAAGTAAGTAAACGGTGATTATCAGCAGCCTGAGATAACAGAAAGTAACACACAGTGCTGAGTGAGTTTTTACCGACACTGGATAAATATGTTGTTTCCATAACATTACAGAAGTTCATGTAACAATAGAGGGAAATTCCCACGTGTTCAGGCAGTAAGTGTTTTATGTTACTTATGCCTTTATTCATGATATAATGAACTGATGATAAAGAAAGTCAGAGACATGTGCTTACAATATCGTCTGTGGCATCTTTGGCAGCAGTGACTGTCAGCACGAGAACTAGAGGAACCACAGTGGTGAACCAAGACAGAGACGAGATCTGAGGGATCACCTGAAAAACACACAAAGAGAGACCTTATTTCAGTTCAGACATCTAAAGACGAATATGAATATGAAGTTAAATCTGCACAAAAGAGACAGGAAATACAAACTGGGGACTCACTCTAAAGACAAACCGACAACAAAAGAGACACAAAAATATATTAACATGATGACTGATTTGATATTTGAGTCACAATTTTCTGTTTTACTGCTAAATATTTTTTAAAACCAGTTTGCTACGGGTGTCAGACTTGTTCATTTCTGTGCTTATTCATGTTGCTTTCACCATTTCATCTAAAACAATTCATGGTAACTGTTGGTCGTCATATCAGGTTGAGAACCAGCCTTGTTTGACCGCTTCGTGGGATCTCCTCAGTCAGGATCAGTGAAACCTCATAATCTAAAGAAACCCTGAGTATGTTGACCTTTATTTATATCACAGGCCCCCGATTTTGTTGAAAGTTTAAAAAAAAAGGCCATGAAAGGATGACCAGGGATTCTATGTTAATATCAATCCAAGAACAAGTTGCGTCAAACCCTGAGAGATTTTAATGCTAGGAAATAAACAGAATGGGTTTTAACTTGTCTAGAAAAGTACGTAAAAATGTTGCTTTTAATTTATTCAAAACAGCTGAATTTCCCTCTTGTCAGCACAGAATTCTCAGCAGACGACCTCTGCGGTTCAGTGTGACTGTTTTCAGTTTTGCAAACCATGAGGCAATTTCCTGGGCTGGATATTACACTTCCTCAATCTCTCTCTCTTCATCCACATCCTGTTTGGTTAGCACACATGGTCTTACTGTGAAACAGTAAGGCGCTATAATGCATACGTGTTGTGTTGGTTTGCATGTCTGTAAGTGTGTGAAACAGGAATTCCCACCATAAGGTCCGTCTGAATCTGTCGCTTTTATTATGTTAAAAGAAAAACTCTCCTGAAACTTAAATTTCACAGTGTCTCTGTTGTGGTCCACAAACTGACCAAAACTTCATTTTTTTTCTTATTTGATAAAATAAGAATAAAAAATGAGATGACACTTGCCGCATTAAGCTTTCCTCTGAGTACACCTGCATGTGTTTTGGTGTGTTTGTTTCGCTCACCTGCAGCACCAGCAGAAACAGGAAGTAGGCGTTAGCGATCCTCTGGAATTGCTCAAACAGGTTTAGAGGTAGGAAGGTGATGAAGTGGTACTTGGAGGTCTTGATGGCGTTTGTCTGGGAAAAGAGCGAAAAGAGAGCAAACAGAAGGGAAGAGAGTTAAACAAAGAAATCATAAAAAATGAAATTAGAGTTGTGTGAGTTTAGTCAAATAAAGCAATGTGTAACCAGTTTAGGCCTGTAAGAAGTTTGAAGGCTGGGAGTGACAGCTCTGCTAATGTTAGCTAAATTAATCTAACAAATATGACATTGTTTTCTTACAGATTTTACGAGTCTGTTCTTATGTTTAGTTATGAGTGTTTTTGAGTGTTTTCCTACATTTAGATTAGACGAGATTCCAGTTTCTATTTTAACAAATGGGAAATTAGTGGCTGAATTTGTTCTCAATGGTTTAAGCAAGAAACCTTATGTCAATGTTGGCACCCCCTGTGGACAATATGTCACCCCATACACTTTTGCTGACTTTGTTCTGTGCACATATGGGTAAAAAATGTCATCTTTCTTTTAAATAGTGATCTGCATCAGAAGAGAAGTAACTTTTGATTTCCGTCTGTTTCACTATATTTTCCTGTGTGTTGGTGATTTAAATGTTGGACATGTTTTTTTGCTGTCAGACTGAGGCTGAACAACCACCGAAACAGGAACAGAAAACCCGTCATCATGAGATCAGTCAGACGAGGAGACGCAAGTCTTTGTAAGAGTCCACAGACTGGTGTCTACTTTGTTTTTTTCCAGTTTAATTTAACTTTTTGTCATCTTTCATACTCTATTAGCTGACAATAACTGTTCTCAAAATAGGTATATGGTACAACCATGAGTTCACAGTCTCCAAAGAAGTTTTGGTCACATTGCTGACGGTGAATCATAAATTTGGAAATAATCAGAAATAGATGACGACATGTAAAATAACCTTGTTATCAGTAAAGTTTATGAGGTAATGTGTTGCTCCATCTTTGTCCTGCCTTTCCTTGAATTGACTGACGGTGTTGATTCATTGTTAAGGGCACATTCATGCATTATGAATTGGACGTTGAGACGTGCTTTATCTAGATCTGTCAATTAACCATAAAAAAATAAGATAATAAAAGTTTTAAAGCAGATTAGAGCTCCTCAGAGATAATTCATTTTTGTTAAAGTTTGTTTTTCTGTAAAGACTTCGTGCTGCAGATGTTTGTAGATCTGGTGGTAGGTATTCGGTCGGCAACAGGTGGGTCTTATCAGGAGGCTCAGCGCTCTGACCAGCCCAGATCTGACTCACATGTGACTCCATCTCTGAATGTCTTTACTAACAAAACCGCCCACAGACTGGATGTGCTGCTCTGGATGTAAATGTTTACACAGAGGAGGGACGGGGGAGTTTATAAAGTTTTGTTTTGTGTTTGGACAGAGCTTGGTCTCCTTTCTTTGAAAACTGAAAACTTTGTTTGTTGAAAACTTATTTTTGTGGATCTCAATTTGTTCTGTTTACTGTTTGAAAAGGGAAATGTGCTTAAAAAGACATATCAAGACTGCTACCTGTCACTTTTTATAAGTTCCTGTCATCTATTTGTTAATTCCGCACACAATTTCTTCTCCGTAAAATTTCTTTGTGTCCTGATGATCTAAAAATGTGCCTTATTCACATTTCTTCTTTGTCTGGCTGATGTCTCGTCTCCTGACAGCAAGGACACACCCTTTCTTTGTAAATATCTGCACTGACCACATAAAATCCTGCATTGTTGTGTAAAATATATGTGGGCTTGAAGCACTTACTGCATATTTGAAGGAGAGGTTGTACTCGCGGTCATTGGCACGTAGTTTCCTCTCCAGCTCTGTTTGAAAAGACACAGAAAAAGGATAGTGATTAATGTACGTGAATTTGAAACAAGTCCAGATGTCATTAATCTCATTTGAAGTGAAGTTAAAGTAAAAATAATCACATTAAAAACATGTTTAAGAGGAGACTTCCCTCCCACTGATAGATGTACTGAATAATTATCTCATCAGTGTGTCTTGAGTTGAAAGAACAGAGCAGAAATAATAACACAATTTTGAAGTTTGATACTTTTCAGGTAAAAACCAAATGATGTTGATGTCTGTTTCCACACCACAGTAATAGCAAATAAACTCCTGCGGACCCTATATAATAAATTTCGTTTGCTTTGATTTTGAATCATTTGTGGCTAGCACAGAAAAAAATCAAGAAACACAGACCAACATTTGACAAACTGATAATAGTAATAAAAGGTGAATTAAATAAGATTTTCCTGCAATTAATGAGTCACCATAATAAAAGATTTCCTTATCTTGACATATCACTAGCATATGCTGACTTGTGAATGAGGAGCGTTAGCGCTGTAGAGTCTGTGACGGGGGGCTGAGCAGAGAGACACACATGAGAGAAGTGTGACTTTTGTGCAGTTCTGCTGAAAAGTCATCACTGTGATTGTACTAAACTTCCTTTTCTTAACTGATGCTCTCGCTTCGCCTTTTCTGTATGTTGATGCTCTGCTCTCCTTCCTCTTCCTTTCTTTCTTGTTTTTTTTCCTCACTGTCCCTCAATTGCAGCAGCTGTGGGGTGAAAAATATGACAGACGGTGTTCTCTATTTTTCTTATTTTGGCAAACTGACACATTTCAATACTATCAAATACTGAATTACAAGATATTTAATCCCAAAATAACTTTTTTTGACACAAAAGTTGGAACTGTTTAACCACATGCAGCATTTTTTATTTTCAGGAGTCAGTTTTCTTAGTAATATCTGTAAATTACACTGAATGATTGGTTATCATAGGGGTTCATGCCTATAACCTGTACTATAACGTCCATTTTTTTTGTATGTGTTAATGGATGTTATGGTGAAAACCTGCGGCAGAAAGTATGCAGCAGGCATTAAGCAGGTGGCTTTTACTTGTCGGCGATCTCTCTGCCCTGGAAAATAATTTACTGTGTACCTTGTGCATGTCGATGCATGAGGACATCTATTAAATTTGAATTAATGTGACTGATTTTAAAATTTTTTCAGTGTCATGACAAAATTTTGATCATGAAAAAGTCAACATGCTACAGAAGAAGAGTCCCACTGCAGTGCAGTCACAATGGGTGATGAGAGAGACCCTGATGACGTTGTGATGAAAAGTGAGCAGCTAAGCCTGTCAGAGGAGGTTTGTGTTTTATGAAAAAAATCTCTGCTGCTGTTCCAGAAGGGATCTACACTGCACCAACGTGACCTCTTTATGACAGTAAATGTTGCGTTCAGAATATCAATTTCCAAGTTTAAAACTGACTTACCTCTCTCTTTCTTACGCGCAAAGTCCACACCGAAGAACGACATCTTCTCTTCCTCCTCCTGCTATCTATCCATCATACTGATCTGCAGAAGAGGGGAGGAAAAGATGTATCACAAGAGTGTAAATCGGAGTAACATAATGTCCCATTCTGCTCTTGAGAAAGTAAACACACTCAAACACTTGTGTCTGAATGAAACAAGGAC
Source organism: Xyrichtys novacula (assembly GCA_962446985.1). Classification (NCBI taxonomy): domain Eukaryota; kingdom Metazoa; phylum Chordata; class Actinopteri; order Labriformes; family Labridae; genus Xyrichtys; species Xyrichtys novacula. The sequence goes on from OY660875.1 coordinate 26,424,185, forward strand.
TCCCCTCCTGGAAACGGAGGGTTTAAAGCTCTCTGCTGGTAAAGTGAGAATGACTGAGTGCCCGCCAGCTGCCATCAGGACATTTTCCATACAGTGCTCTATGAGCTAATCATTCTCCAGTCCTACCCAGACTTACGAAGGCCAAAGCAGGACCCAGCTGCTTCTTAAAACATACATTCAATGTCTGACTGGAAAGTTTTTAGACCACATGGAGAAGTGGAAATCAAAGTACAGTACGGTATAAAAAGGGCTGAAAATGATGGTTTTTATCCTTTAAATAATGCACAGAGTGATCTTTAGACTCTCAAGCAGCACTGCCGTAAAAACAGACACAATTCTGCAGTGGAAGTCACTGCATGTGGGCTCAAAGTCACCTCCAGAAAGTCTGTCTGTGAACATGGATAGCTGCTGCTTCTACAGACACGCAAAGAGGAAACCATAAAACTGCAGTATAAATACAATTATTATTATTAATTTTATATATAAGCATGATTCAGAAGTACTGGTGTCTTCTCTGGGCCCAGGTCTTTTTAAGATGGAGTGCATAGAGAGTAATAAAACATGACAGTAAACATTCCCATTTTAGTATTTATTTTATGCAAAACAAAACAATTTAACAGTTTTAATATTTGATATGTTGTCTTTGCAGTAATCTCAGTTAATTAAGAGTCCAGATCATCAAACAATCAAAAATCTGTTTTTATTGACACTTTAAACAGCATCTTAACTTACTTGGAATCAGGGTTATATTTTTAGTTTTACGCATCGAATAAAGTTGAAGTGAGTTAACATTATTAAGCAGGTGAAAAGTGGTCGGCAGCTGAAAAGTCATCTGTGTAAGAAACACATGAAAACCACGAGACATTCAAGACAAAACTTTGTTGAGAAGGGTAGTTATGATTTGAGATTTCTCCTTTGTGTCCTATTTGTGTAGGAGACATGGGTAACTGTGCCTTCAATTCTCCTTTCTCTCTAATTTCTCAGGTTTGCATCAGCTCTTTGGCCTCTTAATGCTTTTCCCATGCAGGGCAGAGTGAGTCAGAGGGAGGCTCCCCTCTTGGGCCAGACGTCCACTCATTCAGATATCTGCCCCTTTTGACAGCGAGGAAGTTTAAGAGCGGGCGCCCTGTGCTCTGTCTCAGCTGAGTGATGGTGTGAGGAGAAGTGGCTGCTGGTATGCTATGAGGGGACGTATGGGACATAATGCAGGTTTTGTCTCACACACACACACACACACATCTAAACTCTTATACAGCTCTTGTTGGTGTCATGTGACGGGGAAAAAAGCCACTCCGGCTCTTCATGTTGAGACAAGAGAAGAGGTGGAGAATGCACTTTGGTCCACACTCACATGCAACGGGGTCCACATGACAATAAGAACCGATTTTAATTACAATGTATGGGAAATGAATTTCTAAGTACTGCAAACTAAAATGATGCTGGAGTCTCACAGCAGAAGTTTTACTGAAAGCGACAGAGGAATGGGAGCTGACTGACAGAGCTGAAAGAGATAATGCCAAACCTGAGGGTTTAAAACAGCCGTTCAAATTTTCGTGAGTAAGATAAAACTTTTTGATATAATGCAACAAAAAAATATTTTTAGAGACCCCATGACCAACAAAAATAGTTCTAGATTTACCTTTGAAGCATCACGTTCATGTTCACACGACAGTTCAAAATTCATTTGGTATCAAAGTGGAAAATTGGACCATCCAAGTAGCATGTAAACCTGCTTCACAGAAAATAGTAACCCGTGAAGAAGCGAAAAGCTCTGTGAATGTTTACGTTTCTACAAAAATGCAATCCTGAATGTCACAAGATGGAAAATCTGCTTGAAACCCAACAAACTTTAAAAATAATCCCTCCAGAGAGAAGAGTAATGAAGTGCAAATGTTGGCACAAAGGAGGGGAAAGTGTGTGTGTGTGTGTGTGTGTGTGTGCCCTCAGTCCATGTTGAAGATTCCCGGACAGGAAGTAGAGGGTTTTGACATCCCACCCCTCAGTGCTGGTTGCCAAGTTGACGTCACTGCATGTGCTATAAATACACACCAGATGTGTTGGTCAAGGAACGTGTGTGTGTGTGTGTGTTTAACAAGAATGCCAAGGCCATGAAAACGCACACTCACTGCATGACACACGGGCAGGACAGAGTGTGTTTTGTCTGTGTCTTTGTTTTAATGAGTGAATTATTGTGTCTTGATTTCCCCTGGTGTTGTTTTCTTCAATCTTGTGTCGGCGTAGATGTCTAAATACGAAAATCTACGCACACTCGTAACTGCCCACTTTATGACAAAGTTCCACCATAAAAATCACTAAAACAAATAGTCCTTTCACTCTTTCAGTGTAAAAAGTCCCACTAAATAAACCACTTAGATTATTCCTCAGCCAGTCACATGAAAGAAAAGTGACATTTAAACTCTCCACAGTCATTTTGACTGAACGAGGCCTCAGCTCAGGATGTAAGACAGAGCTGTTTCTGACTGTTGATAGTTGGGGAGATGTTTGGAGACACAACTTCACGACAACACTGACACAACACAGCTCTAAATAGCATGAGCTGAAGTTTTTCAGTCAAATCAGGTCAAACACGAAAGAGAAGTCAAGTCAAATTTACCTTCTGTAGACTGATCACTTGCTTTTTGCAGAGAAAAGTCAAGAATGGGGCAGAAACAGTGGCAACAGTCCTAACATGATTGGCTCTATGACATCCCCAACTCTCTTTCCCATGTTTTCCATGTCTCCCTCAAACTTTCCTGTCAAGTCAAGTCAAGGCAGGAAAACACAAAAATAGTGATAAAAGAGAAAGACAAGAGTTGGTCACCATCTATAATGTAAAATTGGGCAGTATCTCAATATGTATACTGTTTGCTGGAGTGAAAGATGTTAAAATTGTCTAAAATAAAGACTTTTTACAGCGTGTTTCCAGCTAATTTTGCAATCAATTTCTCATTAAATGGAATCAATAATCAGTGATTCAGCTGCTAGTGACCAAAGACTTTCAGTTTAAGCCACAGTGGAAAAAACCTGAGTGGGATTCAGGACATTGTGCGGTTTAAATCAAACCTTCCTAACCAATAAAACCCAGAGGTGCCCTACTTCTGTTTCCCACATGTACAGACGCACGCACTCAGCTTCCTCTGAAACCTTTCACTCTGCAAAGTGGCATCAAACAGTGGAATTAAAACTATTCCAGTCAGACAAAGGTGCGTAACAGTACCTGAGTGTCACAGTCACCTGTGACTGGATCAGCGGGTCAAAGGTCACGCACATGAATGAGTGTGTTGTCTGATTAGTGATCTCTGGTTTCTTTACTGAACAGAGCTCCTTTCTCAAAACTGACCACTCGTTTGCAGCCGGAGAAAGGAGCTGCTCCTCTCAGTGTGTGTGTGTGTGTGTGTGTGTGTGTGTGTGTGTGCATTTGTAATGCGCTGGTGTCCAAATGACTGACAGGGTCTTTTGTATTTGTTTGGTGAAAGGGTTTCCAGTTCTGTGGGCTACAGTAAAACCTGACACAACAGTTCACACAGACTGTGTACATCATGGGTGAAAAACATTACACTTAAGGCCTGATCTACTAAGATTACACATAACCAGCACTGTTCTGCATGTATTTTATAATAAAGTTCACATTTTGTTGGTGTTAATTTTGTAGATGATTGAAGAACTGCCTTAGTAACATCAAGTGCAATGACTACAGAGGTGATAGTATTTAAGTCAAGGTTCTGCATGTTTCATTAGTTTGTACCATGAAAAGTTTGGGTGGAAAAAAGTCTAACATCAAGTGGAAAATTAATCCAGTCCCTTTGAATTTAAGAGTATAAATAAGATACTTTAACTTAAATCCAAGTAACTTTATTTATCCCTGAAGAAATTCAATGGTTTGTAGTCTCATTTGTCATGTCTCAAAGAGTCATCTACTATTTATAGTAGAATTATTAAGTCTGATGGCTGTGGGAACAAAAGATCTTCTGAATCTTTCTGTCCTGCAGCGAAGAGAGAGGAGACGTCCACCACCAAGGTATTAATGTATCTGTGAGCGAGGAAAGTCTGATGAACAGAAACGTGATGTGGAAGAGAAAAAAAGTCAGTGCTATTTATCACACTGTCAACAGTGTGATATCGTACTGTATGCTGATGATACAGTCATCTAACTTTGTGTGCAACAGTGCACACCTGAATTTGTACCTTCTTTTCAAAGGTATCATACTCAGACGCAGACAATATCAACTTTGCATTTCCTCCTCCCTGTATTTTGCATGCTGGGGGAGAAACTCCCCATACTGCACATCTGTTATACCAAATGAACATGCATGCTATTTCACACATTTAAAAGAAGCAAACCTCAGCGAGCTGCGTCAGAAAACCAACTCACTACAGCAGCTCTTTCCTCCTTGTTCTCATTCTGTCCCTTGGCTTTTCAGCCACACCTGCCCCCTCCTCCTCCCCGCTCTCCTCTCTCGACCTTGTTGAAGATAAAGCGATCTTCCTTGCTCATCCAACATTTATATCACATTGATCTGAGTTGCTTTGAGAATACCGACTCCCAAAAACAATACATGGTCTTATGTTTAAAATTAGCTCATATGGCTTCAATTAAGGACTGGAGAGAAACATTACAGGATCTGTCAGTGAGAAAAAAATGAGTATTTTAAGGTTTTAAGTGTTTCTCTTGAGGATCAAAAGACAAAATCTGCATGTCATGATTTTAAAGTGACCATCATTAATTAGATTTGTTTTATCCATCTCAAAACATGCTTTAATTCAGACCCACCCTCCTACATGAACCAACTTTCTAAATTGTCCTGTGTCCAAGCAGCTCTTATCAAAACTCCCAGAAGAGAAACACAACCCTCCCCTCAGGAAGAAAAAGAAAACAGTCCTGTACTCACAATATTGTACAGAGAGCTGCAGACACTTAAAAATGAGTGGGCAGACATACGAGTTGTTGTATAAAAGTTTCCGTAGATCAGCAATCGCACAATGAGCTGCAGTGAAGATAAGCGGTGAGCTCAGCTGCTGTGTTTTCAGTCTGTTTCCTCTCTGTGTGTTCAGTGTGACAGCAAACAGAGCTGAGGATAAATGAGCCCGTTTTAAAAGGTTCTGGGGAGTACACTTGGTACACATTTCCAGATTGGAGGCTCTCTTAATGGCTATAAGGATCCTCTGCTCTGAGGATAAACAATAAACTTTAAGGGGGCCTCAGGCTACAAACATCTGGGGATAAAAACTTCCTTTAACAGGCAGAAACCTCAAGCAGAACCCAACTCATGTAAGACAGTCATCTGCTGAGACTGCGTCGGGTTTAGAGAGGTCAGAGGTCTGCTGAAGTGGCATGATGGAGTTTAGGACTCTCAGAAAAGACTGTGTATTAGTGACTCCAATGAGACCTGATGATTTAAAGTTAGTGACACAGACAGAAAAATAATGGAGAAGGAGGGGAAGGTGCTCAATGTGCCAGTACCCCCAACTAAGAGCTGGCCTAGACCTGAACCAGCTCTAGTTTTGTTCATTCTTGAAGTAAATGTGCTTCTTTTTCTGATTTTCAAAGCTTTACAGTAACCTTGTAACCTTTAACCTTGTAGTAGTTTAATCTCTCTGTGGAGTCATTCTGACCCCCTTATATTATCATACACCCCTGTTTGTCTTTATTTGGAGTCTTCGTTTCATTTTCAGGAGGATTCTATAGGGGTAGTAGAAAAAAAATGTTGTTGCTCACACAAAGAGCTCACCAGGAGAAATTTCCAGGGACTTAGGCCCGAACTACACGAAGGCGGAAATATTTCAAACCGCACATATTTATGTCCGATTAGGCCTCCCTACCACACCAAACCGGGAGTTTGGAGCACTCAAACCAGATAAATCTGAATCCGGAAAAACAAGCGGAGAAATAAAAAAATATCCGTATCCCATATCCACAGTGGATTCGTGTGGTCGGACTTTTACGGATCGATGACGTCAAACCGCAGCTCGCGCATGTGCATTAAAAACAAAAACAATAACAACAACGATGGCGGACATACAGGGTATTCTTTACGTTTGTTTTGCCCTTTTGGGGCTAATTTCAGCCTTGCAAGTGAACCTTATTTTATACAATTACATCCACCAGTCAGCCAGCTCACAGAGGCGTCTGCTGTGGCCAATACTTTTTTTGGAGAGCAATCGTAACGTTAACGTTAGGCGTTTTAAAGTTCGCCAGAAGCGTAAGTTTTGGGTCAAACCCGGTCGGACCAGCAAGTGGTGGGACAACTTCGTTAGAGGGGCTGTGCCTGCAGATGAATGGAAGCTAAACTTTCGTATGTCAAAGCGGCTCCAGATAGGATTGAGTTTGAAGCCTACGTGTGGACGCAGATATTTTTTTGAACTAACACGTGTGGACAGGTACATTTATTTAGACGGGAGTACAAAAATATCCAGATAAATAAATATCCGCCTTTGTGTAGTTCGGGCCTTAGTGCATGTCTGAAGGGGACTTGTGTTAGGTTTGGCTCTGCATGCTCTGACGGTGTGAGTGAAAGCAACTTTGGCTGCCCTTTTTTGGTTGATTTACGAAGTGAACCAAAACCATGCCCCTCAAACAAGGAGCTTATCTGTGTCACTGACTTTAAACACCTGTCTGTCTGATGTATGTCTCTGTGTCGACCTGTACTCACTCTCTCAGGTATCTGTTATCATTTTAAGTGATAATGTGATCAATTTGCCTTTGTTATGCGTCTTTGTAGTTGATAAGAACAGCCCCTCCTTTAACTAAGCTGAGTAACTGTATGCGAGACGTGTTATCAGTCACTTTAAACCTCTTTAAGCCTCTTTCACCGCAGGGACCATCCAAAAGAATCTGCCAGCTTTCTGTGAGATATTGCTTGAAGGCCTACATTTTTTCCTGGATTCTTGAAGTAAATCCATAAATATGAAGTCCTGGTTTGGTTTGAGGCGTGTCCAGCATTCCAAAACGCACCAGTTGAAGTTTTCTGCTGTGTCTCTATCATCAGATACTTCTCTTATCAGACTGCCGGCTAATAATAGCAGGAAAACCACACAGTACTTTACATGAAGCTTCAGCCATATCCTCTTATTCACTGACATTTAGAGTAAGTTTGACACTTTTCTGCTCGTCTTGTGTGACTGAAGATTGTTAGATTTCTAACTCTTGGTCAGTTTGACGATGTTGTGTTGACCTCTTGAAAACTTTCTTTGCGCCTTTTATCATCTAAATTTATAACCCATCAACTGATCCAAAAATAACCCACAAATAAATCAGTTTTAACAATGGTTAAGTTGCAGCCCCAGGGGGAACAAAGATATGTTTCTTTCCTGTTTGGCTACATCCTGTATTGTTCCTGAAAGCTTCAGATCAACAGCCAGTGTAACTAATACCACCTTAAAAAGGAAGGGAGGGGAGGAAATATAACAGAGGAGGACAAAATTAAGATGAGTATTACAATTGCATCAAAGGCTGAGAGGTTAAAGATAGTTATTCAGATCATCTGTGCCATCAACAGGCTCAACCTGCAAACTTTGTGTACCAGAAAGACTTCAAATCCAGCTGCTGATTCTGCAAACACTTTAAATGTAAGTGCTTGTGTTGTTTCACCATATCTGTGTCTACGTTTCATCACAGAAATCTGTTTCAGTGTCTGAACAAAAGCAGGAAATTGCTGTGATAGCCGCTTCTTGTCAACTGCCCATTAGCAGCTACCACCATGGAGAACAACACCAGCGTGGCACTGAAAAACTAAGGTTGACTCAGACACACCGTTTCAAGACCGACCTCTCACATGCACTGCCATTCAAAACACATTAACAGTACATATAAGACAATCACGTAAACATGTTACTGTCAAAAAAGTGCTACATATGTGATAACAACTTTAAAAAGTGCAACTGTGAGAGTCTCAGCATTTCACTTGATAGTTCCACTTTCTTGTCCTGACTTCTCATGACAAAAAACGAGGACAGGAAAGGCTGAGTCAGGGCCAGAAGCTTGTTTGGGTCCAAGTCCTTCTGAGCAAGGGTTTGGCTGTAAGCTCTACCTCCCCCTACGCCCCTAAATCAGCAAGGGAAAGTAAGAAAGGATCTCTCTGGAGCTGCTGCGTTCCAGTTACCTCAGAAGTCGGATGACGCTATACCCGAGTTGACAGTGTTCCAGTTAACAAGTCGCAAAATCAAGATGGACGCCTACAGTTACCTGTTGTTAGCTGTTGTTTACAATTGCCAGCCGTTGTTAGCGGTTGCTAGCCGTTGTTAGCCATACCAGTTGTAAACAATGCACAACACAGTATTTTACTCTACAAACACCATAGCACCGTGTTCACAGTTAGACATTGGGCATTACAACATCTACCACTTATTTGATCTCACAATAACAAAACAGAAAGTGCTAATAAATAATACATTACGAGAGCTTTTACTGTTACTCTTTACTGTTGATGCACTGCACTGCCATCTTGAATTATGCTGTTGTCGTCAAGTCGGGGTTGGTGAGTGAGGATCGTCCGACTTTCCGAGACGGAGATCTGACTTCAGGGGGGCGTTCCAGATGAATTTCCGATTGCAGCACGGAAATCCCAACTTCCGAGTACAACTGGAGCGCAGCATAAAGCACCGGTAAGGCAAAGTTGAGGCAAGAAGCCTGTGTTGGCTTGAGCTCTAGCTGGGTTAACCTGGACCCTCTACTTCTTCACACTTAATGATTAAAATAAAGGAAAAAGGAAAGGAGAGGAAAAGAGGGCAGAGTCATTTTCTGTCTTCTGTGACTAATATTCAAGAAGCTTCAATCATCTCAGCTTACAGATTCTGCAAATAAATACAGTCTTTAGGCGCTGGTCCAGGTTTTGGTATCACATGTGTTCTGGATCCTATAGGTAATAGAACTATTCAGTGGGCTTTGGCTTTATACGATGTGACACACAGTCTGTGTGGGGTAGACTGAAATCCAAACCACCACAAAGAACATTTTGCTCCCACGTCGTCCAACAGATATCTGCACGGTAGAGCAGCTTAAAATCTGCTCTGAAGTATCACCAATAAATTGTGAGTTAGACTGTAAATGCAGGAAAACTGTGAAAGGCTTGAGTAAAAAGTCGTCTGCGGCTGCTGGCTCGACTCAAAACCCCCCTACAGTTGGCGATGGCTCCACATGGCTTAAAATACAATGGGACAACAGCTGATGGTTTCTACTATTGCAAAACAAGATTCAACCCGAGCTGCATGTTTATCAATGCTGCAAAATGAGGAACTGCAATAAAGACATTGCAAAAAAACTGATTTATAACATTAAATCAGAAATATCAATTACTATCAAGACACATCTAATATGTTTTTCATATTGAGCAGGCTTAACGTCAGAGTTGCTGGTGTAAGATTGAACAACTTCAGGTAAAAATAAGAAGAGCTATGTTTTGTTAAATAAAAATAGAGACTTTGGATCACAAATTTCAAAGAATACAATTGTCAATTTTTAGTTTCTTTTGTGTTAATAAAAACACCAAGCATGATGGTGCAGAAAAGGAAAAGCTTTGACTTGAGGACCAAAAGTCAGATATTGTTTCAGTGTAAGTTCTGATTCATTCAATGCAGAGAGAGGTGAAAGCAGTAAAGACCCGCTGGTCCCGAAGAGTGGGAAGTGTTGTACAAACACATACACAGTCAGTACAAACTGTACTTTACAGCCAATAACAGGACAGTCCATATGTTAGCATTAAATTTAATTACACTCCAAACAAACTGAGTGGAAACTAATTTTGTGTTTCATCCTGGGGTTTCAATAAAGATGCGCTGTGTTTGGCTTTAGAGATGAAAAAAGCAGACACCATTATTATAACTGTCTTATTGGAATATGTGAAGACAAATATGTATCTAGGTCAGGAAGGTGCAGATATGAGTCAAACTTTTACTCTGCAGAGCAAGTTGGAGTTTCAGCTGCCCACAGTTCAACCACAGATAAACTGAAACCCTCTACATACACTGAGCTCAAGTAGAGGTCTAGAAATCCACTTTCTATTGTTGTGTCCTTGTTTTATATGCTATTACTGAGTTCAGAGGATGCAGAGTGTGTTTTAGGGTGCAAGGATGCAAAGACATCACTGGAAAAGCTGATAAAAAAGCTTGAAATGGTTCACTTTCAGCGACAAAGATGTAAAAAAATAAAGGTATGAGACAACAAAAGAGAGGAAGAGGTTTGGTGGACCTCAGAGTTTCTACTAAGTTCTGAGTTCAGTCCAGGGCTGAGCTGAACAATAACACAGTGATAGAATCGGTGAGTCTGTTTCTCACTAAAGTTAGCTCACAGCAACGATACGTTGGCTGTTTGGGGTGAATTAACTGAAACCAGACACAGAAGAAAATAAGTCTGACTGCTCTCTGCAAAGTACAAGAAGTGAAAGTCAGTGAGCGTGAACATGCACATGTACAATAAAAAGTTACAGAAGCCATATGTACAGCACACAGTCTCCCAGGCTGGTCTTGTTTTACAGTGGATCCAAACTTCAGGAGGATGAGATTTTATCTGGTTATGAAACTGACTGACTAATACTTCCAAAAATCATCAAGAGTAAAACAGTAAAGCTGATTCTTCTGGTATTTCTAGTGCGTGTTTCTGATGTGACTAATGGGGAGTTTGTGACAGACTTTAACTTCATATATGGTATGAGTCCTGGATGACGGAGTGAAGCAATAACCTCTGTTTACATTTAAAGCTGAGTAACATTTTGACAGTTACGGGTGAGGAAACTGACATTTTTCATTGGAACAAACTACCGACACACGTACAAGATAAGATACACGGTGAACCGCCCTGACCACAGTGTGATTCACAGGAGCTTTAAATGCCAAAATAGCTGAAAAAAGATAACTTGAGCAAATCTACCAAAGTTTAAAGTTCTCCAAAGGAGCTTTTTTTCTGCAATCACTGGCTGTACTCTGAGGAGTCTCATTAATTTTATCAATTTAAACCAAATTTCCAAAGTGAAGTACTTGCAGAGAAATGATTGGAGGAAACAAAAACTTGAGTGGAATATGGAAATATTGAGGAGTGGTATTGACCTGATTGATTTAAATGTGAGACGCCAGAAATATTGAGATTATTCTTGAGCATGTAGAGGTCAAGATAATCAGAGACTGCCGTGCTCACAGGGGGCACCAAAAATGACACAACCGGAAAGTTCCTTACTGGAGCTTTAACAAAAATGTTATTGAAAAGAAGATATGAAGTTCATTTAGTTTTGACAAAAACACATGCAAACTTAAGAGCTGGGTAATGATGCTCATGGGAAATGCAGTCTTCATCTTGAAAAACACTTAAATAGGGGTCCACAAGGGTCACTAAAGTCAATACAAAATGAAAACTTCTCAGGGTGCTTTTAAATATTAATTAATCACCAATATTTAATACTCTTTGAAAATATGTTTCAAGTATCATCTTTATAAATTAATTTAACTTCATTTAACTTTAAGGCGGTGCTTTTGCTTGATCTGGACTTTTTTGCGACTTTTTCATCTGTCTCACTGTTTGTTGATGTCTTTGTCTTTTCTAACTGTCCCCTAAAACACTTTGTATGGACCACAAGAGCCACTTTGATTTAAAAAGTAGGTTGAATAAACAGAAAGAAGGTCAGACATCAACAGTGTTCCCCTCACTGTGGGTTACTGATTAATGATGTTTTTTTGAGTCAACTTGACTTCGAGTGAACAAGGATGTTTTCTTTATGAGCTCTATTTTTTTTTTCTGATTCATGTCTGGAAAGGAGAAATTCTTTGACATACAAAGTGAAACATCTGGGAGGAAAAGATAAAAAACTGAACTGATTTCAGCCTTAGATGCTCGTCTGAACTGAGATGCCTGTTGAGACCTTTTCTCACCGGTGACAAACATTAACAAAGTGAGATTGGAAAAGCGAGCTGCAGTTATGACACGAGGGCACAATACAGCATCGCCCCTTTGAGCGCCGCACCAAAAGACCAGAACAATCAACCTCTGAATAATTAACCTGACCTCTCAGGCCACAGAGCCACTCCTCATCTCAGCTTACCTGACGAAACCCCGACATTATGATTGACCTTTTCCAGTTTAATAACCTCCTCTATGTTTCATAAAATAAAAGACGCATAGTTGGATTTCTTACCCTCATTATATTAACATTCGCTCTGTTTGAAAAGTACAAATGGAGATTAAACTCAGGGAGTTACCTTTCATAGGGGTATTTTAAGACCTCCGTCAGAGTTCAGTTCAGGTTGAGCAACTGAGACGTAAAGTTTTAAATCTCTGCTACTTCTGTCTGAAGTTAACCAAACTTAAAGCAATCTATTGTCAAGTCCTTTTTCCTGCTTGCCATGTTCAGAACGAAGGGAGCCATGTTAGTCTGATTGATCAAATTAAGTCAAAGTCGCTGTTAAACCTTCTTACAAAGACTCAAATTTTACATTTTTTTATGTATACAATACTGTGTTAAAACCTGTAAGCTCATCCGAAAGTAAAGCCCAAACTTTAGAGCTCCCCTGACTGGCTGCAGAAGAAATCCTAAGGCATCGTCTCCTTAATGTTAACAGATTGGACATGAATCGAACTCTAAAATTACGATACATGTCAAGAAAGATTTTCTCGAGCAATGTCAATGACATCATAGTGAGCTCTTATCTTGTTTATTTATATCCAAGTGTTCATTTTCCCAAAAGGTTTAGTTTCCATTAGTTAATTCATTTTAAACAGATGACTGATTGACAGCACTGTTGACAAATTCAGGCTCCTTAAGTGTTCAGTAGTGGACGAGCAGAGTAAAGAAGAAACTGAGAGAGGTAACAATTGGACTCTCCAAATCCAGAAGTGTCTGCTTCAAATCAACCCAAGAGCTCTACTAGGTCCTGTCTACGCTCACCATGGTTCCACCTGCATAATGCACCAGCATCTACTGTATCAAGGGGGAGTTTACGCTTCAAATCTGACAATGGGCAGAAGTGAAGTTACTACATCAACTCAACATGCAGCCAATGTGTATGATAATAATAATAATAATGATAATAATAATAATAATAATAATAATAATAATAATAATAATAATAATAATAATAATGCATCAGATTTCATATAGGGCTTTATCAGAGACCCTCAAAGCACTTTACATTGGATTGGATGATCAGGTCCTTATATTGACACTAGTTGTGGGTCTCTTCCTAGAAGTCCTGATATTGATCTGCTGTAAGAGTCAATTGATATCACCAGTGTCCTCTCAAAATTATAACACAGTCTAAGTGCATATCAAATCTGAAATAGTTATCAAGCAAATACAGATACAAATCCAGTGGAATAAAAGTCTTAAATGCCATAAATGTAAAAACTTAACCAAAGAAAAGTGTTTAAAATAATACCGCCATGTTTATCAGCCATTACTGTTTGGTTCTCACTGATACAGGATGTTTGATTATGAGTACTTCACTGTCTTCCGGACAAAGAAATTACACATCATTCATCACCGATAAAAGAGATATCTATGTACAACCATATCTGTCATCCGTCTGGCACATCCTCCTCCTTCTCATTATCATCATCACTCTTCATATTAACTAATCTTCCGTCATTTTCACCTTCAGCACAACCAACTCAAGACAGAAACCCTTTACTGTTAACAGAGTAACACCACGTTTGAAAAACCCGACAGAGTTGAGAATAATAACGTACAAAACAACGCACTTCTGGGACTTGAATTCAAGTTTTACGAAGTTTTGGAGAAGTTACACAAACCAAAGCTCCGTTACACCAAGACAAACTCCAAAGTAAACCGTGTTCTTCATCTGAGAGTCTGACATCCTTTTCTGCCTTAAAACAGAAAGTGAAGCAGATGTTTTTCTTTCCAGGACTTCCCATCTTTCTTTACCCCATCTGACTCACCCTGACTTTCTTTCCGCTACTTTTCCAGAATTCTGGCTCCCTGGAGAGCAGTACAGACAGGGCAGGAGAGTGAGAACACACCGCTCAACTCTTCATTTCAGCTTCCTCTTCGACTGTCTGCCTCTCCTCAGTCCTCCTCCATCTCCTTTTTTTCTTCACTCAAATCCTCATTTCAGCGTGCAAACCCCTCTCACATCTAATTCTAGTGAACTCTGGCCCCTTTTGAGGAAAGTTAAACAGCGAGTAAAAGGCGCGCCTTCCTTACCGTGCGTCCTGGCTCGGTTTCGTGCGTCCTGGCTAGTTTTGGAGAATCCACAACAAGAAAGTCTCCAGACTCCGAGGAGAAACGAGGGCTAATGTTTTCCTTCTGGCTCCCCACTACCCGCCTCTCCTCTTCCCCTCCCTCCCTCCCTCCCTTTACGCTCTCCCCTCCTCTGTTTTTCTCCACCCCTCCCTTTTTCTGTCTGTGCGCACAGCGTGTCATTGGACGGTTCAGTAAACTTCAGTTTTTCTTAACAAACGCGGAAACTTGTAAGGATCAATTAGCACGAGACGAGGACCGAGAGTCAAGTTTACCACGGGATGTCTAACGGTTATTGAAAAGTTTGGGTTTAGCCTGTTTGGTGAACTTGACATCGTAATCGTCCAAAGAAAGGAGCATAGAGACTAGTTGAACTTTTTAGCATTTTTACTTTGATTTGTTTTAACTCCTTCAAGATTTAAATGTAAGTAAAGACTACAATGTTGTTTACAGATTAATTCAGATCTTTACTTCTCTTTCAGTGCCAATACAGCTCTGTAAAAAATACAAGCAAAGGTTATGAAAGTAAAATGTTCCCAAATTCCTAAAGTAGTCAAAGTAAATTAAGTATACAGGAATGTGTCTAGACTATTTGACTAGGGTGGCCCAGCTGCAGGTCTGTCATATGTGTGGATGGCCTGGGTTGCCACAAACCCTCTCTGTCTTAATCATCTTCTTTAGCAACAATCACTGTTTTTTTTTTTTTTAGCTTAATTCTGCAAGAACTTTAAAAGATATCCTACCAAAGTTATAATAAAGGGTGCTGATAATAGGAACAAATTGCCTTACTTGGATTGATTCAATGACATAAAACAAGACAAGCGTGCTAACAAACACTATTTGAAGTGCCGTTTTGAAGCCATCTTGGCGTTACTGAAGTTTGTCCAAGTTTCTGAGTCAGTGTTCCAACTTCAGGGGGGCTTTCCTAATGATCCGCTCAACTGGTGCCTTGTATTTGCATAATTTAGATCAAATAGAAGACACCAATAACCCAAATAGTTGATTTAGCATAAACCCCATCTTAGAGCATTGAATTTGGAGGCACCTGGGATGGCAAGTCAGATTTAAAGGAGGGCAGTTCCACCCATAGTCTTACCTCTGGACATGCCCCTGTGAGTATGAGCAGGAAAATGTGCAACAAGTGTGAAAAGTACAACTCTGCCATTGATGCATGTGTGTGCAAATAGTTAAAATCAAAGCTCCGAAATGTTCGCTCTGATTTATTGGAAGTATTGTTGAAAAATCATGAAGTTGTTTAAAATGATCACAATATAAAATTGATAGATCATACTGTGTATTTAGGAAGCTGCAGGCATGGCTTGTTGGCATCACTTGCCTTAGAAAGGCCATCTTATTTATTTATCTGAATAACTTGCTACAGCTGCAGGTATCAATTTACTTGTCATCTTATGATATACTTAAACCTGCAGTCCCTCACTGACCTTTCATCTTCTTCCTATTAGAGTAAAACTTTATTTTATAAAAAATAAATAAATAAAATTTAAAGTTTCCATGGAGCAATTTGCTTTGTAGATATTAGTCTACACAGTAACAATACAAGACGCACAACAAACCCAGCCTAAGATCCGAACATCTGCTGCACTGTCACCACTGGTTGATGCCACCACAGACCACAGAGGTCACAGTCTGACAGTTTACACTCTCACATCTGAACGCCTATCATCTCTTTACTACTGCTTTTAATCCTGTGTTTACGTCATAATCTTTATGACTCTTCAACCTTTTTTGCCTTTTTGCCAATGCTGTCATTTCTGTTTCTTTGCTCTCTGTTTAGTCTCTGTTGTATTTCCTCTAAGCGTCTGCAGGGTCTTTTTGCCTGTGGCTGAGGGTTCAGTTTCCTGGAGAGGAGCAAATTTCTGTTTAAAGTAAGAACCACCTGACCAACTGATTTTAAAGTAGTGAGTAAAAAGCATACAGTTATCTTTAAAGAAGAGGCCCAGAAAAAGCTAAGATAATTTTAACTCTTTATAGAAATTTTTTTCTCCCTTTTAAGTAGCCTGAGTGTTTGTATGAGTAATATTATTTTCCGCCTTGAACTGTTCTGTGAAGTATGAATACCTTGTGATGAGAAAGTGGAAGTAAATTATGTCACAGTTCAAAACCCAAATATCAAAGTTTCAGTGCTGCTTTCTTTCTAAAAATAAAGATATGATTGTCAAAATGATTTAAGTCAATTAGAGTGATTTAAATATTTATCAGAAGAGCAGAGCTATACTTGTGTATTTCATATTCTAACAATGACCTCTTTCAAAGCTGAAGTCTGTTTACTTACTGATGAGGAAGAGAGGCGGCTTTTAAAATCTTTATTTTATGTCATTTTTAATGGATTAAACTGTGTATTAAAACAGGATTTATTCAGAATACTGCAGGCCAAAACTGTCCTGACATATCACAGGGTGTATTAGATACAGTTATCTTTAAAGAACTATTCAGTGGAGTTATCTTCTGAATTTACAGGATGACTTACAGTTCAAAACCTGCTAATTGATTGTTGGTTACATCGTGTAATCACCTGAGGCTGAATGCCACCAAGATCAGAGAGATGGTCATCAACTTCAGGAAGAAGAGGACGGCTTCACAGCTGCTATGCATCCTGGGAGAAGATGTGGAGGAGGTAGAGGTCTGCAAGTACCAGGGCATCTATATCAACAACCGACTGGACTGGAAATCCAACACCGACGCTGTCTACAAGAAGGGGATGAGCAGACTCTACTTCCTGAGGAAGCTGAGATCCTTCAACGTGTGCAGCAAGATGTTGGAGATGTTCTACCACTCTGTGGTGGCCAGCATACTTTTCTTTGCTGTGGTTTGTTGGGGGAGCAGCATCAGAGCCAGTGACACCATCAGACTTAACAAACTGATCAGGAAGGCTGGCTCCGTGATTGGCTGCAAACAGGACACTGTGGAGGCTGTGGTGGAGAGGAGGACACTGACCAAGCTGTTATCCATCATGGATAACCCTGACCACCCTCTCCACATCACTCTGGACAGACATTGGAGTTCCTTTTCCAGCAGACTGTTGCAGCTCCGCTGTCGAAGGGACAGATAAAGGAAATCTTTCCTGCCACAAGCTATTGCACTATTTAATAACTCAAATCTGTCAGACAGGGACTCACATCTGCCTGCTATATAGTCCATTTTTAAAACTCCTACCACATCACATTACTGAACACCTTAAACTTATCTGTATAACATCTGTATGTTTCGCATTTCATATTTATTACTCATCTCATATTTATTACTCATTTCAATAGCCCACGTTCTTCATATCTCAATATTTTAATCTTAGGATGTTTAGTATATTAAGTCTGTATTTATTGTATACACTTTGTATTTTTTGTATTTTTAGTTTGCATTGTACATACTTCTTCTTATATTTTATTTAATTTTGTATTTTTTCTATCTATCTATCTATCTATCTATCTATCTATCTATCTAGCTATCTATCTATCTATCTATCTATCTATCTATCTATCTGTCTATCTGTCTGTCTGTCTGTCTGTCTGTCTGTCATGTTTTTTCTCATGTATTGTTAAATTTTGCTTCCAAATGAATTCACCCATTAAACAATCACATAACTTTAGGCACTTCTGTGTCAAACTCCACTGCTCGTATTCACCACAAGGTGTCACCAAATTACATATTAACATTATTATCTGCCATTTCATTTTCTCTCTTTCTTCCTTTGCTACATTGACACATATGAGACATCTTGGATATGGCCCATTAACTTATTTTTCACTCTTGGCCTCTGGGTGATTGTTGTTTGGGTTATTTAGGCTCCGTAATGACCCTCACAGTGTGTTTAATCACTGCAAACAACAATGTCAACCTCTATTTTTTCCAGTGTCTGGTTGTGCAGGCAAAAAAAAAGATTCATTTATTGTAATATCTCTTCTCCCGCTGTGTCTTCCTCATTTTTTTCCTTGTTGCTCCTTGTTATGTATGATAATGTCAATTCTGGAAAAATTGCTCTTCTCTAATTTTTCAGATTCAATGAAGCAAATGATGTTTTTTTGGCCTATGTCATAGCTTTATAAGTTAGTTATTGTCAAACTGACTTTCAGCAACAAAAGATGTTGAACACTTATTAAATTTGATTCTATTATTGCTGGAACAAGCAACTTTAAACTTTTCTTTTATCAGGAGTGTTTCAAAAAAACACAAGTCTACTAAACTCTTGCAATTTACAGATTTTTCAACAGCCCCTCAAACTGCAGCGTGCATGATGTCTCCACAAGATGGCGCTCTGTCCTCAAAAAGCACATATTTCCTGATTGTTCTCCCTTTGAAAGAAGTTCATCTCTTACGTTTGTCATTAAGATTCTATTCAGATCTATTCTGCCAAACTAAAACAGGCTGTCACTGCTTTCCAGTAGATAGTCTCCCCTTTATCACCACAGATTCAGTGCTCAGTTTAAGCTGCAGATAGAGCAGATAAATGTTCAGTATTCATAAAAACATGCCTTTTTAAAGGAAAACAATCTTTGGGTGAAGGTTTTCTTAGAGCTAACAACGTGTAAACTGTGTTAAAGCAAACCCTGCAATGCTTTCTCCACCAGTCAGTGCTCAGGAGAGAGGGAGGAGCCAATGCAGAGATACAAGAACACCGTTTGTTTCCTCTCAGGGTTCATTTTCTCTCTATTACTTTAGGAGCTCATGTAACTCATGTGGTGGTGTGAAATTGTAATAAGAGATCTGATATCTGCAGAGACAGTAAAAACACATGAATGTAAGCGCCTACAGAGCTAATACAAAGCCACCATAGTAAACTTCCACTGTGTTTTGTCGCTTCTAACAGGAAGTTTGAGTCATTTATTGTGTTCAATGGGGATCTGTTGTCTTTGTCATATTTTCCCCTCTTTAATTTTTCCATTACATTCCATCACATCTAAATACTAGACTCAAGTCTATTTTTTTCGGTAGTTTTGATAGTTTCTCTAAAGACTAAGAATCTGCTAACATAGGGGTCACCTGTTTTCCCAAACAGACATGCTGAACATCCTTATCTCTTAATTCTAAGGTAAATAAATAACAACAAATGGGGCTCTTTTTATATATTTATTTTTAAGACATTTATCCAAACATCAGGGAGTTATCTTATTTTAAGTATGTAAACTGAGCAGGGATGTTACCTCATTGCAAACAAGTATGTTTAGAATTTTCCTACTGACTGTGTGTTCCATTGAGATCATTAAGTAGCCTTTTGACAAGCAGCAGCATTCCTAAATGTGATCGCTTTATGTAGGAATAAGTTTGTTTATGCATGGGCATGGAAAAGGACATTTTGTTTCATACAGTGAGGACATGCCAAACAGGCCTGGAGATGATCTTAAATGTTTTTTTTAAAGGAACAGTATGTGGGTTTTGGTAGCGTGTGTCCAAATAAGTGTGATAATCATCTGAATAGACAAACGATTTATTTATTTTTTGTTGATTTATAATCAATTTTTTATGCTTACATAGCAGCGGGTCCCCCATTTTAACACATGCTATAAGGGGCAACTAAAATTCACAGGCCAGAGAGTTTAAAAACTGGTTTTATTACTTGTTTTCAAAGCTGCCATGGGGATTTTTCTGTCACTTATATAACAGATTGAATTCATATTGATGCCTTGTTATGACGAACAAAAGCGCACAAAAACCATCAGCAACAATTTGGTGAATAAATGTTAGCAAAAAAGTGATATATTCGAATGTAAAATGTCAGCAAGTTTGGAGATTTTTCTTAAGAAGACTAATTGAGCACATAGGGGTTATAACTAGCAAAGACTGTGGGCACAAAAATGGATACAAACTAAAAGTTCATTACAGGAGCTTTAATGTAATTGAAAACATTACTTGAAGACACATTCACACAAGTATCTTAATTATAGTTCTTTTAAAATAAAGTAGCATCATACTTAAGTATCATAAGGACAGAAGGAAAACATCACGTCATACAGCTTACATACAAGAATTGCAGTTAAACACCTCGATAATAAACAAACAAGTACAACAAGCAGAAACAAGGTGCATTCACTGCTCAAAAGGATTTTGAAATAATGACAAATGTACAAATTTATGGGCAGAAACGGATGAAAATTTCATGAGCAGTAGATGCTAATGCCAAGTACATTATGGACATGACAGTCATATGCAGTTATAGATGTGAATTTATACACACAATAAAACACTTTTTTTTCTGGTACATTTACTTACATTTAATCAGTAATGATGAGACTCTAATACGTTTATCCATTCAAGTTTTCAAAAGCTGACTCCAAGTGTTGCAGATTAAACATCCAGTGTATATTTACTATCCTGTAGCTATGCAAATGTCTATAAAAATTGGTCCTGCCCTGTTGCAACAGGTCATAAATGTTTAGTCCTTGCCTGTGAAATCAGTTATGACAGTATGCAGGAGTTCTGCAGATGTAAATATCTGTTAATCATTTGAATGATCCAATAATTTGATCTTGATGGCCATGTTACACAAATCTTGATATTTTTAAACTTTTACAAAGTCGAAACTGGTGATAAAAAGTTACCCTTGTAAGATGAAAATATCTGCTACGGTTTACCTTAAAGGAAAAACACACCGGTCGACCTTAAACTTTATAATTTAGGGGGGCTCGCTCAAGTTCTATGGATGACGTCCGTGTCACTGATTGGCTGTTCCTCCTCGGTATCCAAATGAGAGGGTTGGGCTGGTGGAAACGAGTAGATGACGTCAGTTCCCCTGTTCACAGTGAGCGAAACAAACATGGCGATAGACTCGAATGGAAGGAGCTTCACACTAACTTTATTTGTCTTTTCTTGCGTTTTTGCGGGCAGAGAGGCCGAGGCGGCGGCTACGGAGGCGAGGATCCCCCCTCGGATACTCGGCTTTAGGTTAGAGAAGAGCGAGACACCGGCAGCGACCAGCGAGAGAGGGGTAGTTCAGGTGACCGAGGGCAGCGACACCCTCTTCAGGTTCTACGGGCTCCACTTGTCCCCGGACACCTCGAAGATTCTCGGCTTCACGGAACTTTACACGAGTGATAAAGAGGATGATGATTTCGGTGCCATCTTGGTCCCTTATAACAGAACTTGTCCGGACATCTCGAAGGATATAGCAGTGAAGGGGTCCATGGATGTACGGAACCAGAACACCTCCGGAGTGGTCAACCTCCAGATCAAACAGCTCCGGAAGAGCGAAGTGGTCAAGGTGTTCGGTTTGTGCATCCAGGACCCCCAGGATAAGGAGTGGTACATGCTGGACGACAAAGACGGTAGACTCCGTGTGGTGGAGCAGAAGAAGTCCCTGATGCCTTTATGGCTACAGGTGATCATCGTCTCCTTCCTGCTCGTGCTGTCCGGGATGTTCAGCGGACTCAACCTGGGTCTGATGGCGCTGGACCCGATGGAGCTCCGCATCGTGCAGAGCTGCGGCACCGAGAAGGAGAAGAAATACGCTCGGAAGATCGAGCCCATCCGGAGGAAAGGGAATTACCTGCTGTGCTCGCTGCTTTTAGGTAATGTCCTAGTCAACACCACCCTCACCATCCTCCTGGACGACCTGATCGGGTCCGGGCTGGGCGCCGTGGTCGCCTCCACAGTGGGAATCGTTATTTTTGGGGAGATCGTCCCACAGGCTCTATGCTCCAGACACGGCCTGGCTGTTGGCGCAAACACCATCCTCGTCACAAAGTTGTTCATGTTGTTGACTTTCCCTCTATCGTGGCCCATCAGTAAGCTCCTGGACTGCGTGCTGGGTCAGGAGATCGGCACCGTGTACAACCGGGAGAAGCTGGTGGAGATGCTGAAAGTCACCGAGCCTTACAACGACCTGGTGAAGGAGGAGCTCAACATGATCCAAGGCGCGCTGGAGCTCAGGACCAAGACAGTGGAAGATGTCATGACCCCGATCGGCAACTGCTTTATGATCCACAGCGACGCCGTGCTGGACTTCAACACCATGTCAGAGATCATGGAGAGTGGATACACCAGGATACCTGTGTATGAGGTCGAGAGGTCCAACATCGTGGACATCCTCTTTGTGAAGGACCTGGCCTTCGTGGACCCGGATGACTGCACCACCCTGAAGACCATCACCAAGTTCTACAATCATCCAGTCCACTTTGTGTTTCATGACACCAAGCTGGACTCCATGCTGGAGGAGTTCAAGAAAGGTTTGTGGAAAACTTTTGAAACTTTGACAGCTTTGTACCTACAGAAGTTTTTTTTTCAATCAATCAGTTAAACCTTATTTATAAAGCACCTGCCATTCAAATCAAACACAACTCAAAGTGTAGTACAGTGATCAGAAACAAGGTTACTACTTCTGTGGAAAAGCAGTGAAACAGACATAATATGGAACACTTGGAAGACCTCTTCAAGACCCTTGAATACAGCAACTTTGTGTTATACAGATAGATAGATAGATAGATAGATAGAACATCCTAAGAGAAAAAAGTGAGATATGAAAAAAGTGGGCTATCCACTGGAAGTACTAATATGAAATGAGTAATAAATATGAAATGCGAAATATACAGATGGGATAATAAAGTACAAGTATAGAAGCTACAGATAACCTAGGATCAGGATGAGGATTATACTTTTGCATCACAGGAGCCTTTTGTCCTCAAAGGCCACCATAACTTCTTGGATGAGAGGGGTGAGCAAGGACGCTTATCAGTCCTGACTCTGACTGTGAGATATCGCTAAAATCCTCACTTTGACTCACTAAACTTTGACGTGAACATAGGTGATAAAATCTCTTTTTGTGAAAACATGATGTTGACCATTGCTAATTTGAGTAGCTGCATTGTTTACAGTCTGATTGAGGGAGCTATCAGATTTAGGTTTAACACTGAGTTTATAGCAGACCTTTGACCCCAGTGTGTAGAAGGTGAAGATATAAGATAAAAGTGCTTCATCAGGAAAGTGGATGTTTGGATTAATCCTGCCTGCAACAAAACCCCCAAAAAGTTTGGAGTGAGAAAACAAGCCAGTATCAGGGTTTATCTTAGTATGGCTATGTTGGTGTTGTTTTCTCGACGGCTTGGATGATACTCAGTGACCTTTAAGGCTTCACAATCAATCAAAACATTATGAAAACTTGCCCAAGATAAATGCACAAACTGTAGTTTCTTTCTGAATAGAAGTAATATGTGGCAAACTAGCATAATGATAAAGAGGTGAAGAGAAGGTGTGACAGACAAGGATCATTCTCCAGGTGTAAGAAAGGGAATAAGTTTGGTGCAGATCCTTGAAAACTGCTATTCTACTAATCTATCAAAATAATGATTTAAAGCAGACATTACTTGTCTGTGTGTGCATGTAGTCTCATATTAGGAGGCAGCTTCTGTCGGCCAGACTCCCTCGTGCTCTGAGTGTTCGATATCAAAGACGTGCTAGTGTCAGATTTCAAGCTGGAAGTATTTTCTCCTTATTCAGGACAGATATAAAAATCATGTCGCCTTCTCTATTATTTATAATGAAGTGAGTCTGGATACATTTCTAATAAGTTCATAAAAGAGAAATTGTTTTTTACCCCAGAGTTTTAAGCTTAAACATCATTTAAGGACTTGAATCTTCCTCCTGGCACCCTCAGTCATCCCACTTTCACTTCTCTCTTACACTTTGCTGCACTGCACAAAAAGCACACACACGCATCTGCACGAATACTACAAAAACATAAGCACAAGATTGAACTTACAAAAAAAAAATTTAAGAGCACCTGCTGATGCAAGTACAACAAAACCAGGCGTACACATGTGCAGACTCTCTCAGGAGGATGCGCACACACTGACGCCATCCCCTGCAGGGATATATTTTTCCTCTCTCAGGCATCTCGTCTCAAGGTCACAGACAGTAGACACTCACATGCACTTTCAGTCTACATCCGAGCACTGTGAGAAAGAGGTGATCTTCTCTGCTGCAGCCTCTCCATCTGTCAGTGAGGCGTAGTAGTAAAGGTAAACTTTGACTGAACTTGATTGGTAGTTTGAGTTCCATGTTTGCATCAGATGTCATCGAATAGAGTGTCTTAATTACCAGCTAGCTTTGCTGCATTGCACAGACCTCAGATCAGCTGATTGAGTTTAGAGCTGCTGCTGCTGCTGCTGCTGCTGCTGGGATGTTGGTGTTAGTGTGACATTTGGCAAAGACGTGGCTCTGCAGCTCATCTAAGTAGGTTTGGCTGGTGAGGTGGGAGGGTTTGGCAACAAGCTGCACCACCTACACACACATCCACACACACTGAAACACACACTATGTTGGCTCACAGCTTGGCAGAGAGATTTACAGTAAGCTTTTATGAGAATGCAGTGTATAAGGAACGGAGTTAAGTTTACCGCATCGAAGACAGGCCTGAATTAAAACTGTCTGTCAGATATTCACAGGAAATCATCTTTTTAAAGATCTTAAAATAGTTAGAATATTAAATGAGAGATGTGTGATGGAGGTGACATGCTGTGTCAGCAGGATCATGTGTAGAGTTTTTGTAAAATTGATATTTAACGTGAACTCAGTAAAAGTTAGGGCTGTGCAATAAACTGTAATTTTATCTAAGGCTGGAGTAATCAAATACTAAATTGATTTTTAGGGGATTAGTAAGTTATTTAATGAGAAAGAAATTGTTTTTTTCAGTAAATGCCTTTTTTTTTAAATTTTTCTATAAAACAGTGCATTTCCCTTTAATAATTATAAAGGATAATCGTACCTTGTTGTATCATCGGCCTAAGTAGATATATTATCTGACCGACATGCACTTAAAGTGTAGTTGATGAGGCATTTAGTGAAGACAGAGAGGGTAAATGCTGATATTCATTGAGTGGGCACATATATATAGCCTGGCCATCCCTGCTTATGTCAGAGTCCCAGTTGTGCCACCCCAACCAGAAAGTCTGGACACACCCCTGCAGTGCAGCACAGAAAAAACTGTGGGACCTGAGTGTGAACAGACGGTCAAATTTGGGCAACAAAGGCTGCATGAAAAATTTTCTTAGAGGAAACTCAGTCCAACGTCAACTTCATTATGACAAAGAGGGTAAAAAAAAAAAAAAGAGGTGACTCTTGTACTGGCAGGATGAGAACTGTGGTCAGCCTGAGTGTCATATGTGGAAGTGAAACCACTCGCCATGAGCGCAACACAGTTAAGGATTAGTCACCCACAAGTTGATCAGGTTGAGAAAACAAACACCACACAGAGCGACAGGGAGGCCTCTGCTGCGTGTGCTGGTTTTGATTATAAAAAATAGAGACGAAAACAATCGTCCTTCGTCTGTCACTAACAGGATGTTTACAGTATGACTGTAAGACCACAGTAAAAACTAAGGTTATGCATTATTATACTGGCCTTAATAGAGCTACCTGGCTTATAATTTAGATTCAGTCAGTCAAGTTAGTTTAAGTATGATAGAATATATACAAAATAAATAATACATACAATTTTTAGTCTACATAAAGACGGTGAATATTTTGAGTTTAACTTAGCTTGTAAAGATGTGTTTACCTGTGTTAGTCTCCACAGACTGTTTGGAAGTGATTGTTGAGGGAAAACTGAGCCAGTGAAGAAAGGTCCCTCAATATGAGAGACATTTGCCAAGAAGCCAAGACTGGATAAAACTTCAACAGTTAAAATAGATGCTAAAACACAGCAAGACAGTTATAGAGTGGGTTAAAGACAGCGAGGGTCCTGAATAAACACAAGCCAACAAAACAAATGCAGGGAGATTTTCTAGTTGGCAGGAATTCTCATCCACCTGCGTGCCATGTGACAATTGAACTACTAGTGACCATGTTCTGTCACTACATCTGCTTCTCTGCCTCTTTTCTGTCCTTGTGTTTGAACTTCATGAGGTCTGGATGACACATGCAAACATAATGTAAATGTCACTGCTGAGCACAGATCTGTATGTTCTTTCAAACATTGACCACCAGCCACAAGAAGCAGCAAACCCTGGCAATCATAATTTATGTGTTATTTCAGACAAAGAAAGTAAGTTTGACGAGCATTTAAAACTGAATGCAGCTTCTCCATGTTTAGTTCAGACTCTTGGCTAAGAAGGCAGATCTGTCCCACATGACCTGAGTGGCCTGGATAGTTCAGAGTCACATAGCACTATCACATGTATAGGGTTAAAAAACGTGGACCAAATTGTGTAAAGTTTTTTTTTTACTAAGAGCTAACAACAATGTAGAGACAGCAGACGAGAGGAAGGGCAAAGGTTAAGAACCTCAAAGTCACTCTTCACTCCCTGAACCAATGCAAATCCACACATCTGCATAAGTGGCACATACGGTAGAGAGGAGAGCCTGCACAGTGGAAACTTTGATTGGTCTTTTACTGTTCAAATCTCACTCAGGTGGCTCTATGTGAGAGCAGATTGTGTTTTCTTTTGACTTTCCTCCGCTCTGTGTTCAATAAGTGATAAATAGATTCTTCCTGAAAAGTCATCAAACAAACATGAGGAGTATTTATTTAATATTTTTTATCGGCTCCACCTCCTCCAGTTGTACAAAGGGAACCCCAAATCCCCCAATTCAGCACGGCCAATAGAAAAGCAGAGTCTGGGGTCAGACGCCCACAGTTATGGAAAGTTCAGTGGCCCTTGAATCGCTGTTTATTTCATCTCCTGCCTTATGTGGTGCCCTCCAGGAGTGTGATTGGTTGACAGAGCTGTCAATCGTAGTGTTGCACCCTTGTTTTGTAGCATCAAATTATAGATTAAAACAAAACTTTGACGGAGAAAAAACACTTGTGCATAATTCCGCATAATAAGAACTAACTATAATACCAGAAATGATGGGTTAGGAAACATTATTTGGTATGTATTTGGAATTAAAAGTTTCACCTATGTTCGATCTGCTTACATGAAGGAAGCGGGCATTTAAGATCTTGTATCAGCCAGTCAGGGAAACTTAAGGTGTTGTCCTCTCTGTTTTTATGTGTGCTTCACAGTACACTGCGCCCATTAACAATGAAGGGCGTGAACTTATCAGCACTCTTTGATTGTCAAACCGTCATACATTCATGTTGTGAGTTAAAATCACAAATGAAGAAAAAGTTTGAGAACATTTCTCTGACCCACGTCAGCCTCCACGCTGTGATTTCGCTGACGGGGTAACCTACGGGTTTAATTTACTCTCAGCCCTCCTGCCTCGTCTCTGAGCCGACTCCCCACCAACAGCTCAAGTTCCTCTCTCTTGCTGCTCGGCATCTGTTACCACGGTGATGGCATCCAGCAGTGTGAGTTTGTGTACACAGGTTTCTTTAGGACTTGCGCTACATAATCAAATCTACTCCCAGGACCTGAGCTGTTTACTCATGGGGGCGCCTACTGTATACTCTGACATTTTATCCCTCAGTGTGTGTGTGCGTGACCTTTAAGATGGACTAAGCAGTGACCTTATTAGATGAGATGAAAATTTAATGACATGCTGACTGTCGTGGTAGGAAATGATAATGACAAACATCAAAGACAAAGTTCATGAGATTCTTATGTTTTGATGATAAAAACATTTTATGAAATCTTAATACAGAATTTTTTAGTTTATTTCTGATTGATTTTTTTTGTTTTTATGGACAGCAGAAAAAAACAGCTGCTCTGATCAGCCAAAGCATTATGACCACCTGTGCAATCTAACGTAACCCGATACAACTGCTCTGCATTGTTTCCTACTGGACCGTCACACTGAGCTTATTCTGACAATATGTTTGCCAGCTAATTAGTCTGAGGGGAAATAACCAACACTTTCACAGGTGCGTGTGTTAGAATTGTGTTTCCCTTCTGTTATAAATGGACCACATTGGATTGCATCTGGGTCCTTTTGCAGGTGTAGGACTTTCTGATAAACGCCTTGAAACTTGGAACACTCTCAGGAAATGAAGCAGCGTCTGTTGGGTCTGTTAACCATCAGGAGTGTCTGCATTGTCTGCTGTTTATCACTTATCTGTTCAGCCCACCCGGCCTTCAAGATCCTTGTTCTGTGTGTTACCGTTTGACTGTTTGGTAGCTGTGCAACCAAACAACTTCCTGCACACTGGCAGCATTTATTTGACTAAGACGTGGCTCCATGTGGGAAAATGTCTCCTTAGATTAATGCTGAAAGTTTGTGTAGCTTTATTCTGTCTTCTGGCCGGACTGGCAGGTGCGTCTCATATAGACCCCACCCACTAGGCAGGACCTGATGGCAGACTCCAGATCTCAGCAGCAGGTTGAAGCCGAGGCTGAGTAAAGTCAGTCACGACTCTGTCATGTGCTCTGACAGCCTGACCTCTGTAACCTTTGTACCTCGCCACACACTCATTAAACACACTTCTGCCCACATTCTTCCTAACACTCCCTCCTCTTTAACACACAGCCCAATACAAATCTTAATCTTTGACCCCAACCTCACTGTGAGCGAGACTGTATCAGAAACAACTTTAGAAGTTTCTACTACTTTCCAGTGTTGAGTGGAAGATTACCCAACCTCAGCCTGATAGGTGCTGACACAGGGCAGACCTGAATCTCCACTCCTCCTTTTGTGTCCTGGGTGTGTCTCTCAGTCCTTTCTTACACATACCCAACATCTTTACCTCCAATTATTATCTAACCTCCTGCGAGCTGTCGACCTCCTCCTTCTTGATTAGATTTGGGCTGTTTTAGTTCCACCTGTAGAAGATCCAACTCTGACTGCAGTTATACATAAAATAAGTTGCCATGCAAGAAGAGATCATGTTTATAAAACAAGAGAACTCGGAGCAGGAATCTGTCAGATAAGTGAACAATCTGAAACATTTCAGAGTCCCTCCTACATTATTCACGACGTCAGATCCAGGAAACAGAACCCACTGTGAAAGTATGTCTAAAGCTGCCTGATTATGGCAAAACTCATAATCTGGATTATTTTGATTGATATTGATATCAAGATTATTTAAAAACAATCACCCATGATTCAACATCTGCATCTTCACTTGTATTTTTACACTGTGACATAAAGGATTTGAGCTGTTTTGCTACATTTTGTCACAGGCTGCAGATTGAAGAAATCAGTCAGTCTTTTCAGGCTTTTATATAACCTCCTTCACAACGTCACACTGATTGTATTCAGATTTTCTTTCACTATTCATCCCCTGTAGTCAGTTTATTCACTCTTGTGCTTGCTGCAGCCTCTCACTCCTGTCGTGCTCATTCTGTCCCTCGGCTTTTTAGACACACACACAGATATTCACACCTGCATCCTCCTGCTCCTCTGTAGCTGCCTGATGGGAATCAAAAATAAAGAATTTGACTTAAGTGTTGGGATTGGAGCAGAGGTGAATGTTTTTCAAAGAGAAAAGAGCTGCATCCTGCACTGTGGAGTTTGCATGTTTTTCTGCATAGGTATAACGTTAGCAAGGTTCACAGAATAATGAAAAACCAAAAGAACGACTGGATCTCAAAGTCGTTCTCATGTCCTCTGTATCATTCTGCTGGTAGTTCCTTCTGTTTGTATGTCAACAAATATTTGGCTTTCTATTTAAAAGAGACCAACCCTCAGGTGCTCTGATGACTCACAGAGAGTAAACACGCACACACACACACACACACAGAATCACGCTCACATCAGCTGACTTCCTTCTCTTTACCTCTGTGATTTCATTTGTTGAAGACCAAACCTGCACGATTGGCTCAGATATGAAAACTCATGTTTCATACTCGCTGTTGTGTAAGACTGCTTCTAAAAACACTTTCACCAATCAAACTCACGGGCAGATTTTTCTTTTATCAACTCAACTGTTTAAGCAGTAGCAGCTCAGGGAAACATAATCTCACTCTCTGTTGCTATTTTTAGGTTTTAAGCAGGTTTTTATTACAGACCCTAGATTTATTTTTAGTCCTTGGAAAAAAATGTTTTGAAGCAAATCCTACGAAATAAGAAATGAGTGTTGCTCTCTGAGAGCTCTGCCCACATTTTCTTCATAAACTCCACTTTTACTTATAATACCACAAATGAACATTCCTCAGTTGTCCTTCCTTGCTTTGCTGTTGTCTATTTAGTGAAGCCAAACTTGAAATTGCTTGCTTTGATTTGCTTTAAATAACTGAAAAGCAGTACAGAAATTCAAGTACCTTATTGTAATCCTCGAATCTCAGAAATACGGAAACGGTTTCACAGTTGAGAGACTACAATCTGGTTCTGGATACCCCAGCCTAGCTCTAGTAGAGGGAGATACAGTCCCAAGAATGGCCACCCTTGCAATCACACAAGCCTTGGTGTAGGGAGACATGAACATAGAGCTAAAAAGGATAGATCAGCCTGAGATCATCCCCACCATTGTGATTTGTGGATTGAGCTCCTTGACAGCTTCAGATCTCTTCTATGATAAACCCCAGTCATTATAGTTTTACTGCCTAACATGCAGTTTTATATTGCAGTAATCTCATGATGGTTTAGCACTTTTTATGAATGACACTCCCACATAAAAGAGTATCATTCGTTATCATTTAGTCATGTATCTGTGCTGTACTGACAGCTGGAAATCTGAAGCATCCTTATCAGCCGCCTTCTTTCCTTTCCTTTCCTGCTGTTGTTGCTCAAAGTGCTGACACTGCAGCCGCAGTCCTCTCAGCTCTGACTTAAGTGTGTATGTTTGGTGTGTGTCACATCATCACTTGCGTACTGTGTGCCATAACAGTGTAAGTCAGCAGGAAGAAAGAGGAGCTCTGCTGAAGTGACACCCTGTCTCAAACAAGAGCACATGTGGTTGTCTCACCCCATCTTAAACCTGATGTTCATCATTATAGACCAGTTATGGTCATTTTATTATTTACAATGAAGATTTTTTCAACCACATAACAGGGACGGGTTCTTTGGTTGAGGTTAAACCCTCTTTTGAAAAGCTGAAAGGGTTTCTAAGATTTGGCTATAAAAGCAGGTTAGCAGGGCTTCAACAGCGAACCTGCTCATGCTGTATTTGATCAAGCATGTGTGACTGTTGGGTGCATATTTGTGGTCACACGTCTTTGTCTCAGCGGTCATGTTTTGGAGTGCGACGCTGCGGTCAGGGTTGCTGATGTGCGTCCAGCCGGGGTGTGTTTTGTGCGTGGGCGGTATGCGTGTGGCATTCCTTTCCCATACAGACTCATCACGCTCCCCCTCGTCCTTTTGTCGCCAATGTTTCATGTCAACAAACAGGCCGGCTCGCAAGGCTGGTGAGGGGAGAGCTAGAGGGCAGAGAAACAGACGGGAAGGTCACTCGACCCATTGGGAGTATCTGTGCATGCATGTGTGTGTGTATGTGTGTGAGAGAGATCTTTGAGACACTGATTCATGCCAGTTAATGATAAAATGAAACTAAAGATAAGAAAACAAACCTCAACACACATGAAATCTTGTGAAATGAAATCGTCTGAATCTCTGAAACCTCATGTGGAGGAAGGTGTTGCTGTTAGAGCTTCATGTTGTTCCTTAAAAAAAGAGAAGCTGCTGCCTTACTCAGCAGCCTTTAGTATCTCTGACAAAGGTGGATGTGTTTCTCAGTTCCTCTTTTGCTCCTCTCTCAATTCTCATGGAGGGTTTATAGATTTAGTGCGAAGGAAATAGTTGGTTGATCTAGTTTCAAGCACATAATTCTTACTATGATCACAGACACATACTGTATATTGGACTTTTACTGATATTTGAAATGCCAATATCTTTATTTTCATTTTGACTGATACCAATATATACACTCATTTTTCTCTTCGTAAAATATGAAAAGTTTCTCTCGTAATATAACTTACCTGTTGCCCTTATGTGAAGGTCTGTTTATTTGATTCTATTGTTTTTTCAAATATAGACATTTCCAACTCTTTAAAACATTTTCATACAGCCAACATGTCTAAGCTCTATGCTTAATTCATTCCCTTGTTGGACGATAATAATACAAGCTAAAATTTTCAGATCAGCTGATACCAATTATGAACTTCTCAAGCTCCAAAGAAAACTAAAATGAAAGCGATTAGTTTATAATACAAGGACTTTATTGATCCAGACTAGGCCTGCACGATATATCGTTTGACTATCGTCATCGCGATGTACGTGTGTGCGATAGTCACATCGCAGAGCCTGCGATATTGGAGGTGAATGAACTCATTTAATTTCAAGGGTAACGGACTGAGATACACCCCATGTGACTCTGCATGTGCTGTGCAGCGATCCACCAATCACCTTCGTCCTTAACTCAGTTGCCAATCAGACTCACTTCTCAGTTGCCAATCAGACTACCCTGCCAGCTGTCAATCAAAATCAGGGAGGAGAAAACCCACCCCTGCACATGTTCTGCACATGGAGGGAGACGTGTGTCCGCTGAGAATTACTTTCGGAACTTTACTCATGACTATTAAGCCCAACAAATAAGAACTGTATGGGTTTTAAAATGTATATTTCCGTGGACCACTCTACTATAAGCAGTGCGCGTTTTGCGAGGTGCATGCAATTCTCGGAGGACATGCGTTTCTCGGCACAACACCGCTAACAACAACAACAACGATTACAAAATGAACAACGAACAAGAGAAAACCACCGAAAATCAAGATTTGTTGCCAAAAAGAAAAGGAAAGTCGGTTATCTGGAATTATTTCGGTTAAAAGAAGGATGATGTCGACCAAAACACGTGTTCTGTGTTCATCTGTCGCCACAATAACGTCCCAGCACAATAAAAGCTAAAAATATCTCTGAGACAGACAGAAGCCGTTCTACTAACATTCACAAAAAGAGGTAAGATCAGAGCAGGTTAACTGTTTTCCTGTATTTTTAATATCGCAATATATATCGCAGGGTTGAAAAAAATCGCAATATTATTTTTTTCCAATATCGTGCAGCCTTAATCCAGACGGACATTTGTTTGTCTGGAATCTCATCTCATCTAGTATTTATAGAATAATTAAGGTGTCAGATGGCTGTGGATCAAAAGATCATTTGAATCTCTCCGCCCTGCAGCAAAGAGAAAGGAGCCGTCCACCACCGCCACCTCCATCAAAGTGTTATGAAGTGGATGATCCATGTTTTTTTGTTTAGAATGGCCCCCACCATGGCCTCAGTGTGCATCTCTCCATCACATCCTCCAGCGAGTCCAACTTGATTCCAACCACAGAGCCACTGTTTTCGCTAGTTTGTCACATGTTGAGTCTGCATCCTAGCGATTGTTTCATAGAAGATATCTTACGGAACTTCAGCTGTTGCCTTGGGTGGGATGTATACAAGCATTGTTATGATATGACTGAACTCCCTTGGAACATAATATGGCGGAAGAGCAACTGCCAACAGTTCAATATCTGGACAACACATCCTCCCCTTGACAGTTATACATGAATGTATTTATGAAGATATGATGAGTTTTTAAACAAAGAAGTCAAGTTTATAGAACATAAACAAAAGTTTTTTCTACAAGAAATCATATTTGTTATTCATTTTTAACCAAAGCAGAAAAAAAAACAATCCAAAAACAGCTTTAAAGGTATTACCTCCTAATAAGTGATGACTTGCAGCCTGAAATTAAAGATCTTGAGTTCTATATCCTTGGTCAGTTGAAAACAGGCTCATATATTGATATACAATATCAGGATAAAAGATGACCTTCATTGTAAGAGATGAGATTTGAGATTAGAATAGATACAACTTCATTATCTTTTAAGGAAGGTCCCCTCAAGGAGATTAAAAAGACACATTATGAGACACCCCCCTTCAAAGGAAAGGACCAAATCTTGTTTTTAGAATGACATAAACCTATAAAAGGAAACAAGGTAGGATTTTGTGACTCACATCTTTTGAATAAAATTCAGTTTTTCCGTCTTTTACTGATAAATTCTAAAATCAAAGTAGAATTCAATGTGTTCATGTGTGTCATTGAAACACTCATGGTTTTATTATTTCAATGACATAAATGAAAAGAACCTGCAGCCTATCAGTGGATGTCAGTTCTGCTAATGAGCAAAGCTTCAGTCAGTTTTTCTGGAACAATCTTTTCTGTTTCAACTTTACGCTCTGTGACTCTTAAGTTTCGTGGCTTTTTAACAGACATTTCAGAGCAGGTTCTTTATCTCTGACCCCATCTAGGTTTAAGCTGTTTGTTTACTTTCGTTGCCATGGCTGCATTTGTTGTGTTCTTGTTACAGTTTACTTCCTGATGGGCTATTTCGTTCTACAGGATGGACAGAGTGCATGCTCGGATGTCCGCATGCAGAAGGATTTCTGATCTTAAATATT
Organism: Xyrichtys novacula; assembly: GCA_962446985.1. Classification (NCBI taxonomy): domain Eukaryota; kingdom Metazoa; phylum Chordata; class Actinopteri; order Labriformes; family Labridae; genus Xyrichtys; species Xyrichtys novacula. The sequence goes on from OY660875.1 coordinate 26,458,564, forward strand.
GAACATGTTAAATTTAACAGTGTCTAGTCCTAACAAACTACAGGCACGATAATCTGTAGGACCATCTGATAGTCAGGCCTCTGCTGCCTTTTATCAGAAGAGGGAATCTTGTAGTGGGTACATCACTTAAGCTGAGCAAAGCAGGACTGCATCTCTTTGGTCATTTTGGTGTCAAAGGAAAGGTCAGACTCTGAGGTAGCAGGTCTCTTCAGGAACTTTATTAGATCAGGCGTCAAGACAGGAGAGTGGATCATCGATGCAGGCAGAGCCAGGGGTGGGGGGGGGTAAATCAATAACTTCAGATTTGGGGTCATTCTGCTGCAGCACATTTTTGGACGTCCGGGTCTTGATTTCAGTCAGACAGGACATAATGTGAGACACACAGATGCTGCTGGGTTTGAATGGGGATAGATCTTAATGTCGTCTGCGTAGCAGTGAAAGTCTAAACCGTGGTGATAAAATATGAGACCTCTCAATGAAGCAGGAGGGAACAGTCAGAATATTCTCAGAGCAACGTCAGCTCTGAAGACAGGATGGATTTTATATCCTGTCACTTCAGATTTACAAACTGATGATTGACAGCTGTGTGTATTTATGTGTGTATGTGTGTGTGTGAGCCTGAGGTGAGCACACTGCTCTGAAGTCAAACACACACATCGTCCGGAGAATCATCAGCTGCAGCCACATAGGAGCAAGCCGGCTTTGTGGGTGTCTCTGATTGTGGACCCAGCTGATGGAGGTCAGACACTGAGCGCATGAGACCGCCTGAGTTTGGCTGCGTTTCCCTCTACAATGTGTGATTGTGTGTGTGCTTGTGTGTCTGTGTGTGTCTGTGTGTGTGTGTTTGTGTGTGTGTGTGGGGGGGGTCTAAGGGAGTCAATAGACACTCAAGTGACTCTCCGGTAACCGGGGTCAAGTGTGTCCCTCGGGTGCCCACTTCCTCCGAAATATTGACTCAGCACTGCGGGGAGAGGTCACACACACACACACAGACACACATTCAAAGGCACACACACACACATACTGAGTTCCTTTTCCATTACATGATGTCTCTATTTTTGTTGCTTCAGTCATCTTGTGTGAAAAAAACAACCATCAGCTCATGAATAATGTACTCTGAGGCTTTCTTATCGTGGGACTCTGTTGACTCAGGACTTCATCTTTAGGGAAATGATTACACTCACAGATCCCATGAAGTCACATCATTCCTTCCTTATGCAGTGATCAAGGGATACAAAATTAGGCTGAGAGAAATGTATGGGGAGATGTCACGCTTCCTCCCGAGCAGGGATTTCAGGGTTAAATTAAATTCCTGAAGCTAAACTTAGACCTTGGTTCCAGAGAAAAAAAAACTTAAGGACCAGATTTCCCAAGTTTCTTGACTCATGGCAAAAAAACTTACATAAAAAACATGATAAGAAGAACATGCTGGGATCATGTAAAACACCCTCCTCCCCATGACTGACTAATTGAGATAAAAAAAAAACAGAGTGGACATACAGTCCCATCACACAACCCCCCCCCATGACATCCCATAGTTTCAGACTGAATCCAGCCTGATGGATTCCTCAAAGTCCATTGCTTCTATTTGTGTGGTAAACCGTCAAGGTCAGAGCTGAGAATGTGTGGCGTGCGTGTCGTTGCAGCAGCACTGCGCGCTTTAACCTGAAAGCATCAAGGACACACGCTCACAAAGACAAACAATTATAGCCACTGGTCTTTTAATTGCTTGACATAAGAGCTGTTTGTAGATCCTGTTGATCTGGTTTTAGAAACAAACACAGGTGATGGGCCTCTCTTCCTCCTCCGCTCCTACATTTTTAGTCCTTTGATCGACTAGCTTGAACTAGTATGGCTGTGTGGCTGTGCTGCTGTGTGTAGCTGCTTTGAAGTTCAAGTTTTGATAAAAAAAATCAGCAGAATGCATTCATATAAAGTTTTGTGTTGGATTTGGACAGTGTTTCCAATTTTTTACTTTCAGTGAATATTTCAGTTATTCTGGTTGTATTGTATCATATTGAATCTAAGCGCTTCGTGTCATGCATCATATCATGTCGAATCCAACTGGTTTGTGTCATAAATCGTATCTAATCAAATCAAATCGAATCTAAGAGTTTCGTGTCATGAATTGTGTCATATTGTACTATATCGTATAGAATCTAAGCATTTCGTGTCATGTTTGGTAACGTATCGTATCATATCCAATCCAAGCGTTTCATGTCATGTGTCGTATCGTGTCGTGTCGAATCCAACTGGTTTGTGTCATGAATCGTATCTTATTGTATAGAATCCAAGCATTTCGTGTCATGTTTGGTATGGTATCGAATCGAAGCGTTTTGTGCCATGTATCATTTCATATCCTATTGTATCTTATCGTTTCGTGTCTCTTTCTTGTTTGGTTTGAAATGTATTGTGTCTTTCCAAGAGTAGTTCAAAAAAAGTTTCTTGCAATTGTGAACCTTCACAAACACACAGTTTTCGTCTGTATTGATGAGGAGAGAATGATCCACCTGGGGTCCAAATTCCCAGATTTAGTCTTGAGTGCATTATTAATAATTCAGAACTCAAGGCCAACTTGCCAGCGTCCATCTGCACTTTGATCACTTTGTCATGAGAGGAGTTTAGCTGTGTGTGTGTGTGTGTGTGTGTGTGTGTGTGTGTGTGTGTGTGTGTGTGTGTGTGTGTGTTTGTGTGTCTTAGTTTCTGTGCATGATTTTGTGTTGTACTGTTAGCTCTTGGCCAAAGTCCAGACCCAACCCTGACTGTAATGGCCCGTACACATTAACAGACTGTTTGTGGTGCAAGCAAAGGGAGTGGGCTGTTGGTTTATTGTTCAAAAAGAGAGGTGTTCATATAGGAATCTATCATGATATGATTGTTTGTCATGACTGAGGGTGTGGGCCAGGTTTGTACAGCTGAGCTCATGGGTGTAGGAGCTGTAATATGATGAAGATTTTGAGGTTCTTATAAAGATACACCACAATCACTGTGAATGGGTTGCAAAAAGGCATTGATCAGGGATATATTTCATTAAATTAGTAGTTCAAAACAGCCACAGCACTGCAGTAGATGATCTACTCTCATGCTGATTTGAGTTTGAATAAAGGCCTTAAAGAGTGGATATGTTGTTCAACTTAAAACCCCACTCATGTCTTTAAACTCTTTTGTCTTCTTCAGGAAAATCCCACCTGGCCATTGTGCAGAAGGTGAACAACGAGGGCGAGGGAGACCCGTTCTACGAGGTGCTGGGTTTGGTCACGCTGGAGGATGTGATCGAGGAGATCATCAAATGCGAGATTCTGGATGAATCAGATCTTTACAGTGAGTTTTTACAAAGCCTTGCTTTTATTTGTTTTGTCTCATTTTTCTGTTTTTTATCACTTTATTATTTATGATTCTTCTTTAATGGAGACCTATTACAATCATGCCTGTCTGTGACACTCTTAGATCATTATTTACAGCATAAGATCTCATTTATCTAAGACTTAATTTGTATAGCACACTAAACTGGACCTTTTACCTGTAAAATGCTCACTTTAGCACCATTCAGCCTCTGAGACATTTCAGCTGCTTTCCAGTGATATAAAGGTAGATGAAGCATGTGGGTGTTACTTTTTACACAGTTTTGTAGTTATGAAACAAACATAGAAGTCCTACCTTTACTGAAAACATCTGAGGTGAGCCAAAACAACATTTGAAAGAGCTTCTGGGTCGGCACACTCTTCAACATTGCTTTAAGAGTCTGCTGTCAGGTTGAAGCCAGATCTTACAAAGTTCTTAAAGCAACCGAGGCAAGAAAAAACATCCTGATTGAACCAAAATCCATTTCTCACATATTATAAAGTTTAGCCTGGACTTCTGATTATATTTCTGTGTTATTAAGACATTTATCAGCTCAAAATGTTTCCTTTTATTTTTGAGATTATTTTAAACTGATGGTTTCCAAGTAATTTTGCAAAGGGATTCAAGATTGAGCTGTAGATTTGATTCTTTGAATGTGCATGCTTGTGTTAAACATTGATCTGAATGTGTCTCATTTCTCAGCTGATAACCGTACGAGGAAAAAGGTGGCGCCCAATAAGAACAAGAGAGACTTCTCTGCCTTCAAACACGAGAGCGAATCAAAAGTGAAGGTCTCTCCTCAGCTGCTGCTAGCTGCTCATCGCTTCCTGGCTACAGGTGGGGACTGAATGATGCTCACTTTCATCACAACACTCAAACACAGTCAGTAGATCACTTATATTCCATAATCCAGCTGTACGTTCACAGTATGTCTCGAGTGAGGAGACGTATCACGATCACTCTCAGGATGGATTCTTTCCTCTTCCTTTCTGACATGCTCAGCAGGTCTAAGCATGCAGGCAGAGAGGCAGGGAGGGAGGGAGGTGCTTTAAATGTGTTTATTTACTTGGAAGACCTATTTAGGATCGGAGCGGTAAGCCTGCCCGACCGTGCTTACCACCACAAGAAGAGTTTGGAGTTAGGCCAGCTGGCTGTGATTCCTCCACGCTGCTACAGATCACCTGAGAACATGTTGCGATATGTCCTGTTTAACAGCTGCCAGAAGCTGCTCATGCTAACCACCGTTAGCATGACGTAGCACTTCCTAGACTTAGACACTTCCTACAAGAGGAAATCACAGTCTGGTGTCTCTGCAGGGATAGAGGCTCTGTTTTGGTTTGATTCTAAGGATGCCAGTGTCTTTTTTTCACTCTTGTTTCTTAAAACAAAAATCCTGTTTCTTTTTTTTGAGATTCAGCCGCGGTGGTGTCTGTTCCTCTTGTCTGTTTTTGCTGACATCAGTGATTATCATGCAGCTCTTTTCACACTGCTTTTGGTCTGTGGTTCCTCAAGCCTGACATATGACACCTGGAGGGTCGCTTACATTTGAGGAGGGTATTTCAGACACAGCAAATTCAAAACTGTCGGGGAATCTTGCAAGAGTATTACACATGAGCAGATCCAGAAAGTGGTCCGGTGTAGCCAGGGCCACCTTTGAAATCTGATTGGCCACCTCAAAACTCAAAGTCTTGTGTTGGAATCACCTCTTTGGCTTGTGTTGCTAAAGGCTGATTTGTATTTAAAGGTAGCATGTGGACTTAGAAGTGCTGATCAGGAATAACATTTTACTACCGGATCCGAAGTAGAGATTGGTAAAAGATCAATTTATTAACCTGAGTCATCACTCTCACCCACACACAGCAGCTTTTTTATCATACTGAGTAAACCTGATGGACTCGCTCACTTAATACGTTACCAAGAGTGAAAGGAGCGTGTTTGCCTCTTTCATGATGGATGTCGACAGCGGTCGTATTTGCCTCACCTCTCACTGTGGGCTGTGCAGGGATTTGTTTGCAGGTTGGACTCCTTCTTTGTTCTCAGTTTGGGTGGGGTTGAAGGCGCTTTATGGTTGAGCCTTTATTGCGACAGCCCTGTCGACGGTTTGTTGAGAAATGAATGTAAAGCAAATATATGGAACCTTTTTCTCATGATAAGCTTGCACATTAGTCAACAGCCCCATAAAACAAGGATCTGTGAAATCAAGTCATTGGGGTTATTTGTTTACTTTACATTAGTCTTTGAACACTATCAGTCCTATTATTAATGGTCTCTGATGCTTTTCATCTGTATCAATGCCACTCTGCCCTATAAGCAGTGAAAAACCACCTTTCAGGGGCTTTGTGCTGATGTTTCATGTCTTAAGATCAGAGTCTTACAGCCGTACTGAAAGCGCTCACTCTCTGGGAGGACTTTACTCTTACAAAAGCAAAACCAGTCTGTCATTTGCGTCCCCAAGCACTTTTAGAGGACATAGATTGATCGTACATATTTGACCCCCAAGGTTATGTTGCTGTCTCTACAGCCAGCACCGTTTCTGGAGAAATTTTGTGTCGTTTTGGACTTAAAACAGACAAACGCTTATACTTCTGAGCCAAACCAGCCCCCCCTTTTTTTGTCACTTACCTTTCAGTCGTATTATCTTTCAGTTTCATCAGCGACTCACTTCATCAGAAAGCTTTAATTGTTGAGTCGTGTTACGTCCCTGAAACATCAGATCTTGACTGTGTCTCTAATTCCTCTTGATCACTCAGTCTTAAATCCCTGTAATCCTTTTAATTCATTAAGTCTGTCTCTGTAAAGTTTATGAGTTCCTTCCCTTTGTTGAAAGTTGTTCGGTTTGTGTTTGACACATGTACTTGGCACACACCACATTGTGTAATGACACGTTTTACTACAGACGAGAGCATGAATGAGTAAGCTGACGAGAACCTTGATCTGCGTTGTCAGCAGATCAGCTGTAGTAAGAGAGGCCCTGCTGCTTGTTTGTGTTGCATCTGTGGATTTGAGGATTTTAGCTCATGTATGTTTTTATTTGACTTCATCAAGGTCAAGAAGTTTGTGGCGAGATTTTATTGTGATGTGAGACAGTAGAAAGTTTCTTGCACCAAAGTAAATTTCTTTATCTCTTCCTGCAGAGGTGAGCTTGTTCAACCCGTCTCAGATCTCAGACAAAGTGCTGCTGAGAATCCTGCGCCATCATGAGGTGATCCAGGAGATCAAGTTCAACGACAATGACAAGCGATCACCACATCACTACATCTATCAGAGAGGGAAACCTGTCGACTACTTTGTCCTCATCCTACAGGTACTGACATTTTTTTTTACACGTGGTGAGCTAAAGAGAGTTTGAGGCAGATTCTTCACACGCATGCAGATTGCACATGATGTGATGATATAAACCTCACCTACTTCTACCTGCTGCGTAGCGACTGATGTCAGGACTCATTAAAGGAGCAGTTTAATAACTTCAGCAGCCCTCTGACTCAGTGTGATGAACACAACCCGCCCTCTAAATGTCACACTCAGCACAGCTCTGCCTGGATAATCAGTCCCGCCTCACACACACAAACACACACAAACACACACACAAACACACACACACTTCCCTTTTCTGCCTGTGACCCTCCTCTCCTCCTCTCCTCCTCCACCTCCTCCTCTCCTTCTCCACCTGTCAGCCCCTCACTTAGAGCTCACCGGCGCTCAGCAATCTGTCTTGTAGTTCAGCTCCGCTCAGAGTTTCGCTTCGTGACAGATGGAAGTAGGCGCCGCTCACAGTAAAGCCATCAGGTCCAGAATCTGTTGATCAAGCAAACTGTGTCTGTTTGTGAAAGTTTCTGTTTGTGTGTTCGAAGCTTCAACATAAAGATGAGTCACTTAATGAGAGCTGCCACATGAAAAAACAAGACAAGAGTGCTGCTGACTGCACAAGTACAGAGTTTCAAATGAAGCTGATTTAATTTCTGGAGATAAATCGGAATAATCTTCAACATGGTTCTTCATATTTTCCAGTTTTCCAGGTACACAAGTTCACTGGAGATTTTTTAAAATACACTTATTTTCGAGACTGAGCTGCTGTAGTTATCAATACATTTAATAATAGGCTCATCAGTATTTTATCTGATATCCATAAAACAAGAAAGGGAAGATGACTGAAGTCGATCATTTCAGTTGCAAAACTTCCCTAAAGCTCCCTGATGTTAGCCATCGGTTCATCTGTAAATATCTGCTAGTTAATGATAAATGATGTTTAAAGCCATAAATAATGATAATAAGCTACAAATGGAGCAAAACCTCACAAATAAGTGCAGTAAGATACTCCGTTGAGGTGTAAAGGATTCTTCTTCTTCTGCTGATGGGATTTACTTCATGCAGGTTCTGTAAGCAATCAAAGGAGGAGCTACTTCATCTGCTGCTCAGTGAACAAAACATGAGCAAATTCTTTAAGGTTAGGAGAAAGCAAAGTCCAAAAATATGACAAAGTAAAGGCGGCGGTGGTTCAATGTGATTGTGAACATCAGTGTCTGGATGGTTTGTAATGACTGAGGGAGCATCATGCGCTGGTTTGAACTTAAACCGATTTGGATGTCCAACTGTGCAGGTAAGAAGATGACATGTTGGATTTCTACAAGCTCACTGTTATTTTTTATCATGTGTTGGCTTTTCATTCACAAGTGAATCAACACAAAAAGGAGTGGAGCCGGTTTTACTCGCAGGTATAGGAGTGCTTTGACCTTGTGCAGATGTGTGACATCACCACTTAAGTCGACTTCAGTCTTAAAATGTTTTGACTTTTATTTTTTCAACATTTTGGACTTTTGTCAGGGAATTGCTCTCTAACTTTATACTCAATATTTAGCCGGTTTTGTCTGTTAAACTTCTATTTATTTCATTGGTTTGGTCAATATTTGAAGAAGTTGCCCTGCATGAGCTGTAACTCAGTGGTGAGTCATTACAGAGAAATTAAGACCAGGGTTTGGGATCTTAACCTGTTTCTTGTTGCATCATCAACACTCAGAAGTAATCCAAAGTCAATCAACTCTACAAGCAGATTATCCGGCTGCTTTTAAGGTTTAATAGTCTGGTTTGGTGGAGGGCCAATAAAGCAGGAGGTCAAAGCCAAAAACAGCCTGAAATCTTTTTCAACACTTCACACCTCTGAACCTGCTGGGGTTTCTACAGTGTTTGTATTTCTGTCCTTCATGTGAGAGATAAAGGCAGATATCTGCTGAGGCATCAATGAAGATGTCCTCATTGAAAGAAAACAAACTTCTGTTTAAGATTTACAAGTGACAGATTTAATGAAAGAAAGAAGAGGCTGTGGGATGATGTCTAAACATTAAAGGTGGGACAAAATATCAGTATATAATAAATTATAATTTTGTTGTCATGGCATGTGAAATAACTAATAATTTGTTGGGGCTATGTATCATATGTGGTGCTCCAATTAAATTTAATACGGTCACTGCACGTTACGTCCTGAAAATTCTGCAGTTGCACTCGAGGCATAAGTGAGGGTTACCTGAACAGTAACTTACATAATATATCTAATAATCATGATTTGATGTTTTGTATTGAATCATATTTTATCATATCACGAGGTATCATATCATATTATGATGTACAGTATCGTTTTGCATTGTAACTAGGGTTGGGCATCGAGTCTCGAGCATCAATGGGAACTGGGACTAACATTCTGATTCTTTCGGTACTGTTCAAATTTTTAAATTTCGATTCCAAGTTTCGATGCCAGAGTCTGCCGACAAAAAGCCAGCAAACACCAACTAAGAAGAAACCACTAAAAATCAACAAAGACAAGGCATGAGGTAAAGCGAGATAAAGAGAGACAGAGAGTGTGTGTGTGTGCATTGCAGCCAGAATGGACGCCATCTGCCTCCTCGCTGAGTGAAGCCACCCCGAGAACAGCACCCTCTGGTGATGGGCTGCAGTATAGGTCATAAATCCCGCCTCCTCCAGCAGTCCTTATGGAGCTGTGGACAAACTTTAAAAATTAATGACATAGAACATACATTTTTCTCCCCCGTGCTTGCGATGTAGACATGTAGTTACTGTAAGACTGTAAGACTTGTCTCTTGATGTGCCATCACACAACTTCACAGAGCTTCTAGAAATTTCCTGACATTTTCAGGAGTGTGTATGTGAAAGTCTAGCTGATTTACTGACTTTCCTTCTTTGGCTCTCAACATAACTTTCCCCTCTGTTTCCATCCTGAAAATATCCACCTCTTAGTGCCTGTTTACACGCTGTAAACAAACTAAAAAAGGAGCAGCACCGCCATTGCCTGTCTGCTGCATCCACTCTGTGAACATGTACACATGTGTTCAAATCCTGGTGGGTGGGAAATAACACTGCACAGTCTTAATCTCTCTTTTACACACATTTATTTCCCACACGTTTATTTATGCACAAACAGTCATTACGCAGGTCCAGTAATCCAGGGATCACTTCCACTTTCTCCTCGGTGAGATCTTCACTTTTACCCGCTGGGAGGCCGGATAGAGGGGATGTTGTGGAGAGACCCCACATGTGGAATAATCCGCTGAGACCTTTTTGGAGAGAGTGGCATTTAGAGCCAGCGTGCCAGGAAGGGAATTTTTTCCACGAGAAGGAAAGAAACTGCTGGAGCCAGCCGTTGGGAATATTTGTGTGTAGTGAGTGTGAGTCTGTAGAAAAATCCTCTGGGCTTCAGCTGGATTTAAAAGGAGTAACAGAGACTTTTCATTGGTATACAGAGCTCTGTTGTACTCAAAAACGCTGTCTTTGCTTTGTTCTTTGTGGACAAGACTGCCTCACGTATTCCTCAGTTCAGCTTATTAAGTAAAGTTTTTAGGCATCTATGTAACAACTAATATACCGTACATTTAACATCAATTTCTATACAGTCCTTGTTGACAAGAGGGTCTATTTTTTATAGGATTCTTGGCGGATGAATATTCATTCCAGCAGTTACAGGTACCCTGCAGGCTGCGTAAATACTCTGAAGAGTCACAAAGTGGACCTGTGTCAGAGTTTGAAGCTGCTCATATTTGTCCTGTAAACAAAATTATGCTCTCACATTCCAGGAGCACTCATTTGGAAACAGAGGAAGGGCAGAGACGCGTAGAGGAGAGGAGAGGAGAGGAGAGGAGTCACACAATGAGATCATTTAAATTCGACACCAGTTATTTCTGGATGTGAGGCAACAGCTGATCGATTTAGAAAATGTATAGGCTTTAGAAGTGTTACAGAAGAAGCGAGCAGCTTAGAATCTTTTACCAAAGATAGAGCGTAAACAAACCTGAGCTATAATAAAAAAAAAACACTAACCACCAGGAATTACAGCACAGGAAATTTAGTATACAGGCTGATCATCATTCATACGTCTTTCCAGATGCTGGAGGAAGCATGTGAATGCAGCAGTGATCTAACTCGGCCTGTGTGTAGACTGACCCTGTTCTGTGAGAAACACTGAGCATCTTTATAGACGCATGAATCACGCTGGTCATAAACAAACAGCCTGTCTGCTCACCAGGGAGAATACACACAAACATACACACACACATGTGAAAGGGGGAGGAAGAAGATCAGTGAATTATCTCATTCTTGAGGTTTTTGTTCTCATGTGTCCACTGGATCATCAGTTAATGTCATCATCACGATCTAAGACCTCAGGAGGAACACCTCATCCTGGGGTCTAGCTGGATAGAAAAGCCCCCAACCTCACAACTCTGAGTCCTCAGACAGGTTTGTTCAGATGATCCCAGTTGATACAGGGACAGAAGTTCTGTCATATAGCAGGGGTTAGTCCATTTGAAGCTGATGGAGATGATTGGTTAATACATTAACTAGATTAGTAATAAAACGATATAAAAAGACAGTATTTGTTTGTGTTGTGTGACCAAGAGTGTGTTGAAGTTAACATTCCTGTCACAGTCATACTCAGGTCAGGACATTTTTGTGAGCAACGACTCTTCCTGTTGTGGACGAGAGCTGGAAAAACGTCAGTCCTGAGAGAATAAGAAATATTCATGGACTTTTAAGGAGATAGCTGTGTGTGTGTGTGTGTGTGTGTGTGTGTGTGTATGTGTATGTGTATGTGTATGTGTATGTGTGTGTGTGTGTGTGTGTGTGTGTGTGTGTGTGTGTGTGTGTGTGTGTGTGTGTGTGTGTGTGTGTGTGTGTGTGTGTGTGTGTGTGTGTGTGTGTGTTTATTGTGACCTCACCATCAACACTTGAGAGTCAGATCGGACTTTAAAAGATGAATGTTTACACTGACTCACACTGTTACATCTCACTGAGAAAATATGTCTTAGTGTGTGTGTGTGTGTGTGTGTGTCACACCGCACAAATGACTCAGCGACTCTGCACAAACAGTAGGAGGAGAATTCAGATTAACATTGGCCATTAACTGAAGTCAGTCGTTGGTTTTATGACAAACACGCGCTCACAAACCGGCAAATGCAAAGGTTAGAAGGACAAATGCAACCACAACCACACAAACTTGTGTGGTTTCAGGTAGCCCCCCCCCCCCCCCCCCGGTTTTGTAATAAGTTATAAGTCACAAACACGATGGCCTGATATCAACTCTGTTAAGGTCACCTGACTGGCCCCTCCCAGCAGGGCACAGTCGATCTTAAGAATGTGTTTTTAAAAGAGGATAAGAAGCTGTTCAGTTAGATCTCCTTGGGCTTATTGTTCCAGAGAGAGGGGCATCTGACACAGTCACAGTCAGTATGTTTACTGGGTGGAGGTACAGTTATAGCTCAAATAGGTGATTTAATTCATCTCCAGTCCTTGTCCCGAGCAAGAATTGATTAATTGACAGAGGCATATCTGTATCCACTATGGTTGGCAGTGACATGCTCCCATTTGACTCTGTATTCAGTGCAATTTCAGCTGGACTAACAGCTTTACATGTTTTTTAAAAGTCCAGTTGCAGTTGGACTGTTGCAATAAATAAATTTTTTTGAACATATACTGTAGGTATTGAATTTTTTCTTTCCTGCTTGTCCAAATTTCAAAAAGCAGGGAGTGCACTTCTAATGATTGAACTATGAGCAGGTACTAGTAAGACTGGGGCAGCGTGTGTAACACCAATAAGAACCCGAATTAGATGGTTTGCATGTCATTTATCTAATTTAACAAAGTGCAAAGACAAAGAACCAAATATATGTGTTCATAGACAGGACTGTTTCTGAAGTGGTTTTCAGGTCATGCAGTGACCTCTACTACAGAGCTATAGCTGATTATATCGCAGCACCTCCTGTTTTCGATATTTGCACTGCTTTGACTGACTTCCCCTCTATACAGCCCTGCTTTTACGACTTTACCTTATCATCCACCTAAACTGACCTTTATTGGTGGACTGACAAAAACCTCCTCTTGATCGCAGTCCTTACAGAGCTGCTGTTTGTGGGAAACAAAGACCAGAGCCTGCATGTGTCAACTCTAAAGGATAGTGAGGGCAGCAGGGACACAAAGTTCCTGCTCACGTTGTTGATGAGTCACAATACAACAACTTGAACTTTGGCCAAGACCCACCTACGGCTCAGGTGCTGCTGCACCTCTGAGCGAAAACACTGCGGTAGAAAAGACACAGTCCTGTTTGACGCCGAAACACTCAGTGAGGACAGCCATTAAAGACGGTGCTCTCCTGTGGTCTGTGGTGGTGTGTTATCAGGCTCTTGTGTGGATTCAGAAGTTTTAAAAAGTTTTTTAAAAGTTTTTTCAGGTGTTCATAAAAAGTCATGGCTGAGTTTAAACCAATGTATGGTGTTTTTTCACAGCTCGACATAGTCATATTGCCTGTGTATGTAGTTAACCATTAATGAGAAGGAGAACTTTGTTTGGATTAAAATACCCCTCCTGGATTTTGCACCTGCCTTTTTATGATGTTTGTGCTCCTGTTTATTACTCTCAATTAGCTGTAATCTACAGCCACCCGCCTGCACACACCCATTAATTAACCGATATCATCAGATTAATGCGACAAACAGACTCTGGCACCGTCTGACCTTTGTCCCCATTGAGGTTTGAGAGCTTTATTAGCATCGTAGATTCAAGTATTAACATGTTACATTGCTGATGTCGCAGACTGAAGGTGCAGAGGCTGAACTCTCCACAGTTATTTCTGAAGCCAGACAGTAAAACTAAAAATAATACCCACCTGTGGCCTGGTTTGATTATCTGAAATATGATTTCTGGGCCGCACTGACACACTGAGGGTGTGCTTTTTAATATAAATGTTGCTGCAGTATATTGTATAAGTGTTTGCAGGCTGTATTGTGAGCGCAGATCTTGAAAAACTGGTCTGACTGGAGCACCAACAGGCTTTACACCTCTCACTCATGTCCTCCGCCTCCCTCTGTTTCTATTCTTTTTCTCCTCCCTCCCCCGTGCCTCCCTTTTTTAAAATTAAACTCCAGCCATGCAGCAGCAGCAGCGTGGACAACCACAAATCACCGCAGAGTCCTGCATGCTCATGAGGCGTTGTTTTCTCTTTTAGTGGGTGTGTGCACGTGCTCCTGGTTAAGTATTTGACCCCAGTCGATGCTCTGACACACACAGAGTTGAACATATGTTGAGGGGTGATTAGCATCTTTCCAAATCTGCTCATATACCTTAAGCTGGCGACAGAGCCGAGGAGGTTTAACCTTTACTTGGAGTGTTAGAAGACGGAGTCACGCTGGTGTAAACCTGCATACATGTAGGACCAACACCAGATTAGGGTTAGAGGAATGTAGGATTACGAAAGAGGCCACAGTGGGTCAAATTTCTGGACAGTAAAAGTCACTTTGTTTACTTTCCATTTGCGCAGAAAACCCGGAGGAGGTTTGTAGTGAGTCTCTGCTTCTATTTCAGGAGCAAGTCGTCCTTGAACAAGCCATCTGACCGCTGCTGCTTACTCAGCAGCTGAAGGTGGAGGTCTGTAGTTGTTTCGAGGTGTGAATAAATGTAGCTGGATGGATTTAAACCTGCGCATCCACCGTCAACCTGTGAGTTAACCTTTCAGAGTAAAGACTGAAGAGACACGTCGACGTCGTCTTCACACACGAGAGATGACAGATGGAAGAGCTGTCCTCGTTAGGTCTATATGTTTTCACTTTCAGCTCAAGAATGAGATCTATTTTTGAACATTAAAGTGTGTTTGTGAAGCAGATCAAGGCGATTTATGGTACAGGCTGCACACTGAACATAGCACATTTTTATTCACGACTGGATTAAACACGCTAACTTAAAGAACATTTAGGCCTCTGAGACATGACTCATTTGTGCATCGTCACTTTTCTTGAAAATATTCCTATTTTCAGTGAATTCATGACAACTTTCACTCGTCTTTTCCCAGTGCTGATGTTGACTCTGCAGCATTGTCTCTTCAGTTGCAGAGAGATGTTATGAGATTTCAGCTAAGTCTACTTTACTACCCTGACAGATACCCCACCCCATCACTCACCCAGCCGAGCTGTAATATCCAAGTCAAGTTTCTAAAAATGGCTGCCCCCTAAAATAGCACCAGGACCGATATATCAGAGCATGTATGATTGTAAACATTCACTCTGTGATGTTGTTGTCACCATAAGGAGAAACTGCCCGTGCTTTAAACATAGACAGCAGCTCTGATCTGATTTTCTTCATTGATTTAACTGTAATAACTTCATGGCACTCACTATCAGGGCTGAATTCTTGTTGCAGATGTTAGCGCTGCCTTTTTCGTATATAACATTATTATCTACAGTACTTACCTTAAAGCAAAATGCAGGTGAATTTGCAACAAGGCATTTCAGAGAGGCTGAGTCTCTTAGAGGTGAAGATGGGAAAGGATTTACCATTTTGTGTGAGCAGAGTGAGGAAACAGTTCCAGCAATTCCAGGATAATGTTCCTGAGAGTGAATTTGCAAACAGTTCAGGATTTGATCTCAAGTATATATCATTACAAGATTAAGTGAACCAGGAAAACCTCTGTGCAAAAGAGGCAGAGGCGTTAAGTGATGAAGGATGGCTGTCATCTTCAGGTCCACAGGCTGCACTGCATTAAAAACAGTCATGACTCTTTTGTGGGAGTCACAGCATGGGCTCAAACTCGCACCATAGCATCCACAGATGCAGATTAAAGAGGAAACCGTGTAGGAACATCATGTAGGAATTGAAATTTAACACATGGTCCCTGTACTCTCCCCTCTTTGTAGGAGAGGGACCACTCTGTTTTGTTTTCAATGCAAAATTCAGAAGCCTGCATCAGCGGTGGTCTAGGGGTGCAGAGGTGTCCATTGCATGGGTAGTTTACATCATGCTCAATGATATTTGTAGGTTTTAGAGCATCACATGCTGGCTTTAAGACAATGACTTTTGTAGGGCACTATGATTTCCGCGTTTATGGAATCGGAGCCGGAATCGTGGAATTGGCCATTAAAAGGTAATCTACTGTTAAACGCGGAATTTCGTGGAAATTGGCATAAGGAACGTTTGTCTAGGCAAGGGAAATTTCCTGGGAAGGGGACTATTGTGAAGTCCTCCACATTAAAACCATAGACTGTTTACAGAATGGACGCTGTCTGCCTCCTCGCTGGATGAAGCCTTTGCAAGAGCAGCACACCCTGGTGACGGGCTGCAGTATAGGTCATAAATCCCACCTCCATTAGCCATTCTTATGGAGCTGTGGACAAAGTTTAAAAATTTATTACACAGAATAAACATTTTTCTCCCCCCTGCTTGCGATGTTGACATGTAGTTACTGTTAGACTGGTTTGTGCTCAAGTCCTCTTTTTTTTTTTTTCTGTGCAGCTCCGTTTTCAAAAATTATTGGGGGGTTCACGTTTTCTATGATTGACACTTGATACAGCCTATGGGCTGTAGCTTTTTGGCTTCAAATTCATATACTGGCAGAAGGCGGAGCCAAGTTGTCCATAGTATATATAGTCTATAATCTCTTTACTAACTCTCACCTGCCCCCTCCTTGAATAAACAGCATGTCGAAGCGGCTACCAGAGACACCGGCTACCTTCACGAACAAACTTAGAAACTCTTGCCTGTCTCCGGAGTACAGAGCCAAGCAATAACCAAATGACTTTTATGTGTCAGGTAACATGCTTTTTTGCAAATTCAATTGACATATCGTTGACTGGAAATGCAAAAATACGTGTGATGATCACCCGTAGTCTAAAACCCACATGGAAAACAAAGAAAAACACTGTGCAATTGAACCGTACATTCAGTAATTTCATTTTACCCAACCATTTAAAAGTGATCAATACTTTGTACTCAAAGCACTTATTGGCATTGTTATGTTACAACATTATGCACTAAAAGTACTCACCCTATGGTAGTAAATAAGTGTAAAAGGTAAAAAACAGAATCCAAAAAAATTAAAAGGGAAAAAAATGAATTTGGAAAAAAAAAGGATTTCATGGGGCCCTGCTTTTTCATGAGAAACACTTCCTAAAACAGAAGATGTGCTCATGTTACAACAGCATGGCGCTGTAGTAGAAGAGTCCTGTATTTCTGACTTTTCTCACGTTTAAAACACACCGAGAGACCCTGAACTGTTGAACAGTTAAAATTCTAATCAGGCAAGAATGGGACAATATTTCACTTTAAAAATTCCAGAAACTGGTCTCCTGTGTTCCTAAACCTACATGTAAAATGAGTTTATTCTCTACAAACTGAAGTACTGTTGAATTAAACTCATGATATAATTAAATTAGACTTTGGAGTTTATAATCTGACACTGAATATACTAATTAAGTCGTCTTTGTCAGACACAGCGAGCTCCCTGCACTGTCTTTGTTTGTCCTTTTTCCTTTGTCTCCCTGTTATTTTACCACCTGTTCAGCTTTCATCAGCCCAGTATGTGTGTGTGTGTTTGTGTGTGTGTATGAGTCTGGGGGGGAGGTGGGAGGATGGAGGGATGGAGGGAAGGAGAGAGGACAGTGTGGATTAACTGTCCTGTGTTGTTGCTGCAGTTCACACATTCCAGCAGGCCGATTCAGGCCAGCTCACTCACTGTACCAACACAGAGGCCTCCTCCTGTACTCCCCTCCACCCCCCTCTGACTTGAATTCCTCCATCCTCCGGCTCTGCAACCTTCATCTTAATGTAATAAACTCCCGCTGCCTGCCGACGTCCTTCTGCAGCCACCTTTCTCTGTACTTTCTCAAAGACACCCTGATCCACTGAGAGCGAATGCTGAATGTGTAATCATGGCCAAAGTGGACATGTCTCCTCCTTCATATGATGTACTGCCTCCTATATCCACTGATAATGTGCTGTAAGAGACATTGTTTTAACTCATGACTGTACTGCCCTCTAGAGGACAAACAACGTAACTCACAAGGCTTTCAAAGAAGCATCATCTCCTCTTGTCCTGTCTTGTCTTGGTCTATTTGAACTCTGTTTAGCTATGAGTCTAATGAGTTTTCAAGGATTTTGATCAAAGTTTTAAAGCAGAATTACCCAACATAACTTTTTTAAAACGTTCAAGTCCTCAAATGTCGCTCCTTTTATAAATGTTAATGCTTTTTGTCTCCCTTGTGGTCTTTTTCTTTAAAAATCAGGGACGAGTGGAGGTGGAGGCTGGCAATGAGAACATGAAGTTCGAGACAGGACCTTTCTCCTTTTACGGGGTCATGGCACTTAGTCCTTCCACACTGGGTGAGTCCAAAACCTCTCCTCACTTCCCTTCTCCTCTCCTCTTCTGCCACCTACTGGTGAAGGATTGCACCTGATGTGTAAATTAATAGAATATAGAATAGAATAGAATATTCCTTTATTGATCCCCCATGGGGGAAATTTTTTTAAATATTATTTATATTATTTATTTAATATTGCACATGATGGGATAAGTATAATAACGCATGACACATAGGTAATTTTACACATAATATTGTAGTTCATTGCATATGATTGACGGGTATGACACCATATGAAATGATAATTATTGCACAGAATAATATTCAGTCGCAATTCTGTAGTCAATTTAAAAAGTACAAATAATGTGTATATGGAGATTAAGTGTTTTTCCATGTGTTACAATAAAATTGTCATTGCACTTGGAATGAAAAGTAATAACTCACATGATGTGCAAATGTATAATGGCAAATAATACTTAAAGATATGTTACCCATTTTCAGGGACTAGGAGGTAATATACAATATATGATGTTTAATGCTCTTAATCTGAAAAGTATACAATAAATGCATTTGATGATCAATATATAGATCCATTTTTGGATGACATCTGCACATAATCTAAAAATATGCAACGATGCGTATGCAGATGTGAGAGTATTAATGCACATGATACATAAATGTGTTTTTGCACACGATTTGGAAAGTTTTATTACCCATGTTTAGAAACCCATAGATATTGAGAGGTGCGGAGTTTTATTTCACATGATCTGCAAGGGTTTTTTTTGCACAATATTCAACATGTAGGTTCATACTGAGATGCAATTCTGCACAAGCAGTTAAAACAAGGAAATTATTTGTGTGTAGATATAAAAAGTATTATTGCACATGAGAAGAATAGTATTATTTCACGTGTCATGTATCACAGAGGCAAAACTGCACATTGTAACATTATCATTTCACACAGTCTTGAAAGTCACGTTTTCCTGTAAAAATGAACATTAAAAGGCAACACTGCACATAATATCAAAAGTTTTATTGCACAGGAAATTAAAAAAAAAATTTGCACATGATCTGAAAAGTATACAAAGAGCATTACTGCCCATTTTTATTAATATGAAAGTTAGATTTTTAGAGACAGTACTGCACATGATATTAAAAGTGAGTTATTACACATGACATAGTATTAGTCTTGTGTATTATTAACCATTGTAATGAACACACAGGTCAAAACTGGGAGGCAACACCACTTTACACATGATAGATCTTGCATGAAAGTTTTTTTGCACATGATATGAAAATTATTATTACACAATTCTTTACATTTTGATGTTGTTTCTGCTCACCTGTGATAACCGCATCACTGGAGGAGGACCCCACAGCTCTGCTTTGAGGGGCAGATGTGGGACCGCCTTACAACATTCAATGAATAATGATCTTTTTCAGTCGTAGTCTTTCGTTTTTGGTTTTGTCTCTGCCCTCGACCACTTACTTCTGCAGGTGAAAGAGAAAGAGAGGGAAAAGCCTGTGAGGCAGAGTTTATTTTCACCCTTCTCACCAGCGTCTCCGTCATCCTCCCATTCATCAAACTCCTGATCAATCAAACCTCCAGACCAGCTCAGTAACAACTGTCACACCTGAAAATCTCATGTGTAATCTAACCTGTGATGTAAAGCTGGAGGTCTCTGGGGTATTGCATGTCGTCCCCCTGCTGGACACGGATCTGTCTCTCTGTCTCCTGCTGTGTCACTCACTTTCCCACCCTCCCTCCTCCTTTACTTCTCCTCCCCCTCCTCCCCCTTCTGTCCCGTCGATCACCCTCTCCGTCCTTCCTCCCCTCTTCTCCTCTCAGAGGCTGCTCCTCGTCCTCGCCTCCTCTCCTTTAAGAGGTTTTCTCTGTTCTCTCGGTTGCCAGGTAAACTCCGGCATGTCTGGGTCTTTTAACACCAAAAAGGGGTGGGACTTGGGGGGAATCATTGGGTGGGCGGGGCCTGGCTTTGATTCGCCAGGTGTGGCTTTGACTTTTTAGGACATTTTATTTCTCAGAAATCTGTTAAAAACCTAGTTACTCCTAATCTTTGAAAGTTAAAAACTGCCATCTAGATGCTGCTTACTGGTAGAAACAATGAATCATGAGAAGATTTATCAAATTTAACTTTGACAAGACAACGAATAAGACCAAGATGAGGCATCTTTTTGGTAGATAAGCTCTTTGATCAAACTTGCACCTGGTTTTACAGAGTCAATATTTCATTTGGCTGAATTTTCCAAAGCAGACGAGTGTGAGGCGGCACTGAGGAGGCGATGAGTCCATCTATTACAAGCTTATCGTGTAGGAGGAGGGTTTGTGTTTCTGTGTGGCAAGAATTTAAATCTTGTTTGTCACAAAGACATTTTTCTGCTCAGGTTCAAACTGAAGGGAAAATGAGAACTAGAGGGCTGCATTAAAGGTGCAACCAGATTATTAAAGTTGTGAAGCCCAAGGAGGTGTCTGTCAATGTGACTGTCAAAAACAGTAAATCACTTTACGCTGATGTCAGGAGACCTTCTCAGTACAAGGATGTGATAGGTGCGCTTATTGTCAGGACATAAAAACCACAGAAACTGAGAATTCTGTTTTATTAAAGCGTCTTTGCAAGTGTCTGTTAACTGGAATCAATGAGCACCATGCAGCCAATCAAAACTGAGTAGTCTGCCATATAGTGGAATCATACTGCTTATCACAATCATTAAGTCTGTCATTAACCAGCAGCAACCAGGGGGCACAGAAGATATTTTGAAGGGGTTTTATTTGCCACTGTATCATTTGTCCAGTAGAGGGCACTCTCTGGTTTTTATATTAAAGGTGGACTGAGTCCACACCGCTACAGTAGCAATTAACCAATCAATGCTCAGTGATGAACCTGAGGAACAGAAGTCCACAATTTTTGTGAATATTCAAGTTACAAATGTTGAATAACATTGTCCACATGTTAATTCAAGTCCATTTCACACAATAAAATCTGTACAATCAATGACCAGAGAAGGAATAGGTTTATTTCTGCCTATTTTTATATACAGTGACTTAGATATTGGAGATGGGTTTCAGGTCAAGATCTGCCAGACTTCCATCTTTTTAGATGTTTTGTTGAAATTTAGCTGTTAAATATCAGGGTTTGCTTTATATTTATACAGACAAATCCAAAATAAATTCTCCTTCTCCACTTAAAAAAAAAATAAAATATACAAAGAAACTACCTTTGCAATTTTATTCTGTTGTGCTCAGAGGACCTTAGTATATCTGTGTCTCACAGATTGCAATATGAGTATTTGCATTACACACAGCAAAGGTGTAACAGAAGACGCCTCTTTTTGTGCTGTTGCAAAATCAGGAAGTTGATAAAAGAGCTTATTTAATACAAAGATTTAATACACAGATCCATCAGGGTATTTGGGGACAGAAAATGATCACATGACATCTCTGAGAAAAAAAAGTGAAGGGAAGGACGACATTATGTGACACCTGCTGGATGGGTCTTAAAACTCCCCGAAAGATTCAGCCGCTCAGACTTTACAGAGAGTGATTTGGATGCTTGTTAATAGTTCCTAAAAGTTTCTCCTTTATGATAACTGTAATATAGATAAGATTTAAAAACGGGGGAAACTGAAGAGCTATTTTAATGCAGCTGTTTTATTTTGGGGTACTGTAGTCCTGTCTTTCACTTTCAGAGCAGTTCGAACCTTAGTTTTTTAGACAAAAGGCAGAAACTAATAAAATAGTTTGTAGTCTTTTAGAGAAACAAAGTTTAAAAAAATCACAACACATGCAGCAAATTGCTTTTCACATTATAATCATAAATACCCAGCTCCACATGTGACCCCGGCACCATCTTATGAGTGACAGCGTGATAGTAACTGACTTAATGATCTTATGATGTGGGATCTTGGAGGGGGTTTTCTGTGGAACTGGGTCCATCATTGTTCACTTTCATTTTGAAATACTAACCTCACTGTGAGCAGCAAATCGGTTTGACCTAAAAACCTTCAGGGTTTTTTTTTCCAGGGAGATCCAGCAGGTCATGTTTTCTGTCATTTCTGACTGTAGGGCTGTGGTTTTTACACATATATTCATAATTACTACTAAATGATTCACGGCAAATGGGAATGACAGTTATGAATCACAATGTTAAATTTTACAGAAAAAGAGCCACTGAGTCATGATAATGTGACATTTATTGTCTGTCCAAAACATAACAGCAGACTACAGCATTTCTGCAGCAGCTTACTTCAGAGTTTTGCGATTTTCTGAGATTTTCTGTAGGTTGTCCATTCAAAATGTTGTTGATGAATTTTGAGTCAACAAGATTGAGATAAAGAAAAGTGAGCTGCTGGACCTTGAACTTTAACATCTTCAATACTCGAATAATAAAGATTGTCTCATAACTAAGTGAAATCTAACCACTAACTAGCAACCTAGCTGTAGATATCCATAATTAACTAGCTAGCTTAATTCCATGAAAGCTAACGCAGTTGACGTGTCCAGGTAAAACAGTTTCCTATGACTCACTGAGGCCTCCTGCTGGACGACTCACACTCACCGGTAATAATACACAGCTGGTAACGAGCATGAGTGTGTGTTTTTGTGTTTGTGTGTGTGTGTGTAACAGTTTGAGAGTCTGGTTTTACTGGAATAGCATGTCTCTATAAAAACTCAACCAAACTATCAGCTGGATGACACCTAAGGATGTTAGTCATCATGGTTTCAGTATTTTGGAGCAGAGGTGGAAAATAACCAGCTGAAGGAAGATGTGTAAGCTGAATTAAGTGTTCCTGATATCAGTGAAGTGTCAGCAATCATGACTCAGATGGATCACACCTAAAGACTTTATCTGGTTAGAAGAAAGACTGTGGGTTTATTCAACAAAGGAGTACTTTTTAAGGATGTGGTCCAACTTAAAAACTACTGAAATTTAAAAATAGAAGTTCTTTCAAGAAAAAAGAAAACTTATGAGGTCCATTATTTATCACCCTGGGCCCTGGCAAAGTTTTTGCAGATCCTTGAATGTCCTTGAATCCTTGCAGTCTTGAAAAGTTTTAAATTAGTTTTAAAATCTAAAGTCATACAATGTCTTAAAAGTCTTGTACATTTTTGATTGTGCTTAGACTGATATTTGTCTTAAAATTTGGGACACATGCTCCATGTAGTCGGCTTGTATCTTTTTTTAAGGATATGATTGTCTACAAAATACAGAATATTAAGTAAGTATTCAAAAACCATAAACAGAAGGAGAAGAAGAAGGGAAAAAAGGAAGCTCTCAAAATTTGGTTGTGGAGTTTCTGTGTTAATCATCATTTTCTCTGCTGTCTTTTTCTTCATGAGGGTCTCAATAAAGTCTTTTATTTGAAATTTAAAAGTGTGCAGCAAACCTGCATAAATCAACATAAAAATAGAAAATCATCTGATACATTTTGTCCAGATTATTCATAAATTGTGAACAATAGGGGACCTAATAAGGAGCCCTGCTGCACACCTTGATGGGTGGTTATAATATCAGAGCATAGACCATTGTGCCTAATGCACTAAGACCAATCATTAAGATAATTAGAGACCATCACCTGCATCTTTAGAGTCCAGTCTGTGCTTTAATAGCTCATAGACGACTGCGTTGAAGCTTTAGACAAATCAGGTAAGAGACTGTTAACAGGTTTTTAACTTTCTCGTCTTTTTGAAATCTAACTTGGTTTATAAACGAGATAAATTAAACAACTGTGCCTACATGAGGAACATCATAACATTTAAGGGATAATGATGTATTTTAATGTCTGCTTTTCCACATCTGTTGATAAGATTTGTCTGCATCCTGCTCTGTCCAACACAGTCGACACAACGCTCTTGATTTTGTAATGGCATGTGAATGATGAATTTTGGACAGTGTGAGGTATCTTTGTAAACACAAATTGAGTCACTGCTTGTAATGCTGTTGGAAAATTTTATGTTTCACCACCTTTGGGTGTGAGGAAGGCACCACGTTGCTGCTGTGATAGTGAAACAAAGGGTATGTACAGCACACTGTAGATGGTCATGAGTTTGTCTGTAATGACTGAACTTTAACTCTAATAACCTTTATATTTACTGTAGCTCCCTCTGCGTCTGCTACTCTCACAGATTTGAATTTCATTTTTTTGTTACATTGTGAATCCATTCGTCACTAATTTTTCATCCATCTCATTAATATTAACCTGCATTTGACCTACACTGCACCTTGTGTGGCTGAAGTCTTCCATTGATCCATGTTTGTCTCACAGAGCCATTAAATCACTGATGGCTTTGTAAGAATCACCCAGACTGCAGCCCTCTGTAGTGATCAATATTGTGTCCTATCACATATTGATGGCTTTAAATGCTATCAGGAGCTGTTATGAACCTATTGTGTTTATTTGTGCACGTCTGCAGAGTTTCGTTCGCCATCCCACCTCAGCGGGTTGAACCGGGCGGCGTCCCTGAGCGGAGCCGACAGGACGGAGTCACTCTCTGTCAGCGGCAGCAACAGCCAGCTCAACAATAGCATCCCAATGCAGCAGTACACACCGGACTTCTACGTCAGAGCGCTCACAGACCTGCAGTTTGTCAAGGTGGGTATTAAGTTAAAGCTCATGACCAGTTCATGAACCAAAATCAAATCAAAATTTCAAACTTATGTTAAAAAACAAAGTATTGCAAAAGCCAAAAATGTGATGGAACTATCGCGAGTCATTGTGTTGTCATGTATCTCCTCTCACTCATTACTTTAACGCTCTTTTTTTCCTTCAGATCACACGGGCTCAGTACCAGAACGGGCTGATAGCATCCCGTCTGGACAGCACACCTCAGTCCCCAGAGAGCGGCCACAACACGGCCCGTCTAGATCCCATCACTCCCCCCTCCACCACCACCAACATCCCCATCACGGACCTGGGAGCCGACTCCACTCCGATGGAAAACGGGCCGGACGAGACAACGCTCCTCCTCCTGAACGAGCAGAACTCTCCGCACACAGCAAACCACCACAGCCAGATGGAGAACAGCATCTGACACCTCCCCCCATACGTGTTTCTGCTACGTTTGCACGCATGCACTACTACGCCGAATGTATGCTGAGGAGGGGAGGAGTATGTGTGTGTGAGTCAGTGTGTGTGGGTGAGAGGGGGATAGGGATACATGCTTTTGCACAGCAGGCAAAGCATACAGAGACAAGCCATGTGCATGCATGTTCTGTAAATATGCAAGAACTTCATACAGAAAGATATGCCAAAGTGTTTGTTTCCCATCATAAACAAACACAACACTTATCTACGAGTGAAAGGAGTATCTCTGTGTGTGTGTGTGTGTGTGTGTGTGTGTGTGTGTGTGTGTGTGTGTGTGTGTGTGTGTGTGTGTGTGTGTGTGTGTTTGTATATGTGTGTGTGTGTGTGTGTGTGTGTCTGCACGTGCTCCTTATTGTATTAACTGTCAACAAACATCTGAAGGACCAGAAAGCTCCTCCTTTCTCTCTCGCCCATCAACATTTCCTGCAGCCTACGAGTTTCCTCCTCTTTCTGTATGCCTGTGTGTGTGTGTGTGTGTGTGTGTGTGGGTGTGGGTGTGGGTGTGGGTGTGTGTGTTTTTAAATGTGTGTGTGTGTGTGTGTTGCTCCCCATTTCTTGTCCCTACTCAGAGACTCAGGGAGACCCCGCCTTCCCCCATCCCCAAACCTGTGTGCCGCATGTGTAGCAGCCTGTGCCCCCTCCTCAACATCCATACACCTAGAAGACAAAGATGACCTGAGCATGTCCGCGGAGTTCAAACAAAGTAATATATGTTCCTTTAAAATCTATAACCAGATATTTATTGATGAATTCTGTGCCAGACGGACCCACTTTAGATTCCTACTGACTCTTTTTTTCTCCGTGTAGGGAATTGTGGGAAGGGTTTGGTGTGGATTAATTAGATGATATTAGTTTATTTCTCTTCTTGTTTCCTGATTAGCCCGGAGCCTTTATCCCAGAGCTGTTAATAGGTTGAGCAGTGATAGACAGCCTGTCTGTACCGTGATTAAGACAATCAGTCCGATCGTAATGAATGTGTAAAACCAAATGTGTAGGGTACGTACACTGTCGTCGTCCCTCTTCCCTCTGTGATCAACTGTTTCAGATAAATCCTGTAAGAATGAGTCACTCAAAGGTTGTAGGTGTTTGCTTACTTCATAAAAGAGGGTGGGTCATGTATGTGTGTGTGTGTGCGCACGTGTGTGTCTTTGTGACCAAAATAGCCGTCACCAAAGCTGACGGCAGCATAAACCAAAAGAGGGAAGCTTTATCACATTCTGATTAGAAAATCTGCGACTTTTATTTATTGAGTTCTGTATGTGTACATATCTTTGTTGATATTGTCAAATATTGGAGAGGAAATGTAATTTTTTTTTTGTCGCATTGTGTGATTTTACCCCTTCAATGATCTTTTGCATTTATTGATTATTTTTTGGGTGTCTTTTTGCTCTTTTTTAAAATTCATCAGAAGGGGGTCACTGTCTCGCCACAGAGTATTAGGGCCATTAAAGTTTAAGCGTATGAAAAGAAACTCGTACATTCACTTGATTAGTTACAAATTTACTTGAAAGTTACAAATGTACAGTGGTAAGCTCATAAAGTTATGAGAGTAAAGTTTTTATTTGACAAAAGTTAAAGCTGAAGTCTGAAATTTACAAACTTAAAGCTCCCGTGAGGAGTTGTTTTGACATTTTTGAAACAGACTGTAATTCATACTGATGATTTTTATTAATTTCCTAAAGAAAACAAGACCATCACTGACAAGTCTGGGGAACATTTTATAGTAATTCTTTATGCCAAACTGGTGTGGGAGGATAAGGTTACTCAAGCCCACATGTAGATTAACCAAAGCCATAAATTATGACTTAACAGAGTTTCAACCTTTATCTCATAAATTAAGAGTCAATGTTAGAGGTTTTTATCATAAATTTACGTCACCTTCTTAAATTACAACTTAATCTTATCAGTTTACAAACAAATTATCTTTAATCTACAACTTGATCCTGTAAATTCCTGACTTTAATCTCGCAGATTTACAGTGTTATTCTTGTAAATTTATAATCCTGTAAATTCATGTCTGTAATGTTGCCAATTTACAACTTTCTTCTCATTAATTAATGGCTTTTCTCGAGGATTTTGTCACATCCGTTTACAGCTTCATTCTTGTAGATTTATTACTTTTCTTTTAACCCCTTCGCTCTTGTAAACATACGACTCTATTCCCAGAGTTTGGGGACTTTTTCTTTTATATGACAACTCTCATAAAGTAATGACTTTACAACATTACTCTGGTAAATTTAGGATTTTATATTGTAAATTAACAGTTTTAATCCCATAAATGTATAACTTCACCATGGAAAAGTTACCACTTTTCTCATTCTGGTGTTACTCCTGTAAAATCTTAACTTTATTTCTGTAATTTTGGGACGTTCTCTGTCATGACTTTACTCTCATAAATTTACAGCTTCAGTCCTTAAGGTTTGACTTAATTCGAGTTAATGCTCGATTTAAGACTGTTCTCAAATCTGTTTTTTTTTTTCACTTGACTTGGCCTTAATCCTCTGTTGTACTATCAAATTGAACTTAATTTTTTTTTGTTTGTTGTGTCTCTGCAGCCAAGCATACCGTTTATCCAGGTGTCAGCCAATTTAATGGGAAACAATTTTGTACATTTTCAGATTATCACAACCTTTTTTTTTTTGGTTTCACAGAAATGCATGCACTCCAGTTATATTTTACTGTAAGCTTTGGAGAGATCTAAAAGGGTAATCAGTCCTAAAACTCAGAAACTTTGATACTTGTGACGTTTCTTCATATGATTTCTCGTGGAGCCATGGTGGTGTTTTAGTTTTCGTTTTTTGTGATGTACAACAACAAAAGTGAATCACACATTAAGATTTTGTCCCACAAACAAAAGAGAAACAGCTGCTTTGTGTGGGACACCCAGTGTAGGGACTGATTCCTATGCTAACACTAACTTCATGCTCCAGAGTGCATTGCTGCCACATGAAAAAATGAATTATTTAGTAAAAAATAACATATCTCAACATATTTTCTGTTCTGCATTGCTATCGGTACAACGTAAATCCAAAATAAATTCAAGGAGTTCTTATCTGCTTCCCAAACTCTGTCAAAAGGGATTCTGGGAAATGGTAGTGCATAGATGTAGGGAGGTTGTAGAGCCAAAAAAATTAAATTTGAACAGAAGCATCAGTTATTATGACTGACTGTTTTTTAGATGTTAATTTAGATGTTTTCTTCAAAGTCCCTGTGTTCCTTAGAAAAACACTACGTCTTCCACACTAACTCATTCACAAGCTACTAAATCACCGATCCTCAAAGAAACAGTCTGTGTGAAAGCAGAACTACTAAGGACCTGTATTTACTTCATAGATGAGGGCATCCTCCTGTCATTAACTTGGAAAATTTTGTAGCACTTTTATTTTTGTTTTTCAGTAGAATCTGAAACCACCACCAGCTGACTCCTTTCTGGTTTTTCACACGAACTAAGGATGACTTGGTCTTTTGAGATTTGTCACACGAGAGGAACTTAACTGTCACAGCCATTCTGGAAAAAAACAAGGATGTATTTTTAAATCAAAGAAAAATCTGCATCAACACATGAGAGACAATCAGTGATGGAGGGCAGCACCTCCTACAAGTCCTACAAATGTTTGAGCTGGATTTGATACTTGGTCAGTTAAATTATTCAGTTATTTTGCATTCAGTCTGTTAAATTGACATTTAGTCATTTGATTCAAACCTAAAATTGGAAAACAAGTATGGAAAAAAAGTGAAATCACAGCAGGCTAGGTTTAGGTTGTTTAGGTTATCACATTAATTCAGCCAAGAATGCAAATTTGAATATCAGCCTAGGCTGGCATACGAGTGATGGGTTAGTGAAGCACAAGGGCCTCCAAAAGTCAGATTTCTATGATCTTAATATGAATTCTGAGATGAAGTTCATACTTGTGAAATCAAGTCAGAATTTTGTAACTAGGGTCAGACTTTTAAGATTAAAGTCAGAATTCTGAGATAAATCTCTTAATCTTAGTGATGTCTGGTTTTAGTCAGAATGTGGTAAAATAAGATGAAATCCTGAATTTGAGTCGGAATTACAAGAATTTCAAAAAAGGTAAGAATTCGATCAAAAGTCAGAATTTTATGATTAAAGTCAGATCTTTAAATAAAAGACAGAGTTCTGATATTATTTCCAAAGTTAATCTCAGAATACAGGGATGATAGAATGGTATGAATTGGTCAAAATACTGTCATTAAAATTTAAGTTCTGAATTTGAAGTCAAAGAAAAAGGTTTGAGAAAGTAAAAATTCTGGGAAAATAGGTCAAAATTCAGAGTAAAAAGCCACAGTTCTAGAATTCAGAACTCAAATTCAAAAAAATTTCTTTCTAAAAAGAAAAAAATAGAAAGATTAGATGGAATTTATTTTCCTTCTCTGACTACAGAGATTCAAATAAAACCTTAGCTCCAAATTTTAGATAAAGCAGCACCTATATTGTACTTTATAAATATAGTCAGTTTTTTTTTCTTATATGAGAACTCTGTTTATGAGAAAAAGAGCTCATCAGCTGCTGTTATTAGAAACAAAAGCACTTCATGAAAGATACAAGTGTTTTCCCAGAAAAAGCCACAGATTTGCCAAAGTTGTTGGCTCAGTGGTTGTGTTGTAATATCCCTATTGAGCAGGATTTCAAAATCAGATCTCCTGTGGCTCTTAAACATGACACTGCTGTCTCTCTCTCTCTCTTTCTCTCTCTCTCCCTCTCTCTCTCTCTCACTAATAATGAAAAGAGGAACTCACAGACTCCAGGTTGTTTTCATGCTCATTCCTAATTTGATTCACACACACTCCTATTTCAAATGACTGTTTTTGTTGGTTGTTGTTCATGTGTGTGCCTGTGCTTATGTTGGAGGACCCCCCCCCCCCACACACACACACACACACACACACACACACACACTCACACTTGTTTTAAATTGTTCTGGGTTTGGGCTCATCATGTATGTGTGTGTTTTAGTGTGAATGTCAGTGGATCAAGTCTGTTTCTTGTTTTTGTACCTCAGAACAGAACACTGTCAGTAATTGTGGGAAACAAAAATCTTTTTTTATTTGTTCTTGAGTTTGATTTGGGATCAGAGCGAATGGGGCGATCGATGTCGAGTTTTAGGGGGAAGAAAGTGATCGTCCTTCATTCGCTCTGGCATGCTTTAAGTTAAAATATTTCAACAGAGAACCAAGGTGTAAATACTGTTTTATAATTTCTGTCTTAATGAGTTTTGAAGACAAAGAAGTTATTAATAAACCTGAGATATATTTCTCTATGGATCTTTGTGATTGTACTCGTTTGTTGTTTTATGGTCATGATAACTGCAAAGTGAGCTACGTATAGTACAGCAGTGGAGCAGACATAGTTTGACACATGATCAATCTGGTACAGCGTAGAAAAAACCTCTTAGGTCTGAGGCAGTTCCTGTTTTTAATGTCTGGTCTCCTTGTGCCAAAAAAGAATGTATAACTTTAACTGACTGACACACAACCATGCTATTGAGTCAGTTTTTTCAAGGCAACCTGGGTAATCAGGATAGCTTTGCCCCAAGAAAGTTGGGTTCAGTCCTGAAAAGTTATTACTGCATTAACACAAAAGAAAAACAAAAGGGAAATTTTGATTTTTAATAGATATGTTAGTTCAAAATGGAGAAATAGAACCAAGCATTTGGTCTGACGACCAGGGGGAAGTGAAATCAAGACTGCAAATATCACAGATCAAATACCCAGGACATTTATTGAAGGATATTCCTCTGATGATTTTGGTCAGAGTGTTTGGTGTGAAGTGAGTGTGTCAATAGTTTTCAGATGATAAATACAAAAAAAAAACCACACTATAAACAGTTGTTTAATTTTTTTTTCTAGCTCTTACTGGGCAAAGAAATGAAACCAAACAATGACAAAAAAACAAAAACTATTTACATATTTATTTACTATTTATTTTAAAGCTCCTGTGACCAACTTTTTGTCTGGCACCCCTGTGGACAAAGTTGTAATACTTAAATTAGTGCTGAGATAATCAGGCTTGTCATCAATGGTTTTAACTGTGTTTATACATCATAGAGATGCATTAGTGTTTATTTCAGATCAAAACTCCTCATAGGAGCTTTAAAGGTGTATGTTCTCGCAGCTTTAGTTTAATAGACTTGGTAAAAATTAAATATAGTATTCAAAAGTATGTGTAAATTAATGTTTAATCCCCTTAACATGCAAAACCTATGAAAAACAAAAAGGAAGAAGGGATTGGTTCTTTTTGTGCATGAAATGATTTGTATTGTTGGCCTTTTTGATGGTGAAAACTAAGCATTTGAAGGATCAGACTTATACATCATGGCCCCCTCTGACTCGTCCTCAAAAACCATTCACCAACTGTAGGGGTGAGCAACGGAGTATTTCAGTCTAGAATTTAACCGTTAGTTTACACTAAACACTCCTATTCTATCTGGACTGTACCTTTGACGCAAAGTTTTTTTGCATGTTAGCTTACAAAACATTTGTTGTTTTTAAAAAGATTGTAAAAAAAAAAAAAAAGACAATTTTAAGAATTATTGCAGAGTGAAAACAACAAAAAGCAGTCCTCAAAAATAACAAAAGGAGGCACAAAAATTAACTGAGTTTAGATGAAATAAAGTAACAAAATTCTGCTGATTTATTTTAGATTAAAACACTTGAAGAGAAATGGAAAACATTCAACAACTGAAGAAACATGTTTACAAATTCAGAATAGTACTTTTAAACTGACTTTAATTCAAAGAAGTGTTTTTTTTTTTTTCTTTTACTGTCTTTCGCTTCCGTAATTTTACAACATTCTGTCCCATGTTTCTTTAAGTCCAAACAAGGTAAAGTATTCACGTTTTTACTTCCTCGTAGACTTGTGAAATGCTTGAAGCATTTCTGGCACACGCCACCGGAGGTGGAAACCAGATAAGATGCACTAGATTAACTCCTGTATTCAGTAACATGTATGACACACCGTGACGAAACATCCAGTTATTGTTTTTGTGGCTCATGTAGCAGGTTTAAAGGACTTAATGTGGGTCGGGTGTGGAGGAAGAAGACAGTTAAATAGTTCTGGACTGTAAGTAATTTCATGCTTTTGAAATCCCAAAGCTACTGCTCCCGTCTTCTTACCTCACCGGGGAATTTTTTTTTTTTTGTTAAACTGGTTTAGCCAGAAGTTAAATTGGACACTTATTATGCAGAACAAAACATTTTTTAATAATGTCTGAATGGACGAAACTTTCTTTTGTCTGTGAAAGTGGGGCGAGTTCGATGTAGAAACCTGCTGTTGTAAAACAGATAAAGAAGAGTTTTTATCACAGGGTGTTTTTAGTACACATATCTCATCACTCTGGTCATACTGTATCAAATTACTTTGAACCACAACTCCCACAGGGGATTCAGACGATGATTCAGTTGACCCCAATCAACCCCCGCCCATAACTGGAATCAGTATCAGGCCAGAAGCACAAGGAGTTTTACTTCAAGGGTTCATAGGTTTAAATGTTCACATGCAGTCAAAGCTGAAAGGATAGAAGAGACGAAAGGGGCAGAATTATTAACAGGTTAAAGTGATTTTACAAGTAATGGCTTCTTAAGAAGAGGTTTGAGAGGATGATCTAACAGTTCAAGGCCACAAAGCTCTTTATTTAAAGTAGTTTACTGCTAGGGTTAGGGTTAGAGGCTATACATTTATTTAAAGCTCCTATATGTATCTTTTGGTTTGTGTAGGTTTTGGCTCCCCCAGTGGAAAATGGTTCATCTTCTCTCACACACTAACGTAACTTAAGACATGGCTTGGACTCGAGCTTTCGGACTCATGGACAAACCTTTCATTTTGAAGTTTTGTCTCAATAACACCCATGAACTCAATATCTCTCTTATCACGCCTCATCTTGATCACAACAACTTCATCACAGGCCATCTCTGTGGACTTGGCTTCAGTTTCACTGAATTCTGGCTGAGAGTATTGCTAACTATAACGTCTCCACTCTCTACTGCATAGCGCTGCTCAGTGAGCTCTCATCCTGACGGCCCAAATTGTATTCACTTGTGGTACATGATGAGCAATATGGAAGAGGGAGGTCTTAACCAATTAATGCAGTCTATTCATGACAGCTGTGACAAATTTCACCGTTTATAACTGAAACCTCCAGGCATTCATAATCAATACAACAGTGTCAACATGTCATTAATAGTCTTATATGTGGATTTATTATCCAGAGGAGAAATTATTGTCAGGTCAATTACAGGTAGTAAAAATGTCAGATTTTGCAATAGGGCTTGTTTTCATACACAGAGAGCTATGTTTTGCTCAGGATAAAAATATAATTTATTATTTAAATTCATGCAAACATACCTGATGCTTTTTTCTCTGTAGTGCAGTTAAAGGAGCATTTAACCCTTTGTGCTTTGTGCATTAAACACCGTGTTTTGGCTTAGGTTTGGTGAGAATTTGAAATAAAGGCCTACCTTGAATACAAGCCTGCTTCATATAGAAGCCTATATTTGAGGATTTACAATAACTTGTGCGTGATGAGATGCTTTTGCTGGTAATGAGACAAATGTGCTTTGTGAAATTTATGTTTTATTTCACTGAAATCGATGAGATATGAATAAAGTCTTTTATAAAGACAAAGTCAAAGAACAATTATGAGTTTCACAGTCCCGCAGGGATAACAAAGTTTTGTGCATTATTTAATTTCAGCAGGAAGTTTGCATCATCCATTCCTTTGCCCGCTTCCTCTACTGAAAACTTTAATAGGATGTGAAAGTGCTGCTCTGACATCGAGAGAAACTTCCCCAAGTTGTCAAAAAATTACATCAGTCAGTTGCAATCAAAGAGGAGTGATTCACACATCAGAGGAGTAGCAACATGTCTGTGTAGTTTCTACATGCCCTGGCTATTGTGATCAACGTATACGAGCACACACTCACATACAAACATCTCCGCTCCAGACAAATGAAATCTTTCCACTGGAATAGTGGTCAGAGTGAAAAAACGCAGATTTTCTGGATTTTACCCATTTTTCTCCCATGGGTAAAAAATCTGATGTATGAAAATGAAAAATAATTTTATAGCTGCACTGGATCAATCAATCAATCAATCAATCAACCAATCAATCAATCAATCAGACTTTATTTGTATGGCAGATGAGATGTAGCACAAAGTGCTTTACAGAAAATCATAAAAAAACATTAATTATTTAAGTATTAAGGCGAGCAGACAAGTAAAAATAAGAAATAAATTAAAAAATGATAAATACAATCACACACACACACACACACACGTACATGTACATGTACATATATGTATACACATACAAAAAAATTTAAACAGCAAAGAATGACTCGAGAAAGTGGTTGACACTAACCCAGCCAGAATGCAATAAAAATGCATACTTTAACCGAATGAAAAAAATATTTTACAGCTGTGTATCCCATCATTCTGACAATGTGTGAGCTTCAATTGAATAATCTATTTATTGCTCAGAGATTGCCTCCTGGACACTTTGGAAAACAGGAAATCCAGCAGCAGAAAGAGTGTGAGGACGCCTCCCCATACAGCATGGTTTAGCAGGAAAGTGAAGAAATACAAGATTCAGCCGCTGTTATGCAACGGTAAACATTATGCAGGCCGTCTACAGCGGACGGACTTTTTCATAACAAAAGAACCACAAAACTTCAGAGGGCCTGCCAAAGACGTGAGAAGATTAAGAAATACAGTAGAAAAAAATTCAGCATTTCGTAGGATGAGCTTTAACACAGTTACAGAAGCCTGTAAAGAGTAAATGAACTTTCTCAAAAAGTGATTAATCAGGTTTCATTTTTAAACACTTGTCTAATAATATTTTTGCCATTATTAAAGGAAAATTCCAGCATAAAATTAATTTAGGGTCAAACACACCATAACACTGAGTTAGACACCCCCTGGAGAGATGAATGTTGCCGATCGCTTGCTTCTCCAGTTAAACCAACTTTAGTAATTACCGCAGGATACCAATACACAGCAGTCTATGGCTCCACACACAAACCTCAACCACAAAGCCACTCTATAGCCACAAATAATGTTGAGAACAACACCTAACTTCATCAACAGTACATATAGGGTCCCAGCCAGAGTACTACCCTTAAAAAAACCATTTAGCTTTGCCTAATTTCTTTAGCAAAGAGACTAAACACAATTCACCTACTCTCTTCCAGCAGCTGCTTGTTTGTAGCGAGACCTTGGACTAGTCCATCACAGACTTCAGCGGGCAGATGCAGCTCGAGGAAGAACATTTATGATCATTACTTTATCATTTCCTTGAAGTAATATTAATCATTTTGCACTGCAGAATTTCATCTGCCTTAGCGTCTCGGTCTGACTGCATTTCCATGAAGAAACCTGGAGCAAGTCCTTGCTCTAGAGTACTACCAGGTTTCCTTATAACGGACAAAATGGCAGGAACCAATTGCGTTTTGTTAATAACTGGTCAGCTGAAGATGAAGTGAGATCAGTTGTTGTTGCACACAATTGAATTTGTTATAGATCATAAAAACTAGGAAGGTGAGGAAGTGGTAGATGTCACTAAATTTACACACCGCACCTTTATAGCTACTGTGGGCAAAGGTGAGTTTGTGATGTTTTTGGCACCCCTTGTAGACAAAGTGGTACCTCTCACCTTTAAGTTGATTGTGTCATGTCCATGTTTAAGTTATGTTTCTGACATCCTGATCTCTTTGACAGTCAAACACGTCACTCTCTGTAGATTTTTTTCTATGCGTTCTGCTCTGACTGTAAATGAACCAAAATAAAGCACTTTCATTCATTCATACAAGTTTGGAAGACTTCTCCTCACAGTCTTAGACATTTGTTTAAAATCCTTAAAATTAACTGACTTTTCTTAATTGTGTTTTTGAGCTTTTTTGTTGCCATTAGATAAGACGGCTTAAGAGAGACATGAAACTAGGGGAGCAGAGAGTGGAGTCAAACCAGAACCACTTTGAAAAAGACGATTACCTCCATACATGGGGCGCACCCAGACTCCCAGTGTCCCACTGCCAGACTTTATATGAAAAGGAAAACATGGGGGGGGGGGGGGGTTCTGTAAAGCTTAGGCGGACTAGTTTTATTATCCTGAAACTAAAAACTTAACACTTTTGTTATTTGGTAAAAACATCCTGAAATTTTTAAGCTGGTTAAAGAGTTTAAAATTGGATTGTGCGGGCTTGTACAGATAACGTGTTAACAACAATATTTTACAAACTGCTCCCTCAACTTTTTACATTCAGTGTTTAATTTCAATATTTTCTTGTAAAAAAAAGTACTGGAGCTTAGTATTGTTTTTGTAGCTATGAAATTATAGTATAATATATATATATATATATATATATATATATATATATATATATATATATATATATATTTGAATTATGTTAAAATAATTCCTTCCTGGAAGGAATAAGAAGTCACATGAGTTTTTTTAATTCTTCCACTCCTTTTTTGTTCTACTTCTTCATTGTTGTTTTTCTCCTTTTTAATTATTGTTTGTTGTCTTTCTTCTCCTTTGCTTCTTCTTCCTCTCCCTTTTTCATCTTCCTGAGGCCTTTCTCATTGTCTTTTACTTCTCTCTCTTTTTCATCAGTCATCATCCTTTTCATCATAATGCACTGACATGTACACGTGTTGTTAAAAGGAAGCCTGGAAAAGGAGACATCTTTGATCCAACCATCAATTTCAAAAAGTCAAAGGCTGTATCTCAGCTGGGTGTGTGGCAGCACAGCAGCAGTGTGTAATCCAGGATTTCATCACCACGGCGGGTCACAAGGACATCCCACTTCCTGTGTGCAGTGGAGGAATTTCCAGTCTGAGTGAGGATAAAAGCATGCAGGCCAGCACAGGTAGGCAATACAACACTGACAGATCAGCTGCTGGGATCATAAACACAATAACAGAGCTTCAGCTAAACTTCTCCTCGCTTTACAAGGTAATCTGACTCTTCATTTAAATGTTTCTTTTGTCTTAAGTCAGAGCAGATCTGAAAAAGAGGATCTTCGCGTTTCTTTTTGCTGCTCTTCAGTTTAGTTTGATCTGGTTACAGTTTTCACTTTTATGACTCTTAACTGCTTCATTTTTTGAAGTAATATGCTGTCGGATCTGTCTTTTTAGAGTAACTGCTTTTAAAAGGGTGTCAGTGTCAGGTTTTATGGGGATATAAATCACTGCAGTTAACAGAGGGTATAAACTGGTAAATAATGTACTTGTACTGTGAAGATTTTTAACTGGATACAAAACAGACTGAGATTAACGCTGATGCCTCTTTGTGTTATATGAAAGCAAACAAGACCATTAGAGACAAGAGTGATCACTTCTCTGGTGGTATATTTTTAAAGTCTGTCACTGGTGCTGCATGGTGGGTGTCAGAAGACTGACAGGCTTGTACTCACCTTTCAAAATGCCTTCAGCTGTATCACTTCACAGGAGCTTTAAGGATTAAAATATTAAAATCAAAACTTCATCGACACAGATTTGTTTCCATGTCTGTTTTTGTGATATGATGGACTAATTACTTTTTGTCTTCCTGCAGATCTCTCTTGATTCAGAAAAAACAAAAATGGACTCCAAGATGCAGTACAACATGAGTGAGAAATGGGCCCCCAGGATGCCTAAAGGGGTGGACTTGGAGATTACCCATCACCCTCTGAAGATGAAGGACGTGGTCAACCTCATTGTCGCCATGGAGAGGCTGAAGGGCGG
This sequence comes from Xyrichtys novacula, assembly GCA_962446985.1. Classification (NCBI taxonomy): domain Eukaryota; kingdom Metazoa; phylum Chordata; class Actinopteri; order Labriformes; family Labridae; genus Xyrichtys; species Xyrichtys novacula. Next base: position 26,496,373 of record OY660875.1, read on the forward strand.
CGTGTCTGAGTCGCTGCGGAGCACCGAGTTCAGAGACGAAAACCTGCTGGACATAATGCTGGAGAGCATCGTGGAAGGTAAACCCACACAAGTGGCTTCAGGAACCAAACTTGATGTAGTTTAAAGTCTGTGTTAAAAGAAATGTTGAAACACTCCTAAAAGTCTAAGTGGATCTTTACACAAAGAGAAATTACTCCTTGAGGAATCCTTCACTTTTACAAACCAGCAGATAAAAACTAAAAGGGAATAAACAGTTAACATGCTTTTGTTCTATGTTGATTTTTCTGTGGCTTGAGATCAGCCCAACCCAGTAACACTCAGGTCTTTCCACTCACACACTTTTCTTGCTCTTACTTGGCCTGATCAGAGTTTATCTTCTGTCAGACTTAGTTTATAGTTTGTTAAACATGACTTTTTCTGCTTTATAAACCCCCAAATTACTCCGGGTAGTGCTCAGATGTCAGCCTCTTGAGCCTGATTTCGCATGAAGAGATCAGGTTTATCACATTTTTCAATTCCTGTTGTTTCTCAGTAAAAGAAAATCAACAGTGTAATTAATCGTGTGTTCTAATTTCTGCCTTCCAGAGCGAGTTGTGTTTGAGTGTGAATCAGCTCCACCACTTCAGTTCAGCAGGACAGGCGTGCACCAGTGCAGCGTGACCGACAGCGAGCAGAGAAGCTTAGTACTGGTTCGAAACAGCATGGAGCTCCATGCAGTGATGCTGCAGGGAGGTGCAGACAAACGCAAAGGTAACTGCGTGGCACAGTCAAGCCGAATGGTTTTAAATGAATCTTTTTGTGGATTTAGTGCAGCGGAGGTTATATACTGTACTCATATTCTCTGTTATCTCCACAGTTCACCTGAACATGTCTACCTATGTGCACCCTGCACCCACCACTGCAGCCAGAACTGTGGCCCTGGGTATCAAGGACACAAATTTGTACATGTCCTGTCATAAGGACGGTGATGAAGTGACTTTGCATCTGGAGGTAAAACTCTTACAACATCAGATTTTCAGATCATGATAACAATAATATTACAATATTTATGACAAACTTAAAAATTAAACAAAATCAGTCAAATTGGGGAAAAGATTTAGCCAACGACATCAGTTACACATGCTGCTATTTACAGCAGCAGCATCTCAAAACAGCAGCCTGATGAGTCTTCTGACATTGTTATTTTTACTCCACAGGAGATTGAGGATAAGGACAGCCTGCTGCGCATCGGATCGGACAGCAACATGGTGCGTTTCCTCTTCTACAAGCAGGACAGCGGGCTGAACATCAGCACCCTGGTGTCTGTCGCCTACAGTGACTGGTTTATCAGCACAGCAACAGACAACAACAAGCCGGTGGAAATGTGCCTGGAGAGCGCCCAGCGCCACAGACACTTCAAGATCCAGCGTCAGAGTTAGAACCTGCCACAGTTACCCAAAGTGAAATGCTGGTTGAGTTTGACCCTCATAGGATCAGAAGTTGGGCGTTAAACTTATGCTTGTCCTGCTAATGAACACAAAACCAGCTAATGTGACATGTTTTTATTCAAAGGCAAGTGTCTCATTAGAAAGTCTTTTTACTGTATGTACCGAGTACAGAAAATGAAATACTTAGTGTATTGACTTTATTAAGTTTCTCCACAAAGTGGTATTGTTGTGCTTTCTAATGAGCACCCTTTATATTTATTGTGAAAAAATGACATGACACATTGTTTTTGTTAATGCTTTATTATTTATCTATTTATGCAAAATTTATACTAATATATTTATGTGCAATTCTGCTCACTAACAAATATTTAAATATTTTAAGATGAATCTTAAATAAAAATTTTAAAGTAATTCAAATTTGTTTTTGTTTTTGTTTTATTTTAGATTGAACTGTACAAACTGTTTTAACCATAGACTGTACATACTATGGACAACTTGGCTCCACCTTCCATCATTATACTAATTTGAAGCTGAATTGCTCTTGGTATTTCCTGGATTTTCTCCACTTCCTGGAACCACCACTTGCACTGTAGCGTTGTACGCATTCAGGGGGCGAGTCGCTGAGAGTCGGTGTGATGACGCTCGGCTCAAACAGCGTATCCCCCAAGTGAGCTAGGCAATCTTCATACGCCCATAGGCTGTATCAAGTGTCAATCATAGAAAACATGAACCCCCCTCATAACTTTTAAAAATGGAGCTGTACAGATAAAAAGAGGACTTGAGCACAAACCAGTCTTACAATAACTACTTGTCAGTATCACAGTCAGGGGGGAGAAAGAAATTACATTTGGTGTGATAAATTTCTAAAGTTTGTCCACAGCTCTATAGGGATTGCTGGAGGAGGCAGGATTTAGGACCTATACTGCAGCCGGTCACTGGAGGGTGCTGTTCTCGCAGCGGCTTCACGCATTGAGGAGGCGTCCCTTCTACAAAAAGTCTGTGGTTTTAATGTGAAGGACTTCACAACAGGTCCAAGTCCATTTAAGACACTACTTAGGACACTTATGCAGTGCTATCATCAAACTCACTCATTTTAAAATCACGGGTTTTTAGGTGAGTGACCCAGACAAGTGCACTGTCTTTGCATTTGGGCCCTATGAAGAAAATATCCCCTTTCGTCCCATCATTTCACTGCAGGCACTGAAAATGATAGCCTTTCAGCGTGGTTCAAACCTTTCTCTCCCTTTTGAAGCTCCTCAACCCAGACACTCACCAGTATTTAAGTACAGTGTATGATCTCATTGTCATATATCAGATGGTAATACCTAACTTCAGCATCTATACTGAATGCAATGTGTGTCTGCTTTATTTCCACCACATGTCAGAGAGAAGTATTACACTGGTGATTCATCCCTTACCAAAAAAGTATACTTCAAGTAGATTTTGTGAAGCATACTGAAGTTATTTTAGTATTATTTGTCAAAGTAAACTTTAAGAATACTTTATAATAATATAATTAAAATTGCCTTTCGGTCATGCTATTATTTCAATGGTAGTACATATTTGTATACTTGGCTTGAACTGCTATATAGAAGTATTCACTGACCAAGAATACTTAAAGTCCCACTCTGATCATTTTTTTTTACTCCATAAAATGTTCTTAGTGGTCTATAAATTGTGATTATGAAGTAAATTTTTACCAAAAATTGCGTTACCTGAGTCATTTTCTTCTGCAGAGCTCCAGTAGCTCATTGGCAAATCGCCTCTGAGTCGTGGGCGGAGACAGCGCTGCTATACACACTTGTCTTCATGTTAGCTTGCAGCCTAACATTGCCGGTGCAGCTGAAGTGGCAGGTAGCATAGCTGTTGAGCTCTCAGACACCAATGTCTTTAGGGGCACCATGAAAGCTAATATCATAATTAGCTTTCTTACGAGCATTGCAATCTGCTAACGCACACACTTGTTCCACGATCGTCCTCTGTATTTCTCCTAAGTTTGTGAACCTGCTGTTTGGGTCTGATAGAGATTCACAGCGATTTGAATGAAGAAACACTCAGAAAAGCAATTTTGCATTTAGTTTTCCTCATGATATGTCCTGTAGCATCAGAAAAATGCCATATGAACATATAAAATACAAGAAAAACATGATTTCCATCAGAGTGGGTCTTTAAACCCAAGGCACAAATACATTCTTAATCCTGATCAAAAGCTTATGTATAAGTATAGTGTAGACCATTTGCTAAATGATTATGTTTTTCCTTTCAGAGCCACTGTACTCGGTGTGTGTCAGCTCTAGTTCATTAATCTTGTTAGTGACTGCCATGTTGCGCAGTGTGCTCACCTTGTAGAGGCTGAATAAATGTTTGAGTGAGAACTTTCCTAAGCCTCATATCTCCCTCTGATACTCGGGCAGTTATTAATAGTTCCAGCAAGCTATTTACATATAGGTTAAATAAACTTAGACTTTTGGTATAATTCTTAGTACAAGCCAAGTATGCTTAACAAAAACTTTGTTAGGTATATCTCTAAAAAGTGCATAAAAAGTAAACTGAAAGCACACTTAGGTTAACAACAGTATACTTGAAGTAAACTTGCAACAAGTAAATGTAAAGCAAACGTCATCAAGCGGGCAGTTCATCTGGTGATGAGAATGACAGAGGAGAAAGTCGACCCCCGCCGTTCTCCTTGGTCATAACCATAGACTGTATATAAGAGTCTATGGTCATAACTCACGGCAACGCTGGAGGTTGCGTTCTGGTACTTTGAGTCGGTGAACAATGTGATTTAGAAACATTCATACGTATTGGGGTGACATTGTGGTGTAAATGGATTATCCGAGGAGCATGTGAATGCAGCATTCGTTCTCCACTGTTTAGCCCTGGCCTGCTCCAATCCACTCGGAGTCTATGCGCATGCGTATTGTGCTTCGAAAATTTAAACTGTCCAATCAGAGGAGAGGAAACGCTCTACCCGGTTATTTCAAAACCGGATGCCCGAGAACGGTTGTTGTGTTGAAGTTCCAACGTATTTCCAAGCGCCGCTAAACAGACGAAACAAGTTTACATATTATCTCTTCAAACTGAAGGAATTACTGATTTGTGGTCGATATGGAAGAAGGGGAGACTGTATTTGTACCGTCCCGAAAAGGTTAGAAATCATCCGCGCTTATATATTACAGTGACTGTTTGCTACCATTAGTTTGCTATCATGTGCTAACGGTAATGAACGTAAGCTTACAGCTAAATTTCGATCACAACACAAACTTTCGTCTTTGCAAAATAATTAAAAGTCCTTGGGGGTAAATTTGCTCCTTGTAACTTGTGTCTAAGACCATAACGCTGCTTTATAAGGTTGTATGCTTGTCCACTTGTCAGTTGGACAGCCAAAGTCAGTTTGGGATCAGGCTAAGTTATCACAATAAGATTTATGGAAGCAGACTGAAAATGATCCCCAAAACAAGAATATAAAACTCACTGGGTGTTTTCACCCTAGTTGCTCAAGGGAATTGTCACATTTACCAGGTAGGCTAAGCCATAGAAAAAGTCTTACTTCTATGTATTTCCTGCAAATATAAGAGCTGCATTGCTTGGGATAAAATTGAAAATAAACCAAAAAACAAACCCGCAAATAGCATTGGCAGGTTTCTTGCACCTGAGTTAAAATACGTGAAATGATAATGATGTCCTGATTCAAGAGTATAAGAAATATTTTTTTCCCATTTCATTTGCAGTATTTTTTTCAATGTTATTACCAGTCAGTTGGTCTGTATCTTTGTCTCTTTATCTTGTTATGACAGATTTTTTGTTGAACTTGTCAGGTGATTGATGCTCAAATTGTGGCTCCTATGAAATGTTTTGATAATAGAAATATGGCGAAAATGCCTGCTTAGTTTTTAGCTTTGCAGTGAGGAGGGAGATATTTTTCTTACACCCAAGAGTGTTATACTATTCACTAGTTTGTAAACCCTGAGTACAAAATCTTTGCTGACATGCAAACAGCTGAATTATGCAGGGCTATGATTTCGTGTATCACTCTGTAGCAATGCCCTTTTTGCTGAACAATCCTGGGAGCTCCAGTGTAAAGTTTTCATTATTAAGCTCTAGCTGCACAACTACTCAACATTTTCATCCCTGCTGACTGTTTGTTACAAACTCAAAACAAAAAACAAACAACTAAAAAAAAACTTTGAACAAAACAAGTTTGTGTGCTTTTAGTGTCCACCCTATTTATCCAAGTTCAGTGACAAGTCTGTGTGGAGAAAATGATCAAGTAATTGTGGTTGCTCATCACATAGTTTTCACTCAACTGTAAATATGCATACAAAATAAATGAGATATGAAACTAAACCTCATCAACACCCCTTAAAAACTTATCTATGACCTTAAGTCTACGTTCTCTAAATTAAGAAGAAAAAAAACCTCTTATTATTAACACACTTGGCTTAGCCTTTTACCAGCAGTGCTTTAACCAGGCTTGCATGACATATACGGTGTAAAACAAGTGATTTACAAAAACATTGTTGAGTGTAGTGATACCAATAAGAAGCGTGGCAGATAGACAAATTAAAGAAAGCAATAAACCAGTCACAGTTTCCAAACCATCTGCTCCCCGTGTCCTGAAGTCTTCACACATTCTCTGTGTGTGTAAAAAAGTTTTCCCTGATTACCAAAATACTTCCTACAGGCATTTGGAGTAGAGAAATCTGATGATGGAATAAAACAGAAATTGTCAAAGTATTAATCTCATTTAAAGAATTATAACTATACTGCAACAAAAAAATGCAAATTTTTACTACTAAGTGATCATTAAACTGTGACTTATCGTACACCAGAAATGATTTAAAAACATATATATATTGGATACTGAGAGAAAGCTTCTTTTCACATTGCAGCAGCCAGGGACACTAGATTTCAAGTTGATCAGGTTATCACCAATTCGATTCATCATTTCAACCAATTTTTCCAAATCTGACTTTCCTGCTTGAGGGTGAATTTATTTTCAACTCACAGCTAGATTGCAGCAAGTTTGTGTTGTGTAATCTGGCTGCAATTACAGGTCTTATTCAGGTAAGATAAGAACTTTATTAATCCCCAAAGGGAAATTCAATCGTCTGTCGTCTCACATAATATGTCTCCAAAAATGTTTTCTATTATTTACTCAAGAAATTGGGAAATTTACACAAGAAAATGATTCAGGTCAGCTAGTACAAAATAGCATGACTAGACAAAAAGATTAGTCACCTTGTCTGTTTTGTTCCAGACAGTAAACTGATTCATTTCCTGTTCAATTCATGATTTGATTTCTTTTTTTTTTTTTTTTGTTTGCTTCCTGCTTCCAAGTTAAGGTCATTAGGGCTAACCGAACATCCAGCAGTGTTACTGTTACTATGAAGTTCAAAGAGAAGGTTGTTTTCAGTTTGAAGGAAAGTTCTGCGTTTTACTGAATAGGCATACAGTATGGTTAATAAAAGCATGATAAAGCTTATGTCTGTATGTTATTGTCAGTTAATAGTGGGTATGTGTGTGGTGGGAAATGTTGGAAACTAACTTTTGGAACAATCTCTGAATGTGTGATTTCAACCCCACAGAGTTGCGCAAGCAGAAGCTGATGGAGTACTTGGCAGCAAAGGGAAAGCTGAAACAGCCCAACTCAAAGTAAGAAAGACTAAATCTCTGCACAAAAGCTTTTAAGGTTGTAAAATCTTGTTTATTTTGGATGGGGTTAAGAAATTCAATCACAGTTTTCCCATTTTTAAGGTCATACCTCCGGGATGAGAGTCTGGTGAAGAAGCCAGTGACATCTGCATTAAAGGTGGGTGGGATCTCTTTCTCAGGCAGTTAAATCCGAGACAGAATTCTGGAACCATGATGTCAGTGTCTTGTTGCTGTGAATCTGATTGACCCAGAAACCAGACTGAAATGTTGTGTTTCACTCAAATTATGAGCACAAACAACCTAACATTAGATTTGGGGGTGACATTACTGATTTCTGAGGGCTGACAGCCACTGACCGCAGCCTTTTCTCTTATTGTAAAAATCCTAACCCTCAGTTTAGCTTCACATTCCCGTAACACCACAATGTGTCTTATTCTTAATCTCTGGCTCACAGTTGACTGCTTTTCTTAGTCGTCGGTTGTGTGAAAATATCTGATTTTGACCCACTCTAAAGCAGCAGAAGTGTGGCCAAACTTATCAGTGTGACAGGGACATTGTCTCGGCAGAAGCTGTATTGTTGTTAAAAAAGGAATGAACTTGTCATACTGGCACTTACCGGAGCAGAGAGCACCAGAGCAGTCTGGTTTTGGCCCTGTCCTCTAGTACATCAACTTTTCCATCTCCATCCACTTTCCAATCCAAGCAAATGCACGTGTCTCAGAGCTGTGTGACCACCAAACAAATTATGTTTTTTTTCTCCACAGATTCCCGGAGGGAAAGAAAACGTTACCCTTGATGACAAAGACTGCGTGAAAATTCCAGCTCCTACTGCTAAAGCCACAAAAATCCCTCTCAGAAAAGCATTTGGGGTTGCAAACAAAGTGAACAAATTTAGCACTGTGACTGGAGGGCTGAAAAGCCATCATACTTTGGCAACCAATTGCGCAGCACGGCCCAAACTTCCTCAGAACCCTAATTTCACAGAAACATACACAGTTTTTTCCTCCAAATCCGGCCTAAATTCAGCCAATCATTTCAAAAAGCAGCCAATCCCAGAAGCAAAAACTTTGAACAAAACCTTTTCAAATATAACTCGTACAGCTGCAGCAAAACCTAACAACAAATTGAGCATTCGCTCGAACGCTGCTCAGTTATGTACAACAAAGACAGTTAGCGCCAGGATGAGTCTTGGCCCGATTGTTAAAACCAAAACTGGACTCATTCCTGCAGTGACCCAGCCAAGGAACAGTCTAGTTAAAACTCAAAAAAAAGTCCAAGCTGCTACCACTTTCACTACTTCTGTTCCCAACAAGGTGCGACCAAGCACCTCAGCTTCAGTGTCTGTTTCCCAGAGAAAAACGCTACCTATTACTGTAGTGAAGAACACGGGGAATGAGAGAGCAAGTCTGTCTTCAAAACCAAGGATAAAAGTTCAAAATCAGAACAAGGATAACTCCAAACCACTCTTTGGTAAACAGTCACAACCACATTTAAAGAGCCAGCCAAGTGGACTGCAAACAACAGCTATCTCCTCCAGGTGCACCACAGCACCAAATAAGTCACATGGCAGAGTGGAGATGCCAAAACCCAGTAAATCAACCAGTCAGCCCACAGACACTTATTCAAAGCAGATGTCTGGAAATGAGGAGAAGAAAAGTGGCCAACCATGCAAAAATGTCCCCAGAACATCTGGGCCATCAAGCAGATGCAGCTCTGGACCCATCAGTGCAATTGTGCGAAATTCTGGAATTGAGTTGGAGAAGAAAACCAGCACATGCAGAGAGAGTGATGCCAAGAGAGGACACACTTCGGCCAATGCCCACCAAACACAAACAGGTGTTAAAAAAACACGTGTCCCAGTCGTATCTCAGACGGCACCACAGCCTGTTAGAACCATCAGTCTCACAGGCCAAGCCAGGAAGACAGCCAAGGTTCCGGTGAGTGTGATTCCACAGACAGAGGGGAAGAGACTGACTGCTGTCCAGGAGGAGAGAATGTAAGTGGAACCGCCTGCAAATGTATCTGCACTGAAATATGATAACTGAACCTTTACATTACCACTAGCTTCTTACCTGGCTGTCTGTTGGCTTTTGTTGATGGCATTTGCTTGTTTATATATGCAGTACACTGCATTTTTTGGCATATAACTCATGAGGAAAGTTACAATAATGGTTTTCTGTCAAGTTAATGTTTGCTTTTATTTGTTCTGACTGCCATGTAAACGAAAAAGGTTTGGGCTTATGTGGATGGGAAATAGAAGAAGAACTTAATTGATCCCTGAAGGGAAATTCGAATGTCTGTAGCCTCATGTCTCAAGTCATCTACTATGAATTTTAGATATTTAAGCGACCTTTATTTAAAGCAAAAGCCATCATCAGCAATGCATTACTGTGGAAAGTAGGTTTGACAGTGCCAGTAGATGCCTTGGTTACGATTACTGATGGAGAGGAAGAAACTCAATTGTCTTGCTCAATCAGATTTACCAAAAGACACTTGTCCTCTTGACAAACCTTTGACACACTGACCTCATATAGTGTAGAACCCAAACATGTCCTTGCCCAAGTTTTACGTGACTTCCTTATCACGGCAGTCACGCAATCCTGTTTTTCATGGAGTTCCTCTTTCCCCTGTACATTCACATGACATCTGTAGAAATCCGTCTAGTCCTTTTACAGGAAAAACTCCTCTAATTGGGTCACTTTTCAAAATTGAATGACATAGCGCTTTTCTGCTGTGTGTGTATATGAGTAACCAAAACTATGGCATATGTTTTTGGCGTATTGTTTGCTAGTGACTTGATCTATTCTGCTGCTCGAGTAACTTTGCATCTGCAGTATTTACATGTAAATCATTTTTGTGTTTTTATAACATCAGTGCCACTATGACACATAAGTTGGCCACAAGTTTTGTTGTGGGACAGCTTTTGACAGGACTGAGTGGGAAATAGAGGAGTTGAACTCTGTCTTTACCATAGACTGTATATACTGTGGACAACTTGGTTCCGCCTCCCGCCTGCATATGGATTTGAGGCCAAAAAGCTCTCAGTATTTCTGGGATTTTTCTTCATTTCCTGAAACCAGCATTGCGCAGTAGCATTGTGCGCATTCAGTGGGAGAGTCACTGCAATGACGCTCGGCTCAAACAGCGTATCCCCCGGGTGAGCTATGCAATCTCTGTATGCCCATAGGCTGTACCAGGTGTCAATCGATGAAAATATGAACCCCTAATAACTTTTAAAAACGGAGCTGTACAGAAAAAAGAGGACTTGAGCACAAACCAGTCTCGCAATAACTACATGTCAACATCACAAGCAGGGGGGAGAAATTATGTTCTGTGTAATAAATTTCTAAAGTTTGTCCACAGCTCCATAAGCTTTAGAGGCGGAGGCGGATTTATGACCTATACTTCAGCCCGTCAACAGAGGGTGCTGTTCTTGGAGTTGCTTCACCCAGCAAGGAGGCAGACTCTGTCCATTCTATATACAGTCTATGGTCTTTACAAGATCATTTTAGTTTTCTTTGCCTTAAAAAGTTGAAAGTTATTGTTTTGATTGAATATCTGGTTTCACACATGCACCCCCAAAGCTGTTTTGACTAATGGCTTCCTTCAACAAAAATGAAATACAGTCTATTCAGGATTAAGCATCGCTGTTGTAACCATGCTCTGGCAGCAGCTTGTAGAATCCCTGTACTGTTTCTTGTGTGTTAATTTTTTTTTGTTTTATTTTTGGGCTTTTGATTTTAAAGGACAGAACGGTGGATTGAGTAGACAACAAGGTGAAGAATGTGGAGTACATGCAGGAAAGACTTGATTGAATTGTTGCTGAACTCGCATTACTCTCAAGCATGGCTCCTCTGGATTGCAGATACTCCTGCGATTGTTGCTGCTAATTTAAAATACTGTGTTCTTATGCCTTAAACCTCCTTTGATACCTCTGTTATTTTGTTTGTTAGCTCTGAGGACTCAACCAAAAAATAATCAAACACTGATATTAACTTACACCTTTTGCTTTGTAATTTGGTCACAAGGAGAAAGTTGCAGGAATGGCGGGAAGCCAGGGGCATTTCTTACAAGCGTCCTCCAATGCCAGTGAGACCCCAGGTCAGGCGCACTATTTCTGTGCCTCAACCTTTTTGGACCACCATGACAGAGGAAGAGGATGCTCACTCTCTGATCTCTGCTGTTGATAGATCACTGGCTGACTGCATCAAATTGCTGGGCGAGGTATGCTGTAGGAAATTATTTTTTTTTAATATGCAGTCCAGCACATCTTAGCCAGATGTGTGCGTGTATAATTTGTAGAGTGGGGGTAATTCTTGATATTTTATTGACCAATATATGTGACATTTTTTCAGTGGAAATAAATTAGATTCAGATGAGAGAGCTTTGATGTTGCAAGTTAGAAGCTTACCAGATGGAAGATGAAAAACATTTTTATATCTGCTCTGGTAATGGCAGACTTGCACATGTGGAAAAAAAACCATTTTGACTATTAATACCCTCAAATTCAGGGAAATGATTTGTTATAGCCAGGTGGCTGTGCCTTTTTTCTGTTGAAGCACATTGATGCTTTTCTTTCCATTGTGGTTAACTGTATGTTTACCTCCTTGCACCACAGGGTTGCCCCACAGACCAGGTTAAGGAAGTTCTCTCCAGGCTACCACCGGTCTCCCTCAAGTTTGCCAAATACTGGATCTGTCAGGCTCGTTTGATGGAGCAAGAGGGTAACCTGGACGTCCTGCCCATGTTTGAAAAGGCTGTGGGTGTTGTATTGGAGGTAAAAGACAGGAATGTTTGCTGCAGCTTGGAGCATTTTATGTGACGTCTGATTTTGCTGGAATCTAACATGAGTGCTGGGAACAGCATGAGAGCCTCTGGCTGTGCAGACTGTTGCGCAATTCTGACAACTGAGTAAGAGTTTCACTGAGTCAGGGAGTAAAGACACTAAACTTGTTTCAGCCGACCTTTTGCTGATCCCATTTATCACAGATAAATATTTCACTGGCAAGATTAGTACAGAATCCTATATCTGGATTTGTGTCATTTATGAGTCTGTTTTACTATAAAACAATGAAGTTCAGGTGAAGAATGTGATAACTTATACATCCTTTATTGTTAGCAATTGAAACCATCAATAAGTCAAGTGATGTTGAATTCTAGAAAAATCCACCTCTTATATTAATTTCTCTTTTGCTCCTTTCAGCCAGTGGACGAGCTGCGGACTGTGGTGTTTGAGATTCTGAAGAAAAGGGATGAGACCCGAGGTAGCTGGCCTACAGTTCTTATGTGTGTGTGTGTGTGTGTGTGTGTGTGTAAAGGAAATGAAGCACTCAGATTACTTATGGGTAGAACCTAACTGTGTTGGCAAGGCATACATTCCAGTCTGTATCTATTATGGCCTCACCCTTGTGCAAGATTACAAGTTATTGTTTTTAAATCCCATTGTGAACATTTGTGTGACAGCATTTATGTACCTTAACTTTGATTTTTATATTTTGTTAGCATCAGAGGAAGAAGAAGAAGAGAAAGAAGACCAGGCTCCATTAGATGCGTGCACTCCTGAGAGCATCAACAACCCAATGGTGACTCCGAAACCTGTCAGAGCTCTCATTTGTGGAGAGAAAGGAGGCTCTTCTGTCGTGAAATACAAGATTACATCTACTCCTGGGTATGCTCACATTACTATGATATTTTCCAGCAACTATAAATCGTCTGTTGTGGAAGCCAGACATTTTCTAAGTAACCCAGCTGCACAGAGTTAAGAAACTGATATGATTCTGGAAGTCAAAGCTACTTAAAGTGACACACCAGCCAAGTCCAAATATTTAATCAGTCTCAGAGTCCATTTGCACTGTAGACAACATTTTTACTTTTGTCAACACTGGTCGATCTGAGGTTTCTTTCCTTGCTCTTTTCTCCAGAGCACGGACCAAGTCTAGACCAAGCGAAAGATCATTAAATATTTGTTTTTCTAATGCCAGATTTAAATTCTCAATTTTTTCATCATTCTTTCCTATGACCATTTTTAAGACTATTTAGACTCCTGCTGTATTAGTTTTCACCATTTGCAGCAAAACTCTATTTATCATCCTAGTTTTAAGATATATTGGAGATCATATTTAGTGAGATGTGTCATTGAAATGATCACCTCCAAATCCTTGAAGGTGAAGATGCAGCTGTGGGTCCAGTCAGCTGAGCGTCTGTCCAGGGGCGTTTTAAACTTGAGGACAATATGGGCTAAATCCAGACCCCCTCTCACCTCTCACCCCCCAAAAAGGACAAGCCGTCAGAGAACAGGAACACAGTTGTAGTTGGTGACCACAGGGAGAGTGTTTTGTTTCTTGACTAAGAGTAAGGCTCACTAGTTATTAGATCAGCAGGGACAGCACAGCAGCGTTGCACTAAATAACCCAACTAATCACCCAACTGCAACTGCCAATTTCTAATTGATTGATACATTTAGTTTGAAGACGGAAAAAACTCTGAGTGAAAGTAATGACTAAAATATAACAACTTCTTCAACAAAAGCTAAACTACATTTTTTTTTAGATTCACTAACTGAATACAAATGACAGATGGAGGAGGACTCCGATTTTATACCCCGAAGTAGGAGCAGTTTTGAAGTCCTTATCGGTCATATCGAGTTGACATCCATTTAGGGACTTAATAGGACTCCTTTCCCCTCTGGTATGTCTGACAGATTTTTATCATCTCTGTGACATAACTGTGAGGTCTGTCTAGATAAGCCTTGGGGGTATTTTATGTCAGTAGACAGGGCAGTCCATCGTCTGTGCTTTTAATTAACGACGTTTCTGGAGAATAAGGATGATTCACATGGCTCCGAGAAAATCAGGTTTTACTTGACAGACTGATCAGACATTGCTCCCTGAAGGTACGGGCGCTGACAAAGTGTGAGATCTTGTTGTTCTTTGATTCTTACCATCCACTACTTTCCATCCCCTACTCACAAAGATCTGAAAATCAACAAGAGTGTTTGAAAAGAATTCTTGGTATGTTAGACTTGGCCCCATGAATACAGGCCACATTTAGAATATACTGTGTAATATATGGTGTAGAAGTCATGATTTCTGTAGCGATTTTTTTATTTTTTTTTAATCCTGCATCATAGTTTGAAATGATGTGTTGATGAAAGCACACAGTTGAACAGTGATAACAGCAACAGAGTGGGATTGGGACTATTTCTGTGATTTTCTCCACTTCGTTGAACCACCATTGCACAGTAGCATTCTATACATCTGGTGGGAGAGCCTCTGTGATGAAGCTACGCTCAAACAGTGTATCCCTCCAGATGATCGACGCAATCTTCGTAGCCCCATAGGCCGTATCAAGTGTCAATTATTGAAACCATGAACCCCTGAATAACTTTTAAAAATGGAGCTGCACAGAAAAAAGAGGACTTGAGCACAAACCAGTCTTACAGTAACTACATGTCAGTATCACAGCCAGGGGGAGAAAATAATATTTTTGGTGTAATAAACTTCTTAGGTTTGTCCACAGCTCCATCAAAGCTGGGGTTGGCAGGATCTCAGAAGTGTCAGTTCTTGGGAAAAATCTTGGATGTCAACACTCTCCCTCCCCACCAGTTTTCCCCTCAGTTCCTCCTCTCCCCTCCCTCTCTGCTCCAGCAGGCCTCACCCACATGCAGATGCTCGTGCTCGTTCCGGCTCCCTGGAAATTTACTACCAGACTAGTAAATTATCATTATCATTACCAATCACATCAGCAAAGACTTGAACAACTTTTGTCACAACAGAGTCAGCAGTAGTAATGGTGCATAAAAGTTGACACATAAGATAAAATATAACATGAATTCATTGGAAAAATAGTCTCAATGATAAGTCAGATGTACATCTTGTGGGGCCTTTATGGTGTTCAAACTCCTTCCTCTGGACTTTTTGTTATACAGCTTGCGGTACCTGAAATGAAGAGAAGGAGAGGGTGGTTTGGAGATATTATTTTGTCTCAAATATCTGTTGTACTTACATATTTGATCTGTAAACTTTCAAAGCTGCTTTATACCTAAACAACACCACTACGCAGGTTTTTTTTTAAACAATAATGCCGCTTCCAATTAAATGTAGATATAATAAAGATAAATACTTTAGATAACTAGAAATGGGGCCCAGTCAACATGAAAGTAAATAGCATTGGTGCTACTGTAGATGCCAACAGACTACCATGCAGACACTTGCGACTGTAGGTGTGCAATATAACCAGAATGTCACGTCCTTCAAACTCTTTGATACAGCGGCACCTGTATGCCGGCCGCTATAACCGCTTATAAGCACCACAACACATTAAGATATTACGGGAAAACGAAGTCAGCAGCTTCCAGAAGATGAAGAGCGAGCTCAGAATCCAGCTTGAAGCCGATGCTATCCCGCAGTTGTCTCCATCTCTGAAACACTGCTCTGATATTTACCTGTATTTTGTTGTGTTAATTGTCAGATTCTCGTTCAGACTCTCTTTAAAAGTCAGTCTTTTAGTCTGCTTTTTAGTGTAGGCAGTTGTTGCCAAGGTAACAATAGGTACTTTTTCACTGAAACTATCCACCACAGCGACTGGGGTTGTGTCACAGCGCGAAACTTCTCTATTCTGGATAATTTAGGGGGATATTTTATTTCTGCAGGATGTTTAAAATAGTAAGTCCTCAACCCCCCAAAATTTTGCTGTGCTCTGTGAAAAGGATTAGCTTTTTACGCCAAGTTTTAAAATATAACAACTTCTTCAACAAAAGCTAAACAACAATGTTTTTAGATTCACTAACTGAATACAAATGACAGATGGAGGAGGACTCCGATTATTTATTTTTTTGGGCATTGGAGAAAATGCCAGATATTACTCACCAAAACTATGGGATAACTGGCAGATGTGTATCCTGCAATAGATTTGGGCAATTAAAAATTGCTAACTGAATACAAATGACAGATGGAGGAGGACTCCGATTTCATACCCTGAAGTAGGAGCTGTTTTGTGGTCCTTATCGGTCATATCGAAGTGCTTTCTTTTTCCCACTGGTATGTCCGGTAGACTTTTATCTCTGTGAAGATGAGCCCTCACAAACATATTTGTGAGCTGTTTCTAGATAAGCCTTGGGGGTATTTTATGTCAGTAGACAGGGCGGTCCATCTTCTGTGATTTTAAGAACAATGTTTTTGGAGAATAAGGATGATTCACATGGCTCCGAGAAAATCAGGTTGTACTTGACAGACTGATCAGACATTGCTCACTGAAGGTACGGGCGCTGACAAAGCGTGAGATCTTGTTGTTCTTTGATTCTTACTATCCACTACTTTCCATCCCCTACTCACAAAGATCTGAAAATCAACAAGAGTGTTTGAAAAGAAGTCTTGGTATGTTAGACTTGGCCCCATGAATACAGGCCACATTTAGAATATACTGTGTAATATATGGTGTAGAAGTCATGATTTCTGTAGTGATTTATTTTTTTAATCCTGCATCATAGTTTGAAATGATGTGTTGATGAAAGCACACAGTTGAACAGTCAGTGTGTTTACATGCACGGCTTAATCGGACTAAGCTCATATTCAGTTTTTTTGCCGAATCGGACTTCTTTTCTTGTCCGTGTATATATACAGCTGAGAAAATTAAATTAATGACGTGAATGTGCCCTCCTCCCCAAAACTAGGGGGCAATGTAGGTCTTTTTTAGCGGCGCTGTTTCCGACCCAATACAACTGTCAACAACAACAGCAGGTCCGTGCCAGACGTCAGATGTAGCTACAACTGCTGCTGGGCATTTTTGAGCAAGAAGATGGAGCATCGTACAGCGTTGTTTTTGTCGTAGATGATGTACGCACTACTTTTTCTGCAGATGAGATGCACGCTACTCCTCTTCTCTGGTGTATTTGTTCCAAAGTTATGGGGGTGTGGCACGTGCACATGCATTGTCCAATCATACTTCAACTCTGCTGGTTACATGGTAGAGAAAATCAAATTCCAATTGCGACAATCGGAGTTTGAGAACTAAAATTTGACTTTATAGTCAGACTAAGGTGTTTACATGCTCTTCAGCTGTCCGGTCTGATCGGAATAAGGCAAAATTGTGTTTTCTTGAGTGTCATGTAAACGCACTGACTGATAACAGCAACAGTGTGGGAGTGGGGCTCCTGCTGTGTGTTAACAAGCTCTGCTTTGTGTTGCTGCTCCTGCGACAACACAAAGCAATTTATTATAAAACAGTGGAACAACAATATTGTGTCTTTTTTGAGAGCAGTTTGTATGTTCAAAGGTGTAACAATAGTGGAACTCTGTCCCAGAGCTGTCCCGGGATTTCAGAGTGGAGGAGGCTTTGATTGAGGGGCCTCAAACTGGGGTTTTGAGGGTATTTGTGTCAGGTTCAGTAGTGGAAATGGGCAGGTTTTTATCATCTTCCCGTCTGTTCTTTGAGGGACGGACAGATTTTGTGAGGTGCCAAGATGAGCCTTGACACACTTACAAGATTTGAGAACAACACATTTTATTTTATTTATTTTTTTGGGCATTGGAGAAAATGCCAGATATTACTCACCAAAACTATGGGATAACTGGCAGATGTGTATCCTGCAATAGATTTGGGCAATTAAAAATGTATTCACTTTGATCTGCAATCCTGCTGCTGTTTCCCACAGGCAGAGATCCACACAGAGCACTGATGAGCATATAAGTTTAAAGTCAGACACAACCTATGTATGGCTGGTCAAGAAGACCACTTACTCTGTATCTCACAAAAGATATATTTAAAAAATATTGCAGGTATGACTCATGTAGCTCGATAACAATGCAAAAATGTGCCTCAACTTTGTTTTGAGCCAGAGTACGACAAGTCTTTTTGAACAAGAGTCCGCACCACATAAATACAGAGCAGTCCCTGCAGTTTAAACTTCCTCCTGCAGAAGAGATGTCTTTGGTGCACATGTTGCACTTTGCTGTGTCATTTCCAGGGCCTTGATTCTCCTCTACCAACTTTGTGGATGTACTCCATCACAAATAGTGCAGTGCTGTGTCTGCCAATCAGGTGCTGGCAGATGGACTGCCAAATTCTGAAGTTAAATCCTGCAAGATTTATTATACTGTTGGCAACATGTGTCTTATTGAATCCACCAGTTTCACAAGTTTAGAACTAGTTTAGGCAGTCAAGCCTGTTCTGTAAGCAACCATGCTTTAGCCACTTTATAATAGTCTCACATTATAAACCTGGGAGTCCCTGGGCCAAATCCAGCCTGCAGGAGTGGCGCCAACCTTGTCATCCCATCATCTTTATTTGTATCTTTGAGTTATTTCGTGCACACCACAGTGGAAGCAGACGAGTTCAAGTAAAGGAAAGTGACAGAGAAAGTATCGAACACAGACTGTAATTACTGTGGACCACTTGGCTCAGCCTGCCGTCATTGTATGGATTTGAAGCCAAAATGCTCTCGGTATTTATGTATGTCCAATACTGCAGCCCGTCACCAGAGGGTGCTGTTCTCGTAAAAGCTTCATCCAGTGAGGACGCAGATGACATTCATTCTATATACTATGATTGGACACAACGTGGAAAAACTAAAAAAAGAGAAGTGATTTTTGATTGTTTCAAAGCAGCCCAAAGAACTTAAAAACATATCTGTCCTGGATTTAGTTTTCTCAAAGCTGGACTTACACTTCTGGACTGATTCCTTAGCAAATTACCCACACCTTTTATAAGCACAAGAGTGATGGATGTCCATTAATTGGCTTCACTGTTAAGAAAATAATTAAATGCAGACAGAAAGCACTCTGTCTGACAATGCAGAGGAACTTTTTTTTGTCATACATTACTTTCAGGAGAAATCATGGATGTCCTCTGTACCAGCACTGTGTGCAGATTAAAATCAAAAGTGACAAACAGTTCTGTTTCTGTGACAACTCTATGTTGCAGCATCTAATGAATCATGCCATAGGAAGAAATCACTTTGAAAAAAGACATTCACAGACTCTGGAGTGGTGAGAGAACACACTCTGGCTGTTGTGGGGGAAATGAGTCGTCTGGATGACAACGCTATACCTCTGCCAAATATGAAACCAAGTATCTACAGTTGGCCTCTCTCAGATATGTCGCTGAAAGACTTTTAAATGCCTGATATTTTTCAGTTTTACTGCCCTCAGCTACCAATTTTATCTCTTCTTAAACCACAGTCTGTTTTTAATTTGCAGCATGCTCGGTCATAAGTGCTGTGGACAGCTGAAACTGAAGTTGAAACTTCTCTTTTCTGGACAATTTAGAGGGATATTTTATTTCTTCAGGATGTTTTAAAATAGAGTGACCTCATCCCCAGATAAATATTGCTGTGCTCGGACACATTGTTCAGCTTGTTACGCCAAGTTTTAAATCTAATCAATCATTTGAACACTAACTCTGTGTTATATCTGACCATTTGTTTCTGAGAAAGGCCTTAAAAAAGTTGCCAAATGTTGTATCCAGTTATGTGAAGAAATAACAGTTATTAAGAAAAGGATACAACAACATAACCAACATGTTTTCCCATTTACTCCATTTGGCACACTCCCTCTGTTTACTGTCAATGACGTGACATCTGGTCTCTGAACAAAAACTCCTCATTCATACTCATAGCCACTCACTTTATTGTCTCCTTATCAAACTTGCTTAAACATCAGCTGCATGAAGGCTCTTCAGAATTATGAAAAGCCAGGGAAAGGGTTGCAGTGAAAAATCACCAGAATACTGAACACATAAACATATACTGAAAACATCAGATGGGAATATTTTTTGATGCCTGTAAATTGTAAAACTGACTTTTTTGAGCTTAGTATGATCCACCTGCTTGTTGAGGTGGCATAGCTAGTTGTAGTCATTGCTGCAAGTAATAATAATAAATAGGAAGTAGGAAAGTTCGATATCTGTCATACGCGAACACCTCATGCTCTTCCAGTGAAACACTTTTTAAAATGTAGCACTAGGAAAAGTTAAGTTACCAAACCGAAGATAGAGTCTTTATCTCCCTAATGGATGCGACAAAAACTCTGACTGACAAATAACCGTTACATCCATAACAAAATCAACTATTTTTGAGCCAGCTTGAACTTTCATATTTGCCCTTCTCATTTACAGCTTGTTGCTTTTTGAAGGCTGGACAGGATTGAAAATAATGGTTGTGTCCTTTCCTTTATCTTTCCTCAGTGGCCCTCCAAGCCAACAGCAGGAACCAGCACGTGTCAACGGCCAGGAGGTTCGCTTCTTCACCCCTGTTAGACGCTCAGTGCGAATTGAGAAAGCCTCTCTTCGATACCCTGTGTCCCTCCAGGAACATGATCTGTGTGTAGCCTCTTACAATGACATGATCTCTGAGGAGGATAATGAGAAAAGGGAAGATCAGAGGGATGACGAATCCAGCCCTTCCACTGACAAAACACCTATCTACGTCTTCAGAGAGAATGAAGCCCTTAAAGATAAGGTGTTTGTCCAGCTGATTTGTGATGAAAGCGCTTAGCTGTGGCCCTAACTTTATCCCCAGCCTGTAAACAAAATAAAAATCTCATGTCAACATGGCAGAAGTAGTCAAATGTAGAGAAGAGAAACTGATCCTCGTAAAGATGAAGGGGGTGGGTTACTGAGCTAAAATGACATTCTCTCTCATGCCAGCTTATGGAGAAGTTAATGAAATTCCTTTGTTGATGTTATTTTATTGCTATAAACAATTTGTTGTACATAGTTATGTAAATAAATGACTGTTTTTTAAACCCTTACAAATGTGGTTTACACCTTTCACTTGGTCAATCCTCATTCTAGAACCTGCACTCAAACAAGGAGCGGCAAAGACTGGTCTCTCTAAATTTTCTGCATTTTTTTTGTTCTATTTTTTCATATTTTCATCAAATTTTGTCAACTCAAAAGAAGATCTTTCACTGAGACGGAGCAAATCTGGACAAAAAATATCCAATTCCAGCAGACATCTGGAAGTGTACTTGTGCTTGTTGTGCTGGTGCAAAGGAGAAAGCAGATACACGCCTTTTTTTCGATCAGTCATTATGGGAAATGTCAACTCTGTGCCCAATAAAAGAGATGAGCTGGAGATACTGGTGAAGACTGAGAAAGCATTAAGTGAGTGCAGTCTCCTGTGTTTTACTGAAACCGGGTTGAATCAAAACAACTCAGACTCCAGTGTGCATCTACCTGGCTTCACTCTCATAAGGTCTGGCAGACATGCTCAAGCTAGTTGCAAGAAGAAAGGAGGAGGTCTGGCTTTATTTGTTAACCAGAGATGGTGTAACCCTTCATACATAACTGTCAAGGAGAAGTTTTGTTGTCCAGATAAACTGATGGCAATTCTTCTTTAGATGGTAGATGAGTTGAGATCCTAAACAAACAAATTTCTTGTCAGGGATCGATACAGTTCTGGTTTTGTATTGTATTGTATTTTGCCTATACACTCACATACATGACAGCTACTATCAAAGAAACACACTTGCCTTCTTTAGAATTATTGATATTTAAATTCTTTATGGGGCACTTTTCAAGAGCTTCACAAAGGTAGTAAAATAAAACATCATAAAAGTCCCGAGATCACTGACTAGGCTTCTTGCATAACTTCCTCAAGCAGATTGTTCCAGAGTCCTCACTGCAATTCGTCTCTTATTTTTTATCTGGCATTGGCAGCACACTGAGGATCTCTGCTGGAAGATTGGAAAGAGTACAAAGACAGATGATCATAGGTTGACAAGTATGACTGATACGGTTTTCTTAAAAAAATACATGCTCATTTTAAATATGATTCTGGCAACTTGTTTCATAGCATTTGGCAGAGAGACAACAGATCAATGAAAACTTGGCTGATAACTGCTTCCGGATACCCTTGGACTTCAGGTCCTCAGGTGGCACAGCATTAAAAACTGATGTGGCAACAGAAGAAGTCACCTCGTGTTTATAAAAGTAGAAACTATGTATAAATGTGATCCAGAATTGTTGCAACTTCTCAAGACCTTAGCCAGTTTAAGATGGATTGAGGTTAAGTTAAAAAACTATATCTGATAAATCAAAATTTCACATTCTTTAAGGAAATCATGAACAAAGCATCCTCTGCTTTAAAGAAGCAAGGGACCACTTGGCTTTTTGCAGTTCAAAACCATGTTTGATGGTCTGGGGATGCTCAAGTGCCCATGGCATAGCAGTGAGCCCAGAGCTGACAGGTTTCCAAATACAACAGTGACTGAGTTGAACGCCTTCCAGGCGCTGTTTCACTGTATCTGAATGTGGAGATGGTGCCGGCTATGCGTGCTTCTGTCGGTAATTTAACTTTCTCCTGGGACATGAGCAGTAGTCCAGTTAAATTACCCAATCTAGATAATCCAGGCTTGACTGGACTATGTGTAAACACTTTGGACACATGACTGTGTAGTAATACAGCAGTGTTAAAAACAATCAGCTAACTGGAAGCTGCCAAATATAACACCACAAAACATGCTTTTTTTCTATTGTGATGACTCAACAGCACATCCAGAAATGACAGGAAGGAATCTATGCACAAATTCCAGTAAAAGATAAAAAATTTTAGGTGATATCACTTTTACAGAAACAGGTGTGAAGTTCATGCAGGTGCACAGTGTGGGAAGGAACGGCAAGTGATTCACGCAACCGGATGGCCCAGCCAGGCTAGTTTGTACTAACCAAACACCTCGTTCTATATTTGCAGTGCAGGAAGAGCATATCTATTTTAAGAAGAGACTTAATATAAGCTATCAAATGCCCTTGTTACCGTGTGTCAGGTGAAGGAGTATATCAAAACTGCATTCAACTTCCTAGTTGAATAAACTGTGTGAGCGATCCTGCACTATACACTAATAAAGGAATTTTTTGCATGACTCTATTTCAAATGAAGCCTCAAGAATTTTGGTCAACTCCTTTTTCCAAGAATGTATCTTGAAATAGACTGGTCAGCACATCATAAAAGCACTGCTTTGCTTCACTCATCATTGCTTGTCAAACCTTACTGTAATAAGAACATTGGGTTGACACTTGCTGTAGAACTTTGGTAACATTAATTGTGCAACCCTATAAGGGATTGTCTCACTTCTGGGGCCCGCTTTATAAACACTGCAACTTTTTGTGCCTTTACTTGTTTTTTCTCTCTTGAAGCAACTTCATTCCACTCAGGAGGTCACTGCTTTGTTCAGGTTTGACAACTAAAGGTAGGTTTCAACACTTCTAATCACAGTCAAAGTTTGAAGCTTCGTGTTTGATTATTGTGTCATACATGTATTTTTATGCCTAGCTGAAAGATTTAGCCTGATGTTGTCAGACCTATTCACCTTGTCACTCAGTTCATTCAGTATGTGTTTGTTTGAATAGCACAGAGATGTTTTATTGTTGCAGTCTTTATTTCCCAAAGAAATTAAGGTCAAACATAATCATAAGCTTTTCTGTCAACCAGTCTTTACAAACAACATTGGTAAACTGGATTGTACATTATAAGTGTGAGTTTTTGTCATTAACTTGGCTAGGAGTGTATAGTTGTACTTGGATGAAGAAACTAGGTGAGAGGAATTGGAAGGTAATGAAGGTCGACAGTTCATTTTTTACCCCAAAGCCCTCTTTGGTGTTTTTTTCTGCTTGTGCTGTGGCCGTCAAAGCTCCTGAGAGGAACGGAGTTGATGTAAATTCTGCCCCTTCATTGGAACCTCTCATTTCTGCTGATGTTCTTCCAAGCATCCAAGGGGCACATTTCTTATTTTATCAACAGCAAGAAAATCTAGGGGGCAGTCTGGTACTTTTTTGTGTGATATGTTGGAAGAGCATCCTGTGGACTTTTTCTTTTATTTTATAGAGTAGAGGGTCTTCCAGAGAGAACTTTTTAACATTTTAAATTCAGGAAGACCATCCAGAGAGCACTTTTAAAGGTTTTATTTGCCAAAAAGGTATTCAGATGGACCTTGTGTATTCAATAAGCAGGAAGACAATCCAACGATGACTTTTTACATTTTGAAGGCATCCAGTAGGCACTTTTTATATTTTATCCATCGCAAGAAAATTTTGTGCTCTAAATGCTGGAAGCTCATACAGAGGGCACTTAGATGCTGTGAGGGCATTCAGGGGACACTTACCCACATATTTATAACAGAAATGGCACTTTTATTTTTGTTCCATATGCTGTAAAGGCTCTCTCTCTTTATTTCATTATGCTCTCTAGTGTTGGGTAAGCTGCAAAGCTAAAATGCCCCTCAGAACTAAATAAAATTGTTTACATTGAATTGAATCGGCTAAACTGTTGCACATTAATGGCACGAGAAGCAATAACGACTTTCACCAAAAAGGTGTCTTTGCATCTTGCTCAATAAAAGTTCACTCAGCCTTGTCTGTTTATAAGTCTGCACCCGTTTATGACTCAAGCTTTATTAAGTGGCGGCACTGTCTGATTGTTTTCACAGACTTCCTCTAAGCTTTGGCACCGGACCACATTCTTGGATCGGTCAACGTTCACGTCAAACCGGTGGGTCTGTCTTTAAAAAGGGGCCCAGGACCTCTCTAACAGTTCACAAGAACGCTGCTGCGGGGTAACGCGCAAACACAGGCTCGACTTGACAGCCTCTCAAGACTCGATTTTTGCGGGTAAGTGACTAATGCTTATTTCTAAACATGTATAACTGCACAGATATTACTCTTCCATGACATCTCATCCATCTGCATGTGTGTAATGCTTCATTCTGTGGTTACTGCAGTCTGGAGGAGTAGTCTTCAGAGTCACGGTACTTCCGATACAGTAAAGTGGTTGTGAATGTGTGCGTCTGCATGTCCTACTCAGTTTACCCCAGACTCCCTTGCTTGTAACTTCATCGGTGTTTATGTGATCAGGGTGTAAATCCTGCAGAGGGAGAGGCATTTGACACTGGTACTGGGTTAGACGGATCGTGACAAGAATTTAGGACGATTTTCGAAGATTTTACAGTTTCGTTGTTTTGGAGAGTAACCGGTAGTTTCATCGGAGGGTTTTTAATCTGTTTCGGCAGGTAAATTATTTGACTTCCGTGCATACCACTTGTACTTTGTCGTTGTTATTATTATTAGTTATAGTGGTAGTGGTAGAAGTAGTAGTAGTCGTAGTCGTTGTAGTGGAAGTAGTAGTGGTAGTAGTACTAGCAGTAGTAGATGTCATAGTAGTTGTAAATGTTTTCATTGACGTGCATACCACTTTTACTTTGTTGTTGTTGTTATTATCATCATCATTATTATTATTATTATTATTATTATTATTATTATTGTTGTTGTTGTTGTTGTTGTTATTAGTAGTAGTGGTAGTAGTAGTAAATTATCCGCAACATTATTTGTTGCGCAGTAGGAGTCGTAGAAGTAGTTGTTATTATTATCATTATTATTGTTGTTGTTGTTGTTATGATTATTATCTATTATTACACAAAAGTCCTACTTTTAGAGTTTTGATACAGTTATAACTCCGTGTCGTCGGTCATTTGTTTCAGGTTAATGAATTCCCATGCAGCAGAAAGACAGTGAAGGGCTCATAATGCATCTTAACCATAGACTGTATATAGAATGGACAGAGTCTGCCTCCTGGCTGGGTGAAGCCACTCTAAGAACAGCACCCTCTGATGGTGGGCTGCAGTACAGATCATAAATCCCGCCTCCACCAGCAAAGCTAATGGGGCTGTGGACCAACTTTAGAAATTTATTACACAGAACATAATTTTTTCTCCCCCCTGCTTGTGATGTTGACATGTAGTTACTGTAAGACTGGTTTGTGCTCAAGTCCTCTTTTTTTCTGTGAAGCTCTGTTTTTAAAAGTTATTAGGGGGTTCATGTTTTCTATGATTGACACCTGATACAGCCAATGGGCGTTCAGGGATTGCATAGCTCTCCCGGGGGATACGCTGTTTGTGCCGAGCGTCATCACAGTGACTCTCGGCAACTGCGCGGCCGAATGCGCGCTGGTTTCAGGAAATGAAGAAAAATCCCAGAAATACTTTTTGGCTTCAAATCGGTATACAGGCGGGAGGTGGAACCAAGTTGTCCACTTGTGACGCTCTCTCATGGTCTTGAATCAGTTTCTCTCAGCTGTCCTCTTAAAGCTTGAAACTCATGCTCTATTTTCAACTGCATTTTTTTCCCTTCCACTCAACGTCCCTCACAGCCTTTTCAGGATTGACCCTCTGTGTTTTACAGTCTCTTTAAAGGATGTCATTGATTGTCTTCTGGACATGTTGAAAATCAGAAGTCCTTCCCATGATTGTGGTTGTTTGTATAGAACTGAACCACCACTCGTTTTGATTTGAATGAGTCCATAAAATCAGATAAATTTGTAGAACTTGTAGATTAGCTGAACAAGTGCTGATCTTACCACAAAAGTGAAACCTGTCTTTAAGTTGTTATTGGTAGTCGTCACTGGCACATACTGGATAAGCACTGCTGTCTCATCCCCTCAGCGGCTCAGATATTGTGAGTCACATCCTGAATCACTTGTTCAAGAGAATCTAAACAGGGGCAGGATTTTCACAAAAAAATCATGCCTTTTTAAATGTCAAACTGACAACAGAATAAGCCCTGATCTTGGGAGATGAAGGTTACAGTTAGCTTAGATAGATTAAATCTACTTTTAGTCATTGATAGTGGTCATTGTCAGGTATTAAGGCTGAGCACTGGTGTTTCACACCCTCAGCGTTGAAGTGAGGCTGGCTAATGTGAGTAACCTGTTTTGCTTTCTCAGGGAAAATGAAAAACGGGCAGGATTTTGACAAAAGCCAGCCTTGAATAGAAGCTACAGACACTCTGCCCTCTCCCCTCATGCTTACAAACAGCCTCTCTTTTTCGTATATAAAGGGGTACCTCAAGGGTCAATGCTTGGTCCCCTCTTTTTTTCTCTATGCACCATCTCACTTGGTGCAACTTTCCACTCTTATGTTTTATCATATCACTGTTATGCAGATGATACCCAGCTCTTCATCTTGTTCCCATCAGATGACGTATTTGTCTTAGTCTGGATCACATCATGCCTCACAGTGATATGTCTAAAAGCATGAAGGAACACCATCTTAAGCTCAACCTGACCAAATCTGAGCTTCTTGTCATCTCAGCCAATTCCTCCATACAATCATGAATCGATATCCAGCATAGCTCAACCAAACTCTGGCCCACTTACTCTACCAGAAATCTTGGTGTAATGATTGATGTTCAGCCAACCCTAAAGTTTCACGTCAGTTCCCTTCTATAACATCAGGGGGATCAGCCCCTACCTCACAGGGCATGCAACACAGCTCCTGGTACAGGCTCTTGTAATATCAGGCATCACCCACTGCAACTCCTTACTGGCAAGCCTCTCTGCGTGCACCTTGAACCCTCCACAGATGATCCAGAAAGCAGCAGCCAAGAATGACTTATCTAACCACATTTGATCTTGAGCAAGTTTTTGACTCAGGGTCAGTCTTGATTACTCAAAAATCGAACACTTGCCTTGTATGCTATTTCGACTTTTTGTATTTCTGGAATGGTGAGATTACTGCAAGATGTTTAATGGAATTTTTACACTTGTTTTTATGGACAGAAAAAACACTGAGGAGACAGCATGTGCAAAACATATGTCCTGATGACTGAAGGGAAGGTTGTGACAATCCGGTCCTTCGAAAGAGGAGAGATGAAGATGTGTGCCATTGACTCTCCAGATTCCACACACAACGGTAAAACCTGAATATGCATGGACACCCATCTGGGGCTGTTGATCTTAATTTCTTCTCCAGAGCAGGAATCTTTAATTGTATAGCAGTTATTGAGAAAAAATACAGCGATTCAATTGTAAGAAAGTTATTTTGCTTTTGTCTTTAGATCATGTGGTCCAGATCCATAAACGTACAAGTAACAACAAACAGCAGATGGCTTTCTGTTTCCCCTGGAGAGGAAACTCCTATTGTATAAAGGTGGTTGACAAATGCCTGAAGGTTAGTATGACCTTACTGATATATGTATATATATATATATATATATATATATATATATATATATATTTTTTTTTTTTTTTTGTGTGTGTGTATGTATGTATGTATTGGAGACATACTGGCCCTCATTCATCAATCTTGCGCAGAACTGAGCGCTGATCTGAGCACAGGATTCATCGCACAATAGGACACGCGTGAGATTTATGAAAGGGTTCGTATCTGACCAATCCCAGCGTACGTATGGTCAGGTCTTGATAAATGCGGTGACTGAAATCGATCGTCATTAACATGTTCACGCTGTTAAATATTCGTGGTTCAGAAGCCTCGCCCACTGAGGTCAAACATGCAAGAGAAGAAATATTAGAAAGATGTGAAACTTTTCCGAGCTGAAAGTGGATATCCTCGTGTCTGTGATGGAAACTAACAAGGATTTTCTCTTTGGAAGCATCAAAACTGGTATCAAAGCAGTCCAGAAAACTCCTGTCTGGAGCAGGATTATGGTGGCGCTGAACAGCGCTGCCGCGGAATAGTGGACAGTGGCTGAAGTTTGAATTAATCATTAGTCAATAAATTGCTCATGATGATAAATCAATATCTCATACATGCCTCATATTTGTTTATTGCTATGACATAGAGTACGTTGCTCCTATTATTGAAAGTATTTAGTTTTAACTTGTTTTGTCTTTGTAATGTAGAGCAGACTGGAGAGTCTGACAGAGGCTGAACAAAAATAATTATTAACGTCACCAAATGGTGTGTTGCTGCCCCTGAGGCACATTTTTATGGATTTCTATTGGATTTTTATCACTGATTAAATAGCATGAGCACTTTCTAAACTTATACTTTACATATCAGAATCCATCGATAAGGTCCTGTCTCCTCTGTACAGCACCATTGTGGAGTCTCTCCTCATTATTGTTCTCTGGGCATCGGGTCCTCACGTTGCACCGGCACAGCCAACGCAATGTTAAAACGGCACTCCTGCTCTGTGGCAGTGTTTCTGGGCAGAGTTATCAAATAGGCCTATACACCAAGGACATAACAAATTTATTTTATTTTATTTACGTCTTAATCTTTAATGAAATCTGGCTGATTGTGCTTAATGACAGGTTTGAGGTTTGTATATCAATTATTTTGACACAGACATTTGCTGCACAGCAAATCCACACTGACCCAAACTTGGGTACATGATGTCAGACCTGTCGTGAGATTTGGTCGTAGCGTACGCTCACGTGCAGATTGATAAATGCCGATCCTCCCGCCAAAATTGTCGCACGCAAGGTGTATGCAAGTTTTCTACCTTACGCAAGCTTGATAAATGAGGGCCACTGTGTATGTGTGTTCACCCTCAGTATGAACCAGGCACAGATAAGTAAAACATTTTTAAAAAGAAAGCAAATATAAGTAAAATTCAGGAATCGTAAAGGTCTCATCAGAGGTTTCCACTCTATACAAAGCCCTCACATGCTTTTTAACTGAAAATGCATTTCTTTGATTTTTTAACCCTAAAAATGTCATTGTGTTATGTGTGTTCACAGGTTGAGATGGCTAATTACACCCCGGACAAAATATCTGATAACCAGTGGTTCGTAATGCAAAATGATGGGGATGGAGATAATTACAGCCTGTCCCCTTTGGTGGCTCCCAGATGTTGCCTTGCAGTGCTCGCTGAAAAGCCATACACTTTCATTCTGAGTGACAACCGTTCGGACTCTGTTCAGGTCACAGCCGAAACGATTGAAGGTGTGGTTCCTGTTTCACATTTTTATCAGTTTCTTCACAGCAGTGCTAAAAATATGCCATACATGTCTGAATCCACATAGGGTCTGCCCAAGATGTTTGAAAAACACATGACAAAAGATGAAGTTTCAGCTTCACTTCATGCTTTTAGCCCAGCTTTATTGACAAACCAGCTTCTTGAAAAAATTGCGTAATTTCTCTGTTGATGGTTTGAATGCTGTTAAATGGTGATGTCCAGCTGATCAGGTCCAAGCTCTTTAACACTCAGCTTCTCCCGCATAGATCTCCATCAAACAGCAATATTTTTTGCAGCTTAACAGGGTTTTCTTTCTGGAGCCAGAGCTGATGTAATGAGATGTCTAAAGTTGGTCCAATTGCACTCTCACTAAATCACAACACTCTAGTTCATCCTCTCCTTCCTTCTGTGCTTCTCCTTTTCCTCCCAACCATTGTGTAAGTTCATATTGTGCCTTAAGTCCTGGTTATTCAGAAACTGACCCTTGAATTTTTTGTCTTTTTTGTTTGCTCTGCAGGTGTCAATCCCCAATCCAACTGCTCCTTCTGAAATATAAGTCAAAATCCTCATGATCCCCCCTGCACCCTGTACTTCCAGATGTGCAACCAGCTTTGGGGCAATGGATAAGCAAAGTTATTTTGAAAAATAATCTAGCTTTGGGTGATATCATCTGGCAAATTCTTATTGGAGAGGTACTCTGTCTACTAGAGAATAGTTAAGGAACTTAACAATAAGGACGTTGGAATAAGCACAGCAGGGGTCAACCTCTAAATTTGAATCCACTCATTAAACATTATACACTAAAGTTCACTCAGTGTAGTAATATGAAGCTGCCCTTTTCTCTGAGCCTCTCTTGCTACTGAGCGACATTGAATCTGTCGTTCAAACTTTATAACCAAGTTAACTTCAGACTCCTCCTCAGTCTTACAAGACAATTTATAATTGTTTCCGAAGGCTTGATGAGTAGTAAATCAGTAAATTCACATGTAGCTAACATCATAACAATAAGCGTAACATTGCTATTAACAGCCAACTTTAAGCATTATCCAGCTCATATAGTCAAAATTCAACTAGACATTTTGATTTAAGCTAACATTTGTCTACATGAACAGGAGTTCTGCTGGAATATTTGCTCTCAAATCTGTTCAACTGTGCCACAAGGTTTCTACATTCAGAATGCAAACATTTTTCTCACAGTGTCAACAGGCAGGGGTGAAATGTGCCAGACTATTATCCATGGGTTGATTTATGAGCAGGTTGTCTCTGCCGTGGCATTAACTCTTCAGAATAAAAAATCACTGCTATAGAGTTTTGACTAATCAGAATCAAGTATTAGTACCCACAGCCAGGTAATGAGTAAGAAAGAGTGGTGAAAAGGGTGCCCTGTAATGTGAAGAGATTCTCAGATGTTTTTATATATTGGTATTTTAGGGGGTTGGGCATTTTATTACTGTATGTCTGGGACCACTGACTATAAGAGGATGACAAACACATTCTCACTTTCTCACTCTGTACAAAAGTGAAGCCAGAATACTCCCTGTGATGATTACACTATTTAAAGCCAGAGGCAGTTGACCTGAGGTACTCGTGTCTTTAAATTTATCATTTGACCAACCGATAAAACAACAGCTCCTGCAGGTTCCCACTTCAATGGTGTTAATGCTTGTGATCATTATATCTTCTACTCTGTTCTTCACAGCATACACAGCACCCCAGAGCTGAAAACAATGGTGTTTCTCCCTTGCATTGAATAAAAAAATAAAACAAGGCCTCCCAGAGAACTAAACACTTGGTTATAAATCTTCAAGGTAATAACCAAATTTTATTACAACAAAACACATTTTGATTTTACTTCATAGTCTGACTCATATCACATGTGTTCATATTAGGGCATGCTTTACGACCTTTGCTTCAGCTAGCCCGCCAGCAGGGGACTCAAGTGTTTTGGCTTCACTTTTAGAAAACTGTGTTGCTGTCCAACCTTTTTATACAGTCTATTTATTGTGACTCATTTGAATGTTTACTGCAAGTCTGTGAAGAAGATAAATGTTTTCCATATGCTATATGAAAGCTGTTTGCAAGCAATGATCATCCACTTCACTGATTGGCTGGCATTATAACCAGAGAAGCTGAATCAAGACCTTACATTAACTAAGAGGCTGTTAGGCCCTTCCCTGTATACCAGCATTGATAATAACCATGCTTTTTTATGTTGATATTATGCTATAAACAAGTATAAGGTTGTACTGTGAGTTTGTATTTAGTCCTTTTCGCTGGTTGCTACACATCATAAAATGGAGATGTGGAAGAACAAGCAGCTGCTAGCGAGCTAGCTGTAGTAGCCTTTTCAAAGGTGATAGGCACTTTTAGAAACTGGTATCACCATTAGGAGCTTGTGCTTCTTTTGGGAGCCAATAAATAAAAAAAATCATACTTTTTTATTCACATCTGTAACTAAGGTTATTCAATCAGCAGCAGCATTTATGCAGTTCTAACACACACATATAATTTAGACAGTGCCTGGTAACTGCTTCCTTCATCAACACTCAAGAGATTTAATATTTGCAAGAGCACAGTATTCTTAGGTTGAATGTATGCCAATGGTCACTTGATATCGCTGTCTGATTTGTGATGCTGGTGGAAAAGGAAAACTTTTGATGTATCTATGTATGTATTTTTGTCATTGTCATATATTTTTATTCTCACACTGTAACCACATTTGAAATAAACATGTTACCTGAGTCTTGGTTTGGTGCCTCTGCCACAATGGTCATGTTTCAGACTATTCGAGAACTATGGAGTCAATCTTCAAGTCTTTCTACTTACTGTCAGTTTTTCTGTTATCAGTATGTGCAGGAAAGTTCAAAAGTGAGACAAAGTGATAGAAAAGTCATCGATTTATGTCCCAAACCTGCAGCTACTTCTGCAACGCCAACATCAATGTTTTTCTTGGAACATATAAAGCATTCCTTCTCAGGTCTCCACCTGCCAGGTTAGGGTCCTATCAGTCATTGCTTTAAGGATTTTCTATGTGAGCTGTATTTTTCTTTCTGGGAGTCAAAGGGGATATACCTCACAGTGACAACAACGAGGAACACAACTACATTACTGAGTTATAAGGAAGGAAAAAGGAAGAGTGTATTAGGATGATAACCCAACCCGGGCTTGGTTGTCATACAAGCTACTGTATGTTTTTGGCCTTAGCTAAGTTTGTCTTTGTTTTAACTTCCTTTGTCTCTTATGTGGAAAAGGTTTTACCTTTTTTGAAGTCCTCTGTTTGTCCATCATGGTGTACTACTCAGCTTTCTAGCAATGCATTCATGCTATTCAACTTTTGGCTTAAAGCCCACAATACAAACACTTGAGCATGCAAACTTAGCTATACACATGGAAGAGAGAATCGATCCCCACCTGCATTGTCCAGATCTGTTTGTCTAAATGTGAGGAGTTCGATTTAGCATGATTTAAGTCAGAATAATGTGTTAACATGTTTTAAAGGTCAAGTTTTAGCCAGACTAATGCAACATATACATCTTTTAATAACATGTAATAAGATTGAGTAAACAAAAGAGGACCCAAGATTGACCTCTGGGCTACCCCACATAATGGAGAAGCACGAGAGGAGGATATGTATAAATGCTGTTGATTCGTTTTTTTGTTTTGTTTTGTTTGTTTTGTTTTGTTTGTTTTACATAAGTTAAGCAGTGTCTCACATACAAAGATGTGACAAGGACTCCAATTACCAAGTAACTGTCCTGAAAGTCATTGGCCTGTTTTCTATGAAACAACTGAGGTCAAAGAAGAGCAACTGCACCTGAGTATAGACCCTGGCAACCATTTGGTTCTCCGAAAGGGGTGCCTCGTGCTGAAAGTTCCTGGAACTTTTTGTCCAAAAGCACCCCAAAATCCACTGTATGTAATACAATTACTTTTGATAAGTAACTCAAATATAAATCTATCTATCTATCTATCTATCTATCTATCTATCTATCTATCTATCTATCTATCTATCTATCTATCTATCTATCTATCTATCTACAGTATATCCCTTAAAAATTGGTGCAGTGTTGTATCCAGTTATGCAGATATATGTACACTTTAATTATTACTTCTTCTTTAAGATATTATGGTTTTGTTTATACTTTTATATACAGTAGCTTTTGTAGTAGAATCTCTTCATACATTTGGGTTAAGAAATATAGAGTAATTATCTTTTAGTAAGAAGCTACAAATAATCTAGGTTGGCCTACTCCTGCAGCCTCATGACCCTGAGATTGTAAGCAAGGCTGTCTTGCAGGAGCCCGAACTATCTGTCTGTTGGATCATTTAATCTCTGCAAGGGTCAAGACGAGCCTAAACAAAG
Organism: Xyrichtys novacula; assembly: GCA_962446985.1. Classification (NCBI taxonomy): domain Eukaryota; kingdom Metazoa; phylum Chordata; class Actinopteri; order Labriformes; family Labridae; genus Xyrichtys; species Xyrichtys novacula. The sequence continues at coordinate 26,530,504 of OY660875.1, forward strand.
TGTCGTGGGGCAGACATGCCATTGTGAGGAGCCTCCTGGAGAATTGACAGACACACACACACACACACGCACTCACTCACGCACACACACACACACACACACACACACACACACACACACACACACACACACTTGAAAGCATAAAAGGGAGTAGAAGAAAAGCTAGGGAGCTAAAAGCTAGAGGCTTCCCTTGGTCTTGGTCGAGACTCTGTCGTTTGTGCTGATTTCTACATCTGTACAATAAAAGACGCCCAGGCTGTTCTTCAGATCTCATCCTGTCTCCTGTGCATTGTTTTACTGAGTTTATGCTGAATTTTGAAATTTCATTTCAAAAAGGTCAGTCTTGTCGCTGATGTCCTTGTTTGCTCCTTTACATCATAAAAAGGCATCAACTTTAGTTTCAGTCTGTAAGAAAAATGTCCACAAACTCCTCACAGGAGCTTTTCACAAACTTAGATATGTTGGAAGAGCATCCAGTGGACTTTTTCTTCTATTCTATGGAGTAGAGGGTCTTCCAGAGAGAACTTTTTAACATTTTAAATGCAGGAAGACCATCCAGAGAGCCCTTTTAAAGGTTTTATTTGCCGGTAAGGTATTCAGATGGACCTTGTGTATTCAGTACGCAAGAAGACAATCCAGAGATGAATTTTTACATTTTGCAAATGGGAAAGGCGTCCGGTGGGCACTTCTTATATTATACCCATCACAAGAAAATCAAGGGAACACTTTCCCTTGTGCTCTAAATGCTGGAAGCTCATACAGAGGGCACTTTTACCATTTTAAGATGCTGTGAGGGCATTCAGGGGACACTTACCCACATATTTCTAACAGAAATGGCACTTTTATTTTTGTTCTGTATGCTGTAAAGGCTCTCTCTTTATTTCATTATGCTCTCTAGTGTTGGGTAAGCTGCAAAGCTAAATTGCCCCTCAGAACTAAATAAAATTGTTTACATTAAATTGAATCGGCTAAACTGTTGCACATTAATGGCACGAGGAGCCATAACGACTTTCACCCAAAAGGCAGAAGACCAATCCGGAAACGGCATCATATGTTTTTGTCTTTGCATCTTGCTGAATTAAAGTTCACTCAGCCTTGTCTGTTTTTAAGTCTGCACCCGTTTATGACTCAAGCTTTATTAAGTGTCTGATTGTTATCACAGACTTCTTCTAAGCTTTGGCACCGGACCACATTCTTGGAGCTGTCAACGTTCACGTCAAACCTGTGGGTCTGTCTTTAAAAAGGGGCCCAGGACCTCTCTAACAGTTCACACGAACGCTGCTGCAGGGTAACGCGCAAACACAGGTTCAACTTGACAGCCTCTCAAGACTCGATTTTTGCGGGTAAGTGACTAATGCTTATTTCTAAACATGTATAACTGCACAGATATTACTCTTCCATGACATCTCATCCATCTGCATGTGTGTAATGCTTCATTCTGTGGTTACTGCAGTCTGCAGGAGTAGTTTTCAGAGTCACGGTACTTTAAGATACAGTAAAGTGGTTGTGAATGTGTGCGTCTGCATGTCCTACTTAGGACTTAGGATCAGGGTGTAAATCCTGCACTTGTACTTTGTTTTTATTATTATTATTATTATTGTTATTATTATTATTATTATTATTATTATTAGTAGTAGTAGTAATAGTATTAGTAGTAGTTGTAGTAGTAGTAGTAGTGGTTGTAGTACGAACAGTAGAAGAGGTCATAGTAGTAGTAAATTTTATCATTGACTTCCGTGCATACCACTTGTGCTTTGTTGTCTCATAAAATAGAATAATAAACAACAGAGAATATGTGAGGGTCAAGGCGACATTGTTGCATCAAACGAGCTCCTCCTGATAGGAGCAGATCCTCCTCATTACTTCCCACGATTCACAGTGGAGGATACATCACCCACACACACACCTGCTGATAGGAGAAACAAGGTCACAGAAAAATGAAGAAACACTCATGTGCTGTGTAATAAAGCTATTGGAGAGAGAAGTTAGAAAACACTCTTATATGATGTGTAACAAGAGGTCAAAACAGTTCATACTTGTAGTAAACTCTTACATAAGAATATGAGTAAAAATGATAACTTCTATATACATTTATGCACATTATTCTAACAGTCATTGATTGTCTTCTGGACATGATTGTGATTGTTTGTATAGAACTGAACCACCACTCGTTTTAAAATGAATCCATGAAAAGAGTCCATAAAATCAGATAAGTTTGTAGAACTTGTAGATTAGCTGAACAAGTGCTGATCTTACCACAAAAGTGAAACCTGTCTTTAAGTTGTTATTAGCAGTCGTCACTGGCACATACTGGATAAGCACAGCTGTCTCATCCCCTCAGCGGCTCAGATACTGTGAGTCGCATCCTCAATCACTTGTTCAAGAGAATTTAAACAGGGGCAGGATTTTCACACACAAAAAAATCATGCCTGAAGAGAGTTTAAATGTCAAACTGACTACAGAATAAGCCCTGATCTTGGGAGATGAAGGTTACAGTTAGCTTAGATAGATTAAATCTACTTTTAGTCATTGATAGTGGTCATTGTCAGGTATTAAGGCTGAGCACTGGTGTTTCACACCCTCAGCGTTGAAGTGAGGTCAGCCTCTCTGTCCCTGGCTCACTGAAGTCACCAAAGAGCAAGAGGGCATGGCTTTGGGCAGCAGAAGGAAGTGGTGTAAATCTAGAGAGTTTTCCTGTTTGAATGATCATCAATGAAAACTTTCATTATTCACCTCCAGTTAAAAAACTGCTAGTTAAACATTTTAGCAAAAACTGTTTTTAGTGTTTAATGGCGTGTTCACACCACCCTTGTTTAGTCCGGTTAAACCGAACCCTGGAGCGTTTACCCCCTTGGTGCGGTTCATTTGGGTCAGTGTGAATGCTGACCTCGAACTCTGGTGCGGACCAAATAAACGAACTCTGGTCTGCCTGAAGAGGTGGTCTTGGACTGCTGTCAACTGAACTCTGGAGCGGTTCATTTCTTCATTTCTGGTGTGAACGTCATCCACACCAATCACAGGAAACGCACCTAGGCTAGGCTATTTGTAATGCTGGTTTTGAAATAAATGTTTTCCGCTCTCCTCACTTGTCCCGATTGACACCAGAGAGAAAACGCATTGTGGTAGACTCTCATTAATTCCTGTCGCCATCTCGTCTTTATCCGTCTGTTGTTTGCAGCACATCTACTCCGGAATGTATTAATTAATGCAACAGTTTGCGCTCGCTGGCTAACGAGGCGTTCATACGCGCGATCGGCTAGTGTCTTTTGATATGCACTCCAAATGAGTAGTAAAAGCAAAATCAGCCTACGATACTCCATGACAGGCAAAGACAGCAGAGCGGGGTTTATATTCCCACATAAACTAATAACCAATAGCCGAACGATATTCGCGGTCACGTGACTTCGTTTTCGTTTTCTAGAGCGATTGAGTTTGTCCTTTGTGAACACAAACCAGACCAGTTAAACAATCAAAACAAATGTATCGTCTTGCCTTGGATTCAAATCAGGAAATTGACCTTTTGGTGTGAACACGACCTAATTCTCTCCTCTTTCCACAAACTCCTAACACCTCCACATGTTTGCCTCACACTTCACCAAGAAGATGTTTACCATCAGTAATAAATTCTCTGAACCTGACCAGCTTACTTTGCTTTTACTCACCATCTCACTTGGTGCAACTTTCCACTCTTATGTTTTATCATATCACTGTTATGCAGATGATACCCAGCTCTTCATCTTGTTCCCATCAAATGACACATTTGTCTTAGTCTGGATCACATCATGCCTCACAGTGATATTTCTAAAAGCATGAAGGAACACCATCTTAAGCTCAACCTGACCAAATCTGAGCTTCTTGTCATCTCAGCCAATTCCTCCATACAATCATGAATCGATATCCAGCATAGCTCAACCAAACTCTGGCCCACTTACTCTACCAGAAATCTTGGTGTAATGATTGATGTTCAGCCAACCCTAAAGTTTCACGTCAGTTCCCTTCTATAACATCAGGGGGATCAGCCCCTACCTCACAGGGCATGCAACACAGCTCCTGGCACAGGCTCTTGTAATATCAGGCATCACCCACTGCAACTCCTTACTGGCAAGCCTCTCTGCGTGCACCTTGAACCCTCCACAGATGATCCAGAAAGCAGCAGCCCAGAATGACTTATCTAACCACATTTGATCTTGAGCAAGGTTTTGACTCAGAGTCAGTCTTGATTACTCAAAAATCGAACACTTGCCTTGTATGCTATTTTAACTTTTTGTATTTCTGGAATGGTGAGATTACTGCAAGATGTTTAATGTAATTTTACTCTTGTTTTTATGGACAGAAAAAACAAAACAGCATGTACAAAACATATGTCCTACAAACGGCTGAAGGGAAGGTTGTGACAATCCGGTCCTTCGAAAGAGGAGAGATGAAGATGTGTGCCATTGACCCTTCAGATTTCACACTCAAAGGTAAAACCTGAATATGCATGGACACCCATCTGGGGCTGTTGATCTTAATTTCTTCTCCAGAGCAGGAATCTTTAATTGTATAGCAGTTATTGAGAAAAAATACAGAGATTCAATTGTATGAAAGTTATTTTGCTTTTGTCTTTAGATCATGAGGTCCAGATCCATAAACGTACAAGTAGCAACAAACAGCAGATGGCTTTCTGTTTCCCCTGGAGAGGAAACTCCTATTGTATAAAGGTGGTTGACAAACACCTGAAGGTTAGTATGACCCTACTGATATAATATATATATATATATATATATATATATATATGTATAGGAGACATATTGTGTGTGTGTGTTTGCCCTCAGTATGAACCAGGCACAGAAAAGTAAAAAAATTTAAAAAAGAAAGCAAATATAAGTAAAATTCAGGAATCGTAATACAAAGCCCTCACATACTTTTTAACTGAAAATGCATTTCTTTGATTTCTTAAACCCTAAAAATGTCATTGTGTTATGTGTGTTCACAGGTTGAGATGGCTAACACCCCGGACAAAATATCTGATAACCAGTGGTTCGTAATGCAAAATGATGGGGATGGAGATAATTACAGCCTGTCCCCTTTGGTGGCTCCCAGATGTTGCCTTGCAGTGCTCGCTGAAATGCCATACACTTTCATTCTGAGTGACAACCGTTCGGACGCTGTTCAGGTCACTATTTCACATTTTTATCAGTTTCTTCAAAGCAGTGCTAAAAATATGCCATACCTGTCTGAATCCACATAGGGTCTGCCCAAGATGTTTGAAAAACACATGACAAAAGATGAAGTTTCAGCTTCACCTCATGCTTTTAGCCCAGCTTTATTGCCAAACCAGCTTCTTGAAAAAATTGCGTAATTTCTCTGTTGATGGTTTGAATGCTGTTAAATGGTGATGTCCAGCTGATCAGGTCCAAGCTCTTTAACACTCAGCTTCTCCCGCATAGATCTCCATCAAACAGCAACATTTTTTGCAGCTTAACAGGGTTTTCTTTCTGGAGCCAGAGCTGATGTAATGAGATGTCTAAAGTTGGTCCAACTGCACTCTTACTAAATCTTTACACTCTAGTTCATCCTCTCCTTCCTTCTGTGCTTCTCCTTTTCCTCCCAACCATTGTGTAAGTTCATATTGTGCCTTAAGTCCTTGTTATTCAGAAACTGACCCTTGAATTTTTTGTCTTTTTTGTTTGCTCTGCAGGTATCAATCCCCACTCCAACTGCTCCTTCTGAAATATAAGTCAAAATCCTCATGATGCCACCCGGAACCCTGTACTTCCAGATGTGCAACCAGCTTTGGGGCAATGGATAAGCAAAGATATTTTGAAAAATAATCTAGCATTGGGTGATATCATCTGGCAAATTCTTATTGGAGAGGTACTCTGTCTACTGGAGAATAGTTAAGGAACTTAATAATAAGGACGTTGGAATAAGCACAGCAGGGGTCAACCTCTAAATTTGAACCCACTCATTAAACACTAGACACTAAAGTTCACTCAGTGTAGTAATATGAAGCTGCCCTTTTCTCTGAGCCTCTCTTGCTACTGAGCGACATTGAATCTATCTTTTAAACTTTATAACCAAGTTAACTTCAGACTCCTCCTCAGTCTTACAAGACAATTTATAATTGTTTCCAAAGACTTGATGAGTAGTAAATCAGTAAATTCACATGTAGCTAACATCATAACAATAAGCGTAACATTGCTATTAACAGCCAACTTTAAGCATTATCCAGCTCATATAGTCAAAATTCAACAAGACATTTTGATTTAAGCTAACATTTGTCTACATGAACAGAAGTTCTGCTGGAATATTTGCTCTCAAATCTGTTCAACTGTGCCACAAGGTTTCTACATTCAGAATGCAAACATTTATGCAGAGAAGCATTTATGCAGTTCTAACACACACATATAATTTAGACAGTGCCTGGTAACTGCTTCCTTCATCAACACTCAAGAGATTTAATATTTGCAAGAGCACAGTATTCTTAGGTTGAATGTATGCCAATGGTCACTTGATATCTCTGTCTGACTTGTGATGCTGGTGGAAAAGGAAAACTTTTGATGTATCTATGTATGTATTTTCGTCATTTATTCTCACACTGTAACCACATTTGAAATAAACATGTTACCTGAGTCTTGGTTTGGTGCCTCTGCCACAATGGTCATGCTTCAGACTATTCGAGAACTATGGTGTCAATCTTCAAGTCTTTCTACTTACTGTCAGTTTTTCTGTTATCAGTATGTGCAGGAAAGTTCAAAAGTGAGACAAAGTGATAGAAAAGTGATTGACAGTCTGATCACGTCAACCACAAACAATTTATGTCCCAAACCTGCAGCTACTCCTGCAACACCAACATCCATGTTTTTCTTGGAACATATAAAGCATTCCTTCTCAGGTCTCCACCTGCCAGGTTAGGGTCATATCAGTCATTGCTTTGTAAAATTCCTATCTTTTGCCAATTCTCTCAACACAGGCCAAACAGACCTGCCTCTTCAAAGCCATTCAATTAAAGTTGAACTTAAATGAAAGTACATTCGTACAGTCTGGGTCTTCATCTTTATGAGTGTTACACTTTGCAGCACTGAGAAGGAAAGGAAATTAAAGCCAACAGGTCTGCAGTAATAGCATGACAGTGGTAGAGGTTCTAATATTGAAGTTGAGGTTAACATAGGGGGTCGGACTTCAGAAGAAAGAATTTAAAAGTTCAACAATTAATATTAGCCTTGTAACTATGATAACAGTAGAAAGACTGACACAATTTGTTCACATTAGCTCTGTAAAAGAGAAAAAAGGTGGGACTGATGCCTGGTTGAAGCAGCTGGGAAGCAGGCAGATCCACAGCAGAAGGATATCTGCAGCAGAGCTTCAGAGGTAGCTACGGGATGAGGAAGCTCAGAGACTCCCATCAAAGACTAATAGGACATGATGACTCAAAGCCAATGATACAGATAGGAGGATGGAGGAGAGAAAGGTGCTCAGTGTGCCAGATTTCCTGACAGTCCACACCTTCAGCAGCATGGCTATAGTAAAGCTGGAGTAATAGAGTTAGTGCTATAAAGTGTCTTTTCACCTTTGTGCATAGGAGAGCTAGATAACAGAACAACAAAATATCTATCAAAGAAGAGAAAATGTTGAAAAAAAAGCAAGGTAATACACATAAAGCGAGAGTCACAACATTTTTGCACTGTGTTAAAACTTACAATCATCAGTGTAAAGATCCCCCTTGCTGTTTTTAGTTTGGCAGCTTTAAGGATTTTCTATGTGAGCTGTATTTGTCTTTCTGGGAGTCAAAAGGGGATATACCTCACAGTGACAACAACGAGGAACACAACTACATTACTGAGTTATAAGGAAGGAAAAAGGAAGACTGTATTAGGATGATAACCCAACCCGGGCTTGGTTGTCATACAAGCTACTGTATGTTTTTGGCCTTAGCTAAGATTGTCTTTGTTGTAATAAGACTGAGTAAACAAGAGGGGACCCAAGATTGACCCCTGGGCTGTCCCACATAATGGAGAAGCACGAGAGAAGGATATGTATTAATGCTGTTGATTCATTTTCTTTTTTTGTTTTGTTTTGTTTGTTTTGTTTGTTTTACATAAGTTAAGCAGTGTCTCACATACAAAGATGTGACAAGGACTCCAATTACCAAGTAACTGTCCTGAAAGTCATTGGCCTGATTTCTATGAAACAACTGAGGTCAAAGAAGAGCAACTGCACCTGAGTATAGACCCTGGCAACCATTTGGTTCTCCGAAAGGGGTGCCTCGTGCTGAAAGTTCCTGGAACTTTTTGTCCAAAAGCACCCCAAAATCCACTGTATGTAATACAATTACTTTTGATAAGTAACTCACACAGGTCCTCTTATATATATATATATATATATATATATATATATATATATATATATATATATATATATATGTTTATATACACTACAGGCCAAAAGTTTGGAAGCAAGGCCATTACAGGTGCTTTCATGGAAATGCACCATTTTACTCAATTTATCTTTAGATATACATTGATGTTAACAAAACATTGCTAAATATATGTCAGCAAAATATAATAAGGGCTTAGTTTTAGGGTTGAAAACATTTGCAAGAGTCACAACTTCAGTACAAAGGTAAAAAACAAATCACAGTTGGATTATTTACTTCAACTTTTTGGCTTTTGAGAGTCTGCATACAAAAATCCTAATAAATCTCAACTGCATCAAACTACTGCAAAAAATGGCTAGAAAGAAGCAACTGAGTAAAGAAACAAAAGTACAGATTTGTACATTGAGGAAAGAAGGATACACAGAAAGAGAAATTGCAAAACACCTAAAGGTGTTTAACAAAGGAGTCCACTACACTCTAAGGAGACTAGAGGAACCTGGAAGTTATGATGATAGAAAAAGACCTGGATGAAAGAGAGTTACTACAAAAGCAAAGGTTAAACATAGCATTGTCACCAGTAAGAGAGATCAGCAAAAGACAGCACCACAAATAAGAGAGGAAATCAACATGACAAGGTCGGAAACCCATATCTCTGACAACCGTGAAATGACGTTTGAGAAAGGCTGGTCTGAAGGGTTGTGTATCTGCAAAAAAACACTACTTCATCCACAGAATAAGAAAAAGAAATATGAGTGGGCAGAAGCTCACAAAAATTTGACTTATGATGACTAGAAACAAGTTTGCAAAGTTTGGTTAAAAACACAGAGTCTATGTCCGCAGACAAACTGGGAACATCTGAAAGCATCATGTGTTACACCCACAATTCAGCATGGAGGTGGTAGTTCCATGGTATGGGGATGTTTTGCAGGTGATGGAGTAGGAGATTTGTTTGAAGTAAAGGGTATCATGAAGAAGGAACAGTACCACTCCATCCTCCAGCACCATGCTGTTCCATCTGGACTCAGACTTGTGGCTCATAAGTTTGTTTTGCAGCAAGACAATGACCCTAAGCACTCTGCCGAGCTCTGTCAGGGTTACCTAGACAAAAAAGGAAGAGAGAGGTGTTCTTCAAAAGATGGTTTGGCCCCCTCAGTCTCCTGACCTTTCTCAATTGAGCTTGTGCGGGATGAATTGGATTTATCGGTCAGAAAAGCACGTCCCACGAATCAGCAGTCTCTCTTTAATGAACTTAAGAAAGCTTGAAATGCAATTCCTGGAACATACCATAAAAAACTTGTGGAACGAATGCCTGGTATATGCCAAGCTGTTGTTAAAGGCAGAGGAGGTTGCTTTAAAGAAAGCAAAGTCTAAGCAACATTAACTCATATACCTAATAATTATAGTCAAAATGTCTTCTGATAAGTTACTCTTTACGCAATAGTCTTGTTTATAGTTTTGAAAATTATATATATGCAGCTGACTCATTGTTCCGAGAAAACAAACCAGAAATACTATCTTTGATCAAAGCTCTCCAGCTATCATGAAGTACAGTTACACGGCGCAGTGAAGTCATGGCTGGCTTAGCAACTTTGGAAGGACATTGCAAATTGTGAGTGTTTCTCACTGCAGTTGGAAGAGTCTACAGATGTGTGTGACACAGCACAATTGTGCATTTAATATTTGGATAGTGTTCACTGATCTGACTGCAAAACAGGAGCTGTTGACAGTACTGCCCATGAAAAAAAAAACACACGAGGAGAGGACAAATTTCAGTCTTTCAAAAACTGTGTGCAAATTGGTGTCCATCACAACAGATGGAGCGCCTGCCATGGTTGGCTGCTTGAATGGATTTATCCCCAAGTCCAGGGATGACGATGCTTTCCTGGACTCACTCAATTACCACTGCATTATACACCAACAAGCGTCATGTGCAAAAATGCTCAACATGAAAGAGATAATGGATGTGGCAATGAAGATTGTCTGCTCTATTTTTGCCAGATCTCTTAAAGACGGCTGTTCTGTGCACATCTGGAGAAGGCTGACTGCGACCAGTCTGAGTTGTAGTTACACACTGGCATGAGATGGCTTAGTCAAGTAAAATTCCTGTGAAGATTTCAACAGATCTTACTGGAGTTTTTCCGTGAAGCTTAACATGTAGGATACAACCAACTAAATGACGATCAGTGGCTGCTAGACTTGGCATTTTTAACTGATCTGACCAACATGTTGAATGACCTTAATCTAGGTGTTACAACATGTGTATTCACAGAAGTTCAAGGGTACAAACAATGGTCATCAGCATCCTCAGAGAGAGAGACCAGCATGCAGTGGTGGACTGGCACCCAAAAGAAGCCATGGCGATTTTCACAGAGAGAGGCCACATTTGTCTTCTCAGGTCATCTGCAGCGAAGAAACATAACATTACACATAAACATTACACTGCCACAGAACACAATATAATAGATTAACCAGAATATGATAAATGAATGTTTTAACGTTATGTAGTTACAGTAGCAGGTTGCACAGTAATTTGCTTTTCTCTGCCACTCTGTCAATCACATCGTCCAAGTCCAGTCTCATGAGGATCTCCTTCTCTGTTGTCATCAACATAAAGGCTTCCAAATTTTCCTCTTGCATTCTGCTCCTGAGACGACTCTCAATGAACGTCATTGTTGAGAAACTTCTTTCACATGCCAATTGTGTGCAGGACAGGGTCAACAAAAATTTGTAGGCCAACTGTATTTTGTGGTGTGCATGTGGAAAAAAAACTTCAACTGCTTAAGGAGGAAGTAGCAACACACAGCACAGTTCCTGCAGGCTGTTCATGTTTTGCTAACAAGATCAATGTCCTCCGGATTGTCCTCTTCTTCCTGAGAGGGAAGAGACTGTGACTCTCTGGTTGCGTACTCACTGAGAGGGGACTTTTTAATAGTGTCCCAGTGCAGAGCCAGGCTGCACAACTCAGACTGTAAATGTTCAACTGTTGCATCTTCATCAAAAGGAATGAGGCATTTACTGATTTCTTGAGGTGAATTATTGGGAAGTCCATTTGAATTTATATCTGGAAAATGAAGTGGATCTAGAAATAACAAGTAAGCATAAAGTTTCCTGTGCTGCAGGAAGCGGCGGTGCATACACTTAGAGACTGTATCAAGAATGATGTTGTGAGCATTGATCCTGTAAGCTGTCAGTGAGTCTGCAGCTGTCTTTTCTTCATCAACAGACTCTCCTGGCATTGTTTTTCCTTTTTTTTTCATGCGATTTGGTGGCAGTGCAGCCTGCACTTCCATTTCAGAGTCCACATTTTGGAATCCATCATCAGCCCATTTCACGAAATTGTCTGCCGTGTCTTTCACTGTGTCAAAGTCTCTGACAAAGTCTTTTAGTTTGTGGTGTGTTTCTGTCACCATGCGATGGCTGGTCAAGAGATCCATGGCATTGGTTTGGAGATACTTTGACAAAGACGATGTGAGTGTGAAAACACGCAGGAACAACTGTGCCGTGAGAACTGTCTCATAATTAAGGAATGACTCATTGAAGGCATGTGCTTTTACACGTACAGCTGGCTTAAACTGTAAATTGTCCTGAATTTTGGACCATGTTTCATCTAAGTCCAAATACAAAACCTCATTAATCAACCCAAATAATGATGCTGCTGTTATCACAACACCTGTGGTTTCAGACATAACCAGGTTTAGAACATGGGCATAACACCATACGTGCCAGCCAGAAAACCCTTGATCGCCCTCGCATACTTGCAGCCCCCCTCTGTTGAGTTTCTAATGTAGTTCTTCACATCAATTTTGCAAGTTGCCAATGTCTCCTTGAGCACTTTAAGAAAGTCCTCTCCTGCTGATGACTTACATTCAATAACTGCAAGTAGCTTCTCCTGAATGCCGCTGTCTGCTACATAGCGGACTACAACACTGCACTGATCTTTTGAGGTTATATCTTGAGTTGTGTCTATCTGTACAGTGTACATTCCAGCCTGGCTTACTTCAGCAATTGTTTCCTTGATGAGTTGCTGGATAGCCTTCACAACTGAACATACAGTAGTTCTGGACATTAATGTCACTAGTGAGCCTCTTCCTTTGTCAGTGCTTGATTGGCTTCTTTTAGACGCAGTCTTGAATATGCTGCTGTAAACAGCTGTCATATTTGCTAAGAAGCAGAAGCATTTCAAGGAAGTTCCCATGGTTCACAGACATGTCTGCTAATGAATGAGCTGCCTCATTTTTACTTCCACTATAACTAAGTGTGCATTTGTCGATCAGTTTTGTTACATCAATGACATGCTCTAGTACTTGTCGCCTCTTACACACCTGTTCTCGTCGAGCTGACATCATATTTAAATCCAGCAGATTAGGGATGTCTGCCTTACTTATCCATGAAAGGTAAGCATTCACACATTCCAGATGAATATGTGTGTTTTCATGACTGTTGAGCATCTGATAAATGTGTCTCCAATCCTTACATCCTTGAATAAAGGCACTTGTTTCTTTCTTTCTAGAAACTGCCATGCAAACTGCACAAAATAATACGTGGTTCTCAGCATCATAACTCACCCATTTTCTTCGCGATCCATCTTTATTCTTTGCTTGTGGCTGCAATAGCAGGTGCAGGTGTGACGGCAGCATCCATTCTCTTGGCTTACAGTCTGTGTTAGATCTTCCTCCTCTAACTCCTCTCCTTTTTCTTACTCTCATCTGCCATCTCGCACCTTTGTTACTCATGCTAGCAGCAGCTGCAGAGCAACTGGGAGCTCCACAGGGCTCATCGCCGGGCTAAGGCTTTTCAGAGAATAACTGCACCATATTTGTGCTTTTCCCACAAAGCCTTGTGCTTCTGCTCTCGCTTTTTTCTGCTCCAACCTTCTCTACTCGCTGTTTTCTCACTTCTTGATCCATTTTGTTACATTCAGTGCTGTTGACCTGCTTGCATTACCCATCATTCAATTGTCATTTGACCTGTCATCTCATCAGGTCAACGATCGCGAGAAACTCCACTGATGACCAAAAAGATTAGATAAATTCAGGCTAGCTGTCATTAAAAAAAGAAAGAAAACATCATTATTATTATTAAGTTTAATATGCCTATTTCTATCAGAGTTTACAGGCCATTTTGTTTGTTTGTTTTTTTCCTTTTTTTTTTTTTGTGGCCGCCTGCAGCTCTACTTTATTTTTTGTCATTTTTATTTATTCATTTATTGATTTGCGGCCTCATATTGACACAGCTGCTCCATTGTTTTTGTCCTTTGTACTTTACTATGGCTACTTGTTTTAGTTCCAATAAGGCATAATAAAGGTCAACAGTTGGTTCAAATGCTCAACAGGGGTGCCAGCTGAGGTCGCTGTCTCCAGTGACAAATGTCTATGTGTACAACTTGCATTGCAGAGGCTGAATCAGTTTAGTCACAGTTTTGTCTTTGGCTAGTTTACATGCTTCAGTAACAGACAACAACTCTGCTATTTGTCTTTTCTCAGCAGTATTTAGGCCATTCCTTTTGACTACTAGAGGGCCCATCATGGGAGGTGAACACCAGGTTCTATGTGTTTTGTCAGACTGTGTGCAAGTGTGTGTGTGTTAGGCTTTGTTTGTAGCACCTTATGTTGTAGGGCCTTTATCACAGCACATGCTTCTGCATATGGAGAGAGGGCCATGGGAGTGGAAGCATGATAAGGCTCTTCGTTCTTTGGCTGCTGTGTCTCTGGAGGAGTCAAGGTCGTAACTGGCATTTGATGTTCCATTTGTGCAGAGAACAGAGACTAGAATTTAACTTCTCTCCCCCACTTAAGAGAAAAGAAAAAAGCAGTCTGTATAAAACATTTTTTGCCTTTTCTGTCTTCCACTTCTGTATTCTTACTGCCTCTTACGATTGTTTCAGCTTACACTGACCCCAAAGAGACGGATTTACAATCCTCCACTTGTCCTCAAGTTTCTACGACATTGTAAACATTACATGTGTTATTCAGGGAGAGAGAGAATGGCACAGTGCTCGAGTGAGGACCCTATCAAGAAGCTTCTACGCAGAGTCTCCTTCAGTCTATGACTGTCAGATACACTGCCACACACACAGTAAAAATATCAACCAAGTAGGAAACAAATGTCTTCAACTAAGGTGGCAATACTCATGCAGCTTTGGGACAGTACACTATTTTCCTGGCATCAGGACCTTTCCTGGCATTGGGACAATCAACCTTCCCGGCACCAGAACTATTCTTGGCATCAGGACAAGTCCTTTCTCCTGACCATTCCTGGCATACAGACCCGGCTGCAGAAACAAATGAGGGGGGGCATTACATTTTTTCAGGGGGTCACACTTATTTAAACCCCTATTTTATCTCCTTCAGGCTTCGTGGCAGCTCCCTGGCCAATCAGTATTGAAATGTTATTTTCTCTCAGTAACAAGAGGCATTTCATCTTCAAATATACAGAAATAAAACAAACAAAATAAGGAAGTGACTGTAGTGCTGTGTTCATTCACTCTCGATAAAACACAGGCCAGGGGCATTCAGAGAGCAGGGCCACACAGCTCCACTTCTAGGAACCTAAGCACCAAGCCAACAGTCATACCGGAGTAAACATTTGTGTTAGGGTAGCTAGGAGCAGAATGAAGCAGCGTGTGAAAGAGAAAGAGGTGAAAGAGGGTTGTGATTTGTGTGGAACCATCTTAAAACCTTCTCTTTCCACTCATTCCTGAATTAACGAGTGGCATTGATTGATAGGGAGGTGGTGGTCCTTAGCTTATTCCATTTATTGCAAGTCATCAGAGTAAGGTAATGACAAAAAAATGTACAGAGTTGTATTGTGAATTATGGATTCATGCAGTAATGCAAGGCACACCAACATATATTGTACATATAAAGAGAATTCTTAATATATTTATAAATAAATATGTTTTCTGCATTATAGTAGGTAGATCATGTTCACTTGGTTATTTCATAAGTAGCTCTCATGCTGAAAAAGTGTGTGCACCCCTGGTATATGCAGTACAGGTAGTGCAGGTAAGACCAAAAGCTTTCAGTGCTAGCTCTGCCAACCAAAGCCATATGTGGCATACCGATTTGACACCTACAGACTCTCTGATGTATGTGTACCTGGGTTAAATAACAGTGAGTAGTTTCCCCCTTTCTTTGAACACCTCATAACTTACCTGTAGGAAAGTCAGCAAGATGGAATTTGAATTTTTATTTTCAAGATTGTTAAATGAGTCACTTCGAAGCATTTCAACTTATAAATCATGGCTCTGAACCTTCAATTAGGAAATATCATAACGTCACTTTACAGCAGTTCATACCTGTACCTCTCACAGTCTTTTCTGTCAAGCCTGTTCACAGCTCCCTTAAGGGCATAATATTATGTCGGAAAATTATACAACATCTGACTTGCAGCCAGCTGAGAAGTTAATACGTGGTACTTGAAAACAAACAAGGACATTACTTAACTTGTTGCATAAACCACTGAAAGTCTTCCAAGTTCATGCTGTGAAAAATCCAGAGAATTTGCAAGTGCTTACCTGTGTCACATAATAGAGGAGCTGACACAATGCAGTCCTGTGAGCTACTTAAGTGGCACCACTAACGTTATCTGTAGCTAAAATACAAGAGAGGTTATTTCCTTCCAACAACGAGTCTTATTTTTAAGGACTGACTCTGCCTATGCTGGATTTGACCCAGGATTAACATGTACACGGTGAATAAACAGGGACCCAAGATAGACCCCTTGGGAGTGCCACATCCCCGAAGAAACAATTTGTCATTTCTTATCGTTTTGGATTTGTGGTTCCAGTGCAATCATCCACTGACATAATTATGGAGCTTCAGAGTTTTGTAGATTAAGAAGGCCAGGGTGCAATGTGATTGTTAGGACCACATGGTTACCTAGGGTCTGTGAAACTCTTTCCCTCCAGGAGTCCCATCTTGTGTCCGATCCAAAACCCAAAGTCAGTTTCCACTTTTATTTTATATAATATCCACAACCATAACCTTTAAGGTCTCATTTCTAAATTTAAAATGACAAATTGTGAAATATGGCCCTTTGTCTTTCCCAGTGTTTTAATTACCGCCTGAAACATTACACATCAATCTTATTAGACTGCAACTACTGTTATGACTGGGGTCATAATTTGTTGAGTGTCTGCTGTGTGTGTGTGCTCTGTGCATTTTTGCTTCAATCTTGTATGCAAACAGGTGTGTGCCACAGCCACGCGGTCATTGGTGGGTTGGACTACGTCCTGGACAGGGATTGGTGGACACCTGCTTTATGTGGAACCAAGATGGCATCCACCATGTGCAGAGGCCAGGCGTTCCTCATCCTCCTCCTCTCCCAACTGGCCACCCTATTTGCAGCATTAGACCATTGTGTATTTAGTTGTGTTTTCCTTGAGTAGTAGGGGTGGACTGCCAGTTTTGTTAATCTTATTTTCTCCTGTGTATTTTAGTTAGGGAGGTAAGTCTTTGTCATTTGTTTCCTTTGTTTTGGTTAGGTAAGGACTTACTCCACAGACAGGATCATTTTGGTTGTTGTTTTGGCCTTGGTCCACCCTGAAGCCTAGTCCTTCAGCCTTAGTTTTTTGTCTATATCTTTTTGTTATTTACTGATTTATACAAATAAATCATTGTCTTTAAATTTAACTGAATCTCTGTTGTTGTGGCTACTTGGGACTTGGGGAAGATGAGGCCTTCTCATGTTGTGCCCTAGGCACCCCTAGACTGGGGCGTAACACTACCTTCATGCAATAATTAGTATTCATCTTTTTGTCAATCATGCATTCATAACTTTGTGTTTTATGAAATATGAAATATCCATCACAACCAACAGCAAAGACATATACCAAATTTTGGTGAATTTAGATTTGAATGTTTATAACTCCCTGGTGGAGGACCCCTGGACTCTGTTGTCATTATTTATGCCCATATTTTTAAATGAGCCCAATGCTGTTGATGTCTGGGCTACTGATTCTCTAACCTCCAGGCTACGAGCCATTTCAATTTGTTGCCCCTGCCCCTCCAACTTCTTGAGTATGCCACTGCAACCCTTGGCTGTGTGTGGTACCCCAATCTTTACTCCCTGCGTTTCATGTCTGTCTTCGGCTGTCCTATCAAGTATGTGTTGGACACTCGGAGGATTAGCTGAAGCTTATGCCTGTGCTAATGGGGATCTCATAGACTGTATATACTATGGACAACTTGGTTCCGCCTCCCGTCTGTATACGGATTTGAAGCCAAAAAGCTCTCTGTATTTCTGGGATTTTTCTTCATTTCCTGAAACCAGCGCTGCGCAGTAGCATTGTGCGCATTCGGCGAGAGAGTTGCCAAGCGTCGCTGTGATGACACTACGCAATCCCTGTGCGCCCAGAGGCTGTATCAGGTGTCAATCAAAGAAAACATGAACCCCCAAATAAATTTTAAAAATGGAGCTTCACAGAAAAAAGAGGATTTGAGCACAAACCAGTCTTACAGTAACTACATTTCAACATCACAAGCAGGGGGGAGAAAAATTTATATTCCGTGAAATAAATTTCTAAAGTTCGTCCACAGCTCCAAAAGGATTGCTGGCGGAGGTGGGATTTATTACCTTTACTGCAGCCCATCAACAGTGGGTGCTGCTCTCGGAGTGGCTTCACCCAGCAAGGAGGCAGAGGGCGTCCATTCTATATACAGTCTATGGGGGATCCTAAGAAAGTAAACAAGCACAAAGAAAAAAAAGAGAGAAACAGCTAAACTGTTGAGACTAGACTCAACTCTCATTTCCCAGAAATGAGAACCCCCCCCCCCAGCTGATAGCATTCAATTACATGTAAAAACTTGATTTGTATTACTTACCCTATGAAAGATTGACAGAAATTAATAGTATAACTTTGGGCAGACTCCTTGGATCTATGACAAAACACACTCGAGCTCCGGGAAGTAACACCTCTTCCCCTAAACAGAACAAGTCTGTGCTAAATAAAATATTACAGCTTCATGAGACAATGTACTCAAGTCCACCTGAGGCTATTGGAAATGTGAATGTTTTTGCAGGGCAATTCTTGTGTCTTTGTATTTAACTTAGTTTTTCACGGTGTTTGCCATTGAAGAGAAGAAAATAAATATATGTCAAACATCAGTTGGAGTGTGGCTTTTCTGTACCAGAAGAAAACCTTTTGTAGCAGTTATAACTGAGGTTCCTCTATTGAACAAATCAGTGTTCTGACATTGACAAACCTGGAGCAAAGGCTGGAAGAAACACAGAACAAATATTTGTGTTCACACCTAACATGAATGAAACTGTGGGCAGCAGTAGATTGCATGTAAAGATAAAGTAAACACGGTTAGATAGAGCGTAAACTAAGCGATTGATGGTGCTGGATGACCAAACATGTTTTCATGGCCCCTGAAAAATTTGCTTGTATTCATTCAGTACGTCCACATGCGCAGTTAAGTTGAGCTACAGCCATGGCTTGATCAGGATCTGGACCAGTGGCGATTGCTCTAAGACTGCAAGGGAAGCTCGGCTTCCCTTAAAATGTCACCCCCCAAAAAAAAGAAAAAGTGGTGAAATACGTACGGCTGTGTGTACATTTCATTAACTAAATACGCACTAGAAAGCCTTCATCTTTTGTTCAGACACTGTGATAAGAAGCTGATAATCACAGGTAACCGGCATAACTTCGTTCTCATTCATCCTCGCAGCGCCTCAGCGCTTCAAACAGTCGGACGCTGGGCTTCTGCTGACTTCAATGTGGAGGCTCAAAGTGGGTTGTTCCAGCAGCGAAACTAGACGCTCATTGGATAAATGCTGGGCTTTGTCCCGCCCAATGGAAGCCCAGCTTCACTGGAGTTCTATGGCGAGAGGGCAGTCCCGACTTTCTCCCGGACTCCGCGCTTCTGCATCCATGATTGGATGAGCTGTCTGAGGCGAAATCCTTTTTTGATTGACAGCTAAACAAGCGAATCAGCGATCTTGAAGAATAAAACATCTACCAGAGCATTTTCCAAGTTATTCATTCCGTTGTTCTTAACTGCTCCGGAGACTTTACCGATCCTCAGCGACTTTTGTCTTTGTTAAAAACGACTGCCGTTGTGTTTGGCGACTCTGTTCTGTTACATACTAATAAACAAATACAATTATGATGTAGGCCAGAAAAATGAGCTTCCCCTCCTTGAAAGACCAGCAGCCGCCACTGATCTGGACAGATGTCCTTATTCCAGTTCACATGCACGACTATGCAAAAATCTAATAATTGACAGAAGCATGTCCACTTCTGTTCCAGAGGTGGTAAATATCCTTTTCAGCCTGTTACTATCGGGTCGTCTTTTGGTTGATGTGTTACGTGTCAAAATGGTTGGCAAAACATGTAAGCAAGAGACTAACAGTATGTCGCTTTTACAGCTCTATGCCATTTGTTAAATGTTTTTTTCCTTTCTTCATCTGACAAGGTTTATTTTACTATCTGGCTTCCTTGCAGCACATCCCACTGTTGAACCACCAGCCGTAAGCTCAGTGTGTCAACACCTGCGTGCAGGGGCGGATTGGCCATCTGGATGTTCTGGAGAATATCAGAATGTCCAGTGCTGCAGGACCGCCGCCGGCCGCTGTGCAGCCATCACAGTTTTTTCTTTTTTCTTTTGCTTATAATCTACTAGACCAATGGGTTGCGACAATGCGCCTGCGGACTCACAGATTAGAAGCCCACTCATCACTCAGCCGAATGGAAGTGCAGATGGGCGAAACTAGAGGCCATGGATACTGCTGGTGTTGTTAATTCTAAAAAAGAGGAAAGAAAAGGGTGGGGCTGAGAAGGTGAGAGAAAAATAAATAGTAAGAGAGCAAAGCATCCAAATGTCGGAAGCTGACAGAAATATTTGCCAGTAAACATGCCTCAGAACCAAAGGTCCGTTTCCTGATTCGAATCCAAGGCAAGACGATACATTTGTTTTGATTGTTTAACTGGTCCGGTTTGTGTTCACAAAAGACAAACTCAATCGCTCTAGAAAACGAAACCGGAAGTCACATGATCGCAAATATCATTCGTTTATTGGTGATTAGTTTATGCGGGAATATAAACCCCGCTCTGCTGTCTTCGCCTGTCATGGAGCATCAAAGGCTGATTTTGCTTTTACTACTCATTTGGAGTGCGTATCAAAAGACACTAGCCGATCGCGCGTATGAACGCCTCGTTAGCCTGTGAGCGCGAACTGCGGCATTCATTAATTCATTCCGGAGTAGGAATGCTGCAAACAACAGATGGATACAGACGAGATGGCGACAGGCATTAATGAGAGTCTACCACAATGCGTTTTCTCTCTGGTGTCAATCGGGACAAGTGAGGAGAGCGGACAACATTTATTTTAAAACCAGTATTACAAATAGCCTAGCCTAGGTGCGTTTTCTGTGATTGGTGTGGATGACGTTCACACCAGAAATGGAGAAATGAACCGCTCCAGAGTTCAGTTGACAGCAGTCCAAGACCACCTCTTCAGGGGACCAGAGTTTGTTTATTTGGTCCGCACCAGAGTTTGAGGTCAGCATTCACACTGACCCAAATGAACCGCACCAAGGGGGTAAACGCTCCAGGGTTCGGTTTAACCGGACTAAACGAGGGTGGTGTGAACGCGCCCTTAAACACCAAAAACTATTTTTGCTAAAATGTTTGCCCAGCAGTTTTTTAACTGGAGGTGAATAATGAACATTTTCATTGATGATCATTCAAACAGGAAAACTCTCTAGGGCTTATTCTGTTGTCAGTTTGACATTTAAACTCCCTGGTTAAATTCTCTGCAACAAGTGATTGAGGATGTGACTCACAGTATCTGAGCCGCTGAGGGGATGAGACAGCTGTGCTTATCCAGTATGTGCCAGTGACGACTACCAACAGCCCATGAGCTGTTAAGATGCCACAGATCATTAGTAGCACAGTTTAAGGCAGCCACCATTGTATTGTTCATTGAGAGACATTTGAAGAGTGTGTTGTTTATTTCTCAGTGAGTATCTATGTTAACTGTATAATCACAGCCTCTTTAAATTGTGATTTATCAAAACTCATACCATTTAAAGAGTGGTGTTTATTTCTCACTGAGTATTCTACACTGTGCTCTTAACACAACTTTTAGTCAACATCAGTGATAATGCAGTTATTTGGAAGGTAAAAACTCATGGGTTTAGATTTAAGTATTCTGAGACCCGTGTCTGTATCTGATGAGTTTTCACGCATCCGTTGTTGTGGGCTGGGGCCGGGCCGAGTCAAAGTCTAGGGCTGTTTTTTAGTACCAGTCCGCCACCGCTTGCATGGAACGCTTGGAGGTGTTGTGCATGAAGATGTTGCAGCTCAGTCTCCTTAAGTTCCTATATAAGGAAGCAACACACAACAGACAGAACGGTTGGGAACCTTCCACACAACATGCAGGGAGATTTCCCCGCCCGACAAAGCTGGTCTTCTCTGTGGCTAACTTCTGATAGATATGATTGATTGATTTGATTTATTTGTCCCTTAGAGAGATTTGTCTTCGCTGACAGTACATTGCACATCACACACAACAACGGACACTACATACACACCAACAATAAATGGCATACACAACAATGATGACAAACTTAAATGACAACACAATAGCGGACAGACAGATCAGCTGGGCCTGCTGTTCAGGGTGACTATGGCTGCAGGGATCAGGCTTTTCCCCAGCCGAGTCCTCCTGGACTTGATGGTTTTGTATCTGCGCCCTGAGGGTAGCATGCAAGTAGGTATGCAAGTGATGGACTTGTTCTTTGCTTCTGTGAGGCTGGGTGTGGGGAGACTGGTGATTTTAGCGGTGTTTGTAATACGTGTGAGTGTGGCCTGGTTGGTTACAATAAGCATATTAAAGTTCCTTTGTTTTATTGACATTGATTTGGGGATGATTGTCTGTGCACAACTTGGTAAAACGAGTCGCTGTATTGTGATAGTCTAGGGTGGATTGGTTGTCTGAGAGAAGTGCCAGAGTGGCTGTGTTGTCTGAATAAATGACCCATTTAAAATGAAATTACCTTAACCTTGTCTAACTGTGGTAGGTCTGCAATTAGACCCATTTGAACCCTGTTCTTCAAAAAGAGACTCAAGGCACTGAACCGGAGGGCTTCAAGTCCCTTCAAAGAGGTATTCTCACTCACTTAACAATTTATTTGCACAATTTCCAAAATACAAAGAAATCTGAGACGCCTCAAGCACTTACAGCACAGAGGCCATTAAATAAACAGAGCATGAGAAAGCAAGGCGTGAGAAGGAAGGTAAGCGAAGCTATAAAGAATAGGGAAAATGCAGGCTAATCTCTTCCTGAACAGATGACATTCCTGATGTTCTTTAGACAGATACCTGGTAAATAACTATTTTCAAAGCATGAGTCAGTACCTGTAGTCATGTGGATCTCACCGTGCTACAGCTGTCCTTTGAGCTGTGTCTATCATTAGATCAACACTGTAGTTCCCGTGGGGGCAGCTAAAGGTACTGCTGTGTTAGACTAAACCAGATCATTACCACCTTTGGCCTATATTTCTCTATGACTTTGATTTGTCCATCTATTTCAGTGACGGCCAGTATGTATCTCCTCCAAGAGGGTCTGTGTTGGGGGGAAAGTGGGACTTACTACCTACTGAATAACTACTAACTTTGCTAAGCTATATCATTGGATTCGGTTGTGGTTGAAATGATATAAACGACTTTGTGCTAGCTTTAAAACTGAGCCTGATAACGCCTTATAAACACAGTGCATTTTATGTGAGGTGAAATTATCCACCATTATTTCTGGAGGGTTAAAAGTAGCCAAGCGTAAGAGGATCCCTTTTCATGGGACCAACACTCTCCAGCAACTTCTCCCATACAATTCAATTATTTTTTTATGGCTGCTTATCAACTCTAGAGAACTGTTAAACCACAGTTTGTCAGATATCAAGGTTTACTACTTGGAGTGCAGAAATAACACAATAATATCAATTACAGAGTTCTCAACCCTGAGCATGATAGCTGACATGATTGGATTTTAGTTGGATTGTTTTTTGGCTTCATATTCTAAAAGTCAGAGCTTTACAACATATCCTGGGCGTACACCACAGTGTATGTGTAGAAGTGTTAATGAGAAATCAGGTTATTTTGAAACACAAAAAGTGTTGAAAAAGGAGGAAAATGCAACATTGTCAGGAATACTGTATGCCAATGCAAAGGGCTAATATAGTTTTACTTTTTCATGCAATGGTGCAGAGGTGTCATCGCCTGACAGTTTTACGGTTCCTGGCTCACTCTTTGGGCAGGAGCCTTTCTGTGCCCAGTTTGCATGTCCTCTTCATGCATGTGTGAATTCCCTTCGGATACTCCCGCTGCCTCCCACATGCTGTGTAGTTCTTTTGGATGAGTGTGTCTGGAACTTTTTGTATACTCAATATCAGCCCTGTGATAGACTGCTTATCTGCCAATGGGTGCACCCTGCCCCTCCCCTGATGACACCTGGGTCTCGCTCCAGCTCTCTAATCTCCCAGGTCAAAACAGAGTAAAAACAGAGTAAATAACAGATGAATAGACTTGTTTGTCTCTTCTTTAATCAAATGGGGGAAGAAAAGAGCATCAGGTCAACCCGTTAACCTGTCACTCCTGCTTTGACTGTAGAGGTATGATGAGTCACTTGCATGTAGAGAAGAAAGGGCGACAGTAAAATTCATGCATTAAGTATTTCACTCTGAAAGGAGTTTACAAAAGATAAAACCAACAGGCAAGGCGTTTGCCCAGATTAACAAGCAGTTTAATCCAACAAGTCACTTGCAAACAGAGGAAAGAAGGTCATGAGCTCTGAATTAAGCTTGAATTAATGATGCAAATATTCAGGTGTTGGCATGATACCAAAATGCCAAACCTTGCATTATGGCTGCACAACATTAACAGTGAAGGCACAGTTCAGGACTAATATTGCATTTATGAGCTAGATCATCCTTAGCCACACATGAACCCAACAATATGAGATATAAGAGCCCAAGCAGCACAAGAACAAGGAATAGGATCTGAGACCAAGAGGTCCAATGAAGCAAAGTAAGAAAGGAAGGAGATGGAAGCAAGAGAAAGATACCAAAGTCTTAAAATGAAATTAATTTGAAGTTTAAAATAACCAAAGAGGTAAAAGGTGATAAAGGCAATAACAGGACAGCATCACATGAAAGAAAACCTATAAAAACTGGTCTCAAGAAGAGATTTAAAAGATGTGAATGATTTCTGTGAACGTTATCTCCTCAGGTAGGTTGTTTCAGATGCAAAGGACCCTGATGGTTCGTTTAGAGTCTGAACTTTGGAACATCTGGTAGGGTGCTACCTGAGGATATGGCTCCCCAGGTCTCAAGAGAAGATACATCTGTGTATCATCTGCAAAGCAAACAATTCGGCCAAAGGGAGGCACATAAATAGAATATAAAATAGGATCTAAAACTGAACCCTGCGGTATACCACAGTTAATGAGTGATTACTTGTGGTGACTGCAACGGTTAGTACTAAGAGATGAGAATGAAACCAACTAAGTGCAATGTTCCTGACACCAACCCAGTTTTTGAGAAGCTCTGAAAGTCTAAATAAATCAAACTGAAATTAAAATTTTACTGATTATACACAAAATTAATCATATTTATAAATAATATATCTAAGTTCTACCAAGTCTGTTTAGCTTAATGTGACAGACAATACCTTAAATTAATGGTCATATTGATATATGAATGCAAATGTTGCTGCAACTATCTTTGTAGAGTCTGTAAATAGGCAGCTGTCTTGAGATTTAAGCACATGACTGTTTGTAGCTTGGCATGGGTTCTCTCAGTGCATTCTGGGAGATGCATGAGACGAAATAAACTTCCTTTTCCCGCAGCATGAAGATGAAAGATGAAAGCTGCACTTAAGGCCCAACACAAACTGCTCATTCCTGTTTAGAATTTGGGTAAGTGTTGCTATTTTCTTTGTGTTATTGGTTGAGGTAATTGCAACAGTTATCAAGGTCAGCACATGGATCCTTCAAATCCTTCCTTCTTATTTTAGCTTTGAATGTAACTTTTAATCTGTTAAATGTCTTTTACGCTGTTTTTACTTTTTAAATTGTGTTGAATGTTTTGCCTGCTTGTTTCATGTAAAGCACCTTGAATTGCCCTGCTGCTGAAATGTGCTATACAAATAAACTTGACTTGACTTGACTTGACTTCAAATAGAAACTTCAAGAGAAAGTCATTAAGGTTTGCTGGATTTCACCCACTGAGTGAAAGTCATGCAGGCCAGTTGACAATCTTGGCCCTGGACTGATTTAACTGATTAAAAATGATAAAAACATGGAGCCAGCCTGTCATTGTGCAGGGCGGCAACATTTACTGGCATGACAAAGTTTCAGAAATCTTTTTGGGATGGCGTCAAGATGAAATGTTTCTTCCAGTAAATGGTATGAACTTGGAACCCAGCCTTTCAAGAATAGTAGGACAGGCTCTACACTCAAACGATGCCACTGACTCAGAGTGAGTCTTAATCGGTGTGGTATGTACAAAAGAAACTTTGTTTGCTGTAACAATAGGAGACTGAGCATTAGCATAGTTCATAAAAAGGTGGTGCACAAAGAGGTAGAAAGGAATGTGAAGGAGTGAGGATGCAAGAAGGAACACTGTTAGAGGCATGCTGTCACGTGTCACTTGAAATTCAAGGCTCATGTAAAAAACATTGCACATATTTATTTGGTATTGGGGGTTGCAGACTTGACCCATCTGCTCTCAGATTTTGCTAAGTCATACTGTTTCAAAAGCAGCCACAAACTTCTCACAGATGTGCTAATAACACATCAAATTTGGCTTTACCGAAAACTACCCCTTACATCTGCAATCATAAAAAAATTAGTGTGAAACTATTACAAGAAGCCAGGAGCTTCTACACTGCAACTACAATGTTAAAGCTTAAATCAGAGACCTGATAAAGTCTTACAGCTCCAGCAGGACTCTAAGATCCTTTGATCAGGGTTTGCTGGTTGTCCCCCGGACCAGATTACAAACTAAAGGAGACTGTGCATTTGAGATTTGTGCTCTGAAACTTTGGATATCTCTCCCTCGAGAACTACGAACTGTGGACACTGTGGATACTCTCAAAAAGTGGTAGAAACCCCATTTATTTACAGTTGCCTTTGTATGACCAGGACTTTGGCTACTAATGTACTTTTTGTTGATGTTTATGTCTTGTTGTCTCACCCTTTTTAATTTGATGACTGTGAAGCACTTTGTGACAGTTGACAATTGTCCTAGAAAGGTGCTATACAAATAAAGTTTATTATTATTATTATTATTATTATTATTATTATTATTGTTATAGCCATTTTAGCAACTTTCCTGCAAAAATAACCATAAAACCTTTTTCTGTTCTAATCTATGACTGAGCTGCCCTGAGGCCCTGTATCATTTTCAGGGTTTTTTTTTTATCTCATTCTCTTTTCTCACTGCAATGAGATAAACAGGCTAAAGGTCCTGACACACCAGGCGCGAATTCGCCAGGCGAATTATTCGCCTT
This sequence comes from Xyrichtys novacula, assembly GCA_962446985.1. Taxonomy (NCBI): domain Eukaryota; kingdom Metazoa; phylum Chordata; class Actinopteri; order Labriformes; family Labridae; genus Xyrichtys; species Xyrichtys novacula. The sequence goes on from OY660875.1 coordinate 26,557,377, forward strand.
TATCCGCCTTTTTAAAAAACAGCATAAAGTCAATGCAAGCTTCCACACCGGCGCCGATTTTTCCGCAGGGCGAAAAGCGTCTTTTATTTTTTCGCTCTTGTGTCGAATTCTTCGGAGATTCGCAGGCGAATATCTGGAACTGCTAGACCTCTGGCCAATCAAAAGTCATGTTGTTGATGATATTCATTCATCAAGCACGCTATGGCAAACCCATCCAGCTCCTCTTGGAGACAAGTGAGCTATAGATGAGCTATTATGTGCTTATATACATTATAACGGGGCTGGGGGCCCGGAGCTTTCAAGAAAACGGGACTTTGTCTCATTCATATACAATATTGCCTATTATTTTAATCTTACTTCAGACATGTGGCTAGCCGCTCCTCTGGACCAATTGGCTCTCTGTAGTTAGTTGTCTGCTTCTCCAGCCGTGGGGTCAGCTGCTGGAGGAGGTCGTTAAACTGCCCGAAGGACATTCTAAAATACTGGCGGAATTTCGGGGGGGTAGAACTTCGCTTTGCAAAATTTATACGCATATTCACTTCGCACCCGGTGTGTACAGGCGAGAGCGATTTTTCGGACTGGTGAATATTTTCACATTTTCGTCTCGCTTTTTCGCTTCACTCCGCAAATTCACCAGTTTGTAAAGACCTTTAAAGTTACATACTGAGTCATTTCATCTCTGTTGCCATCATCTGGCTTTAACATGGTACTACCACTCTGCCTTATGAGTGTTGAGCACAATAGAAGAGTCACAATGAAACGATCTACTTTTTGTTTGTTTTTTCTGTAGTAAAATAATGGACAGGGAAGCTGACAGTCAGACAGAAATACTGTAAAGGTGCATCTCCCCGGCTGTGCTCAAAAACCTCCTGGTAAGCCACAGGGTGTGTAAACTTCGGACTTGATAAAACACAGTAGACCAACACTGGCAGATGACATTGCACCACAAATGATCTGACTTTCCCATAAAACTGCTAAGCATGTGGAAGTACTTTACACATGATGTGTTCTTTTGACCCTTAGCAATCACCCCCGCAATCTTCCTCGCAGGGTATTGGAATCCCTTTCTGCAGAAATATCTGTAAGTCATCATTTCGTGCTAAATTCAATGAAGTGGTTTACTGGTAAAGAGAACACAGGTAAACAACAGGGTAATTAGGGGCCAAGTCACACAAGGAACAGAAAGTCAAGAGATCTGAAACACTCATTAAACATGCTAATGTTTCGATGAAGGCTGAAATGACCTGTGACTGACTTTACCACAAAGTTTGAGAGAATACATATGTTTGCTGCTGAGTGGGAAGACTGAGCCAAATAAACAACTTAGCAGTCATTGCTTTGTGATTTTGTACTTAACACCATGTTAAGTCAAGTTCCCTGCCAAATCTTAAAGAATATTTTTATGCTGCAAACAATGGGCAAAGAGAGGCATAAGGATAATTAATAAAATAATCGAAAGGGAAGAATCAAAAGTTTTCTAAAACTAAGAAGAGAGTATGAACTGGACAAATAAGATTTGTTTATGTATCTACAGATCAGAGATAATTTTAATGAAGAGATTAGATCTCCAAGAAGAGCAAAACAGCATCTTGCAGCACCGAAGAAGGCCATTATAAGGAACTGGTATAAGAAGGATCCCAGAAAAACTGACTGGACACGGTGGAAGAAATACACAATATTGAGAAATTTACACATGCTTCACGACTCCAGCAAGAATCAAACATCCAAAAGTGGGAAAAATGGAACAAATATAAAATTCGTGCACAGCACATGAAAACTATGGTCAACTTTAAAGGGATATTCCGGCTTAAAATCAATTTAGGGTCAAACACACCATAACACTGAGTTAGACACCCCCTCGAGAGATGGATGTTGCCGACCACTTGCTTCTCTAGTTTTACCAACTTAAGTAACGACCACATGATAGCAATACACAGCGGTCTATGGAACCACACACAAACCTCAACCAAAAAAAGCCACTCGTAGCCACAAATAATGCTCAGAACAGCACCTAACTTCATCAACAGTACATACAGGGTCTCAGCCATAACACTATCCACCAAACAACTTTTTAGCTTTGCCTAATTTTTTTTTACCAAAGAGACTAAACACAACTCACCCACTCTCTTCCACCAGCCGCTTGATTGTAGCAAGACCTCAGGTGAGTCCATTACGGACTGCTGTGGGGTGACACAGCTCAAGGAAGAACATTTATGATCATTTCTTCATGAAAACGCAATCAGACTGAGACGCTAAGGAAGAAGAACTATCGCGTCTGCAGTGCAAAATGATTATTATGATAATTATTACTTAAAGGAAATGATAAAATAATGATCATAAATGTTCGTCCTTGAGCTGCGTCAGCCTGCAGCAGTCCGTAATGGACTCACCCGCGGTCTCACTACAAACAAGTGGCTTCTGGAGGAAAGTGGGTGATTTGTGTTTAGTCTCTTTGCTAAAGAAATTAGGCAAAGTTAAAAAGAAGTTTTATGGATAGTGTTGTGACTGAGACCCTATATGTACTGTTGATGAAGTTAGGTGCTGTTCTGAGCATTATTTGTGGCTATAGAGTGGTGATTTGATTGAGGTTTGTGCTGGCTCCTCAGACCGCTGTGTATTGCTATGGTGTGGTCATTACTCAAGTTGGTTAAATTAAAGAAGCAAGCAGTTGGCAACATTCATCTTTCAAGGGCAGGGGTGGGCAATCATGTGCCATGGAGGGCCGAGAGGCTGCAGGTTTTCTTTCCAGCCCAAAACTCCACCAGGTGATTTCACTGATTAGTCTCTGCTCCCTGCTTGGAGGTAAGGTAATCAGTGAAATCACCTGGTGGAGTTTTGGGCTGGAAAGAAAACCTGCAGCCTCTCGGCCCTCCATGGCACATGATTGCCCACCCCTGCTCAAGGGGGTGTCAAACTTGGTGTTACAGTATGTTTGACCCTAAATTAATTTTACGCTGGATTATCCCTTTAATGGAGGCTACATGGACAATGTTTTTTTTTTCTTGGCACCATGAACTTTCTGTTCGACACAAAGGTTGAAACTGGGTTTTTTCCCCAGGAAAAACAACAACTTCTGCCGGAAAATAACTGAAACAGGTGCATGTTGACTTGAAACTCTGCAAATTCTGCAAAACATCAGCCTGCATTGTGCAATCTGCTGGTAAGATCAGGAGATGAGGTACAGGAGAAGCGTTATCATGTGTTATCATGACATAATCATTTCTATCCGTATATATATATATATATATATATATATATACATATATATACGTGTGTGTGTGTGTGTATGGCAGTTTTCTTTCTTCTGTTTTCAAATCGCAATCAATAAATTATAACATCTCTTCTCTGAATACTCCTCCCCCAAGCATCAACAGTTGGGACCGTTATAAAAATGATATAAATATAAATATATTTAAAACTGTGTAAACATCTCTGAATATCACTCTGCCACTTCAAGGCATAAACATCCTGGACCATCATGTATGACAAACTGACTCTTAATCCCTCAGCTGCCTTTTTCTTAACCTCAGGAGCCTCCAATGTGTTTCATGCTTGATTCTGATCAACTTTCTAACTAGTCCTTAAACTTTTCTAATGAAACTTACAAACTACCAGAAGCATTATAGGGGAGACTGGGGACAGTTGCAACACATATATCTCTATAAAAGAATAAAAAAATCAATCCTCTGAAAATCATTTTAAAAAATCAACATGTGACATTACAGACGGAGTGGGTCAACACTGAAATGATCATGGGACCCATGACTATGTCATCTCTGACTAGTGGAAATGGTCCTGTTACAACTCTGCCTGTGTTACAACTATCCCGGGTCTCCTCTATTTCAAAACAAAAAGATGGCTGTATAATGCTGGAAATAAAACAACCAAATAAAGGACAGAAAAAAATATAGAAAAATAAAAATATTACAACCCAATATCTTCTTTTAAGTTTAAATCACATGGCTGGTGATGTGGAAAATCTTATACTTCAGAAGTGGATGATGACAAGCAATTCAAGATATTTCATAATTATCGCGATAACATTTTAATCATGATGTTTAATGGCCACAATAATCATAAGTTTAAAAATGTACACTCCTCTCTGAACAGTAGAGGGCAGCTCAGTTTAACTTAGCATGCCTTGTGTGTGTGTGTGTGTGTGTGTGTGTGTGTGTGTGTGTGTGTGTGTGTGTGTGTGTGTGTGTGTGTGTGTGTGTGTGTGTGGCATCAGGACGTCACGGCCATGTGAATTAATCCCCTCTCTCACTGGTACCCGGCTCAGCATGGTATTACATGCCCTTGAGTTGTCCCCTCACTCACACATACACACGAATGCCTCTTCATTTTTCTCCTCTACCCACGCTCTTCATCACTCAGAGAGGTCAGAGGCTCCAGGAGTAGGGAGGCATTACTCATGTATTGTGAACTAAAGCATCTGTGGGTGTGTGTGCACATGAACTCGTTTTTGAATGGCTGAATCATAAGGCTTAATAGAGGAAGTGGAGTGGAGGATTTGGCATCTGTAGCAACTCATAATGTAATAACTTAAATGTAATACAAGTTCATAATGTCTTGATGACACAGCAGTGAACTTTTACACAGACAGTGTAAGATAATCACCATTCAGGGTTATACAAGCTGTTTTTTGCCAGATGTGATGCATGTTTCTCGACTTACATCTGCTTGTTCTGTGCAAAACTGACTCAACCTTTGATTCCACAAAGTCCTGCTTCCATGTTTGAAACAACACCCCATGTCGAGGCCCTTTTCCTGTACAAGGTATGTTGACCAGCCCCTACCCTCAACTGGGGCCTTATTTATCAACCGTGTGTACGCACAGATGTGTGCGTAGTGAGTGCATACAGACATCCCCGTGCAAAGTATGGAATTTATCAACCTGTACTTGTGCTTAGAAACGTACATAATTTAAGAACAACTCTGACCATGCTTACACACAATCTAGTGGCAGAACAATGAAACTACAAATAGAACCAAATAAAGGAACAACAGCATTCAGCAATCTCAAACTTAACACATGTTCTCTGTTGCCTCTGTACATCTGTGCATCTATTAGTTATTGAGCAGACATTTTGATTGATTGGTGTGACAAGCTATAAAAATCAGCTGTGACAGGACAACCTCAAAAGAAGTCTTACAAGTACAAATACAAGTAGCAGGGTTATTATGCCCCATTGCGCAGAATTTATAACCTTTTCTACGCTCGGTTAATAAATGAGGCCCCAGGTTGATTTCTAATGACTCCTAAAATGACACTGTAGAGAACAAGCAGCAGGTCTATAGTTCCATCCACCCACCACAACCTCTCCTAATGCTGACTTTTCAGCTTTAAGTCACAGTTCCCAATTTCTTTAGTTTTGGCCTCTTGAAAAGGTGGCTAAGAAACTCAAGCCCCGTTTTTTCTATCCTGTGTGGTTGTTTACAGAAAAGTCAAAGCTGAGTGGCAGTAGCTGCCTCAATTCGCAGAAATATGTTTGATGACAATGACTGGAGCAAAAATGTTGGCAGACTGCTCGTCTCTTTGGCTCCTTGGCATTTTGTGATTATAAGGCAGCTGTACAGACCCATCCAGAGAGATCTTTTGTTGCTCACAGTGTTGAAAAAAAACATCAAGAGGTAACTTTTTATCCATGTTATAAACTGGATAAACGACTTTTTGTCTGCTTACAACTGGAAGGGCATCAAGAAATGACTTTTCTATTTTTCTAAAGTGGAAAAGCATGAAAAGCGGACGTTATTACACTTATTCTTAAAGGGCATCTGTAGGGGGCACTTTTTTACACTTCATTTTATTGGGAGGGAATCTTCGTATGTTGGGAAGACATCCAGAGTGGACTTTTTTTAACATATAGTACAAACTGTAAAGGCAATAAGAGTGGACATTTTTTCAGTTTATGTACTAGAGGGGCATCTAGAGGGAACCTCTTTTTTTAACTGTGTGTTGGAAAGACATCAAGAGAGCACTTTTTATACGTTATAAAGAGTGGTCTTTTTTCCATGCATTACAAGAAGAGCATCCATCGTGTACTTTTTTGTATTTAGAAGGGCATCCAGAAAGCACTTTGTTAACACAAACTATAAGAGAGGGGTAACCAGGAGACACTTTTTAAAAACAATTATAACATAAAAAGACATTTAAAGATGACCTTTTCTGTGCATTATGTGCTTGGGGTCAAACTTTTTTGTGCTAACAGCCAGTGAGTTTCTGTTTTATTTTTATTTATTGTATTTTCTTTTGTGTGTGTGTGTTCTTAATTTTGTTCCTGTTATTTTAGAGCTGCAAATCTGGGAAACCTATACCATATTGAAGTAAAAAATTGCAAATATTGTTTTCTTAATTACTAAAATGCAGCAGAATGTACACGTCTGTATTCTTGACTGCATGACTGCACTCATGCATCATTAAGATACATGTTAGAAAATGATTGTCCCTGTAAAGTAGATTGCAGAAAACCCTGCACTGTTGGTAGAAAAGCTGCAAATGCCTTTTAAAAATAAGGGTTTTATTAGGGGGTCCTCTTTTATTTATTGAACTTAATTGCTTTGACATCAGCAAGAAAAAAAAACCAATGCAACTCCACAAAGTGACACTTGACAGCATCGTAAGGCCAGAAAGACTCCAGCTTACTCTTTGGAAACTCATTGCACATGTGGTTGTCCATGAGGAGGCCTCCAGTAATGTGAAGTTGGATGATAGATCAGTGGGCCTTTGCACCACTTCTGTATAAACTGTGTCTTAATCTTGGTTGCAAAGCTCCCCCTGGTGACCGACCATAGTACAGGCCCAAGTCCAATATTTCCACTGTAACAAACTGGGATCACGCTATAAAACTATAATACATGCTAAATAAGATCTTTTCAAACATGCTTTCTGTAATGACAGAAAACTCATATAAGGCTGATCCTTATTTTTGAAATCGGGATGTGACGTTTACATACAGAGACATAGGATAGTTCAAAAACCTGATCGTGCACGATACTTGCGTCTGTGTAAATGCACCAAGACTGTACTCAAGCTTTGGCAGGGTTGGCACAGGTCAGAACAGTTGTGGACTTTTAAGACCTGGCACTTTGTAGCCCTTAGTATGAGGCAGCTGGAACCTCCATATCATTACAGGGCAGAGTCATTTAGACTTCATAATACAATAATGTGTTGGTGTGGTCAGAATAAATTCTCCTCTGCTTACAGCAGAGACTGAGCAGCACTCTCCATTTTTGTGAATCATCCTCCGTCCTCAGTCAGGGGCTTGACAGACTGTAGACAGCTGAACATCTTCCCGTACTGCCAAAATAAAACCACACACTGGATTGTGCCCTGTTGCTGCCCTTTGACCTCCTCCATGTGAACCTGTGTATGGTGGGTGTTTGGGGGTTTCTTGTGGGACCCTGTGTAATAGCATTGTAAACACAGAGACACCTTCATGTGCATGTAAAGCATCATTTTTTGCTCTTTAAAGATTTCTATCCGACGAGTAAATTTCATGAGCACGTGCTTAACTGTAGACTATTAATTGAATTTTAATGGTAAATATCTATGTGAGTGCTGTGAGCCCACTCAGACTTAAAATAACTATTTAATGTTTATTTACATTGATTGGATGTAGAACTGTAAAAATAAACCAGTACTGATGATAAATATGGACAATGATATTGTGCTAAAAATAAGCCTATGGTAACATTATGAGGTCATAGCTAAGATCCTCCATCCTGATTGCCACACATCATAAAACAGAAAAGAGGCAAAGAAGAAGAAGTAAAGGGTTTAGCTTAAATTATGATCAGGCACTTTTACAACCTCTAATTTCCGATAATCAAAACATACTGAATATGGAAAACTTTCTGACTGTTCATTTGTACTTCAAAATAAAAGCATAGTTTTACATTGTAGGAAATCGAGCAACATGAATGCAAATGGAAAAACATCAAAATAAAAGCACACAGTGAAATCATTTTTTGAGAGAGTCTTCTCTGAAGATGTTGATAAATCATTGACTTGAACATTATTAGAAATTGATGGTAACATGAAAGTTTTTGCGGATACCCACCCTCCTCTTGCCTTTTCTCAGTTTTACTGTTTGTGTTGTTTTTAATTTCAAGTTTTTCATAACTATCATGTGTGAGGTTAAAGTCTGGTATTGTGACAGCCCTGGTTAGAAGCAACTTTAATGTAAATGCACTTTGACTCCACTGCATATATTCAACAGCTTTAGCTTTTTAGTATCACTCAAACAACATAACGAAATTGAATCTGCAGATGACAGATTACACAGGGAGCTTTGTAACTTTTGGTTTTTTAAGTATTGTGTGAAAAAGTAAACTTTCCAATAATAATCTTCCATTTTCCATTTTATTCGTAGTAAAATGTTTCAAAAAGAAACCTTTAAGAAAATGTACTTCCCCATTCAAACAGCCTTAAATAACCAGAAACAGGACAAGGTTGCCTTCTTGAGAGATAAAATAAATGGTTGTTAGTTTAGTGGAGCACAGGATTTTAATTTTCTTGCTCTTCATGTTTAATAATCCATGATGTCCCTAGCTACACTATAGAATTTATCAGATCTGACAGAGACGTCTGTTTCTTTCAAAGACAAGACTCTGTGTGTGTGTAACATGTGATCATGTGTATGAAATGTATCTGATAAATAATCAACAGTCTTAAGAACATTTATTTTGACTTTTTAGTAAAAGTTTGATGAACTTTAAATTGAATAAAAGTCTTTAATATGTGATGCAGCATCTTAAAAAAACTATCATTACTACCGTTAAAGATCCTCACTTCTCTACGTTGACACTTTCATACCTCCCAACAGATAGATATTATCACCATGTATCCCCTCACCAATAAATCCTATCAGGGTCATAAAGGCTTTTGCAGACATGATATTGGAGCCGCCCTACATTTGAGCAAAGAGGTTTTAATGCTTAAAAACTTTTGGTAAACTTTTCTGCCCCCTGGAGGTGGAGAAACGTTCCTGTCATTTCATTTAAAAAATTCATTCAGTTGTTGCAAAAGACAAAAACCAAGCTCAAACATCCATCTATGTTACATGCAGAAATGAACTTTTGATCCTGGAACAAAAAGCTTTGAGCTTTTTTTTTCTTAAGTAGTTTAATAATACTTCCATTTCTTTCTACTTCATACATTTACTAAACTATTTACAACCATTTTTGATGCTACATTAACATTTCTTTAACATTTACTTCAAGATAATTCCAAAATAGAATAACCCAAAAGGTATATGATTAACTCGTAAAATGCAACCAACTGTTAGACAATGGATGAGCAATTCAAGGCTTGTTTTGTTTCATACTCTCATGAAAAAAGTACTGTCAAGACGGAAGTCCTTGACTGATTTTAGACGTCTATATGATTAAAGTTCACCCAAAGACAAATCTCCTCCCCTTAAATCTGAGAGTACAGAAATTAAAACATCTTGGATTTTAAATGTTTTAATTAGGCCAGACCTATAAGTCTAAGCTTGTGTAAAAACTAGTCCAAACTTGCACCATATTGACCTGCCACGACTGTAAAACTCCATGTACTCCTATACGATGCTTCACTTTGAAGTCATAGTATTGCTTGAGCAAAAACACATTACCTTTGACAGGTATGGTTCAATCTTTCTGGTTCTACTTAGGATTATGTGATGTTAAATCACGGCACTTCTACTTATGCCTGAGTATTTTTAGATAACTTTATTTATCCTCGAAGGGAAATTCATTAAGATTTATGTAGTGATACTTTTACTGCAGCTAAAAACACAAAACTTCATCTGCTACTGTGACTTTAAGGGAAAAGAGCCTGTACACAACAGTTTGACCAAGTACCTAAGAGCTGCAGTGCAGCATCTTGAAGCTGAGCCTCCTACTTACTTTTATATAACTTTGGAGAAGCAGAATTTGGCTCAGCTCATTTCCTTAATTTTATCATCAGATCACTTTTAAAAAATCTGCTTTTTTCATGAACCAACCTTATATATTTTCTGCTTTTCTTTAGTCCTATATTCGTCAAGTGAGTGTCTTTGGGTGATTAATCATTCAATGTAAATAATTTCAAAGTAAAAGTCTATTAAATTCTCATTAGGTTTCATAAAGGCTCCCTTAGCACATGATTTGACTCTTTACGCACAAAATGATTTATCTACTAATAGACAAAACAACCTGAAAGTAAAGTACTAATCAGAATGAGCTGCTGCCTGTAAAAGAAATAGAAATCACCACATTGTTGTCGATGTGATCCCGTACAGAGAAAATGACATCTGCTCTGACGTGGGAAGACGAAAAGACCCACACCTCTCCTGAGCAAAAACCTTTTTTATTTCTCGTTGAAAGGAACTCGGTAGAATATTACAGCAGAACACACGACTGAAACAGCTGCCATTTCACGTAACACAGTACAGGAAGAAGGATGTAGTTCAATCTCATGTGTAATATTATATATAGTATATTTATATCAATAGAAAAGAAAACAAAAACTATTGCTCCCAGGTGTTTTTTTTTTTTTTTTCCGTATGGCATTTCTGCGTTCGTTGTGTTGAAGAGGGTAAAGTAAAATTCAACGAGAGGTTTACACACCAAAGGAAGTGGGACAATGAAAAGTGACATTCCCCAAAGCACGGGAACTTTGTGGCTTTTTTTTTTATATTATTAGACTGAGAAGTAAACTTTAAACTTTTTTTTTTTTTCCATTGCAAGAAAGAAAACTTGAAACCGCTCTCAAATATGGATAAATACCATCATACAGCAATCAGAGTATGCAAATAAAAGAACACAAGGCAGCTCCGCGGAAGAGCAGGCATGCAAAAATGATCATATTTCTTTAAAAAGGAGCACTAAAGACAGGATGTGGAGGATTGCAGGTTTTTTGTTTGCGTAGTATGGCAACTGATGGAGAGCCAATTTGTGACAAAACATGGTTAAACAGGTGGACTGAAACGAGGGGACAACTTGATGCTATGTAAAGTGAACTGGAGTGCTGAGTGTTTGCTGACAAACTACTTCAATGAAGTCGTTGCTAGAAATTGCTATAACATACTGTGTTATCAATTTGTTGTACTCTTTTTAATTTCCTCTAAGGAATAAAAGAAATGTTAGGAAAAAAGCAGGTATGAAATATCACCCTGGACAATTGCATCCAAAGTTTAGTGTTTTAAATAAGCCACTTTAGGCAGCATTATCTAATAAATGTCTTATATTTCTAAGACATATTTCAATATATCTCTTTTGAAAAATAATTCTATCTATATTTGATCTTTTTAGTAAGTAAATCTCTTTTCCAGTATATATTTTTCTTTTTTTCTCTTTCTTTAGGAACAGCACCCCATCGTGGGTTTTGTTTTCCAAAAGCACCTAATTTTTCTTACAATCAGACTGAAAGTTGCTTCAGTCGTTTATGGTCTGAGTTCAAGATTAAAGGATCCAAATGGCGCACCCTAAATAAGTCCACAAGGTCAAATCCCTTGAGACCGTAGTTCAAGCCCGGCAATATTAAGCTTTAACTCAGAAACCATGGCAAGTGCTAAAAGCCTGAGCTCACCGCGTCCTCTTTTGACATAAAAAAGGTCACAGGGTTCAGACGTGGGCCTGCATCGTAGGAGACATCATCAGTTGCCACAAACGTCTCGGCTGCAGCACCTGGCTGACCGGATCTGCACACAGAACCTCTTGAAGATGATGCACAGGCACAGGTTATGCTGATATTTCCTAAAATATATTGGACTCGTCAGCCCTGAGACAAAAGAAGCCACGTGTGAGCAGGCCTCACCACATGTCAGCTATTGGAGCAGGAGGTTAGCACCTGAGGGAAGCCCAGGAGGAGCAAGGGAGGGGTTGGGGGGTGAAGAGGAAGAAGAAGAAGAAGGGGGAGAGGGAGGCCATTTGGACTCATTTGGATTGTCCAGAGAGTCCAAATGAGTCGTGTGCTTGTAACAGATCACCTTATGTGACCTCGCTGGGCTGCGTGAATGTCCTGCGATGCCAAGGATGCCCCCTATAGCTGAGACTGCGGCACTGGGTGTGTTGTGGTTCTGTCCGGGCAAGCCGTCCCTTTCTTCACAGACAAAAACACACACACACACACACATACACACGGCCATGGTGAGTGATGCAGGCGGTCTGTCTCACTCCCAGCTCTGCACCTGCTGGTATGAGTACGCCACACGTTTTTGCACCTCCTTTTTAAAGTCACAGAGACTACAGGTCAGCGCCAGGTGAGCTCTTACCATTGGATATCAACCTGGAAGTGGGGCTGGTGACCTACTGCTGCATCTTAAGCATTGTCAAACTTAATTTGCTGGGCTACATGTGTGAGGTTATCGAATAGACAATCAATATATCTATATAGATTTTTTTTTAATATATATATGTATAGATATTTACTAATATATATTTTTTCATCAATGGGGAATCTCATACAGGAGCTGACTACTGCAGTCCGCACTCATTTATCTATAACATCCACCTAAACTTTAGGACATGATTCTCTTATATAGACAGTAATTTCTCAGTCAGATATACTATGTATTTTACTCCGTTGTTTTAGCATTTTAAAAGTTGGATTCGTCATGCACAGAATAGTCGTTCCTCTCTCTGTTTCTGTTTATAGCCAGGCTTTGCATCATGTTGTCAGCTTCATCACGAGCAGCCAGCTCTCCGTCCATCAATCGTCGTCCACGTCGTCGCCCTCCGACTCCTCACCGGCTCTCCTCTCGTACATCTTATCCCGGTGCCGCTCCTGGATCTCCTTCATCTCCTCGGCGTAGCGGCTGAAAGCTCCCCCGAACTTGCTCCACGCCTTGAAGGGGATTGTTATAGAGTTTCTGTAACTGGGCTTCACTTCGCTCACCCGCAAGAAAACTCCGTACTTGTTGGATCCCACGTCAAAGAAAAACCGTTTAGAGTCCACCATGATTGAGGTGCCTTCCGGGAGCTCGCTGTAGCCCCCGGCCCCTCCGCCACCGGCCAGATCCTCCTCATCTCCCCCGTAGTCGTCTATCAACTTGGCCAAGGCGTCGCGGAACTCTATTAAGCCCTGGGCAGGGAGTGCAATGGTTTGACCGGCCTGTAGGCCAGCCCCCGGGATGCCACCCACTCCAACTCCGAAGCCGGGGCCTCGGTTGACGGTCTGCCGGATCCGGAGAAACCGACCCCGCTGGTTCTCCTTCAGGTCGAGGTAGTATTTGCGGTTCTCGCGCACCAGGAATTCACTCTTCAAGGCCCGTCTAGGCCCGGTGTCATCCCCACCGGAAGACTGAGCGATCTGCTCCGGGGTGCTAGGCCCAAGCTGGGCGTAGTGCTCTATGAAATCCCCCAGGTAGTCGCGGAACTCTGCCGCAACTGACATGGAGAGGGTCAGCCGACTTTTGGAGCCCCCGGCGCCGACCTCGGCAATTTTGATGAACCGGCCTTTGGCGTTCTGCTTCACGTCAAGGTAGAAGCGTTTGTTCTGAATGTCCAACCGCTTCGAGGCCAACTCCTGGGTCTCCGGTTCCCGCTGGTAATGCTGAAACCCACCGCCACCTCCCCCTCCGCCGCCGCTGCTGCCACCGCGCTCACTGCCACTGTCCCCATCCGCCATCTTCGCCACCAGCAGCCCGTTTCTCTGCGTATCTTTGACCCCCACCCCCCCTTTGCTCGCCGAGCTCGTAGAGGAAACCGGACGCGGAATTCTGGATCTGATTGGTCGATAGAACTGTCACTCAGAACGCGAGTTCGAGGTCTTGTCAAATGATTGGCCAAACGCTTTGCCTGTCATTAGAGCAGAACCGCCTTCTGCATGACATTCGAGAGCATATTGTATTTACAATCTATAATAGCTCACCATGTCAGCGTCAACTTTCCAACTTGTAATAGGAGAGCATGTCTTTCAGTAAAAACTGTTGCAATAATTGGTTAAATAATGCAGTCCACACAAATGAGGTTCTAGATGAAGATAACCAGATGACACCTCTACCTTAAAATCCGAGCGTGATTACAACTGTGATTTCCTAACAATGTATTTTTCCCCATTTTTAGGATGAATGCCCCGGGAAGGACACTCCACACACTCCGTCCCGCCTACTTGTTGGTTCCGTGCGCAAAAGCAGGCACGATGAACTGGTAGTGGGGGATGGGTGAGTGTCCCGCAATCCGTTAAGCGATTGGTCAAAGCAGAGATTCGAAGTAACAACAAGACGCCTGATTGGCTGCCCGGACTCCCACGAGGGGTCTCATGCGAAAGATTTCCGAAAGGGTTTATTGTTTCTTTGCTTTCGGGAGCCCAAATTGTTTGTTATCTACTCAGCTCCACAATCAAGTGAGCGGACGGAAAAATGGTAAGTGTATCCCGGCGTGTGCTAAAAGCTCTCTGAAGTATTTACAAAGTTATTATCACGCCACTTTTGAATCTTTACACGGGAAACCCGAACAGGAGGTGTGTGGTTGAAAGCTTGCTAAAACGCTAACCGCCTGCTAACACGTTAGCGTCCACTTAACCAATATAAGTGTTTGTATTACACCTTTCCACTCAGAGAATTTTCTGTTTGAGTGGATGTTCACTTTAAAGTTGAAGTGTTCAATCGGAAGTATGGAATGGATGCCAGTGGTGCTTATATCACAACGGATTAGCACCCACTAGCGAGCTAAGTATTGCTAATTTATTAGCCTAACGGTTGGGTAACTGTTACCAGTAAACCGCAAGTCTCTGAAAATCCGGCTGTAATCACGGAGTATTGGAAATTTTGTGAATCAGAATGAGTATTAGCTGTTCGGTTAAATGAGTTTGTAAAGAAAAATCTGATATGTTTAAATTTGGTGATGAAAAGTTGTTCTGTGAGCGTCTGAAAGCGGCGCGTCTGGTTCGTGTTTGCCGCGGGCTGACAGGCAGAGTCCCGCTGACAGCTCACACTGCTGCTGCTGCTGCTGTTCCTATTAACGGGGTTTATCATGTGATGAGGTTATGATATACACTTTTAGTCGAAATTAACTTGAGCTACTCTTTTTGCTGTTGTTTCAAAGTAGTCGTTTTCGATTTTGGTTGGCGGGAAAGCAACAATGGATTAACCGGACATCTGAAACATTATCGGTTAAAGTTTGATAACACGATTAAAACCCGAACTTTTCTTCGTTTCCTCTCCTTTTAGCATTAAACAGGCAGTTAAGCAATACACAAGGTTACTTATCTTTTTATCTGCTGTGCTGCCTGTTTGTGTCACTTAAAGGAATCACATTAAGTTGGAAGTCATATAAAGTAATATCACACTTATTCGACTGTTTGTTTGCAGCCTGCATGTCTAGAAATTGTTGACAAAGTTCCATTAATAGAATGTAGAAAATGTAACTGTTCTTGAACATACTAAACCTAAACTTTTGCTCATCTGATCACCACAATATGTGAGGGTTTTGACAGGTGACTTCTTCGAACTATAACTCACTTACTGCACAACCCATGAAGTCTGTGTTGGAATATCAGTCTTAATGACTGAAGTGACAGCACCAGATCTTACCTGTGGCACCAAGGATCCCGAGCTTCTAGATGGATGAGCTGTTCTGTATAATTTAGGGATAGAAATACCGTTTAATCTGCACATGTGTCCTTAGTTTTGGTTTGGAAAGAATGCTCTTAAACTTTTCCTTCAGGCTCCTGCAAGAGGTTATCTCTCATGGAGTCAACATCAAAACAAAGACTGTTCCTGTAAATATTCAGCACATCCACCTCAACAAAAATGAGTGAAGCTCTATTGTCTGTGGAGATTATGTCTGCTTTTTTTTTTTCAAGGGTACTAAAAAACAGTAGTTACGACACTCATGTTTGACAAACAGATGGCGACTTAAAGCCAGTTAAGATCTAAAGACCTGCTGGAACAGAGGTAGTGGTAGTAATAATAATCAAATTATGCCATTTTTACGTGTAAAGGGGTCGAGAGAAGAGTTTTATTTTTTTTACATTTTGGTCCAATGTTTTTATTTAATTAGCCCTCCTAACCCAATTACTATAAGAAGTTTTACTGATTTTTGCGACTCTCCATAAAAATGCACACTATATTTACCAAGCATGAAGGTCTTGTGCTGCTCTTTGCACTGAGAATTTTATGTCCCCTTTTCCGATTTTTCGGGGCAGGTGAGGGGCCCAAACAAACCGCCATATTGCATAAACTGTCGTGTAAATTGAGAAACACAAAATTGATGCATGGAAACAGTAGAGGAAGCTTCCCGAGGGCTGTGGTGGCCTGACAGAGACAGTAGCTGAAATTAAACTTTTCAGATGGCGGCTAGAATGATGGTTTTCGAAGACACCAGGGATACATTGAGAATTTTTGTGCTGTTAGTTGTGTTGAGCTTCTCCAATGTTATTAGAATGTTAATATAAAGTCTGAAAATGAGTACAATACCCCCTTTTTAGGCATCATTCATTTCAGCTTTTCCTTCTAGTCAGAGTTCAAGCTCTTTATTGTTACCTGTTAAAAATGTCCTGAAATCACCCCATACAGGCTGGTGGCAAGGCAGGAAAAGACAGTGGCAAAGCCAAGGCAAAGGCAGTGTCACGCTCCCAGAGGGCTGGGCTGCAGGTAAATACTCCGAACTTCATACCACTTTTTTGGCTTTACTGAAAGTCTGCCCCTTTTTAGTCTGAATGCAACAATTCCCTCATGTCTCTGTCCTATTAGTTCCCCGTGGGTCGTATCCACAGGCACTTGAAGACTCGCACAACCAGCCATGGGCGCGTAGGAGCCACAGCAGCTGTGTACAGTGCTGCTATCCTCGAGTACCTCACCGCTGAAGTAAGCCCTCCCCATGTTTCTCATTAACGGTGGAAATAGATGTTAAATGTTTGAGTGGGGTGGCGCTGATATTTACAAAAATCTGTGTTTGTTGTCGTCTCGCTCTCAGGTACTAGAGTTGGCGGGTAATGCCTCCAAAGACTTGAAGGTGAAGCGTATCACCCCCCGTCACTTGCAGCTTGCCATCCGTGGTGATGAGGAGTTGGACTCTCTTATCAAGGCAACAATTGCTGGAGGAGGTGAGCTTGCAGGGTTGCAGACATTATTATTTGTTTCTTCATCACACTTGCTTAATAATGTCTTGGCACTGCTAATCGAATGCAACAATTTCTGAAGAACAATGTTTCTGCTGCTCACAGCTGCCTTTAATTAAATAAAAACAGAAAAAATAAATAGTAATCTCGCCTGTTTTCTTTGCTTGTTTTCAGGTGTCATTCCCCACATCCACAAATCCCTCATTGGGAAGAAGGGCCAGCAGAAAACTGCATAAATGCCATGTTGACCAGAAGTTTCGGGGCTTGGGCTTTGATCGGACCAGGAGTTCACTTTTGTTCTTTTGTATCATTAATATTATAGCAAACGAAGAGTGATTGTTAGGTTTTGTGTTGTAATATTTTCCCTTAACTAGAAAAAGTACAGAAAACCCCCTTAAGGACAGAAAAACCCCTTTGTTTGTTATTGTAGAACGTTTGCCTGGGGAGTTTATAATTATTTCAAATGGTGACCGTGAAATTGTTTGATTGGCCTGGGTCTCTGTAATGTTTTATACTGAAAAAAGAAATTGTTAAAACCTTTTTTATATAAAAAAAAAAGTTGTTTTGTGGTTATTTTCTTGAACTTACAATATTTACTATGATGCAGGTTTTTAAGAAGATATTGTGTCTTTTGAAAGCAAATTAGATGACAACTGCTAAATGTGATATGGTGCTTTTTTCCCTGTTGACTTACTGTAATATTTTCAACTGCACAAGGAAAGTGATGTATTAAAAGTTACATTTTTACGTCAAGATGAAAACTCCTTTAAAGCAGTTTATTGCTGTTACAATGTCTTGTTTTTGTTTCAACCAGTTCAGAAATGAAAGATTATAAATTCAGAGTTTACATGAAAATGAAAATTCAGCCTTTGCCTCACTGTGGAGTGACCTGCCTGGTACTTCTGAGCAGACCAAGTGCAGTGGCTTTGATTGAACACTGAGGAGGGAACTCTAGAGCATTTATCAATAAAAGAGTGTCTTTTTCAGATAATGTATTCAGGGGAATGATTGCATATTTGCATTATAGTCAAGTTTTGTACGAATAAAACACGTGCATGTTTGTCACTAAAGTTTTTCACACTAAGAACATTTCAGTTTGTTTTATTCCTGATTTCTGCCCTGTAGGCTCAAAGCTTGCCAGCAGGGGGAGCCACAAACATTTACAATAACATTGCCTCTCCTGAATGATCAATAAATACTATGTTCTTATCTGGGTTATTTTAACCAAAATGCTTAAAGGCTGTCAAAAAATATGTTCATAAAAAAAGAAAATAACCAGGAGATATGAGATCAGAAAAACCCCTGCTGATGCAAACCACAGGAATAACATCTTAAAGGATGCTCTAACCTAACATTTCAAAGAGCGTTCAAACTCCTTTTAAGATTACTTATTTGTAAACCCAAAAGGAATGGACATAAGAAAATGATCTGGACTCCTGAAAAAGTACAAAAATGGTTAATCAAAATAGATTTTGATTTTTTTGAATTGTAATGTAAATAGTTGGAACACAATACTTGAAAGCTGAAAGATATTGATAATTATCACATTAGCCTTTCTTTACACACCCTTTATCACTGTTCCAAAGTGCTGTACAAATAAAAGTGACAACTCAAGATAGAAAAGTAAAATTACAAAAAGACACTAAAAATTTAAATAGATTTATCCAGTAAAATGAGATAACTTCAAAAACAGTCAAAGAGACCCTTAAAGTCACTTCTAAAACATACTGGTATCTAATACAGAGGCTTTAAACGTGCATAATGCAGGCTCTCTGTCTGGTCTTTTGTCCGCGTTTGTCAGTTCCACATTTGATAAAAACATAAAGGATTGTGTCTGCATTGTCTGGAAAGAGAAACTGTCACATTCTGGTAGAGTCTTTCAAATGATAAACCCTCTATTTCGTGATAGCTTTGATATGAGGCTCAAACCTGAATGATATTCTGACTTTGCAGCACTTTTTTATCAACTTTATCAATTAAGTATCTGGTTTGGAACCGTCATAAACTATTCTGTATCAACAATTTACACAGTGTACCAACTTTTTAAAAATTGATGTTACAAAGCATCCAAATGTAGTCACTCTAATAACCTTAACAATGATGTAATCTCCTGTTTATTCCCTGTTTAACATGAGAGTAAAGATATTTATTCTGACTGTAATCTAAAACTAACAGTAAAGTTCACTTTTTTTCCAGTGTTAATAAATGATTCAAAGCGAGTGACTCCATTTTAATCAAAGTTTAATGTTACAGTCCAAGA
Source organism: Xyrichtys novacula (assembly GCA_962446985.1). Lineage (NCBI taxonomy): Eukaryota > Metazoa > Chordata > Actinopteri > Labriformes > Labridae > Xyrichtys > Xyrichtys novacula. Next base: position 26,576,666 of record OY660875.1, read on the forward strand.
CGGCAAGATTTAACAGCTTTTATTCAAACAGAATTATACATATTTGTATGCATGTACATTGATGTATTTGAAGTTTCTCTATTGAATAGTTCCACAGGGATCATGATTCAGTAATTCATGAATAAAGCTCTGTTAGTGTAAAATCTAAAACATGATCCCAAAAATCAAAGCATAATGACAACTATATGCAAACCTAAAAGGTTGTCAAACAGATGTGATGTTTATCTACGGCTAAAGAGACACTTGTATGATGTAACGCCTCTAAACTTCGGGAGAACGTACAAAAGCTAACAAAGAAACAAAAAACCCACTTGGGACTAAGGAGATCTGTGTCAATGTGATCGACACACACCAGCATATGTGTAGTGTTAACATTCGTCTTACTCTGTGAAAACTGAGTTGTGGTGAGTGTGAGTCAGGGTTGCATGTGTGGATACTTTCTCCTCAGCCATGTTTTTCTGTTTTCTTTTCATCCTTTACTTTCTGCTTTGTTGATGATTTTTCTGAGGGCCATTCGGCTTTTACTGGAGCTTTTAAAGTGTTTGTGAAATCCTTAAAAGACTCCACTTCAGCCGGACAGCTCAGGAACAAGGACAACCGCCACACTTGAGTCAGTAATTGTCAGGGTGTAAGTGGTTTCAGAAATATTTCAGTCTTTTCTTTTGTACTGAAAATTACTCCAGTTCAATTACATTTTGTGTGAAAGTTGATCCTCACCATCTTTAGACACTAAGAGTGAAATTATTAGTTTAATTTTGAAGGTCTGTGAAAAAAAGATTTCCAAAGGTCAGAGTTAGTATGCTGCGAGTTTCTCACTGTAGCCACTGGAAGGCGAGTGTTTCCGATAAAATGATCAAATCCTGTAAAAAAGTTGGCTGTAATTTGGTTGTATTTTCTGTGCATTTTCCTGGAGCTTCTGTTTCCATGTGTTCATTTTCTATGTTATTGTTCTTGTTTTTCACTGTTTGGTTTCTCAGTACAATTTTCAGTGTTTCCTGTTTTATTTTGTAGTGGTCAGTCCCTGTGTGTCAAATCTCGTTATACTTCCTCCTTTGTTTAATTACTCACAAGTCTCACCTGTGTCCTGTCTGTCTCACCTGTTGCTCATTATGTGTTGCTCATGTGTACATATTGTCCCTGGCTGTGTCCAAAATAAATCACTCAATCCCTGACCCCTAACCCCCATATGGGATTTCACTATAGCAGCTGTTGTTTTCAAATCTCTTGAATTTTATGATGTTGTAAAGATGTATTTATTTTTTCAGAATGTTTGTGAAAATTAAAAAAACAAAACAAAACTTCAATTAATTTATTCAAAAGGCCTTATATTTTTGTGCCAAATATTGTTTGCTGCGTCATATTGTGCACGGGACTATATGACGCAACAAACAATTGTTTTTCGAAAACTGTACGGATCACTTGCGAGTGAAGTTAAGATAAAAAAAACGTACGCTAAAAATGGCAAATAGAGCTCGGGTTCTGTCTCTTCTTCGTCTTCCACTGGAGAGGCAATGCATGACGGGATGCCCACCACCGGTAAGTGACCATCGAATGGTCACTACATTTTGCAATGCTCTATGGGAAATTTTGAGTCGCCTATATGGGGCATTGAAATTGATCACTCATGTTTCAGACACCTCTCAAAATGGTGCTAACCCCCATATAGTCGCCTATATGGGGGTTAGGGATCCATTTCGGACACAGCCCCTGTCTTCCCGTCTTTGTTTATCACTTCATTGTCCATGCTGTCAGTTTTTTGTCAACTCGACCACATGTCCCTGTGGTTTTCTCATGCCTTTGTGTTTCTTTGGATTTCTTGCTCCTGGTGTTTTGGGTTTATTAGATAAGGATTTTTCCTTTGAAGTAAGTTTTTGTTGTTTCAAGTTTAGTCTTTTGATAATTAAAGTTTTGGAGCTCTGCACATGGGTCCGCCCCCCCATCACAAGCCAGGCTTTATGTTTGGACATTTCTGTGTGCCAAGCTGAACATCATGCTTCAAAAGTGGCATTCATAAATGAAAGCGAGCACCACCACTATGTGTATCAGACATCTTGAAAGATTGTTATTAATTTCCCAAAGTGCTGAAACATTTCCATAGAGACTGAAATGTTAGAAACAGATTTGTGCTCTTCTGTGTCTTAAAAATGTAACCCTAGTAACTCTATTTTTATGAGCACTTGTGGTTTTGCAACCAACATGTACCTGTGATTTGTCTGTGAATTTATACAGACATAATCTGTCTGCTGTATGAGGACAGCCTCCTTGTGTGAATTTTCCTCTTCTTAATCAGATGATATTGATATTTTATTTGAGGCCGAAAAGCTCTCAGTATTTCTGCAATTTTTCACCACTTCCTGAAACCAACATTGCAAAGCGGCATGGTACGCACTCCACCACTTGCACAGTAGCATTGTACGAATTCGGCGGGAGAGTCGCTTTGCTCGGCTCAAACAGCGTATCCCCCAGGTGAGCTCCACAATCTTCGTATGCCCATAGGCTGTATCAAGTGTCAATCATAGAAAACATGAATCCCATAATAACGTTTAAAAACAGAGCTTCACAGAAAAAAGAGGATTTGAGCACAAATCAGTCTTACAGCAACTACATGTCAACATCACAACCAGGAGAGAGAAAAATTTATATTCTGTGTAATTAATTTCTAAAGTTTGTCCACAGCTCCATAGGTATTACTGGAGGAGGCAGGATTTATGACCTAAACTGCAGCCCGTCACCAGAGGGTGCTGTTCTTGCAGTGGCTTCACCCAGCCAGGAGGCAGCCGGCGTCCATTCTATAGACAGTCTACGGTTGGGAAACATTTACTACACATCAATTACTGAGGACAAGCTAGTGAGCTCCATGTGTGAGCCTGCTTAAGTGACTGAGTTTTTAAAGCTGCTCTTGAAGCTGTTTTATGAAGAAATGTAATTATTTTTAAATAACAGGGGGTTCAGTCATTGATTTCTTTGAATGTTTGCACAGTTGAATTTGTGGTCCTTTTAAGAAAGTGTAACAAAGGTCTGAATATGAGATAATCTAAGGCTTAATACTTATTTCTAAAACCACAGACAGCTGATCCTGATATTCTTCATGAGTGTTATTTAATGTAACGTTTGTAAAAGTATTTCGTTTTCTGTATTAAACTCTTACAACCATCAAAACATCAAACTAAGATCTTCTACTTTGTAAACCATCAACGCCTCAGCTTCTTCCTCATCTCATTATTTCCTCTTCAGTTTCCACGCTGAAGCGTTAGAAAATCTCAGAATAATATGAGCTGTAAATGACTTGGAAGAGACAAGTGACGAGACTGCAAAAGACCAAGCAACACAGAGGGTGACAGGAACAGAAAACTGTTATTTAACAAAAAAAAAAAAAAAAAATCAAAAACCCGTCACAACTCCTTCTGAAGTTCTTGTTTGTGCGTGTCTGACTCAGCATACTGACTGAGATAATAAAACACGGCTTTGGCTGCGAGATGGCTCACAGCCCCGCACAATGTTATTATGATTCAAATCAGATCTGAACTTAAAGAAAGGGGCAGAAAGACCAGCAACATCCTGAGACCCACAGCTGGACCTCAGCCATGAGTCAGACTGATGTGAAATGAGGTTCCTGCAATAACCAGCCTCTAATGAGAGCATTTGTAGGATTTAACAGGAGACATGTGTGCTCCATCAAATCTGACTCAGACTAAATTTAATGGTTTTGGTTTACTGCCATTGAAATGAGTTGCATATATTGAACGCATGATAGTGAACAGTCCCCTAAACAGCACAGACTTTTATTTATTTCACATTTTCCTCTTTAAAGTTTAACACTCTGTTAGACTGCAGTAAATCACAAACAGCATAAAGAATTGAAAAACTAACAAATATCAGAGATAAGATCAGGGTTCAAAGAGTCCGAAAATGCTGAAACATGTCATTAGCTCTGCTGGCTATAAATTGACTTGATTGAGAGGTTTTGAAACAATCAAAGTTTAGTCATTTTGTTGTGCCTGACCTCTAACGTCATAGAAATAATAAAAATATAACACTTATAGTGAAATACTGTCCGGACAACAAAGCTGAAGATCATTTTTGCAGGACAAGCATCAGCAGTCTGACTCCACGACTTACACACAAAGAGTAATGAACTCATACTGTAAAAGATCGGCTATTTTTTTGGACATAATTACAGCATTTGCACTTTTCTGGTGTTTTGGTCTGATTCATATTATCCAAGAAAGTCCTTATCTGGCTTTTATGATGTGATGTGGTACTTCAGCTGTAAAGGTCTTTCAAGCTGGACGAATCAGTGGATCTTAAATCATCTGACATTTTAAAAAAGAATCGCAAGAGTTTGAGTAAAAACCCAACAAGAACCACAACTGTGAAAACGAGCGGTGCAATTTGTAAATAATGAAAAACGAGGTCTGTCCTTCACACTCTGTTTCTGACAGGTAATCTCAAGACAAGTTTCCCGATTCACAGGAAATCTGACACCTATCAAACAGAGCATTTAATCCTGAGGATTACTCCTCCATCAGAGTGTCATATCTGAAATACAACTGAGGCTTTGAGGTGGTTATTAAACTGCTGCAAACTCAGGAACGCCGACACATGCAGTCAACGTTTCTGTGATCAAACGTGACGGCAGATGTATTGTCCACATGAGTGCGAGCCTCAACGGGAACACATGAAAGAAGCAGCTGCTTCTCATCTTCAAAGAGAGACAGAGAGAGAGAAAGAGACTCATTTGTTTATTCCTACATCTCTATCTCTGTGTCTTTACAGTCATCTCTGGAGGACCACAGCAGGGTGACAGACAGAGGTCAGCCTGCAGCTCCTGTTCTCCAAGAGGTGCCTGAAACTCACCATATGAACAACAAGAGTGCCAAAGGTTGTCATCTACAAATGTTTAAAAACAAGTTCATGTTGAAGGCTGAAATAACCAGAGATAATATTGGACCAGTTTTTTAATTTATGAAGCATCTGCTACAGTTTTCCTGGTCTTTTACACAAACACGTGCATTTCATATTAAAGAAGAGGGACTTTGATGAGTAAATTTTTTACTCCTATGATCCCGCAGGTATCTTCACCTTCATGAATGTTAAGCATATATTAAGCTCATTGATTCAGTAGGATAATGTAAATCTTACTGACGTCAATCAACCGTACCAATTTTTTAAAATCTGAAACTCCAGGCTTCAAAGCTTTTGATCGCAAACAAGTTGGTGTTGGGTCCGAGTTGAGTATTGAGTCCTCAAGTCTGAGTTGAGATTTTGTCATTGAAGAAAGATCCAAGCAGAGTCTCCATAACCTGACTCTGGCCCTGAGTTAAATCCTTGTTATTATTATTATTATAACAGTTCAGACCAATTCTAAGCTGAACTGAAGGGGATATCTCAGTGTTTTAAAGTAAGTTTGTGTAAGTTAATGAGAAACAGTCGGGAGGACCGGTTTAGAAACTCGGCTACAGGTTTCTGCAGACAGTAGTGAATCTACCCTGTTTTGAAACACTCAAGTACTCATCATAGTTAACACATACACTCTCCTCAGAATTTTTCAGCACTTTATTATTATTATTTTTATTATTTACTAATCTAGCAGGGATGAGATTCAGTCCAAAGACTGAGATCCAGTCTTCTGTGCTGAAGATACCACGCTTTCATTTGTCATGGGATTAATAGAGCCATTAAGTGTGTCCAGGTTGGTTGTAACATTGGGAGAGCCCACTTGTGGTCGTGATGGATGATGGACACTTGTAATGAGGGGGGTGGTTCTGGGACACTAGAGTGAGCTGTTAAGTCTCTCTCAGGTGTCTTGGGCCTAACTTAACAAAACATCAGAGAAAGACGGTTCACAGTTGGCATCTCAAACCCATCTGTCTGGTTTATCTTGTGCTGTGGGAGACATAAGGAGTCATTTGGTGGGCTACAAGACTTTCAGAAGAGGGTGAAATGGGATAGGTTTCTTGAGGTAAAATCAGTAAAGGCTCTGCTATAAAGGAACTAAGAGGACAGATCAAGAAGTTAGTACTTAGATTTAAACTTTTATTCACCTACTGTACATCTAAACCAACTATTCTTCAAAACAAGACTCAAACTTTGATGCAATGACATGTTACTTAGATCTAGTCCCTCCAGATTCTCTGAATCAAAGTGGGAAATCCGCTCTGTCTCTGAATAGTCTGGACTCACATCTGCAGCCTTTCAGGTGTGATTAGTTACAGTGTGGTGGTGAAACTGGAGGTAAGTCCCCCGCAGAAATACCTTCATGATGAAAGGAAACGCAGGCCTCCTTTGATCGAGGATGTAAAGAACGTGTCCAATAGACGCTGACAGAGAACATCTTTATTCACTCGGAGAGAGAGGGGCGTTCAGAGAGACTTGTCAGGGACTCTGTGTGTCTTTATGCTTGACACTTTTAAACCCTTCAAACCTTATAAACCGGTCTGTTTTAATATACTAAAACCAGGCATGAGATTTTGGTACCGAACACATTTATTAGAAGACATCTTAAAAAACACAAACTAGCAACGGCTCTACATGATCATTTTAAGTAAAAAAAAACAAAACAAACAAAATGCTACTAACAAAAGAGATTTAAAAAATACAGTCTCAGAGTCAGTCAGAACTTCATGGACCAGTAGGGTGACACGTACTCTGATGGACTTAACAGGCGACAGAGGATGTCTTGAAACTGACTCAGACTGTAAAAAGCAGTTTTTAAAGAGCTGTGGTAAGTTTGGCATTTTATTTTACAACCCAAATATCATAGAAGTTTCCAAATCATAGAATCCTTATATTTCACTGAAAATGGTGCAGAGACAACAAATCTGATGTCAGAAACGAAAAATTTTCAAAACACATTAGATGTTCATTCTAAATGCCGCTTTTAGAAAGTTGGGATAGGGATGACAAAAATTGTATAATGCTAATAAAAGAACAAGAGGAACATCCACTCACTGATTGATTTGTAATGTATTGATAAGTAACATGACTTCTACTAAAATGGGAATTTGAGATGTTAAGTTCCTCAGAGGTAACTACCGTGCTTTTGAAGCACTTTTTAACCCAGTATTTTTAAAGTACTGAATTAATTTAATTGACGTTCTTCTTGGAAATCATGGACATCATGGACACTTCGCTCCAAAGAGGGGAGGGACCACCACGCTTTTCATCATCTTACAGTTTAAAAGCTGGCATCCCTGAAGGTTTGAAGGTCCTGACTTGGCAGCCTGAACTGTTGAGCAGCTGGAATCTCATACTGGACAAGAATGGGGAAATGTTTTGTGCTCAAAACTCAAGACTTGAATTCCCTAAACTTCTTGCAACTTGATGGTTAACATGCTGTTGTCCCAACTTTATTAGATAGGTGGTTCAGTTTCAGCATTTGATAAGATGTCTTAGCACTATTTTCATCTCAGTTTATCTATAACATTTCACGGCATGAGATGCAGCCTTTATTAATAGTGTCCCATGGGTAAGATTGTAATGATTGCCATGCATCTGCAGAGAGGTGCATGCATTCTTGGCTTCATGTTATTTTTCTTGTTTGCAGGGCTACACTGATTTAAAAAGAGTTCTGCTTTACTTCCAAAAAGATAACAAAAGCCTAAACTCAAACATGTCTGCTGACACAAAAACAGCTCTGTACATTGGAAACTGTCGATTGACTTTTTTGCAATCAGAGTTTATAGTGCAACAATTAACGAGCGGAATCATCTCTTCTTGCCATTTCTACGTCACTCCAAAGTCTGCACGTCTTACAAACTCCACAAAAATGAGCATCAAAAAGCAGTTGGTTTGATTACAGCTTTGAAGTCATGTATGGCACAGTTGTCGTAAAGAGAGTCTTTTCAAGGAGGCATCATGGTTAAGGTTTGGATGGGCCACAAGCAGACTGATTTCTTCACGTATCTTTACACGCACGTGCTGCTTTTGTTGGCCTCACTGAACCTGAGTAAGTATCAACAACAAGAGACTTCGACTAAACTAAAACCCTTCCACTTTGCTACCTAGAAAACCACACAAACAACGATTATTTCTCTCCCAGTGTCCCTGAATATGTCAGTGTCTGATCTCCACAGTCACCTCATTATCAGCACCATGAAAACGACCTCCCAACCATCTCAAAGAACAGCTTGTTGGGCTTCCTGAAGTACCGACAGAGCTTCTTAAAGGCCTGGATGCTGAGCGGGGCATGCGGCCTGCCTTTGGACTCATCAAGGCACTTGTCATGTCCTGATGAAAGGAGGCAGTAGAAACCCTTTGTGGTGTTGTAGTAGAAGTTGTCGGGGCTTATCCTGGGTGGGAGGTCTAGAAACCTCTCAGCTTTTCTCAGCTCAGGGAAGGGATCCCGAATGAGTGCATCACCATCCACCACATGGATCTGCTCCCTTGGGAAGACCTCCAACCAGCGAGCCAGGTGCAGGTGGTACAAGCTCCTCTGTAGCGCCTTGTACCCAGGGTCAATGTGGCCCTTGAAAAGCAAGAGCTCCTCGAGCGGCTGGTAAGGTTTGTGGCGGGTCAGGCGGTTGTGGAGGACCTGTGTATAGTCAGATACCAGCCGCTCTGCAGGGTCCCTGACGATGAGCATCAGGCGGACAGCGGGGTTCATTTCCCAGACTCGTGCAGGAACCTGTGGAGCCGCAAAGTAGCCGGGGGTTTTCTCTACCGTGAGCTGACCAGGGAGGGTGAAAGGCATTTGAGATCGGTACCAGGCCAGGCCTTGGCGGTAGTGCTCCTCCACGTTGAAGTAGTGCACCTGATAGAGGGACAGAGGGTAGTGTTACCACGGTAACAAAGAGTAGAACATAAGATGTTCCTTTAAAAGTCCCACAGGGGGAAATTCCACAGGGGGAACATGCATGGCCATGGGAAGTTGTGGCACTGCAAGTGTAAAAAAAAAGTCTCACAATAAAGAGTATCACGACAGAGAAGGATCTGAAATACTGAATTTTAATTCTGGGGGAAAAAAGTTGAGATGTAGTTAAAATCTTTAAGTAGAGTTCTTCTTCTCATCTTCAACACCAGAAAACTAAGATAAAACGTGACTCTGTGTCTTCTATTACCTCAGTTTTAGCCACCTCCACACCCGGGTGCAGGTTGAGCATCTCCAGCAGAGCCCTGGTTCCTCCTTTCCTCACCCCAATGATAATAGCACCAGGGAGCCGCTGCTGGGTGGCATTGTAAGAGGAAGAGAAGGACGACGAAGGGGAACGGGCAGGAGGGCTGGAGCCCCCGCTGCGTAATTCCCTTAAGCACACAGACAGCTGAGCCTGCAGCAGCAGAAGCACCAGCAGCGCTAGCAGCACCGTCCACAGCATGATGCCACACACAGACACACGGACAGAGGTGGGGCGGGGGTTATGTGCACACACTCATGAAGCTCCTGATCATTAACAAAGACGTGCTTGTTATCAGTCAGCAGGCAGCCTCAGGAGGGAGCTCTTAAACTGGACAACCTGTGGAGCCAGAAAGAGAGTAATGTTTGTTAGAAATATAAAGATATATTTCATTTAAGGGTTGTTTCATAAAAAAGCAATATTAAGGTATTGTATGATATTTATCAAACTTAAATGGCATCTGTAAGAGTAGTTAAAAACGTGCAGATGCACACTTAAAAAACATCCAGTTTAATTAAGTCTTAAATCCTTACCCATACACACAATAAACTGTTTGAACCGCTTTATTTAAAGCTCCTGCATTGAGTTTTTGACCCTTATGAAATTGACTGACATTCATATTGTTGCTTTTTCATGGTATTTAAAAGCAAACAACACCATTAGCAACAAAATCTATGATTGTTGTGTCTTCATTTTAGCGTCTGAAATGGGTGCGAAGGGGAAGGTGTCAGCCAAGCACCTGAACAAACAGCCATGTTTTTACAGTTTCCACATATAAAATGCTGTGAGCATATCTACTGCAGCTCAAGTGATACGAATGAATGAATGAAAAAAGTACAGTGTCTTTTGTATGATGTCAATCTTTATTGTTTGAAGAGATAGATTTTGTTTTAAAAAGTTAAATCAAAAAAGTTAAAAAGGAATTACTGAAGGTTTTATTGAAATAAAAAGCATCCGGACCAGATTAAACCTCCAAACCTTGTCTTTGGAAATCATAACTGTGAAGTGTTTCCTGTGAGCAGAGGAGGATGCAATGTTGATAACAGGCAAATTATAAGAGAGTAGTTACTGAGCGTTTCTTTTCATCTCACGTCCAACCAGCAGTCGATGAGTGCACAGTGCCCGCTCAACTGTTTCATGATCCCATATGTCTGAGACGGCTCTGCACCCTAATGTGCCATTTTACAAAGTCCCCGTCCTTGCGGTGCTGGTTGCAGCTCAGAATATGGAACTTTGATTTGATTATGATGCTGTAAGATGCTAAAATATTAATCTACATCTAAAGCAGATGGGGGGTGCATTGAAAATTAATGCTGTTATGAGGTTTAGGGTCTCCTCATGGAGCGCTAACACCCCATTTTTCAAGAAAGAGGACAAGAAGAATCCTGGATGTCTGAATGCTGAATAAGTCTCTTGGTGTTTTGGTGCAGTGTGGATGAAATCAGGTCTTTTATAACCAGTCCAGAGCATCAGCAGTTTAGATTTGGCTTTGGTTATAAAACAGGCTGATGCTGAAGTGCGTGGACCTGCAGGGAAAGACCTCCCAAGCTCAGATCATACTGACTTACAGACTAAAAGATGTCTTGCTTTGAGGTGATGTTTTCCCTGTGTTGACACTTCAAAGACCCTGTGTCTCTGGAGAGGATCAGCTGCTTTACCACAGTCTTTTACAGCTCCTTAGGGTCAGTGTTATTTGTCAGTGCTGATGTTAAACTCAGGTCAGTGAACAGAAACCTTTTTATTTTGATGATGTTAAAGTCTGTTTTAAAATATTACATTACTTGCAGAGGTCCTGATTGATAAAGGGGGTCTCGTGATGACACTTTTACTGAGTGTCATCCAAAATTTAACAGTTGAATGAAGTGTAACTTGTTGGTTCACTAAACTTGCTCCATTTTGGCGCCTTAGTTGACTAATTTCTCCCTGAATTGTGCAATAAAAAGTCCTTCCTCTTTGATTTTTTGGAACTGACAGTAAAATCCTGTCATTTTCCTGCAGCAGTTATGAGAGCTTACATTATTTCTGTACTTGAGTAAATCCTATTTCTCATATCAAGGCAGGAGATTTAGAAAAAAGTACCGCTTGGTGACACTGGGGTCATCAATGTTGCAACCTTGGCCATCTCTGGTTGATTGAGGATGTTTAGCTGTTGAGGAGTGTGTAAAAGTTTTCAGTCAAGTTTTGGTGGCTGCTTGCTTTTGTTTTGCGTGAATAAGAGCTTCAAAAGCACGGAGGAGAGCGGGTTAAAGAGTGAAAGCTTTTAAACCCAATTAAATTGGCTTTTAAAAGTCTCAAATCTTTAGACAGTAATCCTCACCCTCTTAGTCATTACTGTCCGTGTGGTCGGAAAAACTCCAGGTGAAATCCATAATTACAGTATAACTCTTTAACCAATCAGCTTGGTAAACCAAACACTGAGTTCACATTACTTATGTAGCTTTGTCTTTCATTTTTAAGCTGAAAAGGGTTCATTTTTGGGGTCTGGCTTACAGCTGCTGAGCTCCGATGATCACCAGTTTATCCCCACCCTCAGATCTAAGCTGATCTGTTTTTCATTAGCTGTGCAGCTTAAGTGCGTCTGAGGCCTGTTTCACTCAAGCTCTGACCTGTTTCAGCTGCTCACAAATGGAGCAATGTGATCCAAGTTTTGTGAAATCGTCTGTAGATTAGCAGGATTTAGGAAATTGTGCGGTTTACACCAGCAACAGTGCAGTATTGTGCTTGAAAGTTTTTGTTCTTGCAGTGATGCATCATACTTTTGTACACAATTCAATCAGACTAACAAAAAAGACAGAGTGAATCATACACTGTGGTACTGCAGCTCTACCTCAGTTTAGTAAGTTAACGCACCTCTGATGTCTTTTTCAATCGTCCTTTGAGGATAGAAGTAACTGCCGCCTGGATCGTACTCTCAGGTATGAAGCACTTAATGGTCTATGTGCCCTAACTGGTTTAGATACAATCCAGTACACATATGAAAACTTTAAAGGTCCTGTAAAAGAGACTAATTATCAGTTTTGGAAATCTTCAGGCTGTTAAAAACATTGTCGCTGTTAGCCAGGTCTCAAACCGTGCCTTTTTGCCTCTGGAAAGTAAGGTTGACATGCATGTTGAGAAAGCACTGCTCATTCACATTAAAGCTCCTGTGAGAGACTTTCAATTTGCATCTATTTTGTCCCCCTCCTATGGACAAACATTCTTTGCTTAACTTATAATGTCTGACAAAAATCTCATCCTCATGGTCAATCATTTATTGTTGACTTTAATGTATTAAAGTTTAAAACTGCTGTTTCTTATGATGCCTTGCTGACACCTACGAACAATAACAAACAATCTTCTAACTTACAGTCTTGTTTGCTTCTATATATCATAAAAAAGACTTCAATATAAATTTCTGTCTATTTTGACAACATTAAAAACTAATCACAGGAGCTTTAAGCTTATTATTATTATTATTATTATTAGTTTGTATAAAAAATAACTGACGGTGAAAAGAACAAACATGTATATATGTGAAAAACTTCTGCATTTACAGACCTCAGACCCAGATGATTTCTTTACGTGTGAACTCTACCTTGTGTGGACTCAGAGAGAAAGCTACATTGACAGCATCCACAGTCATCATTTCGGTCCTCAGTTAAAACTGTGTGCTCATTTTGTGTGTATGCGTGTGTGTGAGAGATAGAGCACAGAGACAAAGACAGGAGGGTTGTGAGCAAGTGTGCGTGTATGTGTGTGCGTAGATGTGTGTGTTGCACAGCAGGACACATGCCTTGTGTTAAGTGGCTGAGTGAGTCCCTTGTGACTCCTGTGTTCACTGGTTTATTCCCCCGCTGTCACCTCACTTTGCTTCCACCTCACCTCATGACCTTCCTCCTCTTCCTCTTCCTCCCCTTTCTCCCTCTCACCTTTCCTTGTCCTCTTTCACCCTCACCTTTGTTCTCTGTTTCCTTACCCTGCTTCGACACTCTCCTTTTGAACCCTTGCTTGTTTGTGTGGCTCCGCTAACAAACCCCCCGCACCCTGCTAATGGGGATGCCCTGCAGCAGCCTCTCAGCTGCTCATAAATAAAACACAAGCTCACCTTTCTGCCCTGAAATATTTTTGACTGGATGAACTTTTAATCTTGATGAATTAGAAATGAGACAGGCTTGGATTCAAAATGAGAAACATTTCTTCTCACTTGTCAAATATGTCTCGTCCCTTATTCACCCTCTATACGTTTGCTGCATTATAAATACATCTTGGAGGTTAGACACATACTGTATTTTCAGACTTTTTAAATGATTCCTGGAATGTTTAACCTAGAAATTGTAATATAGTCTCATTTTCTTTTTGTGTTTTTGTACACTGTGTATCAGTGAGTTTCTAATTTCTTCTGATTATATGTACAATATGTACGATTCTTGTGCAATACGAGACGATGCGGTACAATATGATACAATACAGATTCCACTTTAATGTGGTTGTGTGTCTTTGACCAATTTTACAGTCTACACACTGAGAAAAAAAATCTGTGTGTCTCTATTTGAATTTGTGAAATGTGGATGTGACATTACTACATATGCTCCGATAGTGGAAAACACTGACTTTATTAAGTTTTTTTAACGAGTGGCCAATTTTTTCCCCTTGGGTAACAAATTGAATTTATTTAGCATGAGATGGAGATCCACTCTAAATTTGATAGTTCTTACATGTTATCCAAGCAGTAACTCAGGGCTGTAAAAGCACTTTTGGACACATTCACACTCCTGGCCCTGTAATGTAAATGAGACACAATCAAACTGAAAAAGGCCGCCTCTTCTGGCACCACTAAATGTCCTCACAGCTCCCTTTAGGAGTCCCATATGAGATCTAAGTTAGTTTCCTGCTCAATGAGGCTCACATGAGTCATTGCAAGTCCTTCTCTTCCCCGCTTATTGCTCCTTATGACTCACATTACCAAGAACAAACAACAACAACGTCAATGATGCATAAAGTCTCCATATTGACAAACACAAGCATCTTAAGCAGCTGGAAAGAGACATGGAGAGGAAGAGAAAAAGGGGGATGGTGGAGTGTAATTATCTGTGAAAAGCAAATGCTGTCATCTGCATATTGAGTGAATCTGAGTGTCCTACAAGTTTAAGAGTGGGTATATTCTCGTGTGTGTGCGTGTGTGTGTGTGTGTGTGTGTGTGTGTGTGTGTGTGTGTGTGTGTGTGTGTGTGTGTGTGTGTGTGTGTGCAGTGCCTTCACTGTGCAAGCACGCAGCATGTGGCTGCTCAAGATCCAGACCCTTGGAAATATCTTTTTACTGAGCAATGGTATTTAGGGGTGGGGGAAGGATTATCCTGTACAGAGAGATGGAGGGTGGCAGTGAGGGAGGAGATGGCTGTGGGGCTGAGGTACCGTTAGAGTGTTTGTGTGTGTATGTGTGCATGTGTGCATGTGTGCATGCGCACTCTGCAGGAGGGTGTGTGTAAGGCAGCAAGGAAGATTGTCACTAGTAGGGGGTCGCATGGTAAAACGGCTTGGATTGCCAAGCCTGTCAAATCAGTGAGGCTGGGAGAGCCAGATAAAACTCTCCCCTTCCTCCTCCAATTTCTTTCCCCTTCCATTCAGTCCTCACTCATCCTTCTCTCCTTCACTCTCTGGCCTCCTTTCTGTTTCTTTATTTGGTGATAGAGGTGTAGTACTTAACATTGGTTTGGGTGTGGAGACTAATCTTAGGACCTTTTTTATGATTTTCATTTCTAGATCTAGATCCAGTAAGATACAATATGATGTAGGATACAATATGAAACCACATAAGAAATGACAGGATACCATACAAAACGATATGATGCAATACTTCACGATATATTATGATAAGATATGATACATCATGATACAATATGGTATGATACAGCATGTCACAATATATCAGGACACATTAGGATACCTCACGATATATGATACGATATGATATGATATTACCTGATACATTTGGATGTGATACGATCCATCACAGTATGTCATTGATACCACATGATACATCAAGATATGATGCGATATGATATGACATAATACAATACGGCGTGACACAATAAGTCATGAAGTATTTGGATACATCAGGATATGTTACGAAGCGATATAATACATGCGGATATGATATACAACATCATTGACAATACGTCAAGATACATCAGGATGTCATGATGCACCACGATACAATATGATCTATCACAGTACAATGCATCACAATACGATATGATATAATACATCATGATACAATAAGTCCTGATAGGATATGATGTATCATGTGTTGCAATATGATATAAGTCATGATACATCATGATATGTCACAAAACAATATGAAACATTATAGCACGACATGGAACAATGCAATTTTATATCAAACAATAAATTGCAATACATTTTATTCTCACTTTCCAGCTTTAAAACAGTCTTATATACTTAATTAGATATTTAAAGGCCATAGTCAATATTATATCCTTGTGATACCAGAAAAGCAACGAGTTTCAGATAAATTACAGTATCAACTTGAATAAAAGCCAGTTTTTTTTCCCTTGAACCACAGCTGACATTCAGGAATTTGTGACAAAACCCTCTTAGGTAGACACTTCATACAACACAACCACTGTTTTGAACTGAGCACAATTTATGGCAAATTGCAAACCTGGGAGCAATTTAGCATTAGAAACACTGTGGTGGACACTAAAATTAACACTCTTTTAAAATTGCGATACTATGGGGCACCGATGGCCTACTGGTCCAAGAGCCTGATCTACTAAAGGTTTGCGTGTTCAAAAACACGTGCAAACTTGATAGGGCATGCAAAGTTGATCTATTAACCGGGTGCTGTAAGGATTGCATCTGTCAAATGAGCAAAACAGCATGCACAATCGATGTAGCGTGTTTGCCTTCATGAATATACAGAATGTAAGTAGATCATCAGAACGTGCAAAATTCTGTGAGGAGCAGATGCAAATGAAATCATTTAGCACCTGCAATGTAATTTATCAAATCCAGAAAGCGTTTGTGCAAACTGTGCACAAACGTGCAAACTGGCACAGCGCTACACACAAATGGCTACGGTCATTGCGGGAAGAAGGAGGCAAAAGTGTAATGATAGATGACGGACAGAGAGAGAGACTTCCGTGTGTGTGTCAACATATTTGGACTGTCAGAAATAAAAATAGTAGAGTGATAGCAAGGGTAATGTCATTTTTGAGCTGCTGGGTGACTTAGGGCTGATTTGAAGCCAGTCACAAAAATGATCCATGTCACATCTCCTACTGAAAAACTCCTCGTAACACTGCATTTTCCTGCGTCTGGATCATTCCCGCACACCATCACAGTTAGCACGTCTCCTAGAGTAGTATTTCTGGTCTGCTGTCCCAAGTGTTGAATGCTATGTCACAAGGATTGGCAAGTATATCCAGTTCCTACGCACTCTGGACACAGTAAATGATACAAAACATGCTAAGTCTTGGGGTTCTGTTGTGTCTTGGAGACTGAGTGCTTGGGAGCTCCGAGTCTAAAAGAGTATTTGAATTTTCTAGTAAATGACAGTTTTGATAAATAATTAGGTCAAACACATAACAGTCAAAAAATGTATCTCTTTGTCTTATTCATTTTCAATTGTTTTAATCCTTTTTTTTATTTCTAATATATTTTCTTGCATCCGTAAAGCTTTGAATTGCCTTGTGTATGAATGGTGCTATACAAATAAACTTGTCTTGCCTTTTTTGGAGTAGCTGGCGTGCCAAAAATGACAATAGGTGCAACTTCATGGCTTCAAACTTCATTTTTTGTCCACGACCACCGTGCTCTCACAAACTCTCCATGGTGACAGCCGGTAGCTTTTACACCTGTTATCAATTGCACACACAATGATAGTAGATCACCTGCAACACGCCCACTGATCGCACATGCAATTTTTTAGTTTGCATAAGTAATTTAGCACCCCTTATTTGGGATCTTAGTGGATCAGGCCCAAAGTATGCCGTAACAAAAGACTCTGACATACTGCCATTCTAAGTTGTTCTGCCTCTGATCCACCATCAGAGTTAGTAACAGGGGGCAGAGCTGAAGGGCGGCATAGCAAAGTGTTGGAGCAGACAGGGCGTAACAGCACTGTGTGTGTAGGTGCAAATCTGACTTTGTGTGTATCCCACTGTTATCGCTGTATGTTTACAAGCCAGGCCTCTAAGAAAATAAATTGGGACACCAATAT
This sequence comes from Xyrichtys novacula, assembly GCA_962446985.1. Taxonomy (NCBI): domain Eukaryota; kingdom Metazoa; phylum Chordata; class Actinopteri; order Labriformes; family Labridae; genus Xyrichtys; species Xyrichtys novacula. The sequence continues at coordinate 26,593,999 of OY660875.1, forward strand.
TATGCTGTAGTAGAGTTCAGTGTGTAAATACAATGGTGATGAGATGGCAGATGTTGCAAATTCATTGAATAAAAGAAATCAAAAACATACGTACAGCCAATGTCATTTCAGCTTTTCTTTATTGGTTGGCTCCTGTATCTCTCTCTTTCTCTGTCTGTATTTCTGTCTGTCTCTCTGTCTCTCTCTCTCTTTCTCTCTGTCTCTTTCTTTCTGGCTCTGACCTTTGTCGAAGTCTGTCCATCTTTTACCCATCAGCCCCCTGCCGCTTTTCAAATTAGACTCTTTGAAAAAAAAAACTGTCTGTGCAGCCCAGCGGCCCACACCCACCAGGCTTTCACTCTCTCATCATTTTATTCACTCACACATGCATAATACATACACCCCCCCACACACACACACATACACACACACACCCTGAAACACCTCCCCCTTCATTCCCCTTCTCCTCCTTCTCGTTGCATCTTCAGTCGTGCTGGTACGCTCTGAGATCTGGGTCAGCCATATCACACACCAAACTGTGCATGCTATATAGCCTCTTTGGTGTGTGTTTAATATGTGTATAAGCTGGCTAGTGTGTGTGTGTGTGTGTGTGTGTGTGTGTGTGTGTGTGTGTGTGTGTGTGTGTTTGAGTGAGTGAAGGGTGTGTGCTGAGCAACGTGGGGATTCAACTGTTGTTGTTTTATCACAAAGTGTGCAGAGGGAGTCTGATTAAGGAACCCAGTCTTATCAAGGGAATGTGTGTGTGTGTGTGTTTGCAGGGCGCTTTTTTGTGTGTTTTAAAGTTTATGAATATTAATATTATGTGTGTGGGGGAGTTGAATAGAGAAGCGAAGCATGCTGGGAGTATTTGTAAATTTTGCACTAATTTAAAGGGGTGTTGACCCAATTGTATGAACTCAAACTAATGTCTGCATGTGAGGGGTGTGTACTTTAGCATGTGTGTGTGTGTTTGCACCTGGCTCAAGCCAATTATGTTATGAGCCTTGTGGTGCTTGGTCATTACTGTGAAATCATGGGTTTGATCGAGTTTAGGGGTCAATGCTGTTTATTTATGGTTGGAAAAAGGATGCAGGAGCTAACGCACTCATGCATTTATCACTCTGTTACTTCTTTCATCAACATTAGCAGAGCTGTGGCACCTCCACTCATCTGGGAATTGATGATTATCTACATACTTTACATGAATGTTAGTTTGAGTAAAACTGATGGCTGTATAATAGTTGCATCTTCCTCTATCCCCTCTTTAAACCCAATGCAGTCTTGGCAGATGACTGTCTTACATGAGTCTGGTTCTACTCAAGGTTTCTGCCTGTTAAAGGAAGTTTGCCCTCTCCTCTGTAACCTGCATGTGGTTGAAGATGAGTGTGTCCGACCTTAGGAGATGGGGCTCAATCTGATCCTCTCTTTACATTAGGTCTTTGTAAGTAGATCCTGGTCTAGACCAGCTTTGGGATAACACATGTTGTGAATTGGTGCTTTATAAATTAAGATTTACTGTGTCCTTTAAACAGCCCACAGGAGGAAAGTGTTGTTTGAGTTCAGCTTCAGGGGTCCCACACACTCACACTGAGCTTAATTCACACCATCCCCACCTTGCTGCCTTCATCCTAACACACACACACACACACACACACACACACACACACACACACACACACACACACACACACACACAGACATAACATATGTGGCCTCTCTCACAGTGACAGTGACCCCGACAGCTTGGCCTGACAGTGAGAGGAGACTGACCCGTCAGAGCGGATTTAACCCAACTGTCAGTGAGTGTGTGTTAGTGTGTTTGTGTGCGTCTGTATGTGTCTATGTGCCATATTGGGGTAGGGGGGCTCTATGCTGGAGGATTAGGGCGCATCCTTTCTGACACATTGGCAGGGTCAGAAGCTCGGGGGCAGCATGCACCATCGATTTGTTTCCTTTTTTGGGTTAATTCTGTGGTTTGACCGTCGCGCTCATGTGCGTGTGAGCGTCTGGAGCGAGGGCAAGCCGACAGATGGAGGCAAGCAAGTTGTGTCTGGTCAATATCATCACGGCCCAGCGAGCCCAAATATTATCTGGGTCCTGATCTCTATTTTTTCTGGGTTACACAATGTAAACAAAGAGAAAAAATAAACACGACAGAGGAGGGGTAAAAGCAGATGGTGTTGATGAAAAAGAGGGGAGAATCATCCCGATGTACCAGCATCACCAGGCAAGTGTGCTTGGGCTCCTGCTGCTAGCTAACCATGGCAACGATTGTTTGGATCTCTCACCTGGACTGTAACCACCAGGGAATGATTATTAGTAAAGTGGGGAGGATGGAAAAAAGAGAGGAAGAGTGGGAGAATAAGGGTGGAGGTGCTTCCAGATGATGACACAGTTGGTGTGTTGTTTGGCCAAACGCTGCCCTACAGTGACAGTAATGAAGCGAGCTGGCTGCTGGTGGGGGTTTATCTTCTTTTTTTTTTTTTGGCTAAAGTGGGCGATTAGTCTGATAGGTGTCTTGACACAGACACACAGCCAGACAGTGAAACATGGCAGCCTCCTGAGCAAGGACCCGCTGGTTCTACAATACAAAAGACTTTTTCTGAGTCACAAGAAATGAAACTATTAATTTAAACACACTTCTGCAGAATAAATTCAATTTCTTTGAAAAACTGCAGCAAAATATCACATAAATACCTCAGAAAATGCTGTATCATGGCAGTTTTAGGAATGGGTGCATTTCTGTTTACACACAAAGCAGCTTGAAGCCTAAAAAAACACCTTTAAAGTTTGTGTAAATGTATAAACACAAAGGGAAGGTTTTCTGTCACTTAATTAATGCTTTGTGCAAACTGTTGGATTTTTTGCAAAGTTGCACGACTCTTTGATTGAAATATTTGTAAGTTGTATAGGAACTGACCCAGCAAGTGGAACAGAAAGCACCAAATGGACAGAGTCCTGCAGTGACCACAAATTAGACAGAAACTCTGACTCACTGAGAGAAAAGGAAATGCGCATGTATGCACACACACACACACACACACACACACACACACACACACACACACACACTTACACATTGGGATGTAGACCAACAAATTACACCCTAATCACTGCATCTGCTCCGTGACTGTTATAGCTGAGCTCCACTGGCGGTGTTTCTCTCTTCCTTTCTTTCTTTTTCTCTTCTTTCTCCCTGTGAGCAAATATCCCACTGACTCTCCAGACTGGCTCAGTGCACAGCCCAAACACACACACACGCACACACACACACTAATGTACACATGCATATTCACACACAGTCACATCATTCTCCCACACCACAGCACAGACTTATTCCCTTGAATTCACAAAAACAAACTCTACTCTGCCTTTTCCTACACACACACACACACACACACACACACACAAACACAGAATTGCACAGACTGATTTGCTCACATACCTTAAAACCAAAACAAAATTTTGTCTTGTTGCAGTCAGTTACACACACATATGCACACACACTAGTTGACAATGTAGACACAGCATTGCATTATCAGACACATGGAAAAAAACAGGTCTGCTAAACTGTCCTCCAAAATCCTCATGAATACTCACACACATGGACACACACTTGTAGATACAAAATCATGCATGCAACAACATTTACTCTTCCTCATTTTTTTCTCTCTCACAAGTTTACACGCACATACATACAAACTAGCACCCAAGCATACACACAAACTACAACATGCACAATCTTTGCCGCCCTTTCATTTTTGCGTTCACTCACACACACACACACACACACACACACACACACACTTTTGCAGACAGGGCTTCTCACGAACAAGAAGTGCACACAAACTCGTACAAGCATTGATGCACAGACTACACTTTGAACACACTCACTCTTTCACTCTTTGCATTCCATCACTTATGCATACACACGCTTGACCTTGCCTCAAATTAACACACACACCAACTCACACACACACATACACACACAACTACTTCCTCTGCATAAACAGAATCACAAATATGCATGCACTAAAGTTTTTTTGCATTTACACACAAAATATTCACAAGGCCACACTTGCAGACTCTGCCTAACATTAACATTACACCAGCACACACACACACACACACACACACACACACACACACACAATTGATGACATGAGGTGCCTGGCGGGGGGCGGTTTTGATTGACCAAGTGCTTTATGACTCTGAAATGGCTTCATTGCCTTCCTACTTAACCCACACACACCACCCACTTCCTCTTTGTCTCACACACACACACACACACACACACACACACACACACACACACACACACACACACACACACACACACACAGTCCTCAAGTCCTCAGGCTTTGTCAGAGACTGGGAATTAATGAGAGCCATCTCTAACCACACACACTCTCTCATTGCCACCCAGCTTGCGATGTGAGCTCCCTCCTCTAGTCTGGGACTTATCAAGGTCACCCCACAAATCAAAACCAGAGTCCGTCCCTCCACAGCTGTGTTGTTTTCCCCCTTCACCTTGATTTGTTCCTTAAACTTTGGGAGGGGGCCAGAGCTGTAGGAAGCAGATCGATACTGGAGATTGGACTGATTGATTTTAACTGGCAGAACACCAGAAGGAAGGGGGGCACAGGAGGTGAACACCATCAGAATGATGAGACGAGAGTTTGACAGATATTAGAGTTTGATGATCGAGGCACAGTTCGACAAGGGTACAAAAGCATGCATTACACCCTCCTTTGAAATGTCTAACCTCAACTGATAGCATGCGATAAAATTATACTTTTGCCAAATCCTTTATGACAAGTACTGAAGTTTACAAATGACGACAGTGAGTCAGGTGGTGTCTAATACATCCAACATGCGTGCCAAAGCAGAGCGAATCACTGTCGACTGAGTTAGCACAGTTTGCCAAATCTATCCATAACGTTGCGGAAACAAAACTCAAGCCCAAATTACATACCTGGCTGTCACTGCTATGCCAGCTACCAGCACTAGATCAGACCACTGCACTTACTGGCCTCATCCAACCTCCTATATCAAACTTAAGCCCAAGGGGCATATTTCCTCAAGTGCAAGGAAGATATAGAGTCCTCACCATTTCTTGTACCTCATCTTGGATCCCTATTGCCAAAGTATTTATGACCATTTTCAGACCAGAAACAGCGCTGTCCAGCTGTCTGGTTTGAAAATGGCCCTAGAGTCATACTTGAGCACCCATGCCATAGAGGACACAGCTTTCACCTCATGTGCGATGGATGACGGTCCATTTACAGGAGCTGCAAACTGTTTCTTTATTTGCACAAGGTAATCTTGAGACTCAGCAAGAGTACCTGCTGATTTTGGCACATTTCAGGGTTGTTTGAGGAGTAGGTTTGGAGGGTATTCTTGTAAGTAACTTCACCTTTACAGCAGAGCATAATGACGGCATTAAAGAGGGAAAACAGCAAAAATTGTGATGGTTGTCAGACTGCTTTCTGTCTGCACTCTACATGTTGTAAACCAGTTAAACAGGTGAAACCTAATTGAAATACTTATGCCTCTTCTTGATTTCATTTATACAGTTACTCCTAGTTGATCACCAGCTAAATGCACACTAATTTTACATGCGGTTTGTTGAACTGTCCATGCGATGTTGAGACTGAGTTAATCTGGCCCTCTGACATCCATGTAAAGGTGTTTCTACCCTGATACGAGTGTGAGACTTGTGTTGAGATTTGCACCAACTCTTTTACTGTGAATAAAACTAAAATTAGGTCCTCACCTGCAGGTCTAGGCCAGAGAACAAGTGGTATCATGTTGACACAAACTACAGTTAACTGCATGTGTGTGCACGTGTGTGTGTATGTGTATGTGTGTATGTATGTGTGTGCGTCTCACCGCCTCCCTCCATCTGGCTTTCACCAGGAGTTCTTGTCACCTCTGAGCTGCTGAAGTGTGATGGCCTTGACAGTGTGTATGTTTGTGTATGAGCGTGCATCAGTATGTTTTTGTGCGCTTGTTTGTGTGTGTGCGTGTGCTTGTTTTATTGTGTGTGTGTGTGTACGTGTGCTGGTGTCACTGTGAACCTTCACCCTGACAGTGCGAGCAGCTGCCAGGCTGATGAACTTCTACCCCGAGGTTTCACAAACACAATTAACACTGACCTCCTGCCCAGCTCTTTAAACAGCTTGACATCCTGGAAATAGACCAAACTAAACACCTGTGGGAACACGTCACTGTTTTAGTCTTCATGTTCTGGACTCACAGGGACCTGCAGTTTGAAAAAATGCACTTCTTCCCAAATAAAACTGCATTTCCAAATTAGTTTCAATTTTTGAGACTGGAGGTTTTACTAATAATGATTATTTCTTGGAAAATGTGTGTGTTGAGTCTGGCGCCCCCTGTGGACAACATTATACCCCACATATTAAAGTAGTGGTATGCTGCTAACCCCTATAGCTTTTCATACTCTTCATATTCTATGGGATGGTTCTCTCTCAGATGATGAAACAAGTTAGCTGTCTGGCTGACATGACAACCAACTCCTTCCGGACATAGTCTGCTGGTTGTCGTCTTTTGAGCAGTTTTCATCTGATTGTCATTACAAAGTCAAATACTGAAAGTAAATACAGGGCTGTTTCTTCAGGCGTTCGGCTGACACCTACCCCCCTCCTACTGGTTTCAAGCATTCAAAATTACATCATATAAACTAGCAATCTTGTTGCTAATGGTCTTGTTTTTTTATTTGTCATTAAAAGGTATCAAAATGAGTTTAAGCCTATTTCGAGAAACTCAAAAAATCTTCACAGGAGCTTTAAGTCATTAAAAATTCTCCACGAGCCGGGCTATGACAACATCTAGCAATTAAATGTGAAGCCGCTGATACCAAGGCTGGAGTTTGTGTTTCATCCCTCGGCGCTGTTTGTACAGTTATTTTTAACTGCAGCCATGCAGACAGCTATGCTAGCTTTGCTTGTAGTGATGTGTGAACTCTGCAAAGCTTGTACAGAAAGGGCTTTCGAGGATTCTGCTCTCTCAACTTGTACTTAAGTGTTTTTGCAAAATGAGTGACAAACTCAATATTGTTTTTTTGCACATAAGTTATCACCTTGCATTAATCTGACAGTGATGCGACAGCAGAGCAGCATTCAGCTCACCTTAAATCACCTTCCCGTAGTTAAAAATAAACTCCTGCTGATGATGAGTCTGATCTGACTGTCCGGTAACTTTTGCGACAGCTGATGTCAAACTAAATCTCCCTTACAGCAGAATCGTCCACTAACAGGTGAGGCTGCAGAACTTCCTGAGTGAAGATAATCATGGTAATGAAGCTTAAAAGTTTGGATTGTCTGAAGTCTGAGTCTATGACTCCGCTCCAAGTGAACTGCTTGAGTTTATGTGTGTGTGGGTGTGTGTATAAGAGTGTGAGTGAGATGTGTAGGCTCATTGGCAGCACTGTTGGACCTGAGGACCCATCAGCAGAACGCACGACTGTCTGTCTGCCTCACTTTTGATGTCTGAATGTGAAGGTTTCTCTGATAGTCACACACATACATTAATAAATAAATGCACGCGCAAGCCACCGGTTTTGCCATTTTGGCAAATTTGGGGATTTTCGTAGAGTGACAGATTGATGGAAAGGGAATGACTTTTTGTGTTTGTGTGTGTGTCTGTGTGTGTGTCCCTGGTTCAGTGCGCTTCAGAGGACGTATGCACTCTGCTCATAAATAAAGCCCATGCATTATTCACGGCTGCTCCTCCAGCTAATGCCCCTTAATGTGCCCAAACAGCCATAATGTACTCTGCTACCAAGGTGGCATAGACCCCCCAATACACAATTATGTACTCACACACACACACACACACACACGCACTTACACACACTCGCCTGTGGATTTGACACAATATCTTTGTCAGAGTCGTTCTCTGGCTCTTATCTCGCTCTCAAATTGTCGCATGTTCCTAATTTTCTACCAAAAATCCATTTAACTTCTGATCCTCTTTGCTCTCATTCACGCTGTCTCGCCATATTTGCATCAGATTACGTCCCTAATTCGCCACCATCACTGTCTCCCTTCCCCTCTCCTCCCCCATGCACCTCCTCACTTTCAGAGAATATGTCTAAGTAGAGTTTTTAAAAACCTACATCTCTTCCTCTCTGCAGGCCCCAGGGTGCTGGCTTTCAGCAGAATTAAGGATTTTGTCTTAACGTGGATTTATAGCTGTGAATCTCTGTAAGAGCATAATCTTAATCTGTTTTTGGGGGGAAATTAATCTGATTCCATTTAGAGGTAAATACCAAACAGTGTGAAGGGGAGAAAGAAGCTCTGAAAGACCATGAAATCACTTTGAGGAGGAAAGTTTACACTGCTGCTTTGCTTGTCTGCATTTTATCGACAGTATTTTATGTCCCAATCACTTTGTAATTGATTTAACCTCTTCGCCATCTCTGGTTTTAATTGCTTTGGCGGTTTGGGATCCTCTTTTACTGAGCACTTTAACTCTTCTTGATTGTCCTATAACTCTGGTTTATTCTTTTAATTTGTAATAAGAAGTGATGCATGTATGAGGCATTGTTTGATTTCTCCCTGGAGGCCCTAAGAGGGGCGCTCTGAGAAATTAGCGTGTTTTATTTCAACCATCTCAAACATTTTGTAAAAACCACTTAGTGTTAATTGCCCCATTCAGCAATGATGTCAAGTGGCACTGGAGGTTTCATCACTTTTGGGATACGAAAATCTGTGTAAAATTAGGGTCAAATTTTCCAGCTTTACAGGGTCAGATGCACGTTTTAAAGTATTTGTTACTGTCAAACAATACTTTTTTGGCAGGTCTCTGTTCTGAGAGCTCCCTGTCCTTCTAGCTGCAGCAGTGGGAGCACACTTCCCTTTAATTTCATGTGCATAGATGAAAAGCTAAGGCAGGGAGAGCAGCATCAAAGACCCTAACGACCAGAACAGAGCTGTTTGATGAGAATAAAATCAGACGTTGCACGAATGAAGTAGCTGGAGTAGTGCTTTGTCAGTTTGATATGAACCTTTTACTTTTGACTTGTCAGCTAAACCACATATACTCCATTTTCAAATCAATAAATTATCTTCAAATTAAAAATTTTCTGTCGTTCATAGCTTCAGTTTGCAGCCGGGTAATAAGCATGACAATGCACGTTGATGAGCAGATGATTATTTTTAATAAATGCCCAACAGGGACGACAGGAGCCCAGTGATAAGGGTCTTGTCGTACCCTGAAGGGGTTCTAATTAGCATAATCATCTGCTCCCTGTATATTATCCCTACCTTGCCATGGTAATGTGCAAATCTTATTCTCCCCCTATTTTGCATTTGTAACTTTTGATGTTGTACTTCTTCATCTTCCCTAATTCAACCATTAAAGCGCTGAACAATCCCACTGCACACAACGTGGCATTGCACCGTGTCATGTGGCACCATGATTCGCCACATAACAAAAAGCGGGAATGTGCCGTGAGAGATGGTTTACCTCACTACTAAGAAACAATCGAACCAAGTGTTAACATGCATAATGACACAAACAACAGACGGCATAATCCACCTGTCTTCACTGGAATAGGTCATACCAGAACTTTACCTTCTGATGGAGATGTTCACACAAAGTACTTTGACCCTAAACAGACTTTCATTTGTCCAACAAAAGGAGACAGTCTTGCGCTTCGGCTTGAAGAACACTGCAGGATCGGTGCGTCACAGTGTAGGCAAGAATAGTAAGATCCAGCAGTAATTAGCAAGTAAACTGACGTTTCGACACTACACGTGTCTTGACTCTGAGGAGGACACCTGTACGTCAGTTACTTTGCTAATAAAACTGCTTAAACGCATTATGTGCTCTGGATCTTTCCTCTTCAGACTTTTATTTGTGTTTATGCTTATAACTTCTTCTGGTTGCCTCCTAGTGGCCAAAAAACCTGTCTATTATTGGACATATCTTTGTTCTGGGGAGTTTGTGGCTTATTTAAAACCATTAAGCCAATTCTGAATACACCTTTGAGTATGATTCATAGAGTGATCCCTTTGTTCTTCAGATGATCCACATCTCAGTGTAACATTAACTTCTCACATGATACTGATTGCTCACTGTTTGTTTTTAGACACACAAAACACACACCCCTCGTTCAGCGCACATACACACAAACACAAAAGACAATGAATCCATTCATCCCTCAGCTCTCTTTCTCTCCTCCTCCTCCTCCTCTTCGTCTGCTCACATCAGCTCTTTAAAAACACGCTGAAGGTCAAAAACACAAAACACAGCATGTCTGTCCCCCTGCAGCCTCTCTGACCTGGATCTGCTCGGCTTGTTTCGTCTCTTTACAGCCCGTCTGAGCACCTCAGACACTCAAGAGGAAAAGTAAAGAGAGGAGAGGTACCGTTGATCATGCTGCAGACCCACTTTACCGATTACTCAGGAGGGAGTGTCGAGATAAGTGCTGCGGCTTCGTTTTAGCTCTAATGTTAATGTTCACAGTTCGGTTAAATCATGCTGTAAATTAGTAGACAACACGTCTGCAAGATGATTGATTTTTTTTTTTATCTGTTGCCAGATAACCTTTTTTTGCAGTGATTTAAAGGGAGGTATCCAATTCACCATAATGCCAAAATTTGCACATCAAAAGAGGACTTTCGATTTTTGGTATTTGCTCGGAGACCAAATTAGACAATGACAATGAAACTTTTCTGCCTTGTAAAAGACTAAGTGTGCCTTACAAAACTAAGACAAACTCAACAAAACAAATATAAAAAATACATATATACAGTATATTGGGATTTTTACAACAGTATAGTTAGGATTTAGTCAAACTTGGACTTAGCATGACTATCATCTAATTAATAAAACTATATGTATACACCAGAAAAAAAACTCAAATGAAGATGATGAGACTGAATGGAGCAAGACAGATTTCCACACTTGACTCTGGTTGTAAAATTGGAAAGTTTGGACAGGATCAAACTATTGTGTGTGGTTTGGAAAAGTATGCCACTAGTATGAAAACCTTTAATATGCGATAAATATGAGTTAACCAACCTTTAACATGCCATTACTTAGAACATAATTTTTTGTTGCATTGTATTGAGTCGTACTACATGACACTACAACTCTGTTATATTTTGTTGCATTACATAATGCGTTAATTTATTTTATGTTGCAATGAACAACATAATGTTACATTGTGTTACATTATGGTACAAAAGGTTATGTTACGCTACCATTGATGTTGTGTTACATTTTCTTGCATAACATAATGCCATGTCATGTTACGTTACATTGCATTACGTCACAACATTACAATAAGATATATGGCGTTACCAAAGTTACGTCACGTTATCCTAATTCATTTCCCCGCCATTGACAAGTCAAGTTACCCTAAGTTAAGTTACCTTATGTTTAAACCAGTAAGACTGGTTTGTGCTCAAGTCCTCTTTTTTCTGTACAGCTCCATTTTTCAAAGTTATTAGGGGGTTCATGTTTTTCTATGATTGACACTTGATAAAGCCTATGGGCGTACAAGGATTGCGTAGCTCACCCGAGGGATACGATGTTTGAGCTGAGTGTCATCGCAGTGACTCCTAGCGACTCTCCCGCTGAATGCGTACATCGCTACTGCGCAAGTGGTGGTTTCGGTAAATGGAGAAAAACGCGGAATTACCGAGAGCTTTCTGGCTTCAAATCCGTATACAGGTGGGAGGCAGAACCAAGTTGTCCATAGTATAAAAACGGTCTATGGTTACAGCACACTAGGATTTGTTGCGTAACATCCAGCTATGGGATGTTTACCTTCGGTTACATTGTGTTACCCTTAGTTACCTTACCTTATGTTCTGTTACCGTAGATAATTGCTACGTCAAATTTTCTTATGTTTTGTTACGTAAAGTTACAATATGTTACAAGACATGACAATACATTATGTTGCATGATATTAGGTTAGGTTGCAGACAAAAACTACTTGACTTTGTTAGGTACCAACCTAGCCAAGTCCAAAATGGTAATAGACTTAATAATGTCTTCTTGTGCACACCATACACGTTACAACACATCTGAGACACAAACTAATGCTTAATGCGAGCATCCAAAACCACATGCTGGTTTCAGAAAGAAAGATTGATGTGAAGTTCAAATATCTACTCATGTTCATATTTACAAGTGCTTTAGACTGCAAGACCGGTAGTCAATCTGGTGACTCTGAACTGAGTCTACGTTTTCTGCAAATATCTCTGCAGCATGCTGTTAAACATTTATCTTACACTTACCCTGAAGCATGTTTAAGGCATAAGTAAGAACAATACTGAAGTAACCAGTCCAACTCTGATTGATTCTTCCAAAGCTCGATATCAATTTCAGTCTCTTTTACTAAACCTTTTTTAGACTCCTAGTCTCATGGAATAAATACACCTAAATTACTCATTTTAAATCTTTGTTGGTGTAAAACCTCAGCTAGCCACAAAAGTCATCAAATCTGTCTCGTGTCTCGTGTGCACGAGTCCTAGAATCTCCTTAGTTTAAGTCTCTGAGATGTTCAGAAGTGTTTTTATAAGATTGTAAAACTTTTCCTCTGTAGACCATCTTCTTTTCTCCTCTACATCACCCATAAAGTTTAAGTACAGCCAGCACAGATCGCAGCAAGTTCATTCACATTAATAAAGGAGCTTCACCTTGTTCGTTTTTCTCTACATGTAAAACCTAAAAGCACTAAAATGAAGCAGTTTTACTCCTACATCTACACTAGTGCTCACTTTAGATTGAAATAAAAATATAAGTGTAGGGACTTAAAGTGTTGAAAGAAAATGCAAACTGCTCACAGACAGAAAAAAACAACTACAACATTAAAGATATCTTACCTTATTTCAGTGTTTTCCTGATAATCTGCACCTCCTCCTCCTTCTTCTTCTATTATCTTCTCCTCTCCTCCTCCCCTACTCTCTCTCCTCAGTTTTTCTTCAGCTCTCCGGGCGTCGCTGAGGAGGTGTGTGTCTAGTCTCAAAGTGTGTGTGTGTGTGCATGAGTGTGAGTGTGTGTTAAGGCTGGTTAGAGAGCGACTCTGCTTTGTGCTGCCGACCTCAGTGAGCGTGTTGTTGCGACTGACTGAGTGACTGAGAGAGAGAGAGACAGAGGGAGAGAGAGAGAGAGAGAGAGATTAGTTCACACACAGACATCCCCACATCAGGGAAACACCCCCTCTCCTCCTTTTTTCTTCCCTTCCTCACAACAAATCTTCTTTTTCCTTTCCTCTAATCACCTTTTAAGGAAGACAACATTTTCCTTTCCTTCTTCCTCTCCTCCTTTTTCTTGATTCTGTTTTTCACCCCTTCTTTTGTTGTCTTTCCTTGTGCTCGTGCTTCATAAATAAGTTACTGAGATCTGCCACAAAACAGCACCACAGCAACAAAACAACTCAAATACCCTCTGATTTCCCTCTTAAATCAGTAAAAAGACACAATAATTCATCTGCACTTGGTGTTTTTTCTGCTTTTACATCCAGAAAAAGAGATTAAGCTAAAAAGTGAGACAGAAATTGGAGAGAGGGAGGAATATTAAAGTCTTTCAGATAATTTCAGAGACAAATCACTCGTTAATAATTATGTCTGACTCAGTCGTGCTCTGCAAAAGTTTCTGTTAAAGATTACAAAGTTGAATTTCACTTTTTTTCAGATTTAAAGGGCCATTTCAATTTAGACACTTTAATAAATGCCTTTCACAGCAAAAGAAGATATAAAAGAAGAGTTGTATTTTACAATCTTGATGTGGAGAGGACGACAAAAAGCTGCCCTGACGCTTTGTTTCCATTTGACTGGAGTTAATAAGTGTGTAGAGGCCCATTTTTTGCTCCCCTTAAAATCTAGAAAAAAGATTCATATGTTCACTCTCTCTCATGTGTCCTATGCGGTCTCCTCTTAAATACAAATGCTGATTAATAAAGAGAGGAGAGTCAAAAGTTTACTGTGACAGCGACAAATATGGCAACAACAGAGGAAACATTATTACTGTGTCTAAAAGGAAAGGGGCAAAATCCTAGTCAAAATTGGTCCGACACCAATGTCGGATATTAGACCTTCATTTTTTTTTTTTATTGTTGGATTATTGTCGGAAACTGTGATCAGGTCACTCTATTTATGTTTATACATTATTATATTTTATACCGTCTGAATCAAATAAACCAAAACCAAAGCTGTTTTTTCCTGTCTTTCCTGTTCTCCTTTTACCATTTTGAATCGATTATTGGAAAAGCCTTTCATTTTTTTAGTTTTGAACCTAAAACAAAAATTTTTTTTAAAAAGCCATGTGGCCAATTTCTTCTCCAATTCCATACTCTTTAAATCATTTTACATTTTGGTATGATGCGTAAAAAGCAGTAAGACTAGGCGGAAGTGAAGATATATAATTTTCAGAATAAAAGCCAAAATGATATCAAGTGTCCCCCTTGTTTTTGCTTCAAAATAAAACCACGGGACCTTTTCAAGTTCAACTTGAAACCGAACAGGAGAAAAGGAAAGTCGAGAAGATAAAAAAAACTGCTCTGATTTTAGTTTATTTGGTTTCAAACAGAAGTTAGAAAAACAGTTTTCTGGATGATGCATTGGTGGGTTGACATTCTCTGGCATGTATGCAGATCAGTCGGACTACAACTGCCCTAACCGCTCCTTGCATACTCCAGCGTTTTCATGCCAGACTTTAATCTGGAAGTTGAATTGCGAGACTGTGGTCTTAGAAAACCGGGTAGTAAACAAAACCTGGACAGACGAAGAAAGGACGGGCAGCAAGACCTGCTATCAAACCCCCTGACCTTCTGATTGGGGGACGACTGACTCCACTGAGCAACAGCCGGCTCTCAAAAATAAACATAAATAACTTCTTTACAAGCATTAAAAACGTTGCATCCATTAAAATGAAAGGACTTCATTACCAAGAAAATGACTCAATGAAAAGAGGTTTTTTAACACAGTGTTCAAAGTTCATGATCCAAATCACAGCCTGAACGTCTTGTGATAAAACGGATGCTGAGAACAAAGCAGAGCGCCTGACTGAACACTGACAGCTAATACACAAAGACAGCAATCAGTTTAACCTTCAGGAGCCCCCCACTCAGTTTGGTTTAAGCCCATCACAGCGATTACAGAATTTAGCTTTAGCCTCTCTGCTAATCTGCTCCAGATCCACATTAAACTGCTCCTCAGGAGGAGGAGCACGGGGTAAGGGGGTGGGGGGGTTGTGGGTTTACAATAACAGAAAGCAACACCTCCTGGAAGTATTTGGACTCGTTTGTTTTCAGCTCTGCACTTCAGCTCATGATGGTTAAATTGAACAAAGACTCAGGGTAAACTTCAGACTTTTAGCTTTAGCTCGACTCTGTTTACATTCACATCTAGGGACTGTAACCCTTTTTATTCATAACAACCCCAGGAGCAGGAGGGACTGTAAGTCTGTCTGCTCATCAAATATGGATGTAAACAAGCTCCAACAGCCTGGAGCTGAAAATTGGTACTTTAACCTCATGTTCAACTATGTCTCTCAAAATTAAATACTGTATACAGCAGGAAAAGCATCAGAGGAGCTTTTTTCTTTCTTTCTTTCTTTTTTTTCATTAAACAAAATCAGATCCTTTCTACTGTGCCGTATTTGTATTTGGTCTTTCTTACTGTCATTACTGCCTGGAGTAGAGTAAGAATTTTATACGTATGTTTCTGACTATTTACTATATTTTTGTCTAAAGTCTAAATGCTTCAAAACAAGATGAAGGTTTAGTTGGAGATGCATGGAGTATCCTCTCGCACCTCACATACAACTCTCTCTACTAATAAAAAGCAGCCCAGGACTTTTATTTTGGTAGATGACTTTTATTTTGGTGGCTAAACTTCTGACACCAAAAATTTCAAGGAGATGTATAAGTTTTGTTCATATGTGAATACAACTTATAACAATATATGATTCAAAATTCAATCTATACGGCATCTAGGCTCAAAGTGTATCCAAGAACTTAAGCAACATGGTGTTACATTTTGGATTGAATTCATAGAGTTATTTCATTGATTTATAGAATAAACCAGAGTGTACTGTGGTCTTTTCATGGCATTTGTTGACTTTAAGTGTAATAAAGTCTCCGCATTCATTCCTTAGGGTACCAGGATGATAACCTTCTTGACCAAAATTTAAAAAATAAGAGTCTTTCAACATAAAAAAAACATTTTTCGTGATATTTATATGGTGGCCCAAAGGGTCAAAGTGCACAAAAATTTCTTCAAACTGAAAAACACAAATAATTTCATGAAATGCAAAGACACATTTTTCTAAAAAGAACTTCAATATGTAATTTGACCCAAAAACTATTCCTCATATATATTCATATTTTATAATTTCAAAACATTTCACAGAAAACAAAAGCATCTTTAAATGTCCAATACGGAAACATTTACTTGATGCTTATCTCTATAATGCATTATAAATATATAATGCATTAAAAACGTGTTATAGCACTGTATAACTGTAGTTATAAACACTTATAAATGATCATAATGCTTTATAGCAAAAATCATAACACATTACAAAGCATTTTATCATGACTTACAAGGTCAGGTATTATAATGTGTTACAATTATTGCTATAAAGCATTGTGATTATTTATGAATGTTTATAACTATAGTTTTACAGTGCTATAACATGATGATAATGCATTATACATATATTTATAATATTTTATAGGCGTCAAGTATTACCTAAAGTACCTTTATATCAAATAAAGTACTCAATTTGAATTTTCAAAACTGATTAAACAATACTCATTAATCTTTTTCATCATAAAATATTTTGATTTTCTGCCAAAAATAATAATAAATTATTTTAATAAATATTAAGATACATAAAAACATTTAACAAAACGCTTAAGCTTTTCATAAAAAAGAAAAAATATTTCCACAAATAATGAAAAGCATTTATTGCTTCATGGAATATTCTAAAAGTTTTGAGTATTTTTGCAAAATATGTTACTTTTTAATTATTTTTTTTATTAAGAAAAAGTTTTAGGGATTTTGTGAAATGTTGTTACTAGCAGGGAAATATTTTAGTGTTAAGTAAAATCATTTTTTAGTTAAAAAAAATCCAAATCCAAATGCTTGTGCTGTGGTCTTTTAGGGCCTCCTTACTTGACCCTTCAGTCTTGTAGTTTTCTGAGAAAACTTTCGTCATTGTAACTTGAGTGCAGCTGAGGGAAGCTTGGATTTCTGAACACATTTTGTAGAGTCAGTGAGCAAATTTGTTTGACGAACACAAATTTAACAACGTGTTTCGTACGTGGCAGGGTTTCATTAAAAGTCTAAGTCACATTTGTTTTTATTTTATCTAAATGCCAAACTTCCTCATATGAAAGTGACTTTTTAAAGCTGTTGATGGATTGATGATGTTTGTGAAGCGTTGAAGTAAAACGCCCCAAAAAACGACAATGCCTCCAAGCTGATACTTACAACTGTATATCTTTATTCCAATGTGCGTGCATGTGTGCGTGTGTGTGTGTGGATGTATGTCAACGTGGGGGTGGGAGATAAGTGACCGAATTAGGAGAAGCCCCCCATCTCAGCGAACAAAGCTCCTCCACCAGCTGAAATATGGAGAGAACAAGCCTCTGCTATCTCTTCAGTCGAGGGTGCTTTTCTCTCTTTTTCTCTCCAAAACAAAAAGCTCACCCCCTGTTGAGTTTCTCAGCAGGGGGCTTTCACTCACTGAGCCATCTTCCTCTCCCTGGGAGACCCCTGGGAGACGCTCACCCAGCTCTCCACCCCTCCTCTCTGCTACTCCCCCCTTGTTGTCGCCCCTCCCCTGCCTCCCCCTCAGCATCTCTCTCCTCACTTCCCTGCCTCTAAGGCTGAAGTTAACTACCTCTCTGATCTGACTCTCTGATCATTTTCCTCTTCATTTTTCTCATTTCCGTTTGTGCACAGGTCTTCCTCTCCTCCCTCTCCATGCCTCTTCCCCCTCTCTTGACCTCCTCACACTGTAACCTCCCTTTTCTGGTCTCTGACTACCCTCTTCCTTTAACATCTTCCTAGAAACACTACCTTTCTCCCCCTCTTCTTATACCCTCTGTTTTTCCTCTCTCCTTCCACGCAGCAAAGCGATTTGGCGCTCGCTCGGGCCTGTGAGAAGACCCAGGGGGTTGGATGCTCTATGAGGCGACATCTCTGAATAAATAAGCATGGGTAATTTGCTCTGAAACCTGCAGCCTCCTTGTTTTTTTTTCTTCTTTTTACCCTCCCATTATAGAGAGAGAGGAGATAAAGACACAATAAAATGGTGGGAGATGCTCACAGAGGCTAATTATATGGTTGTCAGTGAAGTTTTCTCACAGGGCTTTGTGACGGATCGCTTGGTCCCGCTCTGCTCTGTCTATTTCTTTTCAGACTATATTATCTATATTACCCTCCTGTTTTTCCAGTGGCTGCGTTTTTGGATAAAACCGCCCTCATTTAAGGAAGTAATGGACCGCCAATTTTAGCTGAACTAAGGAAGATTATCAGGAGTAAATTGCAAATCTTGTCATACAGAACTAACAGCTATTAGCTGCGTAGCACCTCACACCACCAGCCTACGAGGCCCTGATGAGGGTTGAGCAATTCATTAACAATCTGACTCTAAGAGAGGATGCTTAATGTAATGAAGTGGACGTAGTTTAATTCTCTTTCTGTAAAATGCACAAACACACACTCCTCCAGCTCTGGCCCGGTGAAAGGAGTGTGTGAGCGCCAGGTCAACTGTGAACATCAGGTATTAATAATGCAGGACAGGAAGCCACCCCTCCGACTACAAGGCTGCACGCTCCGACACCACGTCCCCACTCCTCACCCCGCTGCTGTGAGCTGCACAACCCGACACAGACTGGGAGGAGACCTGGGGGGGTGTGCACAGGGGGGAGGAAACATGCCAACAATGGCTGCCAAAACTGCCAGAGGAAGAGCTCAAAAAATGAAAAAAAAAAAAAAAAAAATGTTCATATGAATTTGGCATGAGCACCGTGAGGAGATGTAAGATGTGATTTTTCATCTATTCTTCATGTTAATCTGCCTCCATTTGGATCTCAGAAATGCAAATGATTTTCAGCATGAAATCTCAAACTATCTTGGATAAACTTTCTGAAAAAATTCCCTCAAATTTGGGACATTTTTGTGTGAGATTTTTTAAGTTTTTTTTTTTTTTTTTTAACTTTTGTGAAATAGAAATTCATATTGATGCATTTTTATGAAAAGCAGAGAAGAAAGATGATTCATATGTTGTAATTTTTATGCTCAAAACTGGTATAACGGGGGAGGTGTGGCAGAGCCGCTGAAGAAACAGCCCTCTGTTATCAGTGTCCACATGAAATATTCACTCTGGTTGTATTTCTGACACTCAAAGGTCAGCAGGATGAGGGTTTTTAAAAGTGCAAATTTTTCGCTAATGTTTAATTAGCTAAAAAAAAAAACACACACACACAGAAATTTGATGTTTTTAAAACCTGGATATCTGTGTATGATTATACAGTATAATCAGATATGTCGTTGAGTTTAAGAAATGTCAGTGATTGAGGACTGACAGCCAGTAATTCTTTTTTAAACACATTATCTCTTGGACACTGACTGAAATCCTACAGCACCACTGCAAGTGCAAAAGCATTTCCTGCATAGTTTTATTGACCACACTTTTCTAGCTTGAGGGAATGTTTTATTCCTGTCTTGTTTTATCTACCTTTTATAATGGTGGCTCATTTTGTCTTGTTTTTACCTTGGGTTAGTCTTTTATTCTTAAGCTCTGTCATCACTTTGTCTTGTCTTGTCTGAGCTGTTTGTTTGTGTGCATGGAGGCTGACTCACTCTGTTACTCAAATCCACCTACAGGTACAAACAAAGTTACCTTGAACCTTAAAACAAACTTTTTTTCTAAAAGACTGCACAGAAAAAAACACAATTTTATTGCTCTGTGTCAAGTTATCAAAGCTGCACAGTCAACTATATCAGCTTTTCAATAAGATACTTAAGGGCCTGTTTCCACTTAGGGCATTTTTCCCAGTGCCCATGACCTCAGATTCAGAGCTTGGCTTACGGAAGTTATCCTGTAACACATCTCTTTTGAAATACTCCACATGCATCATGGGAAAGCCCTTTGTGGGACCTTTTGCTCAAGCTCCCTTCCACCCTCTGACCATTAGTGTTTGTTCGTTAAATGAACAGTAGTGTCTCTCTCTTTATGACACTGGGTCTACAGACCATCACATCCAATCTCATAGCAAAGAGGTGGGTGTGCACCCAAAGGACAGAGAGAAGAACAGAGAGAGGTAATCATGCGAATCCTTGTATATTTGTTCATTCGATTTTCAAAATAAAACCAAAAATGAAAAAACAAGAAAACAAATTGTTTTTGAAATGTTTGTCTCTAGACTGAAAAGGAAAAAAAGGTGCCAAGGTGCTCTGATATGTCAGTAAGGAAGGTTCGGTGTCCCAAACAACCTGAGGAGGAAAAGACACCTTGGCACTCCTGCCTCCT
This sequence comes from Xyrichtys novacula, assembly GCA_962446985.1. NCBI lineage: Eukaryota > Metazoa > Chordata > Actinopteri > Labriformes > Labridae > Xyrichtys > Xyrichtys novacula. Next base: position 26,614,504 of record OY660875.1, read on the forward strand.
GCAGCGCAATGGAAATCTTTGCATGAGTTTTGCCATCCTGAAAAAAGTGCCGTATGAGCTCTGAATAATTCTTGAGTCCAGCCATAACGCTGAAGCTTGTTCCTTGATCCCTTGATGACTGAGTAAGGTTCACAGCCGGGTCACGAAACTTTCTACAGATTAAAAAAATCTAAATCAGATAAAACTGTCATTATCCATTTATCCCATTTTCATTTGAGCTAAAGAAAACAGAAATTTTAGAAAATGAGCCATTATCCGTTTTTTCATTTTGCTTTTAAGAGACAAATATTTAGAGAAAAATTTGTTTTCTCATTTTTGGTTTTATTCTGAAAATCTCAAGCAGCCAGCAAATGTTCAATCACCTATTTTCTTACCTTTGCATGACAGGAACTCCTATTATTCACCCAAACCTCTCACATGTTCATCTCTGGGTAACAAACATAGTTTGAATTATTAGTGACTTTTTAAAAACACAACACAACACTCTTACTCTCGACAGTAAAACTCACTTTATCACTCGTCTCATCCTGCCTGATGTGCAACAGGTCACTGGGAGGTCAGTGGGTCACAGAACTACACCAAAGTTAACTTTTGATGTGGAAACCCACCAAATTTTAAATGAAAGCATAAAATCTTAATCCTAAAAACAGAAACCTGAGATTTCCAACAAAGTCATGCAGAAACCACATCAATGTCTCTGTGACCAACATACTCTGCATTTCAGTCACATCTCTGTGTGGGTTTAAGAAAAACCTCTGCGCTGAAACCCCTCTTTGTGAACAGTTGGCCACTGCTGGAGCCTCCTCACTCTCCACATGTTGTCCACCACAACACTCAGCTCCCCTCATCCTACAGAAGGACTGGTGGGCTTCATTAGCAGCTGATGAGTCGTGGAGCTGCAACAGGCCGAACTAGAACAGAGGCTAATTAGCAAACAGTTGCCAGCTGGGACGTCAAACCTTTGTGCTCTTGATGTGTGCTGTCTGTCTGGGAAGAGAGAGACAGAGCAGAGAGAGGGAGAGAGAGAGCAGAGAGGAGATCTCTGGAGAGGCTGTGATCATATTCAGACTCAACTCTGACTGCTGCAGGTCTCTGATCTGAGGAAACTTCAGTCAGATGAGCAGAACAAGAATATAAGTGTGCTTTAAAGAGAGATTTTGGGACAACAGAAATGCAAATACAAATAGATTTTTCTGGAACCTGAGTAAAGAGCTTTTTTCCTATTCAGGTCTCTGCTGCCAATAAACTTAGTGGTAAGCCGATTGAATGAACACCGCATGAGAAGAAACTTGTTGAAGGAGCATGGAAAGTTAAGAGAAGGTTGAGCAAACCTACTCAATTACACAAACTTGTCATGCTGGTGTGTTGTGACGAAACAATTTACACCTTCCTAGTATTCATTTAACCAGTCTGTCAGGACAGTCTGGCCAGATTCCTTATTCCTCAGTCTCTGTGGATCTAAATGGCATAATCCCAGATCTGCAGCCGCCTGCAACATCTATCCAACAACTGACTTGATGCATTTGAGCCCAAGCAACAACAGGGATAATGCAAGTGTGTTTTTGCACATGGACCTCTTTTTTTATAAAAACACTGCAAATAATTTCAAAAGCTCTGTGCCCAAATTTCCCCATAGTTTATGTTTGCACTTGCTCCTCAGAGTGCGAAATCATCTTCTCTTTTGTCAGCACTGAAATCATTCTACGTCTTTGGCCTCAGATGTTTTTATTCATCTCATTCCTGTGGCTAAAATTTGCACTTTTGTCACATGATATATCCTCATCAGTCTCCCAGACTTGCTTGTAATGAGTTATCCAGAATATTTCCCTCTGTTTTTGCCCATTAACTCACTCTGATTTCTTGCAAGAACTTCACAAGGAGGCGGTCAGGGTGGAAACTTCAGCTGTCGATATTCACACATGCAACTCACCACAAATGTGCATGTGTGAAGACAGTTTTAGAGTCTCAGACTGGTATGATAGAGAAGGACCTTACTGCGGACATCGCAGTAGGACATCTGTTGGTATATGTGCAGTTTGAAGTTGGACCTTAGCTGTTATACAGAGTTAAGCGATCTCACTTACCAAAGTTGCTCTTCATCATGCCTTATTCAAAAACTTATGCTTAAAAAAGATAAAAGGAGTTTTTATTTGTATGTATGTATTAGGTGGTCTCAGTTATGAATTCAAAGTTCACTGTGAAAAACAGGAAATGAAAACATCTGAATGGTTTTAAAACACAAACCACAGAAAGGGTCAGAGGAAAGTGATTCATATTATGTTCAATGAGACTGACAGGAAATATGATCTGTTTACTGGAAAAATACACTTTCTTGTGTTTTTGGTGAACTTTCTGGATCCACCACAAATATTTCTAAGATAAAGTCCTACATGGTTTATGTATGAGAGGCATGAAAGCATTTTTGTAAGTTAGAAAAATCTGATGCACAACAAGGTGAAACAAACTGTTAATTTTAAAGCCTCAGTGAGGAACTTTCTGTTTGTGTTGATTTTGGCGCCCCCTGTTGCCCCCTGTTAAAATCTCATCCTGATCTTATTAACACTCAAACATTTCACCCACTGTGGATATTTGAGTGCAGTCTTTACTGCCTTAAAAAACTCACAAAGTCTGTCTCATTTCACACATTTCATCTGTTTTACATAGACCAGAGCAGACCTTGTCTCCAGCAGCTTTGGTTTTCCTTCATTCATATTGCAGCCCTTTAAAAAATGGAGGAGCAGCTCATAAAGTAAAGACCTTAATGAGTGTGCCAGCCTCAGTAAGAACACTCATTTTCTTGTTATTCATTGTTAATCTTCTCCGTCTGACTTGCTCCCTCTGTCCCTGCACAGAGCTTTGAGTGTGTTGTGTCTGGAGCCCTGAGCTTGGAGATGCTCCACTCTGACGCTCCTCTGAGCCTCTGGGGCTGGATGTTAGGAGAGGAAAAGGGAGGAGGAGGAGGAGGAAGGAAACGAGGTGAGAAAAGATATCAAACCAGATAAGAACAGAGGTTTAGGTAAAGGAGGCAAAACAAGAACAAAGAGAAAGAGAAAGGAGGAAGAGAGGGAGGAGAAATTAAAGTCAGAGGGAAGACAGGATAGAAGAAAAAAGATGTAAATGAGGGCTGAATGAGAAGATACGAGGAGCTGCCTGAATTAAAATGAGGAAGTGGGGCACCGTATGATAACATGCTATAAGTATAGGTTTCGTAAACGATTGAATACCTCGTCTTCAAGCAAATCAGTACAACACTATTGAGCTGCTCCTGTAGCTGCTGTTCTTTATAGCTGATCATCAGCTGTCTGCTCTTCTAATATCACCCTACAAGTCATTACAGCTACTTAGATTATCCATAGCCCATAATAACAACTGTTTTCTCATCAAGTTACACCTTCATGACTTACTTTGTGTACATTTACAAATCTAATCTTGCACATGTACAAGATTGTGCTCTATTCTAGTGAATGTACAATTTTGTTTGCTCAAAATTTCAGTCAATTTGTCACAAATTTAAGATCTTGATGTCATGGGATTTTAATCTTGTTCCTTTACAACTTTTTCCTCCATGGCTTCATTTTGTAAGTGTGCAACTTGTATCTTGTAAAATCTCATCACATTGTGGCTTAAATCTCATAATTTATTCTTTTTTTTTTTTTTTTTAATATAGATTTACTACTTCAGTCTTCAGAAATTTCCAAGCGTTTCCCAATAAATCATGATTATTTTTAAATAATTTTTAGGCCCTTATTCATAATTTAATGACTTAAATCATGCAAATTATTGATTTTCTCACAAACTTTTTATTTTAAGTTTATAATGACTTGATTTTTATCAATTTAAAACTTTTACTTATTCAATGTTGTTTGTTTATACGTTCATTTTTGTGAAATTTTATCCAAAATCCTTCAAATTTTGAACTTTTTTCCTTGTAATGACATGACTTCATTCTTGCTGAATCAGAGCCAACTGGCTACACATATACATACGTATATATATAATAGCCTATCTAAAGGCTGATAGTGGTACCCTTAGCAGAGCCTAACCATTTAGTTGTATTTTCTTATTTTACGCTGTTATCTTTACTTCTGCTTTAGAAAAATCAAAAAATTAGGCCTGTTGGACATAAAAACTTCACCCCAGCTTCAGTTCTGTTTATTTTTGATCATCTGTGTGGGTCCATCTCCATTTATAATTGGACACTTAACTATACATGAACATACTGTGTTCTCAGGCTTCCTGTCTGCGCTTGTGTGTGAGTATATATGTGCACATGTGCTCATTGACATGCATTCCCCTTGTAAGTGTTTTACTCAGTCTGATCCTAAAGAGGATTTGGTAAACAGCACCCCTCTCGACAATTAGCTAACATGTCGATGTCAGCATGGTCAGTATAATCCAGCTCTTAATGTAATGTAATAACCCCCCATCCCCTTATCCTCAGCTCTTCTTCAGCAGATACTCCAACACAACAACCTGACAGGATGCTGCATCAGCTTAGATTGAAGAGAAACATTACCAGCAACGAGTGAATGAATTTCCTCTATGTGTAAGAGGACAATTTTCTGACAATGTTAGGCATCACATCAGAGGGGGCCATTCTCCTTGTAATCACTTGTATTCTTTATCGGGATCTGTGTCTTAGCATTTCAAACAAATTAATTCAGTAACACACCACCTGAAAACACAGTGACTTACTTTGGGACACATCATAAGTGTCTTTGCAAAAAGTTTATCAGTAAGTGTGTAGTCATCTTCTTAACAGCCAAAGTAAAACTAATGACAACCACCCTCTTTTCCCTTCCAAAACATCCTCTCCTCACATCGACATAAATCACAGCGGCACACTTCCCAACATCCTGGCCTCCCCCTGGTCCAGCCTGATGCAGATAGCATCAGGGCCGAGATGGCGGTTAATGATGCACAGCTCGCCAGGGAGACTGAGGCGAGGCTGCCATTTCAGCCAGGGGGACAGAACCGTCTGTACTGCTAATGCTTCCAAGACAGCTGGAGACACAAACGCAGCTGAACTGAAGGGCTGTCCAGACCAGCTGTCCCTGTAGATGTTCAGCCACGATGGTCAGAGTGTCCTCCATGGTCCAGAAAAGTAAAATAAAGCTGTATTCACATATGCGCCCACACTGCAGAAAGTTTTTTTCAAGGGGTTCATGTGTAAATGTAAACTTTCATCCAGACGGATTCACCCAACATATTCGCTGCTCGCCATCATCAGGATGTTGGAGTGCATGGGTGGATGTGCAAATGTGCAGTACAGCTGCTGTCATTAATAGCATGAATACACCCAATTACAAGGAGCACTGATATTAACTGACCAATTATGCTGATCTGTACTCCAGCACATACTGTATATAGTGTTATATTGACCTCACAACTGTGTAAAAAGTAACACCCACAAAATTTGTCTAATTTTGTATCACTGAAAAAGTAGACATGAATCAAGCATAGAAAACTCAGTTTAACTCATAGACTGTATAAAACATGGATGTAGCCTTGATGACGTCACTCATCTCTTTCTGAAGCAGTGTTTGGAAGCCCACCAGCAGTAGTTGCCTTATTGGAAAGCTGATTTGTGAAACTTGTGTCCTTAAAATCTTTAAACCAAAGGCATGGCAAAAATTTCACTCCCCACACAATGTTGCATCATAAGATAACTGACCTGTTCAGACCAAAACTGCTTTTTCAACCAGGGTGTAAACATGTTAAGTTTTGCTCTAAAAATGGGCTTTTTAAATGTGTTCTGCCCACTGAGCATTTTTTGGTCTAAAGGAAGTCTAATAGACGTCTAAATGTTACTTACATGATCTGGTCTAGAATCCGGCTACCACAGGTCTAAAAATGAAAGTTTTTTTTAGACATCTAAATATAGACCAAGTTTAGACCAAGTCTAAATCTGGGCTCTATCTATACTACACTGTATATTGCTCAACAGCTATCATAATCATTTTGGTGAAGTACTTTGAGATCAGTTACGGGCAAAATCCACAGGATTCGGAATGGCTCTGCTCCGGTGCGGCAAGGCAGGTGGATCAAATACGAAAGCATTATAATCAATCCATATAGAATCCGTCTGGCCTCCAGCTCCACTGTGGATCGGCTCTGGCGACCAGTTCAGATACGCAAGGCTTCTATTTTTGCCAGACGCCGGAGCACAGCACATCAATTCAGTGCAGTGCAGCACGAGCAGCAGCGGAAGTTGTACATGGTTACAAAGTAAAATATCTGGTTAATTTTCAAAATGAAATAAAGTCGATACATTGAACTGTTCTTAACTTGAAAATAGGAGAGGCCAGGGTGGTGGGATGTGGGTGTTTAGATACACCGCCGTTTATATACACCGACCAGCGGATCGCATTCTATGACTCCCAGGGAAGCTTGTGAGATCTCATTCCGTCTCTCAAGAAATATCAGTAATCTCGCGAGTGCTTCTCCTCCAATGGCGGCAGCAGATCAGTTACGGTAGGCGCTGTATGCTTGTGGATTTGATCTGCCTACCGGTCCAGAGCGTTCTGGATCAGTGGGATTCCCTGGTTATGTAACTCACAGTTGCTTTTTGAAATAAATAGTTATCGAGTAATAGGTTAAAGTGCAACATCTAAATTCCGTCTAAAAAATATACAGAATCTAGACAGTTTAAATAAGGTCTTTATAACTAGACATCTAATAGCTGTCTATTGCTCACTGGCTGCAGCCAGATTCACTGGTGGTTTTTGGCATCCCTGCCTCAGCTTCACCGAGGATTGTTGCATAGTTAAACTCCAGAAAATAATGCTGTATGAGGGGGGATCTTTGCAGGGGAAGCTGAGAGCTAAAGAGCTTGGCCCTGATCAACTGGACATTAAAACCAATCATCACCATTGTGATGTTTGTTTTTGCACCATATGGGATAAACTTTGGATCTTTTTAAGCCACCATCACTTCTGGGTAGGCTGAGTACAAATGTGAAAAAGGCTCAAGTGTGTGAAGTTGTTTGTGTGTGAAAAAGTAAGATGACAACAAATCTTCCTGGGCTCAAGTGGGTTTAATGATGGTGAGGAAAGATATCAAGGTGAACGGTGAATGTACAGGATATATAACACTGCCCCCTATACTCAACACATATTAACTTAACGTTTGAACTGGGAGTAGTTTTGATGAGGTTTGGCCGTGTAAAATTAAAAGCATGCAGCAAAGTGTGCAGGAAGTCTCACCTGGAATCAAACTCACTGAAAACAGAGCTGAAAGAACCTGTGTGTGTGTGTGTGTGTGTGTGTGTGTGTGTGTGTGTGTGTGTGTGTGTGTGTGTGTGTGTGTGTGTGCGTGCGTGCGTGCGTGCGTGTGTGTGTGTGTGGACATGTTGCCTTGTTCTGTTCACGAGAGTCCTCCAAGGGCTAAGTGTCTTTTTCCACCTCCTATGTCTCCATGGTGAAAAAAATGAGGCTTCTTCCTTGAGGAATTATTGAGCAGCTTGTGTGTGTGTGTGTGTGTGTGTGTGTGTGTGTGTGTGTGTGTGTGTGTGTGTGTGTGTGTGTGTGTGTGTGTGTGTGTGTGTGTGTGTTTTGACAGGCGGCTCCAGGTGTCTCGAGCAGATCAGCGTTGTCAGGTAGTGCTGTACCTGTCTTGCTCCTGCTGTCTGACGCACACTGTTGTTTGTTTTACACATCTGTCTGCCGATCTGTGCGTCTGCTGCACACACAAACACAAAATGCTCACACTCACAAACAAACAAAAATGATTCGTTAGTGGGGAACAAACTCAGCTCAATTGTTTGGCCGGAGTAACGATTTTTCCTTGCTCGTTAGATTGTCCTCCTCAGGGGTGTCCGTTTCAGAGATGCCTCGCTGAAGTCCATGATTGTATTCAGCATGTGCTGGTGAATATCAGGGTGCATTTTCTTTCATAGTTTCTAAACCAAACCTGTGAGAGTGTTTCGCTGGTGGCCTTGGTTTACATGTCCCAGTGCTCTTATGAGAAAAAAAAAACTGAGGAAAAGCTGTTGAATAATTCAGCTTTATTTAAAAAGAATAAACTATGATCCTCTGTGAATATGGCCTAGTAATCCCCAAAGGTGCTTCTGCACTCTCCTTTTACACTTTTTCCTCCTCCCTTTCTTTAAAGCTCTCTCCACTTTTTAGGACTTTTCTGCAGTTTACTCTACATCTCTTTACTCTGGGTAATATCTACAAGGGATTTTCAAATTTTAGATTTCTCTTTTCTTCATGTCTGAGCTCTTTATTTGGATCAAATCCAATGAAAAGTGAAAGTTGATGCGCAGAGGTGTATTGGTGTTTTCAGCCAGACATGAAAGGTCACCTTTGGTCTTAAGACAAGATTTAAGGATCATTAAGAGGCTGGCCTCTCGCAGAGGACAAGGAATGAAAAACACATTTTATGTCAGCCGTAGTATCATCATCAAACATCAAAATGACAGATGAAGTTTTGTACAGGGCGTGCTGAGGAGAGCTTGAAAGAGATTATACCCTGTTTATTTTTGCTTGTCAGTACATTTCAGTCACTTCTGTCTGACTGGTCATATACCGTTGCTGTAATAGTCGTCTCTACAATTACAAAACGGCTCAAGACTTTGCCTAAACGTCAGTCTAAGCACAGACATATGATGGACTAAATCAGTGGTTCTCAAGTCCAGTCCTCGAGGCCCCCTGTCCTGCATGTTTTGGATGTTTCCCTGCTCCAACACACCTGATTCAAATGATCAGCTTGTTATTAAGTCATTACAGAGCTTGATCCCTGTCTGAGCAGCTCTGGGTTTGAGTTAATGTTGGTGAGAAAAATGTGGTCCTTGCTCAAGAGTGTTTATCATGGAGCGTGTGAAAAAGACTAGCAGATTATCACTTGATCTGACAGCTATCCCTGTCAGGGGCTGTAGACATTAAAAAATAGCCTTATTTTTGATTTTTTTTAAAAACCCAAATGGAGAAAGATGAGAAAAATTCAGGAAACACTGCTTGCATACTGTGATCTAGTGATACCATGTTGCCAGATGAGATGTTTCCTGTGAAATGTAAGTCCACTGTTCTACAAAAACAATATCTGGACCAGGGATGTTCAACAGCAACTAATTTAATGGCTGTTTAACCAGAAAAATAAAATTCTGACCGACAAACTAGTTTGAAAACAGTCAGGATTGAGCACAATGTGTTAAACACAGACAAACAACCCTGAGTCTGCTGGTAAATAATGTCAAAATGATTTCATTGAGTTTTCCTAATGTTAGCATGGTTAGCACCACCAGCCAGTGGTGTCTGATTCCCTGTGGCTGGTTATTTCAATTTCACCAGACACATCCTAAATACAACTTCATCTCAGACATGCTGTCTGTCTGTCTGTCTGTCTGTCTGTCTGTCATCTATGTGCTTGTTTGCATCCTGATAGTAGAGCATTAAGGCAGTAGCTGTTAACTGGAGCTCCAGCCCAAGACCTGCATGTTAGTGTCATGATCACATTGGTTTTTACACTAGATGGCATTATGGAGTCATGTTGTGTGTGTGGAGTCTCTCTTTCCTCTCACAGACGTTGGGCAGCTCCTAATCAGCACTGGCTCCTCATGTACCTTCACCTGATCAGCTAAACACCATCTGCTTTTGAGCTCTGCCTTGAAGACTGCTCATCGCCAGATGATTCCAGCTTGCAAAGCGGTATCTCTGCATGCCTCTAGTGAAGTTCTTGCAACTTTGATGAATATTTACTTGTTTTACCGTACCTGAGACTAATCCCTGCTCTCCTCCTTTTTCCTCCAGTGCCTCCGCCTGTGACCAGCGTTTGCAAAACCTCTATATCTTTATGTGGCACAAAAGAAAACAGATTCCATAAAAAGTCCAAATAATGATGATGGTGATGTAATGAATGATATTTGTACAATAGTCTGATTCACAATGAAGAGAAGATCGTGCAAACAGAACAGCTTACAGGAGGTTTGATAAATCTTCTTTTCTTCTTCTCCACTCTGTTGAGGACAGAGGGGACTCTTGACCGGGTGAGCAGGAATCCTGGGCCGAAAAGGGACTTTTCCAGCTCCAGGTGTGTCTGCAGTCATGAACTTAAACTCATCTTTGAACTTCTAACCCCCAATGATGAGCCCTGTAAGGGAGCAGAGGGAGAGTTACATCAAACATTAATGCTGATAGTAATGTGATGAGGATATAATGTAGAGCAGCAGGGGATGAACTGTGAGGAGTTTTAAGATACATTAAATCAAAAGGCGCCCTCTGCTGGTGCTTAGAAAGTACTCTTTCATTTCTCAAGAATATTAGAAGATTATTTTTCAAAAGTAAGAACAGAAACTTTCAGACTTATTGCTAAACCCCTAAAAAAGCAGGGTTTTTTTTACTTATATCTTTTAAAAGGTCAGAAATTGATCCTTTTTTCAAATAAAAGTCTGATCAACATTAATAATGAGCGTTCACGGTTTCTCTAAGTCAACACACTGTATCATAGACAACTTTTAAAGGACAGAACTTTCTACCACACAGACAGCTCTGACTTTGATACAAGTTGACATGTTGGCAACATATGAATGCAAAAATTACTTTCAAGTGTCTGCAGTCAGTCACCAACTCTGCACCCTGCACAGTTAACATTCAGTCTTAAACAATACTACAAGAAAAATATTTCACTGAATTTAGTTTGGTTCAGTCAAAGACCTGCAAATGACAAGGGCCATAATGTGTTTTGGTTATATGGGACCATGTATAAGGTATATGGTTTCACAATGCCTTAAAATCATCCTTTATAATCTGCTCCTAAAAAGCAAAAAGACAAGTATAGTGTATCCCTCATCACTTAGCACTGAAACAATGAACCCTTTTCCATTTTCAGAGGTTTGTCACTACTTTAAATAAAGACTCAAGTTTACAGTCTTACCATGCACATAAAAAAAAATCTGTGGCATATGATTTCAGTGACCAAACTTAAATGATAAACAGTCTCAATTTCAATTCATACATGGTGTGATGCCCTAAAGGAATAAAACTACTAAGACTTACACCACAGATTATGAGAAGCTTATTAAAGAACGTATTGGGAGTGAGACAAATATTTGTTGTGGTTTCTGTTTGTGTGGCCCTGCCCAGATTTTAAGTGTCAGGGTTAACACCCCAGTTTGTGTTCATGATGGGTTACACAATATAAATATGTGTGATACCAACCTGCCAATGCACATTTGAGATGTATCAGATCAGACAGGGAGCTCTTAAAAGATTTGCGACGAGGTGAGCTTCAATCTACTTTATTTCTCGATTTCCCTTATGATTTACCTTCATATCACTCTTAATTTTTCCCACATAGTTGAGTAAGGATTTAGAGTGAGGAGGAGGAAACAAACCTCCTCATTAAGGTGATTTTTTTTAATCTGTTTTATAATGGGAAAAAAAGACAAAACATAAACACGTGTGGACTGAACATATTTGTATTGTGGTTCTGTTTGATCCTTTACCACTAGATTGATGTGGGAAGCGGGACATACCTTCATGTGCTGATTGGAGAGTCTTTCTCAGGAGAGGTCAGGCTGAAGGAGGTGAAGGAGGCCAGGGGAAGAGAGCCTCTCGAACCTTTCTAATATGACCACATGGCTGCTCTGGGCTACAGCCTCATCACTGCCCTTGGTTAGACTGTATTATCATCGTTCTTCATCTTATTTGTTTGTTACTTGAATACATCACTGAAATCATGCTCATTAAACTGCATTTATATCATTGTAATGTGCCATACAACTCATATTTGCTTTTATCTTTTGACATATTGTGCAAAGAATTGAGTCATGTGAGTGTCTGACCGAATGGTCCATATTCCAATCCTAATATAACAATAAAACACTAAACAGGTTTTAAAAAAATGCATGCACCAGTTTATTGTCAGTCAGTGTTTGACACAAAGGTCAAAGATACAAGATCACTGAACTGCATGGTCACAAGCCATGGAGCTGAATGTTTCAAGGCCTTAGGTGATAATACAGAGCACAGGAGATGTTGCAATGTATAAATAACAATTTATGATCTTTATGACTGTAAGATTTCTCATATAGATCTGTCTGTATTTCTTATTTTACCTACATTGCTAAGCTGTACATAAAGATATCAAAGTTTAAAAAGAATGATTATTTTAGACTTTATATTTCTTAAAATTAACAATGCAGAAATCTGAGTCATACTGTGACAATGCCGTTACTTACAGTCCTGCTGAAGAGAGGAAATAATGAGGGTTAGCTGAACAGAGATGTAGAGAGAGGTGTCTGGAAATGTTTTGATCTAAAAGATCATTTTCACCAGAGATGTAGTTATTTAACTCTTACATGATATTCAGCTCAAATTTGACGTGTTTTGAACTTTGCTAGTAAGATGTCACTGCTGTAATCTGGGGTTTGATGACTTTTCCAAAGCTGTGCAAAATACACACAATATTATAAGATATGTGCCACAAACTTTTGTGCGTTGGGGCTGTTCAACGTCAAATTTGACCCATATCTATGAAATCAGATTTAGGATCCTCCAATGTAAGTCAAATCAAAGGGAATGGTTTTTAGGGAGTCTTCAAGCTGCCAACCTTTACATGTCGTATCTATGTGTATTTACTCTGTGACAGTTTAAAGGGGACCTGGACACTGTCACAAGATCTGCCTGCATAATCAACACATATGCTCAGGTACCTGTGGGTACTAACACCTGCTGGTCCCTGAAGAGTGGCAGGGGGATCTTGAAACTGTGAAAGACTAAAACTGCATAAGAATAATCTCATATGGTGGAACTGCCACAGATTAATCTAAAAAACATTAGAATCCATTAATTATTGAGTTCACAGAGATCAGATCAGGGCTCATTCAAAAAGATAAGGGGCACAGTGTTGAAAAACACCTGCTGTTTTACTGAATGAGGCACCTGCAGACAGACTTAATGTGCAAGAGTCCGTTTATCTAATCTTTAGTGCAGGCAGTGATCGATGTAAATGCATGTCCCTTTTTATGATAGGTTTCCTGTCACAGCTCTGGGTTGAAAGACTAGTTTAGATTAAACACATTAGGAGTCTTCTACTTTAAGAGTAAAGATTGAGTTAATAATTAAAGATGGTAGTTTTGAGGCTTTTTAATGACACAGCAGTGAAGAAAATGTTTAAAGGTGGAAATAGTTCTATATGTTCATGTAATAAACCCCAAAAGTTCCAGGGTGTGTTTGCTACAGTTTTAATGAACCATATTTAAATCAATGCAGCTGTTATGCTGACATGTCTAATAAAATAAGACATGGTATTTTGTGGTAGTACATGTTTTTCTTGATGAAATAAAAGGAGGTGTAAAACTTATAGATACTCTGTCAGATAAGATGTTTTCACTTCAAGAGGATCATTTGTTCAAACTTTGAATAACTGACTTGTTATGTGGTCCAAATTCATAAAGACTGTACGGCTTCTTTACTTCCCTGAGTCTTTCATTTCTGCTTGTTTTGATGAGGAATAACTCAACTCAACTGTTGGAGTCATACCAGAGGTATTTAGGGACTTCAGTATCTGTATTAGTCTGTTTTCCTTTTCCTCCCTCCAAGTACTTTAGACAGAAAGTATTTTACTGTCAAAATACACATCAAAGATATCACCACGATCAAAAACAACAACAGTGCAATGACATCAAGAGAGTGGTACTGAATCCAGGACAGCTTGTAGGACTGGGTCTTTAAGTGAGCCGCTCCCTTGTGTCTCATGACAAACTCAATCCAGAACATAGCTCGGTCCAGAGGTTTCATGGGCTGGTCTCTGTGCAGTCTGGAGAGCTCCTGCATGTTCTCCCTATAGGACGGCTCATGAAGAACTTCCTTCAGAGCATCCAGGAAGGTGTCTGTGTCGAGTGTGCCGATGTCTAGAACTTTGGCTACACCCCTCACTTTCATCCTGAAGAGGTTATCATCCTGGTCAAACATCAGAGGAAGACCCACAATAGGTACTCCATGGTAGATGGCCTCCTGGAGTCCGTTGGTGCCTCCGTGAGCCACAAACACTCTGGTCTTTGGGTGTCCTAAAAGGTCAGTTTGGGGCAGCCAGTCCAGCAGCAAGGTGTTGTTGCCCAGGGTGGATGGTCTTTTCCCAGTATGCCTCCAGACCACCTTCTGAGGTAACTGAGCAAAAGCAGCAGCCACGTGTTCAGCCATGTCATCAGGGAGTGTCCCCACCAAGGTCCCCAAGCTCATAACAATGACTCCATGTTCTGCAGAGCTCTGGACAAAGTCCTCCAGATCTTTAGGAAGTGGCTTTGGGGGTTTACACTGAAACCCACTCATATAGACAACATTAGGCATTGTGGGACGAGGGAACTCAAAGGTAAAGTCGGTCCTCATCAACCATATATCTGCTGCCAGAACCAGTTCATCATAGTGGACATCGGGACCAAAGTATTTGTGGATAAATGGAGCATAGTAGTGCTGTTTAAGAGTGATTTGGTGAACAAGCGTCATTAGACCAATATAAACATTTTTTACTCTTTGCCAAAAGTCCATCCTGTCAGTCAGTTGACTGCCTGGTATGGGAACATATGACAAAGGTGAAGGGGCAACTGTGTGGTGTCCTTCTTCCAAAATTGTCCATCGGACATTAAATACCAGAGGTAGACCCAACCGATGAGCAAGAAGAACCCCCCCTCCAAAGCAGGGGTCTGTCAGAACAAGATCATATTTGGCATCTTGGAAAAACTGCATCAGTTTGGCATCCTCAAATATCTCTTCTGTTTTATCAACCACAGCTTTGTGGGCTCCTTGTAGCAATTTGAGTAACTCATCTCCAGCTTTTAAAGATGCTGAAATTGAAGAGTGGAACTGACGCCGGAGCTGCAGCGTTGATGATATGAAATGAGTAAAGTACTTCTCATCAAATTCATGGGTACCACTCAGGTTGATTGACTCATAGAGGTTGGAGTCTTCATCCGTAAACATGCTGGTCTGCAGCCAGATCACAGTGATGTTGTGACCCCTTGAATGAAGCTCTCGGATGAGGACCTTCATGTTGACCCAGTGGCTGCCATCCACAGGGACAACAAGGACTTTTCCTCCGTTTGTATTTTGTGCAAAGAAGAGCAGTGCAGCCAGAGTCATCAGTCTGAACTTTATCATCTTAAGACCTGGAAACATGTAACCAAGGAGAAGGTCTAATGGTTACTTGAGTACCAAAATACAACGGGGAGATTTTACATGTGAGATTTAACATACCTTGAGATTTTTCCACTGGTTTAAAAACAGACTTCTCTTGAAGCTGATGCCTCTATGTGACCTTGAAAAACAAACCAGATCATCAGAAAATGGACTTTTTTTACATGCCAGTCACCACTGCCACCTCAGCGTTTGAATTTGCTGAAGAATCTAAAAGCACACTGACCAAGAGGAGTTCAGTTTTTCTATGTCACAAATTCACAGTTGACAGTTCTGATTGACAGCTGAAAGACAGGGAGATATTTTTTTTCTAATGAACTTTTGAAGTAATTTGTCCAAATCTTACCTCCACCTGAATCTGTAATTCTTTTCTGGAAACTAGCAACAGAACTATAGCACTCACACTATGTTTGTGTCATTTCTGTGCCTATCAGATTGTCATGATAAAAAAGATTCTGATAGTTGAAAGTCATAGCAGTAAAAATGTCCATGCCTCTGCTGTTATAAAGGACAGAAAGGAGTCCTAGTGAAAGTAGTGTTGCTCAGTGTAATTTGTGTGGTCAAACCAGCTCGTGGATTAAATAAGTACAACCCTGTTTTGAACTTTAATGCTTGATTTCATGCATGATTGAGATGATGATTTTAGCTGTGTAGGTAGAAATGCCTCCACTTCATAAAAGAGGGCTGAAATAACGTTAGTTCTCAAGTCAAATAAAAGTCCAATTAGTAGAAGTCAACTTTGTGATTAAAATGAATAGAGTCTGATTTTCTTTCATGATAAGGACTAGAAATAAACATGGAAACTTATTCTGATGAAGCTACACAGTATTTACTTATGCTCTGCCTGTATTGTTCTTAACTGTAACGATGATCTGTAGCCTAAAGAGTTAATTTCACCTGCAACAAACAGGAAAAACATGAAGGGCGACTGGACGGGGTTGAAGCCTTTCGCAATCATGACAGACAAATTATGACAATTAAAACCACGTGAATATTTATGATCAACCAGGGGCTTATGTGAAACCATGCACAGGAGTGTAAGTACTAGTCCTTACTCAGTAATAACTCTAATTTCCACGGTGATCAAAGGTCTACCTCTCTCTATCTCGTACACACTCCACCTGAACTTGTGTTCACTCCCCCTCAGGTTTAGTGTGTGCCCTCATAACAGACCAAGTCCTCGTGGTCGCCTGGGTTATCTTCTTTCTGAGTCTGTATGAGGATTTATGATCATTTCTGTTAAAGGATGCATCAAGCCAAGATCAGCAAAGATTCATTTCTCCAGGAGGCTGTTGACTGTCATACCTGTATGAAGGTGTATTTCGACTGAATACCCAGTTTTCTTTGAACAAAGACGATAAAAAAAACTCAGCCCACGGTTGTGACCTTGTCGCCTTCGGTTGTGGTCGACAGAAACAATCGTAAAAATAGTTACTGTCTCCGGTCTTGTGTGAAAAACAACACTGACTTCGTGCCAGAAGAACTTTTGGAAGTCTATAACGACTACAATTGATTTCCGGTAATACCTTCACAATAAAAGTCCATAAACATGGTGATATTGGTGTTATTATTATTATGAAAGAGCCGCATAAGGAAATTAGTTTTAAGCAGCAGGAACTTGAAACAACTTAAAAGGGCAAATACTGGAATATTTCAGAAAAATACTTACATGGCTGCAGCTGATGGACTAAACCACTAAACCATACAGTAAATAAGTCATATGAAAAGCAAAAGCGCACTGGGAGTAATAATTCATAATTTTGATAATAAGGTTTTCTCTATAAGTCACCGCATTTAGCCTGACACCATTTCCAATATTAAACACTGATTCTGTTGCCTCACATATGAACAAATTATTTAAACATGGTCAGGACTTTTCACAGTTTCATAGTACTGCACAAATGAGCATTTAATGACTCTTCACAATGAGTGACCTTTTTAGAGTGTCTAAATTTATTTAATAATTCTTTGACTCTTCAACCATAGCATTAATCAGTGGTTTCATTTGAAAGGAAACAGTAAAATAAAAGGAGGGCTTAAGACTTGTAAATTCAGTCCCAGTTTTTCATGGCACTAAAACTTAAAACCTAAAACTGATGGAATACATTTTTAAACACATGATTATTTAAAATTTTCAAAATTCCTGTTTATTCCCCAGAGAGAAAAAGTTCTGAAAAATGTTTTGCCTATTTATGATTGTAGCCTAGTATTAAACTTATTTACATGATAGCGCCACCCTCGGGTTTTCAATTCGAGTATGTCAATATGTCAGTTTAATGACAGTATCTGGATTCAGTTGCAGTAATTTTATGTTGTACTTACAGAGGAAAGGTGCTGTGCTGTAGACTGACAGTCTGTGGAGTTTTGTCTACCAAGTGCAGCTCTGCACTTTTTATTGTTTTGTGACTGACACGCTTTACACTGACTGTTGTGAAATATGTTGGTCAGAGGCAAAGTTCACACAGCAGTTTGGAGGGTGTTTTTGAACACACATGTTAGCACGGATCTATCAAAAATCATTACAAATTTTAAAAAAGTACAAAATTGATCAACTCAAGTGTATTTTTTACTGTTACTAGTTTAAGGATAGTTGAATTAATTATCTAGCAATAGCAGAAAGAAGAAAACAGCTGCTGACATGAGGACTGAATCATGATGTGTTGAAGTGGAGTTGTACAGATTGATAGATTTTCAAACGGTTTGGATGGTTCATTCTCTAAAATTGTCCTAAATCTTTGTTCCAGAACCTCACAGCACAACTGAAAAGTCTATGAAAGTATAACAAACCAGTAACAGTAGAGATGAAGTACCAAAAACTATTGGCAAGCAAGGAAATTGAAGATTTTGACACTTTACTTGAACCTTTAATGCCACAAGATGGAGACAAAGTTCACACTATCTCACTCTTTGCTTTTCTGAACACTGAACTGTGTTCTGTCCTCTTTCAATGACTAATTTATGTCCTTTTTCAAAATCTTCTAAAGGCGTTTTGATTAAAAACATTGTAACAGCTGATCTCTTGACTTTAGCCCAAACATCCATGATAGCGTCCTTTGAACATTTCACTGCTTTGTTATGTTGGTTAGTTTGGTTTTTAGAATAACAGCTCATTATAATGATTAGATTGTGTTTTACTGAACCTTGTATTGATTTGTATTGAAAGGGTTAGATAAAACACAACATTGGACACTGTTTGAGAGTGGTAAAATGTCACATCGACAGAAAAACCCACTACACACACACACCTGATCAGCTCAAGTGACGGGAACACTGTTCTCCTCAGTACGACCACCTGACTCTGTTGCTCTTCATCTATACTCACCTGCCTGTTGTAACTCCTTGAGGACTTTTTATTTCCAGAATAGAGCAGATTCACCAACAACTGGCTCCTAACACCCCCTACATCTCCTTCTCTCTGGTCCTCTCATCCCCTTTCTAGTTTTAAACTTAAATGTGAACTTATCTGGAAATCCAAGCCACCAACCTGTCTATTAGATCCTCTTCCTTCTGTGTTGATCAAAGCTTGCCTTCCCTCTCTATCCTCCATAACATCTGCTATCATACGCTCTTCCCTTACCTCTGGTCCTGTTCCCTTATCTCTTAAACTAGCTGCAATAACATCTACACTAAAGAAACCTGACGCAGACCCTGACCTTTGAGGGAACGATAACAATGAAGATGACTGAATCTCTTACCACATTAATGGATGCTGCACTGAAGATGAACTTGCCTTGAGCAACATTTGGATGTCCTACAGTCTAATCTTTTACCACTCAAGAAAGAAGCCAGTGAGCTCTGGGCAGACTAGAATGATGCATACTGAAATCTAAGGTCACAAAAACTGGACCTAAAATTATTTTTTATTGTTCAAAGAAACAAGTCAGGAAAAACCTTTTCACAGGCTTTGGTCAAAAACCTGCTCAGACAGTGTGTTGATAAAGGATGTTTGAAACGAGGCCCTGGAATTATTTGATTAAGTGTGTGGAGACAATCAAAAGGTATGCACCTCAATTAAATAAATAAATAAATAAATACCAAGAACAAAGAAATATCAGCCAAAATCACTGTGGATTGAATCTTAAGGCAATTATATTAATTCTTCATTTTAATAACAATTTATGGTTTAATTTAAAGGAAACAGTAAAATAAAAAATAAATAAATGAAAAACAGTAGGACGTAAGACTTGTAAATTTAGTCCCAGTTTTTCATGGCACTAAAACTTTAATCCTCAAACTGAAGGAATTTATTCGTAAACACATGACTATTTAAAACTCCTGTTTATTCCCCAGAGAGATACAGCTGTGAAAAATGTTTTGCCTCTTTATGATTGTAGCCTAGTATTAAACATACAGGACAGGCCAAAAGTTTGGACACACCTTCTCATTCAATGCATTTTCTTTATTCTCATTACTATTTAAATTGTAGATTATCAGTGACGGCATCAAAACTATGAATGAACACATGTGGAACTATGTGCTTGAGAAAAAAGTGTGAAATAACTTGAAAACATTTATTATATTTTAGATTTCTGTTCTCTCAATGAGCTTCATGAGGTAGTCACCTGAAATGGTTTTTACTTCACAGGTGTGCCTTGTCAGGGTTACTTAGTCACTAAGTACTTCTTTAATCAAGAGCAAAGGGTGGCTATTTAAAGAAACTAGAATATAAAACATGTTTTCAGTTATTTCACACTGTGTTTATAAGTACAAAATTCCACGTGTTCATTCATAGTTTTGATGCCTTTAGTGATAATCTACAATGTAAATAGTCATATAAAAAAGTAAAGAAAAGATATTGAATGAGAAGGTGTGTCCAAACTTTTGACCTGTACTGTTTATATAATAGCATCCTCAGTTTTCAATTCGAGTATGTCAATATGCCAGTCTAAAGACAGTGTCTCGATTCAGCTGCAGTCATTTTATGTTGTACCTACAGAGGAAAGGTGCTGTGCTGTAGACTGATAGTCTGTGGAGTTTTTTCTACCAAGTGCAGCTCTGCATAAATACTTTTAAACTTTTCTCTTTCTCTGCTGTCTCTGTGATTTTTGACCGTTAACATTGAGAAAGTGGCTGAATACTAATGTTAGCTGTGATCTGATGTTAGCTAAATATGACTACATCTCCACCCTGGTCATCTCTGTCTTTACTCTGTGTGGCTGCACATCAACCAAGGAACCTTCAAATGATCACAGACTATCAGAATATTGAGGTTACAGCCTGAAACACCATCATAATACATAATGAAGTACAGGTTTTTAGATACGCTGTGGGGATATGGTCACTTGGAAAACTGGTCTCTATATTATGATGCTTGTTTTTCACATTTAACAGTGTTGGAGAAGATTGTTATAATCTTGGGTGAATTTAATGTTTTTAGAAGTAAAAAACTCCAAAAATCTACAAATCTGTGTGCCTCATGTGTGTCAAATAGATAAGACAAGAAAAAAATAAGGATACTAAATTTATTCATTTTAGGCTGTCTTATTTTTCTTGAAGACTTTAGTCACAAGAAAAAAAAAAAGAGAAAACATGTGGATCTGAGACAAAAAGAAAATATTAAAACTCTCAATGACAGCTATACATCTCCATCTGCTGGTGTAAAATTAGTATTACACAATTCCTACTGGTGTCAAGTTTACCAGAGTCACATGAACAAAAGTGAAAGTAAATTTTGAAGTTGTGGAGACGCCATTACAGGATCTCAGCTGAAAAACACAGACTCGGAGTATTAATAGACGCCTGGAGAAGGAACAGTCACTCGGTGAGTCTCACAGATTAGAAAAATGTCTAAAGCTAGCAAAAAAAAGAAAAATTCTGGAAAGGCTCTTCTGGAAAGTTTTCTGAACTGTCACGTTTGTTCAGAGACTTTCAGCGATCCTGTGTCTCTGAGCTGCAACCACAGCTTCTGTTCAAGCTGTCTGCAGAAATTCTGGGAACAGACTAAGAACAAAAACTGTCCCATCTGTAAAAGAAGATCTTCAAAAGATCGTCCACGGACAAATTTTAGTCTAAAGGAGCTGGCTGACTCGTTTGCTGGGAGACTGAAAGTTGGATCATCTGAGACAGAAAAGGCAGCAAATAAGGTGGAGGTGGTGTGTAGTAAACATGACAAGGAGCCTGAATTTTTCTGTAAAGATGAAGATCGAGCTGTGTGTCCTGTCTGTGAGTTTTCTCTCCACCAGACTCACACTGTGGTTCCTGTAGAACAAGCAGTCAGTGATCTGAAGGAGCAGCTGAAATCTGACTTAAACTCTCTCCAGGACAAGAGGAACAAACACAAACAAGTGGAGAAAACATACAATGAAGTGATTCAACACTCCAAGAAGCAGCTGCTGTCCACAGAGAGACAGATCAGAGCAGAGTTTAACAAGCTCCACCAGTTCCTGAAAGAGGAAGAGGAGTCCAGATTGGAGGCTCTGAGGGAGGAAGAGGAGCAGAAGGGGAAGACTATCAGCAGAGAGATGAAGAGGATTCAGGAGCAGATCTCCTCTCTGTCAGACAGTATCTGTGCTGTTGAAGAAGAGCTGCAGAAACACAGCGCGGCCTTCCTCAGCAGTTAAAAAGTCACTCAGAGCAGAGCCAGAGTCCTGAACTCAGAGTCAGATCCACAGCTGGTCTCAGGAGTGCTGATAGATGTGGCCAAACACCTGGGTAACCTGTCCTTCAGAGTCTGGGAGAAGATGAAGGAGAGGGTCCACTTCAGTCCAGTCATTCTGGACCCAAACACTGCGTACCGCTGGCTCCATTTGTCTGATGATCTGACCAGTGTGAGATTTGGTGAAACTAAGCTGCAGCTTCCTGATAATCCAGAGAGATGCACTGAGCGTCCAATTGTTCTGGGCTCTGAAGGCTTCAGCTCAGGGAAACACAGCTGGGAGGTAGATGTGGGAGACCACCAAGTCTGGTTTTTGGGTGTCGCTAAAGAGTCTGTTGACAGAAAGGTGGAATTATCTCCTTCACCAGAAGATGGAATCTGGTGTTTGAGATTTCATACAGGAAATTATACAAATGGAGAAGGAAAGACTCTCCCTGTGACCAAGAACCTCCAGAGGATCACAATCCTGCTAAACTATGACACATCAGAGGTGTCCTTCTACAACTCTGAAGACAGGACTCACATCTACACTCACAGAGACACTTTCACTGAGAGAGTTTTTCCATATTTTGGAGTTGGAAAGGCTGGTAATGCTAAAACTGCTGAAATCAAAATCTGTCAAACAGAGATTCCTCTGTGATTTTTTAGGGATTTCAGTGAATGGCCTGAACTATTACCTGCTAATATTTTTGGAAAATGACTGCTGAAGGTTTAATACACTCTGAAGAGATCATCACACAAGCTTAAAACCTACAACAAATTGCTTTTTAATGAATGCAGCTCAATCTAGATTTTAATCAGTGATCTGTGTTAGCTGTGACAGTTTAGCTTTCGTTTTTTGTGTGTTTGTGACATACACAACTCACTGAATCAATCAAAACTTCAAATTATATGTAAAAAAAACAACGGCATAATTTATAATCTAAAAAGATCTATGGTTTCTCACTTGTGTGGTTAAACTGTATTATCATCGTTCTTCATCTTATTTGTTTGTTACTTGAATACATCACTGAAATCATGCTCATTAAACTGCATTTATATCATTATAATGTGCCATACAACTCATATTTACTTTTATCTTTTGACATATTGTGCAAAGAATTGAGTCATGTGAGTGTCTGACTAAATGGTCCATATTTCAATCCTAATATAACAATAAAACACTAAACAGGTTTTAAAAAAAAATGCTTGTGCTTTAAAAAAGATGGTAGTTTTGAGGCTTTTTAATTCTTAGTTATGCTGCTATAGGTCTAGACTGCCGGGGTTATCTGGCTCTATGTCCCATATAAGCCACTAACCAGATTTCTCTCTCTCTCTCAGTGTCTCTGAGTCTCTTAGCTTCCACTGGACTAATGCTGCAGACGGTCTGCTGTGGAACTGCCTGACCCCAGCTGCATCGTCCTTGATTTTCCACCTCAGGCCCTGAGCTCCTCCATCTCTTAGGCTCCTCTGGACCGTTGCTGCAGACACGTACGTCAGCCTAACTGACATCTATAAAATAAAACTAGAGTAAACTGCCGTTGAGTTTTAACTTAAATCACCTTAAATTAATTTAGCATGGTCCATAACTAGTTATTTTATTATCTTGTACATTGAAGTCATTTTCTCCCATCAAATTGCTAACCAGATCTCTCTGTATGTCTCTGAGCCCCAGTCTCCTTGGTTGCTCTGGACTGATGGCTGCTGCAGACCTGACTGACTCCAGCTGCATCGTCTATGATTATCCACCTCAGGCCCCGAGCTCCTTCTTCTCTTGGGTTCCTCTGGACTGTTACTGCAGACATGAACATCAGCCTCACTGACACTAGTAACATAAAACTAGAGTTGACTACGATTAGGCCTGCTGACTGTAATCACATTAAACTAATTTAACATTGTCCATAATCACTCATATCCTAACCCTGTTAACTGAATTCATTTTGTTTCACCATTACATGAGCTGTTGTTGTTGTTGCTGTTGTTACTGCTGTCCCCTGTCTCTCTCTCACTCTCGTTCTCTACTCTCTCTCCCTCCCCCTACCTCTCCCTTACTCATTCTCTCTCTCCTTCCCCTTATCTTGTTCTCTCTGCCCCCTCCCTCTCTCCCTCTCTCCCCCTATTGCTCTACATTCCTCCCCAACCCAGCAGCGGCATGGTGGCTGTCTGGCATGAGTCGGGTCCTGCTCAAGGTTTCTGCCTGTTAAAAGGAAGTTTTTCCTTGCCACTGTTGCTCATGTTAGATGAGATGGGCCAAAACCCATCTTAGGTTGGTTCTTGTTAATTCATCAAACAATGAGTGTGGTCTAGACCTGCTCTTGTTCTTTGAAAAGTGTCTTGGGATGATGACTGTTGTGAATTGGCGTTATATAAATAAAATTTGAATGATTAATTGATTTGATGTCTAATAAAATAAGACATGGTATTTTGTGGTAGTATATGTTTTTCTTGAAAAAAGAAAAGGAGGTGTAATACTTATAGATACTCTGCCTGTCAGATAAGACATTTTAACTTTAAGAGGATCGTTAGTTCAAACTTTGTGTAACTGACTTGTTATGTGGTCAAAATTCATAAAGACTGTACGGCTTCTTTACTTCCCTGAGTCTTTCATTTCTGCTTTTTTTGAGGAAGAATAACTCAATCAACTGTTGGAGTCATACCAGAGGTATTTAGGGACTTCAGTATCTGTATTAGTCTGTTTTCCTTTTCCTCCCTCCAAATACTTTAAACAGAAAGTATTTTACTGTCAAAATACACATCAAAGATATCACCACAATCAAAAACAACAACAGTGCAATGACATCAAGACAGTGGTACTGAATCCAGGACAGCTTGTAGGACTGGGTCTTTAAGTGAGCCGCTCCCTTGTGTCTCATGACAAACTCAATCCAGAACATAGCTCGGTCCAGAGGTTTCATGGGCTGGTCTCTGTGCAGTCTGGAGAGCTCCTGCATGTTCTCCCTATAGGACGGCTCATGAAGAACTTCCTTCAGAGCATCCAGGAAGGTGTCTGTGTCAAGTGTGCCGATGTCCAGCACTTTGGCAACACCCCTCCCTCTCATCCTGAAGAGGTTATCATCCTGGTCAAACATCAGAGGAAGACCCACTATAGGTACTCCATGGTAGATGGCCTCCTGGAGTCCGTTGGTGCCTCCGTGAGCCACAAATACTCTGGTCTTTGGGTGTCCTAAAAGGTCAGTTTGGGGCAGCCAGTCCAGCAGCAAGGTGTTGTTGCCCAGGGTGGATGGTCTTTTCCCAGTATGCCTCCAGACCACCTTCTGAGGTAACTGAGCAAAAGCAGCAGCCACGTGTTCGGCCATGTCATCAGGGAGTGTCCCCACCAAGGTCCCCAAGCTCATAACAATGACTCCATGTTCTGCAGAGCTCTGGACAAAGTCCTCCAGATCTTTAGGAAGTGGCTTTGGGGGTTTACACTGAAACCCACCCATATAGACAACATTAGGCATTGTGGGACGAGGGAACTCAAAGGTAAAGTCAGTCCTCATCAACCATATATCTGCTGCCAGAACCAGTTCATCATAGTGGACATCGGGACCAAAGTATCTGTGGATAAATGGAGCATAGTACTGCCTTTTAATTTGAACCTGGCTGTAAAGCACCCTCAGGGCAATTAAAACATTTGCCACCCTTTCCCAAAAAGTCATCTTATCAGCCATTTCACTGCCTGGTATAGGAACATATGAGAGGGGTGAGGGCGCAACTGTCTGAAGTCCATCTGCCAGGATAGTCCATCGTACATTGAAAACCAGAGGTAGACCCAGCCGATGAGCTAGTAGAACCCCTCCACCTAAGAAAGGATCCGTCAAGAGAACATCATACCTGGCTTCATGGAAAAGCTGCATCAGTTTGGCATCCTCAAATGTCTCTTCCATTTTATCAACCACAGCTTTGTGAGTATGAAGCAGCATTGTTATAAACTCTTCCCTCGCTTTTAAAATTGATAAAGTTGAAGCGTAGAAGTCTCGTCGGAGATGCAAAACTCTTGTCTCGTAACGATTAAAGTCATTTACATCAAATCCAGCAACAACATCAAGAGTAATTGACTGGTAGTAACCAGTTTCTGCCTCAATGTGCCTTGCGTTTTTTGGTCGGATCACAGTGATGTTGTGACCTCTTGAATGGAGTTCCTGGATGAGGACCTTCATGTTGACCCAGTGGCTTTCATCCACAGGGAAAACAAGGACTTTACCTCCAATAGCACTTTGAATAGAGAAGAGCAGTACAGCCAGTGAGACCAGTTTCATTTGGATCATCTCTGAGGTGGTGCTGTGATCACAAAGAAAAGGGGTATTTCAGGAAATGAAGATGGCCGACTCAAAACATTGAAGTAGCAGAAGAAGACAAGGAAGGAGAAGATTGCTTTTTCAGACTTCCTTCAAAACACTTCAGAACAAACACTGGCAATTGTCTCAATCACTATGTTAACATGCACAGTTAAGCTGATCTACAGTCATAGCACAATGTGGTGATTTAATTGGACAGCTGTCCATGTCCCAGTTTGTTAGCACTGGGCAAGAAGTTATTATTGACGCCAGCATGTCCGACTACGGTGACATGCTCCCTTTTAGCTTTTTACCATCAGTTTATCTCCTGGTTGACCTATAAGTATCAAAACAGCCTGCAAAACCAAACAGCAGCCTCCGGTCTTAAGTAAGTGCTAAAAACTGCAGTTCTCTAAGTGTCCACTTGAGGCAGGCTTCAGGGGCACCTGTTCTACTTTAGAAACAGGAGGGTGACGTCGCCAACGCTGTGTCTCATGATTATACAGTATATGGGTAAAACACTTTAGGAAGAGGCTAGTAGGATATTACTTCTATAGCTTTGTGCTGAAAGTTTAGTCTCTTTTGTGTCCTTTTTCGTCTATTGTGGTTTTGTTTACTACTTAACTTCCAAGCAATGCATCCATGCTGTTAAACCACTGGCCCAGAGCAAAGCGTGCAAACCATAAACTGTATATACTTTGGACAACTTGGCTCTGCCTCCCGTTATTATACAAATTTGAAGCCAAGTTGCTTTCAGTAATTCCGGGATTTTCTCCACTTCCTGGAACCACCACTTGCGCAGTAGCATTGTACACATTGGGTGGGAGAGTCGCTGTGAGGATGTTCTGCTTAAACAGTGTATTCCCCGGATGAGCGACACAATCTTCGTATGCCCATAGGCTGTATTAAGTGTCAATCATAGAAAACATGAACGCCTAATAACTTTTAAAAATGGAGCTGGACAGAAAAAGGAGGATTTGAGCACAAACCAGTCTTGCAGTAACTACATGTCAACATCCCAACCAGGGGGGAGAAAAATGTATCTTCTGTGTAATTAATTTCTAAAATTTGTCCACAACTCCATATGGATTACAGGAGGAGGTGGGATTCATGACCTATACTGCAGCCAATCACCAGAGGGTGCTGTTCTAGCGGTGGCTTCATCCAGCGAGGAGGCAGACGGTGTCCATTCTATATACAGTCTATGGTGTGAACACTGGAGTACATGCAGAATGCATGGACCAGTTTTTGTTTGATTAATTTGAATACATGCCAGAGAAACTGATCTCCAATCACATTATTCAGGAATGCCAGTACAACAAAGAATAGTTTGATTTGAGTCAGACTTATGTGTTAACATGCAGTTCACAAGTCCAGTTTCAATCAGACTTTTGCCATAAATCAGTTTTTGAAGTGCATGTAAACGTACTGCCAAGGCAGTGGACCACACATACATATAAAGGCATCCAAGGCCTTCTACCCTCATTTTGTTCTTATACACACCTGGTTTCTACAGTGAATGTCCGAACATGGATTGAAACGTGGCAAAACTACAAGAGCAAAATTACAAAAAAATCAACCATTCCGACACACAGATGAGTTAACTAAATCTAGAGTCAACCACACAACCATCTGAAATATCTGACACACTTCCTTGAGGTCCTTAAATGGTTACAAACCCGCCCCTTTATGGTCATGTGCCTAAACACTTGATATTTCTCCTTAGATAAGCTCAGTTTTCAAAATGATTTTCAAAGCTGGCTGCAAATGCTTCAATTAGGTTATATCATTTCATGCTGTACTTACAGTGTAAAGCTGCAGAGAAGAAGTTTTACAGTCTTATTCCCACTGAGCCTGACAGATCTGCACTTCATACAGCAAGCCTGACAGTGACCTTTATCAGTTTGTTCAAAGGTCAACATCCAGGTTACTCAGAAGACTCAGTATACAGATCTCTGTGACTGGTCACTTTCAGCACATTTCTCAGACCACATGCTAGAACAGGCATGAAGAGAA
Source organism: Xyrichtys novacula (assembly GCA_962446985.1). Classification (NCBI taxonomy): domain Eukaryota; kingdom Metazoa; phylum Chordata; class Actinopteri; order Labriformes; family Labridae; genus Xyrichtys; species Xyrichtys novacula. The sequence continues at coordinate 26,642,508 of OY660875.1, forward strand.
GAGCCTGGGCTAAATTTCTTAATAACCAACAAATAAACCAGAAATATTTAAAAACCAAATTGTGTCAGTCTGTGTAAATCATTTAAGGTTGTGTGGCCTCCGCTGGAAAATACAAAGGGCAGATGGTAAGAACGTCATCTTTAGAGGGCAGTTTTGATTTCTAAAGAAATGGCTGGGGACATAACACAGAAAAGTGACAGACAAAGAAGAAAATCAAATACATCACTAATCTTTTATAATTTTTTCATTAATATTTTGGGGTAAAATCTGTTAGGAAATGAAACTGAATCAAGAGGAAAGGAAACTTGAGAACCATGGGTGAAGTATCCATCTGCTGGTAAATATCTGGCATTGCAGAATTACTGCTGTTCTATATTTAACCCACGACTAAAGTGAGGGACACTGTGCGGACGCCATTACAGTGTATGCGACCACAACACAGAAGTGGATTACTGAATGCAACTAAGAGACGAGACAGTGCTGGTGAGTCTCCCAAGTTAAAAGAAGAAGTTAAACATTAAGATTTCAAAAAGATGGCTGAAAGGTCTCTTCTTGAAATGTATCTGAGCTGTCATGTTTGTTCAGAGATTTTCAAAGATCCCGTGTCTCTGAGCTGCAACCACAGCTTCTGTTCAAGCTGTCTGCACAAATTCTGGAAACAGACCGAAAACAGAAACTGTCCCATCTGTAAAAGAAAATTCTCAAAAGATGTGGCGATAAATTTTACTCTAATGGAACTGGCTGACTCGTTTACTGGAAGAGAGAAGGTGGAACCATCTGAGAAAAAGACAGCCAAGGTGTGTAAACATGAAATGGAGCCTGAATTATTCTGTGAGAAGGAGCAGAGATCTGTGTGTCCTCGCTGTGATTTTCCTCATTATGTTGGTCATGCTGTGGTACCTGTAGAAAAAGCAGTCAGAGATCTGAAGGAGCAGCTAAAATCTGACTTAAAGTCTCTACAGGACAAGAGGAACAAACACAAACAAGTGGAGAAAACATACAATAAAGTGATTCAACACTCCAAGAAGCAGCTGCTGTTCACAGAGAGACAGATCAGAGCAGAGTTCAACAAGCTCCACCAGTTCCTGAAAGAGGAAGAGGAGTCCAGACTGGAGGCTCTGAGGGAGGAAGAGGAGCAGAAGGGGAAGACTATCAGCAGAGAGATGAAGAGGATTCAGGAGCAGATCTCTTCTCTGTCAGACAGTATCTGTGCTGTTGAAGAAGAGCTGCAGGAACACAACGTGGCCTTCCTCAGCAGTTATAAAGTCACTCAGAGCAGAGCCAGAGTCCTGAACTCAGAGTCAGATCCACAGCTGGTCTCAGGAGTGCTGATAGATGTGGCCAAACACCTGGGTAACCTGTCCTTCAGAGTCTGGGAGAAGATGAAGGAGCGGGTACACTTCAGTCCAGTCATTCTGGACCCAAACACTGCACACAGCTGTCTCTATCTGTCTGATGATCTGACCAGTGTGAGACGAGGAGAGAGAAAACAGCAGCTTCCTGATAATCCAGAGAGACACATCAATACTGCAGATGTTCTGGGGTCTGAGGGTTTCAGCTCAGGGAAACACAGCTGGGAGGTGGAGGTGGGAGACCATCCAGACTGGACTGTGGGTTTGACTAAAGGGTCAGCTGACAGGAAGGGAGAGTGTCCTCCTTCACCAGAATATGGATACTGGTGTTTAGTGTATCAAGGTGGAAAATACATTGATGAGGTCGGTGAGACCATTGAAGTTAATAAGAATCTTCAGAGGATCAGCGTCCAGCTGGATTATGACAGAGGGGATTTGTCCTTCTATGACCCTGAAGACATGACTCACATCTACACTCACAGAGACACTTTCACTGAGACTGTTTTCCCATACTTCAGGCTTGGAAAGCCTGGTGACGCCAAAACTACAGAAATCAAAATCAGCGACACAAGGGCGACGACACTTCACTTGACATAAAATTAAGTTAAGGCATTGATACAATTGAAATGTTTTAAATGCTACTTAAGGTAACTGAGTTGTTTAATAGTTTGAATGTCTTTTTCTTTTTTCCATATAGTAATGAGCATGTTTGAATTGGGAGAAATCTTGTTTTGTTTGATAAATCATCTCATTTATGTTTTAAAAAATACTAAAATAGTGCGTGTGGATGAAATATTTCAGCATCTTTTATGTCATTAAAGCAGATATGCCATATTTGTTTTATTGCAGTATTTCATGTCTGTTTGGAAGAAAAAGCGCAACTTTATTTATTTATTCTTTTTATTTGTGTATTTTTGTTTCTTTATCTCTGAAAAAATATGCAAAGCTATATTTTACAATGTTAATATCTATATCCTAGAGACTTAGGCTGTGAGGAAAGTTGCACCACATTATTTCATTTTTCTATCTATTTTCTAACCTCAGTAATTACGCTTAAACCTTCTCATTGACAATATAATCACAGTCCTTGCGGTGTTGTTTATTTGAAGTGATGCTGCTCTTATTGTGAAATGCTAACGGAAGTGTTTTAGCGCTCGCGGGACTGGACTGAAGCTCGAGGTAAACAAACGGCAGGTTTTTCCCGTGATGATTCAAAGGTACTTTACCCCTCATAGGAACATATTATCGACAAACAAGCTTTATTTCCTGTGGATATATGTTTATGCTCACTGTTCTGTTGTCTTTGTCAGCTTTACGCGTAATTCTGAAATTAAACAGTGAAGCATGCTAACAGCTCGACCATGCAGGTAGCTAGCTAGCTCAAGAGAGACACCAGACTTCTTTGTAGATAGATAGAAAATATACGCTTTTTTTTCTTGACTTGTACCCTGTTTATAATGAAAGTATTAAAACTGGGGTATTCTGGGGATAATATCCAAGTTGTTGAATTATCATGTACGACCTTTTGTGAACTGGCTTTATGTTGTTGTTGCTCACATACTTAGTCCAGCTGGATGCCGCACGTGTTGAGTAAAACTGGTCATGTGACATTAAGGTGTAAAAAGTCATTTTACATCCCAACCCTCAAACCCAGTATTTACGACTATTATTAATCAATTTGTAAAAACTAACCCTAGCTCTCACGGAAATGTAGTTTGTACTCCACCTGGATGCATTTACTTTTACAGGGCGAAATGGTGGATATATCCAGGGTTCAGTGCATGAAAGCTCTCCACATCAGGGTTATCAGGATACCAGAATGATAATTTGTTAATGTTAAGATCTGTTTCCACACTACAATATGAAGAAAACCCCCATGCAACCAAAATGCCTAATGTTTCATTTGCAAGTTGTGCAAGTGCAAAAAAAAGTTAATGAACACAGACCGACTGTTTATAAACTGTCAGTAGGAATAAAAAGCACAAGACTTTTCCACTAAACAGTGAGAACAGAAAGTAAATCTTTCCTCTGAATTAGGGATGTGCTGATATACGATGCAATCGCGATATGTGATATTAAACGGCCGCGATGATGAAATCGGAAGGTACCGTAAAAATCGTTCCACAATTATAGTTCAAAGTGGCAGCGTCAGTACCAACCTAACCTTCTTGTAGTCTTACCCACGGTGTCAAAGCCTTTGTAATAAAATGTACAAACAAAGCACCACAAAAATAGTCCCAAATCTAAAACAAATTCTCAAACTAAGTACATTAATGCCAGCCTAACAAAAACTGGAATTTTAAGAGAAAATGAAGAAATTTTACAACAATATGCGTGGCCACCCACAATGCATTGCGGCCACCCAAAGCACTGTTGGAGCGTGTCCACAATGCATTCCCATCCACTCATTAGCTTCTTAAAGTGGAGGAGATATGATCTGATATTTTAAAAAACATGAGTATTGGATCATGACATCATGTCAAATGGAGCAGCAAACTTTCGTTCTGTTTTTATGTGTCCCAAAAATGCACATATAGAGATGTACTTGGGTACATAAATTGTACAGTAAGCTGTCAAGGTAGAGAACATTATATTATCAGGACAGTAAATATTCTGAATCAGAGGGCCATTGTTTTCAGCTTATCTGAATAGTCTGAATCAAATCATTAAAGGCACACGCTTTTTTCCACCCAACGGTAAAGAAAACTTGCATTATTTCGCCTTGTTATGTACTTTCAACCGAACTCCCGTCAGGGGGATATTCTATGGAATAACACCGGACCAAGAACAGTCGGAGACTGAAAATGACGAAACACCTCGGCTGTATCTACCTATTAAAAAGGTTTTGTTGGCAGTATGGATGTTTTACGGCTTCACAAAACAGACGGAGCAGGTGAACCTGACACCAATCTCTAGGTTATGCCGTAAGAAGGTTGCAGCGACGTTGTCTAACACTTCAAACCTACGTGCCCACCTCCGTGAACACCATCCAGCATCGTTCGCCCAAATCAAGGTAAAAATAACATGACCGCAACAAGTTTGGTCTAGTCTACTGCTTATTATTGACAACGTTAGTGACGTTTCTGCTAACTTAAGCTCCAAAAAGCTAATGCTCCCAACGTCGCGTTAGCAGCCTCTTTCTCATATTGTTTGTGCGTGTCATGCTGTGCACAGAGAAGTGATTTAGCAGTTTTTTGCCATTTTTAATAACGTTAAAAGCAATGCGCTAATATCGTCATAATATCGTGAATCGTGATATTTTGGGCCACCAATATCGTGATATCTGATTTTTCATATCGGCACATGCCTACTCTGAATTATCATTTATAATCTAGAGTATACTAAAGAGGTTCATTTGGCCTGTTGAGGAAAAATTTATAAATCGGTTCATTTGTTGTGACGTGGTGTGAACCCGCAGTGAGTGTGATCCCTGTGTTTTCTAATTTTCCTGCTGTGGCTGAACTGGTGGTCATTTATTGGCTGTAGATCATTGGTTAGGTAAGGCTGCAGCACAGGAATTAAAAAAAATCTTGAGGGGCCAAGTGATAATACCTTTTCTCTCCACAACAGACATAAATTGTGTGTTGTTCCTAAATGCTGAGAGCACCTAAAACAGTATGCTGCTGACCTGTGATCACCTCTCTATATTCATCTTTTAAATCTTGAATATCTTTTTCCAGCTGAGTCCTATTCAGTCTCATTTCCCATCCACGATGCTCAGTACTAGTTACTTATCTGAACTTTTACCTCTTTATTTTGCACAGGGATGAAAATTAAAGGTGGGGAAGGCAGGATCTGAGGAAGTGCCAGTTTTTGGGGAGAAATCTTGAATGTAAACACAACCCCTCTCAACCAGTTTTCCCCTCAGCTCTTCCTCTCCCCTCTCTGCTCCAGCAAGCCCCGCCCACAAACATGCTCCTGCTCGCTCGTATCGTTCCAGTTAAATTCAGATATAATGCAGAAAAATACTTCAGATAATTACAAATGGAGCCCAGTCAACGTGAAAGTAAAAAGCATTGTTGCTACTGTAGATGCCAACAGACTACCAGCAAACACAATGTTTGCAGGACTTCTACAACTAGGATAAAGTGACATAGTCCAGTACCCGAGGTAAACAGTTTAGTGGCGCTACAAAACGCAGCAAGTCCAGTTTGACAAGAAACACTTCTGTTACAGACACTTGACTTACTTTGTTAAAGCGGTTTACCTGTCCAGCAGAAAGGTTACAGGGTCTAGAAGACCCGGAAGCCTCCCCCATCACTGTTGACCCGGCTTTTTAGCTCTTGTCCGGGTGGTCTACCTCCTTTTTAAGCGCCCGTTATTCCGCCAGAGTCTCCAGTATTTATATCGTTTTTGTACTTGGGTTGGTGGTTGTGCCTAAAGGAGGATTCAAACAATTTTCTGTACTTTATTGTAGCACGGCACGCTAACTTTGTTTGGGCTCGTGAACGACACAAGGAGCAGCGTCTGCCTCACAACCAATCAGGTTGGGGGAGGCGGGGAATGGCTTTGTTTACAGTCAGAAAGAGTGGAGCATTCCAAAAATTTCAAATGTTGACTACACAGACATAACAGAACACAGCGATATCGTTTTATTACCAAATGTCATCAATAACTAATAGTTATTGACTGATATTAAAAGCTGTTTTGTATATACACCACAAAAAAAGATGCTTCTTTAATCGATTCTTGCCTACACCACCTTTAACCTTTAATACACAAAAGATTTTTTTCAGGTGCAATGTAATCCTTTGACGAGAAGAAAACTTCAAGTTGTATTATGAGCATCAAAATCAGCTGTCTCTCTTTCTCTGTTTTGCTCTACCCTGAAGGAAATAACCGACTGAGTAACAGGCTGATGGAGATAAAGAATGATGGATGACCTGACAGCAAACAAGAGCCACATACCCTGTCAGTCTTGGGTTGGCCAGAATGGCTGGTCTGTGGCTTCAACCCAAGGACCCCCCCTTAACCCTCTGTCCAGCTCTCAGCATCTCAGCCTGGGCTCATCTAACCAGAGGTCATCCTACAACCACCTGCAGGTGTCCAATCAGAGCTGCATGAGAGACCTCAGTACCCTATCAACTAGAGGCAACCCTCATCAGCCTGACCTGTACAAAGCCCCTCAAGCTGGCAGCAATCCATCATCAGGCACGCTGTTTGCCAGCACCACTATCCCCAGTGTATCTCAGATGAATCCGTTTGCCCAAGAAATCCCTCACACTTCACCAACGCTACTCTCAGTAAACCAAGGAAAGAATATCCCCTCACTGTCTCTTGCTGAAAGAAACCAAGTACAACAACATTTATCACTCCTCCCACCACAAGATCCCTTCAAGGTGTCATTTCAACCTCAAACTAACAGCCAGGGATTACCAAATGGACTTCAAAACCTGCCCATCAGCCTCCCATCATGTGGCCAGCGTGTAAGTACACTTCAGGCTTCTTTTGAGGAAGAGAATGTGGAGTTTGCTGGTGTTGCTGGATGCACTCACAGCTATTCCTCATCCACCTCTCAGGAGCAGTGCCAGTGGACTCCTCCATCACTGGGCAGGGGTAAGCTGTGCTTTAATATCTTTACAGCACAATGCCATGTTAGTCTTTAACAGGGAGATGACAAAGCTGTCGATTTTGATTGGGATTTGATTGATTTTGTCTTAACACCTGAATGTGAAGCACTTTGAGCTCGTTTGCTGTATCAGTCTGGTGTTTAAGGCTGAATTTGACTCATCAAATTCAACATCCTGATTTTAGAACTTAGTCTCACTTTTTAGATCTTAACCAAGCTTAATAAATTTGGGAAGTTTACTTACACCTTTCAGAACTTCTTTAAAGTTTAGCACATGTAGTCAGATGGATAACTTTCATAGTAAATACTACTATTCAGTATTTAGACCCCCCTCAGGGCAGGAAAAAGAAATCTGCCAAAAAAATTAAGAAAATCACAAATACACTGCATTAGTCAATGCAGTGCATTGCTGTGTGTGTGTGTATTCAACACTTAAAAGCTTTTAGGACAGGTTGCAAATATCACCCAAGCAAAAAAGAAAAAGCACTCTATAGGTTCACCAGTGGTTGAAACAGGTAGAGCAATCTAAACTGAATAATAGATAGATTTTCCCAAAACTTTTCTCCTTCTTTTTCAACTTTTCCTCAGGAGTTGTGAACAGGTCTGTCCCTGGTGCAGCTGCTCATCCGAACAGAGCGCAATTGCAAGAGGGAAACAACAATCCAGCGGTGAGGAGTTCAGCTGCATCTGACTTGATTGGATGAAAGTTTGATTCTTTGTTGGTCTGTTTCTGCACATATCCCTGCAAACCCCTGCGTGACTTACAGCTGCTTATTCCTTTGCTCTTTGTTTTACCTTTTTAATGACTGATTTGTATCTCCTTTCAGTTCAACAATGAGAGTCAGCGTTTGACTCTTTTAAATCAGCGTGCTCAGCTCCTTCAGCAGCTGGCAGAGCTGGATAAAACTGTAAGTTTATCAAAGCAATTTATTATCTGAAGGTCCTTGTAATTTTTCAACGGAAAAGCTTTCTAGTAAAATAATGATAATCCTCGAATAAAAGTTCGATACACGTGAAAAGTGAGTTCAACAACCTTTTAAAATTCCCTTTGTGTCCCTGTTCAGCTGGAATCAATGCCTCCAGAGGACAGCAGTGATGGTCAGTCTCCTCACGCAGCTAGTCAGGTAGGTGAAGGTTTCCAGATGCTGCTCTTGAATTTGGGACTGATGCAAAATTTGTTATTGTTAGTAAATGTTACCCCCTAACGGAATACGATTGTCTTTTTAAGCCTCCTCCAGCAATGGAAGAATCATCCCAGTGTGAACAAACTAAGACCAGTAATGCTCAGCAGGATCAGCGTCTTACAGCAAAGTCAGAGGTAGACATCGGCTTCTTCCATTTATCAGGTTTTCCTTTACAAAGATTTTTCTGACTTCAAGTGGGTTTCGATTGGGGGAAAAAAAAAGTTGCAAAAAAAAAGTTTTTCTGCCACTTCTACTAAAATTACAATCACATAAATAATGAAAAGAATCATTTGAATTGTTTTAATAAGAAACATTTGTTGATACTTTTGTTTTAAAAAACTTTGTATTTACCAGTTTAATTAATATTCTGGGTTTTATACTTTCAAAAAATTGCTAGTGGAGAGAACAAATGTTAATTCTGTGTCGCTGAATAAATCCAGATTGCTTTTTAGGAGGGGAGAATAAACAGGAAGAAAATGGAGCATTTTTGTTCGAGCACATAAAAAATAAGAGTAATAAATGACTTCTGCTGCAGTCTGATGGCGTATCCTAACAGCACTTTGTTGTCTTTTCAGAAAAAAGAACACGTCTCTGCAGAGTCAGAGGATGAAGGTAATCCTGACGATCCTGCGAGTGATGATGACTTCTCTGCATTTATACCTGACCCTGCAGGGTTCTCTTCGGATGACTCCGGTCACAGCCGTCCCTCTACCCCAGTTGAGGAAAAACCTGTTCTCAAAGAGGAAGAGCCCAACAAACTGGGGAGTTCTTTGTTTAAGGACATGGATGTTGGTACTCCAGTCAAGTCGAGTGCATTTTCTTGGAAGAAGTCCTCTAAAGTTGCAGTGGCAGCAATTCAGAACCCTAAAGAGAAAAAAGTTTATAGAAAAAAGAATTATTGCCCTTTTTGCACCAAGTCAGTTAGTAAAATGGCACGACACTTCGAGGCTATCCACAGTGATCAACCAGAGGTTGCAGTTGCATTTCAGTATCCTAAACTGTCCAAAGAACGACAGAAGATTTGGAATAGACTGGTAAATCAAGGGAACTTTGCTCACAACAAAACTGTCTTGAAGACAGGAAAGGGTCAACTCACTGCCAAGAAACGGCCAGTTTTGACGGGTCAAGCGCAAGACTTTCTTCACTGTCTCTACTGCAGGGGTCTTTTTGCAAAGAAATGTTTGCGCAGGCATGTGAGGTCTTGCTCAGAGAGAGTGAAGAATGAAGATGAGTCTGAGGTGGGAAGAAGACGTTATGCGTCTCTATGTGCGATGGAAGCCTCAGAAGACCTCGGCATAACTGAGGGCTTGAAAAGTATTCTGAGTGTAATGACATACGATGAAGTGACACGAGCGGTTATGGATGATCCCATTATCCTGCAGTTAGGTGAGCTCTTTTTTAAGCAGCATGGATCTGATGAAAGAAGGCATGAGTACATCAGGCAAAACCTCCGTCAGGTGGCGAGACTGGTACTTGAAGCTCAAAAAACAAGCCCTCTAAAAAAACTGGAGGACTTCTTTGTGCCCTCAAACTTCCCGTGCATAGTGGCCTCAGTGAAAGTCCTAGCTGGCTACGATCCAGAAAGTAAAACATACAAAGCACCCTCTCTTGCCGTCAAGCTTGGCTACAGCATACAGAAAGCATGTGCAATCGTCGAGGGAAACGCAGCAAAACATGGTGATGAACGCGTGGCAGAATCTGCACGTGAATTCCTGACGGTGTACCAGGAAAAGTGGACAGAGCTCATCTCTTCGGGTGCGTTGAAAATGCTCAGAAAAAAAAAACTTCAGAGAGACCAGAGGGTGCCGTCTGCCAGAGATGTGAAGCTCCTACACGCCCATTTGGAAAAAGTTCATGATGTTGCAGAGAAAAAACTCAGAACGAGCCCTTCTACAGAAAACTACAGCACTCTGACGAAAATAATGCTTGCACGAACAATACTCTTCAACAGGAGATGTGCTAGAGAGGTTTCATTCGTGGAACTTAAAGATTTTATGTCTCGGAAAAAGTCAAGCCTGCAATCTGGCATGGATGTGTCTGTCTCAGATTTGGAAAGACTCATGTGTGGGTACTTCACCAGAATTGACATTCGAGGGAAGTGTGGGAGAACAGTCCCAATATTTCTAAAGCCGTCATTTGTGTCAGCTTTGGAGCTCATTGTGGAAGTCCGCGAGGCGTGTGGAGTCCCCAAGAAAAATCCCTACCTGTTTGGCCGACCTCACGGACTGTCAGCACAGCATGGGACAGACTGCATCCAGAGATACGCAAAAGCCTGTGGAGCTGAAGACCCTGAAGCACTGAGATCCAAAACGATCAGGAAGCATTATGCAGAAATGCTACAGATAATGAACATGGATGAAAATGAGGCCAGAGAAATTTTAGGCCCGGATGGTCACGAACGAACCCTGCAACAGGACACTGACATGCATGTTGATGTCCAAATGCAGTCCAATGGTAAGAATTTTTTCTTTTGGTGATTCGCCAGAGTAAATGCATGAACACCAGAAGGGAATTGCATGACTTTGCCATAGTACCCTTTTACAGCCCCCTTTAACCGATCAAACAACCAGGTCTTTGATATGGACGTCCCTCAGCAAGTACTTTTCCAGTGCTTTAAATAGGAATTCAAACTCAATTTATTTGATAACAGACAAACACTGGGTCACAGAGTTTGCAGGTGAACAATGTCGAGTTGCCAACCAAGTGTACTAAGTGTTAGTAGAGTTGGCATCACAAGCCAACAAATTTTCTTAACCAAACTATTACCAAAACTTGCCTTGCAACGAGATGCCATGTGTGTTTATTGACATCCAAGTAGACCAATATAGCATCCAGCTAGTGGCAGGTGGCTTTGCAGGAGCTTAGGCACATATGATCTGCTTCTCAGGCCTACAATACTAAAAGTATTGATAACTTCCGTAACTTACAAGTAACTAGGCTGATTACGATTAATCATTTGGTCAACTAAACAAGTGGCCATCCCTGGTTATAAACCTCACTTTCACTTGTATTGTAATCAACATGGCGTGGTTAGCAGATATTTTTCACATGTTTTGCTGCAATGTGATTCAGAGAAATGTGTGCAAAGTTAAAATCTTCATTTTTATTTATTTTTTATACAGAGAGATCACATCAAGCTGCATCATGGCATCAGAACGAGTGTTCCAGTGGACCCTCAACTGCCACTCATCAACCAGCTCATGGAGAAGTGAGGGGCAATAACCAGAAACCCAAACGATCTGTCCACTCAGACAAAAAAGGTACCTAATGTTGTTATTAAAGTTACCTCATTGTCTAAGTTAAAGTTAAATGCCCAAGAATGACAAAAAGAAAACAGTTGATCGTGTTTTGTGGTTTGCAGTTTTTGAGAAAAATGTGAGCAGCCTGAAGAACATGATTGTGTTGTCGAAAACATTCATTTGAATTTAAGGACAAAGACATGTTGACGTTTTATGCTACTAAACCTAACTCAGATGGAGGAGCTGCTTCACTGTTGTCTCTTCTTCCTCAGGCTCCAAAAGTAAGTGCATCCACAGGACATGGGAGGAAGCTGAAGTTCAGGCTGTTGAAAGACACTTGATGCGCTTCATTAAAAAGCACAAGGTGCCTCAGAAAGATGACTGCGTTGAGTGTCTTGAGGCTGAGCCTGAAGCGCTGAGTACCCGCTCATGGAAAGGTGTAAAGGACTATGTGAGAAACAGGATCACCGCTCTAAAAAGAACAAGCAAAACCTGATGACAAACACTGGTTGGGGCAAGTGGAGCTACTGAGTAATGGACAATTAAAGAGGTGTTTAATGTTTAAGTAAAAAAGTGCAACTTTTATTTTTGTCACTCAGTCTTCTGTCGCTCTCTCTTTAGCTGTTCTGCCTCTATATCTGTATTTTGTTCAACATTGGGAGAATTTCCATCTGCTAATTTGACCAAGATTGATAATTGGACCTCTGTTGGGGTTAGACTTGTTTGTGGTTAAAAGCCATCACTGTCATTTTCTATGATTCCAGTATTTCCAAAACCCCTTTTGTAGTTTTATGCAAAAACATAGGAAAGAAACAGGATATTGTAATTTGATCTACAGGTTTAGTTCTAGGCTCACTTTGTTTTTGAGCTGTGAGATATATTCTCAGACCAAGTTACCAGGGCTGCTGTAAGTTACTGTACTTAATTATGTTATCAGCTATATTTGCGATGTCATTGGCTTTCAATAAAGTGCCAAGAGTTTTGTTCTACTTTATTTTCTGTCGATAAACATGGATTACCTGTCTTCTGCTCCTAAAACAATTAGCATCACATTTCAGTTAAATGTTGTGAGGAAGAGCTATTTGATGTGTGGGGATGTTTTGAACTCAAACAAGTTCAAAACTTAGACTTTGTTACAACCTGGGTAACTCAAATAATTTTCATTACTGGCAACATCTGGCACCCCCTTATTACAGACTCTTATTTTGAAAGGACATGCGAAATGCGTTGCCCTGTTCCTTGCTAACATGACGCTAATGTTGCAGCAAAGGCTCAGGTACGTTGGTAAAAGCTGCTGAGTGGGTGTGAATCTTTGATAGTGGTGGTTTTATTTTTCATTTATTAAAACGTACAAACGAAAGCAAAAGGAATAACGCCTCTGAGGTGTCTCGCTGTTGCTGCTGAGGAGAAAATGAGGACGTTAACAACAAACGGTACGGATCCGCTGGACGCCACCAGTTCGCATGAACTCGCGTCCGCTGTAACGTCTGGTCATTTCCAGCGCAAATTCATAAGTCTTTTCTATCCCAGAAGCGTCCAACGTGGGCCTTTTATTGAGCGTTTGCCACATTTTCTTCTAAGTGGATGGTTATGACAGTGAGGAAGAAAGATGCTGAAAAGTAGCGCTACCGGTTGGGTTCGCGACGCTGGAAAACACATCATACCTTGAGCGGCGAAACGGCCACATGCAATACACAATGTATGGGAGCGAACTTTTTCGCTCGCCTGTTCGCTTCACTTGGTCCCATGTTTCCGTTGATGCTCAAGGGTACATAACCTTATTTTTAAAGGCATAAAACGGGTTGTGTCTGTCTAACAGGGGTTCTAAATTCGCTCTTTCTCTGTTGAGTCACTGACTGTCAAGTCTCGGTCAAATCTGTCCAGGAAGCTCTTCTCCTCTAATGTGGGCTAATGTCATAGCTAGCTGACTGAAGAACTACCGTTATCATTAAATTGTAGAGCCAGTTGTTCATTCACATTGTGGCTCGTATAAATGGACACTGGGTTTATGTTTCTCTTGTTTGTTTTTGCAGAATGTTGAGGGAACGACTACAGGTTGGCTACTACTATACTATCAAACGGTTTAGTTATGTACTGATTAAAGGAAACCTTGTGACACCTGTCTGGAGAGGCCTGTAACTACTAACATGACCATGATCAATTTCATTTGTTCTGTGTTACCTCTGTTTTGTGTTACCTTTCAAGATCCCGACCTCGAGAAGACATACACCAATCAGTGATGGTTATGGATAATGATGGACAACCCTGCTGCCAATCAGAGTCAGACACCCAGTCAACCATGGGCAGGGCAGAATGGCTGGTCCCCAGCTTCACCTCAAGCAGCTCTTTACAACCCTCTGCCAAGCTTTCAGCATTTGAATCTGGGCTCTCCTTCTGACCAGAGACTTTGTTCGGAGCACCTGCACCAAAACAGTCAGGGCTGTCAGAGAGACATCTCTCCATCCAGAAACATCACCTGTCACAGTACAGTACAGCCGTACAGCGCTGACCAGAATGTGCAGCAGAGCAATCCTAATGCTTATGTTTCATCCATGGTCACAGCTGCAAGTCATGGAAAGATTATACCTCCATGTTCGCTTCCTCTTACTCATGAAGGGACTCAACCTAGGAAGCCATTTCAGATGCCATTTTATTCCCCTTACAGCCCTTACCAAGCATCACCCTCTTGTCAGCCTCCGTACTCACACCAGGGATCACTAAATGGACCTCAGTCACCTCATCAAAAGCATCTGCCCATCATCTCTCCATCATTTGGACACTGTGTAGGCCAGATCCCACAGTCTCCAACACAGCCTTTACTTTTGGAGGACGGGTCTATCAGATACACCCATAATCATGCCTCACCCACCTCTCCAGTCCAACAGCAACCTCAGTGGGCACTTCAACAACACTCTGCAGGTAGGTCCAGCTGCCGTATGCAAATGACATGCTTGTTGCAGAGGATCTCACAAAGCACGAATCATTAAAAGGTCTTTCAGTGAGGACAGGCCAAATTGTCTGTTAAATTCAGAAAATAACTTCGGCTCTGTCTTGTATCACTGTAAGAAGAAATAAGTGTTGCAGCCAACACTTTCGTTTTACTGCTTTTCTCCTTAGAAACCACAAAACAAGTCATTCCCAGTGCAGCTATACAGGACGGGAGCTTCACGCCACAGGTGAGAAAAACATTCGTACACATGTGCAATGGTTTTTGAGATATCTGCAGATTGTGGTATCATTTTATAAGTCAGATGGTTGATTGAAAATGGTGCAAAGACAAAAACTATCAACTGTTAAAACTGAAAAATGATGTGTTATTTTCTGTATTTGCTCATTTTTTATTTGAGACAGAGTGAGCAAACAGTTTGTGGGTATTGTACCTTAGTGTAAAATTGGTTAAAAAAAATTTTCATCACCTCAAAAGATCCAAGTAATCTTTAAAAACCTGTTCAAAAAGATGCAGAGCTAAAACGAAAACTGGATGCCTATAATTTATAGGCCCATAGATGGCACTACATTGGTAACACACATGACTCTGTAGTGGAAGTCACCACATTGGCTAAAAATCACCACGAAAAATCGTTGTATATGCACACAGTTTTTCACCCCATCCACAAAAGTACACCTGAGATGGCACTATTAATGCCCAGACAAAGCCCTCAAAGTCTCAGTATTGTTGGGACCACATTATATTTGAGGTCTTGAGCAGCAGAGCCCTACAAAGTTAGTCCTCATGTGTTAAAGAGTTAAGTTTGAAGTATAAGCTGTTGTACTTTTCTCGCTGCAGTCTCCTAACTCTGAATCTCGTTATGGTTTGGACCCTGAGCTCCTTCCAAGTGCTGTAAGTTCATTCTTCCAAATTCACTGACCTGGCATGACAAATACAATTTTCTGCCTACATAAGGGACATCAGGAAGGATCTGATATGCACCAATATGTGCTGTCTTTGAAGTACATGTTTCAGTGCATATTCCTGGTATGCTAAGGCTTTAAATTTTGCTTTATTTCAATGTAGTGTATTGTATCAGCAGTCCTGCCAGTTGACACCTGTGCGCCTCTGTTTCTCTGTCTGTCACAGGTGAAAGTGCTTGCAGAGGACACGGCAGAGTGGGAGGGCAAGGTCTTCGTTTCTGAGCCTTTTTCCAGTCTTCCTCCTCTGCCAACCACCTCTTGTATCGTAGAGGACAGGGGTAAAACTCACTACACTGTCTGCACTTGTGTAACACAGTTCTGCTCCTTAAACATTAGTTTTATCCAGCTCCATGTAAGAAAACCAAACAGCACACAGTTTTGTCTTTGTTTCATGCATGTACAAACTAGTTCTGATTCTTGTGTTTATAAACCTCTGAACCCAAAAGGTGCAGAAGAAATACCGGGATGGTGTACATAGATATAGATATGATCCCACACAGATCGATCGGTAGAGCAGAGGGTTAAACAGCATTCTTTTCATATTGCTAACTTTGATCGTACAGCGTCATACTCACACCTTTCTGTCATTTCTCTCACTTTTATTGCACTGCAGGTAGCGCTAGTCCTCGTGCCATCCGATCTACATCGTACTGTGTGCCCTGTGAAGGTCAGACTGCCCTGCTGAGCCGCCTGCCGCTGGGAGCTCTGGTCACACCTCTGGCAGAACAAAATCCTGAAGAGGTCAGTTCCCAACAAAGTCATGCAAACTTCTCAAAAACAGAGAAGGGGAGATATTCTTTTTATTGAAGTAACCTATGAGCTGTAAATAAACACTTAATATGAAGATATCAGCATGACGTCTTTTGTATTTGTGTGTCTCTAGAAGCCCCTGCCTGAGGTGAAAGAGTCAGAGTGTGTTAGGGGATGCGGCTGGTGTGGCGCCTCCATGTGCCCGGCGATGAGCTGGCAGGACTGTGGTCAGAGATTTTACTGCCCCTTCTGTGGTAAACTCAGTGAAGGTGAGATTTAACATTCAGTATCCAAACAAAAACTAAATGCTTGAAGCTAAACTGAACAGCGGTGTTTGTCTCACGCTCACTGTACAGCTATTAATAGAGCACATCTGAGACAAATTCAGTGCAGCAAGAAACATGAAAAAGACAGGTGCTGAAAAGAGGAACATAAAAACAAAACAAAAAAAAACCTTTTAAGAGAAAAAACAGGAATTTGATTTAAACGTTTACCACTGAGTACTCACATGAGCTGTTAAAGCCGTGGTTCTCCGAGAGAATATTGAACTTTTCAGAGTGTTAAAATTGTGTCATCATTCTCTAACACCATACACTAATCTGTCCATTTTCTTCCTGTTATCTTCTAGTAAACCTCTGCATTGACACAACCCCTTTTGTCTTTGACACTGATGCTTAAATTAAACTGTTGTTATTCCTCTTTTATGTCCCAGTGCCATGGCAGCACTATCAGCCCACCAAAGGTGTGGAGGGGGTTCGGGTGGACAAAGACAAGAGATCTGAGCTCAGTATGGGGTCTTATGAGATTCTCAACTCTGAGAAGGTTAGTCTCCTTTTCGATTATTGTCAATATTTGCTAGCAGTACCTAAAATGAATTAAAACTCAGTCAAAACTGAGACTTAAGATGCAGGTCTTGAGTTTCTTGTTGAAATATCAACTCTCCGTGCTGCCCTCAGGTCTTCAGCTCAGCTTTTTCACAGATGAGGGCTGTGATAGTGAAAAAATGCATCACCATGATTGAGCTTTAGAAACCAGTATGAAGGCTCTCACAGCATCAGACTACTTAAAGCTTTATAAACCAATAAAAGCCCATTAAATCAACTCTAAAAGATGCTAACAGCCAGTGCAAAGGCTTTCAGATTAGTGTGATGTGAGCTCTTCTTTTGGTCTGTGTGAGCAGGTCTGAGTTTTACAGCAGCTGAAGCTTCTTTACCCTGTAGAAGATTCATGTTAATGACAAAACATGACTTTACTGTATTTTACATTGAATAAATCAAAAGTGTAACTGCACCTCTAAAGTGTTATTTAAGTACATAAACTTGTCACGATAGATATTGATGTTTGAGATCAATATTTGCTTTATGTCAGGGGGAACCTGCTGCTCTGCTCCTGGCCATCGATGTGTCTGCTTCAGCATTAAGAGGAGGACATTTAGAGTTTGCAACACAACAAATCCTCACTCTGCTCACCTCTTTGAATAGGTAAAACTCGCCCCCTCCTCACTTTGTACTTATGCTTCCTCAAGAACCAGCAACAGTTGTCCATGATTGAGTTTCCAGCCAGCAAAAGTTTGAAAAGGTTTCTCCCGTTTATGAAGGGAGGATGGGGAGGACTTGTCAGACATCCGTGTCGGTTTGATGACGTACGACAGCCACATCCACCTTTATGACCTCAGCCCTGCTTTGTCCCGCCCACACATGCTGGTCATCACAGAGACAGAGGACCTGCAGCTTCCTGTGAGGGAGGGGCTTCTGGTGTCCCTGAAGGACTGCATAGATGGAATCGACAGGTTTGAAAAGCTTACTGACCATTTTTCCCTCATGGGTTTTTCTGAGTCTGTATGCTGAGTGATGTGGAAATGTCTCCTCTGATGGTTTTGTGCACCTCTTTTATAAATGAAATCTCTTGTTCTTGCTTTAAGAAGCCAAAGTTCACAAAGTTCTTGGGGTGAAGGCAAAACCGTGAACTGTTGTTGTCGTGTGTTCAGTGTGTTGCAGCTGATTCCTCAGTTTGCTGCAGAGGGTGATAATCCTCAAGGAGTCCCTATGGAGCTGCCTGTCAAAGCAGGACTGGCTGTGCTGCAGGTCAGTACGATTTAACCCCATCTGACATGACTGGGGGCCCAAAACTAATTCTCCTGAGACTGTTAGTGGGCTGTGAGACAACACCGCTCCACTTGACGTCTGGGTCTCATCTCAACCTGTACGGATTATATTTTGCATACCTGGCTACCAACCACCTGGCTGTGTTGCTAACTTCTTTTGTGTTCACAGAAAATAAATTCAAACTTGTGTGGCACACAGACTTGATTGTTTTTGTGTTTCCAGGCTCTGAATTGTCCTGGAAAGCTGCTGATCTTCCACACTGCCCCTCTGGTAGAGATGGCCAACACAAACTCATCCTCAGGGTTTTTTGGATCCAACAAACCAAAGGTACTGACTGCACACACAAACACGAACTCGGCTAAACTCGTGAAACTATCAGTGTTGAAAGGTTAATTTAAGGGGGAGCATTTTTTCCAGACTTGCAGGACTGTGCGTCTGCCAGAGTTTTCAGTTTCTGTTTTTTTTACAGTCTATCTTTCAACCATCGGAGTCTGTCGTCACATTGGCCAAGCAGTGTGTCAGTCAGGGCTGCAGCATTCACCTGTTACTTCTCTCCAAGCAAGATGTGGGCGGGGCTTGGCCGGGGCACATTCCATATCTAACAGGTGGAGCTCTCTACACCTACAGCCACTTACAGGTAGGTCAACAGCTACTTAGAGCGCTTGCAGGGAGTGAAGATTGTCATGTCTTAAGTCTTAACCTCATGGCTTTTTTTTTTTTTCATCTTCACTGCAGGGAGAATTGGACAGGGAGCGTTTCAGCGCTGATCTGAAGAGGATCATCGAGTCGGATACAGGCTACAAGGCTGAGCTCAGGATTTTTGTCAGCAAAGGTGAGAGTTTTCTTAGAGTGAGTCTCTTTAAAAACGCCTGTGAGTCCCTTATTCATACCTATCCTATCAGATCTACGAGTGTCGGGCTGTTATGGACTTTTTCTCCCGGGGTCCAGCCCCAGCCTGGTCAACATGGCAACTGTTGATGGGTTTACGACGCTGGCTGTGGAGCTGGCACACACCAGGACTGTGGATGAGACGAGGGGTGTAGCCATACAGGTGGGTCCATGTTGAGTTTTGCCAAAATTGGACCAGCAGTGGGTTTGATTTATGAACTTTAGAGACTCAAAGCTATAAGTTGAGCATCTTTCCTCTCTCTTGTGTTTCAGGCTGTTTTGTCTTACTGCACTCAGTCGGGAGACAAAAGGACCAGGGTTCACACTCTGACCCTCAGATGTTCACGCCAACTACAGGACACTTTCAGGCAGTACCAGGCCCAAACGCTGCTCACCTTCTACTGCAAAAAAAGTTAGTTTCTTACACTTTTGATCATCATCGTGATAAAAAAAACAAACCTAGCTCTATAGCAACACCAGTCGATTCAATTCAGACTGTGATTATCTTGAAAGTTTACACTTCAATACCTTTTTGTCACCCCTGTAAGGGGACTGAAATATCAGTATAAACTGCAGAGTGAGGTATTTCATTGTGCTAAAGTACCGGTGTACTATTAAATGAATGAACCTATTGGAGTTGCTTTGATCGACGTCTAAATTTAGGATCAGCGGAGGAGCAAGGGCACAAGTTTACCAGCAATTACTCATGTTTAGTGGATCTGCCTGAACCCCTCAATATTTGATGCTACTGAAGGCTGAGTTCAACCTTTGCACTGGACATTAGCTGGATGGATGTTCCAGATGTTGTAGATTAAGAAACAGATACACATCTGCATAAAAACTGCACATTGCTGAGCACAGTGGTAGTCTTTGCAGGATGACAGTTCAACCTTTATCTCTCAGGGAAGCCTCCAAGATCAGACTGTTGATACACGCACACCAGTATGAGTCATAGTCCAGATTTTATGATACTGATTTAAAAATTCTCAAAACTGAAAAAAAGGAAAATATCAGTGTTTGCTGAGGAATGAATAAAGTTTGAGGTGTGTTTGGTGTGTTTTTCCAGTTTATTGCGCTGTGTTGGAGCGCCCTCTACAGGAGCTGAGGGAGGAACTGCAGACGGAGGTGACGGAAGCTTTGGCGTCTTATCGCAGACACTGCTGCTCTGCATCAGTGTCTGCTGGACAGGTGAGAACACCAACTCTCTCTGAAATCCAACTGTGCAATATCCTCTATTTTTCACCGATTTGAGTACCGTTCTGTGTGTGTGTGTGTGTGTGTGTGTGTGTCCTGTAGCTGGTCCTCCCTCAGTACCTGCGAGCTCTTCCCGTCTACATCAACAGTCTGAGAAAGAGCGAGGTGCTGCTGCCGGGCCTGAGGAGCTCCATCCACCAGCGGCTGCAGCAGCGCTGTCAGGTGCTCAGCATGGACACCTGCAACACCTGCACACACTTCTACCCTCTGCTGCTGCCTCTGGTCAGTACGATCAGAACTCACTCAGACAATCAAATACACATGCTTGCTCTGACAGACTTTGGGGGTCTTTTGGTCATAATAGTGTCGTTTGCAGATCATGTGAGGGCTGACATTAGAAAACCAGCTCTTCTTTTACACCAATTGCATCCTGGGCCTTATTTTTGATTTTATTGTGAGCACATTTGTTGTTTTGCACTCTCACATCAACCAAGGGGTGTCCCAATTCTCTGTAAGGTTAAAGGGAAGGGCTAAGGGTTAGGGGTACACAGCCCTTGAAACAAAGACAAACTGGGTCCTCACTTGAAAGCAAGGGGCAAGATTTTGATATGATTTTCATTGTAATGAAACTCATGCTTTTTACCAGATATTTAACCCTTTGCTACTCCATGTAAATATTAGCGATGTTTTCAATTGTTGGCATTTTAAAATCACGCTATTACAAGCTAGCTAACGAAGCTATAGCTATAGAGGGAAGGGGAAAGAGTGACAGTTGGGATTGGCCCTTAATCTGAAGGTCTCCCTTGTTTGTCTCTGCAGCCGCTCTCAGCCGACACCTCCAACCCTCCAGACTCAGAGGAGGTGCTGCGCTGCTCTGCGGCCAGCCTGGAGCCCAGACAGCTGTACCTGCTTCATGCACCCCTCACGCTGCTGCTCTGGGTGGGCACACAAGTCCCAGCGAGCACCTTGGTAGAGCTGTTCAACACCAGCTGCTTTTCATCTCTGCCCTCCGGAGAGGTGAGAGATCACACTCTTTTCATTTGTATGTTGATCTGTGCAGTTCTGAATGCTCATGTACACTTATGTTTTCAGACGAAGCTGCCTTTTCTGGAGAACCCTCTGTCAGTCAGCGTCCGATCCCTCATCTCCAAACTGAACTCTCAGTCCCCTCGTGCTCGCAAAGTAAGCTTCTACCAATAGCTGCTGTCCTGTCCATGGTTTGATACAGCCTGTGGTCTTGACTCATGGTGCTTCTGCTGTGTGTGTGTGTGTGTTTGTGTGTGTGTGTGTGTGTGTGTGTGTTTTCTGTCTCAGCTGTGGGTGGTGAAGCAGGGCGACACCTGCGAGGAGGCTCTCCAGCGCCACCTGGTTGAGGACAAGAGCCCCAATGGAGGAGCCTCCTATGCAGACTTCCTTTACCATCTCCACGTCAACTCAGTCCGGCTTCTGCAGTGACTTTACACACACACACACACACACACACACACACACACACACACACACACACACACACACACACACACACACACACACACACACTTAAACACACTTCTACACACATGCGTAAATCCTCTGACCTCTCAGGCTGTGGAATGACTTTAAAACAGAACTGCAGTGTAGAGTATCTAACCAGAAAAAAACAAATGTATGATGATTACAAAATCACCGCATGAGAGACATTTCCAGATGTCAAAGATTTTATTTATTTATTTATTTAACGGCTGCTGTGATTTGTTTGGTGTGATGAATGTGATCCTTTCTGTTCTGAAAATGTGTGTTTGGTGTTAATTTATCCCTGTGAGTGTGTGTGGGAAGCCCACAGTACTTACTCTGTGTGTGCATCATCTCCATAAATAATAAATAAAGGTTTTAACTCAACCTCTGCTGAAGTTTGTTCCAGTACTTTTTTTAGCTTTTAATCTCTTCCAGTGTCTTCAAAGAAGGTGGGCAGCAGGGCGGGGATGGAATCTGAACCTGAATACTTTAACGTTTTAGTTCTTAATTCTGTCTACTTTCTAAAACCTCGATCAGACCGCTTTATTTTTATTATTCAGTCACATTCTCATTATTTTAATCTGCTGCTGTTCTCACTGAAACATCTGAACAGAAACAACACTCCTGGAAGGCTAATTACCACTCAGAGAAGACAAACCAACTCCAGCAGGTTATCCAGAATTATCCCAGGTTGTATTTACTTCTTAACAAAAAAGAGATACACTCACCTCTTGCTCTGTGTCTGTTTAGTTGTTATTTGCCAAGGTGTGTGGGCTGGGCTGCTCTGGCTGAATTTGTATCCTGAAGCATTTTGGATGCAGCACAGTGAGACTGTGATGGGAGCACACTGACTCAGAGGATGTGAACCTTTGGAGCAAAAGTTAAACAGCAGGGGCGAGTGCTCCATTCTGCACTTTGGCTCAAAGTATGAAGAAAACCTCTTACCTCTTATCTTCTATCGAAAGAACAGGTAGGCAATGATATTTAGTAAAAAGTTCAGCAATACGATGTTCAGTAAAGAATTTGGATTCGAAGTTAATTATTCCAGGAATTTTCTGCAGAGGAATTTTACAGTTATTTTGGAAATTCAATGAGAAATGAAAGACAAATTATCAGAATGAAGTTATCCTCATCAAAATTGATGTCTTTCTGAAGTTAAAAGCAAATAAATCCCTGATGTGTGATGTAGATAAACATTTATCACGATAATAAGAACACGTTCTGAAGACTCAAACCAGCTCACTCGTATTTGTCCCTATTTGGAAATACGCTCTGAGAAGGCGGGAGGTGTGCTTCATTACGTTATCGCGTTTACCAGCGCGCTCTGCCCGCCAGAGGGCGACAGAGAGCCTCTGTATTACCGACGCTCAGCAGTGAGGCTGTGACCAAAATAAGCGGGAAGGTGTCGAGGTAGATAAAGTTATCAGCGCACAACCGGAAATGAGTAGTTGTTTGCCTTCAAAGTAAATGGCGTACAAGTGTGACTGGGTTTGAAAACGTTCAGCTTACTTGTCAGAGATCATTTTTGACTACATAGATAAATTTAATTAGACTACTAAAATTTAGATGTGTTTAGCCATTTACATTATTTCATCTGAATATGAGGAAAGTTATTCCAAAACTAGATTTTTAAGATTAAACCGAATAACTGAAAAAAAAAAAAACTAAAGATGTCCAAAATCACAGTTCAACATGCCAACAACAGAATTTCCCAATCAAGTCCTTATTCTGTGAGCCAAATTATCAATTAGAGATCAGGATTTGAAGGCAGCCTCAGTTCACCTGTTTGCTTTCACACATGCAACTCACCCTGAAAAAGTCTGAAAACATTTCAGGAGTGCAGTTCATGTGTTGATAGTGAAAAGATTACTATGGCCATGGTTATTGTAAATAAAAGCTTAGTCAGGGTTTTTCCTGGCTCAAATTGAGGCAGAGGTGGCACCATCCTGACCATGCGCCACGACGTGCATGTATTTGTAAATTCAACCGATTCACTTACTTTTACAGGCAACATACTTTAAGTTAAGAGTTCAAAAAAGAGTGTGACCATTATTATGTTAAAGCATTCATTTATTAAAACTATATACATACACAAATCAGCTGGCAACTTTAAATTGAAAGTACACTTCATCCACACATCTCGCAACCAGACAGAACATTTCAGCCTCCTCTTTTTCATTCTGTAGAACCTCCTCATGCACTCCTTGTAGTCCAAGGCCTCCTGGTCTGGTCCATCAACGGCCACCTTATAACAGACATCCAAGTGCCTCTCCTTCAGTCTGTTCCACAGAGGTGTCTTCACCTTAAACAAAACAATTCATCATGTATTAAGTATTTTTGTTTTTATTCTGATACAGACATGAAGAGTGATAGTGTTTTCAATCATATATATGTATACGCTGCAGTGTCCTCCCTAAAAAAAAACGACAACCAATTATTTCTTAAACTATCTAAACTATGTTATTTTAGTTTTTGTAACTTTATTAGTTGAGTTTTTTTAGGTACTACCATCTTTAATATACTTCTCCTTCTCTTCTGCTGCTTTGTGAATGGCTGTCACCTCATGTCTCTTTAATGTGTCCAGCCTATAGTTGGTTGATGGCTGTCTCACTAAGGAGGCAGCAATTGCCTGCTGTGTTGGGGCACAGTGCTTTTGGCATAAATAGCAGTGCATGCCTTCCTCAGTATGCCTGAGCCAGGTAAATTGATTGAGCCACTGCTTGTCAAAGCCACTGGCTCTGTGTTTTTGAGAAGATCTGGAAAGAGGAATAAAAACCACGTACACGTCGGCTTTGCGTTGTTATACTCCTAATTGGAAACTAATTAATTAATTACCCTCGCCTCGCCGACTCGTCCTGTCCTGCATTCTGACCCTCGCGATCACCAGTCCCTTGTGAAGTACTTTCAGACCTGACACAAATTTCCACGTTGTCACCAACATGAATTATAGCATTTTAACTGCCTGTTACGTTTTTTCTCTGCTGTGTTTCACTTGGACTCTTGACTTTCCTCCTCGCGAGGTCGCTTTTTAAAGTACTGTCTGATTTTGCCTGTCATAACTGCAACGCTAAAAAACGGAGTAAACTTTTTTTTTTTAAATAAACACGACATGCTTGGATGCAAAAAAAGAGAAGCAGTATTTACCTGTTTGTACCATCCGCCAGGGAAAATCAGGACGCTGATAGCACCAACTAGCGGGAAAAAAACTTGAAAAAACATGATTCGATCCGTTTCTTCTTCGGTAGATGCTTCAGGTCTCTCCGGTGCACTGCTGTTGATATAGCGCCTCTATAGTGGCGCAACCCTGCAACTGCAGTTAAAATACGTTGCTGCTGCATCGGGACATCAATCGCTCAATCAACACAGCTGGAGCTTTACGCTGTGTTGAGCGAAATCAATCGCTCTGGCTGGGGGCGGCACAAAATTAGGTGGAGGCGGCCGCCACGCAATTTTGAACGCAGGAAAAACCCTGAGCTTAGTTATCTTGTATACCTAAGTTATTATCCTGCAGTAACTAGCTGTCATTTGATTGTGAGTTAGTTATTATTTTGTGCGCAAAGAAAGTTATAATCTCAAGTGCACAAGGTATGTCCTTATGTGTACAGTTATGTTGTGCAAAAAAAAATAATTATTTGATGTAAGAAATGGAAAAAGTCAGTGTTATGTGCATGCAATACAGGTATCTTGTGTGCAAAGAGGATAATTACCATGAGCCAAAAAAAAAAAAAAAAAAAAGGAACAATGTAGGTTTTTGTTAAAAATAAAGTCAACAGTATTAAAGTTGATTATTCGTAAATAAGTTAATTATTTATTCCTGTTAAACAACTTTAAATGTAATGATCAATTACACTACTATTTTGTATCGTTTTCCGAAGTATAACATAGTTTTAACAGTCATTATTAAATTTGTATTTTACTCTGAAATTCCCCACCGGAAGTTTCTCCCCTCAGTGAGGCGTTCTTGACTCCATGTCCGTTGAGCGCGGTTAGCTGTCAGATAGTGGAGAGAGACAGTGTGTATGAAAGAGAGACAGAGTGAACACCCACTCCGGTTGCTCCGTCTGTCCGTATCAAACGCTGCTTCACTCGGCGCCTCCTTACAGGCTTTCCACCGCTCCAACGGCCGTCTAGCTGCTGGGCGGACCTCGACTTTGACCCGCAAAAAAAAAAGAAAATAAATAAACAAGCGCCAAATTCTCCCCCCCACCCCACCCCACCCCCCTCCGGAGCTGTCAAAGTAGAAGAGCCGAGAGAGAGGAGAGCGACATGGCCACGACAACCTGTACGCGATTTACGGACGAATATCAGCTGTACGAGGAGCTGGGGAAGTGAGTATCCGCGGATTTTAACGTGTTTGTGAGCTTGTGTGTTAGAGAGTGAAACGTGGATGAAATATGGTGGAAGATAAGTGCAGAACTGAGCGACTCTGCAGGCCAGCAATGTTGTGTGTGTGTTTGTGTGTTTGCGTGTGTGCGTGCGTGCGTGTGTGTGCTTTTTTAGGGATGTCAGCTCTCAAAATACGCGGCTCCCCTTCTCTGTGTGTGTGTGTGTGTGTGTGTGTGTGTGTGTGTGTGTCTCTCTCTCTCTCTCTCTGTTTCTGTAAGTCAACATCTCCCTCCAACACACGCCTGCTCCTCTGTGACAATTTTGCGCCGATAAATTACCAAACATCTGCAACAATTCTCGCAAATTTTGCAGTTAACATCACGTGCATGCGTTTACCGCTGAAATACAGTAACGTCAGGGGTCTTGAGGTGCAACCACTGAGGGTACAAACACCAAAAACACCCGCGTTTTAATCAAAAAGTGCAAGGATTGAGTCGAAATGCATGAATATTGAGTCCTTGACAGCCGCACACGTATCAGTTTTACACCAGAAAAGTATGAGAAACAGCAGTTAATATGTACAAAGCAAAAGGAATAATGTAATTTAATGCATTTTCTTTTGTCATCAAAACGCACTTTTTCAGACTTTTTTGGGCTGTTTTTCAGTACTTCATTTGCATTGACCTATTTCTCCAAGTTCTGATTTAATGCCCTCTAGATGTCCACATATTTCGCACAAAGCAAGTAGTTTTCATGGTTTCACTGCACAAGATGCAGAAGTGTCTGCATGTCTTAGACAGGGAGATGAGTGTTGCAGTATTTAAACAGCTGATAACAGAGGATAAGTTATTCTATGCTGACACCAGGCACATTTGCACAGACAACTCTCACATATCTCTTTTAGTTCATCTTAATTTAGCTGCCCATGTAAACTCGTATCAGACGTTAATAAAAGCATGTCATTAAAAATGTCTAGAATTTGTGCAAAACTTGATATCATCACTTTAATTTGGAGGTAAATTGAATATTTAAGTAAAATTTTCATTGCTATTATGTAAAATAAGCTGAAGTTATACTACAGGGTCTGCTTGAATAGAGCAAAAGTGATTTTAAAAGCCTTAAACATCAAAAATTGAATGTCCCCCAGTCCCTCACTCTCCTAATATTTAGCAAAAATAATCCCTTTACCTGCACTCCACCTACCACCAAAGTCATAAACAGACAAAACAAGTTCAGCTCAGGTTGCTTCAGTCATCCAACTCCCCCCTGAGTGCTGCTCACGCACTTTGAGTCTCTTTATGTCAGCATTATAGTAATCATATTATCAGGAACCAGCGGAGGAGTGAGGGCAACAATGGAATAATCACTCTTCATCAGGCTGGCATGTTTACATCGCTGCTTTACAATGTCGAGCATCTCTGTAATGCTGTTTTAATTACATGACTGATAGAGAGAGATCCTTCAGCTGTTTGACTACAAGTCTGCACCCACTTCTACCATAAAAACCCCAAACTCAGAGCGGAAATGTTTTACACATTGATGAGGAAATATGTAGTGTTCGCTGCAGCCTGTTAAAACTTGAACTACTCCTTTAATTTCAACATTATTAAACAGAACATGTTAATAATGGTCCCTCATAAACCACTAGACACAGTCTGACCTGTATGGGATTCTGGAGACTGATAGCATGACCCATTTGAGAGCAGAGAAATGGACCAGTTACCTTGTGCGGCCTCAGATAAAGGAACTTTTTTCAGCTGGGATACATGGGAACTTTTTTCAGCGCTGACTGTGAATAGACTCATTCATATCATTCTTTATTTATAGGGCGCTAAATCACATCAAATGTGCGATGCTTAAAAGAAAGAGAAGACACAGATCATACTCTTTGTTTAATTGATAATGACGCAACATCAAGATATAATAAGACTGAGTCTCACCTTGTTAGATCCGACCCTTTTTTTCTGGTCTTAATCTACCATGAGTGAAACACTTTGCAGCATTTAGCAGGTTATAGTGGAGAGGAAAAAAACTTCCTTTAATCAAGCAGAATCCTTGACTCATGTCAGACAGTCATTTACAGCTTCTGTGATTGGTGTGAGAATAGAGAAGTGGTCATTGTGGCAGCTGGTCCTTGGTTTAAGACGTTATTGCCCGTTTTAGACATGTTTTCCCCTCATGGTTTTAGTCTAGTTTAGTCGAGAAAATATAAAAAATGGAACCCTCTATAGTCTGAAATCGATCACAGAGCCCAATGTACTTTTTTATTTCATGAGCTAGTTCATAAAACTGCTGATTGTCTGTTTTGGCAAATTATCGGCCCGATGTTCGGTGTTTTGTTCATTATCTGTATTGGCCTTTTAATGTACCAATGAACTGGCTCTTCCAAGGGCATGACCCCCTTTGGGTCTGCTTATTTGCACATATTTGTCTCTCCTAATGTCCCATCCACATGTTTTAATTTTAATTAAATATTGTATTTAATATTAATACCATTTATTTAATATTAATTAATATTAATATTCTAAGTCTAAATTTTGACAAAAAGTTTACTGTAAATGAACATTGGTTCCAAATATCAGTAATATTTTGACGTGTGTGTATAAATAAATATACATAAAAAAATCCATCTATCCATCATGCAGACTGGATGCACAGCGGTCAGTCCCCTGTGTGTTCGATTGAGGGGCTGCAGTGATGTCGTATCAGACAGAATCTTATTGATCCTGCAAAATGAGAAACTGGTGACAGCATGATGTGTTTTCACACATATGACTGATGTTGCATATCTTCTCATGGCTTTTGCAGTGGTCAAACAATATACAGGTGGGATATAATGGCTAGTTTTCCAGGATGTTAACACTAAAGGAGTGTTTTTGACACAAAACTGGGTCACCTTCTGAATCCGGTGTTCTGTTATAATTCATACCTTCGGCTGCTCCCCTCGCTGGCTTCCCAAAACTACCCCTCAGTTCTGCTGGAGAGTTTTGTTGGTATATCTACACACACGTTTGGATGAAGGTTCTAGCTTGATGGATTGGGCAGACACAGGGATGAGTCTGATTCATGACGTTATATCTCAGCTTTGCTCATCTCTTCCCATAAGTAATAAATATTCTTCGTAGTGGAAATTTATCTTAAACCAGGTGAGACTTCCAGCTCTCTATTAAAAACATACATTTGTAAGGAATTCAAGAGATCAAATGCAACAGCCTTGTCCTGCTCTGATGAATTCAAGCTCTTCCACAATACGCTCCAGTCAAAAGCAACACCTTTGAAGCTCCCTGTGTGAGAGAGACTTATCTGCACACCCTGCAAAGTATCTCTCAAAGACCAATCTTCTTATTCACGCGGGCGCATAAAGCTCAGAGGAAAGAGCGCAGGTATGAATGGTTGGCACCCACATGATAACGCTCCCTGTAACTCTGTAATACTAATCTGGCGTCTGAGGCGAGCTAATTGTTGCGCACTCACTCTCTAATGGTGTCACTTTCTCAGCGTGGTTTATGACATTTAAGCGGTAGGCTTTGCTTTAGTCTGTTTGGAGTATGCATAAAAAGTCTGTCAGGCTTTACAACAAAAAGAAGGAGTGCATTCTGGGATATTTGTACCATTTAATGTCAGATGTATGGATTTGGATAGGAGTCAGAAAAGCAGCAGGTTTCAAAGCCGACACAATCTGTTATTATCAACACTGTGCATATAGGGCTGGGTGATAAAACAATAACGATATATATTGAAAATTAACTTCCTTCAATATCAATATAAAACATGGTCAATATTCTTTTCGATAGTCACGGCCTTATGACAAAAAGTCAAAGAGACACAAAGACCTCACAGATGCAGTCGCTTCTTGTATTGTAAAAGACTTGCTACTAATAAGCACAGTTAAATTTCATTTTTTATGTTACAGATATATCAATATCGACTGATGTGAAAAAACAAAAATAGCGTGATTAACTTTTTCCCATATCGCCCAGCCCTATGTGCACATTACACAAAAATGGACGTTATTTATTTCTAGCCCAACACAAGCTCAGAGTTATCTGGTTACAGAAGTCTGGACCACTGAAGGTGTCAATTTTTTCAAAAATAAACCGAGATCCATTTTTATCTAACCATGTCCACTCTCTTGGACATGAAACCAGACTATGAGGAGGAATGACTCATGATCACTCACCTTACTTGACTGCTTCTCCTAGTGTGTGTGTGTGTGGGTGTCTTAAACACAACCATGTGTCTGCTGGATTCTTCCTTTGGGTCTAAATATGAAGGTACAGCACCAGTCCAGACCTTCAGTGAGGCACTTCAGACCCTCCTCAACTTTACGCTGTTGAGTTTCAGTCTCCCTTCTCTGAGTTTCAGGTCAGCTGGTCTCACCACTTTCACCTTTGACCCTGACCTTGTCGGCTGTCTGTTTCTGCCTCAGTGTGGAGGCAGCCCAGTGGCACCAGTCAGCCTTTAAGACTGAAGCAGATCTGGATGAGAAAGCCAGGGTTGACCCGCGTTGTGAGGAAACCAGGGCTGAGACGGTTCCTTGAACAAACTGAGTAACACAGAAACGCAGCTTCATTTTCAGCACTCTTACTGCATTTATTGCCACACAAAAAGCCAGGACAAGCAGCAGAGCGGTTTTTATCGCAGATCTGCAATAAAAACCTCTCCCTGACCAACTTGTTGGGGACTAAAGCCGTTAATCCTCCACCTGCCAACACAGGGGTCACATTTTTACAGCCTTTCTCAGGTGAAAGTTAAAGTTCAGCTCAGTTTCCTTTCATTATTTAAAAATTAGCAGAGACGTTTTTCCTGTGAAATCTACAGCCTGAAACCCGGTCCTACTTCTCTGTCTGCTCTGCTGTGCAGGGGCACGTCCAGACCTTCCCACTGGATGGGTGGGGGTGGTGAGGGGGCGATGGCACAATTAGGGGTGGTTGGGGAATATCTTTAAAATGTCACACAGGTATTTTATTCCTGTGAATACTTTATTAGTATATATAAGTATATTTTTCCAGGTCTGTTTCCCGTACAAGATAAGATAACTATTTATTGTTACCACAAAAGGCAAAATACTGTTAGAACAAGCTTTGATTACTTGATTACTAAAATATTTGATCATTGCAGCTCTAGAGGAAACTCCTCTGCAGACTGAGGAAATATTTGCTGCTCAAAGTTTATCAGCTTTCTGTTTTTTTTTTTTTTTAAGGAACGTGGTGATATTTTTGTGGCTTCTATTTTGTTCCTTGTGGGAAGAATGAATCCTCAGCCTAAATAATTACGTATAAACATTAGGGATGGGCGATAAACTATTGTTTCCGATAAATCATCAGAAAAATCCTCCATGATAAATATTTGCCATCTCACAATAAATACGATAAATGCAACGATACGATGGACTCGCAGCCGTAGCCCACACAGAGTAGCATAACAAACAAACATGGCCGAGGGTAATGAAGAAGAGGTTTCTGTGCAGCTCGTTACTGAACGAGGCTCTACATGAGGGATTTCCTTCAAGATTGGAGCTTAGATGAGTGCAATGAGGTATGCCTGACATCAGACAGTGGATCTGCTCACTCTGTGCAATAAGAGTTTTCAACAAATGTCAGAAATGTTTTCACACTTGAGACTTGTTTGATGTCATTAGTTTCCTCCATAACCTACCACTCAAACTTGTGGTTAAGTATCTTATTTGACTACTCCAACTGGTGTTCTCAAGACAAAATGAGTCAAAAATATAGATTGGAATTATAATACTTTTTATTGTTATCGCCTGATTGGCAAATCTTATCGTGATAAACTTTTTAGCCCATATCGCCCATCCCTATAAAGATTTAAAATTGTGTGATATAAAGCCAAAACGAAGCACACTGCAGTTACAGCAGAAGTTACAGAAACATTGTGTGTATCCCATCACAGCAGCAGAGCCTCTGTCGTTGGTTCAAGTATGCATGTGTAGAGCATAATGTATATGTTCATTTATTCATATTCATATTATATGATAGTTCAGGATAAAGGAAAGGGTATTTTTGGCATGACGTGTTTTCAAATATAAAACAAAGTGAGAGAGTTAGAAGGTGTTTGTCTCATCAGCTGTTTTAGCTGTTCCCTCACACCCCACACGTGTGCATGTGATTGAGAATGTGCTGACTCGGCTCCCAAGACCTCATGGGGACCCATTAAGGAGACACGTCCTAGCAGCGTGGTCTTTTTTGCAGCTAGCTGGAGGTAACGTTGGCAGGTGGCGTTAAGTCTGCACTGCAATGGGCTTTAAATGTGCTGTCATAGCAGGAAAGGTTCTCCACTAAACCTGAACCATGGTTATCTGGGTCTCCTCTCTTTAACTGTGTGCAAAGAGTAGTTTCATGAAAAGATGATTTATAACGCAACTCTAAGGTTCTGTCATGAGACGACATTGTCCACTGTTTGCTGATGGGATGTTTTATTGTATGTGTGTTTTTCAGGGGAGCCTTTTCAGTGGTGCGCAGATGTGTGAAGCTGTGCACAGGACAGGAGTATGCCGCCAAAATAATCAACACCAAAAAGTTATCTGCAAGAGGTAAGTGCGGCTGTGCATCAGAGTTTGAGCACCACGTGTTCTGACTTCAAGACGAGATTAGTTATTGCATTTAAACACACACACACAAAAACACACACACACACAAACGCACACAGTGCTGTTCCACCCTGCTGGCTCCACCAGCTCCACCCCACTATCACGCCTCTGCCACATATCGCAGATGAGGCGAATCCGGATCAAGGACATGAGAGCCAATTGTACCTCTAAGTCGAACAATAGTGAACAGTTTTCTTTCAGTATGCATGTGATTGTGACAGCCTCTCTCCTCCTGTTCATTCCGTCCTACGGCTTTTCAGACCTGCACCGACACACACCTGCCTCCTCCTGCTCCACCTCTCCACCCTGCAGTGTAAATTTTAAACTTTATCTCTGGCGTTTCTATGGACGTGCAAACTGGCAAAACGGCCCCTGTGGTGAGGTCTTACTGGCTACCAATCAGACCTAAATTAATAGCAATGCTTCGTACCGAGCCACAAAAGCAAAGTAGACCATCAGAGAGGAGAGCGGACAAGAGGCTGTTTCAGGAAAAGTTATCTTCAATGCTAATGAGCGTACCAGCCTGATCTGAGTGTTGAGTCCATTTAAAGCAACAAAAACCATAAGAAAGACTCGATAAAGATCCACCAAGACCAGTTTCAAGATAAGAGAGGATAAGGGATCATGCAGAGGGAGCAAAAGTGTGTTTTGAGGTTTGATCAAAAGCCTTAAAAAGTTCCACCTCACTTACTTCCTCAACAATAAAACCGTCAAACTTCATCAATTAAAAAGTTCTGGACCTATAGTGGTGTCACACGCTGTGCCGACAGTACCAGTTTAGGCCAAAGCCAAGGCTAAATGCCACGGCCATGAGGGGTGATCCGGCTGCCCAGAGCTCGCTGTGGCTCTCAGCACCAACACTTGCCTCGTGTAAATCTCTCCAACCCTGTAACCAGAGCCCCCCGCTGCCGAGGCCCTGCCAGGTGGCACCACGCTGTCACTTGACTGTTACTCTGTCCTTAAACACACACACACACACACGCACACACACACACACACACACACACACACACACACTCTTGTGGTGGAGCAGGCATTTTAACAGGCATTAGCAGAGGGCAGCAGCCTTGAACGTCCGGTCGTATCTGTTTGTCTCAATCAGCAGCATGAGATCTGTCTGAACCAAGTGCAGAGCTGAAGTGGAATTACAGCAGAATAAATCATGATCTCAATATTAATCAAAATAATTGAGCCGCCCCGAGGTGGACGTGTTTTAGGTTCATTTGAAAAATTGTTTTCTGCTTCGTCATTTTGCTGCGGAAACAATCTCAATCTTAAAAACTGAGCGATTGACTCCTTACTCCCCTTTTTGGTGTTGCTGTTGGGAATAATTTTAGTTAAGTAATCAAACATTCATCATTTTTTTGCTATAGAATATCAAACTACCAACAATCTTTTTACTTGTTTGAAGCCGTGATGTCACATTTGAACTGTCTGTCGGCGCAGTCAGGAGCTTTTAATGAGATTAAACCCATCCTAGATTATCCTGATGCTATTACCATGAGGCAAACGGTTAATCCCAGCGATTGGCTTGATGAGACCTAAACCCGCACACACACACACACACTAACAGATTAAATAATTCACCTAAAGGTTGTGCTATCATTAGCTCTATGTATTTCTCTCTGGCAGCTTTATCACAGAGTGCAGCTGCCTGCAGTTTCTCCACCATCTTCCTGAGCCACATTATAATCTCCCTGCTTGTACATTTGATAGGAGGACTGATCTGACCTGACTGGGTGGTGCGCGAGGCTTGCGCTGCGCTCTTACTAATGGATGAGCCGTGTTCTGTGAAACAGCAGAGCAACGTTTGGGCTGCTGCATACTACTTCTACTCCAGGTCCTATTTTTAGCTCCATGACCTATCCGACATGGGCTGCCACTGCCAGGTTTTATGGCACTCATGATGACTCGCTGCTCTTATTTAGAGGGGGGGGATTTGTTGAAGTTTTGTTGATGTTATCTGAGAGGTAGCAGGTAAGGTCGGTGAGCTTGGGGTCCCAGTTGCAGCTACTTAAAGAGGAGTGTTTGTTTAGGGCTGGCAGATGGAGACGGGAGCCGAGGGGAGGGAGGGGTCATGCGAGAGAAGGCACCCCAGGCACTTGGCAGCTGAGGGCCATGCGCCTGTACGCCTACATGCCTTTAGCACGGGACTCTCATCTGACTCTCTTTCTCTCTTCCTCTGACACACACACACACACACACACACACAAATTCAGACAGACATAGCAAGAGGAGCTGAGACTGTGATGCACTCAGTTAACTGCATGCTGAACTCAATCTTAAATCTAAGAGAGCGACAACAGGAGAGGGTTCTTGCTCATTTTGGTTTAAATATTTGAAAAAAGGTGCTACAGTTTATTCAGCAACATCTTTAACATGTTAAAAAACTGAATTGTTGAGTCGGTCTGACAGAATCTGGACTTGCTCTTCAACATGTTAGTCCAGCTCAAATTGAACTTCTGGGGATCAGTTTTCTCTTCTGCTTCAATCAGACCTAAACTATGTCCACATGCTCCATACATGGAAGGTGGAGCTTTGACCCAGAAATTTTATTGCATAAATGCACTTCCAGAAAGCCAGGTAGTAAACAAAACTTTGGCAAAATAAGAAGGTAAACTAAAAAACTAAACGTTGAACAGAGTAGTTGGATGGCCCTGCTTTTAATCTTTTGGCTTTTTTCACATCATATTGTCAGGATTTTGTGATACATACTGAATGACGCGCCAAGATATCAACTTTTTACTTATTAAAGCATGATAGGACAAAGTTACAGAGCCCTTAAAGGGACATGAAGAAAAACATTTTAGTCTTAGATAAAAAGAAATTAAATCACTTCTGCGACACAGGCACTGTTTTCTTATAAAACATGAGTCATGGAGGACAAGTTGAAAGAATTCGTTCAGTCAAGGGACGTGCGGAAGACATTATGAGCATGCAAAGGGACAAGGTGGACAGAAAATGAGTTCAAAATAAGATTCAATGAACCTTTCCCACGGCTGCTCCAATATTTTTGTTGAATTGACACGGAAGTAATACACTGACCAAGTTTTTGCAATAGTTTTGCAAGGGCACAAAAAACGATTGCAAACGCTCGCAGTAGTTTTGTGAGATCTCGCAAAAAATCTCAAGAATTTTTTATTTTTTTTATTCATCCATGTCCCTTCAGGGGCTCCGTAGAAAGTCAGTGTTTGGAGATCAACCAAAGCGCAGCAGTGTTTCCCACGCATACATAGATGATACCTGGATGAGTCACCTGAGTATATGTGCTCCCATTTTTTTGTCCATGTGACACATGCTCTGCAGGTGGTCAGAGAGAGAGTCCCTCCTGTTAACGCTCTGAAGTGTGATATCTCATATTTTAATATCGACCCTCTCATGCTGCCATTTTGAAAGTAACCTCCCTATCAGTGTCGTTCTGCGCTATCTGACAGGTGGATCCTTTTGAAATGCCATGTCATGTCATATGCAATGCTGCATATCGCTTCGGCATAGCTTTAAGATGGCCCGTTCGGTCGAATTCTTCTTTTTGGTAACATGCAGCATGCTTCAAGAATGTTAACGAAGCTCGGGATGCCAGCGTCTTCAACTCTTGTACATGTTGGTAACTTAAATGCCTTCTCCTGTGGGATTTGTCTCGAGATTGCAGGTTTTTGCAGGTTGTATGTGTTACAGTGTTTCCTCACAGCATTTCACCTCCTGCATACAGCCTTGCTTTTGCATGCAGACTGTAAGTACTGACTTCCCACCCAGGAGGATCTTAAGAGATGAGGGACCACAGGAAGGGGAATATACTCAAATACTGACCCCTGTATGAATGTCAATTTGAGTGGGCGAATCTGTTTCTGTGAAATCTTTGAAGGTCTCATTCACACGTGGATCGCCTCATGTGTTACCAGATGAAACATCTTAATATGCAGGTTGGGTTTTAGGTGGGATGTTTGTAGGTTTAGGTGTTGCAGAACTTTGACTGCAAATATACCCCAAAACTCTCTCCTGTCCTGAGTGCAATAACCAAATATGTGTCAAACTGTTTTGGTCATGATTTTCCAGCATCAGTGAAATGCAAATGTAGGACAGGTCTGCCGGGTAAGGCCTGCAGCCAATCACAGAGCTTGTTGCACTAGCTGTGATCTCTGGACAGGGTTTTGCTGTATTACATTGTACTTTTCAAGAAAGAGAGTGCCTGTGCTTGTGTGTGTGTGTGTGTGTGTGTGTGTATGCACGCAGGTGAGTGTCTGTGGAAGTGCTCAGTGGTCAGACTTTCACCTGCAATGCAGTCTCACTGATCTGACCCAGTTTGTCTGTCCAGCTTTGTGTCAAAGTCACATAACCGGGACAGACGCAGCCACACCAGGCGAGTCTGTGATAAACCTGAGTGTCAGTTGTGTTCACACACACGAGGAGAAACTTAAAAATGATCTCAAATGTGCACAGACTTCAAAGACGCATCAAGAGCCAGAGGTGAGATTTTACCTGTTGGTTTGAGGTCAGCAGATGTTTGCTGACTGATCTGTACTGTGGGGCGACTGTGTTTATCATCACCCAGAAACACCCTCAGTGCCTCCATCTCCTTGTAGGTACATCTCTCTAAATTCACATACAGATGACTGTAAACACTGCTGTAGACTGACCTTAATTCTGTTTGTAAACTACACATCGGCATAAAAGCTGCAAATTGCTGAAGTTTTCATGAAGGAGCAATGCAAACTGATTTTCTCCTAAAACAGACAGCTTTTGGAGCCAGCCTCAAGTGGACAGTTAGGGTACTGCAGTCTTTTGCACTTAAAACCTGGCTTCATTTTCAGTACTGGAGGCTGCTGCATGATTTTAGGTTAAATTGAAGGACGTGAGGTATTTTTAGGGAACTGTCTCATGGCCCACTTCCCCACTAACTCCATTATATTCTCCTGACATTGAATTCCAGTATCCTTGAAAGAGTTCAGCTTTATCTTTAATTTGAGGGCTCCAGCACAGGACTACATCCTCCTATTCTCCAGTTACTATAAAATTAATGGAAGATCCAACATCCTGACTCAAACATGGCTGCTTCCTGACCTTGCTGACATATCCCGACTGGCGTGATTCTGTTGGGAGTCAAACGTTCTGAACAGACGGGTTATATCTGGCTGTCTTTGTGGCTCTCTTGTTACATCTCCTCCTCTCTTGAGGCTTCCCCGTCCTCACTGGCGATGATTAACCCAGTTGTGTTCCTCTCCTCTCTGCTCCTCCAACATATAGAATCCCTCAGACTCCTCTTAAAGCTGCCAAGGATTATCTCACTCACTGAACACTCGGTCCTTATGTTATTCTCTGTAACCTATATCCTCCTCCCTGACCTCTTTTCTCTGTTCTCTCTACCTCCCTGTAGGACTGATCCTCAGCCTCCTTTCTATCCCTGCCTTCTTCTCTCTTTTCTTATTTAACCTGCTACACCAGAAGCGCCCTAACTCAACGGCTGTTTACCACGCAGACTTCATGAGCCCACCTATGGGCAGTTTTAGTCTAAACAGTTCTAGTGACTTTTTAAGAGGAGCTTCTTTGACCAAGAATGCATTTATGTTTGAGGGCTTTAACTTGAATATCCTTGTCCCTAACTAACGTCACATGATAAATCTGTAATTTTAAAGACGCAACAACTGAAGAAAATACAGTTTATGTTGCTTATTGGCTGTATCTAATGAACCGATGCTGAACTAGCACCAATATATGACTGATTATCTTGTTTTTATGTATGCGTCGAGTCAACTTCAAGTCTTGAGAAGTGAGTGTTAAAACTGCAGTTCCCTGAGTGTCCACTTGAGGCTGGCTCCAAAAGCACCAGAAACCACACACACACTCATTCAAAAAAGCTCAGTTTCAAAGCGCAAATAGACAAGTGAACAGCCTGGTTCAAAAAATGGTTTTGGTGTAACAAGCTCAGTTTTTTCACTACAGGAGGAGTGAATTTGTTTTTAAAAGGGTTAGTTTTGAAGATATTTAGGTTACGCGTTTGGTGAATCAGAAGCATGGCAGGCCTGACTGACAGGTGGGCTTATTATAGGTCAACCAAAAGTTAGGTTGAGTCAGCACTTGCAACATGACAACCGCTGCCAAAACGCTTCAAAAGTCCGTGATGAGACAAGCGGGCAACCTCAGCACAGACTGTTAAATAGTCTGTGGTAAAAAAAAATGCATTTATCTCAGAGAAGCACACTTCAAATTTAACAGTGAGTCCCTTCAAAAGTCTCCCGTTTCCTCTGAATTGACACACAGGGAATCTTTGGATATGTTGGGCCAGATAGAAAGAGAAGGATTCTTTAAACTGGGACAGCCTTCGAATCACTGCTGTTACCCCATCAGTCTTGATTTGCATCCTTCAAAGGATGTAGCCGCCCTGAAATGGGACACAGCTGATCTGTATTCAGAGATAGAGTTGTAAGAAGATCCAATGAGACAGTGATATCCTAAAACACCCTCATTCATCCATGACTATCACTGCCCACACCCCCACACTCCCCCTCACCTCCACCTTATCTCACCCAGGTCAGACTGTATGTCCAGTCGCTCCTTTATGAGGAGAGCTGGGAAGTACAAAGCCTTGTAAGAGTGGACCGCAGTGGGTGGATCATCCGTCATTCACTGAGTTGGATGAAGGTTTAACGCCCATTGATCCAGCAGGCCTGATAAAGCCGGGATAAAGGACTTGAATTGCGACCTTCCTTGTAAAAGAAGAGGTTTGACGTCTGACTTGAGGTCAATCTCTGGCTGCAAATCCAAAGACATATTCTCTGTGACCCACTGGGTTTTTCAATCCAAGGCAGGGAGACTCCCGACACATATTCTCAAACTAGTGTGATTAATTCCCGGGCTCTGACAGTTTTGTATCAGTTTATTTGTCAATATAATTCCCTTCAGCTTTCCCTCATGCTGTCCTCCAACAACATGCAGAAAACTCAGGCTCAGTCCGGCCATCTGGTGGGAGAAGCGAAGATGAATGGTTGTGCTTATTTGGAGCCAATTCTCTGCTTGTGGAGTAACGTCGGCAGATGCTACGTACAAACTGAAATGTGATTCATGTGCTTATTACAGGAAGTATGATGTCTAGGATTGTACAGTGTAAGCTGGCGGTGGGTCAGTTTTCAGTTGAGGGATAACCTCAATGTTAGAAAGTAGAATAGAGTCTTAAAAGGATATTTCAGCGTAAAATTAATTCAGGGTCAAAAACACCATAACACCGACTTAGACACCCCCCCTGAGAGATGAATGTTGACGACCGCTTGCTTCTCTAGTTATACCAACTTTAGTAACAACGGCAAGATAGCAATACACAGTGGTCTGAGGAGCCAAAACAAACCTCAACCAAAAAGCCACTCTATAGCCACAGATAATACTTAGACCAGCACCTAACTTCATCAACAGTACATATAGGGTCCCAGACATAGTACTAGCCTCCATACATCTTTTTAGCTTTGCCTGGTTTCTTCAGCAAAGAGACTGAATACAACTCACCTATTCTCCTCCAGCAGCCACTTGTTTGTAGCGAGACCTCGACCAGTCCATCATAGACTGAGGCGGAGTGATGCAGCTCAAGGAAGAACATTTATGATCATTTCTTCATGGAAATGCAATCAGACCGAGACACTAAGGCAGAGGAACTGCCGCGTCTGCAGTGCAAAATGATTAATATGATGATTATTACTTCAAGGAAATGATAAAATAATGATCATAAATGTCCGTCCTTGAGCTGCGCAAAGCAAATATACAAAAATATTGTAGATTAGAAGAATGAACGGTAAAGATTGTGCATGGAGGAAACTGTATCGCTCAGGTAAAAATGAATGCATCATGAATGAATGAAAAATATAATGTAAAAACAGAACAATTTCATGAAACTATGATCTGAATAAATATAACATCAAAATAACAAAATATGTTGCAAAAGAACAAAATACTATATATTGCACAAAAATAAAAATCAGCAGAAATTTATTCAGCTAAATTTAGATGATTGTATCACAGGAGAACTTGTACTTTCCTGCGATAGATATGCAGACTTACTCTGGATGCAACTGAAATATACACCTGACAGAAGGATTAACAATTTCATTTTTCTTCACCTGTTTCTGAATAAGCTGCTGTGCTGTCTTTCAAAATAAGACTGACATTTTTAGATGAATCCTGTTTTCATTCACCACCCAGAAGAAAACACTGGAGCCCCGATCAAAAGGCAGCTGTGGTAGTGTTGGGTAAAACCGCAGCACCGTCATTAATATCTTGGTCTTTAAACAAGAAGACAGCTCACAGGCTTTGTGCTTCATAATTGCCATCACATCTTTCTCCTCTCTCCCCCTTTCAACACTCCTCCACTGCTCTCTCCACTTCCCTCCTCTCATCTTCTGGACTATAATCACTGGGCTTACACTTCACTGTCACTCCTCGGTGCCAGTGTGAATGTGTGAGCTTGTGTTTTTGCTTGTCTACTTGTATTTGTCTTCATGTGTACAGTACATGCTCATTTGTGTGTGTGTGTGTGTGTGTGTGTGTGTGTGTTTTGACACTGGTGAACACATTTCCATGTTTGTGCTCTCAGCTGAGCTCTGCATGCCTGCACATACGAGGCGGTCCACCCCCCAGTGTGTGTTTGTGTGTTAAGATTGCTGCTTGCTTGATAACTATTGAATCCAGGTTGGTTGGCATCATTACGCTGTTATACAAGTAACACACAAGTATGAATAAACAATCTAAATACACAGCATAAATATGTGCAATTATAATGTTTTTATTAAACTGGTAGCTTGACGTCTTACAGTTTTTTTGGTTCAAATTTTAAAGTTCATACTGTATTTTGAAGTTATTTTTGCCTTGTAGTTAAAGCTCCTGTGAGGAACTTTTGGTTTGTGTAAGATTCAGCGCCCTGTATGGACAACGCAGTCTTTGCTTGTCTTGTCAAATTTGCTTTTGTGTGTCAAATGAAGGCATTAATTTGAATTTCAGTCTATTTATAAATGTTAAAAACTCCTCACAGGAGCTTTAAATAAGATGTTATAATTTTAAAAGTTAAACTGATTGGGTTACTGTCTATCTCTTCACTGGTTTCTGTAGCATGGACATAAAGCTTCTGTTTTTATTATTTTTCTGCATTTAAAAGTAACGTGACTTTGACAACCCTATAACACATTTGTCTGCAATTACGAATCAACACTTGTGCTTTAATGTGTGGTGAGAACTTTTCTTGCCTATAAAGACAAGAAAAAAGTGCACTTTTGGCCAGTAAAAATGTATGCAAACAATGGGATCTTACATTCACAAACTCAGTTAAAAAAATGTAAATGTGTAGATCTGTCGAGCTGCCGTCTGTTTACGTAGGATGTTCTGCAACAACTACTTTCCTCATAAATTGTAGTTTGATTTGCAACAACAGGGAAATTCAAAAATAACATACCGAAAGGGAATGTTTATAAATCTTTAAAAAACTGACTCTAAAAATCAGAAAAACAAGCCATAAACAGATTAAGGGGTAGTGAATCAGCTTTAAAATAGAAATGTAAAAGTTACAGCACAGAATTGTGTAATTAAAAGTGAGTATTTGGTATGTCTAAAGGGAAGACAAATTCAGAAAAAAGGTCAAAATTAAGAAAAATGTACTAAACACATTAAATTTCCTTTTTGAGGATCAATAAAATTCCTTTTATCTTGATAAAGTTCTTCTTAAACACGGCTGAACATAGAATCTGTGGCTAACATCTGCAAAGCTAGCACACCTGCAGTCAGTCACCAGCCTCTGCTTGGGAGAAATTACTCTAATAAAGGGGTGATACGCCACTTTTTTCAGACTCAGTCTTCATAATTCATTTTCTGGATTAAGATTCTGCACAATGTTACAAGATGCCATCTGTAGTCTGTGCCTGTTTACATCGGGGTAGTTAAGTGTTAAAGCCTTATGTCAGTCCGCTTTAGCTCTGGCTTTGTGCTGCAGCTTAGATACAACATTTCATAATTTATTCAACTAA
This sequence comes from Xyrichtys novacula, assembly GCA_962446985.1. Lineage (NCBI taxonomy): Eukaryota > Metazoa > Chordata > Actinopteri > Labriformes > Labridae > Xyrichtys > Xyrichtys novacula. The sequence goes on from OY660875.1 coordinate 26,685,123, forward strand.
ACATGCACATTCTGAAAATTCAACTTCCCTGATACTGTTGGATCGTTTTGTTAAGGTTGGTTAAGGAGAGTAGAAACATGTTCAGGTGAAACTGAGGTAATAAATCATACCTGTACGTCAGTTTGTGGATTTCTGTCAAGATGGTTGAACTGACTGTCACACCTTCGATCAAAATTTTGTTTTTCTGTGAATTCAAGAGAAAAGATACCACCATGATGATCTTATTAAAGAGAAAACACAAATTATTCTCACACCTAAGTGTCTGACTTTTTGAAATACAACCTAATTGTCTCTGACGTCAAGACTAACTCTTCGTGTTTTCCTCTCTGTGTTTTTTTTTTCTCTTTTCAGATCATCAGAAGCTGGAGCGAGAGGCCCGGATTTGTCGCCTTTTAAAACACCCCAACATCGGTGAGGACGTGTCTGTTTCTATTTTCATCTGCCTGACGACAAAGTACACCTTCTTATCTAAATAAAAACCACACTATCATTGCCAAGTCAGGTGCTATTTTAAAGTAAACCACACGTGGGTTTCTTCTACTTTAATAAAATCTTCCATTAGCTGCAGAGGTCATACCTCACTGTATGTTAAAACAAAAACATTGACAGTATTTGCGACTGAGAGCATAAAGACAGAGGTAACAGCCTACAGGAGTGTCAATAAGCATCCATAAATCTCTGTTAGGAGACACGCCTTTATTAGCAGAACCTCCTACTGCTCTGTAAACATGTATAATGTAAGACTCAATTATTAGGACCCCCTGTGGTTTCTGGAAAGAGGATGGTTATATGTGCCACATGAAGGTGAAGGAAAAAGGGCGACAAGCCTGGACCCTTGCTCATATGTTTGCGAGAGGGAGACACAAAAGGTTTTCCAACGTAATTGACGCACACCTTCATTTAAACATATAATAGCCATCTAAGACATATACTATACTGTGGTTATCAGTTGGCGCCAGACAGCGCCCTGCAGAAACACAATAAATATTAACACATTTCACTGAAAAGATAACCAGTGCAAATGTCAGACAGATAATATAGTAGTTTGAATGTGTGAAAGGTTACTATGGTAACAGGGTAAGAGTTTGCCGCTGTATTAGAGAAGGGAGAAAGATGAAGTGAACTAGGGGAAAGGTGTGTAAACTCACACTGTGTGGCTCCAACTTAAGCTGAACAGTTAAATGTCAGAGTTGGTGTTTCCCACGCAATCCTGTGTTGCGCATGTGCGTGTCTCTTCGCACAGATCTTAGCGGGGGTTCTTTTCTTTGCATTGTTGAGGGTAATATGAGTCGATGGCGTTGCTATATTTTGTTGACCTGTTGCTTCCTGGTTGCTTATTTGCATTTGATACTCCTAGCAAAGATAGTGAGGATGCAAGATGTCTCACTCTGCAGTAACTCTGGAAAATGTTATGTTCCCACACGGCTTCAAAACATGCATAAAATAAGGAAACTAAAATACAGAAAGACAGAAAAACAGCTTGTTTTTATAGGTGTCGCAAAAAAACGTTCTCAATAGATAGATAGGTAGATGAAAATAGGTAGATGAAAAAAGACTATTTTACCCACAAGGGGTGCCAAAAATGACTCAAACGGAAAGTTCCTTATAGGAGCTTTAAATGTAAGTAAAAAATTATCATGTGTTTCAATGAAGCATCCAGGTATTGGTGCACAGAAGAAAAAAATAGCTCAGATCTACTGATCCCTCACTTCTAACTCGACTGTTACAGGTCAGCTGATGACAAATACTGCCCCTGACTGTCTTATATGCGGGTTAAAATAGCAGAAATTGAGCACTGCCATCGGTGTCTGTCAAATTATTTGCCAATACCTGTCAACCTGGCTGATATATCTGTGCATCCTTAGTTCCTACTTTATTCCCCCTTTTTAACATTTCTACTCATATCATGATGAACAAACGTGAATATACTGAGGAGCTGACTTTTACCTTTCTCTTGCAGTTCGTCTCCATGACAGTATATCAGAGGAGGGCTTCCACTACCTCCTGTTTGACTTGTAAGTCCTCTCCCTGCCTGCACATACAATTACATAACTCTCTCTCTCTCCTATATTACCCCACCCCCCGACCACCAACACCACAACCACCACCCACGCTCTCCACATCCATCTCTTGGCAATTCCCTCCAGTTTCCATGGTAACAGTATGGGAAGTTGGTGGGGCGAGGGGGGAAGGAGGATGCTGTTGGAAACAAGAAATAAAGTTCAAATCCTTGTCTTTAATGCCCCCCACTCCTGAACCATCACAGTTTAATAAGTGTGTGTGTGTGTGTGTGTGTGTGTGTGTGTGTGTGTGTGTGTGTGTGTGTGTGTGTGTGTGTGTGTGTGTGTGTGCAGGGTGACCGGAGGTGAACTGTTTGAGGACATCGTAGCCAGAGAGTATTACAGCGAGGCTGACGCCAGGTAGGAGCGCAGCCGTCACTCCTGTATGTGTGAAAAAGGGCTTCTCCTCCTTGTCCTTATATGGTCTGTGTTGTCTGTTTACTGTCTGTTTACTTCCTCTTGTTTGTTGTTTTTTTATGTCGACATGTTTTCCTCGTTCTTTGACGACTCTGCTTCACTCTCTTCGATGCTCTTCTCTTTCCCTCTATCTGCTCTGCCTGGTCTTTTCTTTCTCTGCTCGCTTCTTTACTGATATTTTTCTCTCATATTTTCTCTCAGCTACGTTTTTTTTTTGTTCGTCTTTCTTTTATCCTCCTCTTTTTCTGCTGCTAGCTGTCTCCCTTTGTCTCTTTCTATTGAATTCCCAATTTTTAGATAAACCACTTTTCTTATATCCTCCTTCTTTTCCACTTTTACTCCTCTGTCCTTTCCTCTTTACGTTACTATTAAGACACACGACTACACCTCTCGAACCATCACAGAAGAGATGCAAGGTTTGACCAATTTAATGCGGTATCGCGTAAGTGAATGGGGCCTCTAAGAGCTTTTAATGTTTGTAAAACTTTTTTACGGCAGGTTTGAACTGCCAGCCTAGTCTAATGCCAAAATTAAAGCTCCAGTCAGGAATTTTAAGCAAGTGGCGAAACTTTCTGAAATTCACAGAGGCATTTATTTGTGACCTTCTAAAGCAAAAAAAAAAAAAAAAAAACTAACAGCAATCAGATTGATTATTTATTGAATGAATTAGCTGTGTGATTGCAGACCATAACTCGCGAATAAATAAATCAGCTATGTGATTGATGACAATAACTGGTTATTGCTAATACACGACGCATGTGCGCTCTGCTGCACATATTGATACACATGAATCCGAGTTAGCACCATGTAAGAAAAAAAATAGTTTTTAAGCCGTGGTGGTACGCAATGATCAATTGCATTAAGGGGAAACCCTAAATCAGAACACAGCTAGCTAAGGGGGCACACAGAAAGTCATCATTTGGTTCAGGAAGGGAAACATCATCTAGACAATGTCTGTCCGTCTGTCTGTCTGTTGTCAGAGCTATAGCAGAAGCCTCTGTCAAGTTGTACACAACAGCAGTCTGTGTTTGCTCATAAAGGGTTGGTATGACTCAGGCAGAAACCTTGAACAGAACCAGACTCATGTGAGACAGTCATCTGCTGAGACTGCATTGGGTTTAAAGAGGGGATAGAGGGAGATGCAGAGAGCGAGAGATGGACAGATGTGAGACTGATGCATTTTCTAACAGCAGCTTGTCAGCAGGCACGTCCGCGTCTGCAGCAGCGAACCAGAGGAACCTGCGGCATGATGGAGCTCAGGGACTCCCAGAAAAGACTGTATCAGTGACTGTAATAGGACAAGATGATTAAGAGTTAATGACAGATACAGAAAGAGGAAAGAGGGAGGAAAGGGGCTCAAGGTGCCAGCACCCTCCCAGTTTAAACCTGTAGCAGCATAACTGAGAATACAGTGTGTCCTTTGCATCATGATTTGCACTGATCGCAGGTCCTTACCCAAATACAACCTGTATAAATTTATCCTTAAACAGCAGCAGAATTATCTCTACAACGGTAATTAGTCCATGACCCAGGAGGAAACTGAACCCCAGGACATAACAATTATCCTGCTAATAATGACAGAAAACAGTTGCCTCTGTCGCACTCTGATATCTTTAATAACACTAACAAACTCTGAATTGGTCAAACCTTTAGTATCTGTCTTTGAAATGATCCAATTAGCTGGGCTAGTTCAGGTGATCCAGTACAGACCCCTTTATTTTCATGTTACCATCTCCATTTCCTGTCTGTGTTTTCTCTTCATCACACAGTAGGAGACATAAAAACAAGTGTATTAGGAGAAGTAACACTGATCACCCTACCCTCCTGTAGTGTGTGTATGACACTCAGACCTTTACTTGTTCTTTTCCGCTCTTAATTTCCTCTCAGTCCACTTTCTTTTCCAACCTCCACCCACCCGCCCACCCACCTACTTTTGAATCTTACTCCCACCACTTGCCTGGACTCATGGACACATGGAGCTCACTTTAACTATCAGCAGAAGAGGAAATGGAGTAGATGGGGGTGGACAGACAATAGGCTGAGAGAAGAGTGAGAGAGATACTTGATAATGACAGTTGTGGCGTGGGTGTTAGTCCATTCAACAACTTTTAAAGTGAAGCTGAATACAATCTGATGTTTTAGAAATTCAGGCACACACATGGCGGAGTAACTGTTTGCCCTGAAGCCTCAGTCTGGTGCTGAAAAGCAGTTTGACTTTACGCTTGAGAAACTGAACTTTGACCTGTTTTTGTCAGAGTGTTATTCAGGCGACAGGCTTTCTAAAGAGAAACAGAATAAAAAAGCTCTCACTTTGTGACATTCGGTCAATGATAGTATCAGTTTACTGCACTGACTGATGTTCCATTTTTTCTCTCTGACCTTTGATAGTTATTAAAAAATCTGTTTTTATGGTTGAAAATTATCTGTCGTGTAACATATTTTTGTTGAGTGAAAGATCTCAAAGCGGTGGGCTGTAGTACATCACTTACAGATATCACAGTGTTTAATTGGTGGGTAAGGATGTCCTCTAAATCCAGTTTGCCTGATTATCATTGATCCATTGAATATGAACTAGGGCTGGATGACATGGCCCAATATGTAATGGTAATAGTTTTACTATTTTCTTCTGTTATTTCATTCTATCTTTTTCAAAAGGCACAGTTTAAGAAAATGTCAGTTTGCACACTAACTTGCCCAGTGCTTGAAGAGAGGGTCCACTAATGCTGGTTTAGGATAGTAATTTATTGTTTTCGTAGTGCTCTGATGGGTGATACTGTTTCAAATAAAGAGAACATTTTACTGTCTTTGGTAGCATGTCTTGGGCACACTTTGCAGTACTGCTCTGTTGTCAGAATGTAAATGCCCCCCATATTTCTACACTACTTAAATTGAGTTGCCCTTATTGCTGTGCCCCCTAGGGCTGAGTGATGTATCTGAATATTTACACAAAAAAATTTAATTTATGATTGGATTTTCCTTTTGACCTAAAAGTAGAATTCAGACAAAGACATGACTCTCAACATTGTGATTTGTTTCAACTCTGGAACCTCAAAACTGCAAATATCTGTCAGCCTATCTGCCTTTATTCTTGCCACATGATTGGCTGTTCTCCGTCTATCATGGTAGTTATTGTTTTGTTTTACCAAACAGCCTGAGTATAGAGGACCCCTCATCTGGGGACCTCTTGGATATATTTAATTAATATAATTTAATCTACATATGATTTAACTGACCCTTTTCTCATTCACAGCCTTTCTGAGTCATGGAAAAACAGGACAAAGTCTGAAATTTTGCTTAACATTAATTTTCAGGAAAAGTATCCTGAAATATACTTTTTATTTACGAGCATCAGCTTAAAAACTCAGACTGAGCACGTGAGTCAATGTGAGGATAGATATCTGTTAAAAATATGTTCTAAGAACATCAGCAAACCTGTAAAAATCTATTTTCTTCCCTCTGAAAGAAAGTTTTTCATGAATTTAAAGGGAACCATAAAAAATCAGTCAAAAAAGCTAACCCAACAATGACACTGTGAAATTGAGATCCTTTCCCACTCTCATTGATACTGATAAAGTCGCGCCTGAGGATGCCTTTATTGCAAAGTTCCCACTGCTGCCTGGTTGTTAATATGTTGTGTTTCCATCATTACCCTACAGCAGGTCAAGAACTGTTGTGTTTTCAGTAAAATGTCAGTTTGATTCACTGACAGCTGCAGTTTCATGCCATGCCTTGCAGCGGCGACAGCGGGTGGCAAAGAGGCCCACATGCCACTCACTGTGAAAAGGTCACATCTAACAAGACACTTGAATTTTTCATACAAATATACAAATGGTAGTTTCAGATAATCTGGGGTGAGTTTTGAACCAGAAAACACTGTTTTTTGGAGTGTTTTTAATATTTCAACTGCAGTCATAGCCCTCCTGTCAATTATCCCCTTTTTTTTTTTTTTACAATGTTCTTACTGGCACTTGTTTTGTTTTGTTAGGGGTCTTTGCTGCTGCTCTCCCTCCCTTGGCTTTAAATGTAAGTTAATGAAACAAGAGGAGGTGTGCTTCCCCCACTTTATGCCAAACATATGTGGAAGGGCAGGAAGCCATACTGCCAAGTATATAACATACGAGTTATATACTTCTCCAGAGAGATGTCCAGCATATTAAAAATCTGTCTTTTTAGATATTAGATACCCCCTCAGGTGGAAACCGACTGACAGCTCTCGTCCTTTAACAACAGGCTAATCAATAACACAATAACAGCAGAAGCTCTGTCGTCCTGTTTACTTGTGACCTTTGCATCTTTGATACGCTTCTTCGTATGATACTGACCTTTGACGAATCAATACGTGAATTTCTCATTAGCATGTTCATTCATCCTGTTTTTTCATTATTTGTCAAGGGACGTCTTTCTCCAACTTTGGTGCTAGTTTTTCAAATATAAAATTTGTCCTCACTGCAGATTTGTTAGCCGAAAGCTGGATTTTTCATTCTTTTCTTTCCTTTTACTCGGTTTTCGAGCTGACGAGGACGTTGTTTTGACAGAACTGCGTATTCAGCAGGCTTCAACGACTGCCAGTAAATCTCTCTTGATGCCAGATGATGAGGAATCTTTATTTTGGCTGTGGACCAGTCATGTATGCCAGCTGACATGATTCACATGACGTTTGTTTGACGGGGTTCCTTTTGATTAAGCTTTTTTCTCTTGTTTTCTACTTTCTGCCATTCAGCCACAATATTTCACTATTTGGATCTTAGCGTGAGTGTGTGCGATCCTGTGTGGCTACTATCAGGGGATTGCTGTCTTTGCCACTCACCTTGTAACCCTTTCAGTGCTAATCTGAAGCTGAAGTGCGCTCACACTCTCACACTATCAGTCTCCTTTTCGCTTCCCTCTGAATGTCAGTCATCCAGGCCAGCCCCCCCCCACCCTTGGAGACCAGCAAGAATTGGGACTTCAATTAGCTTCAGTAATTAGTCTCTCTTGCTCTCTCTCTCTCACACACACACACACACACACACACACACAAATCACACCTTGTAGCCTCCTGTCAGTATCTACCAGTTTCTCCTCAGTTGTGTTTGATTGGATTGAGGCAATTAGGAGTACAAATTGGGAGTAAATTACACTTAACGCTTAATCAAGGTTTTTTTTCTTCACAGGGGAGCAGACAGACAAAAATGTTTCATTAGAGTAAAACTCCAGAATCGGCATAGTTGATTCATTAGCATGTAGAGAATACGAGCCCTTTACGCTGATAGGTGGGGGAAACCTTTGCATGGTTCTTCCTCCATCAGAGGAGGGTTTCTACCACACTCAAGCAGAGCTACTGTCTGTTTTTGTTGTATTTATCTGTATTTTTGGTTACATGTCGACTTAAGCCCGACTTTGGTGGAGAACTGGTGGTTTTAAATTTCATACTAACCTGAGAAGGAACCTGTTACACTCAGAGTGTCCACCTCAAGTGAAGTGACGGCGGTTCTTGTCAACTATGACATGTCCGTGTGCAGAGGCTTCTTGTGTAATCAAACCCACTCTGATCCCATTGTCATCCATGAGTACAGTAGCGAAAGAGTGAAGAGAAAGGAGCTGTACACTCCTGTTTTTTTTTTTTTTTAAACAGGATGTTGAGTCTGTATCCTAGCGATTGTTTCACAAAGAACGTCACATGGAACTTCAGCTGTTGCCTTAGGTGGGATGTATACAAGTAGTGTTATGATATGACTGAACTCCCTTGGAACATAATATGGCTGAAGAGCAACTGCCAACAGTTTAATATTTGGACAACATAACTTCTCCTTGACAGTTATGTGTGAAGAGTTACACCATCTCTGGTTGACAAATAAAGCCAGACCTCCTCCTGTCTTCTTGCCGCTAGCTTTAGCATCTCTGCCAGACCTTATGAGAGTGAAGCCAGTTAGATCCACACTGGAGTCCGAGTTGTTTTGATTCAACCAGGTTTCAGTAAAACACAGGATATTGACACTTTGTAGCATTTAGCAAGTTACAGAAGCAGGAGAACTTCCTTTACCAGGCAGAACCTTTGAGCAGAACGAGACTCATGTTAGACAGTCATCTGCTCAGGCTGCGTTGGGTTTAGAGAGGAGATAGAGATTCAGAAAGAGTTGTATTATGGGAGAACAATGTGAGAGTATGTGACATGATCTCCTCAGACAGTAGTTTAACCGGCCTTTGCAGGGCAGTGAAAAGAGCATCCAGCCAGTCTGATGTCTGTCAATCATGCATCTGGGCCAGTGGGCTTGTCACAGTGCCAAAGTTCACCTTGCTCGTCCTGCTGTCATCTAACTTGCTGTATATCTTTACTGTTTTTGTCAGATACCTACCTTGTGGCAGTGATCACCTGAGTAAAATAAACTTTACAGAAATATCTTCTGATAGTTTTCTTTGCTTTTGTTGCTTCTCTTGAGGTGTCGGTATAAATTCAAGTGTGTCTGGAAGCTGGTGTTTCATTACTGGCTGAAAGCTTTGAGTTCAATGGGCTGCCCTGCGACAAGGCTGCAAACAGCTTCTGTGGCATTCCATTTCAGCAAATTATCTCCTGCTTTTCTTCTTTTTGAATTGACTTTTGGAGAAACATCAGTTTGTAGAGCTCTTGAAGAACAAATTAAAGAAACTCAGATGTACCAGACACTTGGCAAAAGAAGAATCTCCTTTACATATATAACGCTACAATGTGTGTGGTACTCTTCATCATCTTCTACCTTTTTTCAACCTCTACCTCTTGTTCTTTTTTTTTCTTCTGTTCAAGCTACTAAAAAAAACGGACATCCTTACAATTACTCACATCCCTACTCTCCAGCTGGCTTCCTTGTTTCCACAGATGTTTGCAGGTCTTTTACCAAAGCCAGAAACAATTTTCTTCTAAATGAAAGTTAAATCGCTTTAAAAGATTCACACCTTTCTTGCTCTGTCCAAAAAGGCGTGAAAGTGTAAAACTACTCTTTACCTTTACCATGATTTTGTCCTTTAAACCCTTCCATCATCAAAGTTAAACCTTTTCTCTGTGTTTGTTGTATTTTCATTTGTTAAATTACTCCTGTTGCAAACACAGAAGTGAAAACACGCAATCAATTGTTTCTGATTGATTATGCATACACAAGCTTGAACCTGGTTTATTGAAAAAACAGTGTGCATGTTAGTCTACTTTCGAATTAGCACACTCAAAGAGAGAGAAGCTGCTCTCTCCTGACAGGCACACCCGCTCTGTGTTTGATTATCGTCCCTCCACTCTTCAGCATCCCTGCAGAGAACAGTTGGACGTTGTTGTTGAAAGTGCTGAGCAAGATGCATTTTTGGCATTTGTGTCGAGGATTGCATTTTTGTTTGTTTTTTTTTACTTCTCTGCCCCACCAGGAGGTCATAAATAGATGAGTCCTGTGAAATGACATTATGGTTCTGGACAAGGTTGTTTAGGAGGCAGATGGACTTTAAAAGGAGTATGCTTTCTGTTTATGGATGCATACAGTGTATGCATTTTTACATTCGTATTAGATTTCTATCATTGATCATTTCCTCTTCTCTGCCTCTCCTGTCTGATGACCTGCAGCACCTGACACATGCTCTGCTGTAGGGCTGTAATCAACCAAAGAAATTCTTGGTGGACTAAAACCCTGAAAATTTCAACTAAAAATTGACTAATGCGGGTGGGTATTTTTCCCACTCTGACGGCAAACCCTTCTGCAGTGGGGGACAACGCGGCTCAGCAGGGCAAAAATATACAGATATCAGCGCAAAAAGGCAATTAAACACAACTAAATTTAGCAAACCACCGGACATCGATTGATGTGGACACTCTTCAATCTTCCTGTCTCCGGTAGGTTGGGCGAATCCAAAATAGTGAAAACAGGAGGGGTGTTCTGAGATAGACTTTTACCTGTGAAACAGGGGTGTTCTGAAAACACCCTCTCTAACACTCGGTACATTCCCTCTCATGAAATTGACTGTAAACTGTAAATTGACGTGGAAAGAATTGAGTCGACCAATCAGAATTTTGGTCGACTCAGCACGTATCGACCAATAAGTCGACCAGTCAACTAGGACTTCACAGACCTACTCTGCAGGTGATCGGAAGAAGCCCTACTACTCATCCTGCCTGTTAATGCACTGACAGAGGTGCAATATCTGATGCCAAACTGCCTAGCAGCGTTGTTTGAAGAGTTACGTATGTGCTGCTGGGTGCTGCAGATGTCATCCCACATTATCTTAGTTTTGGGTTGTTTTTAAAAAATTCACTAACAAGTTTCATCTGTGTGCAAATCACCTTTTGTGGAAATGCAGCTTTTGTGGATTTTTGATGGATATTGTTAAAAGGTGGGACACCTACAGTAAAGAGAAACAGTACAAGTAGGCTGTAACATGCTTTGGTGCAAATAAAGAGAGGAAAGCTGTCGATGCAGTGAGCGTCAGCCAAACTCTGGTATATCTACTGTCACAGTCTTTGAGATTTGTGGTCGGCCGGAATGAGGGAGAAAGGGGGAGACATGCAGTAAGTGTTTAGAGCTGGGAGTCACACCAGCAACTGCTGCGACAGGTGCTATAGCCATTATACGTGGGACATGATTAGATTACTGAATGCAAATTCCGAATATTCTACAAAAGTCTGCAGTCTGCAGGAGCTGTTTGTGTATATCAGCCCAAAATAAAGCCATTAGAGGGACAAAGTGCTTGGCTGGAGTCGTCTGCAGGATGCAACACCTTTAGCTGTAGTGTTTGCAGTGAAACATACTTCAGATGTTAAACACAACCTGGATAGCTAAATGAAATAGGGGATCAGACATGATTTACTTGATAGGAAGCTAAAAATTGCAGGTTCAAGTACAATAATAACTTGATGAGGGGTTGACACACCTGCAGCAGAGTCAAAGTAGCGCACTCTAGGGCCATCTGTAAATACTGATACAGATAATCAGCGTAAAGCCAATTATCAGCCCTGATTATCAGCCTAATCCAATAATTGGTTTACCCCTGTACTTGAGACATGATTAGTTGTTAATCTTTATGTTGTTTACCTGCCACTTAATGCCCTTGTGCAGTTATTGCACATGGCCAGAGTAGATGAGAAAGTTGCAGAGGAACAGCAGAGACTGATTGTAAATGTGCCGCCTTCCTCTCCTTGATGCCCTCTCATGGACTCAGATTTCACCATCACTTGGTGAAGATTTCTGCATTTCTGGGGTGTGACTTTGACATATTTTTGGTTTAATACCTTCAAAATCCTGCTCACTCTCGCTGGGTTTCACTAAAGATGCTAAACCGAGCTTTAAGGTTTAAGATCAGGATGTGAGTGCAGTCAGAGAGGAGTCATGTTTTTTCTTTTTAGACATGTGTGAGTTCAAGTGTGAGCGTACGCGAGTGTGTGTTTATGAGCCAGTGAGCACATTTATCTCTCTCATTCTCTCACTCTCGGTCCTCCCACTCACTAGACACTGTGTGGGTGTGGATCCTGCAGGCTGCCTGTTATTACTCACATATTCTGCACATTACACTTTCTCTCAGGAAGGTAGGTGAATCTTTCGCACTGCTCAGATAGTGACGTTTCTCTCTTTAAGGATGGGAAAAATAGCTCAGCGTCAGCCCACCAGTCTTGTATGATTCAAGATTTTACACATAAGTGTACTGTTTCCTCTATCGTCATCTCCCTTTTCTTTCCAAACGCTTAACATCATCTTTTTCCTCTCCTCTCCTCTCCTCTCCTCTCCTCTCCTCTCCTCTCCTCTCCTCTCCTCTCCTCTCCTCTCCTCTTCTCTCCTCTCCTCTCCTCTCCTCTTCTCTCCTCTCCTCTCTCGTCAGTCTTCCTGTGATTTCCGTCTGTCAGGTTGTTCTGCTGTGGCTTCTCTTGTCTCTCATCATGTTTAAAAAAGCAAAACGAAACCTTTTTTGTCTCCTCCACCTACCCACTTCTCCCTTTCCATCATTTCATCCCTCCCTCTCTCTCCTCCACTTTACTTTCTTTATCTTTCAACACACAACACACTCTATTTTCTCTAAATTTGTCATCTTGTATTGACCCTGCATGCCTTTCTTTTCACCTAGCATCCTTACTCATTTCCTTCAACCTCCTCTTCCTTCATTTATCTCTGCACACCCCCCTTTCGCCCCCTCACCCTCCCTCCTTTTTCTGTTTTGTCTTCACAGTCACTGTATCCATCAGATTCTAGAAAGTGTCCATCACATTCACCAACATGACATAGTGCACAGGGACCTGAAGGTTAGTATATATAGAGGAGCATCTGCATCCCTCACCCACCCCTTCCCTTTAACCTTTGCATGCTTCCTTTCCTCACTCCTTCCCTTTTCCGTCCTTCCTGTCTTTCCTCCGTCTCGTCTGTTCGTGTCCTTCTTGTCAGCTGTCCATCTAATGTCCGCCTTGTTTGATTTGTCTTTTGGTATGCTCTTATGTTTCTTGTAGTTTTGTTTGTTTGTTTGTTTGTTTGATCTGGAGGACCCAGGCCTGCCTCACCCATCACCCTCCCCTCCTCATTTCCCCTCCTACGCGATCTCCTATCAATCATTTAACAAACAAGTACAAATCAAAGGCTCCTGTTGCACTGACTGACAACCAGATCGATAGATGAATTAGCCTCTCACACAAAGACAGGTTCCCCCTCAGTCACACAGATCACCCTGCAGGTGTAGCAAACATTCAGTGTTTACACACGCCCAAACAACTATCAATTTCTCCCAAGCAGATACAAAAGCTGAAGAAATATTTATTGCCATCTTTATTGATTTTTACCCTCCTCCTCACTTTTTCTTTGGCTTTGACTCAATTGTATTGATCCCTGTGTCTTCAAAACAGCCTCATTCAACAACACATGCATCTTTGTAAGATGAGAGAACACAATAACAGCAGCAGGAGGAGGAGGAGGAGGGGGCTTTTACAACAAAAAAGAAAATCTATTGAGCATCCACACTGTTGGTCTTGTGGCTTTGGTGAGAAGCCTTTGCCTCTGATCCTGAATTACACTCAGGAAACAGCAGACCTGGACCAGGAGTGTCCTTGTAAACCCTAAAAAGTTTTCAGGATGCTGCTTTAATTTTGTGAGGTTAGCCGACATTGATTTTTTTTTACCGATTATTAGTAGTTCATAGGACTGATAACTAAGAACGGAACTGATATGCACTGATATTAAAATCAAGTCTTACGCCATATATAGGAGTTAACCTGTTACACTAAGCCAATCAGATAGTGTCGTGGGCGGGACATGAGCTGCTGCCACACAGTTACAAAACATTCAAGTAAACTCAACAGAAGCATACCAAACATAGCAGCGTAAAAAAACTGAGGTCGCTTTCACACCAGAGCTGTTTGGTCCGCTTTAAACGGACCAGAGTTCGTTTCCACGGATACTCTGCTTCGTTTGGGCAGGTGTGAAAGCTCATCCGAACTCTGATGCAGACCAAACAAGCGAACTCTGGTCTGCCTGAAAACGTGGGTCTCGGTTCGCTTGCAAGTGAACCCTGGTTCGGTTCGTATGCAGTGTGAAAGCTCACCGGACCAAACACAGGACCAAATGTATGTAATGACGTTGTACGCAGTGCATACGCAGTGCATCTTGGGTAGAGGAAGCACAGCGTCACTTGTTGCTATGGCAACAAGTGAACGCTGACATTAGCAGTTGCTAGCTAGCTTAGCTCAACTGTCTGAACAACAATGACCCATAAATTCACAATTTGGCATATTTAAACAAAATCAAATCACAACTACCAACAGTCACAGTCCTTAAACTCTGAGCTCATATGTTGTCACGTTAGATCGTCAAAGTTAGAAAAATAACAGGATCAATTCCTGACAAGCTACGAAAGCGTTATAGGAACAGTCGCGTTCACTAATGTTGTAGCATTCCATAAAATAATGTGATGAAGCACAATACATAACAGCTAGTCCACCCCTGTTTGTAATCCGTGAGGTTAGATACCCCTCCTACTTTGTCCAATCGACGAGCGCCCCTTTCAACCATGTGATGCTGCCCGGAAAGTTTGGTGTGCTTTAGAAATCACAGTGTGAAAGCAGAACCGAAACAAGTGATAAATGCAGCAGCGTTGCGACTTTCAGCTCCACAATTGAACCGAGTCCGCTTGGTCAGGTGTGAAAGCGACCTTAGAGTACTGTCTTATACAGAATGTGTCAAATTATAGACAATGGGAGAAAATTCCAGTCGCTTTTAGATCAAACTATAGTAGTGTGAATGTTCAACCAAAAGCTTGTTGCCAAACCAGGCAGTCTAACTTTTTCTTTTTATGTTCTAATGTTGTCCCCAGAAACACAAATAGAGACAAGAATTAATATGATTCTATTAATACCGATGACACTGACAGTTCTGCTTATCAATTTATCTCCACACGGACTCATGTGGACTTTCTGTTTTGAAAGAAGTCAGCTGTTTCAGTTTTCATGTATCGTTTTTCAACAGCTAGTTTTTTTTTTTTTTTAGATTTATTACCTTCACTGCTCTGCTTCTGATTGGGCCTTTAAAGGTCAGCTGATCGCAGATACAGCCTCTGATTTATCGATAGACCTCAACCAAATTGGGGCCTTCTGTCATTTTTTTTGCTTAATTTGATACATAAATCAGCACAGATAATCTCCTCTTTCTCTCTAACCTACTCAGTGAGATAGAAAAGTGAGCTCTGTAACCTCAGCTGCAAGCCCACAGAGTCACCGTTTATAAGCAAAGTTGACCCTGTCCTTGTCTTTTATTCCAGCGTTTATGGCATAGAACCTAAAATACTTCCCCAAGGCAATTCTCTGCTCTTGTTGGTGTTTTGATGGTCTGCTCAAATCGACTTCAATTGTATACATCCTCTACTTTTCTTTAAAAGTATCAATGTATTAAAAACTGAGGTCATGTGTGCCATTCAATGGTCAGGTTACGATGAGAATACCCTCTGCTTGCTCAAACAGTAAATTACTCCAGAAGGCCTGATGTATAAGAAGAGATGAGAAAATGCTTTTTGTCATTGTTCATTCTGAAACAGGATGTTTGCGATAGAGTAGCTGGAAGTAAAAAAAGGGAGCACTAAAAGAAAGGTCTCCGAAACAAAAACATTGGATGCAGTAGACGGCTCGACCCGTCCTTTACTGATGACTATCACAGGGGAGTTTGTGATGAGCTCCTTTAGTTGAGTACAGACACAAACACACAAGATTCACACCCTGCAGGTTACAGAGCTCAACAGCTGACCAAGCAGGGGGAGGAGGAACATGGACACACTAATCACACAGATACGCTGAAGCACATGCATACCAAAACACACAGATCCATGCTCGTGTGTGCATGACAGGACACAGTTCACGGACACAGCTTTACTCGATCACTCGAACCTGTTAGTTACACACACATCACTCGTAGCATTGTGGTTGTAAATGTGACCTGCCCAGTATTTATTCAGCGGGAGACCTTTAGGAATAAGACACGTGATTCTGATTTATAGCTCTGAACTTTACAGACGTGCCGGCCCATCTTCCTGCCTCACGTTCTTTCTTATGTTGTAGCATTTGGCAGACTGGGCCAGACTTGTGTTTAATTTCAGCCCATCACGACAACAAAGCCCAGAGGTCCTGTGAGTAGTTTGGTTCAGCTTTAGCTAGGCTGTTGTTTGTCTTCAGACAGGCTCAAAGTACTGAGATTTCAGGCTGGTTTGTAACTTATCGCCTTGCACTGTACCTCACTTAGAGTCTGGAGGAATCTCTTGGTATGTGTTCTACTTTATCCTATCGTATCATTTCAACCTTGTTCATCGTATCTTATTGTATCATGCCAGTTCATGGTACCATATCAACAGTAACATTTGAGCTAATGAACTCTGCTATCAAGTCTCATGGGTCCTGTTAGATGAGGTTTTGTCTCCTGTGAAGTCATGTTATTCAAACCAAATCTCTGGGTCACGTGGCTTTATATTGACTTCATCTCTTTTTCTTTGATGGGCGTCAGTGCTTTCAAAGTTTATATTATCAATAATATTATTATTATTATTATTATTATTATTATTATTATTATTATTATTTTAATATCAGCGTTAACTAGGGCGTGGGAATACGGTCACAGTTAAATTTACCATAATCCTTCAGCACTTTTCCTGAACTAGTCCAAATTCTGAAAAAAGTGATTAGTCGCAAGTAATGACAAGTCAAAGTCCATACTCATAAATATTCAAAATTTTAATATTTTATCTTTTAAACATTTTGATACTAACAAACATGGATTCTTCTTATTTGTAGTCATCAATTGCAGGTTACTTGTCAGTGCACAGGAGGTAGACATGCATGGTGCAGCTATGATCCACATGCAACACCACAACCTCATCAGCAGGTGCTTGTGCGTGTGAGAGAGAATAACAGTGTGTGCTCATAGATCTATGCATCACTCCTCCCACAACTGGACCCTGAAACCACGTCCGTGTTGTCTGCCTCGTCCCACTCACATATATACCCTCTCCCTTCGTGCAGACTTATCATCTCGTCACTGCATTTTCTCTCTGAGTTTAGGGTTTAGCTCACTGACATCAGACCGACAGCTCTTGTCAGCAGAGGCCAGCTTAGCTTGCAGCAGACATGGCATTGATCCCAGACACATCTTTTAAATGTTATAAATTGCACAATGACTCACTCCTTCCCTCACCTCCTTCATCAACACCCAATGGCCAGACAGATTCCCACACCCTCCCTCATCACCCAAGGTCTGCTGGCTTAAACATGGAGGACAGTGAGGTATCTAGAGTTCACCTGCAGACACCTGAACATTAACAGTGTCTTGAGAGATCATGTGTTAGGAGTCTGAAGGGTAGATCTTTTGAGGTTAGGTTAAATTGTTTAAGGAAAGCAGAGAAGTAAAGGAATTTTCTGTTGCAGAGTCGACTGAGTCCAGCTGAGCGTCAGCCAGCTCGCTAAAATAAAAGTCATCAAAGACAAGTGCAAGGCTATAAAGAGAGAGTTAAAGAAACTCAAGCCAGGCAGGAGTCATTTTAATGTAACACACTGTAGAAGATACGGATGGCATGGTAGGTCCCTAAAAGTGACACCAAAACCAACAGGATGCAGTCAGATAATAAAACCTTATAAACCTAATAAAGATATAATCAACAGTAGCACAAGAGTCTTTCCAAACTGTGTCTGTCCCAAATTAGCCTCACTCTGTGCAATGACATGTCATCTAGACTTGTAAACAGTCTAACTTTAATTCCAATTTTCCTTATTACGGAGAGGCTCATCATGGCAGAGCGAACCAGCATACAATGTAAACTTGACTGTGATGGGACATACAGAAAACAACGTTTGGTTGTAAACCTACAGGCCATGCTGTGCAACAGAATATTCCTTTCACCACTCTGCTGAAACCCCTTAATCCCCGCCCCCCCCCCATTCCTTCCCTCCCTCCTCTTCCCCACACACCTCTGGCCTGTGCACGGGATTGTAGCGCTGCTCTCAGACTAACATGCGCCCCCCCCCTCCCTCCTTGGTGTTTGCATGCAGTCATTGCATCCAGCAGATCCTGGAGGCGGTGCTTCACTGCCATCAAATGGGTGTGGTGCACCGGGACCTTAAGGTGAGTGATGGGGATCACCTTGCTTTTCCTTTAAGAGTGTGTCTATATATTTATGTAACAGGGTTCCTGAGTGTGTTATTTGTGTACTCTGTGTAAATGAGAGACTGTGTTAAATGTTTGTGGACATAATGTCACTTGCAAAACTTGGGGACTTTTCAGGGGGTTTTAATATGCAGATATTTGCTGGAGTCCTTTTTACACATGAACTTCACTTTGAAATTTTTTCAACATTACCTGAGAGGGGTGCATGTTTGTACACAAGCAGCAAAGTTTGTTCACTCTTTCTCCTTGCACTTTTGTAAAAAAAAAGTTTGTAAAATCTAAATCAGCCAATGTGTGCACAAAGTAGGTAAAAATCTGTGATATTCACAGTGAGTGAGAGGGCAGGATGGTGACATCGTTGCTGCTTTAAACCCTTAACTGCTCATTTTAAGTACACTGGAATATTTTTGAGCTTATTCCTTTGTTTGGTTAAGGTGTATGAAAGAAAAAGACCAGATATTGTCAGGTCCTGATCAAGGTTTCCATCAAATTCATGCATGAAAATAGCTTTCGTGACTCAATCCAGGCAATCCAGACAGTCTGCTTAATTTTACTGTAATAAAGCCACGGCCCTTTCATCTCACATTTCTCAGACTTATTTTTTTTTTACCTTCAGGTCCTGACATTTTCTAAACCGGACTTTTCAGGGCTCACACATGACCTTAGCTGACTCTGCAAATAAAGTCATGTCATCTAAGTAGTCAATGTCTGGAAATTTTCAGGAGTGTTGTGCAAGTGTAAAAAGGACTTTTGCCTCAGACTAAAACTCTCCTGAGCTCGAATAGTCTGTGCAGCTCAAACACAATCACCATGAGACTAAAAAAGTACCACTTTCAACCTTCCTTTGCCTTTCCCCTGTTGTACACAGCCTCCAGCTCTGTACGGTCACCTTCTCTCCCCCTGCAGTGTTAACACCACTTCCCCCTTAAGTCTGTGGAGGTTTAAAGCATGCAGCGCTGGTCATGCGGGCTGAGCAATGCTGCCGCTCTGTAACCTTTATAGAACAGGATCTTGTCATTGCACAGTGGACAACATGACCCCTGAGGATACTTTATCTGACCCCTGGTCTATCTCTCAGTCAGAAGAAGATGTTCACTTTTGGTTATGAGACAGCTTGTGTGGTGTGTTTTGCTTTTATAGATCACTCTATGACTGCAGTGCTTTTAGTGTGACAGCTCATTTTCTGCCTCTTGCCGTGTTTTGTTGTGACATTTGTTTACGCTGGCTAACTGGCTGGTAGCAGAGGCTTTTTTAAAGGTTGGAAACTAAAAGCTGGTAGCTACCTTTGAATAACTGGTTACAGTTTTTTTAGCACTGTGGGATGTGGATGCTTAATGCTAATAGATGTAATTTGCAGGCTTTTAAGAAAGTGTGATTCATTTTAAGGGTGAGGTACTTTCGCTGAGCTTGAATTGTGTTTTCAGTAAGGCTGCACAGTGAGCGGTAGTCGCTGCTGACTGTGAACTTTTCTTAGGATCTTAAGAGTTTCTATTTGGCTTCAAGTTGTGGTTTCCTAAACAAAGCAGCACCTCAGATACAATGAGCTGTGTGTGTCGTGTCTGTGTTTTGTCTGTGCATGCTTAAATATCGCATCTTGTTGTGCATGTTGCGCCTCTGTCAAGCAGACCTTTCCTATGCAAATGACAGTCCCAGTGTTCTTGTAAAGGCGTGTTGTGTTTATCAGAACTGTTGTGGCTATTTCTTTATTTAGCCGACACGCCTATTGGGTTTCACACCCAGGCACTGGAGAGCATTTCATGCAATAGGTCATAGTGTGATGACTGAGGACAGCCTGGGTGACAAGATCCCTCAAATTAGGAATTGGGTTATGGCAAATAGGATGACAACACAGCAAACAGATTTATATGGGTGTCAGAATAAGGTGACACCAGTTCCCCTATATTTCTTTGACTACATTTCAAACTCAGAAGTTTCTCCACTACTCCCCTATACATTGTGATTGTAGCTTAGGGGTGTAAAGGTACATGGTTTCCTACCAAAGTGTTTTAGTACGACATTTTTTTAGTTCAATCATTCTGTTGAAGTTATTTTTTGTATTAATTTTGTTATCTTTATTTGTGTCATAATTTATATTCACCATCTTAAATGAAAAATCCAGTTTGATCTGTTGATGCTGCACTTCAGACAATTGTTTAAAGTTTTGTAAGTTATTTGTTTCCCATATGATAAAAAAAAGTTCGGCACCAGGATATTAAACTGAGAATTGTACTAAATCAAAATATAATAATGCTGTCTCATCTCTTGTAGGCAGAAATATCAAAACATTTGAATGATGCTGAACCTGAGCCTTTACTTAAATCTAGGAATTTTAAACAAAAGGACCAGTTTCTATTATAACAGTCTGCACAGACTTTACCTTTACCTATGAAGGTTCAGCCTGGACTGTTTCAGCAGCTCCAGATCTTTATGTAGACAGAGCAATGCCAGTAAAGAAGAACAGGAGGGAATCATCTCATTTATAACACCCACTCATGAAGTGCTCTCTAATGCACATGTACCCTCCCTTCTTACCTCCCCCTCTTTCTGTCATACAGCTGTGTGTGCATGCTCGATTGTACCTGTCTATGTGCTGAATATCTGGAGACAGAACAAAGTGCTGCTGATTGCTGCAGGAATGTCTTTCACATGTGGCCTGGATGGTTCTCAGCACATTTATGCACCTTTTTGACAAAAGCACATGCTTCATCAGAATTTCCACCCACACGGATTATCGTGCCGCTGCTGCAGTGTTGGCAAGTTCTGTCTCATTTACAAAAGAGGAAAGCCTAACTGAATGGTAGAGCTGGGAGGACGGGAAGGCACAGCGCCTTTGGATTACTGGTTCGCTCACTCACTGTCTCTCTTGGTTGCTCATTCCCTTTCTCTTATACTTACGGGCTCAGCGGCTATAAAGGCCAGCTTTTAAGTGTCTGCACTTTAAATACATGGTGTCCCTCTACCTCTCAATAAATTAGCTGAGGAGCGATAGGGCAGAGAAATGAAGGTAGAGGGTGCAAAGACACACACTGCTGCAGTGCAGGGAGGTGGTTTTTAAAAATGCAGCCTAAACATCATGTCCTCACTTTCTCTTTTCTCTTTGAGAGCTTCTGGTAGACCGTTTACAGTAATAAACATGGCAAGTTTTTCACTGTTAGAAAAACAGACTGAGACAGTCACTGATCCCTCTCCATTAGGGGTGGGAGAGAAACGCGATTCAGCATAGTATCGCGATACTTTGTCCGGTTATATATCGTATTGTCTCATTGACCAAGTATCGATTTTTTTCAAATTAATCGCTAATATAAACTCAGGTCTATGATGATGGAAAAATAAAATAAGTTGTTTGTCCAGTGAAGTTGGCAGAGGTGACATCATAGAGCAGGAGAAAGTTAGTGCAACAAACATATAAAAGGTTTGCAAGATGAAAATAAAATACAGTGTAAATAAGACAAACATAAAGGAAAGTCAAATGCTAAATTAGCTAAACAAAATGTAAAGATTACAATATATTGTATCCCGATACTCACTGTATTGCAAAATGTTAAAAATCATGACAATATCATATCGTGGCCCAAGTATCGTGATAATATCCAATCGTGACCCAAGCCACTAGTGATTCCCGCCCCTACTCTCCATGAGCGTTGAAAGCAAATAAGACCACCAGATGACTGACAGCAGGCACAGAGATTTTTTTCATTTCAGCCAAAACAAAGCACACCAAACTTTTAGTATGAAAAAGTTAAATCAGCATGACCCAGTAGGAGTTAATCGAGGGGTTGGGACAGTGAAGTCAAAGCTAGGTTCTGGTAAAGCTTATAAAAAGTTCTTGTTTGTTTAGGAAGCTCCTTTAAGCTGCAGGCTCCTCTGGCTGAAGTGTAACTTAACTCAAGGTTTCACTTGTGCTTTGTTAAGGTAAACCCGTTAGCCTTACAGGTGACATCAGGTAACGAAAAGTCTCAGCGTTTTAAATCATGTTTCTCACCAGAGTGCCCGTGTCTCTTAGAGAGGGAATGATTAAGTGAGATGAAGAGATTTAGAGAGACCGAGTAAGAAGGAGCAGAAGGCCAGTGGGGATAGCATCCCATTATTAGAGCCCTCTTCTGACTGAGAATAATGAGGCTGACTGCATTATCTGGGCCACAGAGACACAGCCTGCAGACCACAGCGAACTACGTGAAAGCGCCGAGGCTGCATGGACATCTAAGAAGCTGGTTTATGCTTCTTTTAAAGCTTTACGTGATCATGCAAGTTTATTCAAATGACATCTATGTCTGTGTAGCTGTGATGTGCGTGTGTGTGTGTGTTTTTGTGCCGATGAGTCTGTATCCTGTGAACCCTGTTACAAAGGTAGTGCATGTATAGCTCTCTACCTCCAGCTCTTCCTCTAAATGGGCAGTGTGCATTTACAGTGAACCCTGTGCATCATTGAATAAATGATTGACAACTCTACTTCTCTGCTCTTTTTCCTCTCTAGCCAGAGAACCTGCTCCTAGCAAGCAAATGTAAGAACGCCGCAGTGAAGCTGGCTGACTTTGGCCTCGCCATCGAGGTGCAGGGGGATCAGCAGGCCTGGTTTGGTACGTAGAGTATGAATCTGATACGCTGTGACTCACTGATCTGGAGCTGGTTGGTGCAACAGTGAAGGCGTACTGGGTTAACCTGCAGTTGATGTATATACCTGAGAAAGAAGTAGAATTGTAAATATGAATATAAACCTCTTTTGATTTTAAACAGAACAAAGTTGAAGTTTTGGAGTACCTGAGTTCACCTCTGCTTGTTGTGGTGTTTCACATTTATCTGCTGCACAGAGGGTGTGACTTTTTTTTTCGGGATATCAAACCTGAGTCTGGAGAGCTCAACTAAAAGTTTATAGATAAGTAAGGGAGAGCTGGTTGAGCCAGTCTTAGATCAGGATTTCTCAGGCACGAATCTCCCCTGGATCTCGAGCACAAATGTAATCACCATCAGCAGAGGTATCTTTGGTTTTCCTCTCTGAGAGATTAGCCTGTCCCTCTCAATCAGCTGTCTGTGAAGCCTCAGATCTGTCTGTTAGATCTCAGACCGCCGTGTGGATGAATAGGTTTTAGCTTACGGAAGATTATCCTGCTTCTTTACAAGCTGATCCAAAGAGAGGAGACACACAATCTGTTGCCCTGGGCATGTCAGTCAATCTTGTGTGAGTCTGTGTGGATATGTGTTTGTGCTACAGGATTTGCTGGCACACCGGGGTACCTGTCCCCTGAGGTACTGAGGAAGGAGGCATATGGCAAACCTGTGGACATCTGGGCCTGTGGTGAGTGGTGCAATGAGACACGTAACACACACACAGCGGCGCGCACACAAGAAAACAAACACACACTGAAGCACATTGTCTGACAACATTTCCCTGGTTTGTGTGTGTACGTGTGTGTGTGTCCATATGTGTTATTCTGTGTGTCTCAGGGGTGATCCTCTACATCCTGCTGGTGGGTTACCCTCCTTTCTGGGATGAGGACCAGCACAAGCTGTACCAGCAGATCAAAGCTGGGGCTTATGATGTGAGTGTCTCCTCTCCTCCTCTCCTCCTCCTCTCCTTTTACTCCCCCCTTTCTAAAACGCCCTCCCCTCTCATCCCGCTGCCCTCCTTCCTTTTTGGCAGCGGTTACGTAACTCTGTCACCTCATTCATATTTCAAGGGGTGCAAGTGAGGGAGCTTCACCTTAGATCACTTTTAAGCTCATGCCAAAATGGGGGTGGGGGGGGCTGCCTGACTCTTCCTGGCACAGATTCTGAGCTCATTGGACACACACTCTGACTTTAAGTCATCATCACAACAGGTTCTGATGGGTTTGAAGACCTCTCTGTAGATTACCTGATGTTGTGCTCGGCCTCCTGGTATTGTTGAGAAACTGACCAATGAGCTCAAAGCCTCAGTGTGGAGTTATTGACTGAATATAAACCAGATTGAAACTGATACTGTTGCCCCTTTTATTCAAAAAGGGATTTTTTAAAGGGATCACCAAATGCACTTTCCCCTAAATCAAATATTCTCCACAGTAACATTCTAGATATAATTGATGGTATGCATAACAACAGGATATAAAGAGGGGTAAAAACAGTTTGCACAAAAATGTTCTGCAAGGATTTATAATCATCGCCAGACTCAAATGACTAATCGTGGAATTTCTGACTGAAACAAGAGGACAAAACAGAAAGATATTTCAGACTTACAATGTCCAGTTTTCTGCACATTTGTTCTTTTTGGATAAACAAGCGTGTCCAGGATCACAGCCAGTCAATCACAATCAATCTAGCAGCCTAAAAACACAAACACAGAGGGAGGCCTGGTTGACGCTGGCGTGCAGATGCATGCCTAGACTTTGACTTTTCCCTATTTGTTCTGCTTTGTGTCCAGAAGTGAGAGGATGCCCTGGTTCTAACTCTCAAACTCCGTGGTCGCAGTGGCAGCTGTTGTGTTTAACTCCCTTAAACAAGCTCATGAAGATCTGGTGCAACATACTTAGCCCGCTGGTTCACACTGAAACATGGTTTTGACTTAAAACTCCATGGTGTCTGCTCAAAGTAACATGAGACCACATGCCGTAAACTTATTACCTGATAAAAATGGGAGAAAAGATGGCTGTACCTGACTGTTTTTAACCGTCAAATAGAAGATGCTGATCATAAACCTTGAGATGTTTGATTGACAGTGATACCCAAGAAAGAAAAGCAGTAATTTTCTAAAATTCAAGAGGCTGAAATTCACATTTATCAACTGATTTTATCATATTTTTTTGTTTGCTCCTTCAGTTCCCATCTCCAGAGTGGGACACAGTCACCCCAGAGGCCAAGAACTTGATCAACCAGATGCTGACCATCAACCCAGCCAAGAGGATCACGGCTCAGGAGGCCCTCAAGCACCCATGGGTCTGCGTAAGTGTCCCCTTCCTCAGGTTATTCATGGCAGCTAAGGACTCCAGACCTAACTCATTGACTGATGTCTTCTGTTTAACCTTCTCCTCCTCTTCTTCCTGCTTCAGCAACGGTCTACAGTGGCGTCTATGATGCACAGACAGGAGACCGTGGAGTGCCTGAAGAAATTCAATGCCAGGAGGAAACTCAAGGTCTGTTTGCATGCTCTCCCTCTTTCTCAGAAAGCTTAAATGGAGAATACAAAAAAGAAAAAAACCCTCTTCAATGTCTTTCACATCAGCACATTGACTCGCTCTCTTTTCCAAGTTCTTACTATCTTTTGGTCGTCTTCCTGATCCAAAAAATACGTAACGGGGCCCCTTCGCATTGCATAATAATAATGATGCAGCTCATTTCTGTGGCAGTGCAAAAGAAACAGCAGCAAAAACACATTTACAGGTAAAGACGAGCTGCAGAAATCTGCAAAGAACTTGATGTAAATATTTAAATGCAAAATAAATTTCCAGCTTCAAATCTCTTCAAAATAGGATTAAAACCAGGATGTGAACAAGCTTCTGAGAGGAAGACTGAAGAGATAATTGCAGCTTCACCATTCCTTCTTGGGTTATGATAGACTAGCTGCCAAATTTACCCCTTCAAACATCAAGTGCTTTATTTTTCACATCACTGTCTGTTTGCTGTTCTGAGCATTTCTGGGACACATAAAAACAGAACGAAGGTTTGCTGCTCCATTTGACATGTTGTCATGATCCAATACTCATGTTTTTTAAAATATCAGATCATATCTCCTCCACTTTAAGAAGCTAATGAGTGGAGGGGAATGCATTGTGGACACGCTCCAACAGTGTTTTGAGTGGCCGCAATGCATTGTGGGTGGCCACATATATTGTTGTAAAATTTCTTCATTTTCTCTTTAAATGTTCCAGTTTTTATTAGGCTGGCATTAATGTACTTAATTCGAGACTTAATTGGATTTGGGACTACTTTTGTGGTGGTTTGTACATTTTGTTACCGAGGCTTATCACGATTAAATAGTATATCGGCACATCCCTACTACAGACCTGGTTTCTTTGTTTTATTTGTGGTGAAATCCTCAGTGATGATGGGGCGGGTCTTTGTCAGCATCTAGATTTGCTGTCTGTTAAACTGTGATGGTGATATATTGTGCATTTTGTCCCGTGAATTTTTCATTAAAGTTCAGCCTTTGAAAAGCACAGTTAAATTCTTGAGTTGCTTCAGCTCTTGATTGGATCCTTACTGAAGGATGTACTTGACATTAAGTAGTGACAGAGGAAACTAGAAGTGTTTATATTCTTACGTTATTGGTTTAAATGATTCAAACTGGACTGTTTTCTTCTCAGGGGGCCATTCTCACTACCATGCTGGTTTCTCGAAACTTCTCTGGTAAGTGTTTTCCGGACTTTCTCCATCATTACTGTATGGCAAATACTCGTATTAGTTACTGGCATACCTAGATGTGGTTTGATTCTCCATTTACTAGTTTTTACAGCTGTTTAAAAACGCTTAAATAGGTGGCAAAGTCACCAGCCTGAGACACATGAAGAGTTTTTTTGAGCATTCCAGTGTACAGAGCTTTTTCCAAATGAGCATAATACCTCCTCTTTCATGTGTCTTCATGTGGAAAAGTTTGGTTCAGAGGAACATGCTGCTGTTTTGGAGAACTCTGCAGATCTTTAAAGGGATATTCCTCCTAAGATAGGACTCATCATGTCACTGCTGCCTTCAGTAGGAGGGTAGTATTATTTAAAGCAGATATTTTAACACCCAGATATTCCTCAGATATAAAGACACATTAATTTAAGACTTTATCTTTTTAGCTCCTGTTCTGCTAAAATAGCAGCATGTGCCTTGTAAACAGTTTGTCTCTTTGGGACTGAGGTATATTTATAAATGAACATATGTATTTAAGTTTTTAGAGCATGCCTCAATCGAGCAAAATCCCATTTTCATACCATCTCTTTGCAACTTCAGTGTTTCCCTTTGGTTTGGAGGTGAATTTCTTTTAAGCAGAAACATGTCACACTAAAACAGTGGTCATTTTAAACAGCTGTGTAAGGCATTCATGCTGCCTTATCACTGAAAATACAGTCAATATGTATATTTCTCTCCTGCTCTCATGATCTGATGGTTGAGCAGGGAAAAAAAACTCACACTGACTGTAGTGTCCTGCAGTGAGCTGAGAATCCGCACTTTTCATAATTCTGCAACCTGCTTTTTATTTTAGGTGAAATCTCAACAATGTGGCTCGATTTAAGCAAATGCAAGTTAAGGTCTCTTAACACTACTAATTATGTGTATTAATGAAATGGTAGAGGCCTGAAATCCTAGATTGATTTAAAGTTTGAGGACTTCTGAAGATGGAATGGAACATAAATACTGATTAAAACTAAAAACAAGGAAACACTGAATTTGACCAGCTAAAGCTGAAGATGCATTCCTGTCTGTGTTCTTGTCTTTATATCTCTGTATATCTCTGTAATTTGAAGACACCCTGTAATAGGGGTTTAACAAAGATTTGAGCTGGGTTTTAAATCTCTGCTATGAGCTTTGCTGATGAGTTATCAACTTTTTACACCCTTACTTTCCACAACTCGCCCTAAAGCTGCCTTAAAGACTCAAACATCTTCAGTTTGAGTTTTTGCCTTTTCTTAGTTTTGTACAACTGTATGATCAAAATTTTTAGCTCTTAGTTTGAAAATTTCCACTTATTGGTGAAAACATGAGCTCATTCCCAATTGAGGATTTTTTAACTAGGCCATAAAAGAAGAAGTTAGCATAACCAGAGGAGGGTATTGTTAATTAAAAATTTGAATCCATCACTAATTCGTTAACAAAGACAAACTCTGATAAAGGTGGAATTTAAAGCTCCTGTTAGGAGTTTTTGATTGGTTATGAAGCTGTCTGAGACCATCAACGGCAAGACTGACATTTTCTGTGCTGTAATTTTTATTCTCTGTTGTTGCTGTGAGGGGGGTAGGTTTGCTGAGGAGTAAAATTCTGCAGTAAAGGTCTCAGAGAAACAACAGGGAGATAGTTTTTGTCAATAAAAAACACTTAAGCAAGCATCAGACAAAATCAGCAACAATGAAGGGTAACCACTTTGTCCACAGGGGGCGCCAAATTCAACACAGACAGAAAGTTCCTCACAGGATCTTTAACAAACATGGCCAGGTTTTTTTTATTATTTTTGTTGGCGACAAACACGATGGAAAGGAGCCAGAACCCCGGGTTTTTAAGACCCTCCTGCGCAAAACTGGCGGGGTATGAGCGGCAAGCGCTCGTGACCAGAATAACAGAATAAGTGGTGCTGACATGCCGCGGCTCTGAACTACACAGCTCAGCATGTCAGCACACGTGTATGTTGTGAGATAGAGAGAGGAGCCACACGAGTCACAGAGGAGCAGAGAGATACATTTTTCTTGAAAGTAATGAAACAATTGCGCAAATTATATTCTATAGGCCGTTTTGATAAAAATAAAAATTCTAACCCAGAAATTGAAGTCGTAGATTAATATATATATATTAATCTACGACTTCAATTTCTGGGTTAGGATCTCGTTGGCAGGGCAGAGGTATCCGTGCCAAGTGCACTATAGGGGAAACACTGCCATGTGAAAAGTATAGAGGATAGAGGGACTGACTAACAGCTGTGAGCGTCAACCCTCTGAAATAATACACTATTCCAAAGTATTTATAATTATTTGTCATGAATAGCCTCAGATCTGTTCCTCCATCATTTTTGCCGTTGTTGGAAAGAAATCACAACCTCTGAGTCTGCATTCTTGTAAAGTGTGTGTGCTTGTTGTGTCTATAAATGTGTGTGCGTGTGTGTGTGTGTGTGTGTGTGTGTGTGTGTGTGTGTGTGTGCGTGTGCTCGCATGCTGCTCCAGTAAACATGACTCACAGCAGCCACTCTGACACAGAAAGCTTTGCAATGGGAAATGGCCTGAATACCAACGAAACAGCCACTCAGCTTTCTAACACCTCCACTCACACCCACGCACACTCATACTGACCCAGGTGTGTGTCCTGGCTGTGTCATCGCTCCTAATCTGCATTTCTTTGCTCGCTTTCCCCTTCTCAGAAAGCAGAACTCCTTTGTTAGAGTGCGGTCATGAGTCAGAGAGACTCTGAGAGAGGATTCAGAAAGAAAATAACACTGAGACCTTCAATAAAACATAGCCCGGGCATATTACATCCACACATAAGCTGTCACCAGTGGGTTATGTAACCGGTAACTATACTATCATCATATATTATGAATCATGCGTTGTGCATATCGCTGTCTCGGTGCTGACACAGAGGCGGTTCTTTTTCCATATAAAGTTTTTTGCCACATGAAGTCAAAAGGATAACATTTCAACAGTTTATATCACGGCTACTCTATTCAACCCAAATTTAATCAACATCACACTTAAGAGAAACAAAGCAACACGCCTCCTGAACCTCTGCAGTAATGAGGAATGATTGTAGTCAGATAAACCACCTATTGGAAAACTCAAATTCCCAGCAGCCTTAGCATGATCATTCTAGGTTATTTTCAGCAACATATTGCTGGAATTTGATAATGTCAGTAAGCACTGCAAAATCTAACATTCACTAATGTTGACTTCATCCTATGCCATTTTCATCCTCATCCTCATCATCGTAACAACTAATGCTATTTCCAGGAATATGTAGAGACATTTTCAAAGCATCAAAGTTTCTCAGATTAAGGTTGAGGTCTGTGTTTTATTCTGGTGTTTTTCTCTGCTGATCTCTCTGTCAGAACTTCTGTCAAAGTGAAGTTACATCAGCGGTCTGTGTAAACGGTTTAACCTCCTTTCTCTTTACTAATCAGCCCTGTATCTTTCTTCTTTCTTTCTTGTAACCCCTTCCACCTGCTCTTTCTCTGACTCAACTCTTCCTCTTACCTCTTCCTCTTCCTAAACGTCCTTCCACCTTCTGCTCTAATTTTCTTTCTCCCCTGTGTGACTGGGTGTTGGACTCTTAAACAGTGGGGAGCAGGCAGACCACCGCTCCAGCCTCTGTCACTGCGGCCGCAGCAGCAGTGGCTGCAGCCGCCGGCACCACGGCAGGGCTGGTGGAACAAGGTAGCGTGGTGGCTCACCCATGGCACGCTACACCACTCCCCTGTCTCTGCTCCTACTCCTCTTCTGTACCTCTTACTTCTTGTTCTTCTTATTTCTTTTTTACCCCTCTTTCATTTCTCTCTGCTCCCTCCCTCCTTCCTCAGCATGGGAGCTCAGAGCATGATGACTGAAAACATTGCTAACCATATTTACTCATCACCTACAGCATTAGCTATGTTTCCATCCAATTATTTTATCTGCTTTTGTAAGGGATAGAAGACTTTTGAATGTTGGAAACATCACAAAAAAACCACAACAACCCAAGTATGGAGAGTTGGAAGAGACTATCTTGGCCGCCATCAGCCTTATTTTTAAACTGAATTGAGGACAGTGTTGATTGATACAAACAGTCAAACCATATTAGATGCAATGTGAGCTACAATATTGATGGTTTCTCAAGAAAGTTGTTAAAAACCAACTCACAAAGCTAATATTGTAGAGGTTTAATCAGTTCTTTTTAGTGGTTTTGGAAGCAAACTAACCACAGGGGGTTCCAGTCAACTGGAAGACCTGCACAGAAGCCGGGCTGACCCCTGCAGCAGCTTCAGTTCAGCTGTGTCCAACACACCAGTGCATCCATTATACCAGTATAAAATGCTAAGAGAGTGTTTTACCACAGAGATGGCATCCAAAAACGAAAGCAACCACCTTGTTTCCAAAGCGTGCTGGAAAAACAGTGATGAAGACTAGTCTGGCAGCGCCACTTAACAACTTTTCTCCTTGATAAGCTCATATTGATGCATTGAAAGAAAATTGTGGTATTCTGTCCAGTAATGAGTTTGTAGTGAAGTTTGATCATTTTGCATCTCAGTTTCACATAACTTTGAACAACAGCCGAACATTGTTTGGAGTACACAGTAATGGCTAGAGAGTTTGGTATTTCAGCTCAGTCCTCCTTTTCAAAGGCTAACAAAGGTTGTCTTATTTGACTATTAAAAACTGAAGAAAACAACAGCAGTCAGTGGAGCTGGGAACTCAACCCCACCTAAAAAAACAAACTGTTCCTTTAAAGTACAAAATATGTTTAAAGTGAGAAACTTTTCGGTAGTCATGATGTGGAAGTACCCCCATACTGCTTTAGAGGGAAGACTAATGAAATTAATCACTCTAGCCTCCAGCCCATGCATTAATTTGTTTACCAATTCCCCTTCCTCTACCCCATTGATATATTTTTGCTGTTTGTCCTTAATTGATAAAGCATCTGCAACTTAAATCAAGTTAAAAAAACAACATCCTTTAGATGATATGTAGTTTCTTTTTACCCTTCCTATACTCAGTCTTCAGTATGAGTTAAGGACTCGTTTGGAAGCCCAGCTACTGCTGACATTTCCCACCCTAACACATCTGTCACCTCCTGTGTGAGATCTGATTGGTTTGCTGCAATGCCCATCACTGCTCTGTCATCTCCACTGACCTGTATTCATTTAGTCATTGTCATCTTCAGACGTAGCCACAGAGCATGGCCTCAACTTGTAAAACCTTCTGTCCTGTCTCTATTTTTCTCTTTATTACTCCCCACTTTT
Source organism: Xyrichtys novacula (assembly GCA_962446985.1). Taxonomy (NCBI): domain Eukaryota; kingdom Metazoa; phylum Chordata; class Actinopteri; order Labriformes; family Labridae; genus Xyrichtys; species Xyrichtys novacula. The sequence continues at coordinate 26,716,787 of OY660875.1, forward strand.
CCCACCAACTCCCCAGCCACACCTCCACTTCAATTTGTCACTTTACTCTCTCCATTCCCACAGCACCAGCATCACTTCATCTTTCCCTCTCTTTCCATCATCATTTCACATCTTTATAACTTTCTCTCCCACTCCTCTTTCTCTCTTTCTTCTTTTCTCTGTCTGATAATGACACTGTAAAGTTTGCCCCTGTCACTCTAAGGATGGAACGGCCCAAAAGCTGCCGGTGAATGCTGCATGGGGCACTGGACTGGTGCATGCACTGCAACACAAGGGGTGGTGGGGAGTTTGGTGCATGATGGACACTGTGGAAGATGCAAGGCTAGGCTGGTTCTGTCATTTAATTTAACGCAATGAGAATATAACCCTTAATGGACTGTATCCGTTTGTTTATACAAAGAATAAAGGCTGACATCCCCTGAACACTCAAATTTAGATGAAGCTCTTTCATTTTGGCCAAATTCTGGAGATGGTGCGATTACATGCAGAAGAGAAACATCTTGTTAGACAAAAGTAGGCCCAAGGAGATTTGAACAAGTGTCTGGTCAAGCTGGAAAATGTTAAAACTAGAGCGAAGGAGTCACAATTATCCTCCTGGCTTTAGATGTCCTTTTGAAACACAGAGGAAAAAGGAGAGAGGCTAAAAAGAAAAGACTAAAAGAGCCAGAGTGTCCGATGAATCTTGATTTCAGTTCGGCAATGACATGAAAGTAGACACACATCCACAAACATAAACATGGTTAATACTTGCTTGCAGCTATTGTCTGTACATCTGGTACATTGGCTGTTAGGGCTAATCCTTGTTAGGACAAACTTGCTGGCTGGAGAGATGGCCAAAATTTGCCCTGCTGTTTGTCTGAAACAATGACATAGTATAGCAACTTTCAGGCTAGCTTTATGCATACATATTTCCTTTATCTGAATGTGAAAATCAATGGTGGCAAATATACAAGATATGAAACAATCAGCTAAAACAAGTACAAAGAGATGTATATTGCAAATCCCAAAGGGTGCCAAAGTCTTCACTTTTTAAGTCCTTCACAAAGAATCCCAAGGGGACGATGTATAAAGACAAAGGACTGATTGCCCAAAGCTCTTACAGTAAAAGACAGCTACTGGACCATGTCTGATAAGGTCCAGATGACTGAACCAAGAGAGATGTTACTAATCTTGTCAGTTTCCCTGTAGGGGCCTCATATTAATCTCATATTTGTATTCCAAAATAGAAATAAGAAGATCAAAATTCATTTTCTTGTAAAATGTTAGAAAGTTAGTTTGTGTCTATACATTTTTGAAAAATATTATTGGTTAGATAGTCTGTGTAATATTTGAACACCCAATTGACTAAAATATTGCTTCTCTTATAATCTTTTAATAGTCTTTCTTTGCATAGCAGAAAAACAAAAGTTTGGCTTGTTAATGTCCTTTGTTCAACATAAACTTAGTTTTATGAGCAGGTAGATTGTCAAATATTAAGAAAAAAACAAACTGCAGATTGTCAAGAGCTAGCTAAGCAGCATCTAGAATGCAGTACAAAGTTGCGTCATCTGCATATAAACGTGCATGGTACGTCATTACAGGATGAATATTATCATATATAAAGAAAGCCAAAAGAAGGGGACCAAGAAGGGATCCTTTTGGTACACTCTTAACCCTTTGTAATAGTTTTGTGAAATATTTTGCGAAATCTGTAAAAGCAAAGAGTGAGAGGTGTTAAAGAGGTCAACAAAGATGTCATCTGTTTTTGATGTACAGAGTAATAACCATATTTCCAGTTTATATACAGCTTACAGAGGAACACAACCATCACGATAAGACATTTCTGCTTGATTCAGTTTGATTTTCAATGCTAACTTGTCCCTTTGGCTATTATTCAGACAGCAAGCTCATGAGAAAAATATCAAGCTCTCTACATCCCTGGCTGTCTTAACCCATCAACTCAACTTCTCAGAGGCTTTTGCCGTTGAATAGTGTATTGTAGTATTTAGTATAGTATGTTGACGCCTATAAACCCAAGAACCCCCTAGTGTTTCTTAAACGCATTCTTTCAGACAGCAATATTCGGACCATGTCAAAGGAATTTTGTTGTATTGTTAGCAGCCTAGATTTATAAATACTAGAATAGAGGAGCAGTAATTTCAGGGGACACTGAAACAGATACGAAACAGAGCTTATGTGTTTGTCCTGTTGTGCAAAATGAACCCAAGAGCGACAAAGGGCTTCACATGACAGTTTAGCACCGAGTCAAGGAGACAGAAGTAGTGGCAGTGTCCTTGTTTTAGAGGACCACTGGGACTCCTCAGTCCTCTCTGTGTACCTCATGCCTCCACAAGGCTCAAATCAAATATTTATTGCGGGCTGTCTCCTTCAGTTAGCCTCACTCTGCCTCACTGTTTTTACCAGAAGCCTCACTTTATTGTGCATGTTTATACACATAAATACAATCATTATCCAGCAGATCTCACCCTGTCCTTATGAAAGTATTTATCCATACATGTCTACCAGCCTTAAGATAAGGAGGTCTTGCCTCAAAGTGGATCCACCCTGAAAGCTCATTGAAAATCTTCATATGAATCCATGCCCACTCTTGCATTTCTTCCACAGTGGTGCATCTTGTGTATTAAAGCTTAAATACATGATGGTGCTTTTGTGTTTAATATCTTCCTCCTCTCTTTTCTTGCTTCATGTGTAATTTGTGGCAAGGTAAGGAGCACTACTCGCTTCTCCGCCCCCGGTTTGAATTAAGACACTTTTAATTTTTCAGGTTCCCACAGAGATTTCCTCTTCGGAACTGGAAGTTCAGCCATTTTTAGCAACCTTCACTTCAGGTTTTGTAGAAGATCAGTTCTCTGCTCTGACAGAGTAAGGATGTTGGGAAAGAATGCAGAAAAATAGCCTCAACACTTCCATTCGTTCTCTTCGTTCTCTTCATCTCTGCTCCCATTTCATGTCCTCTACGTTATCGCCAAGCCATCAGAGAGTACAACAGAATGAACTTGACATAACTCTGACCCCGTTTCCTCTTCTCAGTAACATCCAGCCTTTGGAAGGAGGAGGAGGAATAGCACAACAATAAACCATGCACATTCATGCCACTTTCACGTCCCTCCAGATTATGTAGTGCTTCTTTATCAACATTACTGATTAACATGGAAACCTCACATGAAAGTAGAGTGTACGCCACTCAAACAGAAAAGTTCATTACAGAAAAAGTTGAAAGAGGGAGCGGTTCTCTGTCCTTTATTCACAGGAGTGACTGAGACTGAATCTCCTGAACTTTAACAGGCCTTCTGTACAAAAGGACGTCTGTTTCCCTGGAAAAAAAATTCACCCAATGAAATTTTGCATGGAAATCAGGACATCTTTGAAAAGTCAATGTGCGTGGAAAAAAAGTGAAACAGTCTGAGGAGAAAAAAGAGAGAGGAAAAAAAGGAAAAGGATAGAAATAAGAGTAAGGGTGAAAAAAGGGAAAGAATAAAGTAAGGATGACTCGGATAGAAACAGGAAAGGAAGAGGGAATATAGCTAGGAGGGGCTGGAAAGGAGGAAAGAAGGAAGAAATGTAAATAAAGAAAGGAAAGGTTGAAAGAATGATAAAAGGAAGAAATAAATAAGGAGACAAACGAAGACAATGGGAGAGGAGTGACAGAATAAAAGAATCGGTGCTGGAAGGAAAGAAGGAAGGAAGAAAAGAGAAGAGGTGGAGGAGGAAAGAAAGACGGCTATAACAGTCTAGGAAAGAGTAATGAAAGATGAAACAGGAGAAAAATAGGAACGAGAAAAGAAGCAGGAAAAATTAGAAGGGAAGGTAATAAAGTCTAAAAGAAAGAAGGAAGAGAGAGATGTGCAAGATGTAAAGAAAGAGAGAAAGGAAAATGGGAGGATAAAAACAGAAATAGATTAAAAAAGGGAAAGAAGAGATAGAGGTTAGAGAAATATGTAAGAGAAGAAGGGCTGGAGTGTGGGAGACCAGAAGAAGGAAGGAAACTCAGGGAGGACAGAAAGATAGGAAAAGAAAGATGGAAACAAAAGGCAGAAAGAAAGATAAAAAGGAAACAAAGGGAGGGGGAAGGTAAAAAAGAAACAAAGAGAGAAAGAAAAGATAAGAAGGAAGAGGGGAACTAACTGAGGAAAGAAAAAGAAGAAACTAGGAAACAAAGGGGGGGGTTAAAAGGAAGAAAGGAAACTAGAAAAATGGGAAGATAACGAAAAGGGAAACAAAAGGAAGAGGAAAAAAAAGACTGAAACAAAGGGGTAATGGGAGGATAAGATGAAAATAAAGGGATGGATAAAAGATGAGAGGGGGGTTTAAGTAAGAAAGTAGGAAGGAAAGGAGGAAAGAAAGAGAGGTCCTAGACAGCCATAAATAGTCTTTTATGTAACCTGGCTGGCTGTTGATGTGATTTCATCTGATGGGACTTGAATTTGCACTCAGCCTCTTCAAAAGTTTGACTCGGGATGACGTCCAGAGACAGGGGAAGGGTCTGGGACTTGGACTGGCAGGTGATAGGAACCGGCATATCCAAAATTAAATTTGCATCTGCATAATTTATGATGTGAGGCTTTCATTTTAGAGTCAACTGTCTGAGATTTAGACACAAAATATCTGCTGGATTTGAAAAGGAAGTGGTCGAAAGCTTTATTTCCTCAACCAACATGACTTATAAAACACTTTTTCTTATGTAATCTCATGAAATTGAACATCTTGTTAATGTTAATCCCCAATTACATGTTTGTGGACACACACACAAACCCCTACCTCTTAGCATCACAGGGAGCCTCGTTCATGTTTTGAGCACATCCCAGTCCCAGTTTCAAACCACCTTGCTCTCTGTCTCTGAGCGGGGCAGTCATGGTGAATGCCCCGAGGACCTTCTCCCATAGTCTGCACTCTTCTTCCACTGTTGTAAAGGATTATGGGTATTATACTCAGCTGAGAATAGCGTCTTCAGTATCATTCTTCCTCTCTTGCTCTCGTTCCTCATTACTCCTCATTAGAGAAAAGACTGAAAACTAATCCTCTTTAAGACCCCCCTGGAGTTCTTTAAGGCAGGGCTTATTGTTGAGTTTAGATGGCAGACATCTTTGTTATGACTTCCTCAAGGCCACTAAAATTTAGAGAACTAACAGATTATTGTGCATTTTTACGGTTCACACACCAACCTTCAACATTAAGCACTTTGTTTTGGCCTGCGGACCAGTACCTAGTTTATCTCAGCTAGCTTTGGCCTACAGCTTTAAACTACATCTGAATTAGGCTGTACCTAGGTCCATTATAAAACCTCCCACGTACATTACTTGGATGCAAGAATCTAGGTTGTGTAGTGATTTGCAATTACTCTACAGATCGTGTGATTGCATAATAACCTTAATACACACAAGATTCTGTATTCATTGCAGAGAGAGAGAAAAGGAGAGTTATTTTTAGAGAGTGCCTTGGCTGCACAGCATCACTGGAAGGAAAATTATGAAGGAAACAACACACACAAGCTCGTGTTTCTATTTTGATTCAGACTTTCGATCTGAGCCATAGTACCGGAATTTCAAACTATTAGTTTTTATGTGTGTGTATATATAATCAATAATATATATATATAACTATATAACTAAACTGGCACGTGTTTTAATACTACAGTGACAAAAAAAATAGCTTCTGAGTCCCCATATTTTTGATTGGGTTATTTTTTATTTCCATCCTGCCCCAGAAAAAGTCTCTGATCACAGACAAACACCTGACTTTATGTTAATATTTAAAAAAAAAAAGAAAGAAAATCCTTGTCCCTTTCCTCTGGTCTCTGTCCACAGGTTAACTCAAAAAAAAAGATCAGTATCATAGACCTTTGGTTAAGGAAAGTTAGCAGCTGATTCAGCTGGTTAATGACTGTGACAGAGGGCAGAGCAGGCACACACACACACACACACACACACACACAAACACACAAACACACACATAATGAGCAGGCAAAGACAAGAACAACACGTGTGAAGAAATGGAAATATTGAGGGAGATTTAGAAATCAGATTTTAGATTTTAACACGCCCTTGCTCACCCCCTACTTTCCTTAAAGTGACGGCGGCCTTTCAGGACAAGAAACTCCTGTGATGCATCAAAGAAATTAGAATATTTAGGGAGAATTAGATGTCAGGTCTTAGATTTAAATGCTCTCAAGCTCAACCCTCCCCATCAGTTGAGTGACAGTGGCCTTTTCAGGACAAGAAACTTCTGTAATGCATTGAGGAAAAGACAATATATGACAATATTAGGTGGTCACCTTCTAGATTTAAAGACTCCCATCTTACCTCCTACTTTCCTTAAAGTGATGAAGACCTTTTAGGACAAGAAACTCCTGTGATACATCAAAGACATTAATTTTTCGGGATCTAGCAGTCAGGTTCTAGATTTAAATGTTCCTTTGCTCAACTCTTCCCATCAGTGAAGCGACGGTGGCCTTTTAAGGACAAGAATCTCCTGATCTCGACAAGTTGCTACCATTAGAAAACATTTATCAATACTTATTCTTTTCTGAACCACAACAACCACATTCTTCTTTTTACCCTCATGGGCTCAGATTGATCCAGTTTTGCTCAACTGGGAGCGTTTAATTGCAGCCAAGTCATGAATTATTGCAGCTCTTATCAAGAACAGAAGATCAGGGTGGGTAGCACTTTGTAGTATTAAGACTATTAGTTGTGTGTACAGTATTACTATCATGGAGTAAGTGATAGAGGTAGCAGGGTTGTCTGTGGCTCAAAGAGTCACAGTACTGCATTTGTAAAACACAGTTTAAGCATTTTATTGTCACGGTGCTGAGGTGCCCTTGCTGTTCCAGCCTCAGGCTACTGTACTTAGGTGAGACATTACTTTTTAAAAGACAATTTCACCGCAGAGGTCAGCTGAGAACTTTTTAGTGCAAAGTCAAAAAGATGTTATCTCTTCAGTGTGGGTTAGAGATGTGGCAGGAGTTGTGAATAACTCATTTTTGCTTCCTCTGATTTGTTGCCTTCTCTCTTGTTTGTCATTGCAGCAGCTAAGACCTTGCTCAACAAAAAGGCAGATGTCAAGGTAAGTGACCTTACATCTCTACCTTCTCTCTCCCTTTCTCTCTTATTCACTCTATTATTTCCAGAGATAGAAAGCCCTCTTCCTCTTTCTCTTTGCTGTTTTATTTTTCTCTGCTCCACTATTCGTTTCCTCCCCAATCTGGCTAATCTCACCTTCGCCTACTGTTGCTCTCTTTTCTCTAGTGTTGAAAGTGTTTGTTTCTCACTTATTTTGCTTCTCACGTTGTGTTTGTCGTAACGTCATCGATGTGTAATGTCTTGTGATACATGTATGTGGTTTTATAATCAGATGAAAATATATACTTATTTGAAATCAAATTTTAGCATCCAATTGAAAATGAGCAGATGTTTTTTTTTTCTTCAACACTTTGAAACCACCAAATTCTGTTTTTATAACCATTTTATACAAAACCCTGAATCTGTTCGCAGACTTGTTCAATTTGTATCGTCTCTGTGTGTGTGTGTCTGTACTTGTCCATGTATCACTCTGTGTGTTGCTTTCCAGAGTACAAGTCTTAAGTAGCACATCTTTTAGTATGATGTAGCATTCTTCAGCTCATTGCCACCTCTCTATCTCCATCTAACCATCTGTCAGCCCTCGCCATTCTTTCTCCCATCACTCCCTATGTTGCTCGTTCCCCACTTCTGCCTCTTCCTCCTCTTTCAGTGCTTCCTCTTCCTGCTCACCCCATCTGGTCTTTAACCCCACATCCCTGTTCATTCTTTTTAATGAAGATCTCTCACCACCCCACGCTCGCACATGCACACCCCGCAGTACCACATCCCCCGCAAAGCGTCCATGAATGCGTCCTCATGTGCGGCGTACATGCACGGTAGTGTGCGACAAAGCTTGGAACATTCTGTACATGCTAACGAATGTGTTTGCACCCCGGCATTGTACATTATGTTTGGCAGAGCTTTGTGCACATTCACGTGGACGTACAAGTGTGTGTATGAATACGTCATATTTGTTTGTTATGAGAGAAAAAGAATGAAAGCTCATACGTGGGTGTGAGCGTGCCTCCACATCGAGAGTGTGTAAGCGTGGGCGTCCGCATGTGTAGTTTGCTTATGTACATGTGCAGCACTGTGTGTGTGCGTGTGTGTGTGTGTGCGTGTGCCCTCCTGCCTCTCCTTGCTCAGTCAGTTCAGTAGAGAATGTGACTCTGGTTCCAGGAATAGCTGCCAGTCTGGACCCTGGAAACTCAGACGACAGAAATAGACGCTTACTTCCACTGCGGCGCACTCATTGCCTAGCAACAGGCTCCCCACACACCGCTCCAAACCATTTCTAAAGGCGTCTTCATCGTGCGCTTCGGTCCCTGATTTCCTCATCTCTTCTCTGCTTCCTTTCCTACTTCCTCATGTCCTTTAAGTCCTCTTGTTGACTCTGATCTCCTCTCTCCGGCCTCTTCTCCTTCTTCTTCTTCTTCTTCTGGTTCATCATGGCACCTGATGCTCTTCAGCTGGAGCACCTGCTCAGCACCTGCTGGCTGCCTCTCTCTGGCAATAACTCCACATCACAATTACTCTTGTGATGTCAACTTCTTCCCACCAAAGCCATTTAGGATTTCCTGCAGGATTTCTGCATTGATGAAACCCACTGTGGCTGTGTTATTTAACCACTTCAAGTAACTACATGTTGGATTCATACACATCCATATTATAGTTGGATAAACTCTAAACTTCATCATAGAGCCTGAAGCAGCTTTCTAATGTTGTTTTTACTTTTTGGGTCTGCACCCTGAAATTGGATAATTTGAATCACACAGTTGAGGAAACTCTGAGTCAGTTTGAATTTTGTCAGACAAATCTCTGAACTTTCCTTTTTTAGCTGCTCCGTTGTACAATAAGAACAACTCCGCACCAGAATTTAAGTAAAACAAACTGAGTCTCAAACTACAGGGAATTATCCACACTTTAAACTCTAAAATTAAACCTGTTCATGTGAAAAAAACAGTGTTAGTCTTATTATGCTCTTCTGCAGGATTTGGTGTCAGGACAGGCTGTTAGATGAGGCGCTGCCACTTTGTTTGAAGGTGCCTCTCTTGTTTTGAGTTCCTTTATTTATTTATTTTTTAGCTGGGAGCCTGATTATCAATTTAGGTCTTTGTCCTCGCAAACAAATGAACGTAACTTAAACTGATAAAAATACTGAATATAGGCAGTTACAGGTTCAACATTTGTGTCCTTTAGACACTTCTGGATAAATGTTTGAAGGCTTCAACCTGAGCTGTCGTTGACTGTATCTCATCCAGTTTCTGTAACACCCCAAATCTCCAAATAGGCTGTATCAGGTGTCAATCATAGAAAACATGAAGCCCCTAATAACTTTTAAATACGGAGCTTCACAGAAAAAAGAGGACTTGAGCACAAACCAGTCTTACTGTAACTACATGTCAACATCGCAAGCAAGGGGGAGAAAAATTTATGTTCTGTGTGATAAATTTCTAAAGTTGGTCCACAACTCCATAAGCTTTGCTGGCGGAGGAGGGATTTATGACCTAAACTGCGGCCCATCAACAGAGGGTGCTGTTCTTGGAGTGGCTTCACCCAGCAAGGAGGCAGACTCTGTCCATTCTATATACAGTCTATGAACTAAACCTGTAAAATATAAAATACAGGAGAATATCAGCAAAAGCAGACAATACTCCACTTTGTCAACAGGAGGCACCAAAATCAACACAAGCTTAAAGTTCCTAACAGAAGCTTGAATGTATTTTTTTCAGCTGAAGAGATAGGAAATATGAAAATAGAAACTGACAACACCCTTAACCCCCAAATGTTCATGATTTATTGATGTTTTATGAATGCTATATGTGAGGACTTTAAAAATGCTGTTTTAAGGGATGACTTCAAAACCGAAAAAACAGTTTTTCTAAAACATTTTGAATCCATTTTGCATTTCCCTTTCCTGCTCAAGTCATATCTGCTGTCAGTGGAACAGTGGGCCACAGTTTTAGCATTCGAGCTATTCCTCTGTGATCTACTTTCTCATCTCATATTTATGCTCTTCTTGATGACTTCAGCTTCTGCAGCTAATTTCAAGCTCGATCTTCCTACTTTTGCAAATAACGCTTAAAACTCTCATTTCCATGAGGGAAGACGCTCGCCATCCTTTCTGCATTGACCAACGCTGTCTGGAGAAGTCTCATCCTGCTCTTGTTGAAGATTTAAAGCACCATCAATATGAACAAGCTTTTGGTTTGACTGACAAGATCTTTCTCCTGCTTTGTATCAGAATATCATTTTTTTGTCATTGGTTACTTTGTGTTTTTTCTTCCTTGCTTCTTTTGCTTACCATTCATCCGTCCATAAATCCATCCCACCATCAATCGCCTGGGGACAGAAACGCAAGTCCAGCTCGACTGTCCAGTACATGGTGAGCATGCTATGTCTGCATTTGTCTTTTTATTTCTTTTCCCCCCTCCATAGTCCTGTATTTGTTTGCTTTTCCCACCTTCTCACTCAGCCTTTACCTCTTTATATAATCAAACAGCACACAGGTGATCTGGGCAACATCGGGATCTTGTTAAAAAATAAGACGGAGTAATTAACAGGACCTCTGAGGACTAAAGAAGATAAAATATGCAATAAGTGGAACTTGCATGCCATGCTCATGTCCCTGCTCAGGTCCTTTTAAAGTACAGAGCCCTGACAGTAACCCTGAGATTATTCTGAAAGCATAATAGAAACAGGATGTTTCACTTCTGCTGTAGGTACTTCAGGAATGCTGTTCCAGATCTGTCAGGGACACACCGTGATAATAGAGGCAGGTCTTGTTCTTGTACATTTTTATTTGGTTTTACAAGACACTGTAGATATTTGAACAGAACTCAGCTCAAAGGGAAGGTAGTTGGGGGTTAAACTGTCAGAGCTGTATCTTACTCAGATTTTTGTCAGTTGAGTGGAACAGAAAGCTCAATCATCGAATTTATTTCACCAGAATCAAGGGTGGCTCTGAACAGGAGTCTCTTGTTTTACCTGTATGGTCGACACAAGCTCTCCGGGGAACATTTACACTCTTTATAGGGATGACTTTCTGGTTATATGTTTTAACTATAATATGGCACAGTTTTTTTAATGTTTTAGTAAGCTTAAATTAGGCTACTCATAGGGCTGATACTGATATAGATACCAATACTGACACACATAGACATACAGATACAGATACTGTTACTGATACTGATAAAAGCGATACTGATACCAGTACTGATAAAGATACCAATACTGACACCCATACAGATACCAGTCCTGATACTGATAGGGATACTGATACAGATAAAGACACCAATACAGAAATTGCTACCATCACTTATACAAGATACGTGAATGATTGTCAAAAGAAATTACCTAACCTTAAAACAAAACAACGGGTTCCTGCACACCGCTCAAGCACCCTGAGCAGAGATGTGACTGGCAAATTACAGATCCACTCAGGATTTTCTAAACTGTTAGGGATCCAAGCCCAGGAGAGCACTTCTGAGCTCTGTTAACAGCATTAGCTTTTATTCAACGTATCAAATGAATTACAAAACAAACCAAAAAACAAAACAGTTTTCGGATCCGGTAAGTGGATTGGAAAGGAAAATCAACAGCATCTAGTTTCCCTTTTTTTTTCCACAGGGCGCCTTCATGTTTTTTCCCCACAGACTCATCAACTCTCCTGCACTGTTCCCTCCTCTGTTCCCTATGAAATACCTTCCTTGCTGCCTCTTTGGGACCCATTTGTGAAGACTTTTACCCACTTTCTCCATCTTTGTTCCTGCTGGCATCAACCAATTAAAATGATTGTGAGGATATATGATCTTTTCTGGTCTGTGCTGCTGCCTTTATGCCAGTTTATGAAGGCTTTCTCCCCCCAGACATTTAAAATCAAATGCTGAGACCTGAGTTTTGAGTTATTGTCACTTTGGGAAGAAACATGTCCTGTTGGTCTGCAGAGGTAGCAGAGCGATGGTCGACTGCAGCTTTAGTTGGTTAAAGGTTTGTGTGAGTGTGTGTGTTTGAACACAGGTGCGCGTGCGTGCGTTTGTGTGTGAGTGAGTTTGCTCTACGTTTGCCTGTGTATTATGTCTATATGTCAGCTTAATGTCAGCTTACACCGGCTTTTGTTTTCATTTCTTTTCTCTTTGTGTTTGCATTTTGTTGTGTTTGCACTCTTTACTGATGTATAAGGTCTCTTCTATCCTCTCTCCTTCCCTTCTCCTCTCCTCTCTCCTCTCTTGAATAAGCCCAGTGGCTTACACAGTTTAAATTACATAAAGCACATACAGCACACCCATTTTCACACACACCAGAATACTTTGATTGAAGGATTCTCTGCAGAGATGATCATCAGATGTTGCATTACAGGGTAATAACTGTCTCTTCAGTATTCCCATAGCAACAAAATGCTGTTATACTAACATGAAGTTGGAGTCTGCTGGACAAAGTCTGCGTTTCTTGACCTCTTGCACTAAAGTGGTGAAAAATGTGTCTCCTTTAGGTGTATTTCTGACTAAGTGTAAGCCGATACCAATATATCGATACAAATACACTGGTCCAAACTTGACTCATAAGGCTGATTCATGCATTTATCCTTTCATTTGATCCAGCCGGTCAGTGTTTTAAGCCCTTTCAAATAGCACAATACCGACCAGGATTGCACGTTAGCAAGTCTATAATTATTCCCACACAATGAGAGTTGTTGAACACCAGATGATTTAATGTCATTCACACACTCTGCAACATAAAGCAGCAATATTCGCCTCTAACAATGGTGCATGAAAATAACTGTAGCTTGTTTTAAATGTCACCTGCTGTATATATGACAAGTTTAATCACAGCACTGGAGAATGGTGAAGCACACTGCAGTAAGTCTACCACAATGCAGCCTTCATGTCAATCAGTTTAGGGGCGTGAAACCAGCAATATGAGACCGTTTGCGTGTGATGTAACAATAACCACCCGCCCCCGCATATAGGACACGCTGCTTACTGGATGTTGGTGCTAAATCAAAACCTTTCCACTAATTCCCATTGTACTTTCTGTCAGTTTTAAATACCTCTTATCTGTCCTCTTAAATCTCATCCCGTTGTCTTTGCATTTGATGCTGTTCCTTTTCTTAAAGCCCCTCAGTTGTTCAATTCTTCTCGAAGTTCACATGATAGTTTGCACTTTTTTTCCACTTAGAGTTACATCTAAGTAACTCCCTTTCTGGAGATTTTCTTCTCCTCACCTCACTTAAAAAGCTTTCTGACAGCAAAGTAAAGCTCTTAAATCTTCCTGAAAAGGGCAAACAGTTACCTGGACATAAACGTCTAGGTTGGACTTGCTTCAAATTGGCCAAATTATGTAAAAAGATGGAAAGATGAAAACTTCTGTGTCAGTATCTCAAAAAAGTACCTCATACAACCCCACTTTAAAAAACTTGGAACTATCCCTTTAATATCCACTCAAAATAACGGTCCAAAAGGGCAGTGACGAGCGGAAAGCACTTAATGTAATGATAATAATGTGGTTATTTAGTTTTTATGCATTTACACGTGAGAGGACACATAATGTGATGTAGATTCAATGCAAATATCAACCAGGCTGAACTGAGCTAGAGAGCAGCCGGCGCTCTTTCATGTTTCTATCATCAAAAGGATCATGTGACGGTGGTTTGTAAAGGTGAGACATTGGAGCCAAAGAGCACAAAGGGAGCACACTGATGTGAAATCCTAATGAATTTAAGACACTAGTGACATCATGACGATGCCACACTGTGTCATCTGCCTCCCTCGCTCATAGATCGGTCCTGAGAAGGATCTGTTTTAGCCACCCTCTTTCCGCTGCTCACGTGCAGATGTACACCCACGCTTGTCTTACTACGCTGTCAAAGACCTCAAATCACAGCTTGTTTCCCTGCATCTGATTTGACATTTTCAGTCTGGACTGAAATCCTATAAAGAAAGTCCACTCTCTCAATCTGTGGACATTGAGGGGTTGGTTGATTGATTTGTTGGTTGTGATATCGAGTCATGTTGGTTATACAGCATGTCAGTTTTGATTTTGTTTGTATCGGTGCAGAAAACCATAACCTGGAGTTGTGTTTCCAAAACTAGCATACGCACTGAGTAGTCCCTTAAGTGGCCACAAACAGAGCAGTTTCACCTCCACATGTTGGGCACAGCTGTAGAAACCTGAAATATCCGGGGTGCACACCATTTCTTTTATAAAGGCTCCTTTAACTTCTTTTATTGAGGAGCATTGTGAGGAGGATCAAACAGAATATTACTCTTATGGTGATGCTTCTTCATGACCAGCTGAGCATAGTAAGATTGTAAGCAGGAAACTTTGTCATTTCCTTATTCTGAGTTTTGGCGCCTGAGTTCTGGCCAGGTTTTGATAAAAGCAGAGTCGATATTCAGAGTTGTCTTTGTTGAAAACTCTTCTGGTAAATGTGAGATGTACGGGGTGGTATTATGCTTTTACACATTCACAACAAAAAATGGAGTAACAATGTTTAGTGTCCGTCCTCGATGTGAAAAAAAAGGTACATTTTTGTTGACAAAATCTTTGAAAATAGATGTAAACTGCTGAAAACAATTCATTGGGAAATCACACGATATCTCAATAAGACACACTGACTAATGAAGTCATTGCAGTAGGCTCCCCTTACTGCTCCATCTGAGCAAAACGGCCTGCCAACAACAGTTTGTGAGGCAACACCAACAGCAGAACGGGATAACCGTAGACATAATATATAATATATATATATATATATATATATATATATATATATATATATATATATATATATATATATATATATATATATATATATGTTAAATATAGAGATTATATAAATAATGTCTATGGAGGTAATGCTCTGCTGCACAACTGATTATTGACCACAATAGAGGGAGCTTGGCCAAAACATCCAGCTCTGCCCTCGGCCTGCCTCTGGAAACCCTCCAGAGAGATGGCCAATCAGAAGAAAGTAGACTCATGGAGGGGGACCTTAAAGAGACAGCAGCTAAAAACAAAGTGTTTTTAACAAAGGCTGAAATAATGATATTTTAATACACCACTGTGAGAAATTTGTGGCTTTTTTTTTATATGGAAATCATGTAAAAATATTAAAGAGGTATCAAAGAGGGAGTATAGAGTCTGAAAAAAAAAACAGAACAACCCCCTTTTAAATAATCTTCTCATTATTCAAGGATATCGGAGCAGGATCAGCAAATAGACCTAGTTTTTCTATCAGAATATTTTACACAGAGAAACTCTACAACCAGTAAAAGAGCAGGGTTGCTCTGAACAGGATTGATGTTTATTCTGGGTGTGAACTGCTCTCCAGGGAAATAAAAGTTTAAGTCTGCGGATTTGTGATTTTCAGACTGGCGCTGTTGTAAAAAGGGAACTTCCCCCTGCACTGATTCAGGGGGGCTGCAGTCAGTAAGTTTACATGCACAGTTAAGTGGATTTACAGTCATGGCTTGATTGGGCATTTTAACTGGACTGCTTTGGTCCCAGTTTTCAGGCACAGAGGAAAAATCTCTCGATTAAAGTTGACTTGTGTGTGGATCCTTGTGGATATCATGTGTTAAGATTGAATCTTTAACTTGACTCGATTGGGATCTCCATGTTGCAGCAGAAGAAGGTGGACTGTACTGATTTCATCAAAAGCGGTCACCAGAATCAACATGATATGAACATTACCCATTGTACCTTTAAGGTAGCATCGGAAATGAAAAAGAAAAAGAAATCTGGGTCAAATACTCTGAACTAACCTCTTCTCACACTCCTGATCAGCGCTGACAAGGACAGTAGCAGCAAAGACACAAGCTTCCATTCAAGTGCACACACCCACATGCATGAACACACACTCACAGTCCCACAGTCTTGATGTTGTTAACACTCTTGTTGTGTCTCCTCCCTCCCCTCTCCTCTTCCTCTCCTTTCCCTCTCCTCTTCCTCTTCCTCTCCTCTCCTGCACAGCCCCAGACAAACAGCACCAAAAACAGCATAGTCACCAGCCCCAAAGGAAACATCCCTTCACCTGCTCTGGTATTTACCTCCTAACCCCCCTTTCACCTGTGTATATGTGTGTGTGTTTGTTTGTGTGAGTCTATCCTGGCCCTCTCTCTCCCCCTCCTTCCTCACCTTTGTCTGTTATTATCTGTCTGTCTGTGTCATCTTTGGTTGATCTTTACCACCACAGTCTGAAAGGTCTCAAACTAGCAGGTGATGTCAGGAAGCATCCCCCCGTGGAAGGGTGACGATGTTCTATGACTTGGACTCAGTTTGATATTGTGCCGTTTTCTCTGTCTGTGCGAGGAGCGGACAGCCAATGCCTGCTGGGGCTGTCAGTGCAATTTCCCTCCTCCTCTCTGTTTATGCCTCTGCAGAGAAGCAGTTCCCCACCGTGTTAGCAGTGCAAAGGTCTGCTGAGTGTCCTCCTCCCAGCCAAAAAGCACTCCAGTTTATTCCACTCTTCTTCTGTTGATGGTGTGAAATTCTACTGGATTAGCCAGAGGGACATCTAGTTAGTTCTTGGCCTTAAACTTTTTGGTCCGGAATATGAACTCCAGAGACAGCTCCCAAAATTTTCTTGAGAGAAGTTGAAGACACAATTTTCACATCACCTCATTTTCATTTATCACAAGCTTTTAAACTGTAAAAATCTGCTGGAGAAACTCACTGCATAGCAGGATAAGCCAAAAAAGTGTGTGTATCATGAGTAGATGTGCAGGTTTCAGTTAAAAAAAGCTTCTGATCATCATATTCAGAGCCACTAAAGGTGTTTGTAGGAGAACGCCCTAGTCACATTAAATCAGCCCATACTTTTATATACGTTTTTTGAGAACAGACTCAGCATCATATTAGTACTACTTCCAGTTCAGAAAGTACGGTATTGCATAAAACTCTAAATTTATGCTCTTCATCCAATATATTTATTTATCTCAGTCTTGACTTGCTATCTGTTGGAAACATTTTGGGTGTTATGAAAGAAAAACTAAGACAAAGGAGACCCCAAACTTTTCATTTTCAAAACTCCAGAAACTGCTCTCTTTGGCGTCCAAACATTAAAAGAAAGAGATGATGAAACACGGCAGTGAAAGTGCCACTCTCCAAAGTTTCTTCAAATGTGTTGCTGGCGTCAAACTCAATATGAGCTTGGAGAAGCTTTGAAGCAAAAAAGAAAGCAGCTTATTACCAATCACAAGAGTTAGATGGCGAACACACAAAACTTAAACTCCTTTTTAGAAAGTCTTTTGAAGTCATTAAATGATGTGATGTTGTTTTGAGGCCAAAGATGAAAAAGTCCAGACAAAGATCCTCACAGCAGACAGAGAGCACACTCAGACACAAACAAAGAAAAATGAAAATGGTAAAAAAATACACAGCTGGGCTTCAACAACCACATAAGATCCTTCTGATTGAGCTGATTTAACTACTGTGCCCTATTAGGCCTCCCCTTCCTCCCTGTAGGAACAGCTTTGTTTATGCTCGGTCAGAGCCGATGTGCAACGATTAAATCCTTCCCCCCATTTGATGCTGCGACGCCTCCAGCACCCGCCCCCCTCCCTTTGATCTGCAGACCCCAGGTACTTTGTTCTCACTTATCATCATCATCATCATCTCCCAAGTTACCACCAGTGTGAGTTGCCTTGGGTGATGGTTGCTATGACGACACTGCCATCATCACCACAAGGGGGAAAAAAGCTGATGATTGGCCATCACTGAAGTGTCACTTCCTGGGGGGGAGAGGAGGGATTTTAAACTATATCAAACAACCATTTTTAGAGGTTTTGAAAGAACTGGGTCCGTGCCTCATGGAGAGCCATAAGTGTGTACTTTACGGGGTGGCAACACTGTTAGATGTAAGGTGCCAGGCACTGAATGGAGGCTCTAATTGTGCTTAAATGAGGCTTTTTACTCCAGAATAAAGTGGTATGTGAAGAGTAAAACAGCTCTTTCTTGTAACTTTTTGTGTTCCAAGTGTGAGTAGTAGCTTTGTTTAAGAAATGCAACAAAAAGAAAAGTTGTTATGTGTGGCTAATCTTGTGAGGTGTCTGGATTTCTCTCAAAGTGGGATCCTGAAACGATGCCAGTATCTGCCTGTTCTACTGAGAGGAGTGTGAAGGAACAGAACAACCCGTTTTTATCCTGCGGGGAATCTTAGTTTTTGTCGCTAGGTGTGCCAAAACCCTGTTAGATGTGGAGGCTTTGGTGTTTACATACATAAGGGCGCATTTATTTAATATTACATGTGCTTGGCTTGCTGGTTTTCCCTGATTTGCCAGATGTAAACATCTTCTAGGGGATTGAAGGTAATTCAAAGGCACAGATGGACAGATACGCAGAGTATAGGATAAATGAAGGTTAAAAAAGTTGCATTTTGAAGTTAAACTTTGAGCTGTCCTCCTTCTCAATCTTTGTATCAGCTGGTTTGTGTGAGAGAAGAAGATTGGGCGGCTGTGAGTGCCCAGGGTGGACACTTTAACCCGGGTTTCAGAGCCCTCTCTCTGCTCTTAGTGTGTGTGTGTGTGTGTGTGTGTGTGTGTGTGTGTGTGTGTGTGTGTGTGTGTGTGTGTGTGTGTGTGTGTGTGTGTGTGTGTGTGTGTGTGTGTGTGTGTGTGCAGGGAACAGAACTGACTGTAAATTACGGTTTTCAGCTCATCCACCCACTCACTCGGCTTTGGAGGATTCTTCCCTCCCTTCTTTGTCAACCCTAACAAGCCCTTTTCTTTTCATCTAACACTCAAATCTCTCTCTCTTCCTTTCTCTTTTTCCTAGTTTCCATTTTTTCACTTTCAATCAACTTGTGAGTCAAAATCTTTTCTTTCTTTCTTTCCCCCCTCTTATTCCATGTCTGTCCATCTCTACTCTCCATCCTCTTCCTCCAGGAACCTCAAACAACTGTCATCCATAATCCAGTGGACGGGACGAAGGTACTAGTTATCCCCCCAGTCCTGACCTTTTCTTTTCCCTCTGTCATCCTCCTCCTCTTCCTCATCTTCTCCTTTTTCTTGATCCTTCTTTTCATCTTGCATCCGCGTGAGCTTTTGAAAAAATGTGTGTGTGTTTTATAGCCACAGATTAAACCCAGATAGATGACTCCTTTTATAAAATGGAACCAGGAAATTGCAAATGTTGCTTACCTCTTTAGCCGGTCCCCTGTTGTGCAGATTTGTGTGTGCCGCTCATTATGCCACCCAGGAGACTCTGGCACACACATTTACCCCTCTCAAATTGTGAAGAAGTATAGCTGTAAGCACCTCCACCTTTTGCTTCACAGAGCTACACTGTGCACTCCCATCCCGATGCCCCCCTCGACTCTGTCCACATGTAGATGGAGAGCTACAAGCAGTGCAGACATTTTTATTTTACTATTTTATTATGAAGTGTATTTACGACAGATGTGACAGAGCTATATCCAGCTCAATTACAGAAGCTAGTTCGCAAACACCAACTTGTTCATGAATAGAAATTTAAAACACGCCATCATGCATTATGGCACAGCCTGTACTTGTGGGCATTGAGACCCAGACTGGCTAAAATTTGAGCGTGAGCTCCAGATAGTAAAGATCTCATTCTGACTGCACACAATGATGTTTGTGGATGAAAGATTTTCATTCACATAGAAAGGGTCCAGTTTTTCCCCAAGTAAAGGCAAAATATCTCATTTAAATGTGACTTGCTCAGATTTAACAGGTGCAAAAATGGCATAAATACCGTATTTTACTATAAAAGGGTCGCGGTATGAATGTGTGTGTGTGTGCTCAGAGGTTGTGCATGAACCCGCATGACTTTGCAGTGAGATCCCTCCCTCTCAGGTATGACCAAGCTCTTCTTTTGCACTGGGAAGTTGCTTTTGCTGGCTTGTTAGATGCTCTCTTGAAGGGAAAAGCACAGTAAAACATCCTTTGCATTAGATTCCAGCTCACACTTTGGAAAGAGGTGTATGGCTCTGAATCACATACAGCAGCAGGTCTGAGAAATCCTGGACGATTTCTCCTTCACTGCAGCTTTAAATCATAGCAGGCAGGTTTTGGGGCGCTTTTATAATTGATTGCTAAGTTTAGTCCATGTGTGCATGTGAGAAGGATGAATTTTGACCTTTGCAGGCTAATAATGTTGACTGTGCAGGAAACATGAGACTGTAGCAATAAAAGGAAACTTAAATCAGTGCTCTATCAAAGCAAATGTTAAAGCAAGGTGCACAAACTTGCATATCTCATATACTGTGGGTATGGAGGTGTGTAAATCCAGGTGGGGTTACAGCTCGCCTGTAATTTAAAAAGAAATAAGATTCATAATGTCACAAAGAAAACTTCTCTATGATTCAGAGTACAGAAAAACCAAGTGTAGGTGGGATCACACTTTCAGTGCTATATCTAATATCTGATGTTTGCCCTTTTCTCCATCACACTCACTCAAACATTTTTCATCTTCACTCGATCTTCTTCTCCTCAGGTCACCAGCTGCTCTTTACAAGGCTTTGAAACCACTTTGGTGCTTTGTGTGCTCGTGATGCTTCTCCTGCACGTGCGTTCTCCTAATGAGGTCACAGAGTCTCCACACTCCCCTCCACATGCAGGGGGAATTTAGACCCATTTAATCTACTAATTGGAAATTACAAGCCAACTCCTCCTCTGGTGAAGCTTGAAAAAGTGAGGAAAAAAGCTGAGCAGATGCTAAGATAGATGAGTCCTGCTGCAGATGACGACAGATAGCCTCTCTTATCAGAACTAGTTGGTTGGAGCACTCGGCACACAGCCACTGTGATGACGGTTCTGGTCGGCATGGTTTGACTTTGATGACTGTTTCACCTTAACACTTTAACAGCTATGGTCATTGTTTTGTTTGGTGTCTATGAATGGAAGCAAAGTTCAATGATGTTGTCGGTTTTCTGGGATTTTGAAAGACCTGGAAGTCCAACATAGAGTCCTGATCATGGACTGTTTGTAAGAAGTGGATTTCGAACTTTTATGGTGTTAAAAACGAAGCACCATGAACTTGTATTCTTCCAAAAGGCTCTACTAGAGAAACACCCCTCTTCTCATCTGATTGGATAACTTTGTAAACATTGAAGTTGAAAGTTTATGGACTTAGATTCTAGTTTCAAATCCTCTGCAAAAAATCCTGTTTTGTTAGTGTATAAAGATCCCCTTAGGGTAAAATCTAAGGTGAAGGAGTTTCCTCTGGCTGTAACTGGTTAGAAACTTTGTCCAGATAAGGTCACTCCTGGCCTTCAAATCTCAGTCTTCAAATCTCTGGGTTAAATCCCATTTCCCACTTCCGTACGGTCCACAGTTTGGACTTTGCTTGAACAAGTCTCCCAATAACTCTGAGTGTGTTTGTCCTCCTAAGTGTTCAGCATAAAAATGTGTATTTTGGCCTTTAAATCCAAACTGACTGTCTCATGTCTGATCTCCAGGAATCTTCGGACAGCAGCAACACCACCGTGGAGGATGAGGATGTGAAAGGTAAGACCGCACAGATACCAAACCTGACAGAACACTCAAAAAGGGTCAAGGACTGGGCTGTGTGCTGCTCCAGATGGTTAAATTCTCTATGCAACTTAGATATCTGGGATCATCACAAGACACTTGTACCGCTTGAATATAGTTGTTGTTGTTTAATGTAGTTGTTACCTTTTTTTTTAGGCAGCTAGTCTGGGAGCAAACTGTGATTCAATGAGTGAAGTGAGATCCACATACCGTATAGATATGCTATTCTTTATGCTAAAACTAGCTTGCTGGGTATGTTCTGCCAGTTGCTGGTCTGTTTTAGTCCTCTGAAATCAGCATCCACACCAGTGATGCCTTTTTTTAGAGACTGTGTCCACAAGGGTCAGTTTTTGCTCTTGCAGTTCTTATTTTCTATCAAAACCAGTGCAGTCGTGTTTTTTCGGTGCTCATCATCCTCTCCCCCTGCTGATTTTAGTTGTTGCGTTCTCAGTTAAAAAAATAGTTCAGTTTTTTTATCACAGCCACATTCTTGAGTGTCGCTTCTGAATCACCAACCAATCAAAATCAAGAAGGTGAGAGAAATATTTTAAAAGCTGCTTGAAGGTCAGTAAGGGAAGAAGAACATATTTTATAACCTACAAACAGTCAGCACCTGAGAGAAGCACTCTGTGCTGTGAGTGGACATAGGCCCTTATTTTCTGAACAGCTTGTTGCTGCTGCACTCGTTTTTTATCTCTGTGTGTACCGGCGAATGGCGTACTTTCTGTATTGGAATATTTGAGTTGACAAAAAGTCATTCAAAGTAAGTTTAAGCAGTTGCTATTATCAGAGTAATGCTTAAGTAGAAAGTCCACCAAAAGAGAGTTTAGAGATTTGGTTGTCACTTTGGAACTTGTTTATTGTTACAGACTTAACTGTTGCTCTTGGATGTTTCTGCTGAGAGCAGTTGTTTCTGAATGTTTTTCTTGAATAAAATAGATCTGAGTTTGAAGATGTGCAAAGTTTACTTAAAAAAGACATTAGAGGTGGCGTCTTGTTTATCCCAGACCTGAGGGTGTGAATGCTTTTTGATGCCAGCTGGTGAAAAAGCCTCTCATGGGATTGGCCTTATCTGCTTTACTGTCTGCTTTTATTTATTTATTTTTTTACAGATCTTATTTATGATCATTTACAATAGCCCACGGGAATAATTTAAAGTTTACATGCTAGGATTACAGGGATATTCTTAATGTACTGATGCTGTTGTTTCCGAACATGAAAATTCAAACGTGGTCACCAGACAGTCAGCGGCTGATTCCTGACCTCTTACTGACCCCTTATGGCGCCTGGCTGTATTGCTTGCTCTGGCTGGGTTTTCAAAAGACATGCAGAGTGTTTGTGATGTGAGTGTGTGTACATGCTGTTGTGTGAGTGTGTGCGCGTTCCTTTTACATGAGAGTTAGGCTATAAGAGGCTTTGTAACACAGCTGCGGTTTGGCTTTCTCCAAAGTGTTGGCTGAAATCTGAACACTGACAAACACACACCTCAAAAATACTGACATGCCTTCATGGGGTGTCAACTTGCAGAGTTGTGCGCTTGTGTTGTGAGCGTGTGCATTTGTCACCAGGGGCTAAAATTAAAAATGACAGTCATATTACACATATGAGCTAATAACATCACACTGAGTGTGACTGGATCTATGTTTGTGTGACTCTGTGTGTTTGAGTGTAAACCTATGGGTTCTGGCTCGGCTTATCTCTGCCGGCACACTCAAACACCCCTGCTCTCCTCCATCTAGGCTGAGTACAATGCGTCTAAATCGGGTCATGAATGTATCATTTCAGTGGCAGGCTGGCAGAACAGAACAGAATGTGCACCTTCATCTCCTCCTCGTCCTCCTCCTTCTCCCTATAGAGGCTTTGCTGCTGTGTCACATATTCCCCAGCAACCATTTCAGAGACGTCATGTAGGTCAGCGAGAAAAAGTGGCGAATGTTGAAGAACATCAACTAAAGCCATCTCAATCTGAAGGAAAACACACTCCAAAAATCAGGATTATTTAGGAGACACTTTCCTCGTTAGTTTATTGGAAGTTTCTAATATCTGCTTAATCTGTAATGGACTAAGTTGGAAACGACCTCATCTCTAGAAAGTTCCTAACCTTTATAAAAGAATCACAGCAGTATGGAGTATATTTGTTAAAGCTTCTTTAAGAAACTTTTGCTTAGTGTTGAATTTGGCGCCCCCTGTGGACAGAGCGTAGAAGCAGACACAGTAAATTTTAAACTTAACTCCATTAGTGATTACCAAATATGTTGACTTTGAAAAAAAACACCAAATTCTACTCAAAATTTGCGTAATTTGACATTAATGTCAAAACCTGTTTTAAGTCGGACAGTCCAGCACCTCCAATGGAAAGAGTCTCCATGATCCAAGTCCAGTAAGAGTTTACCCAAATGTATCATATCAATAAAGATCCACAGATGACTTCAAATCTACAGAGATCCATCTTACTTTCCAAGAAGAAGGTTTGAATCCCTCCTCTTTCCCAGTATGCTTTCACTGTTGCACCAATGCAAGTCAATCACTGACACACTGATGCCGCCAAGTGGCACTACACGACACATATATAGTGTCCTGAAGCATATCGATGGGCATGTGCTCAGCTCTGATGAGGCATCATCTTCTTTAATTCCAGTGTAGCCAGCGTAGTATAGGACAAGTCCAGCCTAGACTTCTCTCACAATGCAGCATTTACATACACCTGCAACATGAACACCATCACTATGATGGTTCCAAAGCAATGCCTTTTCGCTGGTTTCTAGAAGTTCATGGTAGAAAGGGTTCTATAGAGGCTGTCAGACCAGAAAAAGAAACCAGATCCCCCCCATCATTTACTCACAATTGATGAGTTTTAAGGTTGTCAGAGTAACAACATCATTGTAAAGTTGTGTAAAAGTGAAAACGCAAAATTTTCCAGCTCTTTACTTATTACAACTCGTGGCTGTGGAAGCTGTTTCTGCTGGGTACTGTTAGCTGACACCAAGCAGGCATCAGTGTTTACAGGCATTCAGAGTGAACATACGGAGATAGTCAATCTTCTCATCAGTTTTGGTTTGCATTTGGAGCTCTCAAAAGGTGGCAGTACTGTTTCCTCAGCTAAAAACGCCCAACAGCAGCTTTAAAAGACCCAGTAAAATATTACTAGCTGGATTCATTTAAAATTTTATGTCATGCTATCTTTATCCAAACTACTTTTAGCACTATCCTCCTGGGATCTAACCTCATTTCCAGAGCACAAAAGAAACATGTAACCTTTGGCTATAATAGGAAAGCTCACCAGAAAGTCATATAGCAAAGTAACTATTATAGGAGCTCAGACTGGTTGAGGACCCAGGGCTGGATTGTAAGCTCACATTTTTTATTTTATTTTTTACTCACTTTTTGCATCACATTCTTAAATAAATAAATTGGATGTAGCAGTTTTTAGCATTTTGTCTTTTTCTATTTTCTGGAGCTGCATTGCCACACTGACAAAGCTGCCTGCAGTGTCCGCAGACATTATTTACATTGTAAACCAGCCTCATTGGCTCCCGCCAGAAAATCTAAAATGCCATTAATTAGCCACCATATTTAAACCCTGTGCCCTAGCTCAGAAATCAATGTTTTTTCCATCAGCTGTTTTTCTTGCAGGATGTGAGTTCACCTTTTTGTGCCTTTGAATTGG
This sequence comes from Xyrichtys novacula, assembly GCA_962446985.1. Taxonomy (NCBI): domain Eukaryota; kingdom Metazoa; phylum Chordata; class Actinopteri; order Labriformes; family Labridae; genus Xyrichtys; species Xyrichtys novacula. The sequence continues at coordinate 26,742,001 of OY660875.1, forward strand.
ATCCAATTTGATGATGATTGAAGTTGGATAGCCAAAAGGAGAATGTCATCACTTGAAGACCCTCAAACAGAGTCCTGTCCCAAACTGTCCCGAGGTGTTTCCCTCCTGTGAATTTCCTTCCTGTCAAATATCCAAATCAGAGCCAAATCCTTCCACCCCTCCATCCCCCCCTTGGCAGGAGAAAAGAGGGCAAGGGCACCTTGGGAGGGGGGGTCGGGCTAAAAGGGGAGATGTCTAAATTTAGCGCTGGTAGCAGGAAATGGAGACGGAGTGCCCAGAGAGGCGTTAAAAACTCACCGCTCTGCTAGCGCCACCCTTAGATAGCGTTAGTCTCACACAGCAGTTTTCAGACTCTTAAGATACAAACAGACATATAGCACGGTTAGCGCCAGGCAGGACTACAAGAGCCAGGTGAGTGCAGGAGGCAGGGGAGTCCGGTGTTGGTTGGAAGAGTTTGTGTCATGGTGTCCTGTGTGGGAACGTGTCAGGTCAGTGAGTGCTCGACAGCTGGTTTGCAACCCAACACCTGTGCTGGCGTTTGGAGCATCTGAACACATATCTGCTCTGTTACTCGCCAAACTTTTATAGGAGTCAAGACGTTACAGGCTCTGTTCTGTGAGGAGTGTGTTTTTATGAGTCGTAAAGCTGCACTTTTGTTGCATGGCTGACTTTCCTTTGTGTCGGGTATGATTTATGATTGCTTTCTTTTTGGTCTTAAATCCATAAGCTCCCCTTTTTGAAATATCTGGAATTTGAAAATAGTTGTTCTCTTACCTGTGAGTCAAATGTGGGGGCTAAACTGTGACATTTTTATTCTTTCTATTTCCTGTAAATCCACCACCTTCGGCTTCAGGTGAAAATGGTTTTCATTGCGTTAGTCTGAGGACTAAATTTAAGTATATTTGAGAGGATGAGGTAAAACCTTTTAGAGGAGTATTGGTTGGAAACACAAGCTCTTCTCTTTTTCTTCTATGCCAGATTCTCGTGCCACATTTCTTCCTTCCTGTCCCTCTGTTTGTCAGCGAGCGTACATGTGTTACATTTCCCTCCGTTCCAGCTGATTAAACAGACAAGTCATAATGAGTAACATCCAGCTCCATCCCTCATTACCATGGCCATCACCGTCGTCATCATTCATCCTCAGATCACTGGCAAGACTCCCATTAAAGCCTCAGTAAAAGCCCACATGCAGCAGCAGCAGCAGCTTTAAATCCTGTCGTAATGGAGTCATTAGTTTCGATCTTTTTTAATGAGATCTGGTGGCACAGGACTGTGATTCATCAGAGCAATAAAATCTTGTGTTCAGTTCAGAGACTGACACGATGGCACCTATTGAAGTTGGACTTATGTTGGTAAGCCCGGAGTTTGAGTTCAAAGAAATGGTCCTCAAAGCAGGCTGCCTCACATCACTTAACAGTGGAGGGATAAAGAGGAAGCAGCAGCTGCTAGCAAGCTCGGGGGAGCAGCCCTCAGAAAGATGATCAGGCACTTTCCACAGCTAATATTTAAAAATGTATCATGAATTTGAAAACAACATTAGAGAAAGTGTTCCCACAAATTATTACAAAAGCTTCCTTGTTACTTTTTAGTTCCGCTTATTGCCGATAACAAACGTGATATGACTTCATGGCACTGTTGGGACAATTGCATGGAAGCCACACCCCCAAGGATACCCTACCTAATTATTAATACCTTCTTGTTCAATCCACTCTGATACAACAGTAATTTATAAATTGAACATAATGTTGCTTCAAAGCAGACATAAAACTAGTGATAGTGACCGAATAATCTTTATTAATATGTTAGATGTGGAAAAAACAACAACTGAGAGGTTGAGTTTTTTTCTCATGGACACCTTTACAGAATGATTTATGTAAGTTTAGTTAAGTTTCAGGCTGTGGAGTCGCCACCTGCTGGTTGTCTGAAAAAATGCAGGTGAAAGTCACCTTTAAGTTCCAAATGACAGAAATATACTAATGTAGATTCAATCAGATTGGATTAGATTAGATTAGATTAGATTAGATAAAATTTTAGATTAGATAAGATTAGATCAGATTAAGTTAGGTAAGGATAGATTAGATTGAATTAGGTTGGGATCGATTAGGTTGGTTTTCATTAGATATGACTACATTGGTTAGATCGTATTAAATGAAATTGGATTAGATTAGACAAAATTAGATATGATTAGGTTGGTACTCGCTGGATTACATCAGATTGGATTTGATTGATTCAGTTAGATTAGATAACATTGGGTTAGATTAGATTAGATTAGATTAGAGACTGTAGGCATATAGAATATATGCAGTGGTGTATCAGAAAGAAAAAAAGCAAAATGCCTTAAAATATGTTCAGCAAAAAATTGAATGCTGTCCTGATTTCATGTGAGGGAACCCCCAAACAAACTGCTTCATCATTTGAAAGGGCAAAATAATGTTACATCAGGTAGTGTTGATAGTTAATGTACGACAATGTTAATTACGAGCTGCAGCAAAATTCTGGAAAATGGTCCTTTTTTTACCAGTATTGTCTCCTCAGATGCAGTCCTGTACTGTTCTTATAAAATGAATGAAACTATGACTTGGAGTATGTTATTTTTTCAAGGTACATGTGATAGCACAGTTCAAGAGTTCAGGTGTGATGTAATAAACTGGGAGGAGTCGGTCTCCTGGCTGTAGCCTCGTACTGCCCGTCTTTCAGTCAGAACATGTTGGTGTTTGAGCGTAACACTAAATCGTCACTGTAAAAGAGTCTCCAGAAAAGAGTTGGAACCTTGATTCATCCACTGTCACCACATCATCCCACTCCTGCTTTACCCGTTCCATCACAGTCATGTGTCTGTTGTGTTTTTGTGTGAATATGCGCGCTGGTTGTCATCTCTCTGTATATGTATGTTTGTTTTGTGTCATTCTGCGTGTGTGCATGTCATCAGGAAAGAGCTTAGACAACAACAGCTCGCTTAAGGCGCAATCCAGCACGAGCTCCCAGCCTGATAGCGCTCAGAGCCCCCCAGCTGCTGCGTATAGTAAGTCAGCACAGCCCGACAGATGCAGCTTCACACACACACAGACTAACACACACATGCTTGTACATGGACACGCTCCAGTAGAAATTTACCTCAACTTAATCCTTCCCGCCTACATCACTAACTCCCCCTCTCATACTTAGCCTCACCCCTTCATTAACGCAAATTAACCAGCAAAGAGACACAAACTTCTGGTGACATTAAAATCTCAAAATGAGACCAAGTCATTCTGAAAAACGGTGAGATGCTGTGTAGTATTTCTACTCCTCTACAACCCAATCCCCTCTCCTCCCTCTGCCCACGCCTCGTGTGTTTAGAACAACTTGTTGCCTCCACCTTCTGGACAGAAGTGGAATCACAACACGGCACAGACATTTGTTGTTTTTCAGGCATCTCAGAGCATGAGTGTTATCCTTGTCTTTTGTTTTCATCTCTCTGGACTTTGTCTCGGTGAGCTCTAATGATAGATCCAGTGTCGCAGTAGGGATTTTAACCTTTTTCCTGTAACAATGTCAAAAAAGTTACACCTAAAGCAAGGACACAGGCCTGATCTGAAGATTTTGACTTGAAGAAATGCTATTTATTCATCCCATCTGTCTCCATTAATCTAAGATAAGAAAATTCAAGCAAAACTTCATCTAAAGAGATAGATGCAGCATGGTACAGTGTGTAAGCATTTAGCATCACAGACTCGGTAGAAAAAACTAACTGTAAATAAAAAAATCTATTTGTTTGTGTTCCATATAAGAGCATCCTCAAAGGTCACTCAAAGGGGGCATTTCAAGCAAGAATTTGACTCCTAGATATACTCGTTTCTGCACACTGACTTCTTCCTTACTGCTCGCTAAGACAAAGTTTTTCCATCTGAAAGTCCACACCTCTTTTGTCAACCCTCCACTGTTTCCCATCTTCCTCCCCCCTGAACTTAGCTGCGACAAAGTTTGCTGACTTGCTGGGCTCAGTGCGTCGGGGCTCAGGGCCCACAGCCGACTGTGAGGGGAGATCCAGCACCCCACCTCCTGCTGTCCTTTCCTCCCCCTCCACTCCTCACCCCCCTGTTGTCCCAATGCAGAGTGAGTTGAAAACGACATGAGTTTCCATGGGACTTGAAAAACCTGGATGACCATCCTCATATTCACACGGCAGCCGTTTTCCTCTATAGTCAGACTTGGTGCAAAATGTTTACGGTAGACACGAACACCTCTATCCCATGGACAGATGTTTTAACTCATTACAAGAAATTCAGGTCTTACTTTATGCTTGCGGTATCTTCAAACAAGTTGCTTATCTGGTTCTCTCAGGTAGATATGCCTTCTTCAAAAAAGTATCACAAAAGAGACACAAGATTTTATCGAATTGTGTCATCATGATTAAGGAAACCCCTTAGAAGACCATTAAATTTAATGCTTATTAATTTAATACTTAATTATACCTTGTTTGTTCTCTTTCAATTAGAGATTTTGTCCCTTTCCAAACTTTCTGGAACAGATTTGGGATTCAAAACAATTTTTTTTTTTTGCAACTTGTTATTTTGAATAGAGAAACACCGGATAATAAAGATGAAGAAGACTGATCAAATAAGCTTTACGTAGCGTGCACAGTGAGTGAGGCACACAGTAGAAGGGGAATGATTATTCAAACAATAAAATATATATATATTTTTTTTTTTTGCTTGGGTTGCTTGTCCCTATGGCAGCAGTGGAAGAGGCTTACAGAGAGCTAGGTAAGGGCCTAAAGACAGTATCTGAAATGAAGCTTTTCACTCCATGCAAAGGTTTTGGACTCCACAGTACATGAATGAACAATTATGTTTCACCGTGAAACAGGCCCTAATAAGTGTGATTTCAGGTCGACAGAGAAGCGATGACAAACAGTCGTAACAACCGTCAGGCAACAACACTAAAGCTCTCCTAGCTTCAGAGGAAAGTGGCTGTCTGTGAAAATGGGCTTTAAATTCGTCCCTTTATTCCGTATTTGTTTCCCTCTTCTCTGTTTCTAATCTGCTCTCTTGCATTCCTCCCCCAACCAACCCATCCATCCTCTCTGGAACGGCAACACAGTGTCTAGACTCACAGACCTGGTAAGCAGCGTTCGCAGGGCGCCGGCACCCCCTGCGCCTGAGGTTGACGCAGCACCGGCACCAGCACCAGCACCGGCACCAATACCTAGTGCCAGATCTGCCCCTCCACCCGCACACACAACCTCCCCTCCTCCCCCTCACTCCCCCTCCAGCCCATCCCTGTCCTCCTGTCAGAGTGAGTACAGAGCATGAGCCTGTGACCCCCACTCCTCACCCTCAGTGTGCAGTGTGTGTTTTTAACAGTTCCGTTTTGGCGATGAGGGTCCATTGAGTGGAGTGTGTTGCGCTGAACACTCATTTATCTCTGAGCCTTTTTTAACCTCCTCCTGGGTCTGCCAGAAAGACCTGCTGCTGCTGGATTTGGTTGCTCCAACGGTTGATGTTGCTTGTGTTGATATACAGAGATTTCTGTGTGTGCTCATAATACGACGCGTTTGAGAGTCCTCTTCTTTATGAATGTGGGTGACAGGAATGTTTCCCCAAACTAATCTGACTGTGATTTAACATGCTGCATCAATAGTTTCTTACGCAGAATCAAAGCTTTCCACGATTTAACAAACGACACATAGAAATGTACTTTTCCTGCTGAGTTTTTCAAATCACGCCGTATTCCCACGTTCCACCTCATGACCTGCTGTTGCTGTTGTCTCTAGCTAACTTCTCCTTTTTTTCCGTCTGCAGCACGCAAACAGGAAATCATCAAGATCACTGAGCAGCTGATAGAGGCAATCAACAATGGAGACTTTGAGGCTTACGCGTGAGTCTTATCCTTGGTTGTGGTTTTTGTTCCTCACCGTCAAACAAAAACCCCAAAATCATGTTCACCCTCGCTAAATCCTTCTTGCTCTCTCCTGCGCAGTAAGATTTGTGACCCTGGACTGACTTCATTTGAGCCTGAGGCGCTGGGTAACCTGGTTGAGGGGATGGACTTCCACAGATTCTACTTTGAGAACCGTAAGATTAAGAGATTTTTTTGCTATATGTTGTTTCATAATGACGTCCATTTCCAGAAATTGTTTCATATCTCACATCTGTGGTTTTACTTTTCACGTTTTCACCTTATGATTATTCTAGCCAAAATACGATTTTGACAATAGTATTATCAGTCAATTGTGGGAAAGGCTAGACAAGGGTGAATGCCTTAAACATAAACCAGAGCAACTTTGCTTCAAATAATGATTTCTAAAATGCTTTTATTTTGAAATTCTTACTGTCTTGCATTCACATTGCCTTATTTCTAATACTGTATGAATATGCTTTTAATTTGAAACGAATTACAAGTCATATTGGTAGACTATGAGTTACAGAACCCAATGAAAACTGTTTTGATAACAGTTAAAAGTGCAAATATTTGATGTGTTGTCTCCTGCTGAAAAAGCACAAGCTCATCCAGTGTTAAGACATCACTGCCCCCCCATTATGAGCCAGACTATTCTGGGATGCAACGGCGGGCGGAGTCACTTTGGTTGCATGTACAGAGTGGTAGAAAGCACTGACCCAAACACACAAAAAGACTTAAAAATAAAGATCCGGAGAAATTTAAAGTAAAAGTTTCTAGTGTTACAAAGCCAGTAGATCCAAAATAAACCACCATCATCACTGACCGAGCTAAATTGGTCAGGTCTGGACCAGCTAGTGTTCAGAGTTTCAGCATAAAAGCACTATCCTTTCAGTAATTATGATGTGACAGAGTGGTCTGTGGACAGCGTGTACTCACCTGGATTTGAAATCAGGTTTAAATGTAAGAGAAGCCAATATCTGTCCCCATATTGATGCCCACAGATTTCTGTGTCTTTGGTTAAGGGATGTGCACAACCTCTGAACAGAGAATTCAAAGAAGAGCTGAACCAGATTGCACATCTACCGGTACAAGAGCATTGGTGTGTCATGTAAACATCACTCTACGTTGTTTCTTTGAGTAAATTCAACAGCTGATGTTTGTTTGTCTTGCTGCAGGCTGACAGTTAAAGTTGTGAGACTGCATGAAAAGTCTTGAGCCTTTTCTCTGTTTATAGAAAAACGGATACATTTTCTTTTCTAACTGTAAAAAAAAAAAGTTTAAAAACAATGGAAAAAAGAAAAGTCATTGAAATCTTGTTATTTTCAGTTTTAGCCAAGAACAGCAAGCCCATTCACACCACTATTCTGAACCCTCACGTCCACCTGATCGGCGAGGATGCTGCCTGCATCGCTTACATCCGCCTGACTCAGTTTGTGGACGGCCAGGGTCGGCCGCGGTCCAGCCAATCAGAGGAAACTCGAGTGTGGCATCGCAGGGACAGCAAGTGGCAGAACATCCACTTCCACTGCTCAGGCGCACCCGCTGCACCACTACAGTGAGGTACGAACACAGCACAGAGACTATTGTATCGTCTACATACAAATAAATCTTTGCATCTGTAACAGTATTAACTCTGTGATAAACAAAATGGAAAATGGACCCTTGTGGGACGCTGTTGTGTGTGTTAAAAAATCATGTTTGCTTTCTCAGGGTTGAATGCTTAAGTTTTGTCTGTGAGGAGTGCTCTGCCAGAGAGAGAGGAAGAGGAGGACTAGGAGGAAGAGACGAAAGAACATGTCTGGTGTCAGTTTAAGGGACGGGGCTGCTCACACCTCAACAACAAACCCTCCCTCTCTGGACGCCCCGAATCTCCCCCCTGAGCATGCATCTCTCCTTATACTACAACCGCTGCCCCCCGTCTGTCACCGGCCTCACAACAACCTCTGACTACCATCAAACAACAGCAGCAGAACGTCCGACAGCCGAACAGCTGGCTTCCTCTTCTTCCTCTGGCACACTGGCTGAGAGGTGGAGGTGGGGTTTGGGGTGGGGTGGGGTGGGGTGGGCGGTGTTTTTAGCACTCGGTGTGTTTCCTTCTTCTTCCTGTGGTCTGACCCCACCATTTTTGTGAAACCCTCTTGTCCTCCTGTGAATTCACACTTGTGTGACAAAAGCACTGCACTGGAAACACAGTATGTAAAGATTTAAGTCAAATCTACTACTATCATTATTATATTATTATTATTATTATCATGGTTATTATTATTATTACACATTTGCAATTGTATATGTCATTTGTATAATTCGAAATTCTTGATGCCAGTGGTTTCTAGAGTTGAAGGATTTTTTTCTTTATCTTTTTAAGGAAGCATGTTTTTCCCATATTTACAGTAGCTGTTTTTTATTGTGGCTTTTAAGTGAAAAATGATATTGGTAGTTTTGTAATTTGCTTACTGTATGTTCGCTTTAATATTGCGCCCAAACTCACTGTCAACAAGTTTGTGTGTTCGTTTACTTGCTTTGGCTTATTTCTGTTTTTACTTTTTTTGTTAAGGGTGGTGTGGCTGATGGTGTCCTGGGTATGACATAGTACCGGTGCAGGCAGGGGCTGTTATCACTTAGTTTCATTTAACTCAGTGTCTTCCTGCAGCAGAACCTGAACATTTCAAACAAAGAAAGCAGTCCACATGCAAATGGACTTTTACCCTGAAACAGCTCACTGTCACGTTGAAGTTGGATTCTTATAGTAGAGGGCCTTTTACTCTTGCACTCTGAATAATAAACAAATTCAGCTCATGCCAGGAAAGGATCAGTTTGACCTCTGCTGCAGCAACCAGCCTTAAAGGTTCTCTCTGAAATAATCTAAGAAGCAGTTTTTAGTCTTTAGACCTAGATGCTCTCACACTTTGCTTCTCTAACAGTGAAACATGATTATTTCACTTTACAACAACACAGTCTGAACAAAAGTGTGTCTTTCCTTAAGTTAGAATAGTACAATGCAAGATCTTGCCTATGGTTGAAGATGGTAATTTGCCTCTTTATCAGCTCTTAATCAACCTGAAAATATTTTATTGTAATTCTAATGCCCTATTTATGAAAACGACTACATTTTGCATCTAGTGTCTCCAACCTCAACAAAACATTTTCTGATCAGTGAAACTCATTATGTCAAGGAGGAAGAGCCAAAATACAACATTTTTTTCATGTTTAGGGAACATAGATCCTTATGGCACAATGAGAGAGGCCTTTTGTATTATAAAATATTTTAATACAGCATTATAACTTACATATCACAGTTGCATTATAAAATCATAATTGTATTATCATGATATTTGTTCATTACATAAATTTAAGTACTATTATAAGGTTTGTCATGTTATCAAATCTTAGACTCCTTTACCCTCCCTCTCTCATGAAAAGGAATTTATATATAAATATAGTTATATATTTAAATAAAACCTCAGTAAAAGAACGAACAGCTCATCATTTTACGCAGAGTTGTGTTTGAGTCCAAGTGGCTTGAAAAGATGCTCCTATGGTGATGCACTGTTGGTGGCTCCAGCTGTTGCTAGGCGACACTTAGTAGCTCAGCATGCGTTTCCTAAAAGTCAAGATATCTCAAACTTGTTAAAAATGTGTTTTTTCCTCAATCAAAACACAAAAAGAAGTCGATGTCCTTGGTCAGGCTTAAAGTATTAATCAGTATTAAAGAATCAAGAGTGTGTGTGTTTCTCTGCTCTGTGCTGTCCGTTGCTACAGGGTGCAATATTTGTATGAGTGTGTGCAAGCATGTACAGTACATTCGTTGCTCTTCTCTCCTTGTTTTGGAGGTGTGTATTTGTGGTGTGAGAGGTGTCAGGGGAAGGCTTTATTTCAGGGGACGGATCAGTCCCCTGCCTTCAGTCGAGGATTTTCTTTTCTGCTGATGTGATTTTGTGTCTCTTCTTTTGTTTTTCACGAGTTTTTCAGCTTCTTATGACTCAGAGTGCTCGTGCCAGGAGCTGGCAGGATAAATCCGTTGGACTTTGCAGCACTGAAAACTGTTGTTTGTTTGTGTTTAAGGGGGTTTGATTTGCAGTTCGCCCCTTTGTCCTTTTGCTCTTGCACCATTGGCTGCCTTTACATTTGTCTCGCCCCTATTGGTCAGACCAAGATATGAAGAGAGCGGGCAGTTGCTTTGGTGAACAGTCCTCAGGTTTCTATTTATTTAGACTATTTATTTATTTATTTGAGTGGATAACTTTATTGTGCTTTGTTCTTCTTTGTTTCGATGTTTTAATATTGTACAGCTCATGCACTTGTGCGAGTACGTCCGTTGTTTCAAAAGGGACACTGCTCCATGTAAAACATGTTTTTAAAGGGATATTGCGTCCAATTTGCATCCTGCATGTGTTTTTCTGCAACGACCAACATGGTGTGAATTTCTGTTTTCTGCTTTTTCCCTTCTATAACTTTAGATTGAAGTCATTTCCTGACATGATTTGTTTAATTGTGTTCATTTTTCTTTTTCATTTGGGTTTATATCAGTGTCAGGGTTAAAGGTCACATTATATGGATTGTATTTTGTGTGAACTGTCCTCCCAAAAGACTTCTTTGTTTTCGTTTTCTAAGGTGATGAAAGTTTTTCTGAAAAGACTTTTTAGGATGAACCACTGAGTCTTTGTATTGTACTCCTGTCTCATCCAGTACCAGTGTTGATGCTTATCGACCCTGTTTTTTAGTAAAAGGTCAAAGGTTACACCAAGGCGTTTATGTCTAACCAAGAGCCTCCAGTGTCCTCTGAAAAAAAAGAAGAAATAGCAGCATGTAGAGTACAAAAGTGTTGTTCTTCTGTTCTTCTTAGTGTGTTTTCTAGCCTTGAAAATCAATAGAATAAGATTCACATATTTCAAGTGAGGGAGTTCACAGTATTACACAACTGCAACTGCAGCTGACTAGCAGCATAGCTGACATTTTCTTTGCATGACAGTCATCAGGACACTTGTTTTTCGCCATTTTCCTTTTGATTTGTTTTCTCATTTTCTACTGAATGCTGTTTTACTCCACCTTCCTCCGTCTGTTCTCTCCGCTTTTACAGTGCATACAACTATTTTTGTCTCGATATAACAAAGATGATTCTTGTGACCAGGACGAAGATATTCACGACTGTGGCACTATGAGGATGGTGGCAATAATGATGAAGAAGGTTTATCTGTATGCTTTTCCTCAGAGCTCTGTGTTGTCGGTGCAGAACAGCTGGAGAGCTGGTCGACCATCGGCACAGAGAGCGAGCTGCTGCTTTTCTCAGCTTGAGTGTCACTTTGAGGAGCTGCAGCTGAGCTCCTGCAGGGGGCGCACTCAAAAGCTTCCCCCTTTTTGAATCATTTTACATTTTTAACCAGATACACCAACATCACTCAGAAATCCTGACTGACCCATCAAAACTAAAATCCGGACTAAAGATGAATAACTGATCAGCTCCACGTATAAACGACCTTCTCTGCTTCCTCTGTGTGAGTGAGGTGTTAATGAGATGATCTGGAGCTGCTGTGTTCACTCTGAATTGTCTAGTGACCGAGCTGCATCGACAACACTCAGCCGGCTTCTCTGCCTTTCACTCTTTCTCCCATAATCCCCTCTGTTTCCAGCCTTCTACAATCATTTCTCTGCCATCTTTCACCTCTTTCTAGTTTCCCCCTGGTCTTTTTGTCTGTTTGGGTTTCTCCTGTATAATAATATTGACTCCTCTAGTTCTTTGATTCTCCGGATTATTGCTCTGTTCTCTTACCTGCTACACATGTTTCTATAACTTCATAAACTGTGTTAAGGTGTTATCAATAAAAGGATGGTTTAAATAGAAGAGTCAGTCACTCTGTGTTCATTGCAGAAGAGCTTTGAGTTTTATTAATAGAAGAAGAAAATCAGGACATGGGTGAAGTCTTTCAGGTGTTGAGCAGAATATTCACAAAGCAAAAACTAAGCATACAAGTTATAGGAAACAAGATTAAGCCAGTCTACTGAAGTAAAGGTTTGAAAAAGAGGAAATAAAAGCTGCTAGAAATGAAGACCTCAGTGGGCACAGCTAGTCACTTTCAAAATAAAATATTCACTCTTAAGAAACAGAACATCTGAAAATACAAGAAATAAACCTTCAGCTATAATCACAGAAATTCAAAAAAATTTGAAGAACAGATCTGTCAAGAACAAGATTTAATGTTTCGACTATCTCACTGATTGTAGAAACAATCATAATTGGTCATAATTTCAACATCAGTTTGGAAAATTTCCTGCAGTTTTTCCTAAATCTCTCACGTGGATTCAACCTCAGACAGAAACACAAAGTTTGTCAAACATACTAAAACAATTTTCTTAAACATTGTCATAGAACAATAAAATTAAAGATTTAATTTAAATTAAAATACAACACTGAATTCAAACAAAACTGTCTCTCATCTATATTTCATGAAATCAGCTCCATCAAAATAAAGGTTCAAAAACTGGAAAATTGAAGCAGATTATAAATCATAAAGAGGTTAGAAATGGAGACTTAAGTGGGCACAGCCAGAAACTAGACACAAACAGCTTTTCCACGTCAAGATTATGTCAGTTTATTCTGTGCCTCTGGAATATTTTCTAGATTCTTGGAAGACTAAACCTTGTTGAATGGTACAAGAGTCCAAATGCTCATTTGGTTTATCCTCTGTCAAACTAAAGCAGAGTTGAGTTGGGTCCTTGCACTTTCATACATGGCTGCTGGAATGATGCATCATGGGAACCCGGGTTACGGAATGGTCGCAGTTAGTTGCTGCTTTGGTGTTTTCTTAGAAAACAGGATCTACGTAGTTTTGAAGCTGCATGTTTTGAACTCGGCTTTAAGTGTGCGCAGACTCCCTCTGCACCTCAGAGCTCTTGAAGATTTTAGCCATAATGGCTGGCAGATGATCCTGTGCTAGCTTCAATAGGATTCACCATGTAGGATTGCTAGTAACTAGCGGCAGTAAACGCCTGCTCTGCTAGCGAGTAGCATCTGCAGCTGCCTGGACAGCTACCGTGTTGACACTGCAGAGGCTAATCAGAGTTATTTATGTAACGTGCCATGATAAAAGGCAAAAATTACCTGTTCAATAAAAACTCTGCTGTCTCGGCGTCTGTTTTCAGGTCCAAATCCTGACTGCGCTTTCTTCACCGCTCGCAGGATGACCCGATGTTTATTCGAGTTAGAGTCCTCGCTTAGTCACATTTCCTCGTCATCTCTGCCCTTTCTTCTATTGCCTTGCGTTTTCTTAGCACTTTTGGCAGTGGGGCAAGGAGAAGTGTTTTTTTTTTCTGTCCTTCTCCATCACATCTCCTGTAGCTGAGCTGCTACGTTACTTTTAGCCGCTCAGAGCTCTGAGGAGGGCCGGGAGAGTGGGAGGGGACAAGTTGGAACTATGAGAGAGGGGTGTGTTGAATACAGAGAGGTGATTGGATGGAGAGGCGGAGCAGGAGATTGACCAATAGGAGCTGTCCGGGACAGATGGCTCCCACTGGTCAATGTTTTTGCAGCCCTGCACCTGTTAAGGTGAACAGTTTTTTTTCTATTCTTTTTTCTCTTCACTTTGTGGAGATCGCACTAGAAGACCACGATCGCCGTATAAACAAGATTTATAATAATTACCAATATCTCCAATTGCCAACCATGCCTTTAATCGTGATTGTATTGCTTCTGCAGAGCCTAAAGCCCAAACACACATGATTATGGGAGAGGCAAAAAATATGTCAGGTCAGTCTGTTTACACAGAGCATAGCAGAGGTTGGTCACACTGTGAGGATCTGTTGCATTTAAACATCTTACCAGCTAATCAGACCTCCTCACTCTCTTTCCTCCAGCTCAGGTGGTCTTATACTGTCTCGATCTGTTAATCCTCCAATTTCTACATGAATTTATCTCTGCCGGTCTGTTGTTGACATGCGTCTCTGGGGTATCTACATGCTGAATGATTTTCCCGATACGAGTATCCAGTTGAGTTGAGGTATTCACAATTCTTGGGAACAGGCCTTTGGAGAGAGTAGCCTGTTGGACGCAACAAGGATTTGTGTCATTCGCGCAAACAGTTCGCTCAATTCACATTTTTGCGCTGCACAATATTTGCACGTCATTCGCACTACCTGAGTAGCACATGCATCGAAACACGTCTTTCCATTGACTCTACATGTATAGTTTTTACTTGCGTTTGGTGTGAACACAAGATTAAAATACAACTTTCTGTTTGACAGGAACACGCCGCCAAAAAAAACTACTTCCTGTTTTATGTTGAAACACCTAACTTTAAGGGCTCACCACTGTCACACCTACTGACAATAGGTTCATGTCCATTTCCATAAGACACTGCAAATTTGACACTGATTGGATAAATGGGTAAGTTCAATCAGACACCCAGAAAATCTCTAAAAATAAGTCTGTTTTTTAAGTACAAATCAAAATCGCAGACGTCATGTTGGTCTAAGGGTTTAGGTGCAACAGACTGTTTTGTAGGGGTACGAACAAATGTGCACAGTAAAGGTTAATAAGGAGGGCCTTTTGAAAACTTAAGGGGCTCTATAGGAAACTTTTGCAATAGTTTTCAATAAAATTTTCACCAGGACGGTGTGCATGCAAAATTGTATAATTTTTATAGATTTTAGGGATGTTTTGTATAATTTGAAATAAAAATAGCAAATACAATAGGGTCCTAACACTGTTGGTGCTCTGGCTCTAATCATTTGTAAATAGATCAAAAACCTCCTCCACTATGAAAACATGAATAAATCAATCAGCCTGACCGCCCTACCTGAACATGACAGAGAAATCCCCCTTTGACTAATTTTGATCTTGGAAGTGTTAGCATCACCAGACTTTGCAATACTGAAATACGGGAAGACAGTCTCAGTGAAAGTGTCTCTGTGAGTGTAGATGTGAGTCCTGTCTTCGGGGTCATAGAAGGACACTTCTCCTCTGTCAAAGTCCAACTGGACTCTGATCCTCTGTAGACTCTTCTTCACTTGGACACTCTCACCAATACCATTTGTGTATTTTCCACTGTGATGCTTGAAACACCAGTATCCATATTCTGGTGAAGGAGGACACTCTCCCTTCCTGTCAACTGACTCTTTAGCCAAACCTATAATCCAGTCCGGATGGTCTCCCACCTCCACCTCCCAGCTGTGTTTCCCTGAGCTGAAACCCTTAAAGCCAAGAACAGTAGGATATTTGGTGTGTCTCTCTGGATTATCAGGAAGCTGCTGCTTTGTGTCTCCTTGTCCCACACTGGTCAGATCATCAGACAGATAGAGCCAGCTGTTTGCAGTGTTTGGGTCCAGAACGACTGGACTGAAGTGGACCCTCTCCTTCATCTTCTCCCAGACTCTGAAGGACAGGTTACCCAGGTGTTTGGCCACATCTATCAGCACTCCTGAGACCAGCTGTGGATCTGACTCTGAGTTCAGGACTCTGGCTCTGCTCTGAGTGACTTTATAACTGCTGAGGAAGGCCGCGTTGTGTTTCTGCAGCTCTTCTTCAACAGCACAGATACTGTCTGACAGAGAGGAGATCTGCTCCTGAATCCTCTTCATCTCTCTGATGATTATCCTCTCCTTCTGCATGTCCTCCTCCCTCAGAGCCCCCAATCTGGACTCCTCTTCCTTTTTCAGGAACTGGTGGAGCTTGTTGAACTCTGCTCTGATCTGTCTCTCTGTGGACAGCAGCTGCTTCTTGGAGTGTTGAATCACTTCATTGTATGTTTTCTCCACTTGTTTGCATTTGTCCTTCTTGTCTTGGAGAGACTTTAAGTCAGATTTCAGCTGCTCCTTTAGATCTCTGACTGTTTGTTCTACAGGAACCACAGTGTGAGTCTGGTGGAGAGAAAACTCACAGACAGTACACACAGCTCGATCTTCATCTTTACAGAACAGTTTAGGCTCTTCTCGATGTTTACTACACACCACCTTTACCCTTCTTTCTGCTTTTTCTGCCTTCGGTGATCTAATTTTTTGTCTTCCCACAAACGAGTCCGCCAGTTCCTTCAGTGTAAGGTTAACTTCTGGATTATCCAATAAAGATTTCCTCTTACAGATGGGACAGTTTTTGTTCTTGTTTTGTTTCCAGAATTTCTGCAGACAGCTTGAACAGAAGCTGTGGTTGCAGCTCAGAGACACAGGATCTCTGAAAATCTCTGAACACACGTGGCAGTTCAGGTACCTTTCAAAAATAGTTGTTTTCACAGCCATGTCTCTTTATCTTTGAGTTGCCTTAAAATGAAAGACTCACCAAGTTTTTGCCTGTTCCTTTCAAGATGTTAAAATCTTCCAGGAAGGATAAATACTTCTGTTTTTCTCACAAAGCTGTGTCACATGGTAAGATACTTGGAGGAGACGCTGCTTTGGTGTTTAATCACTTACAGATGACTCCGGGATGTTCATTATTAAGTTCATTGTACACACATCTGTGGGAAAAAAAGTATGAAATTGTAAATCCCTCTTTGTTTCTGCTGTCATTTTTTAAGTACAGTACAGTAAATAAGCTATTTGTTGGACAAAATATTCAGCATGACCAGGGACACACAGTGACTATCCAATATGGCCTACTTGTTACAAAAGGTTAGTAGCCCTGCAGTACACAAAGACACAATAGATATTTGTTTCATATTAAAGGTGTAGTGGGTAGAGTTAGGATATTTAGCTAGGCCTCACTGTAAGATTTAAGTCTGGAATGCTCCCTCGCCAATATTTCTTGTCACTGCAGAAAGACTGACAAGAACCAAATACAAATTACAGTATTACAGTATTACAATCACATAACTTACAAACCAAGTCATAGTATTACAATCTTGTGTAATAAAACTTAAACACCAGCGTTTCCCCTACATTCATTCGGCAATGGCACACCACACCGAATTACATGCACCGCTACTGAAATTTTACATGGTCATTAAAATCAATGCGCCACTAATGATTTCTACTCTCATTTCTACTCTACTGTGTGAGCACAAGAACACACAACGTGATTTTTGACTTGTTTTGAGTCATCAACGAGCGCATCAAATCCTGTTGGACCCTCTTCAGTGAGAAGACCCCCGATATATATATATATATATATACATTGTTCCATATCAAGACATAAAATGTGGGGACACCATTTTCAAGCATATTTAAACTAATTTAAAAATTATTCCCACAATAGATCTAAATCTTTTAACTCCTTTTTAGGATTAATCACAAATCTGTGGAACCACACTTAAAAAAATCTCAAAAACATAAGTAGAATTTTAGAGGTCTGGGCAGGGGACAGCCACTTCCCAATAAAAAAGTAGGCCAACCTAGGTATGAATGATACTTTTAGCTTATCTCTATCTCATTTAACATTTTAGGTTTAAAGAGGTCACAAAAAGACCTTTGCAACCGGGTATGACTGAATACATTTTTGTTGCTTCATCTTTTTTGTTTGTTTTTGTCAGGGGACAGCATTTTAGACATGTTTGGTAGAATGCCCCATACACGGTCTAACAGCCCGAGTAGCGCGGGTAACGTAACATAGCCTGAACGTAACAACGTAGCTCCTTGAGCAGCAAGAGAGTGTTGGTAACAACAATTCTGGGTGAAGACTGACCTGAGGAACAGGCTACAAGAAGAGCACCTCGCCCTATGCATGTGTGTAAGCATCAATGTCAGTTAAAAATTTTGTCAGTTTCTGACTCGTTTTTCATATTTTCACGGTTAAAAAATGTGTTCGTCAGTTTAATACGGTTAAAAACTATGTCAGATTTTCACCATAAAAAACATCAGTTCATCAGCTTCTTACAGTTACAAACTTTGTTAGCCACTTTTATGTATAATTTTTTTATTCGTCAGTATTTACTGTTAAAATGTTCATTTGTCCGTTTTTTAGTCAAAAACTTCATCTATTAGTTCTTTATGAGTAAAACTTATTTTGTCATTATTTCACGATTCAAATATTGATTTGTCAGTTTTTTATATTTAAAAACTTCGTCAGTTTTTTACGGTTAAAAATTTCGTTCGTCCGTTTTTTATGCTGCTTTTGTAATCTGAATGTCTTTTTTTAAGTCATCAAAAATGAAACAATCATGATACTCCAGTCAATATATACTCATTCAAACACAATTCTATTTTACAATGTACATTCAATTAATGTGCTGTTAGAACCGCATCTTTGAGTTTAAGTGCGTCCGCCAAACGTTAAATAAAACGTTAAACCGGCCATCGTTAGATACTAGATGCCATACCCGGTGACGACCCGTGCTCACTTTAACAGCGTGAGAGCCCTGAAGCTCGGACCCGGGCAGACGGTTCCCCCAGCATCGCTGTGACCGCAGCAGCCCCTCCCTCCCTCCCTCCCTGCTCTCTCTCCTCACTGTCATCTCTACAGCATCACACCTGCTTCTCTGAATGCTCTACTGTAGGGGGGGACGACACTTCATACGGAGAGTAAGAGTCGTTTAATACAATCCAACGAGCAATAACATTATATCTAAGTGGCTGTGCTGTATTTTCATTTTGTTTGCAGGACCATCAAAACAAGTCACTCAGGAACTTCTGCACCTCCCAAATACCAATGTAGAGGAGTTCAAACTCCAGATTTACCGACCTGGCTCCCTGCCCCCCCATCAGAGAATTACATTCAACATTTCTCTGCTGGTCTCTTTTGCCTAGCCCCAAAATAAGCTGCATGTCATCTATGCTTGTGACATACGAACCCAGCCAAGTCTCTTGTTCTTAGAATAGTCTTTCAAAAGCAAAACTCACCACATTAAAGTGCTTAATATCTTCCTGTTAACTGTCTTCCAGCTGAGATCTCAGCCCCTGTAATGGCGTCTCTGGTCAGTTCAGCAACTTCAAGAATCTTCTGTTACTTTTATCCAACTGTGTCACATGGTGAGTTAAGAGGAAAGAGCTGCAGTGTAGTTTGGTCACCAGTAGATGGCGTCATTATGTTTCCCTCCGCTAATGTTAACCTTGTATTGTGCACATGTAACACTGGGTGTTTTTAGAGACACCACAAGTGTTTTCAGAGGCTCTAGTGTGTTCAAGACAGTTATAGGTTAAGTTATAAAGGTAAACTAGTTCATCTGACAATAAATGAAGATTAGAAAGAAGTTCATTAAGCATAAATACTTGTGGGTAAAAAAAGGTGTTTGCAGGATGGATTATTATAAGATTACATAGCTTTAATTTGAATGTTTACAATTTGATCAACTTGTGTTATGAGTTTCGGAGGATGCCAATCACTAATAGAGTGAGATGTCAGACAGTGCAAGTTATACAAAGTGACACAGACTTAATTGATATTTATTTGTGTTTTTGTCACCATTCTTACAGGACCTTCATTTCTGGAGACATGTCCTGTGGTCTAACAAAACTAAAATTGACCAAAAAAAGGAAAAGTGTAATCTGATTTAATGTTAGATGGAGAGGGAAAAAAGTTAATGTGCTTTTTTATTTAGCATATGTGAACTTCTGGTTTCAACTGTTTTTAGTTTTGAGTGGTGCAATTTTGTCAAATACACTCTGTGTTCTTGGTTGAAGTTGTCCACAAGGTCCCCAGGTAAGAACATCATGGACAAAGACGACTCATCTACACTCATTTTAAACCTTTCAATTGTATTGTCATCAATTGTGCATTTGAGTTATTGAGAACTGTTACGTTGTATAGAGAAAGCAGAAACATCAAAGTAGATGCAACAGTGATCAGAAAAAAGCTACATCCACAACAAGAAGCATTGTAAAATTAGGTCCTTTTGAGATGACAAGATCAAGAGTATGTCCTTTATTGTGGGTGGGCCCACAGACATGTTGAGGGAGGTCAAATGCCTCCAGCAGACTAGGAAAGGTTATGGTATCTGGATCGGTTTCAATGTCAATGTGAATGTTAAAGTCACCAGAAATAATAAGGCAGTCAAAATCAGTGGAAACCTTAGATAACAGCTGAGAAAAATCTTCCAGAAATCTACATTTGGATTTTGGTGGATGGTAAACAGTTATTAAGACTGTAGTTTTGCAATGTACTGACAGGGCAAGGTATTCAAATGATATGAATTCACTGAGGTGAAGAGCCGGCCAAAGGCATAAGCAAATTAAGCGCCTGTTTAGGGTCCTGCGGCAAATAGGGGACCCCCAAGAACAATCCAAAAAACAAAATCAAAAAATTTTTTCAATAATTTTTATTTTTTGCATGTATGAGGGATGCTTTCTGTATGATCAAATATATATTATGGTAAAAATAAAATAAAGTAAAAACATTTTAGTGCTGCTTCTGATGAAGGCCTATGATTCTTACTGCTGATATGTCAAAGCTCCTCTACCGTTGTGTCTTTTGCTGTGCCATTTGCACTGAGCATCCTAAGTGCAGGTAGTTGTGGGGCAAAACAATGTCACAAGGGCTTATCCTTCAGGAGCAGAGAAAAGAAAGAGGAAGAAGAGAAAAAAAACGCCAAGATAAAGGTATGTTTGCATATCATGGAATGTTAATCAAAGAGATTTGTGAAGGTGTGTGAATGATCAACAATCAATATTATTGGCAGAAATAGAGGGCCCCAAAATCAAATTTCGCTTTGGACCCCATTGAGGCTTGGGCCGCCTCTGATGCCACATATCACTGAGGGCTATTAGGTGTAGAATAACTGAATAAGCACTCCTCCTTTGCTCCTCACAAAAATATATCTCAGCCATCCACTGCCTGACATAAACAAGGGCACATAGTATATGACGTTTATTTATTAGTTGTCGCGGACACACACTGAATTTTCCAAAAGCACCATTCTAATGATGTATTCATGCAGCTTCGGGTGGATGACAGGCCAAATAGTACAAAGATATATTCATTTAAGCAAATACCCGGCTACATGTGTACATGGTCTGAGTCTGCCCATGTGTTGAAGCTGTCCACGTCTTGTGACCCCACTTCCTGTCCTCGTGTTTTCTCCCTGTATTTTTTGTTTCTTTGGATTTCTGCTCCTGGTGTTTTTGGCTATTTGGAATTTTCTGTTGGACATTTTTAAAAGTCAGCTTTAGTAAGTTTAGTCTTTTGTTGAATAAACTTTTTCGTTCTGCATGTGGGTCTTCCCTTTTGTTTTTGTTTATTTGTAACAGAGTGAACCAACAAACAATGGGCTCAGCAGACCATGTTGATTTTAAAAATTTAGATTTATTTCTAAGATTGGTTATTTTCAAAACTTTTTCATTAAGTCCTTCTCTGGTATAGGAGGCCAGTGCTAAAGCCATATAGAGCAGTCTGTATGGCTGTGAACAGGATCTGCAATATTGCCTAAATCAAAGGTAGCCGCAGAGGGAGACACAGCAATCAGGGATCCCAGCGCCACCTCTTAACAAAGCCGACTCCTGGATCCTGTCTCGTCCGACCCTGTTATGGCATCTCTGGTCAGTTCAACGATTACAAAAATCAACTGTTACTTTGATCCGACTGTGTCACATGGTGAGTTAAGAAGGAAGAGCTGCAGTTTTTTGCAAGTGGAGTTTGGTCACCAGTAGATGGCGTCAATGTTTCCTTCTGCTATGTTTAACCCTGTACTGTGCACACATTAGCAGGCAAAAATAATGTATGTTGAAAAAATATATGTTGAAATCATAAATTTAGGCTATTTTTGTGAGTTCTGCAGTCTGAATATGATATGAGAAAGTCATGTAGAGGCTTTTACACTGAAAACTGTTTTTTTTTGTGTGTGGTCTCTGTGTGAGGACTGAACAGAGAGTAGCAAAGAAGCAGAGAGAGGAGAGCTTTGAAACCTTTATTTCAGCCTCTGTCTGATATGCTTGATACAAACCACTGTCCTTCTGCATGTCACTTTGAGGAGCTGCAGCTGACCTCCAGCAGGGGGCGCACTCACAGAGGAAAACACACATGGAGCAGCTTCATGCTTCAACTGTAGTTTCACCAGAAGTTGAGATGTGGAAGAAGA
Source organism: Xyrichtys novacula (assembly GCA_962446985.1). NCBI lineage: Eukaryota > Metazoa > Chordata > Actinopteri > Labriformes > Labridae > Xyrichtys > Xyrichtys novacula. The sequence continues at coordinate 26,763,810 of OY660875.1, forward strand.
AATGGCTTCCCTTATTGAATGATTGTGCATTTTTAGTGAGCTGATGGCTTTTTTTCAAATCAACTCACATGAACAAACGTCAGCGTCACCAAAATAAAAGCTAAGAAATGAGGAAATAAAAGTCAGACAGATTAATTTAAATAGAAAACTAAGGTGAACATTTTCTTCCAATATCTGGATAATTAAAGCACCAAAAATATGAAAGAAATTTCTGCCTTAATTAACATCAAACATTGTCATAAAACAATCGTTTTATCTGCATGTCGTGAAATCAGCTCCATCAAAATAAAAGTTAAAAAATGTTTGAGAAAATTCTACATTAAAATAAAAGGATAGGAAATAAACTCAAAAAGCAGAACTGAAGTGAGCAGAGGGAGACACATTTAAAATAAAAAAAAAGGATAGTGCTTGAGAAATAAGACCTCTTAAAACACCTGAGATGAAACTGTTCAACTTTAATCACCAAAATTAGAGAAAATTTTAAAAATGGTTCCTGAATTAAAAGAATCAAACAACTTCATTGATAAAAGAAACAAAATATTGGTACAACTTCTGTTCTTACAATCCCTGTGTTGGTTCAGGACTTTTTTAATCCTCCAATTTGGGGTAAAACCTGAGCAGAAACACCAAAGCCAAACTTTTGACTAAATTAACATAAAATACTGTGAAATAAACAAGTAATTTTTTTTGCTTTTCAAAACATAACAATAACATCACAAAAATAATATAAACTTTTTTCTTACTTTGCAAACATAAAGAAAGAAATCTTAAAGCAGAAAACCTACAAATCTGAATGTTTCAAATATTATTTTCAGAGATCAGTTTCTACATCACCTATAAATGGTAAATAGAAAAATCCTATTGACTGATCCAAAATAAACAGGGTTAGATGGAGATGTTTGTGGTGACTTTGTTCAAAACAAGAGTCATAAAAATCAAAACAGATTAATGCAAAAAAGAGGTGAACTCAGAGTTATTCTATGAACTCTAAACAGTTCAAGTTCTTTCAGCATGTTCACATCACATCAAACATTTTCATGCAAACTTCTTCACATCAATAAAACAGACGACTTTTCTCTACCAGCTTATTCTGTGTCTCTGAACATTTTCCAGATTCTTCAAGACCTCAATAATGTTTGACTGATTTTGACTTCAGAAGTTTTAGCATCTCCAGACTTTGCAATACTGAAATAAGGGAAGACAGTCTCAGTGAAAGTGTCTCTGTAAGTGTAGATGTGAGTCATGTCTTCAGGGTCATAGAAGGACACCTCGCCTCTGTCATAGTCCAGCTGGATTCTGAACTTCTGGAGACTCTTCTTCACTTGGACACTCTCACCAATACCATTTGTGTATTTTCCACATTTATACATCAAACTCCAGATTCCATATTCTGGTGAAGGGAATCTCTTCCCTTTTCTGTCAGCTGACTCTTTAGTCAAACCCACAAGCCAGTCCGGATGGTCTCCCACCTCCACCTCCCAGCTGTGTTTCCCTGAGCTGAAGCCCTCAGAGCCCAGAACACTGGTATATATAATGCATCTCTCTGGATTATCAGGAAGCTGCTGCCATGTGTCTCCTCGTCTCACACTGGTCAGATCATCAGACAGATAGAGCCAGCTGTTTGCAGTGTTTGTGTCCAGAATGACTGGACTGAAGTGGACCCTCTCCTTCATCTTCTCCCAGACTCTGAAGGACAGGTTACCCAGGTGTTTGGCCACATCTATCAGCACTCCTGAGACCAGCTGTGGATCTGACTCTGAGTTCAGGACTCTGGCTCTGCTCTGAGTGACTTTATAACTGCTGAGGAAGGACACGTTGTGTTTCTGCAGCTCTTCTTCAACAGCACAGATACTGTCTGACAGAGAGGAGATCTGCTCCTGAATCCTCTTCATCTCTCTGCTGATAGTCTTCCCCCTCTGCTCCTCTTCCTCCCACAGAGCCTCCAGTCTGGACTCCTCTTCCTCTTTCAGGAACTGGTGGAGCTTGTTGAACTCTGCTCTGATCTGTCTCTCTGTGGACAGCAGCTGCTTCTTGGAGTGTTGAATCACTTCATTGTATGTTTTCTCCACTTGTTTGTGTTTGTTCCTCTTGTCCTGGAGAGACTTTAAGTCAGATTTCAGCTGCTCCTTCAGATCTCTGACTGCTTGTTCTACAGGAACCACAGTGTGAGTCTGATGGTGAGGAAAATCACAGACAGGACAAAGACCTCGATTTTCATCTTTACAGAATAATTCAGGCTCCTTGTCATGTTTACTACACACCACCTCCACCTTCTTTTCTTTTTTTTCTTCCTCAGATGATCCAACTCTCAGTCTCCCAGCAAACGAGTCAGCCAGCTCCTTCATTGCAAAGTTCACTCCTGGGTCTCCTTTTGAAGATTTCCTCTTACAGATGGGACAGTTTTTGTTCTTACTTTGTTCCCAGAATTTCTGCAGACAGCTTGAACAGAAGCTGTGGTTGCAGCTCAGAGACACAGGATCTCTGAAAGTCTCTGAACACACGTGACAGTTCAGAAAACTTTCAAAAAGAGAGAATTTCTCAGCCATTTCTCTTGATATGTGTCTTATCTCCAAATGTAAGTCTCATGTACTTTTCAGAGTTTTAAAATCATCCAGTTTTTTTTTGTCGTACAGCTGTATAATGGCCTCTTTGTTTCTTTTTTTTCAGTTTGTCGTTCACACATCTGTCAGCAAAAATAAAAAACATCATGGAAATACTGAAGTTTTTTCAACAATAAAGTTAAAGTTAATTTTAGTCAGCATAAACATTTAAACTTTTTAAACAGACTAGCTGACCTTTCCCCAGTTAAACTACACTATGGAATAATGGAATAAAACTCTCTCTTCAGATAGTGTTTGAATACAACAAAACTTACCAGATTTATTCTCTTTGGCTTCTTCAAGTCTCCAAAGGTGCAGAAAGTTCTCTGGTGGTGTTCTGGTGAGGTGGCTCTGCAACTGTATCAGACTTTGTCTTCAGCTGAACCAGCCTCTTTCATTGGTTAATCATTGATGAAAAGCAGCAGATAAGGTTTTATCATGAGCAAAACGGGTGTGTCTCACTAATGATGACTTCTCTTTAGTCCAATAGAATAACAAGGACTTTTGAGCTGTAGATCATGCAATGGTTTAATAGCTGTTAAAGATTAACATCTGTAAAATAAAATAACAAGAGATTAATTTTTTTTTTACTGCATCACTGTCTGTGTGAGTTTTTTAGATGAACTAATGTTCAAAATTCAGGCTTCGGCTTTCAAAGCCATCACTAACAAAGATCAGTGCAAAGGTCAGTGTTGAAAAACAAAATCACACAAACCTGTTTCCCTCTTTACTTCTTCAGGCATGTTCAATAAGATCATTAAGATTTCCAAAGATAAGACAAACAAAGAGCAACAGACTCCAAAGAGCAGCTCATTTGATGTGATATCACTGACTGATATTAAGAAGCAGAGATGCAACTAGTGAACACACTAAAAGTCTGCTCTCTGCTGGAAGATGTATGAATTGCAAGTTATACTCACAAGAGGTTCAACTGACATCTCCTCACTCACTTTTCCTTTATTTGAAGACTTTTATGATCACCTGTATACTAAGTGAAAAGAAGAAAAAATAGATAATGTTTTTACAACATGCTAAGAAAAATAATCACGTCCACTCCTGGTTAAATAACTCAAGTCATTTAATAAATAAGAATCCAGTAGAACAGAGAAAATATGTGTCTCAAAAAAAGAAATGTTAACGTTTCTCTGCATGACAACACAACTGTTGATAAAAGACGTAAAAATGTAAACATGAAAAACAGATAAATAGAATGGTTTCTCTCCAGCCCCCTCTATCAGGCCAGTTTAACCAGTCTCTCACTGGCCTCCCAGAGTTTCTTTGCCACACCTGCGTCTCTTGCAAAAGGCCGCAGAGTGGCGGGTCGGCAGTCGGTGAAGTAGCCCCCACTGTGTTTGGCAGCTTCGTCTGACACGGCACAGTAGATGACGGTCTGAGCTCCGATCTCACATGGCACGAAGAACATCCACATGATCACCTGCATCAGCATCCGAAACAGGATGGAGTAGTGACACGTCCAGCCGCTTTGGACAAAACCTGATGAAACGTGGTATCAGGATAAACAGTGTCAGGATATACATGTATGTTTTAGGGTTGGTTCTGGTTTGACAAGTATACACTTCTTTTCTTTTCAGCAGCTGTAAGTACATTTTACATTAAATGCTGTCCAAAGTGGTATATGGTTCCAGTCAATACTCTGGCCAGCTGCTCCAAACTGACTGTACTAAATGTCATTAGCAACACATAATATGAGTTTCAGTATGTGTTAATTCACCTTTATGATTGTTCTCATTAAAAAAATAGTCCTACCTGGGTGCACAGCACATGAGGTGACTCCCTTCCCGTCAGTGATGCGAGCCAGCTCCTGACTGAAGTAGATGTTTGCCAGCTTGCTGCGGCAGAAGGTGAAGAAGGGCAGCAGGTTGTAGTTGAGATCCTGGAAATCCAGTTTTTGGTATTTGTAGGTAGAGCATGTGAGGGTAACCACCCGACTGGGGGCGCATTCCTTCAGGCGAGGCAGAAGCAGGTTGGTCAGGAGGAAGTGGCCCAAGTGGTTGACACCAAAACACATGCTAAAGCCGTCATCTGTCCAGTCGAGGACGCTGGGCATGCCTGAAGAGGGAGAAGAAAGGGGTCATAGAATATAAGGTAGAGGGAGTCAAAACCTTCCTCCACCTTTTCTCCACATGATGAACTATTGGCACTGACTTTGGTTTCCAAAGTTGACTGAGGTTATACAGGCTTATTAACTTCCTCATGTGCTATATGATAAAACTTCGATATTCATATCAGATCTCTGTGCTCATATTGACTTTCTTTTTTATTTTAACCTCAGTATTGATCCTTTAACATTTGTCTTTCTCAACAATATCAAAAAACCAAAACACCCTTATGGTAATATTTCATGGAGCCAAAAATGACGTATTTGATAGAATATTCACTCAAAAGTAGTAACATTGTTTTTCATTTGTTAGCATTATTAAACTGTGTGATATCAGCTGTGGTGTTAAAATATTGTGTCGACTAGTGCAATAGTGGGTTTCACTCTCGACGTATAAATAACAGATCTCAAAAGCTGATGTGATATTGACAGTTGCAAAATAAAAATAAGGGGCCAAAACCCACAGGCCCCACCATATGAAGGATTCCAGCTTCTTCCTTTTACTCTGCAATGATTCCAGTTGCAGGCATGAAGAGACCCCTGTGTGATTGACGCCCTCACCTGCGTTGTTGACCAGGATGTCCAGCCTCTTCTCTCTCTGGAGGAAGCTCTTACAGAATTCCCTGACAGAGCGCAGGTTGGCAAGATCCAGCTCCATGTGAAGGACGTTCAGGCTGTGACTCTTAAACTTGATCTCCCTCACTGCCTTCTCTGCCTTGTCCATGTCTCTGCAAGCAATGATGACTCGGGCACCTCTCATCGCCAAGGCAACAGCTGTCTCCTTGCCAATGCCAGAATTCCCACCTACAAAGAAACAAAAAACATGGAGAGGGTATGAGTGTCAGTCCTTATGTAAACATTAGACTGAGGCTATAATTAATAATAAACTAATATCACTCTGATTGGCAGTTAAAAGACACTGAGCCACATATATGCAACAAAATCCAGCTTTATACTTAGCAACTAAAGGTTAGTATGTGAAGCATTAATGTTTACATGCTCATTTACCCGTAATAAGAACTGTTTTGCCATCCAGTCTTTTCAGATCGGTGCAAAATCTCCTCTTTTTCAACCATTTCAAAATAAAAAAAGAAACCAAGGAGGCTAAAATAGTGTAGAGCAGATACATCTCCCCTGAACTGCCACCCTCGGACCTGATACCTTTCAATGCTAACAGCCTGAAGCTAACGTTAGTTGACGCTCAACACGCTGTCATTACTCAACTATGACACTCCATTTCGGTTTCATGCAGTTAACACGTCTTTCTTCATTTAGGTCAAAAATATCGATAGAAAGCAGCGTAGCTATTTCGTTTATTCGTGCAACCACCTTTCATTCATTCTGAATCAGTTAGCGTCCAGACGTCGTGTATCGCTTTGCGCATGCGTCAAACTTGATTTCTCGCGAGAGAAATCTCAGTAAACAACTCGTGGTAAACAATCTTCAACAGTTTAAAACAACTGCTTAACCGAAATAGTAAGACCATTTTCAGATGACAAGGTGAGCTTTCAAAAGTGTTTGGACAAATTCTCCATCGGAATTACACCAGGAGAGAGAAGAAAACGCTAGAAAACAACCGCCCTCCTTCATTTTAATATCAGTTAATGCATAACTTCATAATTACCGTCCAAGCTCTTGGCTAACCCAGGTTTGCTCTTCAAATGACCTTTGAAACACTCAATAAACGATGGAAATCACAAGAGTAACACAGTTTCAGGCAAGAGTCAGTTCACAGTGTTATTTTGCTCCTTCACACAAACATGAGAGCTAATTTTGGAGGGATTTTTCTCCTCTGTGGATTACTGCTCGCTTGCGCATCTGTAATAGCTGGTAAGTCAGCCTTTATAATTATTTAACCGAGCACGGTTTGAATAGGTTTTCTAAAATAAACTGACAAATATAGAGTTTTTAGTTGTCCAAGTTTCAAGTTACTTTAACTAATTAGGGAAAATCAAGCCTCATTTTTGATAAAGCCTGTAGTTTACTTGCCTCTGTGTTTTGTAGGGCTGTCATGCAGAGGGAGGTGTGGAGACATCATGGAGAAGTGCTCCTGCCACACAACCTGTGTGTCTTTGCAGACCTGCTGTGCAGACTACAACCAGTCCTGTCTGCAGGTTTCCCCTTACTCCAGCTCCATGCTGGGTGGGAGAGCACTCAGGATTCTTAGTTTGGTCCTTAATCCTGGTGGGCGGCTTTTCTGCAGGTTTGGGAGATGTATAAAACATGTTTAGTATGCAGTTCACATTTTTTCTTGACAAAGACATGAAGGGTTAGAGCTGCACAATAAAGTATTTTTGCTAGTACCCAATATGCTGATATTTTTAAACTCATTTTGGCTAATACTTACAGTAATCACCTTTTTTATGGTCCAGAATGTACCTGTTACTCTGACCATTAGAATCTATTCATATCAGAAATAAACATTTAACTCCACCGTAAATTATTGGAGAAATGTGAGCATAAGCTGTCATTATGTGACATAACTTGGTGTGCCACCTTATTGGCCTCACACTTCAGAAAAATTTTGATCCGACACAGTGCCAACAACGTCATGCATCACTGAACAAACCAAATCAAAGTCATAGGAAGAGCAAAGCTGAAGGAGCACTTTTGTAAGATTCAAAGAACAAAACATGCCAGAATGGACTTTTCTCTGTGACCAAGAGATGCATAACAAGTTAATGTTTGATGGTGCATCAATATGATTGATTCAGCTGATTAGAAGAAAAGAAAATGACTCAAAAATCTCCATGTGTTGAAAATGGAAACATGTGGCTTATTTATGAAAAAGAATAAGCTGTCTTTGTCAGTCAATATTTTACTTTGAGTTATTGTGGCATGAATAGAATTTCATGATTGAAAGGATAAGCCATTATTCCTGATATTACCTCTTCATGATGAGTCTTAGTCAGTGACTCACAAAGAAATAGTGTTAGCTGGCAAAAGAAGGTTAAAAAAAATCAGATTGTCTGCTTTGTTCTGCAGGTTTAAAGGGGAGATTGACCGTGAAGGTTTTATTGATGCTGAAGGCCATGCCTACTGTATCTCTCCTTTATTGTATGAAAAGGGTTGGATTTCATTCAATGTTTCAACAGATGGAATAAATTTCGACAGATCTGGAGAGTATTTGTCAGGTAAGTTGCTGTAATATGTCTGAACTGCACTGATTTTTTAGTGAAGATGAGAAATTATTAAAAATATCACATAAAGAATACCTTCTGTGAAGCTAGTATTTAAGCCTCTCATCTTGCATTTGATACCAAAATAAAAATGTAGTATGACACCATCAATAAGAGATCAATGTACCAGGAAGTACTTTGAAACTTCTTGCCCGTGATTTTTCATTTACGATTCATGCAACAAATCCTTAGGAAGTAGTCATTTTTTAAGGTGATCTCTCCGTCGCAAAACATTTGTCCCTCTACCTTTTTAAATCTTTCATAATCTGGATCTATAGTTTATGTGCACTTCTACCCTTTTGTTCTAAAACTGGAGCCAGTATGCAAAGGTCTCTTTAGCCTGCAACCTTTCCTGTGGCCAGCAGGGGGCAACCCCTTCAAATCTATCAGAAAACTGCCTCACGACTCCATCTGAGGAGTAGCTGCAGTAACTCAGTTGCAGTACTTGCTCGTCAAAACTGTCCACCAGTATAGAGGATTTGAAGTGTGTATTAAGTGGTCCAAATGTGGTCCCCTTTGGCTTAAAGGAGAGATGTGTGAAAGGTTCATTGTAAGTGTTAAACACAAGGTTTAGAAAAGAGCACACAAACCAAAGTTGAAACCACTGTTGCTGGATTTACTTCTTATGCATGGTCCATACTTTGTATCAGCAGATCTCCAGTAACATTATAACTGCATGTCCTTGTAATGTTTTCTGTTTACTGTTTTCACTGTGTTAGTCCATCCCAGTAAAGCAGACCCTGCCCATGAGGTCACCCTAGTGAACACAACACAGTGGCAGAACTACGGGACCCCAAGCACGGCTGGGCGGCTTAAGATGACGTGGAACAGCTCTTTGATTGCAGCAGAAAAAGTGAACATAGAACTGTGGGGTTACAGGGAGTCCAGCAGGAGCACAGAAGCAGGAGTGGATGGACCTCTGTCTCTACAGGCCGAGCTGGGCTACCTGTACTCTTTGGGCAGGAATCAGCCCAACACTGGTGCCTTCAGCTTCATACCAGAGCCCTCGCAGGACTACTTTAAGTGGGAGCTTGGAAACATCCGTATCACTGCTAGCTCCAAATCAGATGGCGAGAGGTATCTTGGATACACTTTTATGTATCATTACACTTATAATATGCTTGGACTATTATTAGATTCACTGTTAGATCTTAGAGATGGTCAAAACCACAGGGCAAAAGTGGAAAAACAAGATTGACTCTGTTTTAAAGATCTTTTGAAACTGTTAGAATCAAGTATTACAAATCCAATGTTGTCACTTATATGATGGAGATATTATCAAAATGTACTATGTACACTACTAATATTAATATCCTAATACCTTAATATTCAGTGAGCATGACAGAAGGAGCAAAGCAAAGCTGTCACCCCTTGCTGATAAGAAAAATCTGAATTTTCATTATCATGCTCTGACAGTTTAACAGGTAGAGATAAATTTCGAGCCTCTCATTTTAACACTTTTATCAACCTCATATTTCAGGGGACAACATGTCAAGCCTTCAAAATAATAAGCCTTCCAAATGTTGTTTTTGTATGCAGAGATGTGCAGTGTCTCTGGAGTGGAGGCCATGTGTTAGCTTGGCACCTGGAGCAGGCTTTCAGAGATGACTCTGCTGCCTGGGCCGAGAGCAAGTGTCTGCAGTGGGGCGAGGCAGAGGAGAAACTGCCTAACTTCCTGGAAGAACTCATTGACTGTCCTTGTACTCTGGCTCAGGCTCGAGCTGACACGGGCAGGTTTCATGTGAGTGCCCTTTACCGTGTGAACCAGGCATATTTCACATAATAAGTGCGCAGGATTTTAGCTTTATGCCGCTTTAGTTTAGAGGTACAAGGCGAGTCTAAGGTCACATTCACACTGGGGCTGTTTTGTCCACTTTACATAAACTCTGGACTGTTTCCTCAGATCATCTCAGACATTTGGTGTAATATGAAAGCTCATACGACTCTGGTGCAGACCAAACCTGTGAAATCAAGACCTAACTCTATAACTGTGTAACCATGGCAATGTGGTGTAGTCTCTCCCTCCCCCTCCTTCCTCTTCAGTACTGATTCGCTCATGTCAGGTAAAAACAACATGTTCTGAAATATATTATTTTATGAACAAAGCAAAAGTAGAAGCCCCCAAGACAGCTTAAATTCAATGTTACTCCATTGTTATTAGGTCAATAAGTCTAAGAAAGGGGATGGATAAATGAGCCACTAACTTTATTTTCTTTGTCCCTTATTTGTTAGCGTTTGCAGAGGACAATGCACCGCAAACAAGCAGTAGTTAATATAGTGTTTTTTTTTTTTGTTTGTTTCAAGTAGGATGTCACTGGCTTGTTTAACAAAGTCTGCCTTTGGATTTCATGGGTAACGTGTGCTTTAGCAATTCAGCTAATATTGTCATGACTGTTTTGAAAGCAGTCATGTGTCTGTAAAATACATGAATAAACAAAACAAAATAGACTAAAATCCCATGTGAGACCAAATAATGTAGCAAACAGGTATGCATGGCATCTCATATGGAAGAAAGCATATTTCTAGGTCAGTTTTCTGCCTCTCCAAAGCTGCACCTGTTCTACAAAATAAGAACCTCGTCACATGCTAATGACGTTAATCAGACTGAAATTGCACCAGATTGAATTTCTAATTCTGTTATTCTCTAAAATTAATAGTTGGAATGTATTTAATGTTTCGAATTTTTCTTTGACATTAAAACAACTACAGGGAATCTGTGTGAATAGTTAACTCATATTTCCGCACACTGGGACCAGTAACAATGACAAGTTAGTTTTAAGAAGAAGGTAAAAGCAAAAGCACAGTGGTTGCTCTGTGGGAGCATCCTGAGATATATAAACACACTGTCATTGAAGCTCCGCATTTATGTTTGATGTAATTATGTCTGTAATCTGAGCCCTGCCTTATTTACTGACATACTCCATGTCTCTATTTAACAACTGCCCAATTATTACTGCTTTTATGGAGACTGATTTCCTGTCTCTGCTATTTCAGACTGACTACAGCTGTGACATTGAGAGGGGCAGTGTGTGCACTTTTCACCCGGGGTGTGTCCACTGTGTCAGAGCAATTCAGGCCAGGTAGGAAGGACAGCAGGACAGATCAGTTTTTAACCTGTTTCAAAGTGAAGACTCATAAACATTTGTCTTTATGTCTTTGACTTGTTTTTATATCCATGACTTTAGCCCCACTCATGGCTCAGGGCAGCAGTGCTGCTATGACAGCACAGGCAATCTGGTCTTGACGGGAGACTCGATGGGTGGCAGCACCCCAGACAGGGCACACGACTGGGGCTCCCCTCCGTACAGGGAGCCACCACGGGTACCGGGGTACTCCCACTGGCTTTATGATGTCATGAGTTTCTTCTACTGCTGCCTGTGGTCCGACCACTGCGACATCTACCTCAGCCATCGACCTTCTAGCGGGTGTCGCAACTACCAGCCCCCAAGAGCAGGTGAGCCCACCCACGAGTCAAATACAGTGTTTAAATAAACGTGGTTGTGATGCTTGAGACCACCTCAATGTGCCGAACAGATATCATAAAAGAAATCTAATCTAACAACCAAGCTCAGAGTCATAGAGCAGCAGTGGTGACTACCTTATAAAGACCTGATTTACCAAGTACTGTAAATCTGATGTATCATGTCCTGCTCAGATCTTCAAGGTTATCCGTCAACATTAAAGGTACAGTCTGTAGAAATGGGGGAACTTGGCAGAATGTAGTGACCTGATTCTAGATTTAAAACTCCTTTGTTCACCCCTCCTGTCTGTGATGTGATGGTGGTCTTAAAAACAGGAAGTTCCTGTGATGCATTATACGTTTGAATCAATTTTTTTTCCTCTTAAACTCTAACATGCAAACGTGATTTGTGGTTAAAATAAGTATTTTTGAGTAAGAAACATGCATGTTTTTGGTACTTCCCTCTTTGATAGTTTTTCTGCATGACACTGATACTGTAGCACAACACTTATCTTGCCAGATTGGGATACAAATCATGTTGATTCATTTACTTTTTGTTTTCTTTTTGCTCTTTTTTGAATAGAGCAGCTAAAAAAGAGGCAGATTATGTGAGGAGCAGAGAGTGCAGCTAAAGGTAATAGCTTGGAGTTTAGACGGAGATCAATGCAATGAGGACTGCTGACTCCATATGGGGTCAAACTGCCAGTATTAACTAGTGTCTCTGCCTTGAGGCAAAACTGACTCTAGGAAAACATCAAAAGCTGAAAGAAACAGAGTTCAAACATATGTGTGTGTGTGTGTGTGTGTGTGTGTGTGTGTGTGTGTGTGTGTGTGTGTGTGTGTGTGTGTGTGTGTGTGTGTGTGTGTGTGTGTGTGTGTTTGTTTATTTAAGCTTCTGTGTGGCTGCACACACAAACTCTACTCTGTAGGAGCAGGTGACACAAGATCAATTTGTAGGATGAACAGAAGTAAATGAATTACAGACCGTGGCTGAGAGTGACGCTGTTGGAATATATAAGATCAACACTTCACCCCCTGATCTCAAGAGACTAGAAACACAACTGCAATCCTCATTCAGATTTCTCAAAAATCAATGTTCAGATGAATTAGATATCAGCACAAATGTGTTTGTGTCCAAATGGCGTTGGATGTAAACTCATCAGAGTTTTGTTTCTTGTTGTCTCGCAGGTGTTGTCCTCGGGGATCCACATTTCATAACATTTGATGGGCTCGGCTACACCTTTAACGGTAAAGGAGAGTTTCAGCTCATGTCCTCGCCAGACAGAGAGCTGAATATCCAGGCCAGAACTGAGCCGGTGACATTTAAGAACGGTGAGCCCATATTTGAAATGATAGCCCTTTCTGTGCTCCTGCTGTGTCTCTCTGTGTCATCTTAATGCTATTTTGGATCAGACTTATTCCAAAAATTCTTCAGAGAGACACATTTGATCAGCCACAAGATATATTATCTGAGATTGAGAGGTTATAATCTTTGTTTTGCACTCTTCTTTTTACTTTGGTTTAAGGCTGACTCTTATCTTTTTACACTGTCCTGATCTTGGTGCTGTAAAATGACAGCCTGTTTCCGTTGCGCCCTCTTGTTTTCACTCTGTATCTCCCTGGGGTCAGACATAGTGAACAATAACAGATGTTAGCTTTATTGTTTATTATCCCCCCAAGTCATTGCACAACAGTCACGGTTCAAGCGACTGTAGAAGGCCAGATGTGATTAATATTCCCCTCGTCAGATCAGTGAAATCAAACAGCTGGATTAATTTAATATTCCAGAGATTAAATCATTTGACTTCAAAGCTGACTACAAAGTAACACATCTATTCGGATAAACACCATGATGTCTAAATTAACCACTCAGGTACCTCAGCCAAAGCCACATGGTTGTCATCAGTGGCGATGAAAGAGAAAGCGTCTGATGTCGTCGAGGTGCGTCTAGCAGAGGGGAACCTTCAGGTGCTGAGGAACCAAAAAGTTCTTCATTTCAGCGAGCAGAGATGGATGGACCTGCATGGTGAGATCATTTCCACACTCCTCCTCATAATTCTGGTGGGAGGACCAAGCTTTTAGACCAGCGAAGAAATGCGTACTTTGAAATTTAGTTATCTGATGCAAGGGAGTCCTCTTCGTCCTCGCCTAAGTATTGCATCCATGTGTGGTCAAGGTTTACAGTTAAAAGATAATAGACTCTTCCTTTTTTCTGTGAGTACACCAACAATTAAACTTGTTGTTTAAGTCATGTTATCTCAGTGAACAATGACTTATTTCATGAGCAAACTGTGGCGATTAGACTCCGCTGTGATTTTGTCATGTATTTCACGAAAGTTGATGTCACGAAAAGTGATGCGAACTGACAACAGCAGAGAGGAGAAGAGATTTCAAGCTTGTTGAGCAGCAGGATAATTGGTTGCTGCAAAATCTGTTTTTTTTTATACTTAAAAGAATGATATGTGATCAGCTGATCATGGTGGCAAGAAAAAATAAAGAGCTTAAAGGGATATTCCGGCGTAAAATTAATTAAGGGTCAAACACACCATAACACTGGGTTAGACACCCCCTCAAGAGATGAATGTTGCAGACCGCTTGCTTCTTTAGTTATACCAACTTTAGTAACAACCACAGCATAGCAATACACAGCGGTCTGACTAGCCATAAACAAACCTCAACCAAAAAGCCACTCTATAGCCACAAATAATGCTCAGAACAGCACCTAACTTCATCAACAGTACATACAGGGTAGCCATAGCACTAGCCATCAAACGTCTTTTTAACTTTGCCTAATTTATTCAGCAAAGAGACTAAACACAACTCACCTACTCTCTTCCAGCAGTTGCTTGTTTGCAGCGAGACCTCAGGCTAGTCCATTACAGACTGCTTACAGACAGCTCAAGAAACAACATTTATGATCATTTCTTCGTGATTAATATGGTGATTATTACTTGAAGGAAAAGATAAAGAAATTATCGTAAATGTTCTTCTTTGAGCTGCATCCCCCCACAGCAGTCTGTAATAGACTGGCCTGGGGTCTTGCTGCAAACAAGCGGCTGCTGGAAGAGAGTAGGTGAGTTGTGTTTAGTCTCTTTGCTAAAGAAATCAGACAGATTTAAAAAGATGTTTGGTGGCTAGTACTATGGCTGGGACCCTGTATGTACTGTTGATGAAGTTAGGTGGTGTTCTGAGCATTATTTGTGGCTATAGAGTGGCTTTCTGGTTGAGGTTTGTTTTGGCTCCTCAGACCGCTGTGTATTGCTATCCTGCGGTCGTTAATAAAGTTGGTAAAACTAGAGAACCAAGCAGTCGGCAACATTCATCTCTTGAGGGGGTGTCTAACTCGGAGTTACAGTGTGTTTGACCCTAAATTAATTTTATGCCGGAATATTCCTTTAATACTTTGCTAGAGAGGAAACCCTTGTGGACATTAGCCAGGGCCAAAGTAACTTTATAGTTTATCATCTTGTAAGTGTGTAGCAGTATAAAAGAGCAAGGCAAGTTTATTTAGGTAGCAGATTTCAACAACAAGCCATTTCAGAGGCATAAACACAGACATAAGAAGAATCGGTACAGAGATCAGAAAACAAAATGTTGGAAAAGCAGTAAAAGGCAACATTTAAAATCATTTAATTCATGCAAAGACAACATATTAAATTTTGAAATTGAGAAGTTTGATTATTTTCTGTTCATATTAAGTGCTGATCAAGTTGGAGGAGTGGCTTCGTACGGCCTCTGCTTCTGAGCAAATATATCCAACCTTGCATCGTCGACACCTTCAGCTGTGCTGGATCTGTCGTACAACATGACCACAAACTTCTCTAGGGTTTTCAGGTCTTCATCATCCAATACAAGTGGGTAATGGCTGAGTTTGCTGAAGACAGTGGAAGCCTCATCACAAACATTCCAGGTTTGCCAAGACGACTTCTTCCCTTTGCCACGGAATGCTGAAGCAACATCGCAACCAGTGAATGCATTGAAGAAGTGCATCCCTTTGCTCTTTTCTGCAAGAGTGCCACACAGGTCATGAACAGGAATCCACTTCAGGTTCTGTCTTTGGCCAAAGGCAACCCACAACTGCTGCAGACCGAGGTTCTGAAGTGCCTGCAGAACACTCACTGCGATGACAACAACATCTGTGTCGTTGGCTTTGACCATGATGACCTTGCTGCCTGCTTCTGTGGCATGCCTGGCATGCACAAAGATCTGGGTGTTTGCTTCTTCATGACTGCATGGTGCCACCCCAGCCAGATTAATAGTAATGTTGTAAGAAAGTGTATGTGCAAGTGGGAAGTGTTGCCTAATAATTAAGTGACATGTAATGCAGGCAGGTCAATCATTTTTCTTTTTTGGATTTTTTTTACACTGACACATTTTTTTCAGTCTCTCTCTCTCTCTCTCTCTCTCTCTCTCTCTCACACACACACACACACACACACACACACACACACACACACACACATGCATACACACCAGTGGCGATTGCTTTAAGACTGCAAGGGAAGCTCAGCTTCCCTTAAAATGTCACCCCCCCAAAAAAAGAAAAAGTGGTGAAATACGTACGGCTGTGTGTACATTTCATTTACTAAATACGCGCTAGAAAGCCTTCATCTTTTGTTCAGAAACAGCTTCTTATCACACTGTGATAAGAAGCTGATAATCCCAGGTAACCGGTTCAACTTCGTTCTCATTCATCCTCGCAGCGCCTCAGCACTTCACACAGCCGGACGCTGGGCTTCTGCTGACTTCAATGTGGAAGCTCAAAGTGGGTTGTTTCAGCAGCGAAACTAGAAGCTCATTGGATAAATGCTGGGCTTTGTCCCGCTCATCGGACGCTCAGCGTCTCTGGAGTTCTATGACGAGAGGGCGGTCCCAACTTTCTCGCGGACGCTGAGCTTCTGCATCCATGATTGGATGAGCTGTCTGAGGCGAAATCCTTTTTTGATTGACAGCTAAACAAGCGAATTAGCGATCTTGAAGAATAAAACATCTACCAGAGCATTTTCCAAGTTATTCATTCCGTTGTTCTTAACTGGTCCGGAGACTTTACCGATGCTCAGTGACTTTTGTCTTTGTTAAAAACGACTGCCGTTGTGTTTGGCAACTCTGTTCTGTTACATACAAATAAACAAACACAATTATGATGTAGGCCAGAAAAATGAGCTTCCCCTCCTTGAAAGACCTGCAGTCGCCACTGACACACACACACACACACACACACACACACACACACACACACACACACACACACACACACACACACTAAACCTCTAACAACACTAAGATATGTGTTACCAACTATTTTACCCAAGTCGAACATAATGTAAACCTCATAAATACCAGAATATTAGGATTCTGGGACTGAAATATGGTACAAGGAAGCCAGTAAGTAAGTCCATGTGTCCAAATTTGGATTCTGCATAGTGGAAAATGTATGATTTGACACCAAGTTCATCCAAATAGGACAAGTCTATGGGATTTTATTGCAAAATGCAATATTACTGTATTTTCAACGGTGGCCATCTTGAAAAATGGCCGCCGTTTAATTTTCATTTGGCCAGACAGAAATATCAAAAGAGCAACTCCTAAGGAGTATGAGTGCCAATTTTGGTGCTTTTATCCGCAAGTGAACGATTCTCCTGTAATATGCTATTATCCGCCCTGCTAACAAAAGTTAGAATCCTCCATGCTTTTCTTTCCTTTTGATTCATAAACTTTTCTTGACGCACATGAGTGACAACCACTTCCCCAGCTGCTGAGAAAAGAACAGTAAAAGATGCGTGTTTTTGCTACTTACCGTTGACATTGTCTGACCGTATTGGCCGGTGTATACAGTGCAGGTGAGTTGAATGTGCCTATAAGGGCGGGTCTCGTATCTCTCGCCTCCTGTCCCGAATGCTCGATAGGCAGGCGCTCTTATCCACTCTGCCATTGGCCAGACCAGTTTGAAAAGGCGATTTGTGGCCGTGTGAAGAGTGTGTAAAGCAGCGTGCCTGACACTCAGTATGATTTAAATACACCACGATGGGAAGTTCAGCCCTTTGAATGCAGTCGCCGGCAGCGACAAATAATGACAGGGGCACTTTGACTACCGTAACTATTGAACCATTTGCCCTGGCAACGTAATCCTGCCGGATTCTGAAAGCTGACAACCGAAACTTAATGCTGACATATCATACATTACGGTAGTGGCAGCAGCTTTCAACTGCTGCGCCAGAAAACGGGGTCATTTTGGCAGTTTATCTTTGTATATATGATCAGTAGCGGTTCTAGGCACGGGCGAACAGGGCAGCCGCCCGGGGCGGCATTTGTGTCATGACTCATGGGGGGCGGCACGAGCACTTCCAAAAAAATAAAATAAAAGATAATAATAATAAATCTTAACCGCAAAGCGGTTTTGTATTAACTCTTGTTGTCAAATTGGCGCCCCCCCCCCCCCCCGCTGCTGTAGGCGCCCCTGCTTGCTCCGAAGGTGCTGCACAGAGGCTGACAGACTGTAGGAGACGAGGCGGGGAGAGAGTCGCGGGGGGACAGCTCTGCTCTGTGTACGCATGTCAGCATATCAGCGGGAGCGCGGATACGTCATTTTGTAGTTTTTTAATCATTTCTGGAGTCGCGGTGAATGAAATCACCGTACCCGTCTGCCTTTGATAGGCGAATAAAGCGCTCGGGTTCATGCTCGGATCTTGCTACGTGCTTGATGAGCTTCATGAGTAAAGTAAACAATGACTGAGGCAGAGAGCAGCTTCAGAGGAGAAACATCCAGCAGTGTGAACAACCTCTTCATATGGAGTGCTTTGGCTCACACTATCAGCGTTTTCTCTGAGTGTTGCATGACTTTGGGTGAGAACAGAGATGAACACACTGTCAGCCACGTATTTATTTATTCATTTTTTAGTTTTTAGTTCTGCTTTTGTACTGGCACTATACTGGGGCAGCTGTATACCCTTTCAACACCTTATTTTCTATATTTACATTTGTATTGAATGGACACTTTGTCATGACTGCCACTTGTTTTACAGAAAGCAAATTATTTGTCATTCTCCAGTGCAGAGCCTCTACTTTTATTTATACAGCCGCTTTATTTCATTTGAGTTTGTTTGTTTAAGGTTTTCAAAATGTGATGAAGGTTCGCAAAACTAAAGGAGAGCTTTCTTGAAAGCCACGTGTTTAAGCTCTCAAATACTTTTTGAATTTTGTTTCTATCTACTACAGAGGCCGAGATAGCAACTTTTTTGTAAACCTTAACACTTCAGAAAACCTCAGGATCTGGGGGCCCTTCTCAAAATGGCCCTCAGGATTGTGTTTTTTTCTATTGAAGGATTTCTGCAATTGAGAAATATATTATTTTTGTTGTTATAATAATAATAATACTACATAGTAATACAAAACTATCTGTTCAAAATTCTATCTCTTTTTGTGTTTGTGTGTATGTGTGTGTGTGTGTGTGTGTGTGTGTGTGTGGGGGGGGGGGGGGGGGGGGGGGGCACTTGGAGAGGTGCTCGCCCGGGGAGTAATTTGGTCTAGAACCGCCACTGTATATGATATTTATCCTTGTATATATTATATGTATTGTTGTATATCATAGTATTAGAGTTCATTCAATAACTTTTGAGTGTGGTTTTGCGCTGTTTTGTGGCTAAACTAATCAACTTTCGGACAAAAGTTGGAAGAAAGATGAGCTGTCAGCAGTTTGTGACTGCAAGGAATAACAGGTGAATAAGAAACCGCTACCAGCTTTCTATTTGCACTGTTTGGATGAACTTTTGGCAATAATATGAACAGTTCCAGCCCATGAGACTGAGTTTGTCAAATAGAGTGGCAATGCCTGACCTAATGGTATTTGAATAGAGCCCAATGAGAATGTTGAGAGTTTATGTTTTGTCCGTGAAAATTGTGTGTGTTTTGAGTGTGTTCTGAAGGCAGGTGAGTCAAGAGGAGTATTGTGAGGGCCTATGCATGTAGACGTGTAAAGTGCTGAAAAGCAAACCAAAAACAATTGCCAGCCAAACGGCCTCAGGCTGGAATCCACATTTCCTGCCTCCGAGAACCGCCGCCATTTTGGATCGTGTGTGCAGTGCAGGTCGGTTGATTGTGCTTGTGTACAACAGCGGGTCTCGAACCTCACGCCTCCTGTCCTGAATCAGCCACTCAAGTATACAAATTTGAACACAATCTGTTGTTTCCAGGTGTGTTTGTGTTCGCCCCATCCCAGCAGAACGTGACCGTAATCTTCCTCTCTGGTGCTGCTGTGGAGGTCTGTGTGCATGAAGGAACCATGGCAGCGACAGTCCTCCTTCCAACAGAGTTTACCAACCAAACCCAGGGTCTCCTTGGCCTGATGAACTCTGACCCTTCAGATGACCTGTTGACCTGGGTGGGAGAGGTCATCCCTCCAGCTGATGTCACCCCAGAGGAAATCTTTACCTTTGGTGGTGGCTGTAAGTGTGTGAGACTTCCAAAGAGCTTCAGTCTGTCACAACAGTTCAGAATCTTTCTGTGTTTATATATAACTTCCATATTTGCGTCCCATTTGGCTTGAATTTGAACAAAAGTCCTTTGAGCACACAGGAAGTAAACAAGTCACTTGTTTGGGGTTGGAACAGCTGTAATAGATTCCAGAGAGATATCAGGGCATGTGACCATCCAGTGCAAGTACAACCTCATCTCTGGAACACAAGTGAGGACCAGGCTGTATACATACAGGGCAGTTAAATCCTTAACTAGGAACAGGTCTTTGTTGCTGAATTTATTTAGGGTTCTTGAAATTGAGGCCTTTACCTGTACTGAGTAGGACAGCTGTTGTCTCAGTCTGTGGGGGACATGAGGGATTTCTTCACCAGTACCTGTGTCTCTATGAAATTAAAAACTTTGCACTCTTAAACATTTTCTTCCTGTGATAGCCACATAAAGTTCTGGTGCATAAAATGTGGTTTTTTTTAATCAGTAAATAAAAAAACTCTTAAGTTTCACATTTTTACTGTTTTGTTGTATTTTGATTAACAGGGAACATCTCAAAGGCATCCTCCCTTTTCACCTATGACTCCAAGTATCTTCTGGATAACTACTATTTCCCACCGAGTCTGGATCCCGCTTTTGTTCCTGCCTTTTCTCTCCCTGAGAGACCTGATGACCCTCTGGTGGCAGATATGTTGATGATGTGCTTTGGAGAGGGGGCAGAGTTCTGTAAATATGACACCCTGACGACTCGGAGCCTTGCAGTGGGAAACGCCACTCTCAGAGTCTACCAGAATTACCAGGCCCGAATGGAAGCCCTGGAGCCAGGTACGGTGGAAATCCCTGACATTTATTTGTTGTTTTTTTACAGCTGCAGACAAAAACATGTTGCTGTATTTGTCTGTTTTGTTTCTGGTGTTGCCTAAGAGTAACAATAGACATTTTTGCTCATTGTATTCTTATAACAGTTTGGTCTGTCTTTATAAAAGAATCGCATGCTTGAAAATTCAATCATCATGTCCTAGAAGAAAGAGCTGGTGAGTGTGTGGCTGTAAAACCCCTGAAATATCGTGCAACTTGGAAGCTTTATGGGGAGAAATGACTGATTTTAAAAGTAGCTTGTGTTCATAAATCTGCTTGTCATATAAAAAAGATTGCTTGTAGTTAAGAAAAGAAAATGGTTCAAGTAGTTTGTTTTTTGTCTTCTGTTTTTCTTTGCATCAGTGTCATCCTGTGGCTGGCTTCCCACCCCCAGGAATGGAGAGAAAAATGGGACACATTACTTGGAGGATGACATGCTAAGCTTTTCCTGTATAGATGGTTACATACTGTACGGTTCAACAGAGCGCACCTGTCTGCATGATGGGACCTGGACAGGAGAGAGACCCCACTGTTTAAGAGGTACGTGACGGAGAATTGTAACCAGCAACAGTGATTGTAGGTCAACTATAACGTGGAGACAGGCTGCTCAGCTCTGAAAATGAGCTCTGACATCGTCTATGCCTGTCGGGTGGTGTTTTCCCCCTGCCGTCCAGATATGTTCAGCTCCGCTTTTCAAAACAACAAGGTGCTGAGTCTCAAGGCCTTATCAGAGAGGCCATAAACCAATACTACGTGCCCCATAAAAAAACAGACTCCAGAGAAGCTCTCCTTGTTGATACAGCAACATATTTTTTGATACTAGAGCTTAAGAAGCAAATGCAATGATTCATGAACTGTGCTGTGCTTGAATGCAGTCTGAAAAGAACAACTGAAGACCAACTTTATATTTATTTTTTTGTGCAAAGACAGATTAGTGTTCAGTCATTTTTCTGTTTTGAGAACCTTCACATGTATGTACACCCCTATGGTGGTGACCGCAAAATGAAGAAAAGCATGAATGTCACCCTGACTTGAGTTTTCCAGAAGTTACCATCTGCATATTTGTACTCTCCTCCTTTTATCCTCTTGTGAAACAGTTTGGCTGAACATACTAGTAAGAGTTCAGTTCCTTACTCACTGAGATGGGTAACTCCTCATGTGTTTTATATTCAGCATGATTGGCAGCATCCTCCAATGAAAACTAAAAGCGACCATGAGAAAGCTCCTTTTCTCATCCTGGCTCTCAGTGAAAGACAGGGTTCAATAGACTCTGCGCTCATGCAGACCATTAGTTGCAAAGCCATAAACTTCTGATCCCGTATTGGCTCGGCTTTCTGTTTATAAATCAGAAGCACCTGGGTCTCTGATGGTCTCTTTCATCATCCCAAAAGTGGGCTCTCAGGTTGTTGATGCAATTACCAGCTGTTGCCCTTGGGTGGCAGTGTTTTCCATTACATTGTTTTTGAATAGTGGTTCATGACGAAGCAATTGTGAGCCTCTTGGATTTTGAAAACCTTAAAAACAAACAGGCCAAAGCTCAGTTATTCATCCATAGAGCAAGATTAGTGGGAAAAGGATCACGAGTTAAATTAATTCTATTAACATTAAAGGTCAAGTTCTATGAAGATTCTTACCCAGGAAGTCCGTTCTGGTCAATCGCTCAATAGTTAATTTTTTTGTCATACTAATCAAACCCAATTCAAGTGTTTTACAGCAACTGATGGATAAAATAAGAAAACAGCAAAACTGATGGTAAAACTAACTTAACACGATAGCATGAAAACATGAGTGCTAAGAAGGTGCGGCAGAATTTACACATTGAAGTTTATTACCGTAAGAACAACAACCTTTCAGGTCTGTGGGGTCTGCCTACATGAACTTAAAAGCATTCAAAGAAACAGAATATGCTAAGTGTCAGTTTATACAGTAAGATTCCTTGTTACTATAGTAACATTAGAGCCTTTTCAAAGTGTCTGTTTCAATAATACATATAATACAACAGGTTGAAACACAGTATGATTCATGTAGGTCATATTTGTGTCATAAACAACAACATTACATACAAAGACAACATGATAGGATGTGACACAATACAATATGGTATGATGAGGTATAATGCAATACTATACAGTACAATATGATGAGATATGATACTTCTGCAGAAGGTGATACACATATTACAATAGAAAGAACAAGGGCAGCAACTAGCCTTTACATCAAAATATGACCATGCTCTTCTATACTCTTGTAACTTGTGATCTACTGGAAGTAGCATACGCCTCTCTTCAAATCAAAAGCACAATTTAAAACAGGAAATGAAGCAAACTAAAGGCAAGAGAGTAAAAAGGTCAAAATAAAAGCATCTCAGACCATTATTTTATTAGGAGATCTCAAGAGAAGTTGCTCTCATGGCACTGTTGATGCTGATAAAACATAACTTTATACGATATTAGACGAGTTGACGCTACATGATATGAAATGCTAAGATACAATGCGATGCAATTCAACACACATATTCTGCCTAATATAATATGCCTTTATAACATTTACGGCAGTGTAAGGAAAGTAGACGTACTGTCCATCACTCACCTTTGACCCTTAACCAGTGAGGAGGAGCTAAAAGAGTCATAGCATATGCTCTTAGGTTTGGGGTGTCATGGGAGTGTGGGGGCCTGGGGGAGCAAAATGAGGCAGCCTCTTAACTTATAATCTAACTCCACATCCATCCCTCCATGTGGCTTCACCCCCATCCTCCATCTTTTCCTTGTTAGAGCTGCAAACAACACTTCCTCTTGATAGTAATCAGGGACGAATAGACTTCGTATGTCAGATTTAGTAACAACCGACTAGGTCACAGCTGGACACAATAGATCCTGACTCCTCCTGCAGGCAAACACATTAGTTCCCTGACTTTTTATCCGGTGCAGGGCTGTTTGGAAATGTTCTTCATTAAGCTTTGTTTGTTATAAATAACCCAGTATACTTCTAATCAGGACTGTTGATCTTTTTTTAATTGCCTTACTTATCTCACTTTATGTGCAGACTCATTTTAACAAACTTTCTTGACAGATATGATGCAACAAGACAGAATCCTTATATAAAGTATGTGACTGTGATAAATATAGTCCCATTGACACATGCATGTCACATTTTCTCACTTGTAAACATGCGTGTATGGATGAACACAGAACCAGAGCAGGACCTATGCACGGTACAAACACAAACCTCGGCAGTTTTATCTATATAACAGAGATCGCACTCGCTCTCACACTCTCATTAGACAAATCAGAGCCAACAACTGTCAACATGACCTGAGGTGAACAGTGGCAGGTGTCACATGAGCTGTTACCTACGCCATTCAAATGTGACCTCTAGCCATGTAAACAACACTAAACACAGAGCGAGCAGGAGACGCCCTGACAGACACCCCCCCCACCCCCCTCTTTATGTGAATCACCACGGCGCAATGGAGGCTCAGCACTCAGAGAACTGTAGTCATTGTTAAGATGAAACGGCATGCCGCCAAACAACAAATGCCACCACATCCAGTTTGACTTCTTCTCTGAGTCACCCTAATGAGCCGCTTTTGAAGTGGTGCCTGTCAGCAGAGGTGAGACTAAGTCCTTCCAGTCAAAAATGAATCTCTGTGTGAATATCTCCCATCAGTGAAGGCCCCACCTATTTGAAATGGATTATAACCTGCTGCCCTACTTGTCAATGTGTGTTTTATCCTCTTTAGACAGGGGTGTGGCGAATTTGGATGATCGATGTCAGTATCTTTGGCTGAAGCGCAGAAATACAGAGTCCTTGAAGTGTGTTTGATCGGAGCAGAAACAGGGCCGTGGCCAGGAGAGGGAGGACTTTAAGGTTATGGAGTTTATTAGCTTGGCTGCTCTTTGTCCCACTCCTCTGAAAAACAAGCTGTGTATCCAGGGCTATTGTTTGCAAACCTATGAAAGGATCACCGCCGTCTTGATGGTTGTGTAAGATTAATAGACTTCCTCATACAAGGAGAAAAAAGTGATTAAAGGAAAGGTGACAGCTGCCAGAGAGGGAAAGAGCTGTTTGTACGGGAAAGTGTGTTGCAAGACCAAGCCTCACTCAATTTTCCAGCAGTGTTTTTTTTTTTTTTCTAAGATGCCCCTGAGAGCGAGGAGTCTAGAAAAATTAAGTTTGCTTAGAAGAGGGAGTTGTTGAAATGCCAACACTTCATTGTCTGCATCTGGCAGTTTCTGTCCTGGGAATGTTTTAATCCACACTCCTTGACAATTTTACGAAAAATCTGTCTTCACAAGTAGCTCCCACTCTTTCAGTCATGATGTTAAACTGCCTGCTTGGTTCTTTTTTATATTTGAGTGAGAGCATTGAAAGAAAACATCCATCTCAGTCCAGCAAAGTTTTTCTTAAAAGTTTAAGCAGCTGATTTGCCCCTCAAAGCATTCTGGGAGATTGAGTTGACTGTTCAACATAAGGGAGGGAAATGTTAGAAATGAAATTTTCGTTCACATGAAGAAAGCCAATCAGGCACAACAGTAAACTAACTAAAGCTGGCATCTTATTCACAGCTTCTGACCAGGAAGGTTATGGAAACAAAGTCCTGATCTAATATCATGATTTATCAGATCTGTGCAGGATCATCTTCAAGAGCCTACAGACTTCTTAAAACTCTTGAAATTGTTAAACCTTCATTCTCTAAAAATACAAAAACTGTTAGAGCTCATGTCAATAAAAGTGCATCAGGGCACAGCTCTCAGGTAAGGTAGCGCACTTTTCTTTCCAAGTTTGATGTCGGCAAGTTATAACACTGCTGGGATTTGCATCTCATTAAAACAGATCTATCTGACTGAAAGTGTGTTTCAACTGATGACTCAGCTGTTTTGAGTCCAAAAAGATGACAAGAAAACAGGCTGTGGCTGTGACTGGTCGTCAAAGTACCTACTGTTACTCCTGACAATCTGTACTTAAATCATAGCTGGACTAATGCTTAGTTAATTCAATGATAAATACATTTAAACCTTCACAATAAAAGTCCCTTATTGATTTGTCATTAAAGTACCTTTATTCTGAAACACCTAATCAGGAGTGGTGAGGACAAAAACTAAGATTCATAGTAGGATCAGTTGTCTACTAGGACAAGAAGTATTTTTCATATAGTTTGAGGTTATTTGTAACTTTGAGGTCTAGAGTGTGCAAATGTTTTAGTCTGACCTCTGCTCATTCTTGCCTCTTCACAGCACTCAGCTATTTTTATGTCTGATCTCTATTTTATTTTTATGAGGGTTGTCTTAAAGTAACATTCTCGTTGGCTGGACCGTATTTACTTCCAAGTAAGTCAAAACATTTTAGGGGGATTGATCAATTACAGTTACACAATGATTTGCCATGACTTGACATTCAGAGGCATACACACCTGGCATAAGGGTTCGAGGACCACAACAAACCCACATCTGCACCTCCAGAGGGAGTTAAATCTTTTGCCGTCATTGAAGTTGAAAAAGCAGGTTCTATTTATTTCTACCTGGCCTGGTAGTTTTTGAGTGTGTCAAGGAAATTTCATGCTGGTTAAGTTTATACATGAAGCGTTTTAATGTCTGGAGTTTACCATTTTACACGTGGTTCAAATTCCGAGAATACTTGCACCCATCACATTAAGTCAGTCAGCCGGGGAGATTCACATATCAGATGACAACAGAAGCTCAGCACTGAAACGCACACACTGTTACCAAGGAGAAGAAAATCAACAGGATTATTTGAAGATGATATCACCATCGTCAAAAAGACTCATCGCTATTTTACATTGATAAGCGTGTGTCTCAGGGGTGTGTGGACGTGTTGAGGTTATGAAAACAGACTTGGATTTCTGATTGGTATCACCTGTTTGTAGTTCCTCCAGGAGAAACACCAGGAGGGAACAATGGTGAGCTAAGGTTTTTTAGAAGTTGAGAGGATTCTTCATACATTTTTGATTTTTATTGTAATTGTCTAGTCCTAAAGTGACTCCTAGCTTTCCTCAGCACCGCTTTAGCAACAAGAACCCATCCACTGAAAGTGCTTATTTTGCCGCTGGCAGGCTGGATTTGTCAATTCGAAGAAGTACTAGAGAGGAAGACCATTTTATAGAGTGGCTAAGAGGCTTTTCTTGTTTTCTTCAAGACAACAGACTGCTACTTTCAACTACACACAAGTTTTTACCTATCACTGCTTCCATTGGTTAGTTTGTTTCTGCTCCCTTGCTCACCTGGCCAAAAGCTATGGTGGCCTTTAAGGACAAAAGGGCCCCGGTGATGCATGAGAAGTATGGCCCTTTTTCGGTTATTTGCCATCGAAGATTTCTTTAAGTGTTGAGAGTGTTTGCATGGAATTGATAAAGCATTAGCTGTTCCCTTATTGGCTAAATGCTATCTCTGGACAGTGGCATTTTCATATAGCACTCCATGTATTTCACAGCTCCCAGAAGTAAACTTAACAAGTGACTGGTTTTGTCGCTCCTTCTACAGAAGACTTAACACTTACAATAAAACACAATACAAGAACTTTGTTGATCTTCAAAGGGAGATTAGTTTGTCTGGAATTCTGAATCTCTCTGTCCTGCATGGAAAAGAGAGGAGCTGTCCACTGTTGTCATTGTTTTTTTTTTAAACAGGATGTTGAGTCTGTCTCCTAGTGATTGTTTCATGGAGAACATCACACAGAACTTCAGCCGTTGCCTTAGGTGGAATGTATACAAGTATTGTTATGATATGACTGAACTCCCTTGGAGCATAAGATGGCCCAAGAGCAACTGCCACCAGTTCAATATTTGGACTTCATATCATGTTTGCCGTGAATATAATAAAAATTGATACGTGGTTGTAATCAACTGATAAAAGACCCTGGAGCTTTCCTTTTTGATCACTGCAAGTGAAGTTCAGGGGTGTAATGATGTAGCTTTTGGGCCTCACCAGAAGCAAAAGAGCGAAAAAATGTGAAGCTTCTTGACTTTCTCTCTTCTATATGCTTCTGCTACATTATACTCCAGGCAACTTGTCATTGATCCCAGTGCTGCTGAATCCAAGGACGTGTGTCGCGTAACTGATTAGTTTCGAAACTTCAGGGAGTATTTGTACACATAGGTATGCGTTTCACCGTGACTCAGCAAGCATATACACCAAATGATGGATTTTGAAGGACTAACACCTGCAGTGCGTACCTGACAAACACAAACCAAACTTGTCATATGTCCCAGACTGACTGTATTGTGTCTGTACCCTTGCCTGCCTTGAAAAGAAAAATGAACCTCCTGGCTGAGCATGCTGTATGAAAGGGAAGTCAAATAGATTAAAAAGGGTCCACTGAACTTGCCAAGGCCTGAGGAAAGTTTCAGATGCTCTTATTTGATCACAATATCTAATCAAGTTCAAACAATGTCAAAGGAGAGCTCTGGGAAAATCTATCAAATGAAGACTTTTTCATTCCACCAAGCAGTTATAATAATTAAAAATTTTGGAGCCAGTGTATTATTTTATTTTGTTTGATCCCCTCTGTAATTATAAAAAACAGAACCATAGCTTTGCTGATATAATGGCAGAACACAATGGGCTTTTGTTAGAAGGCTGTGCTTGACCAGCATTTGAAATAATAAGTTTTGTTCTCCACTGGTGCAAAATAGACTCATAAGCCTGTCTCAGCTGCATTGATTCTGAGAGTGATATTCCTTGTATACCATTACTGGGAGACAGCCATGTTAAATGAAATGTGGATTGGCTCTCTGACTCAGGAGGTTCTTCTTACATTGATGCAAAAATAGGACAGCTGTCCTACTATTCTTACTGGATTGACCCATCGTCCCAATTTGGTTATAAAGTCTCTTTAAGTCTCTTCCAGTACTTAAACTGTAACCATGATATCAAACAGCTGTAAAATCACAGTCATGGACCTACGCTGTGGCTTCATTGTTCATAATCAGCCCTTAATTGTTCCAGCAGGTCTTTGTTCATCAATCCTTCATTAACTAAATAAAGCAGGGTGAGTTCGCATTGTTCTTTACAGCCACACCCTGCAATCTGCTCCACCTGCTCCACCCATCCTTCCCATGGAGCGTCAGTCCATCCTCCACTGTTAGATGCAAAGCTGTTCTTCTAGCCACCTTCATGAATTGACTTTTCCTCTTAAGTTTACCTCATTTTTGCTTTTATCATCAATGGGCCACTACTTGCATTTTGATTCCAAATAACTAGCTGTGGGGAAGGTCAATACTATTTGCTGATAACAGGGTCTAATCCTGTGTTGTGATTTTCACAGATGATAAGGTGGGGTTTGTACTTGGCGCCATTGGTTCCCTCTCAGCACTGGTCACCATGGGAATAATGGTCACTCTGCACACCAGGAAGCAGGAAAGGTAGGTTCAAACAAAACTCATAAAAAAAATAGTTCTTCCACTTATATTGTTTGACATGTCCGTCCGTCCATCCACCCACCACCCATCTGGGATTTGAGGGCTCCGAGCTAAACATGTTGATCAAGCAAGGTTTCCCAGCTCTTCCTGGAGGATTCAGGAAATGTGTGGGTCAGAATGGATCGATAAAAGCTCAAATGTAAAGGGACATTATGAGACAGATCAAGAATAAAAGGATGAAGGGTCCATTGTTTATTAAAACATACAGCTATCATCATGAATAACCAGAGGTGATGTCTGGTTATATGTCTTCATAGTAATATTCCATATCTTAAAAAAGCTATTGAACCTCTGAAACAGGGCCTTGGATTCAGATTTGATATATGGTAAACTTCGAGTCTGTCCTTGGGTGTCCTCTCAGTTGAACATGGCAAGAAAACCTCCACAGGGGGGCACTCAGGGGGCATCATTATCAGAGAGAAGCGAGAGATCTTGACCCTTGAAGTTTGAGCCAAAATACGCTTAGGAGGGGGAATCTTTTCTTGACACTTGTGTCCATGATCTCATCTTTTCTGTTACTACCTAAAGCTTCACACCCACACTCTAGTCTCACCCTGAAGGGCTTTCACTATCACTATAAGGGGCCACATTTTAGGTATGGTATGGTATGGTATGGTATGGTATGGTATGGTATGGTATGGTATGGTACGGTATGGTATGGTATGGTATGGTACGGTACTGTATGGTATAGTATGGTATCTTATTGTATCGTATCTTAATTTATCGTATCCTCTTGTATCGTATCTTATGGTATGGTATGGTATGGTATGGTATGGTATGGTATGGTATGGTATCGTATCATGTATTCTTCAGTAATATATGAAGATAATGTGTTATAAAAATGTCTTTCCTTATAAAGTATGTGTGGGAATAGAAATGAGTTACTCAGACCAATACTGTTTTTGAACCAGCCTGTAAACATGTTTGGTTGAATAAACGTGTATGTGGCGTCCGGTGCTTCTGCAGCCAGTTTCAAGTGTGCACTTGGGTAACTGCAGTTTTTAATACTTCTAATTTCTTTATGAATACGCTCCCATATTAACTACTTAAGTGAATCACAAAAGCCATCAAGTATTTCCTTTCTCCTCACGTCTTCCTGACTTTTGTATTCTAATTTCCTGGTAAGCAGAGAACTTTGATGTCGGTATCTGTCATAGGTATCCACTATCAACACCCATATATCTTCTATGCTGTTTTTCAAATCGATAGATGAGATGTCAGAGAAGGAGGCACTTATTTTGAAAACCAGCGCATAGCTAGAGGTCATCTCCCCCTCCCACTTCCTCCCAACAATCAAAACCTTTTTCCTGTGCCAAGAAGACCAAGAAACACGAAGCAGTGAGTCCCACCTGCAGTCTGAGATATCCTGCAGCCTTTGAGGTTTTACACATAAATCCTCCTTTTTGATCTGATCAAACCAAATAAAACTTTTCACCCTGTGGGATCGTGCTCATGACTCCAGTCCAGAGAAACAAGAGGCTAACTCCTCAACAGCTCCTGGGCGTACACGAGCAAATTAAAGGCTTGTTTTATGGACTCAGATACTTCATCTGGGCTTTCCCCTGCCATAATTCCAGCAAAGGGGGGAAAAAAAGGTTCATGTCAGGAGTCAAGACCCACCTACAACTCCCAGCAGCATTTGGGGCTGGCAGGCGATGAAGCTACTATCTTTTAAGATGTGGGAGCAAGAAGGGAGCACACCTGCCCTTTCTTGAAGCCTTGATCATGGGAGGCCAGGTGTAAAAAGAGATGAAGAGTGTCAGAGGTCTGCAGATGTTGGAGAGGTGAGGTCACACACACACAGCGTTGCCGGTGCACATGCTAACAGAGGAGACCCAGGTCACACAGAGCCAGGAAACATAGCGTGCACACAGTAGCTCCAAGAATCAAACTTATGCATACCTTGAGTTTTAGTGGTCACACACACACACACACACACACACACACACACACACACACACACACACACACACACACACACACACACACACACACACACACACACACACACACACACAGTCCCTTACCAACAAGCACAGACACATTGATTTCTTCCAACATCAGACACACAGCAGGATGGGAGTACCAGGGGTCGTGCTGTATTTCACATCATGTTTAGATTGCGTGTCTGGAGGAAAGAAGCTGTCATACTATACGACTCTGAGTGTCTGCGTGTCTGACTACGTGTTTGTGTGCGACAGGTAGATCGCAAAGGCCTCCTGTGCTTCAGTTCCCCTTGTTTGGGACTCAGACCTGCTCGGGTACTTTCCACATCTAGGGTTACCCAGCAGGTTACAACAGGTCCGCTGGCAGCTCACCACAGGAGCTAGAAAGTCGTTACACCATAAGAAGAGTGTATTTGTGTGTGTACCATCATCTCTGCTCCACTTCTGCTATATGACACATCAAAAAGGGTGGAGGGGGGCTTTGTCTGAACCTGGCTGGGGGCTCAAAATTATTTGAAGGAGGGAGAGGGGAAGCGCTTCAGCAAAGCGAGATGAAACAAATGTTAAGACCTTCTGGTGTTTTGCTCTTCTCTATTATATCAGATTAAAACATCAGAAATGCAGGAAATCACGACTTTTTTAACACACTTTGGAGCTGATATCAAACACAGCAGTTGATGAGTTATCTCAGCCTCTTGGTCTATCTCTGTCAGATCTTCTTCTGGGGGCAGTGGTCATCTTTTCAGGACTTTAAGCGTAGTCAGTGGACAGTGACAAAGGACTTTCCGTCAAGGCGTTCTTTGACATACTCTGCCTTTGTTTACAGCTCAATAAACAACTTGCCAGCTGATTTCGCAAGTGAACATCTCATCGAAGATGTTAAATGAAACTTAAACCATGAATGTGGCTAAGGATTGGGGGTTAAAATCAACAGCATTCGATACGATACAATACCATACCATGTTGCACTGAAACCAAACAGCTCCAGTCTGAAATGATCTTTTCATTGGCTGATAAGCTGCACAGAATAAAGAAAATGGAATAAGAAGTTTTATTCTGAAAAACAGTAGGAAGGCTTGGTTTAACTGCTCTTTAACTGCCATGTCCTCGTTCTGAAAGCGCCCTTAATGGGTGAATGAGTTTAATAAAGCTCCATTAATAAGAGCAATAAAGTTTAGAGTGGTCCCTGCCCTGATGCAAGGTCATCGAACAATGTTTCTACGACCAGTTTGGATGAAGCCAATGTTTCCTATTACTTCACTCACACTGCTCTCATCCAGCAGAGGCACACACAGTCTGAGTGTGTGCTGAAAGAACTAGACGTTCATTAGTAGTAGTGGTTTTGTAAAATAGTGTTTTTTTTTGTGGTTTTAGTTGGTTATTCTTTAAATCACAAGTTGTTTTAATCACTTAGTATGTTTACATGCACAGCTAAGTTGAGCTAAAATCGACGTCGCTCAATTAGGTGATTTAATTGGACTTCAGTCCTTTTCACAATTAACACACACCAGGCAAGAATCTAACCATTGACAGAACCATGTCTGCCTCCGCTACAGTAGGTGGAGTCATGCCCCCTTTTCAGCCCTTCTCCTGGTTGACGTACTACATCTCGAACCAAAACAATCGACAAACATGTTAGCCAGAGGGTTATTTGTCGAATGATATAAACATGAACAACTTTGCAGTTCTGTACTTCTTGTTTATATGAAGAAGCAGCGTTTGTCTTTTATATGTATAGAGGTTTTGTTTAATGATGCACTTAAGCTGTTGAAGTCCTGTAGCGTGTGCAGAACGCTGAGGCTAGTTTCAGTCCATCTGAGAAATCCTATCCTGAGCTGCTTTATTCAAATACGTTAGTCCACCTATAAGAAGTTTGATTTAGTGCAGTTTCAGTCAGACTAATATGTTTATGTTTGCCTAAAAAGTCCAGTTTCAGTCAAAACAACACAATAAATTGATTTTTTGAGCAATATGTAAGCACACTGACTCTTTTTCTGTTTGTTTGTTTTTTCAGGGAGAAACACAAGAAATTGGATCAGAAAGAAACCCAAGAACACACCTGCTAAACAGAGTTTTCTGGAATGATGGATCACACCAACGTCACACCAAACCCTCTAACTGTGTTCAAGGACAGCAAACAATTAATAAAAAGCATAGCATTTAGAATTCACATGCTGATGGTCATCTTTTGACCTGTCGACCTGATCAGGAGAACCTCAGGCACACACACTGAGCCTTCAGCGGGTTGTTGGGCCTCGTGTTTCTCCTCTTGTTTAGTTTGGAGAACCTCCAGGCTGTGGCGAATGGTGCACGGGTTGCAGATTGAGAGCATTGAAGTTGAAACAAAAATGCCATGGTTGTTTTTGTATTCCTGTTTTGCATGACTGATTGTCCTATCTCCGCTAGAGAGAGGATTGTATAAATACTACATAGAGATATCATCATCACAATCAACACTCCCTTCTCCTGTGCTGTTGAAAATGGGAGCAGATGTGTTCATGTCGGGCGGGAAGTGAACCTGATCATTTTTTGGTTGAAAGACTTTGAACTCATGTTCAGCATTTGTGTGGGCTCACAGCTTTCAGTCAGACAAAGAGTTTTGTTGAGAGACTGAGCGAGAAAAAAAACACAAATGTTACATAGAGGTCATCTCTTTGCACTATATCAACACTTACCTTCTTTTCACATATCTGTAAGTGAAGACACCAACTGATTGAATAAATCTCTAAATGTTGCCTTTTGAGATTAATGAGGGGATCAAAATTAAAAATGAAGGCTCATCCTCTTTTCTGTGAAGCAGATGTTTGTCGTCTCACACAGCCCCATGCCCCATCAGACAGACCATCATCTCATATTACCCCGGCGGTCTTCCCCTCTGTGAACCTGACTCTCCTCTTCTTCTCAAAAACAAAGTCCCTTGGGGGGTAGAGGAAACAGTATGACAGGGTCCTGTGCGGCTGATCCCTGGGAGTGATAGGAGGGGGTCCAGCTGTGGAAGAAGAAGGGTTCTTGTTTGGAGACTAATTGAAATAACCTGGTGTGCTGGACACGGCAGGCTTTGAAGTTTCACTGCAGCATGTGAACACAGTTTTCTGCTGTTGTGCAATATTCGGTCTCTTACAGGCTCCTTCTGACTGGTTGTTGTTGCTGCTCAGTCGAGCCTGGGGGATTCTTGGGGCTCTATTGTTTTTGTATATACTACATGTGTCTGTATGATCTGCTGGCAGCAACCCCCAGTACTGAAAACTGAAGGGGTGCTGAAATACTGAAGTGTTCAGTTCAGACTGGCTTCAAACAGCAAGCCAGTCTGAACTGAACACAGTAGCCAAACTTATGCCGTCTATTTTGACTGTAGTATTAAACACGTGTACAACACGAGCATAAAGATAGGAGTGTATGAGTTGGGGTCACTTATAGGTGTACTAGCCACAGTGGATGCAAGTCAGCTCGGTCCTAGGTGTGTTGCAGTTCTCAGCAGACCAGGCTGAGTCTGCCTTTTCACTGTACCAACACATTTTCAGTACTTGACGTTGCCTTCAGAAAAACCATTTGATATTGCACTATTATGGACATAACACACTGATGTACTTTTAAATACTCGGTGGATGCAAGTTTGTTATTCCACCTAGCAGAATGTATTCTAATGAGGTAACCTGTGGACCTCAGATTGTGTCCTTAAGCAATAAAAACCAATGCATCCTGTTTCCACTGGCGATTTCTCAGTGAAGGGCAAAGCTGACCAACGTCCATTGCGGCTTGTACACTCAGTCGTGACATGTAACTCATTTACTAACTTTGAAAATACTGAACTGTCTCTTTAAAGTCTGCCAGTCCATGAGTTTAGAGTTTGGTCTTATGTATTTGCCCTTTTTTAGACTGTTCCAAAGTTTGAGTTCGGTTGATAATGCCAATTCTTTACAGACCACTGGGTGGCGTCACTAAAATTATATTCACAATTGATGTACTCTGTGATGAATTGTTGTTGTTATACTGTTGCTCTCAAACGAAGTAACGCTATACCTTGTTATTTGTTTGCTCACATATTATAAGACTGACTAATTAGATTTTGGAAAAAAAGAAAAAAGAAGAAGCGAATAGGTGTTCAAATAGCTACACAAAGCGAAGCCAGCCGATGAGACTGTGCCAGGAAGTGTAGGACCCGAGCCTATCTGACCAGCCGAGTGGGTGTGGTACTCACACTGGCCCAGCTAGTGTGAGACAAGAAGATAAACAATGCCTCTGGGATAGGGAAATTATAACCGGGCAAAACCGCTCACGCTGAGTCCAAGCTTTGACTGCTATAAACCCAATACATGTGCACTTAAAATTCAGGTCCGGCTGAGTTGACTGCAGTCTGTTGCTGTTGGTGATGCTACAGGGCTACTATCCTCCTCTTCCACAGCTACACGCCAAGGTAAGCCCAGCAAGAATTATGAGTAAGATAAAAGCTATTTTGCTAACTAACTGAGTTAAAGGTATATTCCAGTGTAAAATTAACCTAGGGTCAAACACACCGTAACACTGAGTTAGACACCCCATCGAGAGATGAGTGTTGCCAACCACTTGCTTCTCTAGTTATACCAACTTTAGTAACAATTGCAGATAGCAATACAGAGAGCCACGCGCTCAACCAAAAAGCCACTCTATAGCCACAAATAATGCTCAGAACAGCACCTAACTTCATCAACAATATATATAGGGTACTAGCCACAGTACAAGCCATCAAACATCTTTTTAACTTTGCCTGGTTTCTTTAGCGAAGAGACCAAACACAACTCACCCACTCTCCTCCAGCAGCCGCTTGTTTGTTCAGAGACCTCTGGACGAGTCCATCGACTGCTGTGGCGTCATGCAGCTTAAGGAAGAAATTTATGATCATTAATTTTTCATTTCATTTAAGTAATAATCACCATATTAATCATTTTGCACTGCAGACGCGGGAGTTCTTCTGCCCTAGCATCTTGGTCTGATTGCATTTCCATGTGAAAATGATCATAAATGTTCTTCTTTGAGCTGTGTCCCCTGATTTGAAGCCGAAAAGCATTCTGTTTTTCTGCGATTTTTCTCCATTTCCTGAAAACAACATCACAAAGTAGCGTTGTACAAACTCCACCACTTGAGCAGAAGCATTGTACGCATTCAGCGGTGGAGATGCCGAGAGTCGCTGTGATGACGCTCTGCTCAAACAGTGTATCCTCTGGGTGAGCTTTGCAATCTTCGTACGCACATAGGCTGTATTAAGTGTAAATTAAAGAAAACATGAACCCCCTAATAACTTTGAAAAATGGAGCTGTACAGAAAAAAAGAGGACTTGAGCACAAACCAGTCTTACAGTAACTACATGTCAACATTGCAAACAGCGGAGAGAAAAATTTATATTCTGTGTAATAAATTTGTAAAGCTTGTCCACAGCTCCATACAGATTGCTGGTGGAGGAGGGATTTATGACCTATACTGCAACCTGTCACCAGAGTGTGCCTTTTCCAGGTGGCTGCACCCAGCAAGGAGGCAGACGGCATCCATTCTATATACAGTCCATGGTTCAAATGTCATGCCCAGAAAGAAAAAAAAACCCTGCGTGATTACAGTTATTCTGAGTATTTATACAGGAACATAAAGAAGTTAGACATGTTATGGATTGAGATACATTTAGTGTAGCAATAAGAGCAATGCCAGTTCTTTGAAAACGCTATTATCAAGGCTTTCCTCCAAATAGCAGAAAAGACTTACTAGCAGTATCAACAAGGACTCCAAGCATTAAGGAATCTTGACATGGGTATCAAATCAGTATCAGATAAAAATTAACCACCCATCCAACCATTTCTCTCTGTGTCTGTGCTTGCTTATGTTGGATTCATTTCTGGTCTCTTAAAATAACAGAAGCTGCAGGGTCTCCTTTTTTCATTGCAAGGTGTCTTAGGGCTATTTTTGTTGTGAGTTGGCCCTGTTTAAGCCCAAACCGACTAATTGTTTGATGAACATGAAAACAATGCAGGAACAAATGCATCCAGAAATAAAGAAGGGCCCCACACCCCAGAAAAGCAGGAACCTTCCTCTGATTTTCCATTTTGGGTCATTTCACAGCATCAGTAATTTTACTCACTCACTGTAAAATCTTTTAACTGGGTGCAAGTTTGCCTGCTTTCATGTGTCAGTCAGGACTACGAGCAGAGGCGGCGTAGTAAGCTGCTGTGTCTGTTTGCAGAGTCTGATGCTGATTAATTGCATCTGGATAAAAGTGGAGGGTTTTCATCTCCGTGGAGGCCTGTTCTAACCCTGAATGTTTATGCTCGCTTATCATCCTAACAGCCCGTCGTAATTAGTTCAATCAAATACAAACACGAGTAAATGCTAATGTGCTCAGTGGAAGCCTGTTGCTTTCACGTGGGACTTTTCCCCGCTCCTCAGATCTGCTCTACAGTCCTGGATTAGAATAAAAAGACTTCTGAAGTGGCTTTTGGATGAGGCTTTTGTTTTTTCTTTTTCTTTGTTTCATGTCGACTCCAGCTTTGCAGGTGTGCTTTGTCCCTAACCTCTTAATACCTCATGCTTGAGCAGCGTCTTCTGATGTTAACTCTAATTTTAAGGCGTAGGTTGAAACAAAGCAAGATTTCAGGATTAAGAGGGTTGCCCAAACATGGAGTTTTATGTCAGAGTTTGTCACTGGCTGCGTAAACGCTTAACCATAGAGAAGAGATTTTAGCCGTGTCAGCAAGTCTAAGATCAAACACAAACTCTTTTTTTCCGTTTACCATCAAAGAAAAAGTCAAAATTGAGCCATGGACTCATAAAAATTCTTTTGACTGATTGTACAGTCAAAATAAAATACAACAGAGACGATGACAGTTTTGCATTTATATCAACGCAAACGGATGGACGTGCAGATTTCTCCTCTATTCTTACCTTGAAAACGATTCTCCCTCTTCAGTCACAGATGTAGGGCCTGTGTCCACTGAGAGTGTTTTTTTGTGCTAGCAGAACCCACAATCTCGACTTCAGAGCGGTTCTCACTTGCAATTTCTTTGTCTGCTGGGGTTTTGTTTCCTACTGCTTCTTAGCAGCACATCCATGTTGTCCAACCACTGGCTTAGAGACCAACAGGCGAACCTTGGAGCATGAGCAGAACGTTTAGGCCAGTTTCAATTCATTTAAGCCGTAAACATGACAGACAACATCAATCTCCAGCTGCAGTATCAAGTGATGTTTGTATAACTATGAGAAGTTTCATTTCAGTCAGACTGACGTGTATATGAATTTTAAAAGCCCAGTTTCAGTCAAACTATTGCAATAAATCGTTTTTTTTTTTGAGCGTATGAAAACGCACTGACTCCCACTAGTGGAAACAGGCCCTAATTTGCCCCGTCCAGTGTCACTCCTGTGGATTCCCAGTGATTGCTTTATTTCAAAATCATTAACTAATCCCATATACTGTCAGTGAATTTCCCCAAACTTTTCCTGAACATCTCTGGTTAAATTGTCACAACAACTTTATGTAGGGACTGGCAGGAACATTTTCAGGTACATTCAGGGTGAAAATTTCAATCGTTTGTGTTCACAAACTCCACCCTGAAAGTTTCTGTAAGTTTCCAGGATATTTTGTGCTAACATTTTTTAGTCTCTCTTTAATCAAGCTTCGTAACTTGTGTGTTTTAAACAACTTCAGTCTTTGCTTGTTGACCTTTTTTCCGGTCACCTGTGATTTGCAGCAGTGCGTCTCTTCTGATGATCCTCAAACTGAATTTACTTGGATCTAAAGCAGTATGACCAGTTTTTCAGAGCTGTAGCCACTCCAGAACTGCTCTTAAGTGGACTCTAGACACAAACTGCTCCTGACGTTAACACTCAGTTTAAGTTTACCCCTCACAGACCAGCTACCAGTGTTTCCTGTCTCCGTCATCAACATCTGAGGCTGAACTTCATCCCTCGAGGCGGTGTAATCCACTCAGCAACCAGTGGCCCTTAGGACCCGCAGCTCGTTTTTCACTGGAGTCAGATCTTTTTATAAAGGAGCACGTCATTCTCCCAGGCCACAGAAAAGGCAGATACTTCACTTTACTACACCACAGATGAGCGTAGCAGAGCAAAACAGACCCAGCGCGCCCAATCCACCCCTACAGATGTTCGTCTCAGCCCATGCCCAACACAGGAAGCCATTAAAGAGTAAATCAATCAGTCGGCTCTGCGGAAACCAAGGAGACAAACCTCGTGGAAAGCTTGTGGAGGGGCAGATTGCCAGGGGAGTGAGATGCTCTACGCAGCTTGTACCAAATATAAATTCATTGCAGGCTCTTGGAAACTTGTGTGTTCATAAACACCAGAAAAGGGTGGAAGTGATTTCCCCGATTCGGTCTGATTCAGATGCAAAGCAGTGGAGGGCACCGACAAAAGAGAAGTGAGAGGAGAGAATAAATAAGCAATTGTTAGCGTTTGCCTTTTATTTCCCCGGAGGCCAAATATTTTCAAAGCTCAATCTCATCCTGAGAAATCATTTTAGTGGCGATAATCCTCAAACAACATTCCCCCTCTCTTATTCCTCAGCTGCAAAGAATACAAACCATTTTCAAAAGCTTTCATGCATGGATCAACTGTTTTCATGAATAAAGATGTGCATCGTTGCACTTCTTTGCAGCGTGCAGAGATGAAGTTTCGCTCTTTCCTGGTTGTTTGTTTCCCTTTGAAGAAGTTAAGTTCTTACAGACACAGCTCCACTGCTCCTCTTATCACTTTCTACTCCAGCTGACCGCAATCTGCAGCCATTCTGATTCACTTTTATCTGCTATGTTCAGATCTCATTTACATTCACGTATTTCATTGCTTGTGTGGTCTTTTATTCTATCTGTACACATTCGTCTTTTCTTGCATCTGAAAATTTTGAAGTGTTTTTCCTCAGATCTTTAATTTATTCTCTAGTCACTGCCAGACACGAACAATTATGGCGTCTTTCCAAGGGAGACGCTTCAATCGCTAGGTTTAATCTGTCAAAGGATAACTTTATCCCTAATATACCTTATGTCTCAGTATGTAAAGCTGAGTGACTCAAGATTTATGATAGCACCTGTCTGTTAGCACAAGTAAACTGTTCCAGCAGGCTCGGGAATTCCCATCAAATCCAGCTCCAGAATCCCCCAGATCTTCAAGAACTTTGTTCTTACCATCAGAGATAAAGCTTTGCAATCCTCCCCAACCATTATGCTTAATGATCTGCTTAACCAGCAGCGTTACGCCAAAGCTCCTTCCAAGAAGAAAGACGACTTCAAACGGGACATTTTCTTCAGAGCTGGGTTTGTGTTTTCCCTCTTTATCTCCTTATCAGGCAATGTGGAGCTTGTCTGATGAACAGATATGACACAGAAGTATCTAAATCTCTGCGCTGTGTACGTGGAGTTTCATAGAAGGCTTTGTTTGTGTTGGTCTGTGTGTGTGTGTTTTTGTGTGGGTGTACATACAGTCTGAGGGCCTGTTTGTTGTAGTACACAGACACCACCCGTGTTCAGTGTATATGTCTCTTAGATTAAACCGAATCAGCTGAAATGATCCCAGGCCCGCCTTTGTCTGATCTTACACAGTTTCTGACAACAAAGCTTTATTTCAAATCATGTTTGTATTCAGTGACTGAAACAGGAATGATTTTCCTCCATTAATGAACTTGAGATAGATCTGTTGTTAACTTCCTCTGTTTACACCGAAGTCAAGACTTCAGTCTATAGCCCGTTAGAGGGGTTGATCCAGCTCTTCGTCAGGGCACATCTCATTGGTAGGAGACCACGGGGAAGACCCAGGACCTACTGGAAAGATTATGTCTTTCAGCTGACTTGGGGATACCTCAGGGTGCGCCGGGAAGAACTGGATGAAGTGACTGGGGAGAGGGAAGTCTGGGCTTCCCTGCATAGGCTGCTGCCCCTGTGACCCCACTCTGGATGAGCATAGAAGATGGGTGGATGGATGAAATATTAGCACAAAACTACAGAAAACCAAAACTCATCATTTGCAAACAATATTCTTAATTTGAATTCACAAGATTGTAACTACAACTTGTGGGTGCACAAATATTATACTGCACACACCAATCTGAAAAGAAAAGAAAAGACAACGATGTTTAGTTGCTGTCCACAAACTGAGATCAAACCAAGAGTTTAGATGAGGGCTACAGTCCCCGTTATGGTTTTTACTTTTCTTCAGATCTGGTGCTTCTGAGAGTAAATCACGTCATCCTGCTTTATTACTTTTATTACAAGTGCCTGAGATGACAAACTTTGTTGTTTTTCTACATTTTTTTCCCCTTAAAGACTCAAAGTTTTATAGCTGGTCCACAGTCACAGATCCCAGGGGCAGTGAGGTATTAAATATTGTTGAAGCTGACTTGCTTGTGTCACATCGTAGTGTTTCCTCTGCGTGTCTCTGCATAGACTTCTCTCTATGACTCTGCAGTACACATCACAGGGGCATTAGAGGTCCTTTATTATTTTCCTTGTCTTATTATGGATTCTCAGCGCTCTGTTTCATTTGTTGTCTCCTCCTCTGTATGTCTGAACCCTCAAGGTCAAAGATCTCATAGGTATTCATAGCGGCGTCTCCCCTCCGCCCGCTGCTGATTAAGCAGGCAGAGCAGCCGCGGCATCATCAGGTTCAATTTCTGGTTCATTTCAACTGCTGTGAGGAGCTTTTAACCGATTATGACACAGTCTGAGTTTAATAAAGAGGCCTCTGTGTGACCTGGAAAAGCAACTCGAACCAGGTCTTTGAAACTTGCTTCTTTTTTGTGTTGACTTTTGTGTAGCTTCTTTCTCTATCCAGCCACGGAAGTGCTGGCATTGTTAGTTTTGTCTTTCAGAGCATAATTCAAGCTTGACATCTATGTCCACCTTGTTTTTCCAACTAGCTTTAAATCTGTATTTCCAGTTCTGAATTCCACATGTAACAAACTGTGAAGCACTTCTATCAGAGCGAGCATTAACTTCTTCAGTGCTGAGAGCTCCAGTAGCTCTTCTGTTGGATCGGATCACATGGGCTACCCTTCACTCTACATGTGCATCAGTGGCTCTTGGACACTCTGGACTCTGTCTTCGCTCTCTTGGACCACTTTTAGTAAGTAAAGACCTCTGTGGACTGGCAACACCCTTCAAGAGCTGCATTCTTGGGACGATCTGACCCAGCTGTCTTACTGTCCTGGTTTGGTTCTTGTCACAGATGTCTGGGTCCAGGCCCAGCCCCTTATGTCCTTGAGTTCAATTAATTATTAACCCAAAGAGGCACAACCTCCCATGTTGAACTGGATTTACAAGTCATGAAAGTGTCTGATCATCTCTGAGGGAGCTGGTTCAAGCTAGCTAACAGGCAGCTGGCTGCTGCCTCTTCGTCTCTCCTTTGCTTTACCCCATGTGGCAACCAGGGCAAAGGACCTCAGCTGTGAACTCATGGTATTTCTGTTTCCTTATTTTATGCACAGTACCAGTATTTATTGGTTAATAGACACAGTTGTCATCAATACTGGTATATTGTGTCCCTAATCCAAAGTTGATTATTACCATGAAAGGTTCTTCTGATTAAGATCTCAAACATGTCAGGAGCATAGACTGTATATACTATTGACAACTTGGCTCCACCTTCCATCATTATACGGCGGGAGAGTCACTGTGATGACGCTCGGCTCAAACAGTGTATCCCCCCGGTTGAGCTACGCAATCTTCGCACACCCATAGGTGGTAGTGAGTGTCAATCATAGAAAACATGAACCCCCTAATAACTTTGAAAAATGGAGCTGTACAGAAAAAAGAGGACTTGAGCACAAACCAGTCTTACTGTAACTACATGTCAACATCACAACCAGGGGGGAGAAAAATTTATATTCTGTGTAATTCATTTCTAAAGTTTGTCCACAGCTCCATAAGGATTGCTGGAGAAGGCAGGATCTATGATCTATACTGCAGCCTGTCACCAGAGGGTGCTGTTCTCGGGGTGGCTTCACCTAGCGAGGAGGCAGCTGACGTCCATTCTATATATAGTCTATGGTCAGAAGATACAAGAAAACTGAAAAGATTTGTACCCATGGTGCACCAGATAAGTGCTAAAATGAACACTGTCCTGAACTAACTCAGTCTGTCACAGGAATGCAATTCAAAGCTTTTCT
Organism: Xyrichtys novacula; assembly: GCA_962446985.1. Taxonomy (NCBI): domain Eukaryota; kingdom Metazoa; phylum Chordata; class Actinopteri; order Labriformes; family Labridae; genus Xyrichtys; species Xyrichtys novacula. The sequence continues at coordinate 26,806,993 of OY660875.1, forward strand.
TTGACTGACAGGAAAAAAAAAACTGTGTGGCTTCCCTCTCCTCTATTCTTTCTCCTGAAGAAATACGCTTGCGTGACTAACTTCCCTCAAACTTCCAGCTCATAAATATATTACACAGGGAGGTGAGGTTAATTTAGTGAATGCAATTGTCAAACAAAATAACCTGCATTTAGGCTCTTATGGCAACGGTGGAGAAGGCCTCTGGAGAGCTGGCCAATCAGAAGGAACTGAGCTGCTTTAAGAGAGATGGCGGCTAGAAGTTTTTCAGGCAGAAGCTGAAATGATGGTTCTCAAAGACACCAGTCTGGAAAATAAGAGAACAGTTTGAGCTGTAAATCGTGTAAAGCTACCAGTGGCACAATAGAAAGCCTGAAAATGAGCATAACACTTCTATTTCAAATTTTAAGTATTTTCTCAACCTTATTCCAGCTTTTGAATAACATCTGCTGTAAGACAATCTGCAGTGATCTCTTATTCTTAACCCAGCTCATGTAAATCACAGGAAGAAATCTCCTGACCTGCCTCTCCTGGAGTTTGTGGTTCAGTTTCTGAAATGAAGGTTAACAGGATCCTGAGTTGTTTCATCCATCAACTGAAATATGATGTTTGAGTTTTGAGACATCAGCACAGCATGATGTACCAGCAGCAGTTTTCCTCCAAACATACGTTCACTTCCAGACTCCTTCCTCTGAAACCCAGTTTATGGATTTGTCATTATAGATTTCATGTGACACTATAGAAAACTGTTTTCATTTTCTCTTGGCCACAAATTGTTTGGCTGCTTAACTGAAAACTGACATCAGGATGCTTTTCATCTTCATACGCAGTAAATAAGATCTACGTACAAAAGCTTGCATCCTCAAAATATGTTCCCCATCATCAATTTACACTTTGCATATGTCGGGTTGTGGTTCTGTCAGTGCGTTCCCTTAAAGGATGAAATAAAAAGAACACCCATCAGAGGATGTTTACAGTGTTTACGAGTCAAAACAGTGTCAAAACAAGTCTGGCCTGAATCTACCCCGCAGAGATAAAACCCCCTGGAGTTGTTTGTGCTCAGAGAGAGCATTCAGAAGGAAGATGATTTAATGTGGTGACAGCTTTTTACAATCCTCTGGAGACCACATTCAGACAACTATCAAACACAAATATACACCAGCTTTCAATGCAGGGGCAGTTTATATGTCCTGTTTCAGCTAAATACATTTTTATTAGAGGTTTCTCATAAAATCTGAGCATGTAGCAACAAATGTCAGTCCAGCTTTTCCATTCAATCTCAGGGACCAGGTTTCAGTCCTCTGCAGTGTCTTGTTGTAAATTGAGTGGAATAGTTTGCTGTATTTTGTGGTGAAAACATCCATTTGTTTTTGCACTATTCTCAGCTAACTGAAGAGCAGGAAAGAGGGGTTGATATCCAAGTTTCCATGTCAGTTTTCTGGCTGGTTTCTCATCAAATGGGCTGAGCTAGTGAAGTTTTGTGTAGCTGATGAACTTATTATTGACCACTATCTCATGCAACTCTAAACACCAAACTATCCCTTTAAGAAATGGCTCTTTTAAAGGTGATGAATGTATACAAACACAGCACAGTATTTCTGACTTTGAAGCATGTTAGCCGCTATGTCTGTCTTGCCATTAACAGTGAAATATTGCACAATTTCCCCAAACTGATGCTGAACTGTACCATAAAAGCGTTTATATGGTTGAGTTCTGCGTTTTTCCCAGAGTCCCATACTGCGCAGATATTCAAAAGGAAACCAAATGGACTTCTTTGCATCCAGGAAATCATTGTTGATGTTTGTTTTATGTCGTAAATCATAAATATTTCAGTATTTCTGCCACCCTCTTTCAAATAAATCTTACAGCATCACCCAGTAAATCAGTCACTTTTATGGGGTTTCCCTAAAATGGAATGATCACTTCTGCAGGGACCAGCCTCGGGTTTACAAGGACCCAGATTCTTGGGGTTTGGTTTTTGGTTTGGATGTGAAATATTTGAGGCCCTCAGTATTTTTGCCCTTTGAGGCTGATGGATATAAATGGCTGCAAAAAAAAAAAGACAATGCAAGTGTTAAGATGCAAAGTCAAGGCAAGCTGCTGTTATCTAAAGGGGATTTTAAGGGGACATTTAACTGAGGTGTTCAGATTACTCATGTTTTACACTAATCTGCGCTGGTATAACATTATATATCAACATTGTGTCAGTTGGGGTTTTATCTTTATGGGTTTTGGCGTCATTCCTTCAGTATTGAAGTAATGATAATAATGATAATGCAACAAAATGCATGTAACTGGCAGTATTGCCTTGCTAAAGAGCATGTGAATGTGTCCAAACTGTATAACACACTGAATACCAACAGGTGGAGCAGGCTCATGAATTATAACTCTGTGGATATTTTTCAGTCGTATGGAGGGAGGCTCAAACTGCTAAATGTGCTAAACGACTTGAAGTGTCTGGTTTTCTGCATACTTGTTCTTATTAAGAACAATAAGCAAGTTATTAAGCTCAGGGCGTAAGTCAGTCACTCAATTACTGCAGAGGCCGATGTTAACCAGAAGCTAGCACTGCTTTTTTCTGCATTTGCTGTCCAATCTTCCAGAGTAGCTGTTAGAGCTGTTGAATTCGCATGAAGGTGACGACATAAGTCAGCCAAAGCACCGAATTGAATGCATCATTAGGACCTCAAACAAAACTATAAAACAAGCTCACAAGTTAAAATTGACCCTTTCCAACTTGCAAATCCAAATCATAAACTGAGTAATAACTTGACGTAGAGTCATTGTCGTCACCCGTATGTCTGTGAATCAGAGTGCTGACTTAACCTACCACAGGCGACCTTGTAGCCACTTCACAAACATCTTCAGCATGCCTGCCTATCAGTCAAGTCTCTGATTCGCTGATCTTGACACCTTAACAACTTCAAATCAAGCACATCACAAAAAAGTTCAGAAAGGAAGCCCGACCGATGCTGTTTTCGTGAATGCTTGGTTTCCGGTGCGTCTGCACTCACCCTCATGTGGACACTTTGGGAACTGCAGTTTTTAGCACTTCCACATCGGTTTTGTTTCTGGAGGTGGCTGTTTGGTCTTTGTGTGGGCTGTACTCGGGTCGGATTTAGGTCTGGATCCTGGACATTGAACTGTAACACTTGACTAAACATAAGAAGAAAACATGTAGGAACATAACAATGAGTTCTCTCATTTGAACACCCTGCAGCACATCTATTTATGTTATTTATGTTAGGAGTTATACTATGCAATACTTTATAATTAGGTTTTCTTTGCTTCTCCTATAACTCTTTTTTTTACATCTCTTGCTGTCTTTCCTTTGAAGGAGGTGGAGTGGAGCAATGTTACAATAAACATTCCAGGGGGTGTCACCCACCCGGAGCCTAATTAGAGACCCAGGAGGCTCAGCAAGATGGATGACGGCTGTGTGTGTCAGCGGAGAGCGGCGGAGGAGGAGGTAGAGGAGGGGCTGTGGTGCTACAGTGGCTGCTGGTTACGTGCAGGTGGCTGGATGTAAAGCGCTGGCTTTTATCTTAGCTTTGAACACAGGTAAGCTCAGGGGCCTGTGCAGGTGTGTGTTAGGGGGGTGGGAGAAGAGAGGAGACGGTGGTTTGGAAGGGTTGTTGGTGTAACAGAGAGAGCCAGAGGTGCTCATTTGTCATGAGGGATCCCACTTCAGGGGAGCTTTTACGGGGTCAGAGGGTGACACCGTTGTGCGCTGTTGTGTTGTGTTTGTGACCACTAATGATGAGGATCATGTAGACACTGATGTGGCCGGGCAGGGGGGGTCAGGGGATCAGCCGGCTCGCACAGACCTCAGACAGCATCCAGATGCGTGGGGTTGAGTAATCACATTGACTCACTGTGTCTCCTCAAGGAAGAGACCGAAGAAGTTGTGCGTCAATGTGTGTGCCAGTGTGCTTTGTTTTTAATTAACATAACGAACCGAGTGATGGCAGGGATAATTTTGGCCGTGTGGACAGCAATCCCGGCTGCAAACGGTGACTCAGCGCTGATGTCAAAGAGGGAGACTAAATCATCATCCTTCCTCTTGTCACATTGGTGCCAGAATCAGAAAAATCAACCCCAGAGAAATGGCTTTTTAAAGATCCAGACAAAAGATATACTCCCTCAATTTTCATAATTAAACCCGAAAGAAAAGCAGTCACCAGCCAAAGCTCACTTCTGTCCCCATTTAGATATTGAACCTTATTATTATTTCTTCAGCAAAGCTGCCTGAGCTTTTTAATGCCTATTCCACTTAAAGCTCCTGTAAGGAAACTTTTCTTTCTGTTGATTTTGGCGCCCTCTGTGGACAAATATGTGAAACAGTACATCCTGATAAAACAACATCTAATCTCACTGACTTTTCACCATCAAATGTTACAATTATTGTAAATATTTAATGTAAAATTGTCAAAAAAGCTGTTTTTCCTAAAGCTTTGCCTGACACCTACACCCTCACACCATGTTTAGGTGTTAAGACTAGTGTACAAAAATGATCAGGACATCAAGTAAAGTCATCACAGTGAATTCCAGTCCAAATCATAAATGTTAAAAACTCCTCACTGGAGCTTTAAAACTCAAACTCCCCCTTTTCTGTTCAGCAGTCTGGAAACCTGACCTGACCATGAGAGAAAGTTGCTTTGTTGTTTTTCGTTGAGATGTTTCTCAAGTTTCCCTTAAAAACTCACTCTGATGAAAATCCTGTTATTCTTGTTGGCTACATTTCCATATGCATTTTTCTGATGCTAGAGGACATATCATGAGAAAATTGCTTTTCTGAGTATTTCTGCATTCAAATTACTGTGAATCTCTGACGGGCCCAAACGGCAGGCTCAGACATAGTGGGATTTCCTATGTCACAATTGCAAGCTCCGCCCCCCAGAGCGCCACTATGCAGGCCAGACATGGAGAAATAGTGAAGACAATCTCGGAACAAGCGTATGCATTAGCAGATGCTCGTAAGAAAGCTAATATTATCTCAGCTTTCATCGTGTCCCTAAAGACGTTAGTGTCCAGAGCTGGATAGCTCCTGTTACCTGCCTCTTCTACTACACGGGCAGGCGTAGGCTGACACATGATTAGGCTGACGTGATTCTGACTAAAAACTTCATAATCACAATTTAAAGACCACTGAGAACACTGTCAGTAGTAAATAAAAAATGATCGGAGTGGGAATTTAAACAAAATGTTGTAGCTGTCTAAGATAGTTGCCACCTACCCAAGATTTCAGCTCCAAATGCAGTTTTTCCTATCGGTCTTGTGCTGGTTTCTCTGGAAAATTTTACATATGACTGTCCTCTCCACAATCCGCCATGATAAGCAACATTTTCAACCATGATTACCTCCTGATGTGCAGTGTGGTGTGCTAACAGGCCTGGCCACAACATCGGCTATGGCATGATTTAAAATTTGACATTTTTTGCCGTTATTATTGTCTGTGTCAAAACATCATTTTATTCTAGTTGGCTGACACGTACAAAGCCAGTTTAGAGAGTGATGATAAACTCAATCGCTCTCAATCTGATTTATCAGATTAAGAGCACAATAGAGATAGTGTCATTGTGCCTGAACAGAGCCTGAACCTCCTACCCCAGTATACTGGACTCAAAGAAAGAAAATCAGCAGATCAAATGATCACATCTGAGGAATAAATGATGCAATTCAAGCATTGTATTGATTTAAGTTGTTGCAGTTGTAACTTCTCAGAATAAGATCTGCAAATCCTCCTGAATAACCTGGAAGCTGCCTCTGGAAAAACACGTTCTGTCGAGTTTTTAAATGTCATTTTTAATGCTGTAAGCACCTCCAAATCATTCCCATTCACCTCTTTTGTTCTAAAGTGAAAGCCTAAATGTCAAAGACTCCAAAGTTGAAATAATGAAAACTCTGTTGTTGAAACTAAATGGCAAAGATAATCAAAAATCATGTCCCACACCGACTAAAGTGACCCCCGAGCCTGAGGAACAAAGCAAGCAAAGATTATCCTGCAGAACAAAGAGCGAAGACAGAGAAATAGTTTAGACCACAAAGGAGAGTAATGTGGCATTAAGATTCAGGGCCAGGCATTCGTGTTTACCCAAGAGGAAACAAGGACATGACACAGTCTTGGCTCCTGAATTTGTGAATTCAAAGCATCTGGGCCAACCTCTAATTCAGCTCCGCATAACTTCCCATTGGCAGGCAGGTCAGGGATGCCGGAGTACTCTCTAATACATCTCAGTGGATTATTCTCGCTTCGACCTCCAGCCTCCGTCTCGCATAACTCAGCGGGCAGGACGCACCGGCTGTGTGTCTCACTGTGGACACCCAGGCTCGAAATGTATGAGCGCCGAGCCAAGAGGAACATGGAAAGCTGGTTATCTGATGTTCAAAACGGGCTGGGAAACATCTGAACTGACTAAGAGGCAAAGAATAAAGTGTGAATGACTGATGCTGAAAGAGAAAAAAAAGACAACAGATTTACAGTAACTCCAGCAGACCACAAGGAATGTGACCGGGCAGCGTGTACAGACAGGCCCAACATGTGATCACACACACACACACACACACACACACACACACACACACACACACACACACACACACACACACACACACACACACACACACACACACACACACACACAGCATAAGAGACACAAAGAAGACAAAGGGAGCCTTGCTGTAACTGCACAGCATCGCAGACTGATAGCAGGGAGCATAGGAGGTAATAACACGACTCATGTTTGGCGTCATATTCATAGAGACACAGCGGGGTGATACTCAGTCTGAGGACACAGAGACTGCCTTGAGAATAAACAGATAATCCCAAAGTCCCTGGTGGCAATAATTTAATGAGTCAGTTTTTTCTGTCTACTTGTATTCCATGAAAAAAACAGCTATTTATTTCCTTTATTTACAGTATCAGTAAATTGTATTCTGCTGAACGTGAACAATAATAGAAACAACAATAATGTTATATGAGAATTAGTATACAAGCCATCGAAAGATTGATATTCTGCATTTATTTAATCAGGTGAGCCTCGCTGAGATTTAAAAGAGTGTCCTGGCCAAGACAGCTGCAGCAGGTTCCAACAAAGTTACAGAGATAAAAACAGAGTTTAAAATTTGGTAACATGGTCGGAGACATAAAACAGAAATCATCATTCAAAGCATCTGCAGCCTGCAGCATCTTCCTCCAAAACCTTCTAACAGAACATTCGGAAACAGACCAGCTTTATCAAATCCAAATGTTCCTGCAGTAAATTCAAAGCTGTAGGAGCAACGTACCTAAGACTCTTTTTCACCCATTTCTAGATACATTGAGGGGACAGACAGTGGAAGTAGGTCCTGTGTCTGGGTCACAGAGCGAAGACTATAGCTTCCAACATTTTTCAAATGGATTACAGCATCAAAATAATCAGGAACGAGTAAAGAATCGCCTCACAATCGAGGACATGCGAGTGATTTAGTCCATGAGTAGTCAATGCAGGCCAGCTGACTCGATCATACAGAGAACAGCAGTGAGTAAGTGACTTTAACTCTGTGATGAAACTCAGAGCTCCATGGTAAACTGTATCCAGAGAGTGAGGGCTTTGAGTTGATGCATGCATATACAAAACATCATCATAGTCAGTCAGGGGAATAAATGAAGCCACAACAAATGTTTTCTTTGCAGCAAAAGAAAAAAAAAGGACTTGTTTCTCAAATCGAAGCCCAGCTGCAGCTTCAGCTTCTTTACAAGAGTCTGCATATGAAGTGTAAAAGACAAATAGTCATCAATCAGGAATCCCAGGTACTTGTAAGAACATACAGACTCGATACAGACTCAATCACATGACTTTGAGACATAGTAATAGATGGCAGGTTCAGTGGCTTTGACTTTGTGAAAATTGTGAGTTTATTTTTTTGTCAGGATTTTAGATCAATTTCAACCCATGAAAAGTCGACCACGGATGCAGAAGGAAGTTGTCCTGACTTGACTTTTGCTAGAGCTTCATCCATTTTCTATTGCTTATCCCGTTGGGGGGAGCATATCTCAGCATGGGACGAAGGCAGGGGACACCCTGGACAAGTCGCCAGTTCATCGCAGGGCTAAAAGTGACCAATTAACCTAACCCCACTTCTGCATGTTTTTGGGACATGGGAGGAAACCGGAGTACCTAAAGAAAACCCACACAGACACAGGGAGAACATGCAAACTCACACAGAAACTCCCTGACCCAGATTTGAACCCAGGACCTTCTTGTTGTGAGGCAACAGTGCTAACCACTATACCACTGTGCCACCTGCAGAGCTTCATGTAATCAAAAGTTTACCAAGACATGCGACAAATTATAACCAGAAAAGGGTGTAAATGCTGCAAAATAAGAGATATAAATGAGGCAATACTACAAAAATGAGAATTAGTGCAAAAAAATAATGGAGACGAAGAAGCTGAAGATGGGGATGAAGAAAAGAGAAGTAGAAAAGGAATTATCTTAAAAGCGCACTCAAGTTCAAACCGGTGTGAATTAATGTGGTAATTTTCTCCACTTTCCAGATATTTGGTGCTCATGATGGCAGGTTTGAGGCTGAAAAGCAGCAGCAGAGCAGCTTCTGTTAAATGGGAAGTCTCAGTCTGAGCTGTTGTAAACTTTCAGAATAGCTCAATTTTATGACATTTCTTTCTCTCCTATATTTTCTGTCTTTCACTGGAATAAAAGTACATATTTTCTCCTCAAGGCCACACAGTTACATTTCTGCAAAGGGCACACGTCATGCTAGATTACTTTCCCTGTGCCCCTCATCTCAACCTCCTCTGGTTTGGCAAAATAAATGTTGGGCAGTTTTTTTTTTCTCTCCAGGAGTGGTGAGATCATGCTGGATTTTCTATTTTTAGGGCTAAGACTGACTCCGGCTCGGACACTCCTTCACCGTGCTCACAGGGAGACACAAGAGGGTGCTGTTTTACATGATCCGATGGAGGTGAGGGTGTGAAAAGGCAAAGATTTGAGAGGGACAGGGTCAGTGCACCTGCTCCTAAGTGGTGAGTCAGGTAGGAAAAGAGCCATGTGGGGTAAAGAAATTGAAGGAGGAGATTTATTTCTCTGTTTTCACCTGTTGAAGTCCCTCTGACAAATTGTTTGATTCTTCTGTAACGTAAAGGTTCAATGTAAGGTAGTTGGATAATTCTGATGATGAGAAACTGCAGGATGGAGACAGAAAACTTTCCCTAGCAGCACTTTTACTCTTCAGCCATCTTGTCATCACCACAGAATAACCCAAATACTTAATATCCTGGACAACCCTGATCACATGTCACAGCACTTACCAATCAGAGAATTGTAAAAGAACCTCAGAAACACAGTCTGCATAATCTGCTGACCCTAACAAACAGCTGCAGAGAGAAGCATTTAAACTTGAAAATATGTAAATATGAACCTGTCAACACTTTGTGAATAGTTCTCTGTATGAATTCTATAAACACATTTTTTTAGCTTAACTTAGAGACAGTTAACTGTAATAGTAAACAGAAATATATGAATTGATTTAACTGTTAAAGCTTACACTTCCATCACCGGCTGAAACAGGAGAGTATCATACCATATCATTTTCTCTACGTTTCATACAGCCCTCCAGTGTGGTGTTGCATGTCATAGACCAGGGGTTTCCAAATGCAGTGGACCCCTAATTGCATAAAAACCAAGAAACTGCATCCACAACCTTCCAGAATGAAGTTTTTTTTTAATGTATCTTCAATTCTGTAGTGTTTGCAATGATCTCTTATACTTTTTGTGACTTTTGATGACCCTTTGAAGCACATCTACTCCTCTGCATGGTCCTCCAGCTGTAACAGTCCCTGCATAAAGAGGCTTACAGGTTGGTTTTATTCTCTGGTGCTGCTGTTCCATCATATTCCTGTAATTATAACTCTTTATCCAGCTACAACTGTGGGAAAACACGCCATATCCAACCTTTAAAGAGGGTAAATCACTCTACGTTTTTGCTAACCTGCTGTTCATTGCACCACTAAGTCCACCCCAACCCCAGCACCACCACCCTCCCTCTCCTCCTCCTCTTCCTCCTCCTCTTTTCTCTCTGCAGGTTGAATCTGTTGCCCCTATTTCCTGTCACATGGGCTGGAAATCGGATCCCTGCTTTCTACTATCTGTTCCCGTCGCTGTTGGTGTCAGTGTGGTAGTGGCTGTGGGACCTTCCTTGAAGTTCAGGGACTTTTAACGCCGGCCAAAGAGCGACTCCTGCACAGACCCGGACAGGCAGGCAGGCAGGCAGGCAGTCACTCAGTGAGCCAGCAGCCCGCCGGTCTGCGCATCTGTCCGCGAGGCTGCACTTCACCTGAGAGCCAGTCCAGACTCTTTAAGCACACCATGGACTCCTGGACAGTCTCCTCTGCACTTCTTCTCGCTGGGGTTATTTCTTCTGCGGCTTTTAGTCATTTCGACACCGGTAAGAGAAACTTTTCTGCTCGCCTTTCTTCTTTGGATCTATCCCGAGAAATCCGCGTCGTGGGAAGCGTCTCCAAAGTTGCTCTCCGGTGCACCAGACACGCAGTTATCCCTCCTGAAATTGCGCAAAAACACAGGAGAGACACTTGATTTGGCTGTTTTAGCGATACTTTACTACCTGGCATCGATCATGTCACAGATTGCAGCCGCTGTAACTTCATTCATAGTTCGTCGCTTTGGTCCGAGTCCCACTCCGGCTCTGTTTCTCAAACATCATGACGTCTTTCTTTGGGATGTTCCCAGAAGAGAGCAACCGCAAAAACAGACTTTGACACTGTTTATTTGTTCCGTTGTGACTTATAAGAATAGATAATGTGCTGTGAGTGGAGTATGAAGTGTGGCTTTAGTGTAACATCCACACCTACAGGTCAAACACTCGCCGTACAAACCGTATCCAATAGTGCACCCAGACTTGCAGGACCGATTTGTAGTGGATATAACTCTAAAAAGAAATGCTCAGAAATCACATGGCAGTGCTTTCACAGTGATCTGAAAGCGTCGCTCCGGTTTAATAAGAAAACAAGGAGCTTTGTAACCCAAACCTGCACGCAGCTTTACGCACTCGTCTCTCCTCTGCGCGTCTGGTCCTGGCGTGTTTACCTGTTCTGCATCGGCTGCTTTACATTCACGTCGTCATGATTGATCACCTTTGAACAGTCATGGCTGAACAGCTCTTATTTTTCTCTATCTTGATTGAGATGTGACTTTTGGCTGCTGTGCATTTCTGGTTGTCGTATGTGCAAGCGAACCAGAAATAATATTAAAAAAAAAGATCAGCTCCCCCCGAAATGAACCCAAACCCCTCAGATCAAATCAGTCATCTGATATCATCCGTTTAATTTGCCATCGAGTTCAGACTAATGCGCAGAGTTACGCTTTTCTCTATCTGCTGAACTTCAAAGTTACACGCGTTCAAAGCTGCGTTCAAAGGCACGATTTGGTTTGAATGTGAATATCTAATAATGATGACCACACTAACCAGGCTTCTCCTCGCTGTAATTTGCCCAGCGTTTCATGTCGGAGCAGCAAATCCCCATGCTTTCCTTTTTAATTTTTTTGTCTCTTAATTATACCCTCCGATTTCAAATTAGAGGGTCCAACATCTGGGCTAGTACGTAAGTGCTCCCATGTGTACCTATGTATTAACAAAGTATTTAAAGCAATGGTATTCCCCCTCATAACACTGGGGAGAAGAAAGGCCAAGTTTATGTTTAGTTGAAGTCAGCTGTGCCATATTTACTGTACAGTAAAACAATAATTTCATTTTCAAGAAGGCAGTCTCTGGCTGTGATGGCACAGTAGGACTGTTGGATGCCCTCTTTGCGCTGTTTGCTTCTTGATTGGACTGGGCACACCAAACTTTAGTCTAAAGATAACCTACATCCAAAAGTTAAAAATCAGCAGTAAAACCGTCTGAGTTTGCAGTAAAATCTCTGCAGTTAGTCCAGAGTTTCTCAGGGCTTATGGTTCATTTTCCTTGCAGCTTTGGGTCATTTATTTAACAGCTTATATTTGATGAATATGAGCATTTGGCACAGGCATTTGAAGTTTAGGGGAGCTAATTTATTCTTTTTTTTTGTGAGGAAATGATGTTATGTTCATAGACATCATAACAAATGCCTTAATTGGAGCTCCTTGGTGTTTGATTCTCCTCAATTTAGTCAAGTCTAGGAGCCGTTGTACACCTCTGTTTTTGACTCTTCACATCTTTTCTTCTATCAATCAATCAATCAAATCAAATTTTATTTATATCGCACCAATTCACAACAGGCGTCATCCCAATATGCTTTACAAAGAAAAAGAGCAGGTCCAGGCCATACTCATTTTCTTTCATAATGTACTCTAAAGACAGCAATGACCAACATTTCCTACCCTCTACTCCCTGTTTAATCGATTGCCACCCTCTCTCTCAATGTGTTTTCACATCCTAGTTTACTCTACTACGAGCAGAGTCGATGAGGCTAACTTTAGGTGACACTGCGCTCCTCTGCATTGATGAAAAAGCAGGTGCCAGAGGCAAAAGGGGCCCCCCGAAGCCAAACGAGCCGGCCCCCTCAGGTTCAAAGAAACAAGAACAGTAAAAAAAAAGACTCCTGGGTCATATTGAGTGACAGTAATTGCCTCCTATGGGTTACTTTCTGCTAAATTTCCCCATAAATTCGGCATCTTACCGGCACATATATTTTCTGGACAGGGAAAAATGTCCATCAGGAAAACTCGGGGTCTGTGTGGGAGAACACAAGTGGGTGAGATCTCGCCATACAGGACTCTGACTTCTCTGACAACAGTTGGATTCTCTGTAAACTGCCAGAGCCAGGTCATGCTGCAGCTGATTGATGTGAAAGCCAGCCGTTGTTGCTTTTGTGGCAGAGTGCTTTAAACACTCAAACAGGAGTGTTTTTATTGTCCATGGGTTTCATTGGTAGACTGCAGCTTTTCATCCTGCAGAGGTGTGTCAACAGAAAAACTGTTTTCTTTTTCTACTGAGCGGTAGTCATGCGCTTCGCAGTGTACTAACACACCTATACTCACCTTGCAGCTATAACACTAATGCTGGTGCAAAATGTTTTACTACAAGAGCATAATTCTTGTTGCAAGAGGCTGTATTTAACTTTGTGTTACACTTCATCTGCTGTGGAATATACATTATCCATTGTGCAGGATACAATACACATCATCTGCTATGTTATTTTGTTTACTGTAAAATATGACAACCTAATGTACAATAGTAAACATTATTGACCACATTATGTACAATGCTGAATACAATGTAACTGGATATACTGCATATTATCTACAGTCTATTCATTTTCATCTCTGTAGTAAACATAATTTACTGCCATATAACATGCCTTAGATGTAACACACAGTGCAGATTACCAGATCTGTCATGGAGCATTTCTTATGGTGTAACATGCATTACCTACAATGAAATATGAATTACACTGAACTACATAGATCTGAAAAAATACAATACTTCCTGGGTAATGCACTGTGCAATATACATTTTCTACTGTGCACAGTGTACATTATCTTCTGTGCAATATGCATTGTAAAATACTGTACATACATTATGCAGTATAAACTAATACAATCCTTACTGAATGATCTACATTTTCTACTTTGCAATATGCATTTTCTACCACGCCTTATACATTATCTACTGTGCAATATGCTTTTTTAAATACAGACATTATCCACTTTGAATAATACATTAGTCACTGAGCAAAATACATTAACCTCTGTACAGATTACATTATTTACAAAGCTATACACATTGTATACTTTACTGTTTCATGTGCATTTCTCCCAGTATAACATACATTGTCAAATGTGCATTATAAATTAACTTTTGTCCAATTTGCAGTATGAACTTGCAGTACCTTATCTATTATTAAAAAATACATTATCTGCTTTTGGGTTTACATTACCTGCAATGTTATTGACATTATATACCATGCAATATGTTATATCTACAATTAAATATATATTCTTTACCATGCAATATACATTATTCACCTCTCAATATGCACTTTTATTTTGTCCATTATCAACTGTACAGCATACATAATTTACTGAACATTATACATTGCATACTCTGCAATATACATTATTATTTCATTGCATATTCTTACAGTACAACATACACTATCCAATGAGCAGTTTACATTTTTTAGTGCATTACACTTTATCTAATGCTTATTATTGACTATTTACTGTCCAGTACACATTTTTAAATTGATGCAGATGTTCTGAGTGACGTAGGTTATCTCAAGTTGTGCTTTTAAGGTGAAAGTTTCTTTGATGATAAAAGCTTTTATTCTAACTCTATCACTCTTTGATTGAGAAGAGGTGAAAATGAAACACAGGGATTTAGACTGAGCTGCTAAGTGCTTTTACACAAGCTGGAGTAGAGGATGTGCTCTTTTTCTCACACAGCACTCCTCACACTCTTGGTGTAGAGTGTTAGTTAACCAAAAAGCTCTTATCATCAGCGTGTAGGATGTTTCTTCTACCTGAACTCGGACGCTTTATAAAGAAACTCAAACATACTCCCACGGTCTGTTTTGTCTGACTGCGGCCCGCTGTTGCTCTCTTGGCAGCCACTCAGGCCCTTCACCAAAACACACACACACAAAGTAGAAGCTGAATCCTGTCAGAGCTGTCAAGATGAGGCGTAATTGAGTTGCTCTGTAAGCCTGTAATGATGCAGCTGATGGTGTCGTGAACAAGCTTGAGCTGGTTAATCAGTAGGGGAATTATTTGGTTCCTGATTTTGTCTGGGATCTGTGACAGTGAGGGTGACAGCGGTGGGAGAGGAGCGGCGAGAGCCCCACATGTGTGTCTCTTTTTTGTGTAAATGATGCATGGTTTTATTTTAATGAAAGTTGAGGCAGTCTTTTCATCAAGCTGCCAGTGAAACTGTTGCACCTTCAAAGTGATCCTCTTTAAACGTAGTGGCAGGGTGAGTAAGATGTGAGCATGCCAGCACATGCAGGACTAATCTACGGTCTATCTCAGGGGTTTCCCTGCCGGGATGATTAAAGGAGAGGGCTGAAATATTGGGAAATGGGCTTATTTGCTTTCCTACAGAGATTTAGATGAGAGGATCAATATCTTTCTAACATCTGTCAGTTCAATATAAGGCTAAAACTAGCAGCTGGTTGGATTAGTTTAGCACACAGTACACACAAGCAGGATGAAACAGCTGGACTTGCTCTTTAAAAAGCAACAAAAACTGCCTGAATGCACCTCGCACCGTCAGGTTTCCACAGCAAAACAGAGCGGACAAAGTAGCCACATATGTGCTTTAGTATTTATTTGTATTTAGAAGTGGCGGCATGAAATGCTCTGGCTGGAAGACAAAGAAGAGGAAATAGAGAGCGGTTGTTGTGCATAAATGAGTTTGTATTGATGGACATTTAACAAATAGAGGATTACTTTAACTTGTTGTCCTCAGAGGCCACCATAGCTTCAGGAGTTGTAGGGGTGAGCAAGGGAGCATATCGGTAGAATCATGCCATTGAATATCATTAAAAATTGCCATCTCTTAATGTTGTACCTCTAATCAAAAAATCAAGATGTAATTGAATAAGATCTGGCTTTGTTTTCAGTTGCATTTTGTCACTTTATGGCAGATCAAGACCCAGAGAGACCGGTATGAAAGATGGGACATTTTTGCATCTAATTCAGTAAATTAGCATATGACAGAAAAATATATACAGTAGATCTTTATTCAACATACACAATTAAATCTTCACTACTTTATGGGGTGACTTCCCTCTAAACTTGAAACAATCATTCAAACAAAAGTGCTTTAAAGCTCCCATTAGTAACTTTTAGACAAAGCAGTCTTTGCTTATCTTGTTTTTTTTTTATATATACATTAGCATCTGCTGTCTTCTGACAGTCAAATGTGCCATCTAGTGTTGAAATAGTAAAAAACTGTTTCTGTAGCTGTTCAGCTGACACCTACCCCCGCTGATTTGTTTGAGACATTAAAAATGAGGGTATAAGAATGGTCAATCTCGTCATGTTTCTTGTCATTGATGGTCACGTTTGCTTTCAGACATCACAGAAAGACATCAATATGCATTTACGTCTATTTCCTAAACTTAAAAAAACTCCTCACAGGAGCTTTAAAGTAGGAACGTCTCTCTCCAGGACCCCCCAACGTTGACATGAGTAGCTTGAGACAAGAAATCATAAATGGGCACGACTTAGACCTTTTAAGACAAGACAGAATTTGTTGAGCCAGAGGGAAATATCCTCATGTCTTGTGCTGCACAAAGTTGAAAAGACTGGCATTAGAAAGAATTCACATATTTACACAAAGCCGAGACTCACCAGAGGGAAAGTTTGGCACCAATTGATTTATCTGATCCCGCTCCCTGTGATCAGAATAACACTGAGATCTTAAATGAAAGCAACATGAAACAAGCGCCTACCTCTGCTTCCTTTAAAGGAAAAACTGTTATGTTCGACTGTGTCAAGCTGAGGCTTGAAGATGGGCAGGCTGTGACATTTGGGTGATGTGGAATGCACTCTCATTACAATCAGAGCGCTGGCAGAATCGATGCTCGCTAAAGAAAACATCAGGTTAATATCAGGCTGTGCTTGACCAACTGAATCACAAACTAGACAAGCATGACAAGACCTGTAAGGCTACACGGCGAGGGTTTGCATCGTGTGATGTCTGTGCGGTGAAGTGTCTTATCAAGCTAACTCTCCACAGGTGTATAAGCATTAGTATTTCCAGACCAAACTGGAGGTTTTAAGTTCTTTCCTTTCTTTCTTTCAACACAAGCTGTCGTGTTTCTGCCCTGAAGCACCGCAGGCACAGAGGAGTGTGATGTGGGGATGAATGACAGCATGTGTTGCGATTTCCCTTTGTAGCCTAACATGCGTAGACGCTGCTGCACAAACTGGCAACCCTCTGTTTCATCTGGCAACCCGCTCTCCTCCCTGCTCCCTGTTTGATCCCCGTCCAGCAGGGCATCATGTCGGCCTGGACTCTTTCAGATTCACTGCGTTTGGCCGCAGACGGAACTGGGTGTAGCTGTGCGGTGCAGGAGGAGAGGCGAAGTGGCCTGAACGTGGTCTAAAACAGTGCACGACCTCCTGAGCAGTAGCTCACAGAGGTCTGGGTTGTTGTTTTTGGTGCTGCCAGCAGTCGTGCAGCTTCTGTGCTCACTGTGATTGATAGGAGATCATAGTGTGTTTGCAGATATTTGGCTTTATGTCAAGTGAGATAGCAGATGTGCTTTGCACGTGCACATGCTCTACCGTATAAAAAATAAGTGACTGACAGAAATGTCCAAGATCTCCACGAATGCAGGTCTAAGATTGCAGAGTGTTTTGCTCTCTGTGAGTCTGCTGAGGTTCATTTTTTTTAACCTTGAACAGCAGAAAAAAGCATTTACATGACAGGAAGACATTCAGAAGCCCATGGTTTGTAATAGTCATGTTGTTGCAGGTGTTGGATTTTCCCTTTTCCCATCTTTCATTTACAAATTCAATTCCAAAGAAAGTTGGGACGCTGTGTAAAGTGTTGACAGAACAGATTCTGGTGGTTTGAAAATCTTTCAAACCCTGAAAACAGTGCGGTGACAACATACCAAATATTGATACTAAAAAGAGTTACTGTTAAGAAACACGCAAAAAAAAGGACAGATATTTTTTAAGACACATTAGTGAAATGCTGAGCTGCATCACTTCTTCTTATAACAACACTGTCAACCTTTGTGAACCTAGGAGATCAGCTTCTGGAGTTTTGCCTTTCAAATGTGGTCTCATTCTTTCCTGATACAGGATTTCAGCTGCACAGTTTGGGGCGTCTTTGTTGTCTTTTCTGAGCACCAGGACTCTTCTACTACAGAGCAATGATGTTGTCACACATGCAGAATGAGGTATAGCTTTGAGGAAGGCATTGTCTATCATACTTGCAGGTTTTGCATCCTCATACCATCGCAGATCTCCGCTTTAGTGTGCTAATATCAAGACCAGGTTGTCCCTCTTTTCTTTTAAATGGAGGCGGGGCGTCCAGGATTTCCAAAAAGAATGGCTAATTTTGATTGTCTAGACAACAGGACAGCTTTGAAGTCACTGGCAGTTCTGGATCATGCTTGTACAGTCTGCATTTTAACCTTTAACTCACTTAATTTGTTTGCAAAATCTGGACTTTAGTACTTTAGTATGAAAAGTTTTAAATCACAGCTTCAGATCCTCACATTTATGAGCTGTGGAATATAATATTGAACATTATACCGTGTAAAAATCTTAAAATCAGTTTTCTGTCTGCGTTCTTGACAGTTAATCAGCTCATAATGTCAAAGCAACACGTGTGTTTTGGTGTGAGGCAGATGTGAGGCAGCTGGGGACTGCATAAATTTTCAGCGTTCCTGCGTCTCACATCCTCAATCTGATGCCCCTCCTCCACACACACACACACACACACACACACACACACACACACACACACACACACACACACACACACACACACACACACACACACACACACACACTGAGCCGTCCGCACCCAATCCACATTTCTCCCTCACACAGCCAATCATCAGATCTGTCTCGACTTAATCCCTCTCTCGACTTGTAAACGCAGTCCATACAGTGCAGTTTATGATGGGCCCCCATCAACCTTTGTAACCCCATAGACAGAGGGATCTTTGTGAGTGTGTGTGTGTGTGTTTGTGTGTGCGTGTCGCTCGATGAGACACTGAATCGTCTCACTGGGCAGATAATGACAGACCATCTTCAGCCAGAGAAACACGATCTTGTGTTGGTCGAGGTGACGGCGATGGAGCGCTGGTCTGAGGGGACATGGCGGGTTCTTGAAGACTTTAACATGCATGCTCTCTGTGTGACGGGAAACCCTCTGAGCTCAGTGTGGGGCGTGTCAGAGGGCATTATGGGAAGAGGGTGCATGGGGTCTGGGTCTCAGATGTGGGCTGTGTGGTTCCCCCTGCCTTTTCCGGTTCAGAGATGGAGATGGAAACCTCTCCTCCCTGATGAGCTTCTGTGCTGCAGGCGCAAGTTTAGACAAACCGCTGGGGTGGAACAGTGTACTGTACTCTGTGTGTGTGAGTGTGTGTGTGAGTGTGAGTGTGTGTACGCCCACATCTATAGCGGTGTTCATGATGTGGAAACCAAAGGGAGCTTTAAAGTCTTTGACGTACTCTTTCCAAGGTTTAGGTTCATGATGTATTCGGTGGTAGGGCTGAAGATTTCCAGGATTCCCTTTTACCCAGTCATGAAAAAACGCTTGTATTTACTGGGTTATTGTAACACTAATATGCAGCAGATATGGCTGACTCCTTCCTTTATTCCTCCATGTTTAATCTCACTATTGTTGTATCTGATGTCTGATATCAGACGGCAGAGCTGCTACTGCATTGATGGCCAGTTGATAAGCTTTGTCTATACGACAATATAAGTAAAGAGATTAGGGGTATATTTTTGTCCACTGGGGGCACCAAAGTTTACACAAACAGAAAGTTCCTCACAGGAGCTTTAATGGGAAAAATTACATTTAATATACAATGAAAATGAAGATAAGTAAATAAACCCATCGTAAAGAAAATATTTGGCCACATCTGCTTCCTGTTTTAGTGTCTTTAAGCTGATTGTTTGAATTACTGTTATTAGTGGAAAAATAAACTGCTAAAGAGCAAAATGTGGTCTTATGAAGAAGGTGGAGACCAAAGCAGCACTGAAGAGGTGGAAATAAGGGGTCAGTATTTGACAGGTAAACATGAGAACCGCTCCAGTTAAAGGGGAAGCCTTTTGCTAATCAGATTACCACACGATATTTACATATATGTGTGCAAAAATCTTCTGAAGTTGTCCTGATTTAGTGTTGTTAAGTAGTTCAAAATTTAATTTTGCTTCACAGGGTTAACATTTTAGTAATTTTATGGTTTTTGGCTTAAAAAAAAGACTTTTTTTCAGGGTGGCCTCTGGAGAAAATGATAATAATGAGAATATCTGAGTGTAATTTAACCCATATAAGATGCGTGTCCATGTATGTTGCATGTAAATATTTTGCACTTTTCCAGATTTCACAGCTAAAAGGTGTAGACCCAGAAGTCAATGATTCATTTTTTATTTCTCCTGCTTATGTTTATGTTCAGTATTACTCCACTGCTACACTCTATTTGTATATATTAGCTAGCTGTAAAGGAATTTTTCACTCACCTTTCATCTGCTTAAAGGAAAAGATTGTGGTGCTCAAACTAAAAAGACAAAATGAACCTTTCATTTTGTTGCACTCTGTAAATCTTCCACCTGATGTCTTTTCATTGTGGTGTGTCAGAGAAAAACTAGTTGCCTGACTTGTTTACACCACAGGAAGGAGTAATCTTGAGTTCTGTGGCTGTTGCTCTCATGTTCCTCGTATCTGAGATGATGTGAGTCCCTCGTCTTTCTCACAAGGGCGTGTAAAAGTGTGGGCATCCATCACAGGACAGAACAATCTTCAGGGAACACATGGTTGATTTTATAGCCTATTTTCCCATCACTCTTTGGACTCATGGGTGCGTTAGAAAACAGGCTGATCCTTCTTTAACTTTCAGACAGCCTGTAAAACTTTACGCTTCTTCAAATGTCCTTTACCCATGTTTCTATGCAGGTGTAGTCATCATGTCCCGGTTGTTTTGACAGTAAACCCAGTCAGACTGTCGCCACTTTGTGCTGTGTCTACGCAGAGTCCTCCAGGTTAAGTTTATCAGAACAACAAACACAAAGAAAATCAACTGTGCGTATCAACTTCAAGTGGCTGTAGGTGACTGACAACACAGTGGGGTGTGGATTCAGCGACCTGAAAATGGGAGGTACTGATGTAGGAAAGTAAGCTGTTAGGTTGATTTATGAAAAAGGATGGGGGTCAAAGTCTGATTCTGAAACTTACTCATGTATATGCTGTTGAATCTTATGTTTTTTAGGACGAGAGGCTACATCTCCGGTCAAATCATGTCATAAAAATCAAATCTGTTTGAGTTTAAAGAAAACACAGAAATGTGGCAGAGATCACTATTTTTATTCATAGGCTGTTTTCTACGTGTTTGGATGCCTTACCTAGCCATAGCAGACTGGAGTTACCTTTTACAGACTATTAGTGCACCAGACAAGTGTCCTTTACTATTTCCACTACACCCAAATAAGAAACTTTTAACTCCATCTGAAAGTTTTTCTTCCTCTTCTTCTCTCTTTCTTTCTCTGCACCACAGGAACCACATAGCCATTCTTTTCGTTCATGAATCCGGCGTACGCTTTTGGCGCCGATGTGTAAATTTACACACAAGTTTTATGAATGAGACCCATTGTGCTCTACAGCCTTTTGGAACAGTTCACCATGTATGCCTCTTGATTGTATTAGCAAAATTGACATTTGATACATATTTTAAAAGCCTATATTACAGTAGAGAGTAAAGCTTTAAATGAAGTGTCTTCTTGGTACAGCACCCAAACTTATCGCCTCTTCCCATGGATCTGCTCAGCAGTATAAGAGCTAAACAAACAAAAACAGTGACTTACGTTCACTATTATTTTGAAAATGGTTAGTTTGATGCCTGTTGGTCACCTCAATTCAGGCATTTATGTGACAGAGAAATTATTCACAATCTGAGGAAAAAACATTAGTTGCAGTCTTGTTAATTCGCACATCAATTGAGTCGTCTAAAAAGGTACAGCTGTTAACGTAGAGCAAAAGTAAAAGACAAGAGCAAGGCTTCCTCTGTGAATCGTCAAACATTTGAAGGTAATTTTTCTTCAGAGCAGGGAAATTAAAAAGTAACCAATTATACAAACCTCCACCTAGACTTCCTGTGACAGAAATAGTAGCTTACAGAGGCCGCACAGCAGCGATAGCAGAAGAAGAAAGGGCTGCACTCATTTGGAAAACAGACAAAGAGAGTAGAAAGTCAGAAATGGAAGAAAATAGAGCTCACTATTTCCCTTTTTTTTGTATCCCAGCACTCATGATACTCAGCATGCCGTGACTTGTGAAGACAGGCCAAAGTTTTTGAAGAATTTCCTCATTTTCTTGGCTGAAAATAAGTTGTATCTGGCTCACTGTGGGTAACAGAAGAAGGGAAAAAAGCTGCAGGTCAGAAATGTGGGCTTCTGTGTCAAGCCGCTGCCACTTTACTTCCTGTTGACCTCTGGGTGGTGCCTTACGGAGGTCAAGTTGTGGGCGACGCCCTTGTTCTTCCATGCCAGAGGATTGGAACGCCCTTCAAACCACCAACCGCTAAGACGGAGAAACAGACCTTGTTATTATAAACACAATCATGCTTATTATCATGCCACTGTGATTCTGTCCTGTCGTGTTCAAAGGCTTACATTTGTGTTATTAAAGCACAGCTCTCTGTGTCGTTCCCCACTCCCTCCATTCCTCTTTTTGAACTTCCACCCACTTTTTCTCTCACCTTGTGCAAATCACCACCTGCTCTCTGCAGTCAGTTGGGTGAATCCACATGCAAAACAGCCCTGCCAGTCCCAGCATCAGGGCTTATGATAGTGACGATGGTGCATGGTCATCCTCCTTCAGAGGCGATGAGGCCTGACTGTGGGGACAGTCATGTAAAGGACGGAGCAGCGAGAGAAAGAGGCGTCCCCAAACAGAGCGGAGTGAGGTTGAGTGTGTCACTCTGGTCCCTGATCCGTGGAGGCGGTTCGATGAGACAACCTGAAATTAAGCTGTCAGGCCGCAGCCGGGTGTACACAACTGTCAGGCTTTAAAGAGATAAACAATGTTTAGGTGGGAGAGTCACACATGTGGCCACAATAGTGGTCTGTGAGGTTTGGGTGCTCAAAGGGTCAGTCAAGAGCGGCCGGTGTTTTTCTGAATGAGCTGTGACAGCTCTTTGGACGGAGCTCCGCGTAACAATGTGACGTTTTTTCTCATTCTGTCACAACTCTGTGGCCTGTATACAAGAGGACGACGTTACCATGGTGACATTATGAGCTGGTCTGTGAACCTCAGTTTTAAAGCTCTGAGTTTGTGTTTTGTATTGTTGGAGGTGAAAGCAATCATATATGAGCGACAGGGTGAGAACTCATTACTCTGCATCTTTCAGTGACTGTATACAAAGGTGGATGACTTGTCTGCACTTTACATGCACGCTGTAATTGTCTTTTCTCAGTCCAAGTTTTTCCCTGATGTAGTTGGAGGTGAAATACCGCTTATCAGCTATCTCTCAGTTGACTGACTACATCACATACCAAAACAATCAACATATGCACTGGCAAGCTTAATCTTTTCCCACTGCAGAATTAGATTCAGCTTTGATTCAGCTTGTAAATAAGATAAGCAATGACTGTTTTGTCCACAGGAGGCGCCAAAGTTGACACCGACTAAAAGGTCCTGACAGGAGCTTTAAAATAATCATGTTGTCTTGATAAAGGCTTAAAACTTGTGGTTATAAACCTTATATGAAAATGTTTACAGGGATAGTAAGTTGGCTTATATTGTTGATTTGCAAACAAGTTGTCGCCCCCTGCTGGAGAGTTTTGCGAACACAGACTGAGAATATCATAATTGTTCTAAAAGTTTTCCTTCCCTCTCCCTCTTGTGACTGATTCCCCCTTCATCTTTTCCTTGCCTTTACACATTTGTATACCATTATGCATGAGCTTTGTCCCCTGGCCTCTCCATGTACCTTGACATTTGCGTATGCATGAAGAGACCCACTCCAGTCGATGCCGAATGACATTCACTCCCAGCTTAGCCTGTGCTGTCTGCAGCAGTCAGAGCCCATCAGCTGAAACACACTCCAGGGCGAGGGGATAAATCAAATAGTCCAGGAACAGTAATGAAATAGCATAGAGCCTTGTGTTCCCCTATGAATTCTATTAACTCACAAATAAACAATTGTTGTCATTATCAAAACTCAATTTAATTCACTGAAATGGAATTTTAAAGGCGGTTTTAAGGCTGCGGGGAGAAGTGGCTGATGCATGAAAACATTACAAAAGTATAACTTTTCGACTGAACGCTGGATTTTTATGCAGATTTAAATTCAAATAGAGGGTTATCAGCTTCAGGCGTTTGTATGAAAGGCAGCACAGTTTTGCTTCTCTTTAACAGTGCACATTGGCTCGTGCATTGTTTCTGCATTTTAAGGAGAGCTGGAAAAAAAAGGAATATTCTTCAAAGCTTGATTTGCTTTGGTACAAGCTCCAAACCATTTTGGCCTTCTCTCTCTGTATTCCTCATCCTGAACGTGCTATTAATAAGCCTCTGACATAGTATGATTAAGGTAAATTAGCTGTTTTTCTTGCTTTGATTGAAACATGTGTAACATGTTCCAAACGTCATGCCAGTGATCGGTTTGGGTGTTTTTGCAAAAAACATCTCCACAAGCTCACTTTCAAAGCAACCATGTATTTTTGTGGTGTCACATGCAAGTCTGAGTTTTGAGAAGCGTAACCAAGAACATAACGGCAGGATATTGAATTGCTACTGTGTGAGACATGACCTGTCCGGCGAACCTAGTTCTTTTTTTACTGCAGTTTTGTTTGGGTCAGGGCCACCGAGGTCTGTGTTCTACTGCGGTGGAGTAATGGCAACCACTTTAAATAAATGGAGAGTAATTTCCCTGCTGAGCCCCGGGGTCTGGTTAGTGTCCAGCTGCAGCAGTTTGTGGCCAAAAAGGCAAATTGTCGCCTTTCCTCTTTGCTGGAAACGCCCACCAACAGCTCAGATTGGACAAGGTCGAGCAAGTGGACATGGCTAAGTGGACAGCGAAAACATCTGGATGAGTGACGGGAGCGGACGTAGCTAAGTGGGCAGCAAACAAAGGAACAAAGCTGGTGGCGTGCAGCACTGAAAAGCCGTGACGGGGGAGTGTGCAGTGAAACAGGGGGTTTGACAGGCTAGAATTTTGAGCTGCTTTTGAATATTCCTGTATCTTCATGACAACACAGACACAATTGAAAACGCTGACATAAGCATGCCAGGCCAGCAGATGGCTATACAGTGGGATTAGTCCATATCGTTAAACAACAGAGAAGAATATTGTCTGTATGTGTATTTAGCATGTTCTCGTGGAAGTTGCAGTTGTAAACAGAGTCCTTTAAACTGTGTAAAGTAGCAAAGCAATAACCAATGAGCGTGATAAAGGCCTGAATAATATATAGGTTGAATATTGCATCATAGTTTTCCATGTCAAAGCTCAGAGAACAATCTGTGATTTCCACCCAAGTCTGGACAAGGGGTCTGGGTTAGAGAAGTCCAGGGAACATCTCAGTCCACGACTTTCAGAAGCATCTATTGTCCTGTAAGCTGTGGAGTCAGTGATATCCCACTGCAATACAAGACCATTTGAAAGAGACTTGAACTCAAAAGGGGTGAAACCCAAGTCGCCAAGAGGCCCTGGTTTAGTTGTCTGCCCTGCGTCAAAGGTGAATACAGCCCCCAGAGGTGAACACAAAAAGGGTTGGGTCTTCTGCAGCCGACGTGGCACCAGCTTGCGACCAACGCCAAGTGAGGGCCGGTCACACTCGGCCGGTGCCATGAAACAGAATCTGCTGGCTCTCAATAGATCCTCAGTAATGGATCCTGTTCTTGGAGAGGCCAGTGGGATACCCCCTGTCTTTTACCAGAGCCATCTGGTTCCCAGTAACGCTGCTCTTCCCACAGCCGCACAAACCGCAGTGAAAAGGGATCTCTTTCACAATCAAGATCAGGAACCAGAGACGGGCTTGGTTAAAAGGGGTCTGAATGTTGAGCGCTGTGGTCCCCTCTGCAGCAGCCTATTGTGCCGTTGTTATTGTGTCCTTGGACGTGCACTCTCTTGCGGTTTATCTAACAACCTTTTGTGATTTGATACACTGGAAAATGTGCTGTGTTCATACTCTGACCAGGTCATCTAGGCAAGGTAATTAAAAAAAGAAAGATTTGAACATGTTAGGAAATACAAGAGTTCAACCCGCAAATTGAAACGAATGTGATTGCGGATTGTTGTAAAGCTAACAACAAGCAAGAGGCAATTTAGAGTGGAACAAGATTAAGACAAATTGTTTTGACACAAGGGAGGTTTTCGCCACAATCTACTTAGGTTAAAGTGTAAAAAACAGTCTAAACATGCCAGGGAATGATGAGAGAACAGACCAGCACCTCCATCTGCAGTTTACAGAGCAAGACAAAGAAAATGTGCTGCATGTCTTCACCACTCCACCAAACCGGCATGCTGGAGGTTTATTAGTTGCAGATGCGAGCATGTTGGGCCTGTTCACCCACCGCTTAAATCAAGAGGTGAAAGTAAGTTAACCTGCATACATCATAATCTGATCTCTTAATGTCCAAAATGCTGAAATAAATCTACTGTTCTTCTACCTTAGCGACATATCAGCACTGTGCATGACTCATGAAACCATCTCACTCATGCACTGCGCTTGTTGCTTATGTTGTTATGATGGATGGATGGAGGACTTCACCTGCTGAACAAATTTAATGGTTAAATGGTCAAAGTCAAAGAAAATTGTACGAGTGTGATCCCGTAAGTATTGTAAATGTCCTTCTGTCATATCTTAGTGATATTAAAACATGAACGGTCTCCAGGAAAACTCCTCTTCCTCCCTCTGCTCACCCCGACCACCCACCCACACTTCGCCCCATCCAAACAAAGCCTTCTGAGTTGTGAGATTGCATCCAGCGGGGATTATCCCCCCTGTTGTGAAGTGCATGTGAAATATCAGGGCTTGAATGTCCTGAAATAAACCTATCTAGTAAATGTGAAGAGTTCATGTTTGAACAAACTTAAGCCTCACTTAGACATTTGAGCAACTTGAGTCTTATTTCCTGGAATCAATGAAAGGGTCCTTAAACCTACCTTGAAAGCTCAGCATACCTGGACTGATGGTTGGAGTTCAGAGAGTGTTCTTGCAGACTGAAAGAGTTTTTATGTGTTCACTCTTTTCTTATTCTGTCAGTTTGCATTGCAGTGAAACATGGAGGGACAAAACAACAGCAGATATAAAAATTATAAGTCATAGCTGCCAGTTTCATTGAAAAGGTATCTTAGATCCCTCTAGGTGGGGGGGGTCCTCTTTCTCTTTGTGTTATTTTGTAAGTATTTAATGCCTTCTGCCTTTGCTTTATGAGAAAATCCAGTGCAGAAAAGTCTGTGGAGTCTCTGTCTTCACTGAGTTAACAAAAGAGTCAATGAGTCCGTGGCTTTCTGATTGTGTTTGCAGTATGCTTTGGGATTATGAACCGATTGTAAGGTCAACATTCCCGAGAAAAATCACAAGTACAATCCATCACCCAGCAATGAGAGAGTAGGCGAGTAGGCGGAAGCGGTGTCTCCGATCTCTGCTGAGTCCAATGGAATTGTTACTTGGCTCCGACAAACAGAGAAAGATTGATGACTTCAGATGATGGAAATTCAAAAACCCATGCAAAATCCAAAGAAAGAGAAACAAATATGAGCTTCGGATGACGACAAACAGGCAAAAGAGTCAGTGAGGGCGTTTTATGGACCTCGAAGGGAGGTCCAGACACAAAACTGCAGTTAATACTTGTCCCCGTAGGGGTCACTAAAGAGGATAAAATGAGATCCTTAACATTGTGAAGCATTAAAACTGAAACCTAAACTCATTTTCTTTTTATACCATATATATAATGATTTTTGGCTGCTCACAACATGTCCTAGTGCCTCTAAGCAGCCTCTCACTTTGTAACCTCAATATCTGTGCAGTGATCCGGTTGGGTGGGGATGTTATGATCATGAGGCACTGCGCTGATTGGCTGCTTGAATGTTGTCTGGATGAGGAAGTGCGAATTTCGGACCAGTGCAGACAGAAAAACACCAAAACAAACATGGCAAGAGCTTCAGGAGAATAAGCACCAGTAACACTCAGAGTCTGATCAGAATAGGAGGAGGCAGCAAATCACTGCTGAGGCTCTTTTGGTTCTATATTTTTTGGCAACATGCTGTCACTCACTTGGTTTTGGCAGTAACCCTTATATCAGATGTTACAAGCATAGAAAATGACTGTTTATAAAACATTAATCATGTCTCTAAAGGTCTGATTTACTTCTGCAGATCATGAAGAGATACCCGTGTTAGTTTCAGTCTTTGATACAACCTGCTAAAACTCCTTACAGGTGCTTTAATTCCCATTTTACCGTCATATCTCAGACTGTGAATCTAAACACAGAGAAAGGAGGGAGCTGGATAGTGTTTGTGAGGTTTTTTTTTTCAGGTTTGAACACCTGCATCCTCATATAATTCTCAACAGAAGATTTTGCACATGTGTGTACAGTCAGGTAACAAAGCAAAATAAAGCAAATCTGCAAAACAAAAAGCACACAATATTTCCTGCTACTGAAGACAATGCCTGTCTTCCTTCAGTATTATAATGAGTGATTAAAAAACCAAAACTACAAGGATTGGGGCTGTCTCAGTGATGACAGCTTAAAAAGAGCTGAACTTATGATCTGGTTGTGTTTTTTTTTAGTTTTTCTTGCATTAGCTGTGCAGGTCACATCGTTCCCTCCCATCAACCCCAGACCTTTATTTATCCAAGTCAGACCTCATCATCTCTGGACCCTGTAATCACTCAGGGCCACTGAGGGAGAGAGAGAAAAGACAGAGGATGTGGTGTGTGTGTGTGTGTGTGTGTGTGTGTGTGTGTGTGTGTAATGGGGGGGGGGGGGGGGGTGTATAATGGCTGCACACAATCCCCTACAACGGCTTGACAGAGCTTCAGTCCAAACCAAACCACATATAATTTACATTCCTCAGATACCAGCTAACCTGAGCACAAACAGGACGATCGAAAACAGGTGTGTTTAGGGACAGCCCTCCTCCTCTTCTTCTTTCATGCTTCACCTTTCTTTGAGGTGCTATCCAGCTCCTGCGGTGTACAACCCCAACTGAGAGCCGTGTCACTGTGTAAAATGCTGAGAAAACAGATTGTCATGGTTTGTAAAAGATTTAAAGGCGACATACCAAAAATTAAATCTGGATCATTTTATTACTTCCTGAAAACTTTATGCCCATGTCAAATTTGATCCCAGTGAGACATTTCACAACAGCTGAAACAGGTGTATGTTTACTGTTGAGCTGCATCACCTCTACTTTAAACAGCATTTATGAATGTTTGGCAAATCAGGAGACCTGTTTCTGGAGTTTCAGGATGGAGATGTTGTCTCTCCTGAGATAGTTCCAGTTGCTCAACACTTCAGGGTCACTTTAGTTGTGTTTTTCACAAGCACACATACAGCACATGGTTGGGACCGGGACTGTGGTCTCCATAAGTGGGGCGCACTAGCCCACTCGGCCATCTGTGCACCCCTGCATGGTGCATTTTTAACCTGGAGTCACAAAGTGTTCACAGTCAGTGATTTTGAGCTGATGTGGTGGTTTCCACTACAGAGCCATGTCTGTTTTAATGCAGGGGCCCAGAGACCAAGGCTGTCCGCATATAGTCTTCAGTGTTGTCCCCATGAATTGTTTGTGTCTTTCAATTTATATTTTATACTCAAGAACGTAATCCTGGAGTCTCTCCCAGAGTTGTGAACCTCCTTCCATCTGTTTTCCTGAGAGACTCAGCCTTTCTGATGCTGAGATGTTCATTCAGTTGTTTTTTTTTAGCATTACACAACTTTTTCAAGGTTTAGTTGTCCCCCTCCTTACTTTTTTGGCATTAATATAAAATGCGGCCAGATTATTTTTTGTAAATCAGCAACACTTCCATATGTTTTCTTGTCACTATTTTTATTAAAAACAATAGTTTTAATGATCCAAAAACAACAACATGTTTCAGGGCGTCCCAACTCATATGGGGTGACTTTATGTTCAGGACCACATGTACAGCCAGGACATTGGCTTCACATGTGGGATCTGAGGTTCATCCCTGTGAAGGAATCAAAATATTATCACTGGAGCACAATGAAACACGGAAATCACCCTGTGAGAGCGGCGAGCTGAAGCCATTCTGGCCACGCTGCTTACATAATCTTACCACAAATTGATTACCGCCTTTGGGAGGACAGCCTATTGTGAGGAGTTAGGGAACTGACAGACATGCTCACACACACACACACACACACACACACACACACACACACACACACACACACACACACACACACACACACACACACACACACACACACACACACATACAGAGACACAGTGGTTGATATCCACAGCGCAGTGATGAGTGGGTGAGAATGGCATCACTGCAATGACACTGGCCCCGCCACCCCGGAACAAAAGAGCCTGTGTGCATTAGATTGTGAGTGTGCGAATGTGTGTCCTCTATGTCAGATCCATCTTAAAATACTGCGGCTGCACTACTGATGAAAATTGCTCCCTTTCATTCCTGCAGTTGTGGGGGGGGTATGATGGTGGGGTGCAGGAGGAGAAAACAGAGCTGGAGTGATGTGGGTAGGAGTGCAGACTAATGCATGTTTTGTCACTGCTTTTGTAAATCAGGGCAGATCATTTTACCTTCCATTTACAGAGAAAACAAAGAAGACGAAACAGGCGCTTAATGCCCTCATGTGAGGTTTGCACGGCCATTAGCAACAGTGAACCACCTTAAGTATCAGAGCTTCAGTGTCTCAAAGGCTGCGTGCAATGAGGAACCCATATGTTGGACAGGTTTTTTTTTTTATTTTTGCATTAACAGGACATACTGTCTCGCTCTCAGCCCTGCATTGGTTGTTTGTTTGCAGAGTAAGGGCTCCAGCTGCGCCGCAGACCTCCTGTGGAATGAGATCTGCACCTCCAGATTCAGACCCCTAGCCTTGAAGTCGCTCTCTCTGTGTTCACTGTTAATTTTACAAGCCTGGGCTTTGTCAGCCTTCTCTACAACACATGGAAACGTCGAAACTAACCCTGTCTTCACTTCATTGCTGCTATGCACAAGATGGAGAAAATTAGAGGCTGGTTAACACTCCGCAGGATCGTAAAAAACTGTCTTTGTCACACCCTGACTCACTCTGTGTTTGCCTCTTTTCTTTCTTTTCTGCTTATTTTTGACCCACGCTTAGTCTTTCCTCAATCATTCCCTCAGTCTCAATGCCCTGCTCTTATTTATACTGTGCTTTAATTAAAGACTGATCGATCCCAGACAAACTAATTGTGCACCTTTTTGAAAGCTCTGAATTTGGGTATGTCTTAGCCCGGCTCGGCTTCCTCCCTCACATCTCTGCTGTCTCTGGGCTGCACAGGCTTTGTTTTCTGTGGTGTCAGAGTAGGTCTCAAACAGATTCAGTGGCATGCGTTGAATATGCGACAGATTTAGTCTCCTACTGTTTTATTTGTTTAACCCTGAGACTCTGAGTTGGGATGCTCCGATAAGATTTGTGCAAAATTTAAATTTCGGCTGCTAGTCCCAGGCTGACCTTCGGATAATAACAGCTGTGTACTTTAGACCATGTATAGATGTGAAATGATTGCACTTTTACATTACCCAGCTCAGGGACTGAGTCACAGAGAGCTTTATCATTGTTTTTTGCGGCAACTGAGAAAGACCATGAATATAAAATATCTTGGAAGAATTTCAGTTCTGCAAATAGAGGAATTTTTGACTCTTTTCCTGCAGAAACTTTGTATTTTATTGTGAAGTTGTGATGGGCAGCATTTCCAGTGACTAGATGATTGCCTTGCATTAAGCCTTGAAACTTGTGGTCAACTGATATCAGTCACACCAATAATGAGATAGCAGGCTGGCTGATATATAATGCCGATGTCACATTGGCATCTTTTTTTTTTGCATTAGACAAAATTTGACATAATTTAATGAAAAATGAAGACCCCAGGACTCTGCTATTGTGGACGGTGTAGACCAGTCAGAGTAATTTGAACTGAGATTTTCTACCTTTGGAGAATTGTGTGTTTACGTCACAAAACTGACAATGATGTCACGTAGTGCCACTCTTTTCACTCAGCAAGAGATGACCACCTAGAGTTCACTATCTCAGCTGTGTTAGTGTAGAAAGAATTGCAAGGCTGCGAAGGATGCACCTGATGCAGCTGGCTGCGTTTTTGAGGATCCTCCAAATTGGGACATTCTTTGACGCTCATCTCTATTATTAAAAGTGTCCTTTGTAGGATGCAGCCCCTTAATTGAGACACGGCTCAAATAATCAAAACAAAAAAAGTTGTATTTTGTCTGCTGAAAGTAGTTTTTTTTTATGCTGTGAGCTTGACCTGCGCCCATAGCTATGGTTCACTTTGTGGCTATCTTGAAATGAGCCAATTTACCTGGTCAAAAACTAAACTACTGTCTTTGGTGATGTGAAAGAAAGTGAGAAATTTTAGATGAATCAGCACAGAAACTGCCTTGTCACTGTTTACCAATACTCAATCTCTGCCTTAATCCAAACCAAGCTCTGCGTTGTGTTAACTTTATGAACCATCTTCAACTTTCTCAGTCCTAGTGGTCAGTTCAGCTCTTTTCACCAACCCCACACCAGATTAACAGTTTTTTATTCACATTGATGTAATTTACAATGAGTCAGATACAGTCTGTTTATAGAGCGACAGTCTGGTCTTCATGGCCTGGTGTGCTTCAGAGTCTTGTAACAAACGGTTGTGTTGAATGTGTGCACACTTGACCCAAAACCTGCATTTATGGTGATTTTTTTAATGTGTCTGAATAGAAAGATATGTGATTGAAAAACTGTATTTGAGGAAGTTTTGAACTGTTCTGGAAAGCTTTTGATCGTGTTTATACGTTAGGCCTTTTCTAGGCAGATGTTGATCTTGACTTTAGGGAACTGTACGGATGTTCCAGAGGGAGGTAATTGAACGCGACACCTCATCCGCCCTCATGTCAGGTCGTCTGCTGGGTCCCTGATGTCGACATTTTGCCAGCTGCTTTTTTCCCCCAGGGTTTCACCAAGTCCCTGAATGTCCTTTACGTCATCTCCAGAGCCTGCAGCCCATCACTCACCCCTTGAGCGTCTGCCAAGCTAAACTCAAAATCGTCCCACTTCGCTCCGTCCTCGTCCGCTCGCTGAGCCAAAACTGACTTGGCTCATCTGGGCTGTGCTTTTCCAGATATCATCCTCACTACTGCGGGAAATCCTGCACGGATGGATGTTTCATGTGTTTCTGTAGGTTTGTTTTCTGATTGATTTTTTTTCAAGATCTCTCCACATATGACACTTTTATAAATTTAGAGCCAGTGAGCAGCCTGTGGTTCAAAAAACCGTTTTATGTTTTCCATTTTTGTGACGAGAAACTTCAAACAGAGGTTTCTTTTTTGGCAGCATGTTCAGCTCACCGCTGGCTCCAGCAGATTAGACTCTTTCCATTACAGAGCTAAATAATAGGGGCCGTGCTAGACCGAGATGGGGCCGTGTTTTATAGGTGCTACCCGGCAGCTTTGGCAGGGAGTCCTCTGGGTTTGTGGCTACTGTGGTAGAGAACTCAGGAGGTGGTGCGGCTCAGGGTTTTTTGCAGGAAGAATGGTGGTACTGGAGGCTATTTTGGGACTGGAGAGGTCTGGGTTTATGGCCTGGTTATCTGGGACTACAACCTGTGACAAAAGCATGAAATGAAAAGAAGGGCTGTAAAACCTTATTGGGAGGCTGTCGAGTGCAGAATTCATGAGTTAGAAAAGCCCTTGTTCTCATCACT
The DNA here is from genome assembly GCA_962446985.1 of Xyrichtys novacula. NCBI lineage: Eukaryota > Metazoa > Chordata > Actinopteri > Labriformes > Labridae > Xyrichtys > Xyrichtys novacula. The sequence goes on from OY660875.1 coordinate 26,840,615, forward strand.
CAGACCTTTCACTGACCTTCTCACATGAGGTCAGCTCTTACAGGAGTGTGTCAGAGGTACACCCACATGCCTTTCTCCTCAGCTACATCCAACTTTAAAAGAGCTTCAATGAATCTGTGGCTATCTGTAAAACCAGCATAATAAATGTGAAGCAGCCTGCCTGCAGTCTGAGGTGGTTTTGATGTGGAAATAGATGCTGCTGGCAAAACGGGGAACCAGACTTGTGCTGCAACCAGCTGTGCCCCCCCCAGAAAAAAAGAGTCCACCCTGCTACATCTGGCCTGGTTTGGCCTGTCCCTGGCCTCCACTGACTGAAGTGAGTCCCATGAGTTACCAGGACACAATGCTTGAACAAGCGGATGGTGGTAGATGATGTTTTAATAGTATGACATTTCTGCCGTCTTTGTTTATTGTAGTCAGGAACCCTCAGGTCCGTTTTTTTCTGGCGTTTATACCTGTAAAAATAGCAACCCTATTACCAAAATAGTAAGGATGCTTCAAATTCAAATCATTGAAACCACTTCCTGTAACCAAAAATAGAGCAAAGACAACAATTCATGCACAAAGTGAAAATTTTATTCTGCTTAAAAAAAGTTTTAAGTGCTTAAAAATACCTGTTAGCTTGAGGATGGTTAGCAACATGACTTTGAGTAAAAAGGCATCTCAGTCTGTTGGATTTAAAAATGGGATTAACTACTGTTCAGAATAATGTTCCTTATTGAAGCGACAGCAGAGAATCAGAAACTTCATCATCAATGGGTGGCTGTGATCTTCAAGGCCCCTCAGGCAGCAGTGCACTAAAATCAGTCATGACTCTGTAGGGAAAATTACTGTATGAGCTGAAAATCACTTCCATTAAACCGTTAAACACAGTTTAATCTACAAATGCAGGTGAAGACTGTAACATAAAAGGATGGAAACTACATGTAAATATGATCCAAAGGGGCCATTTCGTTTTGGAAATCATGGACGCTACATCCTCCACGCCAAAGAAAAAAGGGACTACCCAGTGCTGAGTCCAAATGCCGAACTGGCCTGAGTGCAGTCCAGACATGTCAGCCATGAACATTTAACATTTTTTTAACATTTGACATATGAGAAAATGTAAAATACAACAAAGGAGACCTTAACCTGTTTGGCAGCTCAAATCCTACATCAGGCAGAAATGGGAAAAAAATTCAAAAGATGAATCAACATGATGGTAAACATGTCCCTGTCCCAACTTTTTCATGTGTGTTGAGCCTAATTTGAATTAAGCATAAATTAAGCGTCAAACAGTGATCACATTTTAGTCAAATATTTGATAGGCTGTCTTTAAGACCATTTTTGATGAATCATGGGCTTGAATAATTTATGATTTATCCAAACTTTTTCAGAGTTGGAGTTGTAGTCGTCGTGTACGCTCATGTTTGCCTCTGGAGTTAATTCCTGCTGTTTAATTCTATTAAAGTAGAAACGCTGCTCCTGCACTGAGCCTGTTTCCTTGTCCTCAAAGTTCAAAGTGTGTAATAAAGAAGGAAAGAAGCTCTTCATGTTGGCCCTCTATGAGCAAGCAGTCGTCTGTAATTATCGCTGCTTTTCATCCCTTGTAGCAAACACAACAAATAGTGCTCTTGTGACCTGGCAACATGTTTCAAGGAGCCCATTTGTTTGTAACTTTGTTTGTTTGTGTTCCTGAAATCACATGATGAAAATGGGCTTTTTTCTTCTTCTTTCTCTTTCTCTTTTCTCAAGTGCATTTGAAGTTACAATGTGGAAGTCATTAGCCACAAAACCCAACAAATATAATAACAGGGAGATTAGCTCTCCCTCAGTGATTCTCTCGCTGTTTCCCTTTTTTCCTCCCTCTGTTTTCGTTGCTGGGGTTGTGCAGGATTTTGTGAGCGCAGGGCTTGGTCAAGGGCGAGTCTTCTTCTTCTTCTACTCCTTCCCGGACTTTTTCTATTTGTAGATGTGCATGCATTTTATTGGAGGCTTCTTTTTTTCTCTCCTCCTTCTCTCCGTCTTTCATGCGGCAGTGGTTCTGTTTCCCATCACGGCTCATGATGAAACCACAAGAAAGTGCAGACCCATGTGACGAGAGTGCAACAGTTGCTTGGTGACAAGGGGTGTGAGGTGGGGGTGCTGGGTGTGTTTCATATGGGAGTGGGCCAGAAGTGGTGATGGTCCAATCAGCAGGAAAGCTCTTCATTTTCTCCAGGACAAGGATAAAACGCTCATATCCGCACCACTTCAATTTAAAATTGGCCTTTTCTTTAAGCTTGATAGATGTGTGGCCATCCGCAAGACTCTTAAACGCACCATTCATCTTTAGGATGGCCTCACTTATCTCAGAGTCCTTGCAGATCTGCTACTTCCCATTCCCACCACAAGTGAATGGTGCCCTGAAACCACATGGAACACCCCCCTTGTCTCCCTCTCGTTGGCAATGCGCGGCCATATTTACCATCCCGTCCTGGAAAGCTGACTTGGCCGCAGCGGGGCGGACTGATTGCCAGCAGCAGCTCGTTCCAAGCGGACCATGTGCAGACAAGCTTTCCTTCATCCAAAAACTCCAGTAAAGTTTCCTGAAGGAGGAGAGGAGACATTTACAAAGTCATTTGGCTCTCTCTGTTTAAAACAGTGGGTTGAGCCGCGCAGCATGCAGCCAAATGCAGTCAATTTAATACCCTCTCTTTTGAGAGGGAGAAGATATTTGAAGGACGTGAGCTCATTGGGGATGCAGTCAGCTGCCCCGTCCCTGCCTGATGTTATCCTCTCTGACTGGAGCAGTAACACTCCTGATTGCTTTTGGGGAGCAGTGACTCATGATTGTGCTCCGGCCGCTGCCAAACTCTCAATAGCAGTGTTTTCCCTCCCTGTCGCTCTGTTACAGTCACTCCTGGCTTCCAGAGATCGTGGAGCTCTGTCTTCCTAGAGCACGCAGACATGGATAGGACAGATCCAAGTACCATTACAGTTCTTGAACTACACTGGGGCAGCAGAGGCATATGTTAATATGAAAATAAGGGCTTCCCCCATTCAGTACAACAATTTAGATCATCACTCTTGAAGGCTGCGGTTCACTCAGATTTGGCCAGCTGAACCTTCTACTTATGTTTTTAAAGAACTGCAGATACAGCAAAATCTCGATTAAGTGATTTTACAGGACTACTGTCCTTGTCCCACTTTACAAGCACTGGGCACAAATCAAGTTATGGACAGAGGCATGTCTACCTCTGCTACGGTAGGTGGCAATATGCAGCCTTTAGCTCATTACAACTGGGCTGTCTCCTGGTTGATCTACAACAACTCTCAGCAAATATAAGAGCAAGTGGCTAAAGACGTCAAACATTGAAAAAACATTCATTTATACAACTCTTCTTCCTAGCTAAGCATTTACGCTACTCATCTTCTGAGTCAAAGCCCTTTCTATCGACTGTGTCTGTGTACTTTTTAAATATCAAACATACACAACAAAAGACCCTCTGAATGGTCACAACTAAGGGAGGCAGAAGTAACATGGACAGTTTTGTTACCTGGTAAAAGTTTGTCTGGTGAACACACTCTGAAACTGAGGTTGTGGCTGCTGCGAGCACAATAACACTGCTGGTGGACACAGGCCCTCATACAGGTGAAATAACTTTGGTGAGTTGTCAGCAGTTTAAACTCATGATTAATTGTCTGGTTTAGATTGTCGTCAGTGACAGTGGATGATTTAAAAGTTGTTGGCTGTTGGTATTTTAATGCTTTAACGGAAAACGTTTTCTTTATTTGAACTTCTTTTTGCGCAGTAGTTTGAAATGAAGTCTTTTTCCTCACAGTGTCTGTGTTTTGCTCTCCTGAGCAGGAATAGGTATCATTTGGTCCACAAACACACAAGTCAAATGAAGGATCATCCCCATTAAAATGATAACAGGGTATACTGATAAGAAATCGCTCATTAACATAAATCCTTTTGGTAATCCGCAGGCTTGTGGTCTAATACAGGGATGTGGTGTTTTGGTAAACTGGAACTTTATCAATAAACCCTTTTATTTCTAGAGTTTTCTCAGCTGCAGACCTTCACTGTGGTGATAATCTGCAACAACTGAGACCTCCCGAGTGCTCGTTATGGGCTCGCCTCGCCTGTCCCCTGGGTATCTGTCTGCCGATAACTTGTTTCCTCCACCTCTCTTATCGCTCCCTCCTGTAAGGGTAGCAGGAGCATGACCCCTGTTGTAACACCATTAAGCTGTTTTTCTAATTTTATAGAGTCGTGTTCAGCCTCAGCCTCTCTCGAGTAGATTTACGATCCAGTGGTTGATATCCTTGCATGCCGAGGCAGTATTAATTTGCTAAGAGAGAGGGAAGCCATTTACAGACAAAAGAGTGGCATCATAATTGCAGGAACCTGACACCCTGCAGCTCTTTGCTGCTGCTGAACTCCTGTCAGCCTGACGATGAATGGATGATAAGCTCGACTGCACAACACGGTCCAAACAACTTTAATTAAAAGCAACTTTGGCTGAGACACCGAGAACAGCCGGGGTCTCTGATTTACTCTAAAATTAAGTGCTAGAAGTACTTTTGTGGTGGCAGCAAGAGGCCTGGTATGCTTGTTTGCATGCAAGCTAACTGCTGTAAATATCCCAAAGCATGGTACAAAGTATGGAAAGCTAATTACTGAACAGATTAAACTTTCACAACATTTATTTCTTGTTTTCAAGCCAACAGTTCAGCATCCAGAAACTTTTTAAGGTCTTTACACCCTCACCGATGCCTTGTGGAGGCTTGAAACCTGTGAAATGGCATCTAAAGGTTGCCATCTAAAGACGGACCTGGCATCACACCACAGAAGTTGCATTCAAAGTCATGGAGGCTAAGTGATCCCCAGAGAAATGTTTGGCTGTATACTGGTTGAAAGGGAGGAAACAGAAAAGTGAAAAGCAGCAGAGAAGAAAGAGCAGGAGAGTACAGCCGAGAGAGGAAGTTAGGAAACACTGGACTCAAAAGAGAATGACTGAGAGAGTGGAGCTGTGGAGCACAGCTGGCTCGCTGAGGGGTATAATGACTGTCATATTGCAATGCATTAGCTCATACTCAGCCCAGACTGCTCGACTTGATGAAAGAGGCCGGTCATTGGCTAACCGCGTACATAGCAACAAGATCCCATGGAGGCACGCCAAACAAGCCAGTATTGTTGTTTTTTTTCCTCCAGAAGTATGTGATTGACAGACGTGATGTAAAATTGTTGTGATTCCTCTATACTGCTCCAGGGTTGACATTTCCAAAGAGTGAAAAATGGAGAACCTCAGAACATGAAGGACGCAAATTAGGACCTGTTCCTATTTCGTAGTATTCTGGTTATGTTTACGTTTGACTCAACCTGTTGTTTTTAATTGACAGCAGTGAATTGTAGTAGTTCTTTGTTTGTGTTCATTAGAGATGCACCGATCCTTTTTTTTCCCGATCCCTGGGCTAAGCGTATTGGCCTATATCCGATACCGATCCAATACTACTGTTGAATGAATGAATGAACTGTATACCTTGCCCTGTGAGTGAAGGCATCAGGCTTGACATTAGCCATGTTAAAAAAAGGTAACAGATTAACACAGATATAAATGTACGTATTATTTATGAACAAGTAACAAATATAAAATATAGCAGCTGAAATCCAACAAACAAGTGCCGACATGAACTTGGCCGAAAATACAAAATAAACAGAAGTAACCAGTACTGTAAACACTTCAAAATCCAATATAGCAGCTGAGAACAGATGAGTAAAAAATAACTTTGTAAACATTTTGTGCGCACACCTGACCTGCTCAAAATACTCAGTCATTTCAGGATTGACAGCAGGTTCTTTCTCATGAAAGCCCCTGCCTTGGTCCGGCACCTGCTACATGTTGCTCTGTTTGCATTAGTAACTATGTGGAGCAAATTGGAGCAAACAGAATCGCTGTGTTGCTATGTATGATATTAATTAAAAGAAAAAAAGAAAGACTGGATCAGAACACTGGATCTGTGTCATTTATCAAATATCCGATCCAGTTATTTTGTCAATATCAAAGCTGATATCCGATCCAAATAATGGATCGATGCATCCCTAGTGTTAATCAGTGGTTCTGTGTTGTTCTCCTGGTTCAGTTTGTGCTGTGTTTTCAGGTGTTTGAAACAAGTGAAAACAGCGATTTAGCAGAGGTCAAAAGCTGTTAAGTAGATCCAAATGTCTCTGATCAACTGTAATTTAATACAGAGGTTTTCTTTATGGCCTATGTAAGCAAACAAAACAGCATCTCCGTTTTACCCAAGAGATCAAGTGATTTGTAAGTATGAAACTCCATCTGATAAATCGATGAAAATGTCAAACAGAAGCCTCACGAGTTAAAAACTAAATGCAAAACCTGCAGTTCCCCCAGTGTCCACTAGAGGTTGGCTCCAAAGGCCCAGTCAGCTCCATTAACACTCATATTAATATGTCAGTTTTTGCAGGATAATTAAACATCTTCAGAGCCTGGTACAAAAGCAGTTTTTGTCTGAATGGTTCAGTTCGTTGCTTGTACACACTGTAGAAAGGATGAACTCTCTGTTGCTGTTAGCTAAGAGGCCTGTTTGCCTCTTGCTAGCTTGACTGATCTCAAGAGTCACCTTTTCTTATATAGTACCTGTCACCGCCTCAAAACTGTTCTTTTGAAGCCAGTCTGTGATGTCGCAGATCCTAACACTAGGTTTTAAAAGTGAAAGTTCATGGCGTCTCTTCAGGCACCAATAGCTAATGTCCACAAGTCTACAAACAAATGTTGAAGAACCCGTAAAGATGTATCTTGCTCCGTCAACAGTGGTAGTAATGACGAGCACCTGCAGTATGAGTAATCATAACAGTCACATAATAAAGTGATATTTTTCATGCTAATGCAATCATATAAAGAATTCGGTTGTAGCTGTTAAACCTCCCTCGACAGGAGACCCCTGAGGCTCCAAATGATGAGCGGTGAGGGCTCATCACGCTCCCATCAGCCTTTGTTTATTTGAATTCTCCCTCACAGGGAAGAAAAGCCTTCCACCAGCCATTGTTTTGCCTTGGGAACTAGTCTCTCTCTCTTTCTCACTCCCTTTCTCTCCCTCTGCCATATGGTTGTCATACACTTCCTGGAAATTCAAGCCATGTTTGCTTTTGTTGTATATCTGTGGGGCAATTTTTTTGGTGTTCTCCTACGTTGACATTAATTGAAACAATACCGTGATTGATCTCATTTTAACACGCTTGGCTAGAGCTGAAATGAGTAGAGCCTGGGCAAAAAACGCAATTATACCAAACTTCCACCGTCATTCCAAACACATTACAACATTTTAATAGCACAAGAGTGTTTCACTGAATCCAGATTCCCCATAAAGCAGGTCACATGTGTGGCTGACTTTCACATGCATGTTTCGAATCTCTTGCCAAGCTTTTGATTTCCACCTTGCTCGACATCTGATTCCACTGATGCAGACCCGAGTAACTTCTAACCGCCTCTATCTTGTGTCTCTTTTCCAGAGTGTTACACTGCAAACGGAGAGGACTACAGAGGCCTCCAGAACCAGACCAGTCTGAGCGGTGGTAAACCCTGCCTCTTCTGGAATGAGACCTTCCAGCACCCTTACAACACCCTCAAGTACCCCAATGGGGAGGGGGGTTTGGGCAAACATAACTACTGCAGGTGAGTCCCTCCTCCTCAGCTGACTGAGGTTTACAAAACAGTGATACAAGAAGCAACTTTTCCCTGACATTTGATGCTGAATACCAAAGTTGCAGCCCAGAGTGTTATTGTAGGGCTGCAGTGCTGATGGAACAGGATGAAAACATGTGTTCAGCTGATAGGTTAAAGGCACACTGACTTTTTATGACCATATGAAATTTGTTGGGTATGTTTGTGTCCTGTCAGTACATACTGAGGCAAAAAATATGCAAAAAAAATGTACCCCTGAGGCAGACATCTCCCTTCATGCAAAGTAGGGCCAACAACAAGGTTTTGCAAGCTTCAACCAAACCGTCAACCATCTTTCACATATTTTGCACTACATGCTATTTACCCATTCACAGTGAGATGCCCTCTGCTGACATTTGGTCCTAATGAAGACATGAGTAGGTCACAAATTTACGGCTGTTTTTAAGATATTTAGCCGTGTAACATTATGGCATATCGCTTAAACATTTATCCTTCATTCTGCCTCAGATTTCAGTTTTTCTGTTTTTTTTCTGGCAGCTGCAGTTTTTATCTTTATGACTGAGGACTGAGTTCACTTTATATTCTCCTGACAAGTTATCAGGAGGCCAATATTTAAGCATTTGGCAGATTATCTGTACAGGTGCAGGACCTTCCTTCTCTCCATGTCTGTTTTCACTCACCTTTGTATAACGTAAGTGGAGTATTTTAACACTGTGGTATATTTTCACAGAAGTGATAAAGCATTTCATCTTAACAGCTGTATATCAGGTTGAAAGTTTCCATTCCATTCCACATTTAAAAAAGGTCTTGTTTAGAGTTTGTAATATTTTATATATTTACATTTTACTATCAGGTCCAGATATCCACTAACAACCAGTATCGGTATAAGTATTGGTATCAGTGTTGGTATTGGTATCTGTGCCTGTATCAGTATTGGCCTTGAAAAGCTAATATCAGTCAACCTCTATATTTTTACCAATGTATCCAAACCTTCATCAGATGAGTCTTGCACAGCAGGTCTTAAAGAGTGGCCACTGTGCTGACTTTCATCTGTCCTTTTTTACATTTTTATTTTTATCACTTATTTTTAGAAAGTTAACAAAACATTTTATTAATAAAGGATGAGTAACAAAGAAACAAGTATGAAATACAAAAAGAAACAATTTAAACATATAAGGGACTGAAACAGCCCCTATTATTAAAGGAAAGAAGAAGAAAACCCTATGTGGGCTGCCTGATTATATTGAGGTAGTGTATATTTTCTTAAGCATGTTAATTGTATCTCTGACACCTCTGTTAACTCACCTTACATGTTTACAGCCTCTTAAGACTTAATTTACCAGAAAACTTTTGCCACCGACTCAATTTCTTATGACTGGCCAGCTCTTTAAAAGCCTCTTCCACTGTTCCACTGCCATGCTACAAAGTCGTCATCACAGAGTGAACCGGTGTTTCTCTATTCAAAATAAAATAATGAAACACAGACATATATATTGGCTCCAGAGCCTGACTGGGAAAGTTTGGAAATTGTCCAAATCTCGTGTCTCTCCCTCTGATTCTTGCGTGACTTTCTGAACAAACCCCACGGACCACCCCTGCGGTCCCTTTCTGGGATCACTCCTACATATGTTTACCCCACAACTCAGAATTGTGTCCACATTTAGCGTAACACCATTTCTTTCCAAAAAGCACCTGTATGTGATCAAAATAAAGACTCAGCGGCACTTCTTCTTTGTCCTAACATTCTGGAGCTATTTGGTTCAGAGACTTTCCGGAGGACATTTACACACAAGACCTCATGAGCACTGGACGACCTGATCGAAACCATCCAGTCTTATGAAAAGACTCACATATGTGAGGAAACAGTGAAAAAGGAGGAGAAAGAAGGGTTTCATGAGGCTCAAATAGATATATTTTTTTCATATTCTACTAATCATTTCATGATCCTCCTTATTCATCATATGACTTTATGAGGAAATTTCAACATTTTGGTAAAAGATGTCATAGTTTCCTGCCAAGAGTTTGATGAGTAGATTGGTACCACTCTTAGGCCTGTGTGCAATATGAAGCTAACACGGGCCAGCTCATGAAATGTAGCACAAAGTAATAAAGGGACATAACTTACTAACTTCTGACCCAAATCAAGATTGATGCCTTTATAGTACACAAAATCAAACTCTATCAGTGACAAGGGTGATGATTTTTCTATGGTTAATTTATGTAGGATATTATCCCGTCAGCTTTCTGGTCATTTAACCTTCAAGAATTCAAAGATACTTTCATTATCTCTGCAGAGAAGCATTAGCTGTTCTGTGTTGTTTGTATTGTAAGAGAATAATCTCATTTTGGCTTGAAATCCTTCAAACTCACTGCAGAGTCCTTAGTCGTAGCTGAAAGTTATGGCAGCTTGTCTTTCTAGCAGTGATCTCGTGTGTGTTTGTGACGGTTACAGTATAAAGCGGTCTGAGTGGCACCTTTGAAACTCATCTCTCTGAGACGTACTGATGTTTGATGGAGCTTTGAACTTCTAAGACAAAGCATTTGGCTCTGTAAATGATTTAAAACCAGGTTGTCAGTGTTTTGTAGAGGGTTGAAGCTCAGGGGACCTGCTCAGACATTCAACCCTGAATATTTAATCAGTGGTAGCCCTGTCATCCTCAGCAAGCTAACACGCTTGAGGAGTTTGTTTTAGCAAATCTCCATCCTTCATCCCAGGAATGTGAGGGGACACGGTGGCTTTGGGTGTCTGGTGAACCCTCAGTATCTCAGCACGACTTTCAGACTTGTGTTTTTGCAGCAAGGCACTCTCTCTCCCTCTTCTACTTCACAAAGACATCCAGAACAGTGGCTTTGGCCAGTTTTTGCCGATCCATAAGAAACAGAACTTTCCTCTCCTCTTTCTCTGCCTCCTCTTTGAGCCAAAGCCTCTGAAACATTTCCCTAAGTCATGGTTGTAAACTCATAACGCAGCAATGCTTTGAAGTGGCACTGGGCTGATTTGTTTTTACTTGAACTGGATGGGAATTCAGAAGATTTACGAGGAGGATACAGGCAGATGATCGAGAGAGGCTTTCCCCGCACATTAGGAATGTCTTATGTTCAACAAGCGGTTCAAAGTGGACATATCCAATGTTTGGATTTTGGCTGTCTTCTTGGCCGCAGATGCAGTTAGCAGCTTTCCAAACTCTCTGACAGCTCGTAGCTTTGTTTCCCCCTGACAGAGGGATTTCTGTCACTGAGGGCTGCAGCCACAGCTTCCCTCCGTCTCTCTGCAGCCCCTCTCCTTGTACAGAGTGGCCCATCAGGACAAAAGTGGCCATTTCACTCTGAAAAGATGAGGGATGATATTTATGGCATGTCTGCGCAGGGTCAAGTATTCGAGCATGCGTCCACCCATCTGTGCGCGATGTTGCATGCACATGTTGTGAGCATGCACATGCCTGCAGGGGGAAAGGGTCCTCCCGCTGCCGAGAAATATGTGTAGAGCCTGATTTGTTTGATCACAGAAAGTTGGCTCGCTGAATCGCCGGATTTGGATTGCAAATGTCTCGATTTACATGATGCGCATCTTGCAATTCAAATTCTGCTTCCCACATTTCCTGACCGCCTCTGCCTTTCTCTCATCTTCCTGGCTTGTCCATCCTTCAACAGAGGCTTTGATTTTTGCAGACGTTTCAAGCTGAAACTTCAAGTTCAAGCCAGGTGGTACTTCTTACAAATACAATTTTTACTTGAGACATAATGTAATGTGTTGACGAAAAACAGATTTTGATGATTTGTAAATTGTTTAGAACTAATATTTGGTTGAAAAGCTTACTAAATGTTTAACACAAAGAGTAATATTTATTGCTTTGTTTTCGGGGTTATATACTGTGGGTGATGAAACCCCCACATTCTTTGCAGTTTTACACCTAGAAACATTATCCTGGAAATTGATGGACTATTTTCTGACCCCGGCCGCTCCTCACAGAGTGGTTAACCTCTCCTCATCTTTACTTCTTAGAGACCGAGCCTCTCTTGAATGGCTGCTTACACCGGGTCATGTCACTGACCTGTTGGAAATTAACCTCATTAGTCTGGTCATGTTTTTCTCCAGCTGTTCTTTTCTAACAAATGCACAACTTTTTCAGTGTTTGTTGTCCCCGTCCCAACTCTTTTGGAATTAGGGTTGTAGATTAAAAGGGGAGACAGGAGAATGAACACCAGAGGGATGGGTTTAAGAGTAGAGCCAGGGCAGTTTTGGCACGTCTGACCCCGAGGCAATTGTGGTTTTATGAGATGAGAGCTGAGGCCAGGGCACAGGTGGATAATGCAAAGCTGGAAATCACTGCATGTATTAACTTTAACACACAGCTCTAAGCACATATCAGATGTTGAGAAGCAGAGAGGGAGAGGATTACACACTCAGTCCTCGTCCTGTCGCTTGTGTTTTCCCGGTTGTGATTTAGTCCAGAGGGCACCAGAGTGGTGCTGCAGAAAGAGCCCTAACAGCCCCCACATTTCATCTTTATTGCCTGCTATAAAATACTCCAGTGAAAACAGGGGAAAAACTGGGCAGAGGGGAAATGTCACATTGTTCCCCTGCAAAAAAAGGAGAAGCACAAAGCCTCAGGAAAAGGACAACAGCTCTGGTGTCTAAGCTCAGACTTTGAGAGGCTCATTATTTAACAGTGAATATCACATAACAGAATTCATTTCATGACACAGAGAAGAAGTAATTCAGCTACCTTTAGTCTGGTTTTGAGCCTCGGGGCTGATTTGCAGTCGTTTGACTGGTTTATTCTTAAATAAGACACTTTTTGTTCTTTAAGTACTTCTTTGACCTTTTGAAAACACTTCATAACTTTTATAAGATGAACTCCACACAAATCAATGTCCTGATTTATGTTTGGTTTATTCTCCCTCTCAATCGACTGTTCCTACAGGCTGATATTGGACCCTTTCCCCCCTGAGCGCATTAGTATGAGGGTGTGAAGAGCATGACGGTTCAGTGGGTGGTTCAATAGCTTTGTGAGCCATTTCTGTGCTATTTATATGCAGGTGTGTATGTGTATGGGAGCCCACTACAGCCTCTAATGCTTTTCCCTTACATAGATGAGATAATGGAAATGCCAGAGTGAATGGTGCTCCTCAAGTTGATTGCAATTGCATCCCCATGATGTCAGGTGCAAATCTAGTCAGAGAAGTTGTCCGCCATTTAAACGACTGTAGTGCAATCCCAGTGAGCTGCTCCACACGACTGAAAGGTCATTAAAGGAGACCCATTAACATTATAGTAATCTCGGAGTTTTAAATGCCAATATATTTCTTCTTTAAGTGTCAGTCTCTTGAATCGTGACTGTTTTTTAACCATGCCCCCTCCTCCATACTCTGATCTTCACTCTGATATATATTCAGTTTCCTGTAGCACATTATTCAAGGTTACTTCTTTTTTAAACTACTTTTAATGCACATTAGACACCTGTTCGCATCATTTTTGATTAAAGCTCCTGTGGGGAGTTTTTAGTTGCTTAACAAAATGGCCAAAATTAATATGAATGTCTTTTTAAATGTCTTTTTATGACCTAAAAAAGTAAACAGAGCCATCGATGAGGAAGGTGACACTGTCCATTTAGTTATTTTTAATGTCTAAAATCACTGACTGGGGATAGGTGTCAAACCGAGTGATTAGCTACAAGCTGCTGACAGGGTTTCCTGGATGTTTCATGACAAAAGATCTCTACAAGTCATACATTTGACTATTGTATTATTCAGGCGATAAGGCGCACTAGGTAATATGGCACACTGTGAATTAACGTGTCTATGTTCACCCAATTGTAAGCATTGATTGGTTTATTGTTGCTAGAATGTACTCCGGGCCCGGGGTGCCTTACATGAATACACTTTTAGTTTACGGGGCTGATCAGGTAGTGACAAAGTGTACCGGAATGCTCCGAATATCCATTGAGCAGAGCGGCTTCGTTGTTTACCACACATTTCTACAGATTTTGAGCACAGTATACCACATAAAATCGGTCAGTAAGCACAACAAAAAAATCATACACAAGGTGCTTTGGATTATAAGGCGCACTGCCAATTTTTTTGAGAAAATCTAAGGATTTTAAGTGCGCCTTATAGTCCGAAAAATACGGTATTTAAAGAGAGGCGTCTAAGATCAGGTGGGGTTGTAAATAGTAAAAATCAACACAAAGTAAAAGTTCCTTACAGGAGCTTTAAAAGCTGTGTCTCAGCAATACTTCCACCATCCAGAATCTCTGCGTTTATGTAGCCTTTATTAAATTGAATATAATGTATGTTCATACATGCAGGAGAGGAAAGGTCATTAAAATTGAAAGTGAATTTGATAATGTGCGTCTTGCCATATTTCCCAGCAAGCGTGACACAGTAATATCACAACCTCATGTTTAGGTCAAGGGGACCGTGAGAGAAGAACAATAGACAGTGGACTTGATGTCTCATCCCACACCCAACAAGCCAATCGCTTTCAATACAGGCATTCATGCAGCACAGCAGCAGGCAGCAGTTTGCATGCTAAATCATCCAAGTCAATTAAAGAGTCTTCTCCCAGGCAGTAAATAGCCAGACTCTGATCTGCCGTTGACCTCAAATCCAAATCCAGACGACCTCTCAGCTGCACTTTTACATCAGCCTTTCCTTCTGTTTCTTTCTGTTTTTCTGCTAAATGACGTGAAGCTTTCATCCTTTCTTCAACTCATTTAGCTAAACTAAAGTTCCTCCTGAACCTGACTGAACTCATAAAAAACACCTAGAAGCGTGTTATTTTCAGCACTCGCACACATACTTTGATGTGATTATTTTACATTTTTATATGACGTTTAACAGTGCCAGGCGTTTTTAAGATGTTCATAAATTTCCCGATTAAGGTACATGGAAAAATGCTTATTACAGGAACCTTTTGAACAGTGTCCAGCCTGAAGCAGCTGTTTTCCCCCCCTGTGCTCGGATGTAAGCTGCTCTAGCCTTCAATAGCAGGACTGTAGAGCCTGTGAGGCACAAACCCAATGTGGCTATAATTGGCTTTGCACCCAAGTGTGTGGCTCACTGGAAGCGAAATGAGTCAATCAGCGTAATTGTGCCAATTAAGTGTCCAAACATCTTCTGTGATCTACCTCTGGGTATGGGAGTGTTTCGACAAGCTCTTCAGCTCAGAGCCATCTCTGACGCACACCAACGTGAATGCAACCCCCACTGCAAACCACCCCGAACACACACACACACGCATACACGCACGCACACACACAGGAGCAGAAAGTTTTATCTCCATGAGGACTAAAGTCTGTCGGTGCTGCTGGGTTAAACAAATGGATTTCCATCCATCGAAGTCTGCTCTTATCTGCACTGTGGCACCTGAGCTAATCTGACACTGTCTACTTTTCAGCTTCTGTTCCCTCCCTCCCTGCGAACACACACACACACACACACACACACACACACACACACACACACACACACACACACACACACACACACACACACACACACACACACACACACACACACAGTAGTACATACACAGGTACCTCAGGGCAGGATTGATTATGTTTCTCTGTCATGCGGGCTAGCCTGTTCACCTCAGCCCTGTGGATGATGTTCCCATGCTTCTGCTAAAAGGGTGTGTGCAGGTGTTCGTGCATGAGTGTGTGTCCCTCTGTGTGTGTGTGTTTGTGCGTGTGTGTGTCCCTCTGTGTGTGGGTGGGGTGTGTGTGTGTGTGTGTGCAGAGATGAAACATTAGTTGGGGACCCGCGTTTTCAGAGAGAGGTTAGAGAGGGATACCACATCATTTACTGATCAAAGCTGCCGTTAGGTCAGACATGTGATGGGTGTTCCTCTGAGGATATTTAGTTAATGATGATGGTTGTAATTCACGTCTGCCTCCGGAGGGGGTGATTAAAACTTGCAGTAAATTACAAAAGTAGCTGTAGATGGAGCCTTGGGAGTCTTATTTCAAATAGGGGCTATTACACTTTGACACGCATGAAAAGGAGAAAGGCAGAGAGAAAAAGAGCGAAGGTATATAATCCAGTATTTAGATGCTTGGACTTTGTTTTCGCTCTTCGTGTTGCAGCAGTAGCCTCAGGCTAAACAAACAGGTGTTTGCCTTCAGTCTGGGTGGAGCAACAAACAGATCAGGGCTCATGATACGGTTTTAAAACTTTGTTGACATGGGAACGTTTCAGGTTGAATGAAGTTCTGGCTTGTTTTGATAAAAAAGGAATAAAATATGTGTCTACTCGAAGCGTTCCTTCACACTTTACTGTTGCAGACAGGCTGCTTAAAAAACAGAGCGATAACAGCCGGATGATTAAAGCGGAAAGCTTTGAGGCAGTTTAACTGGAGTTCAGCCCCCCTAAAAAGACTCTTTAGAGGTACATCTTTGTCAGTACTTCAATCTGAGTGTGAAAAGAGAGCAGGAAACTCTGGGTATTGTTTTTGATAGGAGAAGAAAAGAAATGGAAACGCCCTTCACAACTTTGCTCACAAAAGGTGAAACGGGATAGCGCAGCAGCCGGAGGCTTTGTCATGATGTTACAATGAGGTGTGTCAAAAAATGAAGAGAAAAGGTCTCCGGCAATTACAGTTAGTGCTCCAAAAAAAGAAAAAAAGACAGTGTTATCCAAGACGGGTTTTTCTTCGTTGACGGGGTGTTTTTTCCTGAAACAGAGCCCAACAAACGACACGAATATGAGCTTTAACTGCGCACCCGCTGCTCTTGAGAGTTTAAAAGTTATAATTCACAAAGTCGCAGGATCACCCCGGAGATCCAGAGCAGACACAAAGCTTTTAGGAATTCCCATCCTCAATCCCACCTCTCATCGCTTTTGTAAGTGAAACTGAAAAGCCAAAGCACTGAGGGGCCTGTCAGCCGTATTATGATGGGTTCAAAGTGCCTTGATGAGGTTCAAAAGAGGCAGACAAAAGCTCTGCCCCATCACCCATCCGATTTTTCCTGGGTTGTGTCTGGTCCCGAACAAAGAACAACCCCCCTCCCCTTCATGACCTCCACCCTTCAAAGAGTAGCTGGTCGGGCCCTTGACTGGCATGCATGGTCAAGCCTCCAGAGCGCAGCGGAAGAGGTTAAACCAAGAGCGCTAAAGGGGGCTGCTGGGATGATTGACACTGCGGGGATAATCTCCCTCTGAGACATCATTGAGTTTTCAGCCCTCAGCAGCAAGGTTTCCAGCTGATAGTCTGTCACTGAGTTCTTGTTTTGCCGTCATACATCTGCCATCACCTCCTTTTACCCCTCTGATCCCCCTTTTTCTTTCCCCCTCTTGTTCCTTTCATCTCTCACCCCTCTCAAAAGGAAAAAAGAGTTTCCAGATCTTGAACTTTTTATTGGTTCAGGAACAAAAATGAGCAATAAGAAGTTATTTTCTGACTTTTCTGTAATTGACTCTGTAAGGCAATAACAGAAAATGGTGTTCCTAACATTTTTCATAGTGTTATGGCTGGTCGCCCGGTGTGTGCTTTTATTTTGAAATATAAAACAGCTTGAAGATTGTCAGTAACAGGGTTAAATAAAAAACAATTAAAGGAACAGTAAGAAAGTTTGAATGCTCAATTAGTGACCTAAAGAGGCACAAGCTCTAATATTGTTTTTAAAGTCATAAAAATCTGGAAATGTTCGATTTTGGAGGGCTACTGCAGCGATCTTGCCAGCAGCTGTTGCTTCTTCTTCTTCTTCTTCTTCTTTATCTTCTCGGAGAGAAAGAATTAGATCAGCATCCACATGTTCTGACTTTTCCCCCTCTTTGCGTCTGCAGGAACCCTGATGGGGACGTTCAGCCATGGTGCTACATCGCCGACCATGAAGACGGGATCTACTGGAGATACTGCGACATCCCCACATGCCAGAGTAAGAAATTCCTGCCACTCCTCCTTCAACTCTCCCTCTCTTTTTCTCACTCTACGCTCTGCCCTTTCATGCCCTTGGGGCCAACTCATGGGCACAGGGGCCGGCCATTTTTTCTTTTTTCATTTTATTGCTCTGCTCATCTGCTTGCCTGCTATGAATAGTTTTAATAGAATGTATGGCTCGTAAACAGCCATTATCATCTAAAATATGCCTCTAATTGCCTCCCGTCACCCCTCCTCCTGCCAGCCCGGGCCTGCCCATACTTTAATTCGAGCTGTCAATCACTGCCTCTGTGTGTGTGTGTGTGTGTGTGTGTGTGTGTGTGTGTGTGTGTGTGTGTGTGTGTGTGTGTGTGTGTGTGTGTGTGTGTGTGTGTGTGTGTGTGTGTGTGTGACTTCACTAGTTTCCCCTTTGGCTTTGTAGCTTGTTTTGACATGTGAGTGATTTGGTGCGTGTACCTGCTCTGTGGATGTTTTTGTGTGTTTTGCTCCCTCATGAGTGTATTAGTGTCGCTGTCCCGCGCAAATGTGTGTGATGAGTTGTTTATATTGGAGATCTTGTGCTTCTGTGTGTCTTCTCTACTGCTTTGGCACACACTTACAAAGAGACGCCTGTCTTTAATCCCATTACTTTCATTCTCTCCACCTTTTTAATCGCCGCTGTTGACAACTGACTCGGGTGGATCAGCCTACATATACACTGTTTTAACGCCAGAGATGAGAAATCCTGCAGAGGAGGTTCAGATAAGAGATTAACTGAAGGCATGTTGTTTGGGGGAACCGTCTCACATGTTTATAATGCCGACATTGAAACAGTTTCCAGCATGTGGTCTTCACTTTTCAAGCTGTATTAAGTCTGAGGTGTTATTGCATACTTTGAAGCTGAAGGCAGCTGAGCACATTGACACAAGCAGAGCGAAAATAATGAATGAATAACAATCATCCTCCTTGTGTAAGGATCAACCTCTATTTTTCTTTGCTGTTTTCTCTCTTCCTCTTTATCTCTCTTATGTCCTATTTCTTTCCCGAACACTATCGCTTCTTTTAAACTCCATTAGCTTTCCGCCTGAGTCTTGCATCCTGCAATACTTTAGACATTATCAGAGTTTAGCTTAACTTTGGTTATTCTCAGGTACAAAGCACAAAAAAGATAAGTAATAAAAGATGCAGACTGTCTTGAAATTTCAGAGCAAAGTGAAAAGTTGTACAATCTCAAAGTGAAGTAAGACACAGAGCTTACAGGGTTTGCAGCCAACCCGTTATGTCATAAGCCTGTTTTCAGGCTGTGCAAATGAAGAGGAGTAACAACCAAGCATGCGTTTCCCATCAAATTGACTTCTGTTTATTAAACTTTACTCTTAGTAGCTTATAGTGTGAATTTGAGAGAGCAGGGAGTGCAGGTACCAGAGAGTGATCTGAGTGTCCTGAACTCAACAGCCTTAGTATTAACAGACGGCAGATTTGGAGCCATTTTATACAGGTAAATCTAACTATCTGACTAACTTACACTCTAAAACTCCTATTAGGAGTAATTAAGTGATTATAAAACAGACTGAAATTAAAACTAAAACCTTTAAGTGGGGAACTTTTAGTTTGTGTCAATCTGGCACAAAGCAGTCTTTGTTCTTATATGCTTGAGTGGCGTATTATGACCAAAAATCTTTTTACAGCCAAATTTATTATTTCATGTGAAAAATATAGAAGCAGGGCTTTTCCTACCCCTACCCTGCTGCACTGGTTTTAGGCATCAACGATTACAAGTTCAAAACAATCAATTTTGTTTCTGATGAAAGTATAAAAGGGCATAAAAAAGAATTTAAGTTCATTTTATAAATACAAAAACTTTAAGCTTTAAGTCCATCAAGAGCAGATTATTTTTATATAGTAACCTCTGACATCTGTCACCAACTTATCTGCATTTGTGCTCTCTGTGGGAGTGATGCGCTGCATACTCAGAAACTTATAAAAAAGTCCAAAACAAATGCAGCACTGGGGACTTTTACTTGAACTGAACTATTTTGACTACTGTCTGGGATTTGATGCTATCAGCTGAGGTAGTATTGTCACTATTTATGCAGCCCTCCTTTTCAAGATCATAACATTTTTATTTTGCTGTTGTTTATTAAACCATGAGAGACTTGACCAGGACTTGACACCACCCTGCCTTTGCATTTGTTTTGGACTCAAGCCCACGGTTCTGAATTTGCATCACGTTTCTCCTGATGTTTATTGTTTGGGCTGTTGCAGATAGCTTTGCCCCTTCAATCACAGCAGATAGGATCAGAGTCAAGTAACAGAAGTTGGGATGTTCTGTGGAAAAAATGAGTGATACACTGAATAAATAAATGGACACATTTTTAACCAGAAAACACTCCCTGCACAAGAACAATCAGCAAACATAAGACATGTTGCTTTTTCCACAGAAGTCTTTAAATTGGACACAACCAAAAGTTCCTGAATTTGCAGGATGTTACTTTTTTTTACTGTTGCATTGGCTCTATGCAGTGCACCTGACTGTATACTGCTAATGCAAGCATGTAGCATGATGGATATGATGCAAATTTGCTGCCGGTTGTTTGGTTTGTAAAAACATGTTAATCCTGCACCACAGCGTTTTCAGAAAAAGACCCTAACGTGGACACGGACTTGAATTAAAGGTAAACTGTTGGACATGAGGGTCCCACAGTGCATGACAAACCAGAAATTTGAAGCGGTTTGCACTTTTCACTGTAATTGGTACCATCATGCCTTAAGAGTCGACAGACCCCTCCAGCCGTCTCCCCTATTATCCCGCCTGAGCAGCATGCGTGACTGAAGGCCGCTCTTTTGAATGGAGCACGACCCATTAACCCATGTGACCCATCTGCAGCCTCTTTGCTGACAGCCTGTGTGTATCTGTGTGCTTGTTTGTCCTTGGTGTTTGTGCGTGGTTGTGTTGGAGCTCTTGTGTAGACTTGAACTGACCTAATTCAGACGAGTGTCCTCAGCTAAGTGTTTCTAGGCCGATACTTAAAACCTTTGTGATTTAGGGGGGAAGAAGAGAGCAGCCCAAACATCTTTGTTCAGAAGAGCCTTATCACTGGTGAAATCAGGCTATCTTTTGTTCCTGATGGGTTTGCCATGTGCTGGTTCAGCCTAGTTTTTGTCCAGGATCCAGTACTCTGTAATTCATCTCTGCAACATGATGAACCTGATTTCTAACGGCTTAGAGCTTCACCCATATCACATACTGTCTTACATGCAGGTTTCTCTTTATGTTTTGGCATTTAAAGTTATGCAGAGCCCTGTAATGTAAGTAAAGAGGTGAGGTTTGCTGTGAGCCAAGCATCCAGTGTCATGAAAACAAGCCCATTCAGTGGAGACTGTTTCTCCCTGCAGGGATACCAGGGAGCTCTTAGACACGAATGCTCTGTCTCATCTATTGTGAAACCACAATCGCCACGTGGTGCCTCACCTTCTGGCAGTGCCTGTTCTTAATTTGCTTCGTTTGAAAGCTTCAGCTGCCAAGCGAAAGCACGCTGATGCTCTCCCGGTGTCACTGTTTTCAACAAAAGAGTGAAAAACACTCTGATGTGCCAGAGCGAGTGAAACAGTGGGCTTTGTTTTCGTTTTGTCTGGTTTTTGTTTCATCTGTGCCTGCTGTTTTTGCTGAGGTTTGATGGTTGGGAGATGGTTGCAACTTACGAGGGTACCTGAAGCCTGCCTAGTGGTGTGCTCAAAGGAGGGCAGGATTGCCCCTCATGTGCCCTCATGTCCCAAACAAAAACAGAGCAGAAGCTCTCTCTTGGATGCATGCAAATTTGCTTTAGCAGCCAGTATCCAAAAAGATGAAACATGACAAAGTGCCTCGTGGATGCCCCTCCAGAGGTTATAACAGAAAAATAGTGCCCTTTGGATGCAGTTTCGGTTTATAAAATTTAAAATAGTGCCTTGTAGATACTCTCAAGTAAAATAAAATCTTGGATAAAGCAACTTCCAGATGCTCCACCAGCATAAAAGTAGGGCTGTTAAGTCCTAGTCGACTGGTTGACTTGTTGGTACATGCTGATCGTCTATACGTGCTCAATTTACAAGAATAACTTTGATTGATTACAGCCCTACAAGTTAGATTTTCTCTGAGTGCTGACGCCCTATGCCATACAGAAGGTACCCTTGTTATCGTTCTCACCCCTGCTCGTCAAACAGCTTGAGCACGCCACTGGGTTAGCCTGTTATCCAGCTGGGTGCCCTGTCATCTTGGGTCATGCCACCCTGTTTAGGGTGACACACCCTGCTGGAGCGCTCACTGCCCGGCAGGTCACATGAGGCCAGACACATATTCTGACAGGGAGGATTATAGTGTACGGTCACGCCATTTGTTGATCGTAGTAATCCGTCATGGCAGCAATTATCATGTGGTGGAAGAATCTAAACTTCTCTAGAAAGGCGTGCTACATCGACTACTGTACAAGTGGACGTTTCAACAGTGTGTCACAGCGGATGCAGGTTTTTCAGGCTCTTCTCATTTTCAGGCCACAAAATGCTTAGCCAAGCATAACTTTGTCATAAATGTTGTTGTTTACTGCGTTGAACTTTCCGTTGAAATAAACCATTCCTGCTCTGCTGAAAACGGATGTTTCTGGGACCTCAATGTCACCACGTTTAGCCCTTTAAGTTGAGAAACAGTGAAAGTAACCATAAGGGGATGACCAAAGAGTCTTGGATTCAACGTGGTGTTCAGTTTTCTGCATACGGTAGGTCCATTCAATACTGATTTGTCTTCATCAAGCCTCAGTGCGTCGGGCGGCTAAGGCTTAATGTTGTCTAACTGAGCACTGGTGATTCTAATGAAGAGTGAGGAAAACACTAGCTGAGCCTCTGGCCAAACAAGTAGGTTCAAAAGACAGAAATAAGATCTGACAGCTCAATCCATTATTAAAAGACTAAAGTCTTTAGTTTTAGAAAAGTCCGGAAGTCAGATGTAACCTTGAAAGGTTCTGAAAACAATTATCCGTGCCTGTTACTGATTTATGGGGTAAAAAATGTGGACATCTCAAAGAAAACTCGTTTTTTTGTTTGTAATAGTTCAAGTACATGTACCAAAACTCAAAAGCCTCAGTGCTACAAGGCTACAGATCAAAATCCTTGTTTATCCAACTCTGAACAACTCTGCCGAGCGTTTCCTTTTTCACAGTGTTCCATACTGTCAGGACATTTTGTTTCGTTTTGCCTCCTTTAAGCTGACATGCGTTTGCATGACGGCATGCCTTGATTAAATTTGACTGACACAGATTGAAGCTGTCAGGGTGAAGTCCTCGAGCGTTTGCCAAGACAAAGACACTTTGATCAGTGTGTCTGAGAGTTCATCACTCAGCGGCTCATGACCGAGAAAAACTTGTTGTGCCACTGTGATTCCCTACAGCAAAGATACCAACAGGAGCTGTAAGGTTTGGGGGAAAATACTGCGAGGGATATGTTTTTATGACGATTAGTCATCTGAAGTAAAACACAAATGAGACTTTCATAGATCCAGTAAAATCAAAACAGGGAGTTTGTTTTAAAACATATTGACTGCTTTGCAAAGTCAGGATTTGGCTACACAAAAGCGACAGATTCAAGCTTTAAGATAAATGTATATAATAGTTTCTGCTTTTTTCTCTTGCTTGAAAAAACAAAATACATAAAGAGCACAGAGGTAGTCTTCTTGAAAGTTGAAAAGTTGAAATATTGGATAATGGGTGACTCAACCGAACCTTCACTTAACCCAAACTGAATTGGGCTTTTAGCCACCTGGCGAACAGATAACAGTTCAGCTGGGCCCCTAACTATGCAAATTCATGCAAAACTCCTGGCTTTATATCAGTTTATTATGTAAAATGAAGGCCAGGAGGTACATGGACCAAAACTGTGCTGTTGTTTTGATCAGGGCTGATAAAACAGGAGTTTAAAACATGGGATCCAGTGGAGGGTTTGCCATGTCCCTCTAGTGGACACTTGAGGAACTAAATCATTTTACACATTGCTTTCATTTTTCATACCAGAGGTGTGGCAAAATTAAACCAATTTTGATGACTCATGGTCTTTGTGCTGTTGTATATTCATGTTTTACCAGGGCTATGTAAATGCCCACTACTGGAATGACTATTTAATAAGTCCATCTTGTTCCTATGGAAACATGTACAAGACACCAGACAAATTAGCTTTTAACTGAGTGTTTCCAATAGTGCCACCGCCGTCTTTTGGATTCATTACACCTCTTAGAAAACCAATGGGTTTTTCCAAAAAAGAGACTACATCCATGTTTTATACAGTCTATGATATAAACTTTTTTAACATTTTTAAAGCATCTCTCGATTCCTTGATATGTTTTGGTCCTCTATAAATATAAAAAATTTGGTTATTAAGTATTGATTGATGTATTTACATGTTAATTCGTTAGGTGGGCTTACGCTCCTGTTATTTCTTTCCTCTGGTATGTCATTTATCATCATGTCCTGATGTACTTTCAGACTGTTTTTCAGTTATGTGTTGAATGAAGTGAACATTTCTTGCACTTCTCCCCGAGGCAAATCTCCTCTCAGAACGAAAAGTTCAGGTTATTTTATCTTTAAACAAACATCATCAGAACTGAAATAGACATCCACCTGTAACGTATATGTTAATGACCAGGGTGGAAGAGAGCATGTTAACAGTAGTTCTTACTTTGATGCTCTGTTATTGTATCCAACAGTAGCTGCAGTGTTTCACAATGGCACTCATTATCCAGAGTTTCCTTAACCTACATTGTAGTAGGCCTGAGAGTTTAAATGGTTTAATATCTGACTTTACTACCTCACTTACTGTAGGTTATAATCTCTTCCTTTATTGGAACAATGGAGAGGACGTCTGATGAGCTTGTCAGTCACCACATAACAATAGTCTCTGTACAGGGTATGTCTCATCCACCTGGCAAGCCGAGCTGCCACACCTTCACGACATTAAAGCAAAGTAAACATGTGTTTGGCATCGGGTTTTATGACTGAACGTTGATGAAAATATGCAGGGACGATAAAACCTCTTCATTAGGAGTGATTTATAATGGAAGTAGATGTAGTTGAGAGGGAAATTGTCAGTTAGTTTTGCATGAGCACACCTGGTTTCTGTGTCAGGGTAGCTGCTTCTAAAGTGTTTGAGGTATTTATGAGTCAGAGGTTTTAAGAGTTTAGCTGTTTACCAAATTTATTGATGAATTCAGAGATGAAAAACCCAAAACAAAATGGAAAACCAAAACTTAAAAAAGTAGGAGGGCTTTAGCCAGAAAATAGGCTGTGATTGGGTGTTGGACATCTTATCTGTTGAATGTATTTTTGGGCTCAGTACCTGCTGGGGCTTCCTGGCTTTTTAACAACCTTGGCATTATTGGAATTTAGTGAATTATCTTCACGACTGAAATGTGGTACAAAGGTCTCCATTAACATCTTTTACAACCATCTGATCTTTCCTGTTACTCCACCAGCAGCTTAAAATTGTTGGTGCTTATCCATCCATGTGCACCATTTGGATCAGCTGTGGGTCATAACCCAGGATGCACGGTTACAGTTTTTGGGATCCAAACAGTCATGGTCTGTTATCATGCAGACATCCCCGTATGTAAGTGAGTTTAAATGAATGAGTGAATGTGAATGAATATGATAATCCATGTGGAAAAAAGTAGCATCCTCAACTCAAACCCCCAAATAAGACAACCAGTACGAACCTAAACAGTATAAGCATGAAGTGATAGTGGTTGCGACCTCTATCCTTTTCCTGCTGTTTATTTGTCCTAATTGAAGTTATCTACATTATTGCAAGTCTTCATATTTTCATATTAATTCATTAAACATCTATCTCTGACAAAATAGCCCCTCCTGTTTCTATGCTTGCTATTGTTTCCACAGCAACAATATTTTAATAACCCCACTTGCTTGGCAAAATAACATTAAACCTAAGATTTTTGTTCATCTCCAAGACTTGACATTAGCAATCTTTCCTATTATCAAATCAATCAAAAAACTATGATAAGATCTTATGATTTCCCAGAAAAGACAGACTGCTGAATGAACACTGTTTTCCTCAAAATAAAGAGGGCGCTGAGAGGACGAGAACATGTGGTACATGTGGTCTGGAATTTGAGACTGGAGCAGCACTGCCCTGCCTGATGGCTGTTTTTGTCACCTATACATGGCGGGCTTTCAGATTCTGATTCCTGTCGTTTTCTCCCTTTTTTATTGTTTTTCGGAAGCTGTAAATGTCCTCTGAACAGGCCTGTAACAACTGTTGTCACAACCAACCCACATGCCCGCTAAACTGCAGCAGGTTGAGGCAATGCCGATAGGAGGAAGGTGTGTGTCTGTGTGTGTCTGTGTGTACATTTGTTCCTGTTACTTTTGACAGAATAAAAACCAGTCAGATTTAGAGCTTCAAAGTGAGGACATATTTTTGAAGTGAGCTCACTTTGGCCTCCGTCTAACCTTTTCAAGAGGCTCCTGTTGGTTAAATTTGTGATAACTGAGGTTTGAGGGAGGTCAGCACAGTGACTCTGTAATGCCGTAGAAAAAATAAATTCTGTTTGAGGGATTTCATAAACTCTGATCCAAATGTTCCCCTGGTAAGTTTTCTAGAATAATTTAATGATTTCATGTCAGGTTCAGGCAAGCAGATATGAACTTGCGAGAAGCACTGTTAGCCGGTGACGCTAGCTCTGGTAGTGTTTGCCATGTTTGGAAAACCAACGCACCGTTTTAATCTGCAGCTGAATAAAATTGGCTAAATCCGAAAATTCCTGAGTGTTTGTAGACTAGTTACATGAAAATTATAAGGAAATAAGTCACTTTGAGACATTCCTAGACTGGAGGCATGGATTTTTTTTTTTACACTTTATTGTTTCAGCGCAACCCTTTTGGCCATTAAGTTGTTTTGTTTATAACTTTTTAATACTTTTTCAAACTTGAACCTACAGTAGAAAATTTAGAAAAGAGAAACAGGAAAACTTCTATTTCTCCTCCCTGTTTATATCATAAACATAGGAGAAAAAAACCTTCAGATCAGGCCTTGAAAGTATCACATGAACTTTCCTCCTCACTCGTCTCTCTGGGCCTCTGCTGCTGATGGTAAGCTGTAGTAAGGAGGTGTAGTTTTCCCCAAAAAACAGCATTTAATGAAAGGTTTTGACCAGATGATCCAGTATGAGCATTTCAGGAGGTTTCCCCTATGAAAAGCTCTGCAGTCCGCTCATTACAAAAAGAGCTTTTGAGAATTAGATTTGTGGACCCGACCCTCGAGGCTGGTGGTTTCAAAAATGACCTGCCAAGATGATTTTATACCAACTGAATTAATTCTAATACATTTTTAATAGGAATGTACCAACCTACTCCTTTCTATAGCTTTTATAGAAATACCATTGCCAGTATGGGTTTAATTTAAAAACTGGACTTAGTGGGCAGAAGTTAGATTTCTAACATGAGATTTATTAACTGTTCACACACAGGAGTAAGAGAGGATAGTGACTCAGCAGCCACGACAGTTTCATATGACAGAAAATGAACAACATGAGACCAAGCAGAGACACGTTTTTTCTAAGAGCTAATTTTGAAAGTTTGCATCGCAGTCATCTGTAAGTCTTTCATTATCCCTTTCACCTGCATTAGACCCGTCCTTACCTGAGGAGCTTTGAACACACACTCTTTGTCATCTTACCCTGACCTCTCACCTTCTCTAAGCTCCGCCCACACCTGCCCTCAGGGGGAAATACCTGCCTGCAGTGCAGCGAGGAAGTGCTCAGACAGAAACTACCGACTAGAGACTCTCACAAAAACAAGCCAGAGTACATCAGGTAGATTTAATCTCTGCTTCTCTCTGTGGCTCCTTCCCTCTCTCGACATGGCTGAGGTTAAATCAGCCATTAGGGAATTAAAGGTATTGATTACGAGGAGACCTGGCTGTGTAGACTGTTTGCTAATGAGTACAAGTGGAGGGCTATTGTTTAGGGCCTGTCTGGAGAAAGAGGAGGAGATGAATAGCAAAGCAACCAATTTAGCTCTCAGGAATGAGGGCTCAGAGCCAAATGTAGATTGGCATGGTTCTGCACAGGTGCAATAAACATCATTTTATGGATATCATTCAGCAGCTACGGCAATTAAAGCTAACGGGGTGAGTTTAGCAATTTTCCAGTTCAAACAAAACATTAGAAAACCTTTTAGCATAGTCGATATGATTGAAGGAGACAGTGAAGGTCTACAGAGTTTAATGGCCATCAAGTTCTGGGAGTATAGGGCTTTGAGTTGAATGCTAACGTCACTATACTGTCTCTGCAAGGAGTTGCTTTTATTTGATGCTTGAGAGTTGGACCCTCTCTCAATGAAAAGCTGTTTAATGAAGAGTTTACACATGCAATAGGACCCTAATTTGCAAAGCTAAAAACAATACTAGCTAGAGATTCTTGCATTTTTTCCAAGAGCATCCTGAATACCTTCATCAAATACCAAACCAGTCCAGTACTCAACACTACGGCCCTCAGTAAGACAGGCCCCCATCTCAAACCAGCAGATGTCCATGAAACGTTCTCTGGATCTCCATCCTCCAAAGAAGATTGATTAACTTGTCAAGAGCAACACAGGCTGAAAGACACACAATCTGATGAAGACTCATCAGTCAGATACACTTCTATGAAACGAAACACGCACATTCATGCTCCCCTGAGGATGAGTCTTTTGATTTCTGATGGGAGCGCTTCATTAATCGAAGTCTCATTTTATGATCAAATAAAGAAAAGTCAATATTTCCTTAAACAGAGCATGTCTTTGATTAACAACCACATGTCTTTTCTTTCCACCACGGAGCAAAGAGTTTGGTTTGAAGTCCCAGGACTGTTTGACTTTAGAAAACAACAAGTGTGCTGTAATGGAGCTCATTATTTTTATTGCTTTCACCGTGCCTTTAAACTCTACACCTTTTAAAACCCGCTCCTTGGACTTTGTGTCTTCTATAGAAAAATGTCATAATCAGGGTTGTTTATTGTCAGCTTATCCAGCTAAACGTTGAGAAAGTGACACATTTTGTCTTTCGCATGTCTTTGAATTGAGTGTATACAACATCTTCAGCTCATTCTTGAAAGCTCAGGAGTTTTTTGCTGGAAATGAAGCAGACTGAAATCAATACTGATCCCTCTTTCTGAACTATAAAATCAACAAATGCTGTCAGCAACAAGATGGACTACTTCTAATAAATCATTTTTAATGCTGTAACCATTGCTGTTGGGCAGATGCCTGACAGACTGGTGAAGCAGCCTTATCTAAAATTTCCACACCAAAGATTTATTGTGACTGCTAAAAGATAAGATAAGATGAGATAAGATCGGATAAGAAGAGCTGTATTTATCCTGAGGGCAAATTCGATAAAGAATAGAAAGACAGAAGGATGAGATTTTCCATCAGAGATGATAACCACATAAGTGTGGGAAACGTGAGAAGAAGAGAGGAAGTAGCCCTTTCCTCATGCGGGGCACCAAAATTTGCATAAATTAGGGATGCTCTGAAGTCATTTTCATGGACACAGAAGTTTAAATTCTGACTCAGTGGCTAGTCTAAAGGCCTTAAAACACTTAGAGGCGGGATGCTGCACTGCAGCTTAGACACAACATATGACATGCATTCCCACCCAACAATAATGAAGTATAAATATACTAAATATAAAATTAATAAGTCATACAACTGACCATAAGGAATATGCCAGGACATGGAACTGATGCAGAACTATGAACCAAGCTTAACTCTGAGACACTAAGCGTGCTGGCCGTGCAGTTTCTCCATCGCCAGTTTCTGGTTTCACTACATTCTTTGTTTGTCTGTGCTCAGGAAACCATAATGGCTGAATGTAAGGGCATCATATCCAAGTTGAGTAGTAGTTGATAATATTGAAATTGTTGCAAAGACGAAAAGCGAGAAGAGGGAACACACTCTGAATCAGTGAAAGCAGGGATACAGAAAACATGTGATTCCAGGAAATACAATTCTGTCCAGACCGATCACAGGGCTTGCAGTTTGTGTTGTTTTGAAATGCAGTTTTGTTTTTTTGGAGGGTGCAGGACAAAGGCGTGAGCACATAAACCTGCAGAGTAAACTCTGAGAACTCCAAATCAGGCTTGAACTGAAAGCTCCTCACAGCAGCTGTAAACTGTTGTTGCAAGTTTTGCTGATATGAAAATGTTGAATGTAACAGGGAAACACTGAATAAGATTTTCCAAACTGCGTCATTAAACTTGCTCTTCTTTTTTCAAACTCCTTTCACACTTCCCTGTGGACTTTGTCCCTTTTATCCTCATCCAGATAACCTGGTGAATCCTCTCTAATCTAGCGACAACCTTATCACTCGAGGAGTGAACCAATGGAAGCGACTTGCTGTGCTTATCTGACGCCTGTGGTGGCCACAAAGAGTCTGCTCATCTATTTGCTACGCTTTCACATCCCCTGGGACACAGTCTGTTTGGTTTGTCATGGGGGGGAGGTAGGGTGATGCATCATGGCGGCCATTTTTCATCCTCTTCCCCCTGCATTGTTGGGCCCGGTCTGAGGAGGTACTAATTATTCATTTAAAGCTCCAGCTCTTCTCTCTTCCCTCTAATTAGATGGTTAGTCACTCTCCCAGGGCCCCGGGCTGGGGGCATTGATCTCCTCCATCTCAATCTTGTTGTAACACAGCTCCAGACGCACACAGAAATGTTTAAAAGAGGATAAAAGGGGACATGCAGACACAGTTAACGTGCATGCAGCTTACAGTGAAGTCTCTGTCCCACACCAGCAAAGTCAGTTGGTCTGACACAGATACTGCTCTCATTCTGTCCAATAATAAGACCCTTATTGTCTGACTGTAAACTGTTCCCATCTCCAGGCTGGATAATTTATCACCCTCATAGAAAAGCAAAGCATAAACGAAACAGAAACACACAACAGCATCTCCCACCTCCTTCCAAAACAATACAGCGTTTCCAGAAAGGGTCGTCTTCAGGGACTTTGTGGTGTATTTCTCTGTTTCTCTGGAAGGCAAGACTAATCACAGGCAAGATGAAATGCAGCAGCTGTATTTGTTTTTGTTTATTGAATATACTGCACTACAAAAGAGGTAATAAATGGGGCTGAGACACAATGAGAGCAGGACAGAGTGGATGGCCGGAACAGCAAGGGGAAAACACACACAAATGTGGAGCGGGAAAAGTGTTGTTGCTCTGCTTTGTTGCAGGTCACATTCTTGTGAAGGCCGTGCATGTGATGGTTACAGTAGGTGTGTGAGTGTGTGTGGGTGTGTGTGTGAGTGCTGAATGGTTAACCTGCTGGCGGTTCATTAATGGGTTGGCAGGATTGTTTCCAAGAACATACCTGTGTTAAATTACTCGCATCAAGCCTTTTAGCACTTGAGGAATGTGCTTTTAAGAGGCAGCCTCTCCTCCTTTGACCCCACAGGTTTAACAGTCCTGCTTTAATGTGGAGGCACTAATGACTCTTTTTTGTCTGTGGTTACACTTTAATTCGATGTTAATTAAGCAGTGCTGCTGCTTTCAGGATGATCATGGTGAGGTTTCTCTCTGAATTCGCTCTTAAGATATTGGTCTTTTTATTTCATGCCTCCACTTAAGATACTTGTCTCATGTTTTCTTGTCTTTAGGTTGAAATTTCCCTCACTGTAACAGAATACAAAAGAAACTGCGTAGATGTTAAACTTTATGTAAGAAAATAATCTATGAAAGAGTCCATATCCACAAACACTGTTCAGGACTAATGAGGCATAAAAAGAAAAACATTTCAGTGTTTGTCTGATCACCACAGAGGGCGAAGCACAAGATTTCAGATATGAACGCAAAGAATAGACAACACAATACATCAGCAAAGCGTGTCGCCTTACTTCCACTGGAAAAACAATCCATTAACTGAGTGTGCTAAAGGTGCAGTCTGTAGTAATTATTTGAATTTAACAATACAAAAACAGAGCATAATATTCATAATATGTATAAATTAGAGATACACTGATTTATCGATCAGGCCTAACAATGCTATTTTAAAATTGAAGACATCAGCCAATAATAATAATAATAATAATAATAATAATAATAATTAAGTAAAATAAAATAATAATAATAATGACAATAATAATAATAATAATACCTAGTTTGGCTGATACAGATATTGATAAAGATAGAAACTTTAATTTTGTACATTTTCCAAACTCATTTGAAGAAAACTGAACTTATTCAACAAAATCCTGATGCTTGATCCTTGAACTGTACTGATTTGGTTTTGGTGTAAATCTTTGATTTCCTTGTTTTTGTGATTTGGACTTTGCTGTAAAAATGTCCATACTGTATCCTCTCAACAGACTGTAAATAATCTGTCGAGTTAAAGATTACATATAAAAAAGAAAATTTCATTTAATTTTACCTTATCATATCTTTAAACATTTTCAGATGTGTTGTTGTCACATCAATTATCATATCCTAACTTTTTCCAGTCTACAAAACAGGTAAAGACAAGTAAATCCATCTGATAGTTTCCATGTAAAGAGAACATAAAAGAGTGTAATCGGAGGAGTTTGGAAGTTATTCTGGAGGACAGGCGTTTATTCCCCCACGAGAGCAGTCATTCATTATAGAAAAACCTCCACAGAGGAGATATCATTCAGGATCTGCGTGGGCGATTTCAGTCGGGCCTTTAAAACCGGCTTTTCATGCTCCCACATCCAGAATTCTTCAGATGGTTTTCTTTTTCAGTCTTTTCAGCTTTTTTAGTGTTTTCTCATTGAAAAGATCTAACCAAATAAATAAATAAATAAACTCTCAGTTTCCTTTTACAGCTCAGTGTTTTATGGTCCCTAAATGTGGGAAATTGGACTGTCGGTCAGGGCACATGGGCAGGGAATTGGTTTGACCCTATACTGTAGGCACTTAAACATCTGCAGACAGGATCTTAGTGCCTGTAGGTCCAGTATGTGGTCTCAAAAAGGACTTCATGCTGAACAGCGATGGTAAAATACCGAATGTAATAGCACTGTACCTCTTTTTGTGAGTCATTGAGATTTTTGTGCATTTTCAAGTATCTTAACCATTTTCTTATTAAACTATAAATCTGTAGTTTAGGGTTATATATGGACTGGGTTGCTTGGTACCTCAGAAAATCTCCTTCTTGTCAGTCTAAGCACATCATCTAAACACGAGTTGAGATATTATCTTAGACATTAGCCCATGTATCAGACACCTTGAACACCCTGATATTTTTTAGAATAAGTGAAACTCTAAGCTGTTTTTTTTTTTCTCATAGTTTTGCAGTATTTACTGCTTTAAGCTCCTCACATTTAAGTTTTCTGCCTGTTGTGAGTTTGTAGATCTATTTTTGAACATTTTGGGTTCATCTGAAAAAGTCTGCAGACTAAATGAGAACATATTGAATCCCTATCTTGTCATTAGTTGTGAAAAAGTTCCTTCCGCAGCTTTTATTTTGGTGCATTATGAAATTGATGTCTGATTTCATCACAGGCCGCTCTCCCTCTGTTGTTTCCCCTTCGTCGTATCTCTCATAAAGAGCAAAATCAGCAGTGAGTGCGAGTTCATTTCTCCTACTGAAACCCTCCACTGTTTTAGTGTTGATCATAAAACGTTAAAGGTTCGTTGTTCCAGACAGTCTCTCTCTCTCTCTCTCTCTCTCTCTCTCTCTCTCTCTCTCTCTCTCTCTCTCTCTCTTCCCTTCATCCCTTGTCTTTAAAGTAGACATAAGTGTCACGCTGTGCTGCTGGCTGAGAGCGAGTGAGAGTCAGGAGGGAATCTCTTCTGGAAAGAGCGTTACAAAGAAAACACTCTCCTGTCTTTTTCCTCCGCTTCTTCTTCCTCTTTTTCTCTTTACCCTCCAGATGGCATAGAAATTTATAACTGTAATTATGTTTCCTTAATAACATGTTTGCCCCCTCAGCTCATCAACCTGCTTGCATGCTCACTGCCAAGTGCACTTGCCAAAGCCTGCCGCTCATGTTTGATGTTGTTGCTTCTATCCTTCTGTGTTGTTCGTCTCTCTCTCTCTCTCTCTCTCTCTCTCTCTCTCTCTCTCTCTCTCTGATGTGTTTTGGGTCGGCGCTGTTGTTGTGTCTGCTGCATCCACAGAGGTGTCTCCTTCCCCCTGCCAGACAGACTCCAATGAACTTTGTTGTTTAGCCTACTGCCTTCTGTCTGCATTACAGTGGTGTTGCATTGTGGGAAGGGTGACTGTAACTGCTTTGTTCTGAGTTGAAACAGCAGCCTGCCAGGTTGCGATGAGTCTGGCTGCAGTCGAGCCTTGTTTAGCCTTGTAAGTGTGTGTGTGTGTGTGTGTGTGTGTTTTTCACTTTGTGGGAGACTCCCCCTCCCGCTGCGATCTCCTGAGGTTTTCAGAGGTCTGGTCTTGGCTGACTGGAGCGTTTATACACCTTGTGTTTCCTCCATTTCTCCCCTCTGGCTCGTTAAAGTCTAAATTCCTCCTGCAGCTTTGAAGTGTGTTTTTGAGTTTTTTTCTTTCATTGTACATGCAGTTATTTGCACTTGTTGCGCCTGCAGAGCAGATGTTTTAAAGAAACAACGCTTTGCTCAGGAGTTTTCACGCACAAACAGTTGACGTTGTTTCTTTTTTCGTGGGGGATAAATGCACACACACACACACAAGGAATGTGCTCCATCTCCGTCTTCACTTCCATGCAGACCTCTGAGGCGGTTGTGCGATACGACCCCACCACCTGCTGCTCCTCAGCCAGAGCTTCACAGCCGCTGGGACAAGAGGAGGACAAAGACAGATAAATTGACTGCAGTCTGCAATCTTCTTGTCAAAGCGAAATGAAAAAGGAGCAGTGCTGCCTTTAATCTGGCTGGTGAGCCCTGCAGTAGCATTTTCCCTCCGCTTCTTAAAAATCTCCATTGAAGTGGTGGCTGCCTGCCTTGCTCGGAGGGAGGTTGCTGGTTCCCGACCAGGTGTTTATCTCTCGTCTCCTCTCATCTCCCCTCCTGCACACTTCAGCGAGTTAATCTATTGCACACTTAAGTGAGGGGTAAAAAAGGAACTGCTGCCACAGCACTGTCATGTCTCACCCTGAAAATATGAAACGTTCATATGACTGTCATGTTTGCCTGTAACCTGTCCAATAGACCAGCATATAGGCCACATTACTGCGCTTTGAGTCTTTAAACAGCAATAGTAATTTCCTCCGAAAGCTTTGGTGTTAACATGAGTGTACTTTTCATGCACAAAAACCTTTGGACACTGTGTGAAAGGCTTGTTAAAAAAAAAAGATTTTTGATTTGAGATAGTACGAAAACAACATATCAAATTTGTATGAAACGTTTCTAAAAAGTCGGGACAGGCATGTTTACCATCACCTCTTCTTTGACACCTCTTTGAGACGAGTTTCTGGAGTTTTAAAAGTTAAATGTCTGATTCTTGTCTGGTGTTGGATTTCAGCTGCTATCGAGTTAAGGGATTCCTGTTGTCGTAGTATTAGTTTCATGATGTGTGACAAGCCAGGGCTGCAGACAGCCCAGTTTAGCAACAGGACCCTTCTACTACTAAGCCATGCTGTTGTGCGAAGTATCATAATGTGGATGGCGGCATATGTTGCTACAAAACCTGTACATGTTTGCCATCATTAACGGTGTCTTTCCAGGTGTGTAAGCTGCTTATGCTATGCTACGCACATCATCAGGGATGTTGCTTTTGAACTGTGTGCTAACCTTTTGTCTCTATAACTCAATATTCAGTGTCCATGGTGTCTAACTGTCGTATTGGACTCCTTAGAGCATGAGACAGTGTTTCTGAGTAATTTGAAGTCTGTGCAGTGATCACCACTACAGAGCTATGTCTGCTTTTAATGCTGAGCTGCTTCAGGGCCAGAAGAGGATGGTGAAATCTCATTTGTACTAAGATTTCTCCAGATGTTTTGAAAGTTTTTGTGATATTTTGCGTCTATGAGAACACGAGAACTACATTTAGGAAAGAGGTGAACCTCTACCTTTTACTTCTAAAAGACTCAGCCTCTCTGGAATGTCCCTTTATAATAAGCCATGTTCCTGACTTGTTGTAAATTAACTTTATTAGTCGGAAAATGTTCCACCAAGTGTTTTTTTTAATGTTTTGTTTTCCCACTTTCTAAATTTGAAACAAGCATCATTTTTGTCATGAAACAATAACAATATTCAGTTTTATTGTCTCCTGTGTCTCAGACACTGTTTTCAGTTAAATAAAGGGATCAGATCAAATCTGTTTTGGTCAAGATTTTACGCAGCATCCCATCTTTTATTTTTGATTTGGAATTTGGGTCGTATTACACCAGATTTCCTCCTGTTGGGTGAGTTTTAGGTATTTTTCTTCAAGCGTTGGGTCGTCTGTCAAATACAGTTACACCAGCGGCTAATCGGGGTCGCTGCAAAAATCTCAGTGGTCACTTTACGGTCAGCAAAAGTGAATGAAACGTGAGCAATAGCCGCTCTCTCTCTCTCTCCGCTTGTCTGTTTCACTTTATTTTCACCCCCTCTCCCTCTCCCCCTCCCCTCGCACATGTCACACTTTTTCCCCCAAAAGCCTTCGGCCTCATTCTTACATAAACAGAAAGAAGCTGCAGCATCTGTTATGAATGTAGTGGAGATTTTTTTGTGGCAACCAAACATTTACATTGGCAACCCCGAAGACAAAGCACATGTGTGGTCTTTGTTGGGGTTACTTCGGTTCATGGAGGCAGTTTGAGTGATGCCCCTCAACGGTGGTGCTCTAAATATTTTAATGGAGTTGCATGTTAATCCATCCCCTTTTTTTCTTTTGGAGGACACAAATAAATTCCAAAATTGAATCATGACAAGCTTGTAAAAAATGATTCAAGTGTTTTTCTGTTTCCCGCTGCCAAGAACTGGGAGCCAGTTGTTCAGTGGTGGAACAGGCTGTCATCAGCGGAGCAGGCAGCTTTCAGCTTACAAATATTTCCAAAAAGAGACTCTAAACTAGTGATAAAGCTCCAGAGATATCCTGTTCTAGGACAGTGTGAGTGGATGAAAGTATCTGCATGCTGTCAGAAAAGCAGGACTCTGTTGTTCGTGACATACCACTGTGTACTTTATAACTTCTGATCAAATAAAAAGTCTCTCTCCTTTTCTGTCACTGTGTGGAGAATTGCATTGTGGGAAATTCTGGTAGATTGCTTATACATTTATACCTGAGTCAAGGACTGTGCAGAAATATAGTTACAGCAAAGCACCTCAATGTCAAAAATGCCCTTATTTTCACCTCAAATTCCTGTAATTACAACCTTTGCTCCTGTATTAATTTATAGATATCTGCTAAAAACAAAGATAAAGAAGTCTTAGCCAGGAGTCCTTTAAAACCAAAAGCTCTCAAAAGTGAGCCAAGTCTGCTCCCGGAGGTTGTGCCAGCATCAGATTGGGATGATAACCTCTTGGTTTTGAGATTGACTCAGACGTGCTCTTTGGATCTGGATAAATGTTCTATAAACAACCGGTGTTGACCCGCTGTTATCAGTCCTAAAGATATCAAAGAGGCAGAAACAAATTAATTTATTAGATTTGTACGGTTTCTTTACTGATTTGATCTCCAGATTCAGGTCATTCTTAGTCCACGAGACCGCAAGAAAATGTGATTTGAAACAAGAAGCCCCTCAGCCACACTTTGAACTCTGACTTTGTCCTCATTGTACTTAAGATCCAACATCAAATAAATGAAAAAATCAAAGATGTTTGCGAAGAAATTCTTGTTTCTTAATGTCACATGCTTTTGATTTCTGTGTCCATGTCTCAGAGCTGCACTCATGGCTATTCAGGGCACCGCCTTTGCTCTTGTCTACACTCTGATGAAAACAAATGGAAATAGACTGAAGAGCTTTCAGGAGGAGATTTTTCATTCTCGTGGTGGAAATTGCTTTCACGTTGTGCATTAATTTCTGTTTGTCACATTTGTTTCACATCAGAACGTGGAAATGGAAGAAAAGTAAGCCTGTTTAAACCAAAATGAAAAACAAATTACATTAGAGATACAGACTGAAGGAGGCTTTGTCTGTACTTCCTGAGCAATTATGTTAAATTTGAAATGCTTTGGAGAGATTAATTACTGCGCACAGAAGTTGATGGGCACTTGCTGGATTCAGGAAAAAAAAGAGGCAGATTTGTTTGTGTCAACATCTAACTTTTGTCTGTTTGGTCCATAATACACTTGTGACTATTGGCCTACTTTTGTCATAAACCCCAGGGTTCCTTCTCTCAAACATTTGAGAAGCTGAAACTGTTAAAACCAAGAGGGTCTAAGGAAAGATTGAGAAGTTGAGTTGTTTGTGGTTGTTGTGCAGACAGGCAGCAAATCCAAGAGGAAAAACCCTGAACTTTTGATAATGATGACAGTATTGTTGGACCCTCATGGGTTTAAACGTAATCTACATTCAAGCTACATATAATAAATAATGAGCAGTGAGCACAATAGTTGAGCTGACCCAAAATATTCATTTAAAGGTGGTTTAATTGATTTAAAAATATTATTTATACAGTTAAAAAAAGATTACAAGTTAAAATAAAATATAAGTGTGCTTATTTGTTATCGTGACTAAACTGAAGATTAATGTTGGGGATGATTTTAGACAAGGTAAACAGGTCTGTAATTGATACACCTTTAACCAAGTGTACCGGGGGGTTGGGGGGACAATCATCCCCTTGGTGACCTCTGGCTTTGTTGTATTGACAAAATACAGTATAATACCATTCACACTGGTGCCTTTTCAGTGAAACCCTCAAAGGTGCCTTTACAGTGGATAAATGTAAAGACAGCACCAACTTAATGCCCCTGTAGTGGACAAAATGTTAACAAAGTTCCCTCTGGATCCTTTTAAAGTGAATAAAATGTAAGAGAAAAAAGCACCCTTTGAATGCCCTAGTAGTGAGTAATGTAAACAAAGTGCCCTCTGGATCCTTTTAAAGTGAATAAAATGTAAGAGAAAAAAGCACCCTTTGAATGCCCTAGTAGTGAGTAATGTAAACAAAGTGCCCTCTGACTGCCTTTTTAGAGGTAATTGTAAATAAATGGCTTCTGGAAGCCTTTCTAATAGACAAAATGGAAACAAGACTCACCAGATACACTTTTAGTGGATAAAATGTTAAAAAAAAACAAAACAAAAAAAACACCCTCTTGATTACTTTTATGTAAAATGTAAATTAAGTCCCCTCCTGGAGGCCTTATTGTGGACTTAACTTAAACAAGTGTCTAATTGTGGATAAAACCTAAATTAAGGATCCCCCTGAAGCTCATATTGTGGACAAAATTCAAATAAAGTGTCTTTTGAGTATCTTTGTTGTAGGTAAATGTAAAAAAAATACCCTCCCTTTGCCCTTGTAGTGGACAAAGTGTAGACAAAACACCTTTTTGGTGCATTTGTTGATGCTAAAATGAAAACATAGTGACCTCTGGATGCCCTGCTGTGCTTTTCTAACAGCTTAAGTGCTGCATTGCTTTTCAGCTACTAGCCTTTTTATACCAATTCCCCCGTACCCTTTCTCCTTGTTTTGTTTTCTTCAGAGATCAAATTGTTGGCTTGGCTGTAAGCAATTTACACAAAAGCATGCATGAACTTTTGAAGTGTGTCAGCGTAGATCTCCTTTAGGGGTGTGTCTCGGAGGCAGAGTGCTAATCACAAACATGACTATAAACTACGAGGAAGTCACGCAGAGTTGCTTGCAGTTCAGAGAAAATATACCAGTGACTGCAGTTGATGAAGAAGAAGAAAAGTCTGGATTAACTGTGTCTGAATGACGCAAAACAACAATAATCTTCATGCAGGAAAGGTTAATTAACAGCATTTTGTTTTTAAATGTTATTTTGACCTCTCTCTCTTTTCTTCTCTCTCCACAGTGCCTGGGAACTTAGGCTGCTTCAGAGACAGCGGTGACCCACCCACTCTGTCCGGCACCAGCGAGACCTCCAATAAACTCACCATACAGAACTGCATAAGCTTCTGCAGGAAACAGAGATACAAGGTAAGACTGGGAAGTGGAGAAGACAAACATATTAGATATCTATTCATAGTCAGATAAGAGTTGGCAGCCTCTGCGAGGAGCAAATATTAAAAACCTGAAGAGAAAGGATGACTCAAATTTAAGTACTGCCTCTATTATCTTGGCACTGACGCTGGAAAGTTTAAAGTTACCCTGAGTGGATGAAAAAGCACCCGGTCAATTGCCCGTGTCACGTCTAAAATGGACACGAGCTGTCTCCTGCAATAATCAGGCTTTTATGTAAATCATCTGCACTTATGGGCAGTTTCCTGACAGTTATTATCCTGATGCCCACTGCAGTCTATACCCTCTTTATTCAGCCATCAAAGTCCCTTTTTCAAACCAACCAGCAGATGACAAATCATCACAGCAATCAAGGCTGACAGCTGGAAATGAATGGTTATTAGCCCAATGGGCACCTCCTCCTCAATGCATTTTCCTCATCTCTGAGTCTGGCATGCTATTGTCCCGACTCTAAACAGTGCCAGGTGTTCACTTTCTGTCTCAGCAGATCCGCTTCATCTCTGTCTGAGCTGACAGATACTGACAGCCCCCCACCCTCCCCCTATTACTTCAGCAGATGTTACAGGAAGTGGTGGCAGATTGGCATCGTCTGCCTACCCTTGGACTGTCACCGCTCCTAATGTGCTTGTGGAGCGTCAGCGCTCCAAAGTTTGGATCCCAGATGACTTTATGACAAAGAGCATGCCTGATGAGTTAGACAGTGATCTGTCACTTGTTTGCTCCTCCAGAAGTATGCACGTTGGTGTTACTTCATCAGAAAGAATAATGCAACATGTACGTGGCTCACAAGACACGTGTTGGCGAGAGCAGAGGCTTGTTAAATTCCTATTCAATGAGAAGAGACGCAGAGTGGGAAATGATGCAGTACCTTCAGTTGTGTGAATTCATGTAAGGCCTGAAAATTGGACAATGGTGTCCTTTTTAAATGGCGGACAATAGCTCTTTTGAGAACAAGCAGCCAGTGATGGCGAGGTCACGATGTGTGAACGTTTTTGACGTTTCGCATTCTTGCTCCAACGCTCTCAGGAACACTTCACCAACAGTTTTGATTCAAAAGATTGATAGGTGCTCTTTGTGTTTGGCTTATTTGTTCACAATGTGCAGCTCAGTGTCCAATTAACTGAGAGGTTGTGGCTGCCCAAACCAAGAACACAGCCTCATGTCATCATTAGAGACAGAGCGGTTAATATATTTTAGACCAAGGTCAATTTGAGAAGGAGCCACATACAGTGAACTGTTTATTGGCTCAATCCCATCTCCACTCTAGAGCCAAAGCACTGAACCCTCACTGACTTGAATAATGGGAGCTTTTTTTGTGTATGAGTGTTTGAGGGCTGAAGATGGTGTAAAAGTGCAGACTGGGACACGTCATCATGACATCACCTGTAAATAAAATAAGCTCTAAAGTAATATGAAAATTTTAGTCCTCAGATGTCTATCTTTAAACATGCTGTGAAAAACCTCAGCAGTTACTCATGACATGTTGTCACCACAGACTGTCTCCCATGGGTGTTGACATAATGAGCTGGTGGAGCCGAGGCAAAGGCAGATGTGATTTGGCTAATGAAGCTGGACAACTGACGTCACAACACTTCTGCTAACCAAAACACACACCTAACTTTTTAACTAACTTCATAGATCCTTCAAGTTAGAGCAGTGTGAGTTATTTTTTAATGAGACTGGAGTTTTGAACTTTACAATACCAGGAGAAATCAGATGATAATAATACCACAGAACCAAAAAATGAACTCCTGGGCATTTTGAATGGTCAGTAGTATGGAGTGAAAGATTGACTGTGTTTGTATTAAATAAAAATGGCGTGAATAAAGAGGACTGGACACTGAAAGGGTACAGGTAATTGTGTCTCCACTGGAACTCAACTCAAATTCCCACTAGTGACACAAAATCTATTCAGACACTGAGGACTTAAGACTCAACTTGGCATCAAAGTGACTCAACTACAACAATGCCTTGTAATCAATAACATGTGAACAAAGTGCTTCTTGATACCCTCCTCGACGATAAATGTAAATGAGGTGCCCTCTGGGTGCCCTTATAGTGGAAATAAAAGAAAAACAAGTGTACCTTTGATTCCTTTATAGTAGATTTAATGGAAACACACTGCCGTAGGGATGCCTTTATCGTGGACTTGATGTAAATGAAGTGCCTCCTGGATGACTTTGAAGTAGAAAAAACACCCCCTGGATGCCCTTGAAGTAGACTCAATGTAAACAGGGTTATATTGCAGGGTTTTTGTATTGTCTGGGTTCCTTATGACAAATGAAAATGGCCCTCAATTCTGGGGCCTTGTTTAAACTGAGCTTTTATTTTTATTTGTTCTTATTTCAGTGTGTTGACGTTCTGTGCTTTATGACTATTTGTCAAAGCACTTTGTAAACCTCTGTTTTTTAAAGTGCTATAAAAAAAAGGTATTATTATTATAAAGACTTGCTTTTTTGATGCCTTAATCGTGAAAACATGTAATTTAAGTGCCTTCTTGATGCCCCTCATAGTGAAAACAAATGTTAACAGTGTTCTCCTTAGATGCACTTGTTGTGGATAAAATGTAATTGCAACTTTGATTTTTGTTATTCTAGCCTGCAAACAGTACTGGTGCCGAAAAAGTCATTGAACACAGACCAACATTTGACACACTGTTGACTGTACTCAAAGACTCAATAAGAAAGATTTTAAGTGTTTAGGTTTTCAAGAGTTATCCTGTCAATCAGATGTGTCTTAGGTTGTTATGGTTACAGGAAGTGTTGAAACACAAAGTGAGTCCTTGCAAATGCAGCTTAGCTCATCTTTTTCCATCCGATGCAAAAATAATCTACAGAAATGTCACAAAGGTACTTAGAGAAGATGTAATTGGCTGCAAACTGCTAGTTGACAGGGTCACCATTCACACCAAAACACCGACTCCAAAACACTCACTAATGTTTTTCAGTAAACCTACAACATACAGCATAATGACCTGTGGGTTATCTCCAAGGTCATAAAGTTCACCCTAAACTCTGGGCAAGTCTCACAAGAAGTGAGTAATTTGGCATTTTAAAGTTTGTATTACAGCCCCATCAGAGATGATTTGACTGTATGTCATCCACTAACACCATTAACCATAACATGCTGCAAAGTCTGTAAACCTGTGAGAGCTGAGTTCAGTCTAAGTTGATAGATGATACACAAACAAATGTTATCTGTTAGATTGTTTTAAACTTTTGAAAACTTATTTTACTGCCATGAAAAGCTGAAACATTAAAAAAAGGGAGACATTTGGATATTTTTTAGTAGATGACAGGACAGCCAAAGTTTTCTGCTGCTGTGTTGATCCCCTCTGTGTTTGTCTCTCCAGCTCTCGGACAAAATGGATTTATGGTGAAAAGCATTATGGGAGGCGTTACTCAAAGTTTGTTTTGCATTGCTGATGCAATGATTTGCATAAACCTTTTGGTGTTTTTCCAGCTTGCCGGTATGGAGTCGGGATACGCTTGTTTCTGTGGCAACGAGGTGGACCTGCGTGACCACGGCGAGTCACCCAGCATGGAGTGTAACCATGTTTGCTTCGGTGACCACACCCAGCCCTGCGGTGGAGACGGCTGGGTCATCATCTTTGACAGTAAGTGTGTTAACAGACGGCGCTTTTGGTGTGGTCCTGTGATCTCTAACTTTCATTTCAATATTTGCTGAGCAATATAAGATAATCCACTCTGACAAACACATGTGTGTCCTTGATAATAGCTCTTTGTGCACCGAGCCTACACTGTATGATAACCTAAGGTAGGAGCAGGGCTGCTAATCCTTTCATCGTGTTAACACCATTAATCAAACATGTTTTGTTGGATCAGGCTCCTGCTCAGCACCAGAGGGCACAGCAATACATTTTCTAACCATCAGCACCCCCCACACTGATACACATAAACACATCATACTATAGTTAGCTTTCGTGGAAATGTGGTCTCAAAGCAGCACTTTAAAAACTGATCAACTTCTGTTTCTCAAAGACTTTGATGCTCTGTCTTTTAGCGAGAGTCGGGGCCTGCGGTGGGAACTACTCCTCTCCATCAGAAGTCATCTACTCCCCCGATTTCCCCGACAAGTATGGTGCTGGTCGTGTCTGCTACTGGACCATCCAGGTCCCTGGATCCTCTGCCATCCTTTTTAACTTTACCTTCTTTGACATCTCGGACCAGACGGACATGGTGGAGCTGCTAGATGGTTACACCAACCAGGTGTTGGCACGCTTTGACTGGCGCAGTCCACCAAGAGAGCTAGTGAACATCACAGGAGACTTTGTTATCCTTTACTTCTACTCGGACCGCACCAACCAGGCTCAGGGATTCGCTTTGCTGTACCAAGGTAGGGTGTCGCTCGCTAGACAAAACTGTGTGTCACTTTAAATGTTTGAGATCGAGCACTCACACTGGGCACTGGACTGTTTTGGTCTTTTGAAGCCAGATATGATGATGTTTGGACAAAAGGAAGGAGCTAAAGAAGGAAGAGGGAGTGAAATCAGAGTCTGTGCTTAGCAGTCAAACCACTGGCAGTCAAATTAGCAAGTTGAAACTGTGTAATACCGATACCTACTGATCAATACTCACAAACACAAGACATTGCTTGATTTGCATTTTCTAAAATAGCTGAAAGTAGATCTCTGAGATAGATTTTCAGTACAATAACCTGCAGAATAAGCCAACATGTTTGCCTGATATTTACATTAAAAAAATCTGCAACAGGCACCAAAAATACATGGAGTGGCATTTGCAGTGTTCTGTTGAAGTTCAGGTTTATTTATAGTTGAATTTGGTGACATTAACAAAATCCACTCTTGCACAGTTGTCACGTCAAAAGACATGAAACTCTTTACGATCATGCTATAGAGTTGAGGATATCATATCAGGCTAAATGGGGATCAACTCGCCTTTGGGGCCAGCCTCAAGTGGCTACTCCAGGAACTCTGTTGCTCTTCCATGTTGGCTTCATTTTCAGGCCCGGAGGTTG
Organism: Xyrichtys novacula; assembly: GCA_962446985.1. Classification (NCBI taxonomy): domain Eukaryota; kingdom Metazoa; phylum Chordata; class Actinopteri; order Labriformes; family Labridae; genus Xyrichtys; species Xyrichtys novacula. The sequence continues at coordinate 26,885,217 of OY660875.1, forward strand.
TTTCTCACCTCAAGCCAGATTTGCATGATCAGGTGCGTGCCAACCTGCTGGCTCCATGCTGGGGTTTTGCATAGCAGCCCCGGTTGCTGGCTCCGGCGCAGCAGTTGTCACACCACTGGCAGGCCCTTTTCGCTTCTCACTTGCTAGTCGACGTCTCACAGCCCCAGGGTGATCCTGCGCATTTAAATAATGTTTTGTTTTTCGAGGAACTCGCTCCCTTATCAAACTGCAGCAGACTGCTCTGCTCCACCAGAGTGTTGCTCAGGGAATTGCACAGCCAGTCTTATGCTACCTACATATAAAATACTGTGATATGATGCTTTTCACCCTCTGATAGCATGAATTCACAACCCAACTAATCCAAGACCTCGTAGCAAATTATTTCCCACGCCAGACTAATGTGAGAAATGTGATAAGATTAAAGTAGAGCGAGAAAAGCTGTCCTCTGCTGCTTCGCCATTTCTCTCTCTTAGAGTATAAGAATGATTTAATAGATTAATTTCTAGAGGTGTGAGAGAAGCATGTGCTGATATAATTCAGTGTAGGTGACATTCAAGCTCACAGCCCGTTATGCTGCGAGGTGTCCCACTCCTCCCTTTCTCCTCCATTTGTTATATTTCTCGCCCGCTGGCGTTACAGTAAAAACAATATTCAAAGGTCAGAATTCTCTTAACCTTCGGATAGACACGATCCTTGCTGCACTGCATCTTGGTTCTCGTTTTTGAGTGAGGCGTCATGTAGCCAAGAAATGGAATCTGAGAAGTAATTTAAGAAAAGGTCAACCCCTGAATGAATACATTTTTTTACAGACGGATAGGAGGAAAATAAAAAGTCGTCCAAATTCAGAGCGAAAAAGACTGAAACTGAGAGAAGTAGACGACACTCAGACTGAGTATCCTCACAGAATATCTCTCCCATGGCACACTGAGTGGTCGAAACGGTAATTTCAGGATAAACGCTCTCAGATGACAGAGACGGCAGAGCTGAGCCTGGGTTTGAAGTGTGGTATTTTGTTTGCAAATGGGGAACATGTGGGGAGTTGTGGGAACATCACAGTCAGGTTGAGTAATTTTATAAAAAGAGAGAGAAAAAAGAAAAAGATCCCACACTGCTTCAGGATTCAACCACCATTCATGGAAGAGTGGAAGAGGCCTGGATCAAATAGTGTTTGGGAGTCGTTCTGGGTGTTTGACTCAACAAACCAGGGCCAAAAAGTGGGTGGAGTTTAACCCCTGGATCTGAGTGCAGCTCAGCAATAGGAGCATGTAAGTCCTCTAAAGCAAAGCCAAAGTTTGTATAGAGCAGCTGTATGATTGAAGCTACAACAAGGCTGTCAAATAAGTATGTTTCTAAATGCTGGGTTTCAACAGTTCATCACAATTGAACTGTTTCTAAAGATCTGTACTGCTTTCAAAAGGTTCACTCGCTGAGGTCCAGAAAATTCCTGGTTAATGCATCAGCATTCACACTTTTCAGGAGATCCAGGTCTCTCTGTTTCATACAGGTCCTGATGCATGCATCTGTTGGTCCCTGAGACTGTAAAACACATCAGTGGTGTTAAATTGCCAACCTGGGCACACGTTTTTTTACAGTGTTGACTGGTCTGCAGTCAGTTCCCACTCATTTAGCCGAAAAACGCCGCAGTGGCTCAAGTATCATGTATAAAACGACGTCTAAGTATATGTGATTAAAAAAGACTAACATGTTAATTTTGGAGTATAATCTCAGTGTGATTCAGTGTTACAGATAAAAGCTCTACTTTTCCCAAAACACATGGACGTCACTGTTGAGTACAAAAGTCCAGCTTTAGTTTGGAAGAGTGCTGCTGGAGTTGATCCTGTTGGTTTTCTTTGTGAAAGGTGATGATTGAACTCAGTCAAGGCTGACTTAAACCAGCCTTTTTTTTTGACTCAATTGAATAAAATCTGCAATATTTAGTCTTTTCATATGCAAATTGAAAACTCAGTGACTCGTACATGAGCCCTTTTTACATTGCCAGTTCACAACGGCGCTGTGGCCTGATAACTGATGTCCCATTGTGCTATGACCCTGGAAGCATTCAGCGGGAGCTTTGCAAATACATGCTCATAATTATAATCATACTTGTAATGGATAAAACACGCTAACTGAAAGAAACTTGAGCACCTCCGTTCTTTTTAAAAATGTGAAAATGTGGGCACAAAGGTCTAAGATATATTTCTGAGCAGTTTCTCTTAAACAAATTTGAAAATTGAGATGTAAGAACAACAGCGAAAAAGTCATGTGTGTGAGGCACTCCATGCCGTATTTTTCAGAAGATGAAGAAAACAAAGCAAAATGGTACTGTGTCTTTAAATAAATCACACCTTTGTTTTGAAGCGGTAAATGAAAGGCAGAGAAGATCTAATTTAGGATATTGCTTTCCCCTGGAAACACATAAATGAGTTGAAACAGAGCACGCTCTTTGGCTCTGTAGTTTTATGAAGCAAACTGGGCCCATCTGGTTCTGAGGGGCTTAAAACAAACAGAATTTATTGCAAACACTTTTTGAATCATGGCTGAAGAAAAGAAAAAAGCTCTCAACACCACATGTTTACAGCACGCTTGAGTGTTTTTACAAAGTAGTTCTGCCTCTTTAAAAAAACGCTGCGAGTATTAAATATTGGCTCGTGACTGTGTGTATACTTTCAACAGCACGATCAACATGATGTATCCTATTACTGCATGCTCACCGCCACAGCCTAGCTTACCCAGGGGGATCATTAAAGGGGCGTTAAGTGATGTGTGTACTCAACTAGTCGAGATTACAACAACATGGCTGACCTTTTGCTCTGGCTCAGAGGACGGACAAATCACCACTACTCGCCCTCGATGCCGAAAGCTTGTTAGGTATAGATTTAGTCACATTTTAACAAGATGAGAAGTCACAGAGTAGAGAGTGTAACTTTATTCCTGTGAGGACTTCTTACCCATATCAGCTTTATATTTCTCTTTATCATGCAGATCACCTGAAGTCCCTTTTAGATGATCATTTTATCTTGTGCACAGAACTTCTTATATGTGCACATAAGATGAGATTTGAGGGACATTTTAGGTCACGAATCTCAGCAGGTGATTTTTTGTTTCATATCTAATCGTAAAATTAAATGTCATGATCCTACAAGCGCAGTAATAATAATGACTTGACAACAGCAATGGGGAAAACACAAAGAGATGAAACAACATCCATCCGTCTAAATTACATCTTATTCTTATTTTCAGCTCTCAGAAGCCAAGACACCCGAGTGATTGAGGATGAGGGGAACGAGGAGGATGAAACAGATGACGTTTCGAGCACAGCGGGGCCTCAGCTAGCAGGTAGTGTCACCGAGAGATCCAACAGCACCTCCAACGGACACTCCTCTCAGATTCTCTACGTGATCACGTCCAGCCCCGGTAAACCAGGGCCCAACATGCCAGGTCAGTGGGCTGGACGCGGCGAGACCACCGGCCACAGCGCTAGTATGTTAACACCCATGATACTCTGCACCCACTGTACCTCTCTCCACCTCTGAAGGGATGTCGTAGCAGGTTTCTTGGCTTACAGCTCCCTCTGAGCATGACCTGATTTTTGTAGAAGTAAAAAACCAAAAAAAAATCATCTTAGTTTGATGAGAGGCTTCAGCCCAGAGTGACTTCCTGTGATCATCCACATGCTCCCAGACGCTTGTTATTTTTCCTGTCAGTGACTCAGAAAACTGAAGTTCCTTCGGGTTTCCCTGCTGATCACAATCAGGCCTCTTGTCAGAGCTACGCAGGTGGACTGACGTGTTCCTTTCTCACTTTTATAGAAATGTTATTCCCCCCAAACTCTGAGCGCTCTGTCTCTAAAGGCTTTCAGATGTGTTTCTCAACCTAAAACGAACAGATGTGCAGTGATAAAGCACTGCCATTTCTCGTCAGTATTCTGGCTGAACACTGTAACAGGTGTGCTAGCAGTGCTTGAGTAATTCTTCGCTTGCTGATCGTCTCGATGTGTTTCTGTATGACTTCATTAGCCTGGTTTTATATCTTGATTTCTTTATTGTTTCCTTGTTATAGTGTGGACCATTTACGCTCTGGCTGCTCTCCTCATCCTGACAGTTATAGCCATGGTGGCAAAGCTGCTGCTGCATATCACAGTCAAGTAAGTAGGAGGATGTTGGAGGCGTGAGTGACCACCGCGTATCACATTTTAAAGCATTTAATCACAGTTTTTTACCTATAATGGTAATAAGTTTGTTTATTTTGTAATTTGATGCTCAATCGTCACAACCTTTGTTTACCAAACAGCAAAATATTCAAGCTGAATAGAGTCAAATCCACCAATAACCCTCAATATAATTTTCGCTCTCAGGTCCCCAAACATCCCGACGGTGAGCGGTTCGGACAGTTGCAGCCAAAGCACGGCGTCCTCCGAGCCTTGGATCATCCTTTACCGGCCCTCCACCATCTCCCTCTTCAAAAAGAAACTAAAGAACCACCACGGAGACCTCAGCCCCCTGGTGGGTAACTAGCGCCATTTGTGCGCCCGCTGATAACCAAAAGCTACCGCCACCCACAACTACTCTGCACAAGGGCCGTCAGAAGCCTGGCCCTCAGACAATGAAACTCAATGAGGCACTGTGCTAACAAGCCAACAACTGAGCGGCTAATGACAACTGACTGAGTGACTGCTACTAAATGGCCCGTTGGCCAAAGTGGCTGCACCCTCCCATCCTACTCTGCAACAAAGAGGAGGGAGGGCAGGCAGGGCTGTCAGAGGACTTAATGTGGGACAGGACAGCAAAGGAGTAGATGGAGGAGGATCTGCAGCTCTGATTCAAAGACGCTTTTAACATGCGGGAAGCTTTGCTGCTCCATCGAGGCTCGGTTTCCATCACCCACAGATGTCCCTAACACTCAACATACCTCCAGAAAAAAACCTTCCAGACTGCAGGCTCACCAGAGAAAACACATCATAACTGGATTCAGATAATTCACCGTCTGTTTTTAAGTGTGAGACCCTTGGATTTGCCACTTTTGGGTGTTTCACAGTCACTGGTAATCTTCATCAGTATCAAGGGAGACGATCAAGAAATGGAGTCTTTGATACACTCGCTCATAGTAACAGTTTTGTATAACTCTTCTTCAATCTGCCTCATGTGGACTATGAACTCTCACAGCCAAAAACCAGGACCCTCCCATCCAAAGAGTCATGTATTTATTTGTCTTTTTGATTCCATATGCAAAATCTCCTTGTGTCGTGTTTCATGTGAAAAAGGGGGCAAAAGGACACAGAAACGTCACATGATGGTAGATTTGACAGCACTTTGGGGATAAATCACTCACCGTAATGTTGAAAAAGAAAAAAACAGATAAAAGAGAGTGCACTCACCCACTTGTTCACTCAGCCTCATGTGGATTTGAATGGAGAGGAGAAGTAGCATCACATACACTCGGGGGGTTGGGTGGCGCAGTTTGCAGACAAACTGCCATTTAGGGAGGCTTGGGAAGATCTGAGGGCTTTTTCTGCTCGGTTGTGGGTGGGAGTCTTTCCGGTTTGATGGTGTTCAAGTGCCTTAAGGATCTCCTCTTTGCTTGTCTCAGATTCCTCACATCTGTTTCTCCGACAAAGCGAGCTGGGGTCCCTCACAGGAGTCTTTAGGATCAGAGTTATAGTCCAGATAACCAGATTTCCACCACTGAGATGTAAAGGAAAAACGATGCCACAGTTTGTACAGTGATGGGAAGTGTTTATTTTTAGTTTTTTTAGACATGGTACACTCAACTGAACACCTCTCCAGTCTGGATCTTTATGTTTTTGTTACAGGGTGAACTTTCAACGATTCATTTTTGCTCCAAAATGAACACAGAGCATTTTTTTTTCAGAGTAGAGCTCTCCATGTTGTAAACACAGCTTTAAAAGAAATGTTTGTTTTTTTATTTTCTTTGTGTGCTCTTATGTGTAGTCTTGGACATTTACTGAACATATTGTTCACATTAAGTTGTCTTTTGATTACAAGGGAGGGGTGAATATTATTGTATATTATGTAATTCAATGTGGGAACAATGATATTTATGTCCTCTCTTTCATTTTGTGTCTCGGCATAGCATATGAAACATCCGTCAAAGTGCTTTCGTCAACTTGGCCCAAACGTGGGATACAGTTTTTCCCTTCCTAAGACGGCAATAAATCTCAGAAATTCAATGAGACGCTGCAGACCTGGAAGCTTTAACATGTCACCTTGATTTCAGGCCAAAAGGTTGAACGCCCACAATAAACCCGGACAGATTTATAAACGAGAGTCAGCGGTGCTATACTCAACCTGACAGCAGGTTTGCAGCTGTGATGGTTTTTCTGTGCATAGCTATGGCATTTAAACGACTTATGAAAGGTCAGACTCTCCTGGTCCACCATTGGCATAGCAATTGGCTTTTCCCTGTTGTGGGGCTGGATGTCAGTGAGGGTCCTACATCACGAAATTTGCCGTAATCATTAGTGCACTTAAATATAATTTCAAAACAAAACAGTACTTAATCATTTTAGCATTTATTGTTAGTGGACAGAAAAAAAAGGTCAAATGCTTTTTCAGCAGCAACCTGAGCACTTCAAAGCAACATCTCCCAACTAACTGGGTTAATATGCAACAAGTTAGCAACATTACTGGGTGTAAAGTGGGCATATCTTGAGTCTGAGTCCCTCAGAAGTAAAGGTGGAAAAGGTTCACAGCTTAGAGACTGAGAGCAGATTGAGTGAAACTGCAAAGATTTTAAGGATTTCATCAACAGCACATAAAATCATTTGTTTTTTGAGTGTTCCCTGTGCAAAAGTGACAAGAGTGATAACTCATACTGGAAGGCAGTGATCTTAAAACCCTTTCACGGACTCTGACTCTGACTCTGTCGTGGAACTCACCACATGGGCCCAAAACACTTTGTCCATGAACACAGTTAGTTGCCGATTCCACAAATTTGTGTTAAAACTGTGCCATGCAAAGAGGAGACCATGTGTAAGCATGGTCTAGAAATGTCAGTAACTTCTCGGGACCCCAAACCCATTTAAGGTGTACTGAAGAGGAAAACTTTGGAAGCCGTGCATACTGTGTCCTCCACTCTAAATAGGGCAGATTATATGCAGGTTTTGGGGCAACATAATCCAGCATCCAGACAAGAGAAGACCCTATATAAGACAGCAAGAAGTTGCCAAATCGCATATTACAACAGCATGGCTCTGTAGTGGAAGAGTCCTGGTGCTAAACTTGCCTGCATGCAGTCCCCAGATTTTCAGTTTCAATAATGGATATGTGTCTTTGCTCTTTTCAATTAAATATTGGATTTAAATGATTTGCAAATGCCCAAAATCTGTTTTTCTGAACATTTAACACAACATTCCGACACTTTGCTCTTAGTTTGCATCTTTTTAACAGTTTGTCCCAAAAAGTGAAACTTTGTTCCCGAATAAAGTTTATAATAGTGTGACTTTGTGCCATTGCCGCCCGCCTGCTCAACTGTAACTTATGTTAATTATTGCAAGACAAGAGCACATGCCCCTCGGTCTGTGATGTTCAGAGCAGGCCATGCGTACAGCGGGAGGGAGAGAGAAGGGGAGGGGAGAAACGAGTGCCTGGATGTGAGAGCGATAGCAAATTAACGTGCGACCAATTCAAACACAAGCTAACGAAATCTGACAGTTTAAATCTAACAAGGGCATTTTTGTTTGGATAGCCCAGTGAATTATGCAAACTCACATTTTCTGTCCCGTCCCGCAGTCTATCGGAAAACTCTACACTGTCTCCTAAGCTGTGGAAACAGTCCCTCACCCCAAACTGGAGTTGATGTAGTGCTCAATGGCGTGAACACAACACAAGAAACCCTGTGGGAAATGATCTGGAGGGGTCAAAACATTGTTTTTTTCATGAAATTGTAAATATCAAAATAGTGAAATGTTTAATTTATACAGTAAATTATTGTTATTTTGTATGTGAATGGGATATAATCTATCTTTTGTATAAGTGAAGTATCTTTGTAGTTTTATTTAATGTGTCCTGGTTGCAAAATAAACACTGTATGCATGTTTCTTAAGCTGGTGTTGTGCTTGTGTTTTATTCCTCCCGCTCAATAGAAATCCATTTATTCCCCAATCGCACACAATTTTACGTACCCAAGTGGCTGAGAAGCATATGGGCCATAAAACCTCAAAACCCAGATCAAGCTAATCCCGTATAGTTTTCCATCTGAAACCAGTCCATGTGAATAAAAAAAGAAGTGGATTCAGGCTTTGGTGTGTGCTTGGTGGGACATCTGCACCCCTTTTTTGTGCTGCAGAGTTAAATACTTATCAGATATGTGAAATGACTCCCAGACTGTTTGGAGATGCACACACACGGAGTGAGGATTTGGAGTGCCATGTGTAACCTATTGGTTCCCCTCTGGGATGAGGTCAAGCATGCAACCTGCACATTTTAGAGGGAAACAGCAGGAGTTGGGCTTTACAACTGGAACACCATGAGGGAAAAAAACAAACAGGGAAGGACGTGTAATAAGCTGGAACACTCCGATGTGTGCAGTGATGATTTCTTAATTCATGAAAGGTGTTTCTTTCATCTTGTGCTCACTCCAGAGCGGTTTATTGACAGTTTTTTTTTTCTTTTTGAGAAACTGCAGCGGCATGTGCTCGGTATTTGTTGGCAAGACAGATGGATCTCCATGGAGAGGCAAAACAATCCTCTAAAATGTTTGCAAGAGCTTCATAAACAGACTCTGACAGATGTGCATATGCATTAATGAGGTTTACTGGCACCACTTTTACAATAAGACTGACCCTATAAAGGATGCATAAATGTTTTACCATTAGGTTGTAGACACTTAAAATGTCACTATAAACTATTACAAACATGTTGCAGGACAGTTTCCATTCATCGGTGGAGGCTGAGTCTGAGCTAAATAATCTCAACATGCATGATGTAGGGCACCAGACCCAGATTTATCATATGTTTTAAATGCAGATATTCCTCACAAGTGACAATAAAAAATCATAACAGTTACAGAAATGTTCATGAATGATAATAAGCAGATAGTGTAAAGCTCCTGTCAAGATTTTTTTGAGTTAAATGAAATCAATTGAAATCCAGATTGCCGTATTTTTATGATGAACAAAGGCAAACAAGACCATCAGCAACAAGACTGACAATTATTTAAATGTAATTTTTAATGCCTGGAACCAATCTGGGAGGGTAGGTGTCAGCTTTTTGCACAAAATATTTACAATAAATGATAAAATTGACTGTCACACATCAGCATAGTGTGATTTATTGGTCAAAGGACACAATTTAAGCACGTGAAGGACAAGATGAGCACAGACTCTGTCTACAGGGGGCGCCAAACTGAAATTTCCAGGTGCTTTAATACCTGTAGTGGATTTTTTAAAAACTTTGCTACAGGTTGTTATGAAACCTTTAAAGCACTTATGGGATGATTATAAAGCCTTAAAATTCATCTAAATTTTTAATCCACTGATGAAAAATTTGTGGTAGGTTTATTAGAGTGATACTGAAACCTTTTACAATTTGGATTACATTTAATACTAGGATGAATTTATGTGATTTGTGATTCATTTATTTAGCACAAGTTAAGAGAAACATTTCAAGGTAAGAGGGAGGGAATGAAGCCTGGAGTGCTTGTACGAAGTTCCACTTCCATCATCTAAGAATTACATAAAACTCAAGATATACAATAAGAAGTACAACATAGAAAATTCAAGATAAACAATAAAATGTACAGTGCAACATAGAAAAACTGTAAAACATAAACAACAAATAATTGTTAGCTTTCCAAGAAGTAAGACAGGATATGCTCAAAGTTTCAGCTGTCACTTTGTACTTTCCATATTTTGCAGCTGATACTAATAGTGAAGATTTCTAAAATGAAAATCTAATAATAAAAAGTTTTATTTAATAAAAATATATCTTCAGCTACTGAAGGATATTATCGCAAATATTTCCTGTAAATATAGAAGTATAACAACCGCATTAACTGTGTCATGACTTTTACTAATAATGAATCAGGAGCATTAGCATATGGAAGCTAAAACTACATCCTACTTCATAATTCACTCAATGTTATCTTAAATCTGTCCAATTTTCCAACATATTCTGTAGCTGTCCAAAAGTGAGAGTGATATTTTGTTTTTCTACAATAATATCAGTGTCATTTCACAGGTTGATACCTGTCAGGTTTTTCTGTGCTCTCTGAAGACTCTTTGGATTACAGGGATGAAATTTGTCTGCCAGTCTTGGGTGCTGCTGGGAGGAAGAGACAGAATCAAAAACAAATCAGAATCACCTCAGCGGGCTTGGTTCTACTGGCATTTACAGCAAGTCTACCACTGAGAAACTGGATGCTGTGAAAAGTAATATAACTCAGTCAAGTTGTGAACATCACCTTTGTATCAAGGAACACGCTCATGTCAGATACATCAATTTGTAAACTTAAGTGCCATCCTCATTGTGAACAGCTCTGCTACACTGAGTCAGATATTATCCATACTAAAGGAGGGATCCCAGCGATCCAAATCTTTGTATTTTAATGCAGAACCTTATCTCTTTTCTTAATTCTTCACTTTAACTTCTGAATTTAGGCATAAAAACTTTTGAGTCCTTAAAGCTGTTCTGAAAAGTTTTTGCCTGCCTATAAAACAGACTAAAATCAACAGCAATGTCTCTTAATGACCTACAAATGTTCTGGCCAAAATCAGAAAAAATAAAAAGGGTATAAACTTGTCCATAGAGGGCGCCATAACTGACAAAAACCAAAGATGTACAAATAAATATTGTCACCCTCTTAAAATAATGGTGTAAGTCAATGATCAAGTTTTTCAGGAATTTTTCTGAATACTCTCAGAAATTGGCCTAACCATAGGTGATTATACTACAAGGATAATATCACATGATTTGTTCAACTGAGGATTTAGGCAATTCTACTAGATCATTATTTTACAAAGGTGACAATATAATGTCTGTATGATACATAAATATAGGTAGTTTAAGTAGATATATTCAGAAATAAAAGGTAAATAACTGCAGTTCCTTAAGTGTCCACTTGAGGCTGGCTCCAGGAGAATGATTTTTTAGCTTAAATAAATGTGTACAACCTGGTAAACACACACACAAAAAAAGATTTTGGTCAGAGCAGTCTGTTTCTCTACCTACACAAACTCTATGAGGGGGTTATTATTATTATTATTCTTTATATAACTCACTAGTTTCAAAGACATAAAGAAGCAATATAGCCTTGACTGACAGTAATTACAGCATGTTGTCTGCTGCCCATTGGCTTCAAAACTCCTCCTCAGAAACCAGTGGGTGACGTCACTAATGCTACATCATTGTGATTATACTTCATGTCCCCCCCTTGGGAAAGAGTGCTGGGATTTAACCACCCCAGTCAAAAGGTCTGGTTCCGCCTCGTATGCTGAGATTAGCTGGTCAGTTCTGCAGCCTTATATTCAGAAGAATAAAGTTTATCTCAGGGAAAAAACCTCAAACCTGAGCCCATGAATTATTCAGGGAGGGAATGTTCTTTGGTTTTTGAACAAACTCTCCAGTGAGTCTGAAACTTTCAAAAACAAACCTTAACATCCCTCTGCAACAGATTTTTGTTTTCATTTTTTATCCTTGTTATAGAGAAAAAGAAGACAAAGACATTTTTACTTCAAACTTAATAAGCTTCAATTAAAAACATCAAAATTCACCATGTTTGCCAGAGTCTGCCATAACTTGATAAAAAGCTGCTGCATTGAGATGTGGTGAATGAATTTCAGTCTATTTCATTAACATTAATAAACTCTGAGCTTTATGCATGAAGGGATTAAATACTGTTTATTTCAGTAAAATTTTTACCTCACAGAACAGGAGATGAGTAAACACTCAAATGCTTAGATGAGCCAGATTAAAAAGTTTGTCTTGTATGAGATACAAAAATACTCAAAAAGAGGATCCCGTAAACACTGCGTTGTAAATGGTCCTCTTACTCCCTCTACTGGTGTCGTGATGTTCAGGCACAGTACCCAATGACAATGCTTGGTGCCTCTTTGTGCTCCTTTTGCATAAGACAATTACATATAAGGGGCTGGAAATGCTTAATTTAGTTAAAAGTTGTAATGTTTTTAGAATGAGGTTTCATGTGGCCTTCTTCAAAGCCTCACAGGCTGATATCAAATCTTCGTGGCCTTACTCACACCCTCTCATCGACCCCTAAATGTTTTCCTCTCTATAGCAATTGTGCAGCTGTAACATTAATCTGTAACTACACGCAGAGCCTTATTGCTGCACCCCTGGGTCCCTGTGAGAAAGCCTTGGCCTGCAGATTCTCCTCTGGTCAAACTTCCCATAGCCGAGAAAAAGAAAGCGATGTAAGCTGACGCCTCTGAACCCGAGTCGACCAGTAATCGAGGCAACAAAGGGACAATAGGTGGCAGTGTCTGGTTACTGTCAGAATGAGAAAGTGAGAAGAAAGGAAGACAATACCTGCCACTTTGTGCACTCAGGGTACCGAAGTCAGGAGGATTAAGAGACAGGAACAGTTTGGGAAAAAAGAGACTGGTTTCCCCTGATGGATCTGAAACAGATTTGTGTGAACGAGGTTTACAGGCTGTGCAGAAACTTGTCTGGTTTGATCCACCTCACTGTGTGATATTGCCTGTGACCCCGGTGCAATTAAAACACTCTCATGCCCTTCAGTGTTTTCTGACTGCATGCAATGGCCTGTTTAATGCTGCAGATTTTCTTTGTATTATTTTAGCTTTGTGCTGCTGAAAAATGTTTATACACACTTTTCCTTTTCCATCTTTGCCAGCAAGAGTGATGAATGAAGTGCTGAAAACAATCAAGAGCCATTTAGACGATTATTATATCATTACAGCAAACAAATATGCGGAAATGTCCAGTGAGCCCAATGTGAGGATTCGCAGCTTTTTACAGTTAAGGCTGCAGCTCGGGTCATTTACAGTACAGTTTCTTACCTCAAAGTATGTCCCTAAACCCTGTGCTCCCTTAAAAATGTTCAGTATGTTTTTGGAGTATGGAGATGCTTGGGAAAACAATGTTTTTTTATTTGGTAGATGTATTAATCAATTGGGAAAAAAGGGTAATTATCACGAGGATACTTATCATTTTGGCCTTACAGTTTTTTAATGTTTTATTGCAACATCAAATGTTATCTTGTTTGCTTTGAAAACTACACAGTGTACACAGTGTTAGTCCCCATTTTTCTGTATATTTTAATTGTCACTGATACTTAATATCCTAAAAGTCTTAAATAAAAGTAGTGGCAACTTAAAATATACATTTTGCCAATAAATATAGCCTTTTTTCTTTAATTTGTTTTGTTGAGCACCAGGAGCAGAGGCAGTATCAGATAAAAAACAGGAGTAATAAGCTGTGAAACAGCTCTATTAGGCTCTCAAGTTTTGAACTAAGCTTAGAGTGAGATTTCCTGGGGGGGGGGGGGGGGTTTGGTTGGGGGGGTGATTGGAAATAATTATAAGTATAATTACCTCTTAAATACAACGGAGTATAAGGGGCACAGTTAGAAAAAAAAAAACAGAATAAAGTCATTAATATCAGTATTAAGTCGTAAAGTTACCTGTTGTGAAGGAGAGTTGTTAAAATCAGCACTGTGGAGCATTTAGATGAATTGTACTTTAGTATAGGTTTCACAAACATGGAGATACTTAATCCTTTGGTACATGAGCATTACACTGTCATGAGTATCAGAACTTATATTTGAGATATATGAGAAATGCTGCTTTTGTGGAGGGGAAAATGGCTGGAAATGGCTGTACAGAGGCTAAATTCATCAATGCAGCTGTTAATAGCAATAGCATAGGGCTTTAGTTTATCATATGAGTTTATATGCCATGAGGTGTTGAGGTCTCTGCATGTGTAGGTTACTGACTTACTGTAATCATCGGGTCTATCTCGTCCTTATAAAAACCTGCTCTATTACGGTGAGTGTCTGTCCTCTTCTGTAGTCAAACCGTAAGATATCAAAATCTACCCGGATACAGCAATGCTGCTTTTTAATTGGCTGTTCAGTAGATATACTTTATTTGATTGTCTTGCGCGTGGCACGCAGCTTCTGAACTCTTGGAGGAACTCAGTTGATTCCTACCTGTTCCATAGTTAAAGAGGTGCAACTTGGTGGACATCACCATGTTCATTTAAATGCGTGAGAAACAGACATGTTTTGAAAATAATAGATATGGCGACCGAAACATTTGAGTCTCGAATAGCACATAGCCATAGTAAACGCCATTACATTCGGGTACACTCGTGTGGCTAACACCAGAGCTAATCCACTGCTCTGCTTTGATGTTGACTAAAACCACAGGAAATTACACAATTTTAACCCGGAAATGCCATAAAATCTCAACTTTTTACCTGATTAATGCAGTCAAAGTTATTTTTAACATGTTTTTTTTATCCTACCTTGAGGTATATTTGAGATTAATGTTTGACAGAAATGTAGAGTTCTTCAACACAAAGGCGTACTGCATTTATTTGAGGATAAAACTGGTCTTGTTTCCTAAATTAACAAGAATTATATCTCCCGATTAACTAAAAAAATTTTTGGGGAAAAAAGTTCTTTTTTTATATACCATAAAAAGGTAATATACCAGGTTATAACCAGGTTATTACCAGGTAATGTCTCAGGTTATAACCAGGTTATAACTGGGTAATGTCTCAGGTTAAAACCAGGTAATGTCTCAGGTTATAACCAGATTATAACCAGGTAATGTCTCAGGTTAAAACCAGGTTATAACTAGGTTATAACCAGGTTATAACCAGGTAATGTCTCAGGTTATAACCAGGTAATAACCAGGTAATAACCAGGTTATTACCAGGTAATGTCTGAGGTTATAACCAGGTTATAACCAGGTTATTACCAGGAAATGTCTCAGGTTATAACCAGGTAATGTCTCAGGTTAAAACCAGGTTATAACCAGGTAATGTCTCAGGTTAAAACCAGGCTATAACTAGGTTATAACCAGGTAATGTCTCAGGTTATAACCAGGTTATAACCAGGTAATGTCTCAGGTTATAACCAAGTAAAAACCAGGTAATATCCAGGTTATTACCAGGTAATGTCTCAGGTTATAACCAGTTTATAAACAGGTAATGTCTCAGGTTATAACGAGGTTATAACCAGGAAATGTCTCAGGAAATAACTAGGTTATAACCAGGTTATTACCAGGTAATCTCTCAGGTTATAACCAGGTAATGTCTCAGGATATGACCAGGTTATAACCAGGTAATGTCTCAGGGTTATAACCAGGTAATGTCTCAGGTTATAACCAGGTTAAAACCAGGTAATGTCTCAGGTTATAACGTGGTTATAACCAGGTAATGTATCAGGTTATGAACAGGTTATAACCTGGTTATATCCAGGTAATGTCTCAGGGTTATAACCAGGTTATAACCAGGTAATGTCTCAGGATATAACCAGGTTATAACCAGGTAATGTCTCAGGATATAACTAGGTCATAACCAGGTATTGTCTCAGGATATAACCAGGCTATAACCAGGTAATGTCCCAGGTTATAACCAGGTAATGTCTCAGGATATAACCAGGTTATAACCAGGTAATGTCTCAGGTTATAACCAGGTTATAACCAGGTAATGTCTCAGGTTATAACCAGGTTATAGCCTGGTTATATCCAGGTAATGTCTTAGGTTATTACCAGGTTATAACCATGTAATGTCTCAGGATATAACCAGGTTACAACCAGGTTATAACCAGGTAATGTCTCAGGAAAACACTAGGTTATAACCAGGTAATGTCTCAGGATATAACCAGGTTATAACCAGGTAATGTCTCAGGATATAACCAGGTTATAACCAGGTACTGTCTCAGGATATAACCAGGTTACAACAAGGTTATAACCAGGTAATGTCTCAGGAAAACACTAGGTTATAACCAGGTAATGTCTCAGGATATAACCAGGTTATAACCAGGTAATGTCTCAGGATATAACCAGGTTATAACCAGGTACTGTCTCAGGATATAACAAGGTTATAACCCTGTTATGTCTTAGGATATAACCATGTTATAACCAGGTACTGTCTCAGGATATAACTAGGTTATAACCAGGTAGCATCTTAGGATATAACCAGGTTTTAACCAGGTATTGTCTTAGGATATAACCAGGTTATAACCAGGTCATGTCTAAGGATATAACCAGGTTATAACCAAGTATGTCTCTGGATATAACCAGTTTATAACCAGGTGATGTCTCATGTTATAACCAGGTTATAACCAGGTAATGTCTCAGGATTTAACCAGGTTATAACCAGGTAATGTCTCAGGATATAACTAGGTTATAACCAGGTATTGTCTCAGGTATAACCAGGTTATAACCAGGTAATGTCTCAGGATATAACTAGGTTATTACCAGGTAATATCTAGGGATATAACCAGGTTATAACCAAGTAATGTCTCTGGATATAACCAGGTTATAACCAGGTCATGTCTAAGGATATTACCAGGTTATAACCAAGTAATGTCTCTGGATATAACCAGGTTATAACCAGGTGATGTCTCAGGTTATAACCAGGTTTTAACCAGGTAATGTCTCAGGATTTAACCAGGTTATAACCAGGTAATGTCTCAGGATATAACTAGGTTATAACCAGGTATTGTCTCAGGTATAACCAGGTTATAACCAGGTAATGTCTCAGGATATAACTAGGTTATTACCAGGTAATATCTAAGGATATAACCAGGTTATAACCAAGTAATGTCTCTGGATATAACCAGGTTATAACCAGGTGATGTCTCAGGTTATAACCAGGTTTTAACCAGGTAATGTCTCAGGATTTAACCAGGTTATAACCAGGTAATGTCTCAGGATATGACTAGGTTATAACCAGGTATTGTCTCTGGTATAACCAGGTTATAACCAGGTAATGCCTCAGGATATAACTAGGTTATAACCAGGTAATATCTCAGGTTATAACCAGGTTACAACCAGGTAATGTCTCAGGTGATAACAGTTTTAACCTGGTTATAACCAGGTAACGTCTCAGGTTATAACCAGGTTATAACCAGGTAATGTCTCAGGATATAACTAGGTTATAACCAGGTTATAACTAGGTTATAACCAGGTAATGTCTCAGGTTATAACCAGGTTATAACCAGCTTATAACAGGGTAATGTCTCAGATTATTACCAGGTAATAACCAGGTTTCTAACCAGGTTATTACCAGGTAATGTCTCAGGTTACAACCAGGTTATAACCAGGCAATGTCTCAGGTTATAACCAGATTTGAACAAGGTTATAACCAGGTAATGTCTCAGGTTATAACCAGGTTATAACTAGGTTATAACCAGGTAATGTCTCAGGTATTAACCAGGTTATAAACAGGTTATAACCAGGTAATGTCTCAGGATATAACTAGGTTATAACCAGGTAATGTCTCAGGGTTGGAACCAGGTAATGTCTCAGGTAATAACCAGGTTATAACCAGGTTATAACCAGGTAATGTCTCAGGATATAACTAGGTTATATGCAGGTAATGTCTCAGGTTATTAACAGGTTATAACCAAGTAATGTCTCAGGTTATAACCAGGTTACAACCAGGTAATGTCTCAGGTGATAACAGTTTTAACCTGGTTATAACCAGGTAACGTCTCAGGTTATAACCAGGTTATAACCAGGTAATGTCTCAGGATATAACCAGGTTATAACCAGGTAATGTCTCAGGATATAACCAGGTTATAACCAGGTACTGTCTCAGGATGTAACAAGGTTATAACCTGGTTATGTCTTAGGATATAACCATGTTATAACCAGGTACTGTCTCAGGATATAACTAGGTTATAACCAGGTAACATCTCAGGATATAACCAGGTTTTAAACAAGTATTGTCTCAGGATATAACCAGGTTATAACCAGGTTATAACCAGGTCATGTCTAAGGATATAACCAGGTTATAACCAGGTGATGTCTCAGGTTATAACCAGGTTATAACCGGGTAATGTCTCAGGTTATAACCAGGTTATAACCATGTAATGTCTCAGGATATAACTAGGTTATAACCAGGTATTGTCTCAGGTACAACCAGGTTATAACCAGGTTATGTCTCAGGATATAACTAGGTTATAACCAGCTAATATCTAAGGATATAACCAGGTTATAACCAAGTAATGTCTCTGGGTATAACCAGGTTATAACCAGGTTATAACCAGGTCATGTCTATGGTATAACCAGGTTATAACCAAGTAATGTCTCTGGATATAACCAGGTTATAACCAGGTTATAACCAGGTCATTTCTAAGGATATAACCAGGTTATAACCAAGTAATATCTCTGGATTTAACCAGGTTATAACCATGTAATGTCTCAGGATATAACTAGGTTATAACCAGGTATTGTCTCAGGTACAACCAGGTTATAACCAGGTTATGTCTCAGGATATAACTAGGTTATAACCAGCTAATATCTAAGGATATAACCAGGTTATAACCAAGTAATGTCTCTGGGTATAACCAGGTTATAACCAGGTTATAACCAGGTCATGTCTATGGTATAACCAGGTTATAACCAAGTAATGTCTCTGGATATAACCAGGTTATAACCAGGTTATAACCAGGTCATTTCTAAGGATATAACCAGGTTATAACCAAGTAATATCTCTGGATTTAACCAGGTTATAACCAGGTAATGTCTCAGGATATAACTAGGTTATAACCAGGTTTTGTCTCAGGTATAACCAGGTTATAACCAGGTAATGTCTCAGGATATAACTAGGTTATAACCAGGTTATATCTCAGGATATAACCAGGTTTTAACCAGGTAATGTCTCAGGATATAACCAGGTAATGTCTCAGGATATAAATAGGTTATAACCAGGTTATAACTAGGTTATAACCTGGTAATGTCTCAGGTTATAACCAGGTTATAGCCAGTTTATAACAGGGTAATGTCTCAGATTATTACCAGGTAATAACCAGGTTATAACCAGGTTTTTAACCAGGTTATTACCAGGTAATGTCTCAGGTTACAACCAGGTTATAACCAGGCAATGTCTCAGGTTATAACCAGGTTTGAACAAGGTTATAACCAGGTAATGTCTCAGGTTATAACCAGGTTATAACTAGGTTATAACCTGGTAATGTCTCAGGTTATAACCAGTTTATAACAGGGTAATGTCTCAGATTATTACCAGGTAATGTCTCAGGTTATAACCAGGTTATAACCAGGTAATGTCTCAGGTTATTACCTGGTTATAACCAAGTAATGTCCCAGGTTATAACCAGGTTATAACCAGGTAATGTCTCAGGTTATTACCAGGTTATAACAGGGTAATGTCTCAGGTTATAACCAGGTGATATCCAGGTTATAACCAGGTTACTACCAGGTAATGTCTCAGGTTATAACCATGTAATTACCAGGTTTTTACCAAGTAATGTCTCAGGTTATAACCAGGTTATTACCAGGTATTTTCTCAGGTTATAACCAGGTTATTACCAGGTAATGTCTCAGGTTATAACCACGTTTTATCCAGGTAATGTCTCAGGTTATAACTAGGTTATAACCAGGTTTTTAACCAGGTTATTACCAGGTAATGTCTCAGGTTACAACCAGGTTATAACCAGGCAATGTCTCAGGTTATAACCAGGTTTGAACAAGGTTTTAACCAGGTAATGTCTCAGATTATAACCAGGTTATAACTAGGTTATAACCAGGTAATGTCTCAGGTTATATCCAGGTTATTACCAGTTTATAACAGGGTCATTTCTCAGATTATTACCAGGTAATGTCTCAGGTTATAACCAGGTTATAACCAGGTAATGTCTCAGGTTATTACCAGGTTATAACCAAGTAATGTCTCAGGTTATAACCAGGTTATAACCAGGTAATGTCTCAGGTTATTACCAGGTTATAACAGGGTAATGTCTCAGGTTATAACCAGGTGATATCCAGGTTATAACCAGGTTACTACCAGGTAATGTCTCAGGTTATATCCATGTAATTACCAGGTTTTTACCAAGTAATGTCTCAGGTTATAACCAGGTTATTACCAGGTATTGTCTCAGGTTTTAACCAGGTTATTACCAGGTAATGTCTCAGGTTATAACCACGTTATATCCAGGTAATGTCTCAGGTTATAACTAGGTAATAACCAGGTTATTACCAGGTAATGTCACAGGCTATAACCAGGTTATTACAAAAGCAGCAAGTACAAGAAGGTGTGTGTGCCTGTGTGTGTTTTAATTAAAGCATCTTAACAGTTGTCAAACATCAAAGGCATTAACTGACGTACTGTTTGAATAAGAAGATGCCTAACTTCATCGAATTTAGGGCCTCCGAACTTCTTCCCATAGCGTGATTTCCTTAAATCCCAGTATCGAAATAAATCCTCCGTCCCTCATGAACACAATGATGTGTTTTTCATGTCTGTACTCTGAAAAATGTGGCCACAACAGCGAGTTAAATAGGTCTGAGCCTGAGCAATTTTCAGGATATTCTTGGAGAAAAATTACATTAGGGCCAATGGGAGAGATCTTCGGCTATTTGGACAGTTGGTCACCTGCTGGCCGAGGGGTACGATTTAATGATTTGAAGCCTTTTTTGTGAGAAGCAGGACGCATATACCTCCCTTTTGATTATTTTTTTATGGCTGTGGAGTGAAATTTGTGGGCGCAGGAGCAATATATTCAAGTGAGGTTTTGTCGATCAGAGAGGGGGTCTCCACTCTAGCGATGACATCATCACTCTAGCTCCTCCATTATAAAGCCTGAAATTTGCTGAAAACCCTGAGTGCTAAATTGTGGAAAAACTGTAAAAAAATGGAACACATGTTTAATAGTCGACAAGTGAATGAACATTTTAAAGCAAAAATGAGGTCTCTAGGTGAAAGTATACTGAAGTTGTAAGGTTTAGAAGGTGGAAGAAGAAAAGGAAGAATTGGAAGATTTCCCCATTGACTTCAATGTTAAAATTTTGGCACAAAAAGTAAAAAAAAAAAAAGTATAAAAGGTAGAAAGGTAGAAAGGTAAAAAGTACGAGCCCTCATGTCCTGAAGGAGTGGAACAGTTTAAAGTTTGAATGGTTTAAATAGCACAAAGTAGGAAGGAGTTAGAAGCGGACGAAAATTGGCGGAATAATAATAATAATAATAATAATAATAATAATAATAATAAACAAAATGGCTTAATCAGCATTTCCACTTAATAACAATGAACAGCAAAGAGCTACAAGTGTGTGGGGCTAGTAATCTACTTGTACTGAATCCTATCTTACAGTTGACCTCAAACATGGAAAAGAAGGTTATTTCAGCAAAAATCAGTAATGAGATCGAAGTGGGATTGAATTTAAAGAGACGAGATTTGACCAACACAACACTCAGAGTTCTTAATTCACATTACCAGCACTGCCAATAATCCTTATTGACTTTCAATGCCAATCAAAACATGTCCCAAGTAAGAACATAAAGTTAAAAAGGGGATGAAAGCGATAACCTCAAGCTAACTCAAACCATAACTTTCTTTATTGAGATATCAACCTCCACATTAAATCTGGTACAGAAAGTGTGTATTAAACTGCTCTTTTCATTTAAATTTAAAGTCAAAAAATCAAGTTGGCTATTCTACAGCATTACAGCGCTTCTTAATATATAAATAAATTCTTCAAAGACTGAGGAACAGACTGTGAGTGTGTTTCAAGGGGGAAAAAAAAGGGGCCGGGCCTTTTTAGCAGATATACTGATTTTCATGTACAAGTGACTTCATGTTAAAGCTACTGTGGGGAATTTTCAGCCGATTATAACTGACTGATATTGATAGGGATGCCTCTGTGTGGCCTTAAAAAGCAAATCAGACCACCTTTGAAGGGTTTGTTCATCTCTACAAAGTTATTTGTGAGGTTAGAAACTGTTGTCAGGGGTGTAGGTGTCAGATGATTTAGCTAAATTGAAGCTTTTTAAAAAGGCTTTTTCAAAAATATCTCAGGTGAAGATGACCAATGACTTTTAAAATTGAGCAAGGAGATTTTTTGTTTGACAACAAGACATAACACAATTTGAAAGAGAGGTTATGAAAAGAAGCATAAGAAGCAACACAAACCAAAAATTCCTCACGGGAGCTTTAAGAAAGAATTGATAACACCTGATTTGTGTCACGTGATGATTTAACCCATCAGGTGACACCAAAATTGATCCATCCTGTGAACAAAATGAGTTTGTTACCTTCTCTGGAGTTCCCGAGGAGGCTTTTGCTGATCTTTATGATCAGAGAGAGGAGACACACGCTTTTCTCTCTAATGGAGTAAAAATAATTTAGATTTGTCAGTAACAGAATCAACTGAAAGATAAACCAAAACTAATGCTTATAACAACACTGAAGTCCAGACTGGTATTCCTATGCTTTACTTACACTACAGCACTTCAAAAACCAAGAACAACTCCATTTCTTCTCCTTCGGTTTCTTGTTTTTCTCCCCAGGTGGGGGTGCTGTGGAGCCAGCCAGACCATTGGAGGTGACATCTCTGCAGACACAAGCACACACCATTACTGTGTGGTGACATTTGTTTTAACAACCCGTAGTGATGTTTTTAAAGGAGTCTGCAGTGACTAGTCAACATTTATCAGAAGCTTTTGTGGCTGCACAAATAAACAGCTGATTGTTGGAGCAGTTTACTCACCTCCGCTGACTGCTGGTTAGACTTCTGACTTTTCTCTGTGGAGTAACAACAAATATAAAAATGAAAACCCACTGTGTCAAATATTTTTAGTGTCTGATTTTAAATGTCACACTTATAAAATGATCTTATTTTAACAGCTCTGAAACATACCAGAGGTTGACCAAACAGCCTGTGCAGCCAAAAGTTCGTTGGGCAGCAGTTTTCTGCGTTAGAAGCCTCTGATGCAGTGTCACTGGTCAACACAGAAACACAGGTTGGTTATTTTAATGAACAAAACAAATCCATAAACAGAAATATCTGCAGAGACACATGACAGTCACACAGACTCAAACCATGGTGATATTCAGACGATAAAATACAATAAACACGCACTGGATGGTCTTTGAGGAAGTATCAGAGTCAAACTGAAAAAGTGTCTTTATGTATCAAAAATAATACAGCACACTCACAGTGGTTTAAAATACCTGAAGGTTATTCCCTGTTTTTGTGTTGTTGTTATTGATAAATGAACCCCCTCTTTGTTCACACTTATTCATTAAAAACCTAAGTGCTGAATCTCTTTAAGTTGACACAGCGTTTTTAAAACAAAGCTTTTTTAATGCATATTATCCGGGAAAGGCCTCATACAAAACATGTTTTTCCTTCAATTTCAAACACAGTAAATTAAAATGGTCTTTGTTTCCCTTACTGGGAATTTCCCCTTGTGGGACTAATAAAGGAGTATCTTATCTATCATACCTGACTTTACTAGTTTTTGACTAGAGACTCCCAGTAAGAGCAAACGATGATAAAACTTCTTTATTTCATTTAGTGTTTTTACACATTTCCTTTGTCTGACTGATTAATTGATCAGTAAATGTCTTGTGTGAAGCCTTTGAATTGTCTTATTCAGTTAAAATAACCACTGAAATGTATCACATAAATACATGTCTTGTGACAAAAAGAGTATGAAACACAACACAGTGTTAGTCCAAAATCAAATCCTAAATTTGCGAATCTTTAGATTTTTGCTGGCACTGTCACAGATTTAACTCTGAACTGTCTCAGATTATAATCTGCTGGGAGGTCTCTGTCATGTTTCAAATGTTACACTGCATATTAAATGCAAAAGAGGTAAAAGATTGTTTTAGAGACACGTTGGTAAACTACTGTTTAATATCACACCCCTATAAATTTGAGTTTGCATTTTACTGTCATCATAAGTTAAACGTGTTTCTTACCTCCTGTTGAAGCTCGAGCCCGCAATTCTCAGAGCTTCTCCTTTTACAGGAATGGGTTGACTCTTTTGTGCAGATTTAAAGAAGAAATAAGAAAGCATTGGTTAGTATAAAAGAAACTGTCAAATAAGTTTCAGACTGACGGCTTTAAATAGCCCAGAAGACATAAAAAAATCTCTTATAGAGATTTCTCACAATAACATGAGCTTTTCTGCTCTTAAGCACAAAGAGTCTTTGACATGGTGGGCAGGACTTTCATGTGATGTCAATGCATCACTTTTAAGATAACCATCCGAACGTCTAGACTTTTAACTCGCTGTTGTGGCCACATTCATTGTGTTCATGAAGGGCGGAGGATTCGTACGATTTTCTTATTTTCATTCTGGGATATAAGGAAATCGTGCTACATGAAGAAGTCCAGAGCTTCTCATTCAGTTAATGCCTTTGATCTCACAGCTGTTTAGGATGCAATCATTAACGAGACACACACAGTCTGACAATGTGTGTGCATGTGTCTGTGTCTAAAAGACCTGCATGTACACACAGTTAATATGTGTCTGCATCACCACCTATCTCCACCCACAAACTTTGAGCTACAGAAACCATTCTGGGCTTCAAAAATTCAGCTCATTGAGGACATTATGGGGTGTACTCAGGATTTTTTTATTAAACTTTTCCCCACTTTAAAATTATTCTCATTATTCATGCATTATTAAATTCGTCAGACAAATCCAAACTCATTCAAACTGACTCAAACCTTTCTGATACTTCAAACCTGTTTAACACTTTAGGACTTCTAATTATTTTGAATTTTTCCCACTTTAAAATCATTCCCATTATTTATGTATGTTTTAATTCTTCAAACAAAATCCCAGTTCTACCACTACAATTACTACTTATATCACTTTAACTTGTATCTTCACTTCTACCTCCACTGCTCATGCTTCTCTTAATATTTTTTTTACTTCTACCACGAGCTCTACTGCTTTGACTTCTACTTCTTCTATTCTAAAACTACTTCTACTGCTTACATGACTACTAATATCACTAGTACAACTACCTATTATCATACTTCTTCTAGTACTTCAACTTAAACTTATGCCGCTTCTTACTTTTCTGTGTTTTAAGGTAATTTTCTTCCTTATACATTTTTTTTTTGCAATTTCAGACAGTTTTTCTAGCCTTATTTAGCATGAATGCAATTTTAATTTATGAAGCAGATTCATACTATTTGTACTTCAGCAATTTTCACTTTCATCTAACTTCTACTTTTCTTTCTCCAGCTCTTTAACCAAGTTTACATTTAAACCTTCCCCCATTTTTTTTTTTTTTTAGCAGTTTAGCATTGCTTCTTCAGCTTTCAGCACTCAGCATTTCCAAGCATTTTCTGCAAGGAAATGCAATTTTTCTAGTTTTGATAATGCCTGTCACATTAAAGTCATAAACACTGTAAATATCCATGCACACATTTAATCCTTGTCACCATCACGAAAGTCTCGACAGTAACACAAGTTTGTATGATAATATTGTCATGAAATCTTACGGTCTCCATGTCGTAGATGTTGTCCTCTCTGTTCAGGTGTTGGTTAGAGGTGTTAGTCCGAGTCCTTAGTCGTCTGGTGAGGTTTTATTTACGATGAAGCCGTCAAAAGTTGTAAGTTCGTGAGCCGCTTAAGTTTTTCGTGCTGTTCTCTTCAGATTTGATCTTCAGAAATGACCGTTCTCTTTTGCTTGTAATGATTTAAAGTTTTTACATCGTTACAGGTTGCCATGGAGATTTAAAATGCTGTTTACTTAAAAACCCTTACACTGGTAGGTTATATCTAAAAGTTTCATATTATCTTTAATTTACTTTAATCTCAATGGAATATAAATATCTCTCGAAGTAAAGTGGAGGTTATTTTTCGTGATTGAAGATAATTATTAGTATAATTATCTCTTAGTATAAAGGGCACAATTAGAAAAAAAACGTTTTTAAATCTTAAAGAATAAAGTTATTATTTGGGAGAGTAAAGTCATTAATATCAGTATTAAGTCGTAAAGTTACCTGTTGTGAAGGAGAGTTGTTAAAATCAGCGCTGTGGAGCATTTAGATGAATTGTACTTTAGTATAGGTTTCACAAACATGGAGATACTTAATCCTTTGGTACATGAGCGTTACACTGTCATGAGTATCAGAACTTATATTTGAGATATATGAGAAATGCTTCTTTTGTGGAGGGGAAAATGGCTGTACAGAGGCTAAATTCATCAATACAGCTGTTAATAGCAATAGCATAGGGCTTAAGTTTATCATATGAGTTTATATGCCATGAGGTGTTGAGGTCTCTGCATGTGCAGATTACTGACTTACTGTAATCATAGGGTCTATCTCGTTATGAAAACCTGCTCTATTACGGCGAGTGTCTGTCTTCTTCTGTAGTCAAACCGTAAGATATCAAAATCTACCCGGATACAGCAATGCTGCTTTTTTATTGGCTATTCAGTAGATATACTTTATTTGATTGGCTTGCGCGTGGCACGCAGCTTCTGAACTCTCGGAGGAACTCAGTCGATTCCTACCTGTTCCATAGTTAAAGAGGTGCAACTTGGTGGACA
The DNA here is from genome assembly GCA_962446985.1 of Xyrichtys novacula. Taxonomy (NCBI): domain Eukaryota; kingdom Metazoa; phylum Chordata; class Actinopteri; order Labriformes; family Labridae; genus Xyrichtys; species Xyrichtys novacula. The sequence continues at coordinate 26,911,713 of OY660875.1, forward strand.
TCACCATGTTCATTTAAATGCGTGAGAAATACAATGTGTGGCGTGTGAGCGGGTGAACGGTTGGGAATGCGTGTGTCACACGCTGAATGCGTGAGACTTGAGAGCCCTGATAAAGAATAAAACTACATCTTTAAAAGCTAATTAATCCTGCAGGACTGCACAATATAATAAGTCCAGAAGACTTTTAATGTTATAAAGGATTTGTAAAAATAATTGTATAGGCCTAGCCCTAGACTGATTTGACATAATGTACTGCTTAAAAGCCCAGTGTCCTCTGAACTTTGATTACAAATAATGGTGGACAATTTTAAACAGAAAAGCTTAGACAGAAACTTTTTTTTTTTTGTGAAATGACTCTAAAAGAGGTGGGGCGTGTACTATTATAGTCAATTGGGGCTGATAATGTATGTTTTTGCACTGAGTGGCTGCTGAAAATGCACTTGATTTGACTTTTTACATGGTAATTCTTATCATGCATTCCAGTTGTCCTCGTAGGCCACCATCACTTTGAGTATTTTCCCAACAGTAGGAGTGAGTAAGGGAGCATTTCCGCCTGGAATCTGCTCACTTATTTTCTAAATATTCCCATTTCAGCAAAGTGCCTCTTTGTGCAAAACTAAACAGTAGAAAAACCCACGTGACTCTAAGGCATTAACTCACTAAACCATACATATCTATGCATCAAACTACTTCATCCGGAGCATTAAGTGTTAAAAGTATAATATTATTGTCGCATGTGAATGACGTCACGTGTCGCACAGTTGTATAATCAGCCAACATGGCCGCGTCCATGAGACTGCTGGTCAGGAGGGCGATCCGTCTCTCTCATAGGAATATCGGCGTGTCCTCTGCTGGAGTCTCGGGTCGGTCAGACTGCTGTTTGGGACCGTCGACCTGTCGTTGTTTTAGCGATGCAGCCGGAGACAGAAGCACTCATTTTGGTTTCGAAACGGTGCCCGAGACAGAAAAGGCAAAGAGAGGTGAGCTCCCTGCAGTCTCCTCACCTTGGGATGTGGGCTCTGACACGGCAAACTTAATCACTGTGTAATAAAGCAGCGCAGTTTGGACAGGTAAAGTTTAATCTGTAGTTGGCATTAATAAAAAGTATATTATGTAATAGTAATAAACAGTATTTCCACCGTTTGAATGAAGGGAAAGACACTTCTATAACACCGAGCTAATCTGCACAGTAATGTAACATCCTCTGTACTATCATTAAATATATGTTGGTTTATTATAGCTGTACTAAACTTGAAGTAATTATTATCAAGTAGTCAGACATAAAAAAGTATGATATGCTTATAAATACACATACGAGGGACCACCACACCTCTATCAGTTATTCATATTCAGATATAGTTATTTGTCAGTGTCATATATTGATGCTCAACCCACATGGGCTAACATGACACCATGAGTTCACAATGTAAAGTATGCATGTGTGCATGTTTATGCATATATATACATAGACACAGTAGGCATGAGGGTAGATGTGGATACAAAAAGTCTACACACCCCTCTTCAACTGCCAGGTTTTTGTCATGTAAAAAAATTAAATCAAGATAAATAATTTCACAACTTCTTCCACCTTTAATGTGACCTATAACCTGTACAACACAATTGAAAAACAAACAGAAATCTGAATACAGAAAATAAACAACTGAGATCATGTGGTTGCATAAGTGTGCACACGCTTTAATAACTGGGGATGTGGCTGTGTTCAGATTTAACCAATAACATTCAAACTCAGGTTAAATTGGAGTCAGCACACACCTGCCACCAATTAAAGTGCCTCTGATTAACCCCAAATTAAGTTCAGCTGTTCCAGTAGGCTTTTCCTGACATTTTTGTAGCCACATCTTCCAGCACAAGCCATGGTCCACAGAGAGCTTCCAAAGCATCAGAGGGATCTCATTATTCAAAGATATCAGTCAGGTGAGGGCTACAAAAGAATTTCCAAGGAATTAGATATACCATGGAACACAGTAAAGACCGTCATCATCAGGTGGAGAAAATATGGCACAACGGTGACATTACCAAGAACAGGACGTCCGTCCAAAATTGAGTATAAGATGAAAACAAGGTCAGGGAGGCTACCAAGAGGTCAACAGCAACACTGAAGGAGCTGCAGAAATTTCTGGCAAGTACTGGCTGTGAAGTACATGTGACAACAATCTTCCACTGTCTTCATATGTCTGGGCTATGGGGTAGGGTGGGAAGACGGAGGCCTTATCTTACAAAGAAAAACATCAAAGCCCGGCTTAATTTTGCAAAAAGACATCTGAAATCTCCCAAACACATGTGGGAAGATGTGTTATGGTCTGATGAAACAAAAGTTGAACTTTTTGGGCATCATTGCAAAAGGTGCAAAATCAGCATGCTTTGGGGCTGTTTTTCTTCAGCTCGAACTGGGGCCTTAGTCAGGGTGGATGGAATTATGAACAGTTACAAATACCAGTCAGTGTTGGCACCAAACCTGCAGCCTTCTGTTTGAAAGCTGAAGATGAAGAGGAACAAGATTGAGACTTTGGAACGGCCCAGCCAGAGCCCAGACCTGAATCCCATCAAACATTTGTGGGGTGATAAGAAGAGGGCTGTGCACAAGAGATGCCCTTGCAATCTGTCAGATTTGGAGCAGTTTTGCAAAGAAAAGTGGGCAAATATTGCCACATCAAGATGTGCCACGCTGATAGACTCCTACCCAAAAAGACTCAGTGCTGTAATAAAAGCCAAAGGTGCTGCAACAAAATATTAGTTTAAGGGTGTGCATATTTATGCAACCGGGTTATTTTAACTTTTCTATTTTTTATTTTTCCCCTTAAAGGTTTCAGTTTGTTTTTCAATTGCATTGTACAGGTTATAGGTCACATTAAAGGTGGAAAAAGTTGTAAAAATATTTATCTTGCTGTCATTTTCTTGCATCATTAAAACCTGGTAGTTGAACAGGGGTGTGTAGACTTTTTATATCCACTGTATATGTATATACAGTATATCTTAATATGTGGCAGAAATTGCCATTAAAAAAGGTTGAATCTTCAATACAATCCAGGGTCCAAGTGTATTACAGGTCAATGTTACAGAGTAACAGAATAAAATTAAGCTAAACACACACTCATAAAAGAGACTGCCTTTTCCTCTTTTCCAGGTTTTGCAAGTCTGAACACATCAGATTTAAACAGCTGGTCCAGTTTCTACTCGTCAGGTCACCGCATAGTTTCAGGCTTTTGGCTTGCAACTAATTGCAACTAATTAAAACAATAACTTTCTCAGGTCATTATATTTCCTACAGTGTAGAAGGACTTTTGGTTTCCACTTCATCCAAATCACTTAATCAATATCGAATTTAGGGCTGTTAAACGGTCGTGTATTGAATCACACATTTAAACTTCAGTATTTTTATTCGTAATCTTTAGCAATGTCTTGCTCAAGCAAATTAATTTAACAGGACGACAACCCAAACTCATGAATGCATGAATATGAACACTTTAGAGGCTCACAGTTTGTTGCAAAACACCTTAAGTTAAAATGAGGATTAAATGAAGGAAATTCCACTTAAGCGTCATTAAAAAAAGTGATGCATGAAAACCTGAGTGCACCAGAATATCTGAGTTAACAGCTCACATGAGTGAAATCATAACACACACTGTAAATGGCTCTTTCTTTCTCGTCATTCTCTCAGTTTATAAGGTGTTTGAGAATGTGGCGCAGAAGTACGACATCATGAATGATGCCATGAGTCTGGGGATTCATCGCCTGTGGAAGGACATGCTGCTGCACGTCATGCACCCACAGCCCGGGGTGCGGCTCCTGGATGTAGCAGGAGGAACAGGTAAAGCATCAACAAACACCATCAAACTGAACCTCGTCTCACTCTGCCTTCACGTCTGTGCTGATGCTCCTCTGCAGGTGACATCGCCTTCAGGTTCATGGAGTACGTCCGCTCTCAGCAGGAGCGGCAGCAGAGACGTGCTGCCAGGTCCATGCAGACGCCATCATGGGAGGACATTTCCACTAATTACACCAACGAGGACGTGGAAGAGTCGAAGGAATCCCGTGCGGTGGTGTGTGACATCAACAAGGAGATGCTGAAAGTGGGCAAAGAGAAAGCTGACAGTATGGGGATCAGCGCGGGTGAGTTTCTGAGAGCTGGTCCTGTGAATCCTGTCTTTCTAACGCAACAGAAGGATCTTAGTAAGCAGGCTTACATCAACACAGATGAGGTTTTTGAGTTATCTATCTACACCAAGGTGCTTCTGACAGGAATATCAGCTGTATTTTGGAGTCTGGAACATAACTGAAGGTACAGCCACTGAGCTTCAGGGTGTTTGTGTGCTGGTGTGTATCAGGTCTGTCATGGGTTGTTGGGGACGCAGAGGAGCTTCCCTTTGATGATGACCAATTCGATATCTATACCATCGCTTTTGGTATTAGGAATGTCACACATATTGATCAGGTAAGTAACTCCTTTTTCATTGCTACTGCATGCTTCAGTGATGAGCTTCAAAATCTCTTTCACATTATTCCATCACCATGATTTCTCTGATTTTTCAGGCCCTACAGGAGGCTCTGCGGGTCCTGAAGCCTGGTGGCAGATTTATGTGCTTAGAGTTCAGCAAAGTGACCAATCCTGTGCTGGCAAGGTGAGGAGACAGGGTCTGTGTGTGTACAAGAGTCCGCCCTACACATGTCTAAAAGTTACTGCAAAGATCTGTTATCACAAATCCTTCACCTTAACTGTATAGACCCACCGACAAACATCTAATCCACCCAGAGACACACCGCCCACCCTCACTGCTTCACTGTTTGTCCTGACTCAAGGAACTTTTTGGCTAAATTGGCTCTTATCAAAACAATCGTAAATGTTAAAATATATTGTTTGAAATGTGAATGTATTGTTGAGACAGACTGATCAAGTCTTGAATTTTTTGTAGCGTGGTGAACACTGCCCCCCTCTGGTTGAGCACTGAAACCAGTTAAAGTTTATTGTCACTCCACGTCTCATGGAAGTTTAGGTTTGAGGTTCTCGTTTCATAGTTCTGAAAGTGCCGGATTCAAGATCTGATTCACACGAATAAAAAGTTCACCTTTGACTATTTTAAAAGACCAGTCTGCAGCCTGTAGATCATATTTTGAAGTGATTTGACTTGATGAAAAGTCTGTATTTTAAAGAAAAGTGCTTTTTTTCATGTTCGTGTTTGGAAAAAAGAGAAACATGAGTCAACTGTGTGTTTCAGCTCTGAGAAAAGAAGCTGGTTGCTCCCTAATAATCAGTATTTTGGTTTTATTTCCAGACTTTATGATGCCTACAGCTTCCAGATGATCCCGGTGTTAGGAGAGGTGATCGCTGGAGACTGGAAGTCCTACCAGTATCTGGTGGAAAGCATCCGCAAGTTCCCAGATCAGGTAAGAACTTTTTTTCCTTGCATGTCTCCCTGTTTTAATCCTTGCTACTATTCATTACAACATTTTATTTTCCTGACTGATTTTTTTAAAATAAGACATGAAGGCTTTATCACTTTTTAGTCATTTATGGTTTATTTTGCATCTGAAAATTCAACTAACCATTTGATCGGCTATCTGCAGCCTTCAGAGGCCATAAAAAGTCCAAATTTCATCCTCATCCCCAGTTTCTAAAAAGACTGAGAAGCACTACTGAAATCAGTTTCTTTAAAATTCTAGGGTGTTAATTATTTTCTGTTATTTGGTGCACTTTAAAAAAAAAAGCTGACTGCGGTTTCTTTTGCTCTGTATCTCGAACAGGAGGAATTTAAAGGCATGATCGAGGATGCGGGTTTCTACTGTGTGCAATACTACAACCTCACCGGCGGAGTCGTGGCTCTGCACTCTGGTTTCAAGCTGTGAGGTTCTCTCCTCAAACACCTCGTTTTAAAAAAAATGACCCGATAGACTGGCCTTGAGTTTAAGGCTGTTTCAAACATCTCCATAATCTACAAGGTTCTGGGATGAGGATTTCAGAGCCTCCAGAGGTCAGTTGTCTACGTGTTGCAAGTGTTTTTTTCTGTGTTTTCTGTTTACATGTCCTCCTTGAAGCCATTGTAAACAGCACTTCACAAGAGTGTGAGAAAGCCACACTAAATATGGACTATCACTGCATCTGTGGCGTCAGTGTTTGGACACCCCGTGTGTGAAATTATAAGTGGAGTAGCTTTAGGATATTTTTTGTAACCTGATTTTTGTTAATGAATAATAAATTCTGAAAAAGTAGATATCTGTATCTGACTCATTTTTAATGATTAAAGCACCTATTAGGAACTTCAGGTTTGTGTTGAAATTGGACATTGGACTACATGCTCAAGTTTTGTCTGTTAAGAAAATGTTTGACAGTCAATTGCATCCTTTACTGTAAATAGTTAATGTTAAAGATAGTGAAGTTCCTTCAGCCTTTGACTTACAGTTACCCCCCTCCACAACTTGTTTAAGGCATCAAACATGATTCTATAAAATTTGTCAATCTTGTGACTAATGTGCTTTTTTGCCTCTGTACAGCATAAAAAAAGCATTGATATGAATATCAGTCTGTTTTATAAATGTTTAAAAAACTCCCCACAGGAGCTTTAAAATGGAACAACTTCTGAATCCTGAAGTGAAAAACATGCAATGCAAAGAAAGACACCACAGCAGCAGTTACTTGAATAAAACTGTATATTTTACAGATCTTTGTACACTTTAATTACAAAACTGTATGGTACTAAAGTTTTAAAATCAGTTTTTTGGTCAGAGAAGATTTAATCGTCTTGTGTGCAATTACCATGTATATACAAAGTCTCATGTTAGTGATTTTTTTCTCAAAATAAAAAGCAACCAAAGAACTCAAACGTTCATACACTCTGAACATAAGACATGGCTTAAAGATAAATATATTAGTAAATAAATATTCAGAGAACATATTTCCATTTATGAAATGTGTTTGCTATACAGGTACAGAAATATACACAGATTGATTTCTAGCCTTTTTAAAACATTTGTAATGGTAATGACAGAAAATAATTATACTCTTAAAAAATTAAAAAATATTAATTTTTGTACACATTTTAATCTTCTTAAGTGCTAGAAACAATAACAAAACAATTAAATAGTGACTCAAGTACCCCAAAATGTTATATTTGCAGTAGGTACATATCTCTATGCAAAAGGCAAGATTAGATTCTCACTTGATTACAGCACTGGGTTAACTTATAAATAGGGTTATTTCAGAAAGTCTTCCTCTGTGTAGAGAATGTGTATATTTCATAGAAACAGTATAAAAACAGTCTGCAGGACAAACAGAAAGGCATGAATGACAAGCATTGATATCGTGAGTATGTATTATGCATGGCACGATATGATTCAAACGGATACACTGTGGTATGTATAACTGCATCATTAAAAAAAAAAAAAAAAAAGTCACAGTACAATAAGGAACCCTTGTGAAAAAATGAGTCTTTTCCAGCTACTTTCCTTTGGCCTTTTGATACATGCTCGAACCTTTACAGATATTTAAGAGAGCACGCCTCATTGAGGGAAAATCCGATAAGTGACGACAAACCAAAACAAACAAACGACAAAAAAAAAAAAACACTTTTAAGGGCTTCCAAACAAGAGGTAGAGTGCTTTACTCTACTTTTTAAGAAATCTACTGACCCCGACACACTGCTGCTTTCAGCCCACGGCGAGACCAAAAGCAGAGCAGCTTCTTTACATATTGCTACAAATAGCTTAACTAGCATAAGGCTTTCATGTTGCTCTGGCACGTCTCATACAGGTAGGCCACAACTGGACAGAAATGCAATGCATGAAACAAACTCAGTATCATATCGAACATAGACCAGTGTCAGCCTTGCATTCACATTTCGATGCATTTTTCTGTAATATAGCTTCTTCTCCTCAGAGAAACGTGTGGGTCACAGACACTTCGACCCGTTTCCCTGCTTTAGAAAATTAGGAAAAAAAAAAAAAAACAATCATGTCTTTCTGTTTTGGTATAGCTATGTCCGTACAACCTATTTGAGTTGGTGGTTGAAGCTTTATAGGCAGTCAGTGTTCATGTGCGCATGAATACATAAAGATGTTTGTGAATTTAAAGTGTAGAAAAAGCTCAAATTCCTCAATTTTACACCAAATATGGAGTCTAAACATCCTGTTCCTCACAGCGAATAAGCCCAAATAACAGAGTGCCAACTTAGGGGTCGACCAATGTTGTTTTTTTAGGGTTGCCCCAGAAAAGATCATGTCATGCTTTTATTTTGATAGGTTTTGTCTTGTGTTGAGGTTTCTTTTTCGCCACATTGTAAATCTCTGCTTTTATTTTGAAGTTTATGTAACTTCTTGCAAATCCTAAATTAATCAAACTAATTTGAAACAGAAAGTTTAAATGTTCAATTGATTAGTTACTTGAAGAAGCACAAGCTCTCATGTCAACGAATCTCGAGATGTCGCTTTTAAAAGTGCCAAGTCATCTCTCAGAGGGCTGCTACAGCTAGCTTGCTGACAGCTGCCGCTTGTCTCTCCTCTGTTTTATGACATGTGGCAACCAGCATAAAAGAACTGAAGTAGAGCTTAAAGACAGCACGTTGAAGTAGATTAATTCTATCGGTGATAAGTATATCAGCCTCTGCTAATCAGTCGACCCCTTGTGCTAACTTTTAAAACCTCCATCCTCCACATGTGTTACATCATTTCCACCCCATTTACATCTGGTTATCAAATCCATGATATATATATTTCAAAGTGTTATTAAACTACCTGAATTTGCTTTCACACCTACACCTTTATAAAGCTGGTCTCAGTTTTTTAGGTAAAGGAAAACCCCGCTTGATTCATGATGTAGGCACAGATGCTTGATGTTTTAATTTAAAGGCTCATATACTTGTATTTTCACACACATTTGAACTGGGAACAAAGTGAGCCTCCGTACCTTTAGATGGCCAAAGTCAGATCTGAAATCTCACTGATTAGGACGTGCTCACCTTTAGCGTTAACAGGTTTTCTTAATCCAGTTTAGTGTTATCTGAACACCAGCTGTAAATGGGGTCTTTGTTGCAAGTGGTGTTTAAACTCACATATTTTGGTGCTGAGATGTTTGTGGCCACAGGAATGAACTTGATACACACTGTATATGTAGAAATGAGAGGCCATTTCAGTAGAAATCCACACAATCTAAGATGATAACATTCAGCGCTCAGAGAGCAAGGTTACAACAAGGCAGCTGAGGGTTTCAATGATTGACTGACTGATACGGTACCAAACACGTCCTCTTGACTGAGTCCTCTCTCTCTGGGCACAAGTTCACACACCCAGACCTCCATCGTTTGTCGAAGTACTGCTTCCCAGCGCAGTGGGGCTCATAGAGAGCTGAGGGTGAAACAACGCCCGGGTTTCCTCCTCCTGAGGGTACGATTGACCTCTGAACTGTCCCGAGGAAAAGTACCCCCCCTCCCTGGGCTCGTGTCGCTCCCCTGTCCGTGACTCGGCCTCCACTGTGACACTGATGGGCAACAAACTGCTTTGGGTCTCTGCCCCTGTGCCCAGTTCACAATCTGTGTCCTCAGGAATTATGGGTATCCTCTGGTTGAGTTCACAGCAGCCCTGTCCCGAGCAGGCCTCTGAGTCTGCATGTGCATACTGCACATTAACAGCGTAGTCCTCTGTGAAACGCCCCGCTGTGGCCCTGTGGACCTTCATCTCTTTGTAGAAGCAGCAGGGCAGCCCTTCGTAGCTCACCTGCTCTGCAGAGGGACACAAGTGCTCAGGAGCAAAGTAGTTCTTGGAGGTGGAGCTCTGATAGTCCACCCCCCTGTGAAAGCGTCCTGTGGCCAGAGGCCCAGCTTGGTCCGAGTCCTGCCCTTTGCACTCCACATTGGGAGGAAGCACCTCAAAGCAGCAGCTACAGGCTGCAGCCCCGAGTTCCCCCGAATCCTCCTGTGCCCCCTTCCCCCTGTCCGCCCCGGTAGCTTCTGGAGCCCCGGCTGAGGTAGTGCTAGTGTTGCTGTTCTCCCTGGGTTCCAGTGATGAGCGACTGCTGTAGTTGGGCTCCAAGCTGCAGTTGGAGAGGTGGTCCCCCGAGTTATACCCCGAAGCTCCAGGAGGAAGCTGGAGGCAGTCATGTCCCAGGGGAGCTGGGGATGATGAGTCCTCAGCAGGAACTGCGGTGCAAGCCGCAGCCCCTGCTTCACCCGTGGAGCCCCGACACGGACTCTTACTCCTGTAGACATACGGGTCATAGTCGCTGCTCAGCGAGCTGCGAAAGGTGGAGCAGCTCCCGTACACTCCCTGGTTGCTGACCTCAGTACAGTCCAACATGGAGTCACTGGAGGAACAGTGGCACTGGCCTGAGCTGCTGCTGCTGCTGTCACTACCCGGACAGTCGGCAAGGTAACCACTGCACACTGATCGGTGGCCATGGTAACAGCTCAGGCCAGAGGTGCTGCCGGTTTCACCAATCCTCGAAGAAGAGGCCGGCGCCATGTGTACCACTGTGGGGTATAACAGCCCCTGCTGAAAGGCCCTGCTGTGGTGGCCCTTGTGGACCCCTCCTCCACCAAGCTGCCCTGCCATAGCAGGCCCCTGGCCCCCCTCGGGCTGTTGGGGGAAAGTCAAGCCCTGAAAATAGTAGTGTTGGTACATAGTCTCGTACTGCGAGAAGCAGGCTGCTCGGGAAAAGTTACGACCGTGGAACTTTGGTCGCTTAAAAGCAGCATGGTGTGGCTGTGAGGGGTAGGCTGGGGGTCCGCGGTGCTCTAATCCGCAGTGGTGAGGGTTGAGCGAGTGGTCCAAGTGGAGGGTGGGGTGATAGCTCCTGAGAAAGGCGGATGTTGATTGTGGTGGGTACAGACCTTGAGGGTCTGGGTGCTGGTCCACAGTGAGCACAGTGATGGGGTTCCCGTGGGGGTCCATGCTGGTTCTAGTCGGGTAGGCTGTCACCTGGCCGGCTCGGTGCACCCTGCCTGGATAGTGGACTGGCAGCACTACCCGCTGCCGGCCATGCACTGGGTTGCCAGGGTCCATGCAGGCTGGTCCTGGATTTCCCTTCTTTTGTTCTGTGGAAGAAAAAACAGATTTTAGAACCGGGCAAACGAAAGAAACACGAAAACAAACCGCAAACAGCGATGCACCAACTCACCGATGATGTTGTGTCTGCAGTGGGGACAGGTGTGATGCTGCAGCAGCCAGGGGTCGACACACTTCTTATGAAACCTGTGAGCACAGGGGATGACTCGCAGCTCCTGGAGGGGAAAGGCACAGACACAGACAGAAGGTGAATCAATGAGTGTTGAAGAGCGGCTGAACGACCAGAGGGGGGCAGCAAAGTTACACAGAACTGTTCAACGTTTTACTGATTTTTTTGTTGCTGTTTTAATTTTAATTCTGTGAAGCCAAATATGCATCATGTCACAAACAAAACACTTAAACTCGACGCCACGCCGCAACACAAATACAACTCTCATGCTCAATGTCACCATTCTCAGGAACAAAACAAACAAGAGGCTTACACTGGAGGATAGATATGAAAAGAATGCAACATTTTGTATTCAGACGGAGCGCTGGCTTTCAGGAGGAATTCAGGAAGACTATGAATATGAATTACATTTTTCTTTTCCAGTGAGAGCTCTTTCTCTCTCAGAAATACTGCGGCTCAATGTGACTCATCTTTGGGCTCCTTTCCACCCAACCTTTTGTTGCTGGGTTCACTGCTCCAAAACAGCTTTGATGCCATTCAGCCTTTTATATCGCCACTTCCTCTGTGCAATCCTGGCGCCATTGCTTTGTTGTGTTTTCTTCTCCTCTTAACCAAAAGAGACACATAACCACAAAAAACACACATGCATGCGCCAGCTATGTCCTCCTGGGCACCAGGGATTGTTCCCCTAAGAGTCCCTGACGAGGGTGAGCAATGCTGTTACTGTAAACCCTTTAAGTCCAAGATTAGGATACATACTTTGACAATGACTCTGTGAAGGATTAAAGAAGGCCACAGTGGGAAAACAGGAAGCATAATCACAGCCCAAAGCAGTCTGGGTACCGTTATCTCTCCAGGTGCTCTGAAAGACTGAACCAAACATCTAAAAAGGCGCCGGAAAGAACGTCACCGAAGATCGCAGGACTGCGGTCCCCGAGCACATCAGGGGAACTTCCATTCTATTGTCCGAAGAACTGCATTATGTTTCATGTCCACAAAATATGGAATGGAAAGAAAACAAAGCTCAGCGTGTGGACGAACACACAAACACCGACAGAGTTTAAAGGTTTGACACCAACTTGCTGCTTTTAGCAACTTTGGACAAAGAAACAGCCCAGAAATGTATGCAAAACACGTCAAATGTGTTTGATTTTAGAAAGTTATTCTGTTGTGATTAAAGGTCGGCAAACAGAAAATATCGCCCTACTTCTTAACCAACAATGTGGCAAAGTCAAAAAGAAAAAAGACAGACAAGCAAACAAGCGACACGTTTTCATCTGTATTTTTGCAATCCTCCAACAGCTTTCACACAAAAACCGTCTTTTTTTTCTCCCATCGAACCGTCAGCATGTATATAACCAGAGCTAGACCCTACATCCTCCTCCAACAGCAAACAGTAGTCTGTTCAGTGCAATCATTATAACTGTTTGAATTGAATCAGTCCGAGCAAAAGTCCCCCTGTCTATTACACAAACCTGATTAAGTCAAATCAAAGGGTGGGGGTCTCCTCTTACCTCCCCATCGATGTACTTCTCCAGACAGATGGCACAGTCAGAGGTGGAGCTGCTGCTCAGGGAGTCCGAGGCTCCGCAACTGCTCTCACGCTGGCCCTTCCCTTTGGCCTTGAACTTCCTGGTCTCCATCTTCTCCAGGGCTTGGATCGCCATTCTGTTCATGGAGCTCTGAAGGTGGGACAGGGTGAAATTAGTCACATTTTACTTTTATGAAAGGCGCTTTCAGAGCGCCGCAGAGCCTCACACAAATGCTGACAGACAGGAGAGCCAATAGCAACGTGACTGTGACAACTCAGGGATGCCGTTTAAAAGCTGCTGAATATCTTGAGGCGAGTGTTGTCAAGATCAGAGAGTTTGTTTTTCTGTTAACGCATTTGCAGCTCTTGTTCAGAAGAGGGAAGTTGACTCAATCTCTTTGGTCTGTTCTGTGTCTCTAACTTGCTGCAGGTTGTCCTACAGACTGTGTTTTGTGAAATGTGGACACTGACATGCAAAACTGTTTAATTTGGAATAAACTTCATAATTCACACATGTAGCAGATTTGGTGATTTATAGCCATTTGAGCTCAGGCTGTATGAAACCCAAGGGGGCTTTTACTATGTAGTGTAAGAGCCAGGCATGAGAGACAACTGGAGGAACAAGTTGTTTTCAGTTTACATTTAAGGAAAATAGTCAAATTCTGCAGACAAATATAAGCTGTGGAAAAATCTTCCCACTCTTGCGTAATTGTTTTCTGAAACTTGGCACTCCCTCTCAAAGTTTGGCTGTTTCACTGACGTTTCAACTCGAAAAACCTCCCTCCTCTGGATTCTTTTCCAAAACGTAAATTAAAAAGGAGGATTTAAAAATCTGGAGAAAACGTTTACTGAAGTTTACTAAAGTTTGAAAAAATGTCAATATACCATATTTACTCCTATAAATACTTGATTAATTTGCCACATTTCAGGAAGGAGAAGTTGTTATATGTGAAAGGCAACCCTGTTGTGAGGTGCTAATTAACCACTTCTGTGACGCACACACACACACATACACACAGAGCTATTAAACACCCACACACACACACCTGTCTTAACGGATGCCATGACTGTTTCCCTGCTCTGTCACAACATTTCTGCGCCTTCGGCTCCAGCAGCCAACCTCTCATCAGGGTTAATTAAATGCTTATCCTGATTCTCCCACCCCGACATGAGCCTCCACTGAGAGATTTTCGTCAACACACGAGCAGAATCAATCAACAGCGACGCTTCCGCCGCCTGACTAACAGCCCGTGTTTCTGGGTGTGTGTTGTGTGAACGAGGACGTGAGTTCGCGCCTCTATGACTCAGTAATTGATAAAGATGTCGGCGCTTTAAACTCCTGCAGTAGCTGCGACAAGTGTGTTCATACGCTCACCTGACTCCTCCTCTGCTTGAGCTTGATCTTGATGAGCAGAATGAGGCAAACCAGCGAGACGACCACGAAGAAAGCCAGGAAGATGCCCATGTCGAAATATTCCGTGGGCTGCTGCGGGAAAAGAAGAGGAGCAGAAAGAGGACACATGTCAAATAACCTTTAATAAAAAGAGCAGGTGAAAGTGGAAAGGAAAAGAGAACACCTTCATAAAAACCTGTGATCAAAGTTAAAGTTTCTAATATTATTACGATGAAACCAGCACGCCCAGTAGGACATTTACTGTCAGGTAATCGACAGCAACACAAGTTAGTGTTTCTTTTTCCTCTTTTTCAGGACAAAAGAGGAGAACAACCAAAACTGACACAAAGGAAAGAGAGTTCACAAATGAAAGACATGGTTTTGAATGACTGTTTCCTCAGCTTTGTTTCATGGGGAGGATCAGAGAGTAAGAGGTGAACATGCAGCATAACCTCCATAACCTACTTTACCTCTTTACACTGGGCACCTGACTGAGCTAAACCAGTGCCCCACTGCCGGCCGGGAATGTAAACAGACATTATCAGGTGAAATGTGCTCTGCTATACTCCACAAACAGCTTCAGAACTTTTCACATGTCAGTCTTGACCCTGCGCTCAGAGTACCGTAAAGTGTTGGATAGACTATGTAAAGACAGTATTTCAGTGCAGAGGTCCAAACAAGAACAAGAGCCCATCTAACTCTTTTGTTTTATCTAAAAAAAAAAAAAAAACATTTCAGAAAGAATAAGCAGACTTATTTATTCTCCATCAGAAAAACCTCTCTTATCAGGCTGCCCTTTCTCTCGGGCTTTCATTATGTCAAGTTATTCGCCCTCAAAGTGTGCTGCGCGCTTATCAAATATTCAGAGCAAACAAACAGCTCTTTGAACAGCTGATATTAATCTCTTACAGCTCTGTGAAAACCTCCTCGGCCTCCAGGCGGCCCAGATGGAGGGAGAGAGGAGAAAGGGTCGCGTTTCACAGCTGGAATTCTTCAGCTGTCTTCACATCTACAAACTCTGGCGCTGTTTGGCCTCACAAACATGTTCACCTCTTCCTCATGCTCCTCACATGTGCCTTAGATTAGTCACCAACACACACACACACACACAGGGTGGTTTTGGGGTTTTGGCTTGAAGCGCTTACCCTCGGTGGTCTGTGTTGTATCCGAGCGCGAGCAACCTTCTGCTTGTTCACGATGTTCATCAGCTTAACGGCGTCATTGCCCTTCACGTAAACCACCGGCCGCTTCAGAGGATCCTCAGCGACCTGGTTGAGCTGAAGAAAGGAAAACAGAGATCTTAAAAACACACACATCAGGCGTGGATTTCAGAAACGACACTAAAGCCGTTTCATGTGGACTGTAGTGGTCTTCTGTGAAAGGATCTCATTACTGATGGAGCACATAAAATTCCTTCTTTTCATGAGATGTCAGACTGTGAAAACAGCTGTGAAGTGTTTGTGAAGCATCATGGGAAAAAGGATCGAGATTGTCAAGCTTGATCCATGTTAGAGAGAAGAAATCAAGACACAGCTTTAATTTTGACCTTTTTATTTAAAATATACATGCAGCGGTGAGGCACCTTTTACTGCATCTGCAGTAATTTAAAGTTAGTCGCTGCTACAAGTTAGTCTGAATGAGAGTGATCTCTCGTTTGCCTCCAAACAGATAAACCAAAGTTTCAAACTAAGGAAACTCTGAACTCATCCTTTCACAGGGATACACAGCTTGTATTTCACAGAGTAGTGTGTAAATGTCGTGGACATTTAGCTAAAACATTTTTGTTATTTTTGTCATTGAAAACAACTTTTTAAACATCATTTTTTTCATCTTTGTCGTTTGTAACTCATCATTGTTCGATGAAATAAAAAAAAAGGAGTTGACGAACATTTATGGTATCACCATAAATATAATCGGTAATCAAACCAACACTGGCGTGTGCGTCACCAAACTTAAAGGGATATTCAGGTGTAAAGTTAAGTTGGGGTCAAACACACCGTCACACCAAGTAAAACAACCCCGAGTGCAGCGGAGTTTCGCAGCTCAAGGAGGAACATTTATGATTATTACTTCACTGAAATAAAATTAGACCGGGATGCAAAGTCCAGAAGAACTACCGCGTCTGCAGGGCAAAAAGATTAATATGATTATTACTTTAAGGAAATGATAAAGAAATGATCACAAATGTTCTTCCTTGAGCTGCGTCACACCGCTGCAGTAGGTGATCGACTCATCAGGGCTCCCCCACTCACAAGCAGCTGCTGAAAGAGAGTGGGTGAGTTGTGTTTGGTCTCTTTGCTAAAGAAATCAGGCAAAGCTAAAAAGATGTTTGGTGGCTAGTACCATGGCTGGGACCCTGTGTGATGAAGTTAGGTGCTGTGCTGAGCATTATTTGTGGCTACAAGTGTCTTTTTGGTTGAGGTTTGTGTGTGGAGACGTAGACCACTGTGTATTGCTATCGTGAGGTCTTTGCTGAAGTTGGTATCCCTATAATGAAGTCCTGAACAGGAAACAGAACACCTTCATTCTCTGATAATAACTCAATAAAACTGTATTGTTTGAGTGAGCTTAGTGCTCAGTTGCCCATCTCTAGAGAAGTCACAACTCAACACATGACCGCATGAAAAACATCAACACTGCCAGGTTAGTGAGCGGAGCTGAAGTTAAAGACCAAAACAGATGCAGACAAAGAGGGAGGAATCAAAGCGACCATCATCAGTTTGTCTAATTAAAAACTAAAGAGTCTTTAATGTAAAGAAAAAAGGGTTGAAGAAAAAAGCCTTTTATGGACTCTCAAAGACATATTTGGTCCTGAAGGCGATGCTGTCAGTCCTGAAATACTAGCAGCTTAACTTAAACACAGAGATGAAAAACACTGTTCTGCTGCAGCTTCATGCTGATAGATGATAAATGTTATTACAGAGGGTCACAGACTCTTTTTCAGGGGTCGTTCAGGGAAAAGTTTGAGAACCACTTCCTGACTTCACGTCATTTTCTCTCCTACCATCCAGAGAAATGACCTCAAAGCTGAAGACATGGAAACTGTGGTCAGAGTTTGTCAGACGGGGCAGGAGGAAACAGTCAGTGAGTAGTACGTTCTGGCTTTGGAGCCAGTTGACATGCTCCTTTATTCCTCCTCTCCCTCTTTCGTCTGTTGGTTGGAATCTGTAATTTGAAAAGCCCAAGGGAAATACCGAGGATATTCGCATTTCTATTTCTTCTGCTGTCGTCATGTTCCCCAGTGAAACGCTCTGTGTTCTGGTTTAAAAGTACAGACTCTGAAACTTTTGATCTCTCTTGCTGCTCCTGCCTTGAGAAATGACTCCACCGTGGGTTTAGTCTAGCATTTCACAAACAATTAACCACAAAGAAGTCCACCTTAACAAACCAGGGAAAGAGGAAAAAAACTGTTGAAAGTTAATCACAAACTTTTCCCCATATAAAAGCCTCCACTTGGCCTCACATACAGCATTAATCGAGAGGAAAAAAAGGAGGTCAAGTACATTAACTTCATGAAGCTACTCCTAATTTCGGCCCCAGGACCTTAATTCTCCCTAAGCTCCTCCTCCCTGCCCCTTGGCCTTGTGGGTCCTGTCTGTGCTGATCGGGCCGCTCTGACTGGAAAAGCCTCTCGGGGGAATTTAACACAGCCGCCCAGCGCTGCCTTTCATGTGGTCTCCGCGCAATCCCTTTTATCTCTCAGCTACGCGCTTTACGACCCAGCGGCAGAGGAGAGGAGGCAAGGAGGGAGGGAGGGAGGAAGAAAAAAGAAAAACCTGCAAGTCCAGGCCTGGTGTGGCGAGGATGAATACCACAGGAGAATTCTTGCGACAAAGGCAAACTCTTGTATTATACCTCTAAAAAGCAACGACGCAGGAGCGAGGAGAAAAGAGTGGAAGGAGGAGGAATGTGAGCGTCTGGGTGTGAGACACGAAATGCACTTTGTTCTTCATATAGTGTATGTGTGCTCCCACAAAATACACACACACACACACACACACACACACACACACACACACACACACACACACACACACACACACACAAAGGCAGATCCGTAGTCTCAAGGGATGAGGTAATGTGTGCTACCTGTGCAATTATGAGCTCAACAGAGAGAGTTTGGTCACGGTCTAGTGAAAGCTGAACCCTGGATATTCGTTTTCAGTCCTCACAGAGAGCAGGAACACGAGTTAAAGAGCTCAAAAGGCTTGAGCCAGGCTGATCGGTGTGCTTTTGAGCAAGGACTAAAGATAGACAGATCATTGTTTGCACAAACGGCACACAGTCAGAAGGGCAGGGCCTGCTGCTGCTGCTGCTGTGGAGCTTTCTGTAAAAAGCAGCTGTTTTCTGTGTGACTGAAACACTTGGGATGATTTTAGGTGGGCACAAACCTGGTCGATGGCATCTGGATTCTCCGACACATCAAAGATGACGGCTGTGGCTCCTCGCTGCACCGCTCTCTTCGCCTGGAAACACACAACAAAATGAAACCATTAAGATATGTGCAAAAGGAACCAAAAAACAAGATAGTGCATGCATGTTTAATTTGCAACTGCATCCTCCACTTCTCCAGATTTAGCCACTAGAGGGAGTCGTCTGCCTTAGTGTAATCACATGCAGAGCCACCGCAATGACTAAAGAGGAGAGAGAGAAGCAACAGGCGAGAGGTCAACAACACACACTAACAATATTTGCAAAGCTACACATGTGGTCTGCGTCTCCTTGTCACAAACCGCCTCATCCTGTGAAGAACTAATGCATGCATAACTCCATGTGATGCAACTCTGCATGACAAGAAGCAGACTTGAATTCTGCTGTGCACGCTCAGGAAAGTCGTATAAAGTTATCAAGGATTTCCAGCTGCTTAAAAAGTGAGCGTCTTTCATCTGCGAGCAGGGAAAGTCAGCAGCGCAGAGCTCTTTTGAAGACTTCTGCTCAAGGCGAAGATAAAGGAAATGCTTGGATCTGCAGAACCCTGAGTATCTCCTCACTGAATCCAAATTGGCTTCCCCTCGACTGGAGGGGGGAAAAAAGTTCCTTTATCTTAACTCCTGCTTTGCCCTACAACCCGTTCTCACCCAGCTTGATTCACGGCGCCCTATTTAGACGGCGTTTTGATGTCTGCACTACATGATCTAAAATAGCGTGGCTGGGATCATATCCTGGTATTATCAAGTGCCCTTGGGTTCATGCCAGAGCTCTTCATAACTGGAGGGAAGAAGGGGTGGAGGGGTGAAGATCAAAGTGACAATGTACAGTGCTGTGACTCTGCTGGAGCGGCTGGAGAGTGTCAGGACTGCAGTCAGCGGGCACTGTGAGAGGACACAGAGGAAAGACGGGGAGAGGCTAAACTGATCTCTTTCACAACTGGCAACACCGCTCTGATAGAGGATGTTGAACACTTTTCTGCCTCTCTCTCTGGCCTGTGCGAACTTCATCTAGTATGACACGGACACACTGTGTGAAGTGCTGGATTCTGACTGGTCGTATTAGCAAACTTAAGAACATACCATTGTCGGGGATTTGGCTGTTTATATTTATAGAGTATTGATATTGTCACAAAGGACTGCCACATGTCTGTCCGTCCATCAGTATAATGAGTAGGGCTGTGAATCACCAGTGACGCCACAATACGATATTATCATGATACTTGGGCCATGAAACGAAATGATCACGATTTTTAACATTTTGCTACATTTTTCAACTGTTTAGCTAATTTAGTATTTGGCTTTTCTTTCTGTTCGTCTTATTTATACTGCATTTTATATTCATGGAGCACATCACACAAACCTAAAATATATGTGCTGCTCTAACTTTCTCCTGCTTTATGATGTCACCTCTGCCAACCTCACTGGACAAACAGCTGATTTTATTTTTCCATTATCATCGACCTGATATTTAGCAATTGATTTGAAAAAAATCGATACTTGAGTAAATGAGATGATACGATATATCACCAGACAAAACACTGCGACACTATGATGTATCAATTTTTTCTCCCACCCCTAACAATGAGTTGATTATTTTACACAGCATTGGCCAGAGCTGATCAAATCAAAATGCTTATTTTTCAGATGATAAAACAGGAGGAGAGTTTTCTGTGTCGTTATAACATGAGCTACAATATGTATAATACTTGACTGTTGCGACATTGTGATTTTACATATCTAACGTGAAGCAACACGTAAACTCAGTACATCACACACCCCTATAAACAGGCTGTTCTGGTGGTGTAATAGCTGCTCTTTCACAAAGCTGAATCTGATCGTCTATCACTGATGCTTCTCTATTCATGTGTCAATCTTTAAACCATCATACAGATCAGAAATATGAACAAAAGCAGAAGTTGTTTATGTATATCTTATACTTTAGCTTTCTTTTTTTATACAGTTCCTCTTCGTCCATCCAGAGTTAACAAGACCTCTTCATAATTGAAGCTTTCCAAGAAGTAGGGATACTAATAAACTTTTACTGTTTTCCCTCCTGTTTGAGTGATTAAAATCAATAACTGTAGATCAATAATGGCTCTACATATAGGACATATTTGATAGTCCAGATCACCTTGACTGAAAATGTGTTTAGAGGTTCAGCTTCTGTGTGGACGAATCCCATCAGGAGAGAAAAAAAACAAACTAACAAACTAAAAAAAGGCCTTTAATAGAAAAGAGTGGCTTTTGTATTTCTCTGTTAATGCAGCTTCACTGTGTATCAGCTTCAGAACAACACACACACACACACACACACACACACACACACACACACACACACACACACACACACACACACACACACACACATAGAGCCTGACTCTGAGGTGTTTCAGCTGCATCTGAATGAGATTTCCTCGTGGTTTATTCCACAGATACGATGTTTATGAATCAGGCTGTCATAGCTCATTAAAGACTAATTAACCCTGAAAACTGATTCAGTCTTTCCCAGCAGTGTGGGCACTAGAGGACATAAACTCCTCTCTGTACCTCTTTAACATAAACTAACATCACTCTCTTCTTTCTTCTCTCTCTTTTTCTTTTTTTTTTTTGTGTGTGTGCTGGGAAAGTTCAAAAGCGAGTGCAGCGAAAATCTCACTCGGCTTTTCCCTCTCACCCAGTTTTTCTCTCTGCTCCACACTGCCGGGCTCCAGCCCCCGTTTAATTCAGCACTAGTCTGCTCCTTTGATGTTCGCTCTCCTGGTTAATAATTAATAGCTCTTGGTAAGACGCTTTGAGAAGAAAGAGATCTCCCTCCTAAAGAATCTCCACTCGGGCAGGCCCGCGCTGCAGTGCAGGGACTTGCCTGACGACAACAAAAATGCAGCCACAGGCAAACTCTTTCTCCTCAAGATTATGACACATCTCCTTCCCAAAAACCCGTAAAAAGAAACGACAACATCGGATGATAAAGGCAGAGTTAATACTTATTACTAAGCGGGGACTGCTCAAATATTACCTGCAAAACTTTGAACACTTTAGTGAGGATAAAGTCTGAACATCTGTCTGACTTCAGACGAGCGGCGAAGGGATGTTCGCATGAAGTCAATGTAACACTGTTCACCAGAATTCACTGTTTAAAAGACACTGATGCAGTTTGACTTGTAGTGACAGTCATAAGCTGTGTCCAAACTGTAAGGTAGCCACTCGGGTCTTCCCTGTAGACTGTACAAAACTTGAAGGATCAACAACATTTAAAAAAATGTCTTTTCTTACCCCTAGACTATCCAGTCATTTGAAATAGAAACTTCTGAGATCAGTCTTGTTCGACTATCTCTACTGAGGAGATCTAGTGTATTTGAAAAGCGTGAATGTGGACTCAGTCCTCTATCAACAGGATGAATACCACTCTGCAATCTTCCACTCAAAACAGCCTCATTCAATCTGAGCAGGAATTTCCACCAGCGTCAGTTGGTTCAGTTAATCAGGGTTAAGTGGAGACAAGATGACAGTTTAATCTTTTCATTCACGATCAACAGATTAGATTAAGACTCAAAAACGTTATCATGTTAGGTATCCTATATCTTAAGGATAATGCTGTGATGAGGTTTCAGCTCAGGCATCTGAGTACAAAGAAGTGACGAAGATAGGAGGTTTTATTATAACACACATGCAGCTTTAAAGGGAGATGAAAAACTAGATAAATGCAGTTAGGCTTCTCTGAGACTGAAACTGGGGTTGAATCTGATCATGTGACCATTGTGGTGGTGGTGGTGTGGGAAGGTGATATGGTGATTTCATGAGAATAATGTTGTAATTTGATGAGAATTAAGTGATAATTTTATGGCGAAGAAGTTGTATTTACATGCTATGGTTAATCACAACAGCACATAAAGGATACCAGAGGAAGAGCTCGAGAAGTTTAACTCAACAGATCAGACAAAGAGCAGCTGAAAATTGGACCTGCTCAAAATTACAACTTTATTCTTGCAAAACGATGACTTTAGACTCCTATTTCATTTCTTTCCTAGCAGACGGCCCTCTTCTTTGTCAAAAGTGCCTTTGCTTTGCATATCGAAGGATGTTTTCCTGCAGCTTTCAATAACTTTTGTTTGGGTGGAAATTCTGGCAGCTTTGCCTTTATCAGATAACTTGTTCAAACACAAATTACACCATCTTGAAATTCTGCAAAAGGTGCAGAGAGGATTTTTCTGCTGTTGTTTTTATCGAAACACAGTCAGCGGCTCCCGTCTGTTGTGTTCGGTGAGTCATCTGTGGTTTCAGATCTTACAAAATAGTTTGTTTTCTTGTCGATTGTTGCTCTTTTTCTACCTACTTAACAATACTTTTGGTAGTAGAACTTTTTTTTTTTTTTTGGAGGAGAATCTGTGAGCAAAAAAAACAGGCCCTAACAGGAAGGTGCAAGAAAAGGACTAAGAAAAAGGTCTGTTATCACTTTCTCAAAGCTGAAAGATGATCTCTGGTTCATGAAGCGAGTCTTTGATCAGACGTCCGCACTCCCAACTCTCCACCTGAACTCTGCACTGGGGGCAGTTTCACAGGTACTTCACAATACTGCTGGCTAAACAAACTTCCCGCTGGCTGAGAAGGCATGAGAATTAGGGTTCAATCTTCCCCCCAAGTGAACAGAAACCGCAGCAGAGAGAGAAAGAGAGAAAGAGAGAGTACTGAGAACTCCGTCTAGACGCAGAGGAAAATGAAAAGCTATGTTTAGCATCCCTAAGTGAGGCTGCCAGCTTGTAAGATCTGAGGGAGAGACGCTCGCAGTGGTCTGAAAGAAACTTTCCTCAGAGTAGCGCTCACTTCATCATTCACGTGGACCAGGGACACACACAGATACACACATATATACACACACACACACACAGCACGAGCAGCCACAACACTCTGCATGAGTAGATTTGTGTAAATATACATCAGCAACAGAAGGTTAAGTGCTCAAACACAGGCAGCAGACGCACACCTGGATCACACTTGTGACATCTGGCTAATGCACTAGCTCTTCTCTCACACTTTCTCTCCTACTTTCCTCTCCTCTGCTTCCCTCCTCCTCTCTTCTCTCTCTCTCTCTCTTTCTGCACCGCTATAATTAAGGCAATTAAGTCTTCAGAAGACTCTCCTCTGCTATTATGCTGTAATTTCATGTTGCCTCCTGGCTTTACGGTTTATTAAAAGATAAAGGCATACTTTTCTCCCATGGATTTTCTTATATGTGGTTGCCCTCTTCTTCTTTTTTTCCCCTCCCTCTCTCTTCCCATGTGCGCACAGACATTATTTACATTCAGCTAAAATAAAATAAGACTTTTTCAACGTGGCTGCACGTCATCTGATTGGAAGTTGGTGCAGCCTGGGGAAAGAAATGAAAACTATGCTCTCTCTGCTTTATTCTACTGTACATGGTGTGCTTTTTGCAAACACAGTCATGTATTTTATCTTGACGTTTTGAGCATATTACTCACCCTTTTTTTTTTCTTTTTTAGATCTCCTACTGTTTGATGTTAGCACATCACTGGCAGACTGTAAATCTGTCACAACATTTTACTCTGTTGATCTAATCGTATCAGGTGGGTGATAAATAAACAACGGCTTTGACACTGTGAAATAAAAATTGAATAATTACCCTCTACACATGTATTACTCTGGAGCACTTTTAAGAGGCAATCACCTGAATTAAAGAAACTTGCTTGAGCTGCCAATCACTTCCTGTCTGCTCTTATTTTAGGTTTGGACTCCTCCCTCCCTGGTGGAGGTTTCACGCCTCGATTGCGGGTTAAAAAGAGGTAAATCTAAGTGCAAACCCTCTCTGGTGACTGTGTGTGTTCATTGTTCCTTTTCCTCCCCTCCACCTCCTCGAACGTTTGAACTCTCCCATATTCCTGTTTAATATTTATTTGGAGCATTTTATACAAGTCCCACGACATCTGAGTCCCCGATTCTGGAGCTGCATAAAAACTGTTTACGAAGCACATAAAAATCCACTTGTGAGGATAGGAACGAGGGCCGATCAGACACCTTTATGAATCCCAGGCAGGTTTCTCTAAGCTGTCCTTAATACCGAAGTGGAGGAGGGGAGTCAGGCCAGGATGTGAATTTAAACCTGTTGATAGAGTGCTGGTCTAGGGAAGAGTTGTGGTCCTGTTTCACCCTGCTGGGGGCCTGTTTACGCTGTGTATCGCTCAGTTTACTTCACAGAAAGTCATCGGACAAATAAAAGATATCTCAAACTGAGGTTTTTTATGAAGTAGAAGTAATATCTGTTAATATAGTCAAGAATAAAAAGTACTCTATTTGAAATCTACTTCAGATACTGAGCCCGAGCTTTAAACTAATAGTGGCCAAGATGGGAAAGGAAGTTTCGCCCTCCAAGACGTAATTTTGCGACTTTACTGTTGTTGTTATTAATAAATGAAGTGATTTTAACCCTTGTACCTTATTAAGGTTTCTGGAGGGGTAAGGCCTTGTCTTTGATGCTATAACTTTTTTTCTATTAATGCCCTTGCAAAGAAATTCCTAGAAAATGTGTATTTTGTGATGAGGCATGATATACCTGAAATTGAAGAAAAAAAACCCTATGGTTATGTTTTTTTCTTCAAATATGCTTAATCTTGCATTAGCGCCACACAAGTGCCCCATGCATTCCAATGGGAAACCACTTGTCTTTTACATATACCCATATCAGTGGGAAAAAAATGAATTTCAGCAAAGACTGTTTTCCCCCTTTTCTGAAGACATTAAAGATGCACTGTGCACTTTCAGCCACAAGGTGCACCTTTTTTTTCATGAATAATAGAGGCTGATCTAGCCAGGTGGTCAAAACCCCATTATTCCTTATGGGAATTTGGCAAAAATTACAATATTCAAAAATCAAAAAATGCACATAATTTTATCACTAATAAAATTAAGCATTTTTTTATCTTATTTTTACCATTTTACTTTATTTGGGCATGAATCTGTCTCAAATTTGTTATTCTGGTGTTTTTTTTATTTTTTTTACCATTTTGGTCAGTTTGACACACCCGTAAACCACAGCCTATGATAGATGCAGTCTTTTGGAAGGAAAATCTGCTACCTATTTGTAATATACTGCCACAAGAGTTCAAATCAGATTTTTCCCCCCATTTTTTTGCATTTTATCTTGAGTCTATTTCCAATCCAACTTTTTCAAATTATGAATGCTGAAATTTCATTTGTTTTCATATTCGTTATTGACCTTCAGTGAGAGGCCATTTTTTGCAAAAAAACAAAAGTGGACTGTAGAAGTGAATAAATCAGGTGTGCATGTATTTTTTTTTATGTGTTAGTGTTTTCCGTGTGTGCATGGTCGTGTGTGTTCGTGTGCAAATGTTTGTGCACGCGCATGATCTTGCGCGCGCTCGTCACAGCCAGCGATTGCGTTCATGGCACATGCGCCCCAAGCGTCCGAGGTTGCCCCGGGTACAGCCGCCCCGTTACCCGTGATCAGATAGCCTTAGGCCCGCGTCAGCAAAGGCGGGGAGCCGCTGGCTGCTCTGGAGGTGGTAACCTCACCTCACCACTCGAAAACGGGGGTGTCGGATGGTCGTCGCCGGCGAATTTTACGCGCTTCGCGGCGGGGACACACACACACACACACACACACACACACACACACACACACACACACACACACACACACACACACACACACACACACACACAAAGCTCATCCCCATCGCGGGTCAGTCCCGACCAGAGCAGTGTTTAATCCACTGCTCTGGTCCCGATCCTTCTTCTTCTTCCGGGTAACGGGGTTTTGCATCCGGCAGTCCGACGTAACTCGTAGGCTAATTGCTGTGCCGCCCCTCAGCTCCACAGATCGTAAGCACGCACACACAGACGCACACGCACACACACACTCGCACGCCGGCACACACAAACACTCGCTCGCAGGTACACGCGCGCGCGCACGCACGCACGAAAGTACACACAAACACCCACACACGCACATACATGTTTCAAACTAAAATTAAAAGGATTAAAAGTTTGAAAATAGTTGATTTTTTCTTTTGAGTGGTTAGAGCAGATGTCAATGATGATAGCCATGATAAAAAAGGGGCAACTTTTCATTTGTAGATGACTTTATAGGCCACAAAGACAGTGGCAGTTCCGTGCCACTAATGCAAGATAAGTCGTTTTTTTTTTATTTTAGGCTGTCGCGCAAAAACTGAAACTGCAACTAAAACTAATTTCACACATACTCATACCACTCATAGGTTCTGATAATCCTGCACAAAGAAATTTGATTTTGCATTACTCTTATTATTTTTAGCCCTTTTTTTTAAATTTGGGCATTTTTTACAATGTGTTTACACTAAAATTAAAAGGGTTAAAAGTTTGAAGCTGGGTGATTTTTTCTTATGAGTGGTTAGAGCAGAAGTCAATGATGACAGCCATGAAAAAAAAAGGGCAACTTTTCATTTATAGATGATTTTATAGGCCACTAAGTGACAGTGGCAGTTCCTTGCCACTAATGCAAGATTAGGGATTCTATGTTAATAAGGTAGCAGGGTTAACCCCACACATATCCATGGTGGGCAACTTTTCTCAGTGCTGCACTTCGTTTGGCCCTTACAGGCTTAAAGCTCCCCCTCAGTTTCGTCCTCTACAAACTTGACTTCTGACTCTCATCCTGCTGACATTTGACAGTAAAATCATTTATTGTTATATTTTATGCGTGAATTGTCAAGAAAAAAAAAAGTGCTGTTTCTTCAGCAGCTTGGCTGACACCTACCCCCTCACAATGGTGTCAGGCTTTAAAAAACAGAGGCTATAAAAACTGTTGATCTAGTCGCTGATGGGCTTTTTTTGTTTTTGGACATGAAATTCAGTCTATTTTATGAGAGCCAAAAACCCCTCATAGGAGTTTTAAAATCATGAGTGGCGATGCAGAGGTTTGTTATTACGAGGATTTTGCTGACTGAGGAAAACAGCTACAGATGCAAATATTCTTGACATGATTTTGACCTTTTAGGACCGTGTTGAGACACGAACACAGAACAGGCATTAATGCAGCAGGTTAATTAAATTAAAAGCACTTTGAATACAAATGTTATTTAACTATATATCTTAAGTTTCAAAGCTCTTTTACAAACTTACATCTGCACTTTGCCCCTGACCTCCATTCCAGTGATTAAATTCAGGGGAAAAAATAATTATAACTAAGTATAAAACAAGTTAAAGAGGAAAAACATACAGCAGGAGAACCACGCCGACTTTCAAAATAAAAGCCTAATATAGGGGTGCTGGAGTGAGATTACTGAAAATCAGGTATGAGAGCTCAGGTGAACATAGTTAAAAGGATAAAGAAAAAAATTATGTTAGATAAACTGGTCCAAATAGGCCAACTTAATCAAATAGGCCAAATTTGACTAAGTTGGCCTATTTGGACGTTTATTAGTCAAAGTGACATCTAAAATCTCAAATGAGACTTGAAAGGCCTTACACCTGATTTATGACTTTGTACAGACCCTGGTTAAATTCACTTGAACAAAAAAACAAAAAGAGAAATAAACTCTTACTTAAAATTTAACGACATCCTTTATCTCTCCACAGGCTTTCCTTTCTTAGTGCATCTCTGTCAGAAGTTTTAGACGCAGCCTCAGCTAGAAGTGGTGCAACAAAAACTTTAATCTGTGATAGTTATTCTTCGTATTTTGAAAGAGTTTGCTGTGGATATCAGGTCAGTACAGGGTAAGAAGAGGGAGACTTTATCTGGGTCTCATGATGAGGGAGGGCGAGTATCCCTCTCTTTCTCTCTCCATCTCTCTCGACTCTTTAATGGGGTCGGCTCACCGCCAACTTCCACAGGCAGGACCCCTCAGATGTGCCCCCTCACACACACACACACACACACACACACACACACACACACACACACACACACACACACAAAATTTGATAGCACAATTCACTTGTATAATTCTGGTTATGCAATGGCAGTTGAATGGCCACCTCACATTGTGCGCTGAGTTGGGAAAGATGAGGTGAAGAATAGGAAAAGAACAATCAGAGGGACAACAAAGACACAGGATTGTCCCTGTGGGAGATTTCAAGATTTTAAAAACACTGATTTAGAGAAGTGGGCTGGAGGGAGTAAGGGTATTATCGTAGGAAACCTCAGACCCCCTCCCTGTGGAGAGGCTTTCCACACTTGATTGGATGGAGCAGCTCTGAGGCTCACATCTTCATCCATGTTTAGTCCAAATCTCTGCCTCCTATTTTGGGGGTTCAAACCTGTCACCCATGGGAACTGGTTTTCTCTCTGCAAACACACACTGACACAGATAGCCATCACAATCTGCATCAGTGTGTATGTGTGTGTTTGTGTGGTCATGTATGTTCACAACAGGCAGGGTCAGGGATCAGTGTACCTGGGGCGGGCCTTGTCATTGTCCGATAGTGAGGTCATTACATTCGCCCCAAATCTCCCTCTGTATGTCCTGCTGGACTGGTGTGCGGTTTACCCACAATCCCCTCTGTCCATATTGAGGCACTGTGCCAAAACTCAACCTATAAGCCTGTCTGTGAACACGCCACACAATGTGTTGTATGTCAACCACTGATGACCAGGAGGGGACAACCAGAGAGGCAGAGGAGGCTGCGGTCACAGGAGATCCTGATGACAAACTATCTCAGGATGTTACCAAGTTTATTTTCACAGCTCCTTGCTTAAAGACACCTGGTATTTATAAAACATGATAAAACTCCTTTTATGGTACGAGTGCACGAGAAGTATCTTATCAAACTGCTCCTCTAAAGTACTAAACTTATCAAAGTTGCCTGAAACAAAAAAAAATACCGTCTGGATGTCCTCCCAGTAAATATATAAGTAAACATAATTTCCTTTTCAGGATAGAAAATCTAGAACAGTGCCCTCTGGATGTCCCTTCAGTATGTGAAACATGGGAAAATACCCTCTGGATGCACTTCCATAATGTAAAACACCAAAAACAGTTTCTTCTGGATGCTCCTCCAGTATTCAAAAAACATGTGAAAATGCCCATCATGGCAAAAGTACACTCTGGCTGTCCCTCCAGGATGTAAAACATGGGGTATTTGCCTTCTGGGTGCGCTTGCAGCTTATACAGCATTAAAAAAGAGCGCTCTAGTTCCACTCTAGGATTTTAAAAAGTGACACATGTCCTTGGATGTCCTTGTATCTAGAGCAGTAGTTCTCAAGTCCAGTCCTCGAGGCCCACCGTCCTGCATGTTTTGGATGTTTCTCTGCTCCAACACACCTGATTCAAATGATCAGCTCGTTATCAAGCTCTGTCTTCATAACGAGCTGATCATTTGAATCAGGTGTGTTGGAGCAGGGAAACATCCAAAACATGCAGGACAGTCTAGGATATAATGTAAAAGAGAAAAGCCCTCAAGATGTTGTTCCAGTGTAAAAATCACAAGGAACAGACTCTCTTAATGCACCTTCATCCTATAAAATACTGAAAAAGTGCCATCTGCACACTCTTTTAGTAAAACATGGGTAAAAGCACTCAGGGATAAAATGTGATGAGGTGCCCTCTGGATGCTGTTTTAGTGGGTAAAAGTTTAGAAAGTGCCCTTTCCCTCTAAATGCCCTTCTCCTAAATTAAATGTGATAAGGCACTTTTTTTGTTATTTCCCTTTTTTATTAAGTCCTTTTTAAAGTTGACATGCGAGGATTGAGAGCCCAGGTTTGATACCCTGACTTAGTCTTTAATTTCAGTCTGTCAGATGCTTAAAATGTCTGTTCAGTATTTTATCTGTTGTGATAGAGGCAGCTTTTCCTTTCAGTTCTTGTTTCCTTTCTTTCTGTCTGATTTTATTAACAATATTCATCAGCAGGACGTTTCAGAAAGACACTTAAATAACACAACTCATGTTTCACTCAGTGCTCTGATTTCTGGCTAAATGCTGAATTCTCTCAACTCTACATTGACTCAATCTCACAGTGAGAATCCGTCTGTCCTCTTAACCCTCCTTTACTTTTTAGCGGGTGTATTTGGGTAATAAAGCGATGAAACAGCAGGGCGTTGGTTTTTCCTCAGCTGCTTGTGAGGAGATAATAAATAATAAATGAGGCTGATGCACAGAGCGCAAAGTTCTGGGAAATTCAGAGAACTTAAACATCTTCCTTTCTAAATATACATGTTTGTCTAGCTTGTTGAGCACCGCGGGGAGCGTTTCCTGCCTCCCTCCACAGTTTGATGTCTTGTGGTGTCCGGCGCGCACACTTACACAAACATGACCATGGATGCAAATGCACTGACTCAGACCGCTGCTTATCAACAGGGCTTCTAGTCATGTCTCCTCGCACTGCCTGCTGCTCTGCCCTGCAGAGACCAAACGCTGGGGCCCGAGGAATGGACAACCGCTAATTAAATTTCCTCCACTTTTCCTCTCCGTCCCTCCCATGTTGTTTTCTTACCGGTTTTGGGCTCTGGCTCTTTGTGATTCACAGGAAAATAAACAAGCTTTCCGGCTAAGGACAGGAATACTACTTTTTAAGTGCTTCTTCTCCTCCGCCTGGTGTCCAAACAAGAGTCAACAGGATGAAAGCTGGCCTGGTTAGGAATCTTTTCAATTTTTCACGGTTAAATGCCCGTTTTCTGATAAAGGAGGTGAAATTATCATAGATTTTTACTTCTTAGCTTTCAAAGGACAACCACAAGGTAGAGAAAACTTTTTACACGTTTTGAAACTTCTGGATTTTCAGCATTTTTCATGAGATTTGTGCTGCTGGAAGGATGAAGGAGGGAAGACTTGGGATTTGGGAGCAAGTAAAGGCTGGATTTTTGCTGTGCATGTTAAACATCAAATGTCAAACTTTCAAGAATATATGAACCTGAAACTACGAAACCAGCGGAGCAGAAAGTTTCAAGTCATCAGGTTTTCAAAGAGCATTAAAAATTCAGTCATGAGTTTATACTGCATTTGGATCTTCCTTCTAAGAACAGGATCCACACTGAGCTGTCTATGGAAGACAGGATTTGGCACAAGGATACAAACATGGTGATGCTGTCTGGTCCAGAGCTCCAGTTTCTCAGGTCCTGGTTCTGGATGGGCAAAGGGGTCTGAGCTTTGGCTCCATTTCACCAAAGTAGAAGATACAAAAGGAGAGAAATGCAACAATACCTCAATCCCAGCACCTCAGACTTTGAGTCTAGAAATCACTCCTCACTTCCTTACTGCCACAAATCAGTCAACCTTTTCCTCGTCCACTCAAAGCAGCTGCGAAGAAGTGAGCATAACCCAACTGAAAATGATGACCCTATGTTGAAAACTCTGCAGGGTAAAAGCCAGATACAGCAAACTAGGTGATGTTGGGTTAGAATATGACGTGTTTAGTGTTGCATGAGTAATGTGACTATTGAAAGCAATTCAAACTCTTCTATTGTTGCATTGTAGCCTTATCTTCCCCAATAATTGATGAGTATTGATAGTGAAATCGATCAAGCCACATATAGTTGAGGTGGCTTGACGATCTGTGCAGTTAGCTCGGAGCAACCAGGGAGGGGCGGTCCAGTGTGTGAAATCACACCCTGGGGCACCATACCTTGCTTTTTGGGGTGCAGGGTTGAAAGTACAAAAGCATTGCGATGGTTCTGGTGCTGTTGCAGAGCTGCAGTGTCTAAGAGAGGCTAATCAATCAATTCCAAGTTTCAACTCACACGAGCTAATTTTTCTTAATCTATTTAATTCAAACAAATGAGGCATGTAGCTAGCTTGTAAAATAAAGTGGCAGCTCAGCTTGCAGCCTCCTAAAGCTCTTAACTTGTGTCATTTACGCCAGTCCAAGTCGCTGCCATGTCACTCGGACGTACAAATAAAGCTCTAGTGTTAGCAAATATCCAACACATACATGCTAATTAATATTACTCCTCGTATAAAACAGACCCTAATCAAGCATTAACATGAACAGCTGCAGGTCTAAACTGTAGCAGAGCAGTCTTTGTGCTTCTCTTTACAGGATGCTATAGTGTGAACATGGGCTATAATCTAAATGAAGAGCTTCCAGTTGAACCGAGGTGTCTCACTATGCGGCTACATCTCTCCTTCCTGTAATTCGTCTGCAGTCGTACGGTTTTCCTCTAATCTCTCTCTGCCTTGAAGCTGCTTTAGGAGACCATGTCCCTGCTTGCATGAAAGAGAAGTTGCTGCAGTTGCCTCAATCTCTTGTAATACTTGCTCCTGCTCCTGCTGCTGGTGGAGGGGAGTAGCTGCTGCCTGCGGTCTCTTCTTTCCCTGGGCAAACAAGGCAGAGCAGGTCAGGACTCAACCCTGTAGCCCCCATCTCTTCCCTCGCTCTCGCTGCACCTCTTGTTTCCTGCTGTGAAGTGTTTCTAGCAGCAGGCCAGCACAGAAAAATGACTTAACCTTTGGCTGCTAAACTTATTTCATCAGATAGAAACATTAAACAAAGTGCTGAAGAAGGAGAAGTTGAAAGAGTCTTTTAAACTTTCTTCAAACCGACTTCTGCTCCTTTGATGATTTCTATCAGTCTCAACGTTAGCTCATAGACTACAAGTGCTGGCTGTGAGATGACAGGCGCAGGCAGCAGCCTTAAAGGGAGGGAGAGAAATAAGGTCCAATTCAACTCCTAGAAGAGCAAAAGGCTCACAGCAGGGAGTTTAAAAAGTAAAATCAACACCAGCGCTGCAGAAACAAAAGTATCACGCCATGCATTTGTACATTATCCTTTATAAAACTTTTGCAACCTACATTTCCCACAATGCAACATGACTACTGATGGTTCGTTCTGGTTCTCTGGCACATTATTCCCCTCTATTTGGACCTCAGCCGGAAATAAACAGTGTGCAGCAATGGCCTTGTGAGCTGCGTTCATCAGTGATGAATCATCACTGTAAGTAGTTCTCTCTAATATATGAAAGTGAGTGAAGGCTCAGAGTAGATTGTTACAGAATATAGGATGCCTTATGAGATAAAAAGGAGTGATTATGGGAGTAAATGTTATAATGATAATTATGAGATAGGAAGTAAAAAGAGATTAAAAAAAACACACTGGGAATCAAGGAGACGGCACTGTGTCGTTTTTGCCAGGTAATCCCATCTCATAATTTCTTAATTTATTGATCCCAAATGATCAACTTTCATTTTACAATTTACATTTTTTAATCTTATAATTCTGGTAAATTCTGATTTATCTGCCATAATTATAACAGATTTGATGGTAATTTTGACCGCTATCTCCAAATTATGACTCCTAATTTTGATTTTTGTAATTTCAAACTTTTATTTACATATCTAAATTCAATAATTCTGACTGTTAATCTCATAAATGTGACCTCTTCGTTTCATGAAGGATTTGACTAATCCCCTAATTTTTCACTTTTTATGTTACTATTGTGACTCTTTTCTCAAAACTTTGACCTTTTTATTTCATAATTTCTTATGTTCTTAATCTAATAATCCCAATTTTTCTTTTATAATTTTGACTTTTATCTCATCATTTTGGTTTTAACTGATAGACCTGATTTATAATCTTACATGTTTTGTTTGTAATCTTACAATTTTAACTTTTGATCTTGTAGTTTTAACCTTTCATTACATTATTTTATTCAAAGAAATAAAATCATCTTCATATGTTCATCTCATAATTGTAACTATTTACCTGATAACGATGAGTTGCCATTCTTCCTTTTTTTATTTCTCTATTTAACAAGACTTCAATCTGTTAATGATTTAGTATTCAGTTTTTTTTTTTTTTTTTTTTTCCTTAGAGTTGATGAAACCAGAGAGATGATCACATTTGTAAGACCACCAACCCTCTAAACTTTGGGCTCAGTCACTCCCTTACTTTTTGTCTTATTTCACTGTCCCACCGTGGATTTCCTCAAAGTGGGCATGTCGGCGGCTTCAAAGAGAATGGGAAAACAGCTCTGGGCTATCTGGTGCAATATTCAGGTGTGTTAAAGTCATTTAGCTGCTAAGCCTTTGATATAACACCTCATTTTGTCTTATCTTATCAGAGGTTCATCTCTGTCTCTGTTACATCAGACTGCTCAACACTTTATCACACCCAGGAGTGAGGAAATAGTTCCCTAAAATCCAGTTGTAATCCCCCCCCCTCCTCTGTTTTTGTCACAGATTACTACACTAAAAAAAAAAAAAAAAACTCCCATTAAAACTCTGACTGATTTTTTGTCTCCAATAAACAATGCTGATATCTCCTCCAGTGTCCACCAGGTGCATTTCTATTCTTCCTCCCTTCCCTATCTCGATGTCTCTCTTCTTCCATTACTTCACTTTCTCAGAGCACAGCAGCTCTAATGTCGCTCTCTCCCTCTCTCTCTCTCACACACACACACACATCCCCTACACACACACACTCCACTTCTTCGGTCTCCTTCTGCCGGGCCAAACCTTGCCTCCCTGGCAGAGCATGAAAGAAAGTTTTAACCACAAGAGGAGGATGACATTTTCACCCCTTAACCCTCCAGTAGAGGAATCATCTGTAGTGGGAAGAGGCATCAGATTAGCTGCATGGGGACCAGGGGGGCTTCAGTTTCCAGCTTCCGTGCCAGGCTGCGGGCCCCGAGCCTTAAAGACAACACGGCCCTGACATACGCAGCGGGGTGCAGGACGCCAGGATTCTCACACACACAGGCACATTCCCCTACAAAGCAGCGGGCTTAGACGGAGATGAAGAGAGAAAAGACAGGGCTTGGGTTGACGTGGGTGGATGTCTGGTGCTATCTTTTCGAAGATTTACTTTTTCCACAGTGCTGCTTTTGATCCAGCGCCGCCCCGTCTTTTCTGGGCGCTGTTTGACAGACGGGAGAGCTTTACTCATGGCTGGTGTCTGACGTCCAAATAACAATTGAGATGAAGAACAAAAATCAATGCAAGGGTGGGGGAAAAATAAAGAGAAACATCTCCAAAGTTCACTTTCCTCTCGTTTCCCCTCCTCTCTACTTTTTGCTTGACTCTCTTCCTCCTCTCTCTTTCTCTCTTTCTCCCTTCATCTCTCTCATCTTAAGTCCCCAGGGCTCCTTTCTTCTCTCTTTAAATAGAGGCCTGAGCTGTGAAGTCTAATAATGGTCATTTGGCCTCCCATTGAAAGCTGGGTAATTCGGCCCAGGGACGGCTCACTTTGAGCCACATGACACAAGGAGCTTCCCAGTGACCATGGCAACCAGCGCAGTGGGATCCTGGGCGCCTCCGAGCGGCGTGAAACACGGTGAAGCAGTGATTTAGGGGGACTTTTTTAAAGGAAGGGAGTTGAAGTGAGAAGGTGGGTGAGGGGTTGAGAGAGAGAGAAAAGAGAGCGAAGAAGAGAGAGGGAGAGAGGGGCCCCCGCCTGGACGCAGTGGAAGCCTCTCCCGACACCCCGCCAGGAAGAGCGGCCAAGATAATATCAGCAAGTTGAGGCGTACACAAACATGAAAGGAGAGCCCGAGAGGCAGGCCCCCGAGTGCTTCGGGCTTCTCAGGCTTTTCTCTTCCCTCTCCCTGCTGCTGCTCCTCCTCTCTTTTTCAGTTTCTCTTTCTATCCCTCCCTCCATGCTGCGGCGTTTCAAAGTGTTTGTTAAGGGTGTTCAGGGCAAGGGGGCAGGTGGAGAGGAAGCTAAAACGCTGGTTTGTAGATTTTACCTCCTCACACCACAAGGCCATCCAGACAGCTCTCTGCTTAAGTTTGGTAACTTTTTGCAACTTTTTAAAAACTTAAAGATCCAATAAAGAGTTTTTTTGATGTGTGTGAAATAGACTGAAAATCATACTGATGCATTTTCACAATATCCAGAGGAAAACAAGACCCCCAGGATCAAGTCTGACAACATTTTTATAGCAGTTTTAAAAGGGCTGAAGTTCCTGAAAGTTCCTCACAGGAGCTTTAATCATATTCCTCAACATCGATGAGATATTCAGATAGTTGTAGATGTAAACTGTATCAACTTTTATACAGTAAAACTCGCTTAAAGCGCCTGTGAATTTTTGTCAGATTCTGTGTTTATTTTGGCGCCCCCTTTGGATGTGTTATTGCTGTTTTTATTTAAACAACAAAAATTCATCTTCTCTCTTAACAGTTAATTGCATCATACATTGTAAATCTATGATGAAAAAGCTGTCCTCATCCGACAACTACCCCCAGACAAAAAGTTCAGACAGTAAAAGTAACTTTACAGAAATAGTCACTCTTCTTCTTTACTGTCTTGTTTGCTTTTTTAGGTCCTACAAACACAATAATATTATTATTAGTCGTTTTCAAAAACAAACAAAAAAATCCTTACTGGAGCTTTAAACTGATTCTGAAACAGTGTCAGAATAAACTGATGCCTCCTCATCAGTCTACTCAGTTGTCTCTTTATACACGTATTTTCAGGTTAGATTTCCTTCAAAAAAAAAAAATAGCTTAGAGCTTTGGTGGGGAAGTTTGGCCATTGGGGAGCAAGTGAACAAACAGAAGTTTTTTTTCTGAATGAGAGATGTCAGATGTTCAAACATTTTCCAGAAAATGTATATCAGTGTGATTAACTCAGAGTTATGAACATAACACAAACACTTACAGCATGAGAAAGAGGAGCTTTAGTACAACTATTTAATTCCATGACAAATATCTGCATATGACAGCAGATGGAAAATGCAGTTTCCACCCTAACTCTGTTGACTGTGTTTAAAGGGGTCACCTGGATAAACACAAAAACCCCTTACTGTACCTTTAATGGCTTTATAGAAATCTGTAGTTTCACTCAACGGAAGATCTTCCAGGAGCAAAACTCTGCATTTTTGGTACTTTTAAAAGAACTCAAGACAAGACTTCTTTAACTTGCTGAGAAGTTGATGACATTACATCATCTGTCTTGTTATCTGCTTGGATTCAAACAACCCAATATTGACATCCTATTGTCTGCTGGACAGAAAGGAAGTAAGCCCTATCATTTTGAGCCCAAACAGAAAGAAAATTGTCTTATTGATATTCTGTCTCTGTATGGCTTCGCTGTGAAACGATTTCTGCGAAAAACTCTTGCAGGAAAAAAAACAAGCTTCATCGGTTTCAAACAAAAGCCTGCCGTTGTAAATCAATCACTATTGTGTCTTGACTGCAATCTAACACAACACTCTAGAGACTGCAGAGAGTAAAACTACTGCAATTTTCCTTCCTTCTGTTATCAAGGCTCCGTGCCTCACTCAGGTCTCTGCAGAAAGAGAAAGAGGAGGAGGAGGAGGAGGAGGAGGAGGAGGCATGAAAAATGAAAGCAGTGAGTAGAGAGTGATGAGAGAGACACAGTGAGTCATTCAGCAGTCTGCATCAAAACACCAGCTGATCTGCTAGCCTTCTTCTTCTTCTTCTTTTCAGCCAAGCTGATAAGAAGTGTTTAGAAGCTAATGTGCACGTACACACAGCAACAAATACACCCACTGATCAGACAATAATCCTCTCCATGACGGGAACATGCTGTTTAAGAAGCGCTCTGAAAACAAGGCAGCCACTTGAACCCAGCATTGAAGCGTCTTTACTACAAGCGCTGCGGTTTGACACCCTCCTGGCATTGCCGTGGCCTCGGGACGACCTCGAGC
Organism: Xyrichtys novacula; assembly: GCA_962446985.1. Lineage (NCBI taxonomy): Eukaryota > Metazoa > Chordata > Actinopteri > Labriformes > Labridae > Xyrichtys > Xyrichtys novacula. The sequence continues at coordinate 26,949,796 of OY660875.1, forward strand.
ACGCACCTGAGTGTGTAGGACAGCTAACCTGGCCGCAGGCTGGGAGCCAGACGCCCTCCTGCAGTATCACACTCATCTGTCTGCTGCCATTTCTTTCTTTTCGTGCATTTATTCACTTCAGACGCACACTCTCACCGTCCTCGCAGGCAGCCCTTGTGTACTTTCTGTACCCCAGTCATTCCTCTCTCTCTCTCCCTCTCTTTCTCTCACACACACACACACACACACACACACTACACCCTCTCTACAGCTCTGGCTGAGATGCCAGACACGGTTAGAGTCCAAAAGCCACTTAGCACCAAGACGCAGCAGCTGTTTGCTCTGGCCTGCTGTCCTGTAGTGCCAACTTTGAGGAGTAAGGTTGAAAAAGATGGAGACACACTCCTCCACCCCCTCACATTGTTCCATGGCAACTGCATTTCAGGATTGTGTTTGTATGTGTGTCAAAGTCAGAGCTTCCCACACAGGATATGCTTTTTATGATTGTGAGCCTCTGGCGAAAACTTGAAAGTATCAAGCTTTATTTCAGGGAGAATATGTCAATAAAGACCTTGATACTTTTCTCGTTGCTCCAGTTATTTTTGAGTGCTTTGTAGCAGCCGCTCTGTGGGGCCAGTTGTGCTCCGCTGCGATGAAATGTTGTCTTTGGCCGGTTTTAAAGGTGGAACTGATGGTGGTTCAGAGACGAGCTAGTCGAGGGCAGTGCCAGGCCACACACAACAAGCACATACCAGGGAGTTTTACAAGCTATGCCAGCCAAGAAGCTTGCTTTACACAAGCTGCAGCGCTGTGTGGGAGGATGGGTCGCATTTTTCTGCTTATATGTGTATGAAAAAAAGTTGTACCAAATAAGACACTTATCCCAGCCACCCACTTACAGAACCAGACAAATTCACCTCTGTCATCGCCTTGAGAAGACAGATCAACACACTCAGATCGATAACATAAAATAAGATTTACAAAAGGGGTCCCGCAGGGCTCAATTCTTGGTCCCCAAATTGTTTAAACTTTACATTAATAACATCTGTAACGTGTCCAAGCTATTCAAATTTGTTTTTATCTGTTGATGATATGAATCTTTACTGTTCTGGAAAACATTGTTTCTACATACGGTGAAAAATGAACTGAATGTGTTAAAAAGTGGTTTGACCATTACAAGTTATCATCAAAGTTGAGCAAAATGAAATTAATCTTGAGCAATCAGGAAATGAAAACTCACGAACCAACCAACAGAATTTTTATCTGTTTAAAGGCCTTCAAATCTTGTTTAAGCTGAACTCAAAACTGCCCAGGAAATGTACAAAAAACAAAATAATTAACTTCTAGATTGAATTCAGAGGCTGTTTGAAACCAGAGAAAGCAGGAACTTTTGGTTTGTGTCAATTTCAGGCACCCCATGTGGACAAAGTAGTCTTTGCTTATCTCGTCCTATGTATGCTTTAACATTTTCGCCTGACAAAAAGTTCAAGTTGCTGACTTATTCATGGTCAAATCTTTTATGTTTTGTGAATATTTTATTCGGGAGATGTAAAAACTTTTTCCTCCCTTCCAGAATAAAAATCTTCAATCTTGTCACTGATGGTCTTGTTTGCTTGTGTATATCATCAGAAGACATCAATGTGAATTTCAGTCTGTTTCACAAGTGTCCAAACACTCCTCACAGGAGCTTTAATACGCTTGTCAATTTGCTGTGCTTTTAGGTTGGACGGAAATGCTTTTGGTTTTGTTGCTTGTTTTTTTGTGTGAATCATTTTAAGATTTTCTTGTGGCTAATAATTAATCGATGAAATTCTACTTTGCATTCATTTTCTTTTTCTTGCATTTTGAGCCCCTCAGCATATTTTGGTTTGTGACTTCTACATGTCTTCTTTGTGTTAAATGGGGGGTGAAATTGTTGATGTTGTCCAAAATAAACTTAACTGCAAAGACAAACCTCTGTCCACTTTCCTCTCTATCTTCCACCCCTCTACTCTTGTGCTTTTCCTCCTCCGGCTGGTTGCCCGGGTTATGGAGCTGATGTCATGAGAGCCTGGGGAGGATGAAAGACGCAGAGCCGACATGCTAAGGCCCCGTGAGGCCGTTGGACTGACACGGCGGCACTTGAAAGAAGAGATATCTCCTTGGCACCGCGACAAAGACTTCAACGAGCCTCGGCCACCAATGAAAGCCGGTGGCTTGATTTCATGTTCCAGGGGAGCTGCCAAAAATCGCAATGTATGTGTGTGAAAGACGGCAAAAGGAAGGGAGGGAGGCCAGTTCTGAGAAAGTCAGGCAGCAGTGAGGAATGACTACCAAAAATATGTTGTTGACTGCAAAAAAATGCCGGGATAAAGAAGGATAGATCTGTGCAGAGGTTTAGGCGTGATTTACGACTCGTAAAAACAACTCAAATAAAGCAGCTGCTGTCCTTTAAGATAAAACCAGGGCAGCAGCACACACTACCATCCTTATATGACTCCACAAGCCAGACAACTACTTCAAAGAGTGTCTCAAACACAGTTAGCTACAGTAGGAACTGATTTTCTCATGGTCTTCTTCCTGCTGTAGGGGGGAGGGGTTCAGCTGTGACACACAGAAGTCAGCGCTTTAACAGTCCTGCAGCTCTTACAGGAACCAGAGAGGAAGTGCAGGAAAAAACTGTGTACATATACATGACACACAAGCACTTTGGCGAGGTGTGCACATGGACTTCAGAGGCCGGCATGACCGACCTCTTTTCCTCTGTTTCCTCTACTAGGAATATTTGCTGAGTCCAGAGCATCTCCCTGCAACAGCTGGACTGTGCTTCTTCTACAGGAGATTTACAGGGTTTGAAATACTGTTAAAAATTGATTCTGATGGGCTGTGAATCATTTAAACCACACTAAAATAACAAACAAATATTGTATATAGACAATTTCTTCTTCAAATGTTCATGATTTCCAAAAAGAACGACAAAGCTTGAATTGTCACACCACAGGACAGCTTTCCACTTTGACCCAGTCCCTCTGGTCTAGCAGTCTAAGCTCCCCATATTTAGAGACTACAGTCCTGGTGGCTGTGGTTTCTGGTTTGATTCCCAGCCACAACCCTATCCTGCATGTCTTCCCCCATTCTCTACACCCCACGTTTCCTGCCTCCCAAAAAACTTGCTGTAATCTGAGGGTTCAGAGCAGTTTGAAATCCCCAAGCTAGTTAAGCTAATATCCCACTGGTGCTTCAGCTCTAACACCGTGTTCATACAAACATAAGAGTGAAGAAAACTGTGAATAACTTTAAAATGATAAAGGAAATGGGAGCAAGATTTTGAAAGGAAAGGAAACTCTGAAAGCAAATCAAACTAACCTGAAAATCTTCAGCGGTAAGAAGAGGGAAGGAGAAAGAGCGCAGAAATGCTTCCAACATGACATTCACTATTGTAGCTATCCGGATGACCGCTTGCACAAAGGTGAGCTCTTTAATGTATTTTAGTCTGGTCAAAATTTAAAAGGGGTTGATTGCAGCTCTGAAGCACAGCTTGGAGTGTTGTGTCCTCAGACGCTTTTTACCCAGACATCGATTGGTGTAAACAACATTTTTCCCCCTGCAATTCTGTTTTGTCCCTTCGGTTCAGGATTCTGTAATTGAATGGATACTAAATTAACCGGACAAGACCCCAACACTGTTGGTGGCAAAGTGGCAGCAAAGTGGTGTGGGCTCTTGGGTTCAGTCAGGGGCCAGTCGGGTAGGGCGGGCGGGGGGGCGGGGGCTGCCAAGCACAAGGCCAGACCAGGCGGGGTGAGTGTGTAAAAGTGGGCATAGTATCCGGACTCGGGCTGGGCATGGTGGCCTTGCTGGCCGGGCAGAGTAAGCAGACTGGCAGGGGGTACACACTGCACTGTCTGCCCCGGCGTAAGCAACAGTGCCAGCGCAAAGCACCCAGCTGTGTTCGATCCCCGGTTGAGGGTCTGTCAAGATGCAACAATGGGCTTTCCCTACTCTAATTATAGTCCTGGCAGACTAAAAACAGAGGGAAGAGAGTGGTCAAGAGGTCAGGGTGGCTGGCTGGGAGCCAAAAGGTCACAGATGAAGGTTCCCGCCATCCCCTCCAGACTGTCGATTAGCAAAATGTTCACACTTACAATGTATAAAACAGGAAGCTCATTACAGCTCGGCTCTGAATGGACCCAGTAAGTGGTGGATCTTGGGTACTTGGATGCCCTCATTGCTTGGTTGTTTGAGGCACTTGCCAGGTCGCTGCTGAATTTAGCACAGAGGGTTCAAGTTCACAACAATATCATGATCACTGATCACTGAATTTTGATCACTTATCTTTCAGATTGTTGGACTAAAGGGATCAAAATCAATGCAGCAAAATAAAAGAAGTTTATTTACTGTACTCACTGGAATTGGTAAAAGTTGGTGCCTGGAAGAAGAACTGAAGATAATTTTGTAGTTTAATATAATTTTTGATTGAAGTAAATATCAGCCCCAAATATCAGTTACCAGTCTCATTAAAGGGATATTCTGTATATTAATCACGAATGTTCTTCCTTGAGCTGCAAAACTCCGCTCCACTCCGAGGAAATGATGCGCTGTACTTGGTGATCAACTCGTCAGGGCTCCCCCACAAACAAGCGGCTGCTGGAGGAGAGTGGGTGAGTTTTGTTTAGTCTCTTTGCTAAAGAAATTAGGCAATGCTAAAAAAGATGTTTGATGGCTAGTACTGTGGCTGGGACCCTATATGTACTGTTGATGAAGTTAGGTGCTGTTCTGAGCATTATTTGTGGCTATAGAGTGGCTTTTTGGTTGAGCTTTGCGTGTGGAGATGTAGAATGCTGTGTATCACTATTGTGCTGTGGTTACTAAAGTTGGTACAACTAGAGAAGCAAGCAGTCAGGAACATTCATCTCTCGAGGGGGTGTCTAACTCGGTGTTACGGTGTGTTTGACCATAACTTAAATTTACGCTGGAATATCCCTTTAACTTTTTACAACCAGTATTAGTAAAGGCCCTGAAAAAACAATATCACTCAACCCCCAGTTCCGATACAGATGTCATCCTGATGAGTTGCTACTTTACCTTAAAGACAGACCAACATTACTCCTGACTCCTTCTATGGTAGTCGGGGTTGACTGATGTCGGTTTTTCAGGACCGATATTGAAACTGATAAATCAAACTTCATGGTGTTTGGAACTGACCGGCTTTCTTTGATCTGTCAAAATGTAGATTTTAAAATCCCACAAACTTGGTTTAAATGCTTTCCGCGAAAGTTTAATCAAAACTTAAACTGTCAACATCATACACAGGAGTAAACACTTATACTTCCACAACAAGGTTATGTCATAGTCCTGTGATGTCTTGCCAATCAGATAGTGTTGTGGGCGGGACATTAGGTGAGGCAGGGTGCTGAGTGAAGACAGACTCAGAGGGAAAGACACACCAGCAGTGGAGCTGAAGTAGAATATTAATCGGTCTGCATTTTCTACAGAACAGCAGCAGACGAACAGCTCATCTGGATTTAACAGAATGTACTGTCATGAGTGGCATCCCATCGGGATGATAACTTACAACTTGTAGTTAAAGTGTTATTGTATCCCAAAATAACTCAACTATTAGCTCTGAAAATCCTGTACTCCCCTCCCAGACTGCAGAGCCTCTTTTCTGCCATCCAACACATACTGTTCCCATGACAATTATAGCAGCGGTGAGTGGTAAACAACAACTTTCACCATTATAGTTCCCTTGGTTTCCCTCTGGAGCTGTTAACTGCTCCTCAAACATGGACACATCGCCCCGGGGCCGTTTACTAGTGAGCGAAGGCGGCCGTGACAATGATGGATCCACTGCTACAGTCAGGAGGAGTCTGAGTGCTGAACATTAGGTCAGTTTTCAGGTCCCAGCATAAGTATGCATCAGCTAGATAGCAGCTACCATCACCAGAGAAAGTGCACCATTAGCATGTCTATACGACACAAGGGCTCCTTAAATTATGAATGGCTGCTCTCTTTCTGTCGCCGGCCATGCTCAGGATAAATGAGACTATAGCCGGCGCCCCTCCTCCTCCATCCTCCTTCATCCTCCGGGGAATGTTGGTACATTCCATTAAGAGGAACACTTAATTAAAGCATGATAAAATACCACTCTGAGACTCCAGAGGGGTCTGGGCAATGCAGGGAGGGAGGGAGGGAGGGGACAGGCAGGCTGGGAGACAAGAGCGGGATTGAGTTCACCCTCACTCTCCCAGCAATGGGAAGTAAGAGTCAAAATAAAACAAAATCATCCTTCCGTGTATTGTCTCTGCGACGACAGGAGATCGGAGATAAAGTCTTGAAAGAGTTTCATTAAGTACAAGGAAGTTGTCCTGAAGTTGAGCGGAGCAAACAGGACTCTGCTGCTGATATGGAGCCAAAACAACAGACTGCAATTTCTTACCTTTCCCAGCACAGTGAGACAACTAGGGTCCAGCTCTGGTTGCTCCAGCTTCACCACCCCGACCCAGCCGTACTCGTACAGGTCCTCCTCATCATTGTTGTTACATAGTCCCAAAGGATGCATCTGGAAAACACAAAAGAGATATGAAAGGGTTAATATCACAGGATATAGATATACAAGGCAACCTTCTATGAAGAGCGAAAACAGCATGTCAATTCTTTCAAGTGAACATGAAACGCCGCCCCACACGATGACAGAGGTCCCTGGCATCTTTGGCTTACAGATTTGCAGGCCCCCTGCAACCCCACAACCTCCCCCTTGTTTGAAGGAGTCCCATAATTTATAATCCACTTGTCACCTATTTTCCACCATGAAAAGTAAGAGCTTAAGAGCATTAGGCATCTCTGAAGTATTCGCTGTGTGCGGCAAAATCATGCAGGATCTGAACATACAGCAAGGCATTGCAGCGGACCTCTCAGAGAGAGAAAAGAGGCAGATAAGCAAAAAGTGGGATTAATGTGCTTTCATGGACGGCCTGATGAAGAAGCAGAATTTCTCCTTCAGGAACAGCGGGGTTGACTGCTTTGACTACTACTGCTGCTCATGATTGATAGTGGTGCCATTGCTGTCGACCGGGATAGCTATATTTTATCTGCTCTTATTAGCTAAAAAGTGGACGCCAACAATCAGCGTCTATCAGACTATCTTCAGCTGTCCTTTCATTACAGTCAAGGCTACTTAATTGGCCCAGTTCTCTGCGCCAAAAGGCTTTCCAGAGCGGGTGCTGAGACAAGTCTTTAGAGGAGATTAAAGTTAGAGGAAGGCACACATCACAAACACCGTCTCACTCACTGGCTCCCGAAAAGAGGAAGTAGTAGCCTTCCTAATTACAGTCTAACAGAAGCATTTAACTCAGAGTGCATCCGTTATTTAACTCGACTGAAGGAGGAAGGTAACCAGAGAGGACCGGAGAGTTTCAAAGTTGAGGATTTTTCAGTTTACATGTGATACAAGATGTGCAGCATGGCAACACAAACCAAGACCCCTGAGGACAACTGCAGCTCCACAGCTCTTCATTAGGATGGTGTAACGATCTGCTCAAACACGGTTGGATTAAAACTGTAACTAAGCAGAGTCACAAAATCCTGGATCAGTTCCCCTGCCTGGCGACAGTGCAAAGACAAGCTCCTGTATTAGCATTAGAACTGGGCCAAACTGACCTGCAGGCCACTTATCCTATTAACCCAATGACCATAGCACCTCAATCAGCCAGGACCGTGGCGCCCAACCCTTGGCTGCTCTGGCCCCCCAGGCCACTGCTGATGACCTCAGATACCCTTCTCCCCGAGGTGACCCCCTGACCTTTGAACCCCACTTCATCCTGTTGGGAGCAGGTTAGTCGTGCAGCAGGCCAATTGAAGGAATATTCAGAAGGCGCCGTGTCACTTCAGCGCTGCGAGGCAGAGGGGTCAAGCCCCCGACCTGAGGGACTTTCGGGAAAGACGTAGCTCAAAGTAAAGGGGTCAAATGCAAATCAGGTGGATTGTGGAAAAGTCAGGGGGAAGGAATGTGGACAACGTGTGCCGTTTGGGAGCTCCACAGAGCGGCATCTTTTCTTACTGCCTGAGGGATGAAATCTGATGAAGAGCATGGCATCTGTTTAAAAGTGCCGAAACAAGCGCAGACTGCAGATGCTGAGCAGGAGATAACACGAGCCTTTAAAGTCTCGGAGCTGGAGGAACATCAAAAGAGACCTATTACACCGATACTGTATTTCTTTATATGCCAGGGCTCAACAGAAATCAGTTCTTTGGGGGGTGATACTGATTATTATGATCGGTGAAACCCATAACCAATACTTGGAACTGATATCCAATGAGTGGAGAGTAAAACCTCTCAAATTTAGTGTAATTTTGGGACAATTTGGGATATTAAGTCACACCTAAATGCAGCTGTTTGTGCAAACAAAGACCAACACAAGACAGATTCTGAAACCCAGGGTTGTTATGAAGAACTTTCTAGATGGTTTACAGCCACAATCTGTAGGTGACATTATAACACTAGCAGGTAATGTAACAATACCTAACATGTAATATAGTGTGGGTGCAAACAGCCAGTCTTCCAGCTATCCTACTACTGCAAATCTGTGTAAAAAGTAACACCCATGAACTGCGAGGAAAGTAGGACTGTAATCAACCAAAGAAATCCTTTGTTGACTTTTCGACCAAAAATTGGCAATTAAACACTAAAATTATATTCAGATTAGCGTGGACGCTCTTCAATCTTCCTGTCTCCAGTCTTAATTGGGTTGGGCAATTCTAAAATGGTGAAAACAAGGGGGGTGTTCTGAGACAGGCTGTTACCTGTGAAACAGGGGTGCTCTGAAAACACCCCCATTAGCACTTGGTACGTTCCTCCTGATGAAATTAACCACAGACTGGTAAAGTGGCGTGGAAAAAAATGTAAAAAATGTAAAGTCCTAGTCAACTGGTCGATACATGCTGAGTTGACCAAAATTATGATCGGTCGACGCGGCACGCATCGACCAGTTGACTGGGACTTTACAGCCCTACTGGAAAGCAGCCCAAACAAAGCATTTCAGGCAGAGTTTGAATATCTGCTGAAATTATAGTTTTCCCAGATGTGAGTGTAAGATAATAAAGGAGTTTTTTTATCTCTAAAGAGATCCCAGACTGACATGACAGTCAGTAAAGTGAAAGAATAAATTAAGTCTCTTTTAAACACTACCGGTGCAAACTCTTCCATCCTGCATGCACCTTTAGAGAAAGTAAACCTCCTCCTCCTCCACCTCAGGCCTCCTACACACATACAAATGTGAGAGTGTGGAGTCTTCAAGGATGGAGCTCCAGTTTTCGATTACAATCTTCATCCTTCATAACAAAGCAAACGACTTTCTCAACAATAACAAAAGGGGAGGTCAACGTGAATCACAGCTACCCTGACTCAAAACAGATTTCCACGAATGCTGAGGATGCAGTCACCTTGTCCGCCTGCATTTTATTGACTCACTGTGCATTTCCTCTGTTAAACACAGGTGAGCAAAGAGTCTCTGTGCTCTGACGGACTGTGTGGAAGACAGAAATTAGCCTAAGGCTGGCAGGAGCAGTGAGGATGCACAGGTATACATTACATAGACATTCGGTATGATAATTTCAGAGTGTGCCGTCCCTCTCAGCCTTTGGAGGACGCAAAAATTGAAGGGGAGGACAAAGATGAAAGAGCATAACCTTGTCGAGTTTCAATGCAACATGCCTTTCCCAACCTGCCCCTCCCTGGTCTTTCTTCAAACAGGAACAATCCTCAGAGGCAGGCCACACACCCCAGTCAGCCGAGGTAACACTCTGAGCTTCATCTGAGACACAGAGTGGAAGGGGAAGCAGAGAGACTGGGTGTAGGAGGGGATCAAAACAGAGGCTCTGAGTCCGTCTAACGAGGACCAGGAAGAGGAGAGCTGTGTGATTATGACCTCTCTCTCCTGCTTGTCCAACAGCTTGGATGGCAGCAGGGAGCCCCGCCTGCGCCCCTGGGTCTTGAACACTAGGCCATTGTGCGGGGGCTCTTGCACTCCAAATGGGGCAGTGTTGTTGTTGTGGACCATGTTGTTATTTTAGAGGCTGGCCATTGCACCATTATCTCTGCCACAGGGATTTTTCCTTTCTGTCAGATGTTGACGTAGGCGTTGATGGATGTGGGGATGGGGAGCAGAAGGAAAAGGAGCTCCGTTTGGTACAGGGGATGGGGATCTAGTGAAGTGGGTCACAGCTACGGGCCGTTCCCACAAAGGAGGAACAAGCACACATGCAAACGTGCCCTCGCACACACACAAACAAACACAATAACACACAAACTGACTGAGAGTGTCCCCTCTTGTCTTCCAAATGTTAACTTTCCCCGCTAGGCCCCAAATCACACAAGTTCAGCCCGATGGAAACACCCTCTTGCTCCACTTTGCACGGCCACACTGTACCCAGGGTTTTTGGGTGAAGGGTATTCGGAGCCCCCAGAGTGCCACAAGGGGGCGGCTCTTGTTCTGCCCTGCCTGTCCTGCCCCTGGGGGAGGCAGCCTTTCACATGAATATCCCATTACAGAGGCTACACTCTCAATGAAATCCTGGCAGGGACTGAACTCCGCCTGTCACTCAAGCTGGCAACACCCCCAGCTAACCCCACTTCTTTCTGCTGAACCACCTGTAGAGGGACGCTCACACTGGCAAGGGCTGGATTTGAATCTGATACCTTCTTTTGCAATCCAAAATATCAGTGACAACATCAACAACTATATACCAGAGTACCTTTCACCATTTATAGTGAGTTACAATGAAATCACAATGAAACTGGAGAAATCTGACCTGAGCACAGGCTTCTTCAGGTCCCAAAAAAATTCTAAATCTGTGCATCAGGTCTGGGCACAACTTTTGATATAGTCTAGATCTGGTGTATGATTTTCAAAAAACGCCTGCTCCGGATATTAAAAAAAGGGGTCCACCATAGGGTAACTTTTACCTGCATGGAGGGAAATTGGTATGGACAGAAAATCCTCAGCAGTTTTGCCCCAGACCCCAACAGTCCATAAAGGTCCACAGTTTGGATTTGAATGTCATGATTTCAGGGATTTACAGGGTCCACATCTGAAAACTTCTGATAGGGATCTTACTTCAAAAATTCCAGATCAAATCAGTGAACTGTGGACACTTTGAAGAGTTCTTAAAGGATTTTCTGTGCGTCAAAAAAGGGTGTGCCCCTGGTAGCTTGCCCAACTTTGATAACTTGTCATGAAACAGGAAGTCAAGGTCCCACCTTCATACAGAGTGGGATCTGCTCCAAATTTTATATACCTCATCAAGGTCCATTCCTGAATACATCTATATACTGGTGAACCACCTACATATATAGCGCCACCTTGTGGGAATACTTGGTACTGGCTTTTAGACACAATGTCCAATTTGCTCTAAATTTTGTAGGCTTGATGGCTGTTCCAGCCTTTACTCATCCGCTTATTCATTTTAATCATGGTCATAGTGTCACCTGTTGGAAACACACACAGCTCACCTAACTGGTCGAGGCCAAGGCTACATGTTTTCATAGACCTTTTCAAATACACATGGTGTACAGATCTATAGGACAAAAACATCTTTTGAAGTTTTTGTGAAACAACCCAATTTGTGCAAATGTGCGAGCGCCCATTAATCGCCACTTACATCATTAATGGTATTTGTTCCTTTCTCTCTAACTATACCTAAGGTTTAATGGTACCTTTTCACAAAATTTTGATAACAGATTACAATTCTTAAGTACCACCCTTAGTCTGATAAAGCTCTCACGTCTCCCAACAAGTGATCTCTACCAACAATTAGTAATGATCAAAACAGGGACCCAGTTCTTCAAACTCCCACCCCAACCCCCTCAGCTCCCCTGGCTCCAAAAGAAAATCAAAATGCAAGTCACACCATACAACGCTATTCTCCTCCGTCTGTCTGTGACACAATTCGCTGAGCCTTTGATCACACAACAACCACTTCTTCGCTCCCTCCCCTCCCCTTTTCTCTTCTCTCCCTCTAAATTATTGGTGGCCCCGGTTACAGACCCCCATTACCTCCCACCTCCCCTTTCTCCCTCCCACACCTCCAAAACAGTCACCCCCCCTGCCCTCACAATGCCGCCTGTGCATGAAAGAACTTGTCTTTTTTTTTCCCTTCACAGCTGTGTGTTTGTGTGCGTTTTACAAATTCTGTCCTCACTTGCACTTCCGCTTTAACATGAAAAGTAGTAATGCTGGAGTGAAAAGTAATCATCAGCAGCTTTTTTTCCGCCTTGCTAAACTTTTGGAAAATTAACCCCAGCACCTCTAAAATCTTTATAACTTCTCCAAATGCCTGCATTTGCACTTGAAACACCCCCTGGGTTTTAAAAGAAAGAACTCTTTGTGACGGAGCAGATTTTGTTCCTCTTTTTGGGAAGGAAAGCCTTCGGAGTTTGGAGGAAAATGATGCTCCTGGTGTGCAAGATCTTGCTGAAACATGGCGCTCAATGTGCTGTGCATTACAATAAGGCATTGCTGGATACAACACACCAGGAGCTCAAACCATCAAAGGCAAGTGGGCGGATTGGAGAGGAAAACGATCCCTGAGCTAAACTGATCCATACAGGATGCAGACACAGACTCCTGAGTGTACGACCTTGAAAATGTAACTCTAGAAAAGTCTCTTTTAACAAACTCGAATGCTGAGATTTTACCAAGAAATGACTTCCTGTTGTTCCTGCCGTGGCATTCGGGTCATTTGCTGGAGGAGTTTCTGTTGTAACAATCGAAACCGCCTTGTTGTCGAAAGCGTGTGCCAGCTGAAGACAATCTTTACAAGATGTTCTCTGTGAGGCTCGCTGAATGATTAACAGCACAGGTTTGTTGTTCTTGGGGTTTCTTTCATGAATTTTGGAAGAAGGGTTGGCACCTATTTCACATGCAAACACAATATGGAAGAAGAAAAACCTGGGCACGGGGCCAGTCCTCGCACCCACCTGCTTCCCCGGCGCAGTGCATGTGTTTACGTCTCCCACTGTTTGAGCACGGGCGTGTGCAGAGGTCAGCATGCGGCCCAAAACACATCATGGGTGACTGAGGGGTAACTCAGTGGCATCTCTCGCTGACCGTCCCATCACCGTGAACTCATTCACCCCGGAAGAGGAGCAAACCGCCCACCTCCCTGAGGCCTTTGATTCAGCCAACCCCCCTCTGACCTCCTCCAACGCACCCTCCCCGCAGCCACCTTCATCAACACTTTCCCCTCCCCAGCACCAGGCTTCAGCTACCCTCTCAATCAGGGGAGGATTGTCGACTTCCCGGAATAACACACCAGTCTGGCCAACAGGGGTGGTTGGGATGGGGATGTCTGATCACAGGCTCCAGACCAAAGCCTCTTTCACACGTGGACTTGGGAAAATTTCCAGTCAATTTCCAGACATACCACTCTGACATTTCCGGGACTTTCCTTTTATGCTACCCACATCAAAGTTGATTTTCAATCCTACAACTGGAAATACTCTGTTTGGTTTCGGCGGGAGTAGTAGTGCAGTCTTTTTTAACAGTGACTGGTTCTGGTTTACTATGACTAAGAGCATTTCTGCAACAACAACATGAGTGGGGAAAAAACCCCACAGGCAGCTCAGTGTATAAACACGCTGAACTTCACCCAACATGACTAGCTTGTGTGTTCACAGACTGGCCAACCTGACTTTTTAATGGGTTTAATGCAAGCAGCAACCTCCAGCCTTGAGAATAAAGCCAATATGGAAGTGCTAAAAATTCAGTCGATGTCAAGAAATTTCAGAAGTGCACATGTGAAACAGTCTTGCTAGTCAAAAAAAGGAGCGTCTTCAGGCCAGGATGTGAGGGTGGTATGCAACAGGATGGTCAGGATGAGTCTCTAACAAGCACACAAGACACCCACACAGCCACGCATACTTACACAACCTGGAGCCTCGCAAGACACTTGCACCATCTGTCAGCACGTAGATACAAAAAAATAAGAGGTTTTTATTTTTACGTTCACTTAAAAATGTCAAGATTTCTGTGACGTACTAACTGGTGAGGACTTTTACAGCTGACAGCCTACCGTGTGAGATTCCTGCTTCATCAGTCACCTCTCAATCAGCGCTCTTTCACTCACAGAGATAATCTTCCTACTGACATGTTCATCATGTTTTCATCACAGGTGGAGGACACAGTGATGATCTCACATTTTCACATAAATGAAAAAACAATTTGCAACTTGCTTTCACAGCATGAAATAACACAACACTTTGGAAACAAATGATTCAGCCAGTGTTAAGTTAATTCATGACTGATCTGTTAACTACTCTAACTGAAGATATTGTTCTGGAGGCCTGAAAGAGACAGCTTCCTAATTTCTCTTTGTGCAGACTAAAGCTGTCGCGTTAGGGCTGCATGGTTATGGCCAAAAATAAAATCTGATTTTTTACACTGAAAATTTTTTTATTTTGATTTTTTATTCAGTGACAACTTCACCAAAATTCCCTTTTATAATAAGTTTTTTTATGCCAAGCCAATAAGTGGCGCCGTAACGCTGCACAGTTAACACACAAAAGACAGAAGAAGAATACAGAGCATACGTATAAAGGTTGCTTTGGCCGGACACGCGCAGCCGGCATTAAACAGTTACGCTGTGTGTGACATAAACGTTTCAAGAGAGATGCAGATAGGCAATCACACAGATGAAATGGTAGTCATTTACGGATTTATGCACTCTCATATCAGTTTTTAAAAGGTACAGTTTACAGTCACCCGGAACGCCGTTTCCGTGTGGATGAAACGCCGATACTACTGAATTTATTTCCATGTGGACGGGTTGATACCACCTTCAGACGGACTTTGCAGCAGGGAGTGGTTTGCTTTTCATCCAAAACTGCGAAAACGTACCAATTCCACACGATTTGCTTTTCCCCTATTCAGCCATGAAATTATTTCCTTCCTTTGCAAACACCATGTTTATGTGGGAACTGGGGTGCACTCCCATAGGAGCCAACAGTGGTCTGGAGGCGCAAGACATGATAGAGAGTGAAATCGATTTGATGATTTTTTTTTAACATTGTCATTATTAAATAATCCAATTACAATTTAAAATTGATTAATCGTGCAGCCCTATGTCACATTATATGATCGCGACAGAAACAGTCTGTTTCAAAAGATCAAATATTGATATTGTGCTCAAATGAAGCTACAGTAATACTGTGACACTCGTGGGATCACAGTGGGAGGGCTGTAATGTCAAGGGGAAAAAACAGATGAAAGTGAGGTTTGCTAAAGCTGTGACTTTTTATCTGTGGTTTCTGTCACACTTCTTAATGCCACAGTGACAGTGAACATCCACTTTATCACCGCAGGTAGAGGTATAGAAGAAGACTCTGTAACCAGCTAACTAGACTTTACTGCAGTGTGAATGTCAACGGCAGCACAGAGACGTCTAATTAAAGCAAGATACTCTCAAAGCAACCAAAAAAACACAGCGTGTAAAGCAAAATCCCACGCAGAAGAAAACTGTGACTTTCTGGTTAAGTGGAAATTTCTGTCCCAGGGCTGGTGATGTAGAAAAAATTTAACTGGAAGATGATAAATTCTGCTTTTTTCCATCATCCTCCTTTACTAGTTCTCAACATTAATTTTGTGATGTGCCAAAAGGTGCTAAAACTCCAAGACTGTTTCTGTTGGTATACTGTTGGTTTCCTCTATGTTTTGTTTTTGTTTTTCCTCTTTAGTGTGTGTAACCTTGATCTTTATGTATATTTGTTTGGCATGACAGTCACTTTTTCACTGGCTGTGTTAACCTACAGAAAGATCTTTAAAAATAGATGATGCTTTACGAGTAAGTCTCCTGCGTTTTTCTGTAAATCCTTATATAATCCAGCCTTTTTCACATATACACAGCTTAAACTTTCCAGAAATTCTCCGGAGGCAGCACACAACATCAAAAGCATGTTTTGAAATCCACAACCAGCATCTTCGATTTGCAAGATTCTGGTTTGATCCAGCCCATCTGCACCGCTGAGTATCAAGGACCCACATAAGAGACAGAAGTGAGCTCTATCTAACAGCAAACGCTCTTCAAAGTGTTAGTGCATAAATGACGAGTGAGAAGTGGTGCCCTGATTAAAAGTATGTGAGAGAAGCATGCTCACACTTCTGTAAGTTTTTTCAGTCTGCAAGATGGCGTCACAAGCTGCATGCATGCAGCGGTATCTCAGCTCATAATTTTGATTCCAATACCAAGACTGTCACACACTGGAAATGAACCAATTTAAAGAGCAGAGATACAGAAACAAGTAAATACCCTAAAAGCCTCAATAAGGTGTATTTTTGCTGAAATAAGTGTGTTTTCTGCAACAAGTATGCAGTAAGTCAGGATTGATGGACAGTTGTAAGTCAAAGGTCAAGTTTTCCCGACGTCGTGCAGCCATCTGTTCATGTGGAATGCCTCTTCTTGCTTTCATCTCTGCACATCTCCTCTATTTCATCATCACGCCTCCCTCCCTGGCCCACAGACACGCTGTCTAAACCCTGAGGGGCTCTTCAGTCATCCTGTTTGAAGGTCAGAGGCAAGAAATCAAAGTCTGAAACTCTGCCCCAGACCAAAGGAGACGACCCGAAGATACCTTCAAAGAACCTGGCAGAGTTTGGCAGGCTGTCCGGGAGTTTTAATTAATTTGCTTTAAGTGTGTGATGTAAAGCTTTAGGTGCAGATTTGGAGGAGCTTGTTAAGGAGACACAACAGGAGGATTAACAGCCAGTGTCCTTGGGTTGAGATGAGTTAGGGTTACTGTCAGTCCAAATCCTTAAACACACCGGTACTGAAGGACAAACAGTTAAAGGTACAGCGTAGAGATGGGAACGTTTAGTAACATGTCAGGGTTAGATTCAATATGAAAACGCTCCCTTACTCACCCCTCCTATCTGTGAAGCTATGGTGGCCTTCAGGGACAAAAGACACGTGTTTAAAAACATCTATTTGTCAATCCTTTTCTTCTTCTTCTTTTTCAAACTTGTGCATTTTGCTTGGCATTCACAAAATCATCATCATCAATCACTAATTTGTCCATTCTGGGCTACTGTAGAACATAGCAGACCAGGACAGCTGCCTGCATGTAAAGGGACCTGCTCCTAAAAGGTCATTCTGAGCTATAACCAAGTGACTTTCAGATTCAGGTGATCGGTCTGTTCTGTCGAATACTTTTCACACCTTTGCAAAGCCAGTTTTGGTATCATCAGTTTGCCCTCGTCTTGGTCAAGCAGTTACATGCAAACCCATTTATGACCCACCAGCTGAGAGCTAACTAGCATGACCATTGTGCACCTGTCTTACTGGGAAAAACTCTCCACACCAGCAAGTTAAGTGATAATAGTCAATATTTGTCATTCAAAAAGAAGTCCTGAAGACCAGTGCAGCTATTTTAATCCTCACACACTCTCTCTTGCAGCTTTTTCATTCCTAATTTACAGGGGGGTCTTCTTCACTGATTGCATGTCTAATGACAGGCTGCGAAAGGTAATGTCTTTGTTAGCTGTTGGTGTTTTTGCACATGGAAGAGGGACAGCAAGATTCCTTCCTTTCCTTTTTTCTTCTTCTGCAATAATTCAATATTAAAATGCATAATCAACCACATGCTGCAACCAAAACTAAGGCCAAAGTTTCCTACTGTTGGTTTGACACTAACCAAGCATGGTGTGGAAATATCCTCAAGACCCACGATCGGCCAGAACTTAACAGGCGGACATCTTCATATCAGCAGATATTTTGCTAATTGCCTTTTGGAGCTATGATCTGTTGATACAATGCTGATAGTAACATGCATCCCCAACAAAGACTGATATTTGGAGCCAATATTTCAACTTTGGAATATTACAAACTCCCAACAAAACTTTGATTTAATGTCTTTATGATTGGCAAGATGACACACAGCTGTATATCAGCTGTGCATCAACATTTTCTAAAGTGTCAGACGAAGAGCAGAGCAAGAAACCAGATTTAAGACCGACAGCAGAGCCAAAGTGGCATACTTTAGGTGATTTTATCAGCCAAATATCAGACTAATAATCAGCTAATCAACCAAAGATTATAGTTTTAACTTCTTTGTTGAAGAATAAATTTGGGAAATATATCTCTATAACCTATGAGAGAGAGTTTTTCTACATTGATGGACTCTTACGGTAAAATCATGGATGTTTCTGCTCTCTGAGCTCTTAGACGGTTTTTCAAAGCAGAAAATTGATCCAAGTATTGAGTAGTTTGTTTCATAAACCATAAACACCATGTCTCCGGAGCTTGTTGCAAAGTTGATTCACTCACGTCATACCCCAGTTTGTCAATCAATCTCTGAACCAAACTGCACACTCTCTGTGTCTTCTTACGCTGGTGTGGAGGTTCAATGTCAGGCCTCACACGGGAGGAAAAGGAGTGCAAGTGAGGAGGAAGAGTTTAGAATTGCAGCCTTCTATGTATAGCATGCACAAATAGACTCACAAACTTAAATGCATGCTCGAACACACATCACACACACACACGCACTCAAACACACACCTCCTCTCTCACTCTCTCTGCCACTCTTTGCCCCCCTCGGTCGCTCTCTGCCCCTCTTTCCCAGCACTAGAAATAACTTCAAAGCGGGCTGGTAGCCTTGAGGAGAGAGAGAGAGACGGATCCGGTTACAGTGGAGCAGCTGGGAGGGCCCTACAGGTGGGGCCGACACTCCACCTCCTGTAACACTATCAGCGTAAAGGGATCCTTCTGCTTCTCCCTCAGAAGAATGAAGACTTCCTCCCTTTTGTCTCCTCCACCGGGACTGTAGGAACAATTAGCTAAGGTGGCCCTGCATCTGACTTTTATTTTGGCGGTCCAAGGCGATGGAAAGCGGGACTGTGATGCAGCAAAGGCACAAAGACAGGATTTAAAAGAGCGGTGTTTGAATAGCTGGGAAATTAATCAGATTTTTCTCACATGGACGATGAAACTTTACTCTGCTTCAAGTCAAGAGTGAAAAGTTTGAGTCATTTTAAGGCCTTGAAAGCTTTTCCAGAAGTCAAGGGCGTGCCCTGAGCAAGCACGCTTTGTGATTTGAGCCTCAAAGCCGTCATCATCCGTCTGTTTTCACCCCCCTCACTCACACATAACCCCTCTACTCGCTGCCCCCTCCTTAACCTTGCACGAAAATCACCTCCACGCCATCCTCATAGCAACGGGCAAAGCAAACAAGTGTCATGGTTTCAGAGAGAGCGGCGGACGCTGGCAGAGGACACCCAATATCATGTAAATGTCCTGATATGCAGCACAAGGCTCCGGGGTTGACAGCTTTAACACTGAGCAGGACGCCGAGCTTGTGACTCTATTAACTCTCTGCGAGTGCATCTCCAAACAGTCAATGGCGTGCAAGTGTGTGCATGTGTGTGTGTGTGCACGCACTCAAAAGTCTCTCTGGTGTCACTTTCAGCTCTTTAGTCTTTAAAACCCAGAGTGACACGAACAAAGGACAGGCCGACAAAGTTCAGAGGTCAACATTGGGCAGGGTGCCACCATTTTGGAAGGAGGGGGGAGTGGAAACAAACGCGCCTCCCTCCTTCCTGAGAAGATCACAGCATCTGTGTGTGAAGATAAAGTAACAACAGCGAGCAAACATATTGTCCCCGTGTGCCGTCCTTACGAGGACAATTACAGAAGTAGGTGAACAGGCGCATAAATTATTTGTCAGCATCAAGGTGGCAAACTGAATTCATTAGCATGACTAACACTGTTACAAGCGAAGGGATACAGAGCTCATTAATAAAGGAGATGGCACGGAGCACAACCGCGGAGCAGCGAGGACATGTGTTTCCTTCCTGTCACATTTTCAAAGTGTTTCAAGATAAACGGAGGATAGAGCAGGAGATGGAGGAAGAGAGGAGGGACTGACAGGTGGGAACGAAACTGCAGGTTATAGTCTGGACCATCCAATTAGGATCACAATTAGAGGTTGACTGATATCAGTTTTTCAGGGCTGATATCAACACTGATAAGTAATCGCTCATGAGACCAATAATCAGTGTTTGGAACTGATGAGGAAACTATTAATATCAGATACAAAGTCCTGCATCTTTCAACTAGTTTCATTGTCCATCAGCGCTATAAAAGCTCATTACAGATAATCAGACAAATACTGAATATCGGCCCCAATAATTGTCAAAAGCCCACAACCTGTCTACCTCTTATGATACCAACTCTTTCATCCTGTTTCCTGCTCTGTCCATCCTCCTGTTCATGTCAAATAAAATCCAAAAAGCCTGAAATTATATCTTCAAAAGTAAATAAACTAACAAAGCTCAAAATGCAGTCTGTGAGACCACAAATATAGATAATAGTGGTGGAAGAAATAATTGATACCGCGTAGTATTGCGATATTTTGTCTGGTTATATATCGCTTCGTCTCATCCACCAAGTATCGTTTTTTTTAAGTAATTGCTAATATGAACTCCAGGTTGAGGTTTCAAAGATTTGCTACATGAAAATAAAATATTGCATCAATAAGACAAAAATAAGGAAAATACTAATGCTAAATCAGCTAAGCGGTTGAAAAAACTGTACAAACTGCAATAAATGGTATTGTAATACTCAATCATCTCAAAATGTATAAAAATCTGGATACTATCGAATAGTAGCCCAGGCATCGTGATAATATCGTATCGTAGGGCCTCTAATGATTCTAGTTATAGATGTCGATCAAATATTCCCTAACACAGTGACTGGCGGTTGGTTAATGTCCTGCTCAAAGGTGCAATGCCATGAGAAATAAGGCTGATGCGAAAGTGCTAAAAACTGCACTTCCTCTGGTGTCCACTTGAGGCTCAGTGCAAAAGCATCAGAAGCTACATACACATCTATTCAACAAAGCTCGTTTTTGTCAAACATAAACTTGTCAACAGCATGGTTTATAAAAACAGTTCTGGTATGGTTAGCTCAATTCTTTTTCTGCACAAACATTTTACAACTCATTGGCCACCCAATCCCCACCTCTTTGTGTCTTGTTAGATTGACCTAAGTTATGGTGAATCAGCCTTTTTTACTCTGGTGACTCCCGCTGATAGACTTCAGAACCCTCCAATGTTTCAATGTCACCTGACCAAGAGCTAACTAGCGCAACATCAGAAAAGCTGTAGAGACAAGAGGAAAAGAAGAGGATTTCTTATGTTGGCTGCCTAATGCTACAGGTCCTTATGTTTAGTCATGTTGATGTGGTGAATGTGGATGAACCAGCAGTACAGCAGCTGACAGTTTTCAGAGAGAGTGGCAGGAAGACGACGAAAATGGCACAATGTTCTATTTTCACTGTGGAGCCTGTGGGGTGGAGGTGTCATGCAGGTAACAGTGTGTTTGCAGTATATTGTTGTTGTGGTGCTACTTAAGTTTTAAACCTGGGTGCAAATAAAGAAGTTAATTGCAAGCCCCATCTTCACTTAGCTGACTTCCTGAAGATGTTTTTAAAATCCTACCTTCACTAGAGAGTTAAATAGTGGAGTAGAGCTGCAAACTTTAACACTTAGGAAGCTCATTAAATATGGTCAAAAATCAAACCTTTCATCATTGATTCTTACCTATTTGGATTATTTTTCAGTCCACTGACTAATCCTCGATTTATGTAACATTTGGGCCTCCACATTTTCAAAGCAGCAACGATTCTGCCAATTTCTGTCAGTGCTCTCATGTCCACAGCCGGCACCACCCCAAATATCAGCGGCATCCCCCGCTCTGGCACGACCCGCTACTCTTCATCTCTCGCCATAAAACAAAAGTCAAAGTCACGACTTAATGAGCTTTGATTAATGCTGCTGCAGAACGGCTGCTGAGCCTGGGGAGGAAGGAGGGAGCACATACCTGGAGCACTTGTCCCACTCCGTGTGTGTGTGTGTGTGTATGTGTGTGCGTGCGTGCGTGTGTTAGAGGGCCGAGGGGTTGGGGTTTGCTAAAAGTGGACTGAAGGGAGGATTGCAGTCATCAACACCTTGGCTCTGAGTGGCCTTTGATGTTTTCGCGGCATCTTTGATGGCCCCGGCCATGGAGGAATGCTGCGCGCCCTCCCTCCCCGCCCCCAAAAGCCCCCAGAGTTGTGGAATGCAGCACAAGCTGCTGCTGCTGCTCGGCCTGCTGGAATGGGATTAGAGCACAGGCCCATATCACCCTCGCCCCCCTCGCCTTGTCTCGCTCCCAACCCTGCCCTCTGGAGTGGACAATATGGCGGCAACCTCAGCCAGACCCCTCAAAGTCTGAGGTGACAGGGTGAAGCACAGACTGTCAGATTCCCAACAGACATTTTAAGTCTTCAATGTCTTATTCAGGCCTGATCTTTGCTGGTTTCACTTATTTTTTCTGCCTCATTTTTAAGATTTTAAGTATCCCAACAAAAATGTGATATATAAATAAAGAAGACAACTGGAAGTTTTAAGGAAATTCATTGCAACAGGTGTGATGGCTTTTATGTCCTGCACACTGTGAAAAAACTACAAAGAGCAACACAACATTATGGACAAAGAGATGAGGTTGAAAAGGTCAAGGATGTGCGTGTTTAGCTGACTTGACAATAAAATGTTGACATTTTTCAAGTGTCATCCAACAGTGCGATGTATAAAAAGGAATGTGTGTAGGAACAAACTCCTAAAAGTTCTGCATTTTGAACCAAAAATTAAGATCAAGATGAACGTATAGCTTTCTGATTAATTGAGGATCCCATCAAATAATTTGACACTGACACCTAAAGCAAAGAAATATTTCAATGGGACCAACCATTTATGACATTTCAGTAGCAAGAAAATAGTACATGAGATCGGTGGCCTGTGGAGATCAAACATGTCCACGGCGAGCTGCCTAACCCTCCTGTCGTATCACGACCTTAATCCAACGACTCAAACACTTTGAATGACCTAATTAGTTGCAAAATATGCGCAGAACTGGTCCAATATCAAAGAGAAGTTCTTCAGAGTGAAGTCAGAGAAAGGAGGGACTTGTAAGAATAAATGCAATAAATAAGTGTGAGCTTGTTTGTCTGCAGGAGGAGGAGAGTTTGGTAATCCCACCGCCACTAAAAGAAGACAGATTGGGCTTTCTGTAAAGGTCAGGTTTGTCCTCACAAACACTTAACTTTGAGGATGACCTCTCAAACAAAAAGGACGTCTGTCCATGCATGCATCCGTCTGTCAGAACTGGCACAGTAGTCTGTCAGAACTGGCACAGTAAGGCCAGGATGAGCAATTTTACATTTGCAAATTTTACAGATGCTGACGGTCGCTTTCGTGATTTAAGAGCGACTCCTGCCTGCCTCCCTGAGCTGAGGGTTTAGGTGTAAGGAGGGAGGTGAGGTGGAGCGGAGGCCAGCATTAGCGCTGGTTTCAGATTTCGGCCGCCTCTGACTTGTTTTCTTTAGGAAACACTTAGTGGGTCTCCATGTACACCAGAGGAAGTGCTCACCTACATCACTTCCGGATCAGAAGAGTAAGGTCACGCTGCACTCAGGGGAAGCAGATGAAGAGTGGAAGCTCCATGTGTTTAATATCAGCGACCATTAACCTCATGATTTGGCTTCAAATGCAGCGACCTCTAAAGAAAACACTGCAGAGTAGGTGTGAGGAGGAGGGCTGAGAGATTGATTTTCCTTGTGAAAGCTGGCACTCCTTGAATCAGCCTCGGACTCTTCACCGAGTGTTTTCCTAGCTCACTCGTGTTTTCTCAGCCCCTCTCTTACTTACTTACTCTCTTACTTCAGCTCTTTAGGTTTTGCGAACGGCTGCGTGATCACCTTTCATGACAACCTGGAGGGGGGGAGGACAGGAGGACAGCTCCATCCCGGAGCTCAAGGTCCTCTGAGAAGGGAAATGAGATTTTGTATGAACGACAGCCAAGGCCATTTTCAGGAAGAATACCACAGAGAAATGTTGTTGAATCAGAGGTGATTAGTTTGAGAAGTGGTAAAAAATCTGCTTCCTGTATTAAGAGAGGACCTTGAATGACAAGAATATGGGCAACAAGAGCCAAATGGATACTCGCCAGATCTTTGTTGTGGCTTCAAGGACAGGAGGCACTTCGTTTTCTTTGACCCACCCACGACATGTGTAGCGTGTTCTGGCACAGGCCCTCTGGGGCTCTGGAGTATTAAGACTTTTAGGTACAAATAAGTGCTCTCAGTCACATTTGAAGGACATTTTTGGGTCTCCAATTAACCAAACGGCAACTTTTGCATCCCACATCAGAAAAAAAAGAGCCTATTAGCCACACTTTCAGTTTCTTCACAGGCAGTCTAACTGGTGGTACATCAGTGCTAGGGCTTGACGATTACGGCAAAAATAATAATTTTTGACAATAATTATTTTGACTAATGTTGAAATCACAATTAATGAAGACGATTATTAATTCAAAACTTGAGTATCATTGAACCACCAACACTTAACTTTAGATACAACTTTAAAAAAGAGCCAGCAGTGGCGCTGGCTGACGTGCTTGCACTTTTTTGCCACTTTATCACCTGGTCATAGAGCGACTCAAGGAGCGTGGGGGTGGGGTTAATCAGCTGTGTGATCGCCGACGATAACTTGCTAATGCTAATACTCGGCGTGTGTGCGCCACGTTCAGTGCTCATGACTGTGCACACATACTGATACACATGAATCAGAGTTAAAGCCACGTAAATAAAAGAAACCCTTTTATTTAGTCATTATCAATTGCTCATCGGGAAAACCCTGAAGTTGGTCGTGTTGCCTTGGGGAGCAGACATGACAGCTCGACAAACAATTTCCTTTTGCTCGACATCCATCAAATTGAGGTCAAAATGTTTCTGAAGTTGTCCTACCTTACTTCTCGACCAAAAACAGCCTTCCTGCTGTGTTTTTAATTGCTCGCTCCTCATATTATTGATCCACACACGTTACACGCTTGCTGCCCCTGCATGTAAAAGGGGTGCATTCAAGGTATTTTTCCAGCACAGGAACTTACATACACGCCACACTGTGTGGCGCATTAATTGTCTTTCTACGATTATAACATTTTTGTGATCGTAAGAAGCCATAATCGAAATCATGATTATAATTGGATTATTTGTCCAGCACTAATCGGTGCTATCAAACAGACTAACTTAGCAAAGATTAGCATGAATCTTTCAACAGAGAATAAAACTTTAGTGACAGTCAGACATGCTTTTAATCAAAAGTGAAATATCATCTGCAAAATCTGGGAGCACTTGAAAGATGGAGCTTTTGATTCATTCCGCCATCTGAACTTGAAAGCAGCAACCACCTCTGCAGGTGTTTTCGTAGCTTCCCTGTACATCTTATTCTGACCAATGATCAGGTAAGACAAGTACCTCCATTCAGAACGACACAGTAATACCGATATCCCCAAAGAGAGAGAGAGGAGATGAGGAGGAGGAGGAGGAGGAGAAGAGGTAGAAGAAGGGGGAAAAATCCTATCTGAGAGATTAACTCGCAGCACCCAACCGAGCCAGTGCTGGGTTCACTGGCTCACTCAGTCCTATCTTACCCACTAGTCTCTTGTTCTAAAGCAAAGCATGTCTTTGATACTCGACTAGAAGGAATCTGGAGGCGTTACAGGTTTCTTTTGTGCTTTACCCTGCACAGAGAGTCTGTGTGTGTGTGCCAAGGCTGGGATTTCTTTTCTTTACTCCCCCTGCCTCCCTCCCTCCCTCCCTCCCTCCTTTCTTTCTTTCTTTTTCTCCCTCTTCCCTTTGCCTTCATCTCCTGCTCCCCTTCCCCCACCCACAAACACTAAATCAGTGAATCATGAAGCTTTTCTCCCCTCTTTGGTCAGTATCACAAACTCTTATCAAAGTGCTCAAACTCTTCCTGTGAAACTTTCAGTCCTGGTCTACTCGTGGATCAAAGTGGCCATATTTGGGTGGTGACCAAGGTGGTGAAGGCTTCAGGGAGTTTGAAGGGTGGGATTTTTGGTCAGGGATGGAGTGGTTGGGGTGTGTGGGTGAGGTTTGACTCCCCTTGGAGATTTTCTTAAACCCATTACATCAGCTTTTTTCTGCTTCATGGGCTCCCAGTCCAGGGCTTTTGTGAGGGTAGAAAATGACCTAAATTGACATTCAGAATGGTTGTGGTTGGTTAATTGTGGCCGGACATTTTTGGCATAAATAAAACAGGATTCCAGAGGCCGTCTTCTTTAAGCTTTTTTCAAAACCTGCATCTTTGAGAGAGGGGGGCCTCTGATGAATCCAAAGTGGTCATACACCAAAACTACATCAGCTTCCTCAAATGTGCCCAACCATGCAGCTCAAACAGGAGAGTAGTGATAAGAGAAGTGCAATTTTAAAATGGGTAATTGCCAAGCACCTACGCTGTGATTCAGCTCTTCGAGAAACGTCTGACAGTTCTCACCAACTGCGCACTCCTCAAACGGCCAAATGATTCGACTGACAGGCACTTAGAGGCTGAGGGAAAGAAGCCCGTCCAAACGCCGTGGCTCTCTTTGACCCTGAGAGCATGTTTTTCTACAACACCAATTCCACCAAAGTTTGGAGGCTGTGAGGATTTGACAGTTGGCCAATCATTCAAACTCTGTATTTATGTGGAAAAAGTGCAAAGACAGCATATCAAATGTTAAAACAAAAATGTTATTATTTGATGCTTATTAAAAGTTGAGACACAGGCATGTTTACCATCGTGTTGTATCATTGTTCTCTTTAGCAGCACTGTGTTAACATCTGGAAAAGATGAGTTTCTGGAGTTTTCAACAGTGAAAAGATGTCCTAATCTTGTGTGATATTAGACTCCACCTGCTCAACAGTTCAAAGTCTCCTGTACTGAATTTGTGGCTTCAGAATGCTCAACGATTTCTGTGGAGCACTCAGTTTAGCACCTGGACTCTTCTACTACAGAGCCACATTGTTGTAATGTGTATAACGGATTTGGAATTGACTCATCCACCAAAGTCTCCCCTACAAAAGTCATAGTCTAGATGGAAGCATGTGTTTCACATTACATTTGTGGATGCAGCAATAGCATACGTTTACAGGCAATAGTTTTTGGATGTGATTTTGGACCCATGCAGTGATTTCCACTACAGAGTCATGCCTGTTTTTAATGCAGGGCTACCCCTGGAGCCCAAAAATCACAGCAATACTGGTTTTTAATCTTGTTTTTGTTGTTGTTGAGAGATTTAATGACTTTTAATAATATTATGAACCGAAGATGACCCAATCGTGGAATTCTTATTCTGAGGAAGATTATCTTAATTTTTTTTTAACCACTTGCTCACACAGACTCCTGAAGAGAGGTAACCTTCTTCCCAACTATTTCAAAGAGACTTATTCAGTCTGAATTGCTCTTTTTGTACAAACCTATAGCAATATAACGTAATAAAAGAGGGTGATGTTCCCCCGGCTGGTTTTTTTATTTTTTTGTTTTGTTTTGTTTTAACATCACACAACTTTCTCTGGACTTAATTCCACTGTCTTTAACTTTTCTGAAATACTAGCATCAAATTAAATATGAGAAAACAATTTTTTTTTTAAATAATCACATACTCAAGTTTCAACATAAATGTTGTCTTTGCACAATTGTCAAATATAATGACCTGCAAAATAGGGCTGCACTAATAGATCTGCATTAATTGATTTTAAATTGTAATCATATTACTTAATTATGAGGATGTTAAAAGAATTAAAATCACCAAATCGATTTTCCTCTCCATCACGTCTCGCACCTCCAGGCCACTGTAGGCTCCCCCTTCCTGCAAGAGTTCTCCCAAATTCCCACACACACAAGTGTAAACAAACATGGCGTTTGCAAAAGAAGGTGATAATTTCATGGCTAAATAGGGCAAGAGCAAGTCAGTCGTGTGGAATTGCTACGGCTTTGCAGTTTCTGATGAAGAGCAAATCACTCCTTGTTGCAAAGTCTGTCTGGAGGCGGTATCAATCCATCCACACAGAAATAAAACGGCGTTTCATTCATACGGAAATGGCATTTCAGGTGACTGTAAATGGGTACGAGAGTCCATAAATCTGTAAACGACTACCATTTCATCTCCGTGTGGATGCCTACCTGCATCTCTCTTGAAATGATTATGTGACACACAGCGTAGCTCTTTTATGGCACCTGCACGTGTCCGGCCAAAATAACCTTAATACGCATGTTCAGTACTCTTCTTCTGTCTTTTGTGCATTTCCTGGGCAGCGTTACAGCGCCACTTAATGGCTTGGCATATGCACTAAATCATTTTAAGTGGTTTCGTTTTGAGAGATGATAGAAGAACTTATTATTTTTCAAGTGAAGTTTGTTGAAGCTGTCACTGAATAAAAAAATCTAGATCTAAAATTGAGTTTTCAGAGAAAAAAAATGGGATTTTAGTTTCGGCCAAAATTGTGCAGCCCGGTTGCAAACAATCAAAATCTGTTAATCAGCATTATACTTGGTGTCCTGTCTTTTCTGGATTGAAGGCTGTTCATACATGATGGCAGGAGACAACACTGTTTTGAAAAAAACATGGAAACCTTAAGCTTTAGAGAAAACAGAATCAAGAGAAGAGTGTGAAATGAAAAATGATGCAGCACTCCTGCTAAGCTCTACCCACACAGTCTAATCAAAAGGCAGCACAATGGTTGGCCTAAAAACAGAAAGGAAAAGAGAGATTTTCAAAAGAGGCCACTTGCTGGTGCCGGGCAAACTGATCAGCAGCACACAGACTGTCAAAAGCTAGTGGGAATGTCAAAAGCACTACCGATCTCTCTCTTTTTCTCCTAATGTGATCAAACAGGGGTTCCTTCCCTGGGGGGTGTGAAAGAAAGAGAGGGAGAAAAAGTGAATGGGAGCTTTGGTGCACCATAGGAAGCCGGCCACCAGCAGCACAACTGAGCAGTGAGCACAAAACAACACGCTGTTTCTCAAGCTTTCTTCCACTTCCACAGCGAGGGGGAAAGAAGAAGAGGAGTTGGCTGAGGAGGGAAGTTTGGCTGGGCAAACAGTGAGGGGTAAGGGCTCAAAAGGGCCAGGTTGCCCGGGTGAGGGGGACCCGCAGCTACAAAAATGTCCACATCAAGCGTCCGGCTTTGGGCCAGGCCCCGCAGAGGTGTGCTCCTAGTGTGCTCTGAGGTCAGTGGCATGGACAAAGAGGAATAAAACAGCCTTACCCTGGCAGAGCAGCTGGGCTCAGGACTTAGGACTTGAGAGGAGGTGAGAGTATGTGTGTTTGAGGGGGAGTTGAAGGTAAAAGAGAGAGCACACACAGGATAAAGAACGGTTCCAAGTCTCTTGACAAACCTGTTACCTGGATATTCATGGAGGGGTCTCTCAGTCCAGACCCTTTTGACCACAACTCTTTTCATAAAAGTAACAGAAACCTTGAGGGATCCGATGATAATCTGAGGACTTCATTGCTCACATTGTTGCCTTCAGTGTTTGACTTCTGGCAGACCAAGAAACTCTAAAACTACACTTGAGTCTCAGACACAGTGACACGGGTAGGAAGCCAGTCGCATAACTGCAGCACATCAAATCTGTGCAAATCTGTGCATATCTTCAAAATTCACCAGTTCAGGGGTGCATTTTATTCAAACTAATTTTCAAAGAGTTCCCTTGTCTCTAGCAGCAAACCTTTGCGCTTTTGTTAAAGAGAGAAGCCACATGGATGTGCCTCAGCTCTCTGATTTCTCAAATCCTTATTTTGAAGGTCTTTGTGGCTTTTGTGGGTCCTAAAGAGGCATCAATACTAATAATCAAAATACGTGTTTCATAACCTGTTAAAACTCCTCAATGGAGCCTTAAATCCTCCCAATCAACTCCAACACAACTTTTTCCCTCTTTTTTAAATCTGTTACCATAACGATAGAGCCACACCTCCTTTTGGTAACTTAAAAACATGAAGCTTGCGCACACACACACACACACACACACACACACACACTTCTACACACTCTCTCGTTCACTCACTGTCCCTCCACACACAGCAATAAAGGGGGGTGGGGCCGCTGTGGTGATCGGACAAACACTGTTCTTGGAACTCTGCCGAGCGGGGCTATTGTGCAGGCGCGCGGTAAAGAGACAGAGAGAAAAGGTTGGGGAGGGGTGGGGGTGGCGTCGAGGTTGCTTCAATGGCTGGCTCCATCAGCGTAGATAAAAGGCAGAAAGGTGCTAGGCCAAGTCCAGGCCTGGGCGAGGTGGTGGAGAATGATTTGGAGGGAGGGCTCTCAGTGGCAGGTGGTGGCAGGTGAGGTCAAAGACAAATGTTTGTGCAGATGAGTCTTACCAATCTGAAGTAGTTTGCAGTTTCATCAGAGTATTGCTCAATAAGTTAGGTAACCGAACTTTCCTTTTTCAAAAAAGCATCCTTGAATTAACACGATAACAACAACAACAAAAAAAGTTTAATTCCTGTTGATACAAGTTAAAAACTAAACGACAACAAAGTTGATAAGGGATTTGAAAGGATTTGGGTATTAGTGGAAAAACCATCCCCTATAAAAACAGTTAACAGCTTGTTATGTGGATTATCCAGAATAAGAGGAACAAGGTCATGTGGAGTTCTGTAATTTGGGTGAACTGACCCTTTTTAAAGGTCCTGCAGAAAAAACAGCCTAATGACTTTTCTTGCATGTGTCTCCTTTTACAAGTCACTTCAGGGCCACATTGACCGGAGGTCTAGGTGTGGATCCATGTCACCCAGCCATTTAATCCTCCTCATCTCCAGCCTTGTCAACCCACACCACCGCCTGAGGACAGGGTCTGTGGATTTCATACATTCCACTGTGGGAGGGGATACACTTAAGATTCCTCCACTTCAATGGTTTTGATTTTCAAGATTTCACAAGGACTAGAAAAAAAACATGTAAAATAACCTCCAAAAACCACCATGAAAACAAGTTCTTTAAGACGGTGGGTGTGCAAACCACTCTGTAAATATTACCACTACATGAGTGGCAATTAGAGGCAGGGAAAGTGGCATAAACAAGAGCGTCATGCCTTCATCCCAGCAAGACTGCATCTCCTCAAACATGCATGTGTGTGCCCTGGGCAAAAGGACATGTCTTTTTCTGCCACAGGAACAAAACAAATAGTCCATATGGGGGTGAGGGTGGAGAAAAGTAAACTTTCATGGGTATAGAAATAATTCCATCACCATATAGCTCAATAAAGGCTTATTTGTTCTTTTGATCACCCCAGAGACTGTTTATGAAGTCACTGTGGGATCAGCCTGGACTCAGGGGCAAGGCCAGCACCAGAATTCCTCCGAACATTTGTTTAGCAGCAGAGCGGTGCACAAACACAGTATTGTTCCTCATGTTCTTGCTGGTGGCCTTGCCAAAGGTAGAAGCCGACAGGGCCGGAGGAACAAGAAAAAAAGAGGAAGGAGAGTGTGGGCTTTGTAATGAGCAAACTCTTGGGATAACTGCCCCTGAAGAGTTAAACATCAAACCAGCTTTACACACAAGCACTTCCTGCCATCAGCGTTACCGTTTGAAAAGGTAATGGCCAACTTCTAAAGATCGGGTCATTTCACAGTCGAGAGGGCTGTTCCATCTCCGAGTGGTCGGAGTTTTTTCCCTCTACTCTGCTCTGCTCTCTTCAGCACGTTGTGGCTTATAAATTATACAATCAAAGCCAACAAGTTCCTCCCACATCCATGCCTTTGTACGGAGATATTTGGAAGAGATTTATCAGCCCCAGAGTTCATGACTCTAGTGTTATAAACCCCCAGGGATCCATGTTGTTTGATTTGTTTTTTTATTAGAAACAAGGAAGCACTTAGCTGGCCGTAACCTCTGGGGCATTTGGCTTCACTTCTAAGAGGATTGTAGGTTGGAAGCCATTTATTGTAAAATGGACAGACATAGCAAACACTGCCACTGGCGACCAAAAGCAAGCTGGGGGAAATATGCAAAGTTTGTGATAGTTGGATGGGCTCTCAAAGCTTTCCCTTGATCCTCAATACTGGCTGAATAATCTGCAGATTTTGCCAACAGTCTGATAATCAGTACACTTACATGAGATTAAAGAAATTCCAAGTAAAACTGGACTTTTAAACATACAGGATCATAAGTTAGTCTGACAGAAATCACACCAAGTTACATACCCAGATCATTCTGCAAATTGACCCTAAAATAACAAAAGGTTTCTAAGCATAAATGTAAGGAAGCCAGGGAGCAAAACCTCAAAAGAAGAGAAGTAAACAAGCGGAATCACGATGGTGAGCTCAGGGTATGAATGAAGTAGAGGTGTAAAGTCATCTACTGGTTTCATTCGCTCGAATTTGCCACTTCAACCGGCGGGATCAAGTGATAGACAAAGGTTTTTTTTTACAATTTACCAGGTAATCTGACCTCCTCACTCACTTGCCTCCAGGCGAGCTTCTGGTTGTGGTAATTGAAAGAAAAGGTATCATATAATTTGAGGCACCCACACACCGACACAATCAGTTTGTCCTTCATATTAGGTAACAGTTAACAACCGCCTGTTTTCATACGTCACCTGGCAACCCAATTCGCGTCATTTGTGCCATCAGAGTAGTAGGAGCGTCAAATCGCACCTTTGCATTGACTTTATTTGATTTGATTTTACTCGCACTTGGTGTGTGGAGACAGTAAAGATGTCCATGTTTTCCCACTTGACATACAACCAGTTACAGCCTCTTGCTAAACTGTCTGTTTTCTGTTGTTTGTAACCAGAAGAAGGAACTTTTTCTTTTTGTGTTGGTACTTAAAAAGGGTGACTTTAGACACAGGTTTTCTTTTTGAGTCCTTAAATGATTCAGTTCAGTTCATTTAAATGTTGCCACTCAACTAAGTTACCTTCTTATCACATTTTTTGGATCCTTTAATGGAAGACGTTAAGTAGATGTCATTAGCGGAGATAAGGATTGGGCTAAGCTCCACGTTTGGCTGGCCACCTCAACAAAAGTCCGTGCCCCAGTTTGGCCACCCGATTATAACCAGAGCTTGACTTTACTGAACAATAGCCGTGCAATCCTGCTGAATTTTCCTTATTGTTTTTCACTTGTCTTGGTGGCTTTCAGTGGTTCTGCTGGGGAATTTACTTTAAGCCATTTCTATATATTTGTGTTGAACAACAAGGCTGGACTTTGTAGCTTTGAAATGCCTAATCAGCGTGATGAAAATATTAAAAGGACAGAGGAAGCTAAAGGGTCAGGGGAGGTCTCTCTGTTGCTGCTTCAGCCAAAATTAACATACGCCTCACCATGACACCTTACAGATGAATGCTTAATTCAAAGGATCCAAAGATGACGAACACAAGAGGATGATGGATATTCAAATAGCTTGGCATGTCTGGCCTATTTTTGCATATGAAATTCCTTTGCAACTGGGGGTCAGGACCTCCGGGTCCTTAAGGAAAGAATGTGTGACATGAAATGGGAGACCAAAGGGGCTGCTCGCATCCCGTGGCCTCCCAGCTGGGAGGACAGCAGACGGATCAAAGAGGCTCTGTGAATCTTCAAGAGGGGTGATTGGGATAAACTTGGAGGGCATGTGAAGGGGCCTGTGAGGGGAGAGCTCCCACTTTTTGTGCATCGCGTGTGGAAGCCCCATCTCCTCCTTGGACCGTTTACAGCCTTCACTTGTTTCGTTAATAATTCAAGAACATGAAAAGACCACAGCTAGCCTCAGCCATTAGAGTCCCCCGGGTGTGCTGCTAGCATGTTAGAGCATGAGTCACATAGTCCAGTGAGCAGTGCCTTTACCCCACGTTTGTCTTGGCCAGCTGTGCAGTGCTATATTAGAGCAGAACCAGGCATGATGAAACCTCTTTGGACAGCTATGGTGACTCCTTTCCTTCCAAAACACCCTCCTATACTAGACTGGGTGAGCCCGGGATTCTGAGGCAGCATCAACATACTATATCTCATCTCTTTACCTTTTAACAGTGGCTCTAAGATTGTTCTGTTGATTCTTGAAACATGTTTCAGGTGTGACCAAAAAGGTGGCGATCAACCCATCCATGTGTACACCTTTTGTAAATTCTCTGCAGACCAATCCAGCAAATATTTCAGAGATATTTCCAACATCTGCAAACCAGTTGTTCATCTACCTAATAATCATGTCAAAACCACCAAACACAGGAGGGGGATGTGGCTGGCACCAATGGTCCGTGTGCAGATATGTACCTGGCGTGTCACAATAACAAGCTCTACAGGTGGAGAACAGAGTGTCTTTTGTCGAGAGAACCAGGATGACCAGCATCCCCTGTCGGGACTCTGCCCCTATAAGAGAGCTGAAGACTCCCGACCTCCAGCACCTAGACTGCCAGCCAGCCAGGGCCCAGCCCGGAGGAGCCTGTCATCACTGCCACAGAGGCCTCTATTCATCCCGGCAAAGACAAAGCCAAAAGTGTACAGCAGCCATCCAAGGCATCTCAAGCATCCAGATATCCACCAGCGATATCATTTTAGGCTTTTGTGAGCCTGTGCTTTGGTTTTTCCGACAGTCTCCCCCCTTTCATTCCTTCTCTGCGTTCCCCTCAACCAAGGTCCTCGCGTGCACTGTATATCCTCGGAGAACATTCATGAACCTTTTAAAATTAGTTTCACATCCAGCGTGAGGTAAAGGTCCCTGCTAGGTGCATATAAGGTGTGATGCCTTTTGATCTGCAGCAGTAACAGTGGTCTCTTCTGAAAAATAAGTTGAACAGCTCCTTTGAAGTAGTATCACCCAGTTTTCTCACTAATCACCTGGCTGTGTCCAGTACTTGATTATCTATGACAACAGTCCTCAATTCAGTGTCACAAGGGCAATGCCAGAGATAACCATATCAGACAAGTCATGTGGAAAGAATCTGCAGAAAGGCTCTTTTATACCGTTAAAAAGGTTGCCTCAAAAACATTACTTCCAAAGATTGGATATTATGGAGGATATTTCTAATATCACTGTCTGTTCATTTGAGAACATCAAACTGAAGAAAGGGAGAAGACAGTGTAGCAACTATGGTTATACACACAAGGAGCTGAGGGAAAGAGACATTATTCAAATTGAAGAAAACAGACACAGGCAACCACAAACCACAACACGGTGTGGGCTTTCACAGTGTCACAGAACTGCTACCATCCTCCGCATCTGTCTGTATGCCATAGAAAAACACTGCTGTTAAGTTAAAAACACTCCATGACAGTAAAGCAAGATAATGTGAGACTACAATGTGAAAGAAAATGTACAATGTAGGGTTTTGTAGGTGCTACTAACCATGGAATCTGAGGGAGTATTTTCCTGTAAACTCATGTTATCTATTGGTGAAGCCCGTTATGCTGCTATTTCAATACTGATTCCACCATTGGATTATTACTATTGCAACTTGCTGCAAAGTTTGGGTGCAATCACCATGGCTGCTTTGAGTGGAGGAGGATGACTACCCTGCAGCCAAAGTAGCTGAAGTCCATGTTGGTTTGATTCCACTTACCCAGGCTGGTTTTCTTGGTCGTGGAGGTTGTGTTCCCCCACGTTGCAAGACAATATTTTGCTAAATGAAAAGCATTTTCCTTTCCATGCATGCAGCCGCTCTTACACACAACGTGACCATCAGAAGTTGTCTATAGTTTGACGCCTGTTAGCAGTTTTATTATAAAACTCATTAGACCATCAATAAGAGTACGTGCACCAGTGATCTGAATTCAGGATACACTGATTATCGCTTATTGGCCTCTCATTGTATAGCCAATAACACTTAAAGATCAACTGCCAGAGAGTCTTTCTGTCTGTGTCTGTTTTCTTGGGCCACTTTGTCTCACCTGATGTCCCGCCCACAACACTATCTGATTGGCTAAGCGTCCAATGGTGCGATGTAACTGATAAACTGTATTCAAGATTAAAAATTTGCTGAGAGTATTTAATCTGAAGTTTGGTGTTTTAACAAAAAGCTTTTCATTTTTATAGTCAGAGTATAATAGTTCTAAATACCAGTTATTGGCCTCATGAACTACCAGTTATTGGAATTGTACCGTACCTCACCAAATTGTATTGTTTTGTACTGGCCTTGAAAAAAATCAATATTGATCAACCCCTAATTTAATTCAAATGACAAGACTCGACTCAAGATGATATCAAGACTCAGGACCCAGGAGACTCACTAGAAGAGTTGATAAGCCCCAAATTGTCTGAGTTTCTTGTTCTGATCTGTGGTACCAGATCTGTAACAGAACCCTGTTTTGATCCTCATCCTTACTTGTGTTGTTTATTTTAAAAAATGACTTTTAAAAAAGCAGGTGTTTAAGTGACAGTGGGTGAGACACTGTCCACAGTTCCCATTTCAGACCTTTTTCCAGTCCCTGACCATGCTGGGCCCCTAAATTCAGTAGTGAAATCTCCACCTGCTGATAGCATCAGCTGCCCCACCGCTGTCCCCCCCCTCCACTCCATCCTTCCTTCTCTTGGGCATGTGTGGCAGCCACTGATAAAAGAAGTGAAGATAAGAGGAAACACAAGCTGTGATGAGGAACACACCGCCGCCAGAACAGAACATCAGCCCGGTGAAAAGAAACGAAAAAGAAGAGAGGAAGATCGAGGGAGAGGAGGGGGAGGACGATACAGCAAGGAGAGGAGAAAGGAAGCAGCAAGAGAGGAGAATAAGAAGGAGGCAGAGAGGATCTGAGAATGATTAAAGGAGAATGCTGGGTGGAAGAGAGAAACGAAAGCTGTTGTGTATCCTCGGGCTAAAAACAGAGAGAAGAGGAGGTTCTGTCAAAAAAAATTGAGCAACAATAAAGACGAATGGCCAAAGAGTTATACAACAAGCTCCTCTGTGCAGTGTATTTCTGAACCAAAGAGCTGCTTGTGAGATTCGAGACGCATGTGGTTTGTCCAGAAAACAAACAAGAAGTGACTGCAATCAAGTACGCAAACAAGGATCCATAAATACAAGATGAGAGGAAGCATAAACACACAGTTCTGTGTCCCAACAAGAAGACAACTGTGCAGAGCATTGTTGTTATATTCAGCAAGCACTACTGCAGAATTTCATCTTCATGAGCTTAAGTGAGACTGAAAGGTTTCCGAAGATTTTTTCCGGTTTTGGAGATACAAATATGAACACAGAAAGACGGAGAGAATTTAAGAGGGGGGGGGGTTAAGATATCACAAGGCAAACCTCTGCAGTTTTCTTCACGGCTCAGTTCTCTGGAAAACAAGAGTGAATGTAAATAAATCTGAGCTGTCGACATGGGCTGAGAGTGGAGGGGACAGGTGCCACAATGACACCAGGGACCTCCAGGGGGATGTATGCATCCCATAGCAGTGTCCTCTTTCAAGATGGACACCGGAGGGGGACAAACCAGTTGGTCCACCCAGGAGTGTGTGCACAGCAGCACTAAGCTACACAGATAAAATTAAAACTACTGGACTTTAGATGATTTTTCACCACACTGGAGAAAAATATTTCATTGTGTGGTGAATTAAATCCATGCATATATATGCCAACCAGGGATAGACTGATCAACTGGGCCGATAACTAGCATCACAATAAAATCAGCATGAGCCAAAACTTCAGTTAATTTTATTACTCAAAACTTTAGTGTGAAGTCAGGCCTTGTACCATGTACTTGAAGCAAAAACTGGGTCTACGATGCATATCTACATGGGGTTCATCCAGAGCTTTGTTTTTTTAAACACATGCAGCCATCTCACCTTTACTTCCTGAATATTTTGTTGAAATTCTGACTATATAAGAACTGCATGCACTCTTTGGTCAGTCAGCATGTTTTCAATATGCTGCATAGTAAATATGGTTATGGGCAAAGTATGCACCATAGTTCAGTTGTCAGGAAGCACACACTTAAGATATTGTTAGTCGACAACACATCACATGATTGAAAGACTCTGAGGATGTGGATCTCAAAATTTAAAGTGAATTTACATATGAGTGATGAATAATCCCAACAAAAAAAGCATTAGACTGCTCGGGTGTAATGTTGTTTCTGTGCAGAAATCATCCCTTTAGAGAAAAAAAAAAAAAAAAAAAAAGGCAAAAAACTCGCCTGTTGTCATGGACACTTCAAGGCCAGCTTGACTCATGGTACAAACTAACATATATAGCTCAGTTGAATGTATTAGCCTGCAGTTAACCAAGTACACTCTGCTCCTGGCCGGGCTTCTTCCTATTGGCTCAGAGTCAACACAAAGTGTCCTGCTAATCCAACAGTTGTCCAGCTACACTGAAAGTCACCTCTGAGTGCGGCTGTAGCACTCATGTCAGGAATCCACAGGCTCTTTGCATACCGAGTGGCCGGATATCCTCTGGTTAAAGAGGGTCCTCTAAGCCCGCGCCATGTGTTGGTTGACTGGGGAGGGTGACAGGGGTGGGGGGGTGGGGGTGTTTTTTTGGGAGGTGGCAGGGATGTACAGTGCTTAAAAGGCCTTTGGAGTGACATCATCATCACATTGAGCGCACACAAATGGAGAACCAGGAGCGGCCTGTTCAGGATCCATAGAAACCAATCCACTTTCCTGCAGATCCTCTGAGCCGTGCAGCGCTCGGGCTAAAAAGTGCAGCTCTCCTGCTCTGAGCCTGCAGATCTGTGCGTTTGTGAATGGCTTTTGTGTTGCTGCCGAGGCAGAACAAAGTGAGTTCAGGTTACTGCACTCCTCCCGTTATTGGCCCACATTGTCTCTAATTATTCTAGCAAACATTGACACAGCATGTGTGGTCTCACATTTATACCCCCCCCCCCCTCCCATACTCCACAGAGTGAGAGAAGGGAGAAGGAGAGCAGAAACCAAACTCAAAGATCTTATGAAAAGATAGAAAGGAATAAAAATGTTACGTCTTTGCCATTTGGTGCTTCATTCTGATGCTATCAAAAGTGAAACTGCTTGAAAATGTTGCAAACTACTTTGTTGTTTTTCTTGTTTTCATGCACGGTAAGAGGACACATCCGGAGTTTTAAGTCCATGTGCGACCAAGATCAACCAACGAGGGATGGAGAGCAAACCGAAGAAGTTTTCTAAGATGCTATAACGGAAAACAGACAACAGCCACAACTTTAAAGCTGGATCCCACACTCTAATTTGAATTCTGAAGCTTTCCCGTTGCCCGGGCGCCTCTAACTGCAGCTTTTGCAAAACAATAATTATGACGAATGTATGCATCAATAGCTTACCAAATCCTCTGTCCATAAGCTTAGCTGGAGGCAATGCTGCAGAAAAGCTGACCCAAATATGCTACGTGTGGTTGCCAACAGGAAATGGCTTGAAGTTAGGCACAAGGATGGTCTGGTGCAAAATCGAATCACGAGAATTTAGAAACAGGGGAGCTTACTTACTGTAGCGCTGGCACTGACATGCTGATAGTATTGGTCACAGTGTTATAGAAAGCATGGGTACAGTGTGAAACCATTGCTGTACAATTCACATATAAGCCCCTCAGATCTGTACTGAGGCTCTATTGAGAACAAGAAACTCATCTGCTGGGAAAAACTCTCTTCAGTCTTCTCCAGCAGGTTCCTTTAAAGACTGCAGACTCAGACTTTCCACCTTCCTCTCCACAAATTTGATAAGACCGTGATGTTTTCTCTGACTTGGCGTCCTAAAGCTGCCACCATGAAGAGCAGACGAGTGCACCTTAACAGGAAAATGTGGCTCCTCCATTAATGTGGAATTATCTGCCTTATTGTGAAAAGAAGCCACACAACTGCAGTTAATTGCTCTAACTCGAAGTGTAATTCAATTTAATGTAGCTGTAATAGGAGCTCCTCCTGGAAAGAAAATCATTGTAAACAAAGAGGGTTCAGTTACTGCAAAAGCTTTATCAATTAAATATTGCTAAGCTTTTCTTTCTAGCTGCTGCTGCTTCTTCATCCATCCTATGATGTGTGGCAACCAGCATTAAGGACAATTACTATAAACTTACTGAATTACTAGGGGTGTTCCAACAAGGGTACCTCACAATCCTATTCGGTTTGGATTATGGGAGCTTTGATTCTTTGATTGAAATGATTGTCGATTCGGTTACTGGTGCCACGATTCTTTGATTATTGCCATTTTTAATGCTTTTTCATACAAGATTGATTCTGTGTTCATCTGTGGCTACATTTGTAAATAAATAGCATATCAATTAACTCAGTTCCTTTAAAACTACATTCAAAGACTAAATAAGGTTTTTTGAATATTTGACTTGTATTTATCAAAGACACAAAATATTTTATTTCACGACTGTATGACTGTTACGTAAACATTTGCACGTTTACCTACTGAACTTAAAGCCTTCTCTGTTTTGGGATGAAAGTGTACAAGGTGCTGCCTCACGTTTGTGGTCTTGCTGAGATACTTATTTTTGCTTTGCAAATCTTGCAAATCACGTAGGTCTTGTCAGTCGTCTTGTTTGTTCTCTCATAAAATCCAAAGTACTTCCACACGGTTGCAGTCAACCCAGATGGCGAGAGAATCGGCTGCTCTGTGGAGGCTACTGAAACTGTTGCCATTTAGCAAAGAAACTAACGCGCTCTGTTTGTTGTGGTCCCACTCACTGAACAGTCAGGGCAGCGCATGTTAAGGTTCTGGTAACTTGTTTTTTTGCTCAGGTCTTGCGGCAAAGCATCAACGCTATTTTTTATTTCTTTATTTTAAGCATCAACGTTAATTAATCAATGCCGAATCGTCATGTGAAGCATCGCAATGCATCGACACATCAATGAATTGCACCCACCTCTATGTTACCCTATACTGTTCTTTTTAGTTCCTGTCCCAGATCAGTCTTTGCACCAGCTCTCAGCAAGAAAGCAACAAAAGCTGAACTATTCATTCAGTGATTCTCTGAATCAAGAACAAATTTAGCATCATCTCAAACTGCAATTAACAAATTAAATCCTCCATCCGTTTTATGAGAGAAAGACACATCCAACCGACTGCAGAGGCCAACATCCAAATCTCAGAACCACATCCCTGGGATTTGTTTACTTCCAAATGCCTGCGGGATGCATGTCACCAGGGGGGTGACAGTTTGACTTTGTCACATGCCTGTGGGATGCAGAGGGAATAGCAAAGGGCTGTATTGGCCCGTCTTTTTCTGTCATTCCCATCTTCTCCCACTCGATTTCTCCTCTCCCAAAAACAGCATTCTGAGAAACGAGGTTCTTTGACATGTCTGAGGACAAGTTATCATTAGGCAGCCAAGTGTGTCTGGACAAACTGTCTATGCCCTGCCAAGCAGAGAATAGCCGAGGTCTCCTTTGTGCTGTTTTTTTCTACATTTCTATGGCAGGTTTTACTTTGACATATGACAAGAGGAGGAATCTGGATAGAAGGGCTGAAGCTGCGAAAGCACAGCCACAGAAACAATGATGTGCTCCGTCTCTCTCGACTCAAAATACGTGATATTTGTTCAAATTTCCCCTCCTATTGTTGGCCTGTAATTTCTGTCACACAAGAATTGTTTGCAGAAAAATTTAATCACCTTGACATTTTTGTGTTCCTGACAGAAACACACAGGAGCAACGAGAGGTGAACAGATGGATTTGAAGAGGACAGAAAAGGACACAGCTGGCCAGGAGTAATTGTTCTGACCTTTTCATATACACTCAGGTTCACATTGAGCCAGGGGGCTTTACAAGGTCAGGTGGACGGGTGAGTCAGACTACGGGAGTGTTGACACGTTTTGCATGACAAGAAATGTCATATCCATTAAATCAAGGATAGTATCAAGACTTCTCTGTTCAGGTGCACCTTTCTACCTCACCCATGTGTGTAGGTTAGGGTTCCCCCGAAGAGTGCTCCCCTTCAATGTCATCCATATATGGAGTAACTTCAGATTGCTGTAACCCTTCAGGTGCATCAGGTGTACAAACTTAGACACCCTAAAGTTCTGCATTAAAATCAAACCCATAAAACTTATTGTGATAAAATTTTTTAGCCCATATCCCCCACCCTCGTCTTGGACATCATGAAAAGGCGTTAATATCAATTTTAGTGTTTTCTAGTCCTCACAGGAGCTTTATGTCTTTCTAGAGTTTGCCTTTCACAGCAGCACTTTAGAGACACCGTGTCCCTTCAAACTGCCAGTAAAATAGAAGCAACACTATATATAGTTAATTCACCTTACACACAATGACCCTTATCATATTGTGAGTCTGCAACAGCGCTGTAACTCAGCGCAGCTGTCAATATGTCTCTGTACTTTCATACTGATCCAACAATAGCATAAAATTGGTGTCACAGTGTTTCACAATGTTTAATGGTGATGTGTAAGTATGAGAGGTAAACACACAGACAGAAGTTCACACACAGTGAGACGTGTGCACACACTCACAGCCCTGTTCCAACAGCTTAGAGCAATACTGCCTTTAAAATGCTCCTGCTCCCTCATGCCTCTGTGACAATCACATCGAAGGCAAGGCAGTACAGGACGCAAATACCCCTTCCTCATATCATAAATCTGCACTGCATCAAGGTTTTTAATATTTAAACTGAGTGTAACTAAAAGTTTTAAACGTATGGCACAAAAAAACAGGTCCATGAAATCTGGTCTTTAAGAAACACTTTTGAAAACTTTATCTTAAAAGTGAGTTGCACTCTATTCTAGGTTACCAATTCATATGATTAAATCACAGACAGATACTTGAGAGTTATGTTGTATTTTATGATCGTGCTAGGCTTAACTCAACTACAGTGTGGGTAAAGCTCGCAGGATAGTGAAATCAGATAGAACTACACATCTGCACGGAAAGTGTATATTGCTGATGGAAATTGAAGTCTGCATTCGGGAGCACAGTTTGCACCTTATTTTTTCCAGGGCTTCCCCCAAAACAGACTAAAAAACAGACTGTAAAAATCACAAAACAAAATGATCTGATGCATCTCTACATCAGGCTTGAAAGTGTTTTTGAAGGGTTTTTTTGGGTCAAGACAGTGCTCCTATAATTACAGTCAGTAATTCATCATGAATTCAGGTAATTAAATCAATTTGAGAGTTCAAAGCAGAAGATCATTACACCTATTAGTTGGGTGTCAAAGTTAAGTCTCAACACCCCGTGATTGCTCCTTGTTCGGTCACTCAAGTAAAAATGAAAAGCCTGATTGAGCCCAACACGCCAATTAGAGAATGATTTTTTAATTAATTGACAACTTATATAAGAAATGTCGTAACTAACTTCAGCCCTACATGGAAGCCTTGTGTCTCCGTCTTTTTAGGAGCAGCGATTGGCCGGATGGTCCTGTAAAAGTCATAAATGAGGAGGTCTCTGCTTTTACAACCAGCAACAAAGACTTTGTGCAGCAGTCCTCAGAGTTCCGGGTCTGACCCAGGATGCAGGAGTTAAAAGGCTGACCTCCGCTTGAACTCTAAATAAATAAAAGTGCAGCTGTTTACTGCTAATTTAACTTCAAAGGGACATACAATCACACAACAAGGGCGAGGAGAACTTCAATCAGAGGCATGCAAATAACCTTTGGCAAACCAAATTCAACAACAGTGAGTTATTGCCATGTGCTTTCAGCGAGGGAGATACTTTTCCCGCGGTGTGTGCCTCTTAACTGTCATGGGAGCTGTCAATGAGTTATCAGCCTGATGATCATGGGGGCACTTTGAAAGAATCTGTGGTCATGCTCAGTCCAACACACATTACAAGAGAAGTGCATGTACACACTCTTCACACATGCACATGCAAGGAGACCCTGTATAAACTTTACAAAGAACACTGTCAACTCTGTTCCACCTGTTGTGTACTTTAGAAACGCCCTGAGGATTAGCCTATCTGCTGAAATCAGATAAAAACTCTTCCCCATTCCAAGTCCTCCATCAAAAACAGAAATGCGCCTTTTCCTTCCACCAGTCTACATCAGCAAAGCAATAAGAAGAGAGCCGAGGCATTCTCGAGTCTCTGGCTTCAACTGAACACACTCAAAAGTATTTTTCTCACCACGCTTGTGCAAGGGAACACCTCCACCTTTATTTGTATGGGAGTGGATTTAGCTCCAAGGCCTGCAATTACATCATCGTTCAGTTTT
Organism: Xyrichtys novacula; assembly: GCA_962446985.1. Classification (NCBI taxonomy): domain Eukaryota; kingdom Metazoa; phylum Chordata; class Actinopteri; order Labriformes; family Labridae; genus Xyrichtys; species Xyrichtys novacula. The sequence goes on from OY660875.1 coordinate 26,993,684, forward strand.
GCAGCGCTACATATCAGGGCCGGCATTACTCAGAGAGGCCTTTGAAGAGTTTGGCCCAACCCTCGCGCTCTCTCTGCTTCCCTCCTCCCCCTTCACCTCCCCCCCTTCAGCGCTTGCCTTTGATGTTAGCGCGTGGAGCTGCACCGAGCGTCGCGGCCTCCCAGGCCTCCCCGCCTCGCCTGATCCTATCTGCTCAGGCGGCACATTCATGTGGTTTACACCCGCAGCACGACTCCCGGCAGCTATTCACCCAACCCTTCAGGCCCCTCCCTGATCAGGGTCCAGGGGCTGGAGAGGGACGTAGCGTAGCCTGAGCTGCCGACAGGGGTCGAGGGGAAGGACAGGAGGAATTGTGGAGGCTTTACCAAAGCCTGGGGCTATGCTACAGAGCTTTTATTGGCATGGTATGTGAGTGAAGCTACTATATTTGTAGAATCATGAAAGGGAAAGTTACACCTGAGCCTTGGGGACTTCTCTCAAGAGCTAAATCGGAATGTGTTGGTGAAGGTGTGACTCTAACAACTAGAAACAAAAGCCTGCTCTTACTTGGGTGCAGCTGCACAAAAGAGCCAACCTGCAAAAAATACAAGCTCAGCTTAGTGGGAGTGTTTTTCAGTGACTGACAAAAAATAGAAACCTTGTGACCCTGATATCTTCAGTATACAGGGATGACACAGAAAGAGAGACAATTTTTCATTTCACAAAATCTAGGGCGTATCTTTAGCAACAGGAAGAGGAGGAGGAGGAGGGGAACAGATGCAGTGATGTATCTTTACCGTGAAGCTACAGGACACACAGTGCTTTATCAGAGGAAAAATGAGGAGCTAGCCCAGCTTGTTTTCATCTGACCAAGCATGTCCAATCCATCATACAGTGTGGCCCCATTGTGTTAAGGCCTGGATCTTCCTCATTACTGCAACAACTACCTGCACACACAGGCAGCCTTAAGATACCAATACAGGGCTAGGGGGTAGGAACATGATTAACAAGCTGGGGTCTGCACTGTAAAAAAATGTCTGCCCTGAACCAAACTCGTCCACAACAGAAAATTGTCTTTGGCTTTACAAACCACACAATGGCCTGACCAGTTGCTCTTTAGCCATATTATGTTCTAAGGGAGTTCAGTCATATCATAACAATACTCGTATACATTCCACCCAAGGCTAGGCTGAGGTTCCATGTGATGTCCTCCATGAAACAATTGCTAGGAGACAGACTCAACATCCTGAGAAAAACATTAAAAAACATAGACCATCCACTTCATAATACCTTGATGCCAAGGCCAATAATTGGTCAAACCCCAACGTACAATTCCACCTGACACAGCCACTCTAAACCTTGGAGTGTAGACCCTAATGGGAAGTGATTTTTGGGGGGTCACCAGATGGTTGTGTGTAAAAATTGCATATCAAAATTTGCAGGTGAAGATAAAGGCTCACCAAAGAGCTAGCCAGAGGTGAAGTTTCAAACACCTATGATGACCTTTGATTGGGGGTCATGACTCAGAAAAATGGGGGAACCACTGACTTGACATAGCATCATCTCAAATATCTTTATATTTGGGTCAATCTCAGTTTGGCGTGTGTTTACACCAACTTTTACTTGAACTGACACTGATTTTTAAGCAATCATGAGATATTTTGCTTTTTACAGTGCAACATGTCCCCATCTGGCAACCATAAATGACCTTTTCCACAGCTGTGTTGAGATCAATTAAAGGTAAAGTGGGGACATGTAAAAAATTGCTGGGATTGTGATAGGTGGGGGAGCCACACAACATTAAAATGATGCATTAAACTGAGGGTGAAAATGTGCACAAGAGCGGTAATGGATTCTGTGAACAAAAAGCGGAGAAATTGCAATGGGCACCAAAAGGATATCATTATGAATCAAATTGACAGGCCAGCAGGGTCTTCTTCCATTAAAAGCTCTATGATATTTTATCATGTGCTGGGGTAATTATGTAATGATGTACACAAAAGGAAACCTTTGAACCCTGTCAAAGTGTAAAAGGTGTTTGATAAGACTTTTCCCTTTCATGACAACAAATGCGAGTTGTAGGAGGACAGAGGGTACAAGGATCTGAGGATAACAAGAGAGGTAGGAGGAGGAGGAGGAGGAGAGAGAAGCAGATGGTGTGTAGTGCTCTGATTGAAATGGACTCCCAGCACAGCTACCTTCCTAGTCTACTGGCTAAAAACGTACAACAAAAGGGGAGGCTGGCGTTGTGGCCTTCCACGGTTAGTCAGCACATTCCTGGCTGACAACAAAGCATGCCTCTGCCTGGATGAGCCACTGTGAGCATTGTCATTTCATAACCCTCGACCCCTTAGCTTTTGTTTTGCAGACCCTCTGTGTCAGTGGATAAAAATATGGGCTGAGGGGATGGACTGAACCTTTCAGTGCTGTTTCATCAAATGCACACAGACACTCCACAGGGCTTCGTCACAAAGCAAACCCACTTTGGACTCTTTTTCATCTTTGACTCATTTTGAAAGCAACCCTTGAGTTGAGACAGGTGCTGTGGAAAATCACTTTTTTCACCTGTCATATGGTAACATTATCTCAGAATGCATTTCCCAGCACTCATCACAGAGGAACCACAGCCTCAGGGAAGGGCTGAATTAACATTTCCTCATCACTAGAGTGTAATACAGAGGACAAACACAAGTCGTTCATACAAATGAGCTCAGACACATAATCAATAACAGATCAGGAGGAGAGTGGCGCTGGGGAATAGGACTCCCCTGGGAAAGGCGTGGATGCCAGAGAGAAAGCAAGAGCAAGCACTGAGTGCCTGCTAATCTCTCTTTGAGTGGAACATCAAAGATCTACTGAGCCACTCAGCCCAGTGGAAACTAACATAGCTACTGGGGCCACCAGTACCAACATGCACTTGTTTCAGGTGGAGCTGGGAATGAGACGCTTTACAGAGAAAGAGCAACAGTAGGTGCAGCAAGAGAGAGGCACGGGCTACAAGTTTGGAAGACAGTTTGGCCATTTGAAAAAAAAGAAAAGGCCCAAATGAGCACAAATAGATCCGACAGGGATTCAGGTTTTTCAAAGCTGACATACACCTGAAAATTTCCTGATAGCAACTAAATCATTTAGCTGAATGCTAAAGAAGCATTTTATGCTTGTATTTTCAGAGTTCACATATCTACTGTTATGTTTTGATACAATTAGGGGCCTATGTCCACTTGTAGCATTTCTGCACCGACTCACAAAAGAAAATGGCAAAATTTTCACAACTGTCATACTGAACAGTGTCACTCCTCTCTGACCAACCAATCAAAATCAAGCAGCAAAAACACAAAAGTTAATGCTTCTGAAACACTATATACACACACACACATACATATATATATATATATAGGCCTGTCACGATAACAAATTTTGCTGGACGATAATTGTGCTACAAATTATTGCCGATAAACGATATTATTGACACCGTTTTTTAAATTATAGATAATGATATTAAATGGCATAATAATGCGAGTACACCCTGTCAAAAGTGATAAACTTTAATTTCACCCACGACGAAGACGTAACGTTGACGAGCTAAACATAAGTCGGAGATGACTAAAATGTGACGAGACGAAAGTGCGTTTACGTTGATGGGACGAGACGAAAATGACGAACAGAGTTGCAAAACTCAGTCAGTTAAACGCTAAACATATAGGAGCAGCTTCAGTCCGCTCTGACAGCTCTCATCAGCCTGCCGTGCTCCTCCAACACACAGACACACACACGCGCGCGCACACACACGTGGAGTTTCGTGGTTGACGAAAACAAAAGTGGTTTAAAGCCGAAATATTCCCACACTTGGGCTGTTGCGTTCGGTTTAGACACCAAAGCTGTCGTGTTCATTCTGTTTGCTTGCTTTTCACTCACAACGCTCACTTGCAGCACTGTATCCAAAAGTTTGTGTCTGTGTGCCTGTGCGCGCCTACGTGTACCTGTACGCGCGCCCCCCGTGACAAAGATACTGAATGACTGACAGGAGGGTTCACTAACTCCGTTCATTCCGCTATAGAGCCAACGCCCCCAGGTGCCGAGAAAAATGCGCAGAGTGAGACCTCTTCTCTCATCCAGCGTGTTTGGTAGAAAGAGAGGAGGAAAACAAACGCACGTTAATTATCGAGGCTGGAAAAATGACCGACCTCGTTTTTATTTATCGAGCGATAAGGCGATTTATTGATTATCGCGACAGGCCTATATATATATATATATATACATATATACATATATATACACATATACACACACACACACATACATACACATAGATAGATAGATAGATAGATAGATAGATAGATAGATAGATAGTGTCAGTTTGTCATTTTTCCAACATTTACTTGTACTTTTGAGCATTTTTGCCCTAAAGCAATTTGATTATAAAAATGACAGGTTATGATGGGCCCTGGTAGCACACCCAGAACAGCATATACCATAAGTAAGAGCCTTTATTTCAGCCTAGCTCTTTAGCCGAATCTCACCCTCATGTTCTGCTCTAATAATCCTCTCCATCTTCAGCTGTCACTTTCTCTTACGACAAAAAAAGAAAACCATCCTAGTGAGGAAAATAAAAGACAGTGGATAATCCATTTTATGGATTTTGCAGAATAAAACCTTGTCGTCCAGGGAGACACTCCTTCACAGCTAAACTTTAACAATTCATTAGCGCACATTGGCTATAGAAAAGGTGCAATTCTCACTTAGAGTCATTCAAATACAATATACGATGCATGACAAATTTTGGCTGAATCAAAAAGACCAGAGTAGAGGTGGGGGCGAGAGTGTGTGTGAGTGTTTGGGTGTGTGTGTGTGTGTGTGTGTGTGTGTGTGTGTGTGTGTGTGTGTGTGTGTGTGTGTGTGTGTGGGAGGGGGGTGTTGAGCAAGAGAAAAGAGAAAAACAGTTTAGTCTGTTCTATTCCGAAAAGGGGAGAAACGCAGCCTCAAATTACTTTGGCTGGGACATGAAAGTGAAACAGGGTGGCGGTTAAGAGACGATAGCACTTAAAATACAGCTGCGACCGCCAAGCCAATAAATGGAAAAAAGTAGGGAGCAGCACTTTTAACCTTTTAAACCAGCGTTTGTGTACTGCTACTGTTGCTTTGGCGCTGGGAGTGGCCCGGTCCCTGGCACCTCCCGTCTGGGGCCGGCCCATTATGGCCTCTTGGGGTTTCCAGCCTGTGGTGAGAAAGCGCGCTGGATGCCTTAAACCACTAAAGCTCTCATTATAGTCTAAATGCAGCGCGACACAACTCTTGCCAGCTCCAAGGTAGGAGCTCTAGTATTTAAGCTCATCGTTGTCTTAGCTTGAAACCACCACTTTCCCCCTGCACATCCAGCCGGAGAAAAACTGCCACTTTCAAAGAACCACATCATGAAGTCTCCCCGCTGTAGTTACTGGCGCTTCATGTGCACGGGGATGAAGTTCAAAGTTGAGGCAGCTCATGGGTGTTGGGAGGCTAGAGCCACTTCTTCCTGTCTGGATTCAGAGGATGTCCCCCTGTCTCTGTGTCCCTTCTGAGAGGAAGTTTGCAAAAGCCACGTTATACCCTCTGGGTTCTGGACGACTACGCTGCGAGTCCCATCTGGTCCTTCGGGTGCCCCTGCCACGTCCCTGCCCCAGCTCCTCACTCACATGCTGACAGCACGGGCCTGCTGGAAGTCAGAGGCAGATGTGCACTGAAGCACCGCTCATCTCGCTACAGGAAAGACAATTTGGCGTCAGGGAGACAATGGAGAGTGATGAGCAGCAGATGGTGTTTCCCTTTACATCAAACTGGCAGAGCAAAACATGATAACAGACAATATGAGTGTCCCGCATCCTTTGGACCTTCAGAAATATCATTACATCAAGGCGACAAAGCGCTTTCCATCACACCTGGCTGTGCAAATTATGGTGTTGACTGGGGAACTTCAGGAGCTGGCTAGGTCATGCCATCATTGCTCTGCTTTAACATGCTTAACTCAAGTCAACCCGCTAAAAGAACAGTACTGCAAGTCTTCTCCAGCCTTTATGCTATTACTGTGCAATTTTTACATTGGTCTGGAGCCCTGAAACTAGAAATGACTTGAGCTTAAAGCATTTCTAGTACTCGCTGAACCAGGCCATCGAGGAAGTGCTTCAATCTAGGTGAATACAATTAACAACCTGGAAGGACGGGCAACCTGCAATACTCTTGTTGCCAAGAGCAGCTCTTAAAATCGTCTTAGGGGAATGCCTGTTAATGCAGACACACACACACACACACACTCAGTCACATGTCATGACAGAATGATTTAAGGAGACATTGATTACCTTGCTATAACAGCTGAACTGGAGCAATCATGCAACTGGCTTTGGGGAAGCCTGGGGTCTGGTTCTGTGGCCAGATCTGCATCGTCATGCTTCCCCCCTCAGAGCAGAGCGAGGAGCAAATTAACTTAATTTATTATTTTTGGCCCCAGCACTGTTTGCCACTTTTCGCACTCTTTCGGGCAGAGCTGAGCGGGTGATGGCCTGGGGGAATTAGTAAATGCAAGTGAGGAGTGTGCGAGTGCTGATTTGGTTGGGTTTTTACTCAGGAACTCTGCCAAGCCCCTCATTTCCCCTGCATTTGAACCCATACCTGCTGAGGTCTGGCCACTACTGAACACACAAGACAGCGCAAACCCCTTAGGGCTCTGTTCAAACAGCAGAGGGAAGGAGCAGAGGGCCTCGTAAACCTCAGACTAAATCAAGCGCCCTATTCAGCAAGCAGAAGTCGGCTTGAACCTTGAGAGCAAAAAGAAGACAAGTGTGATGGTTGCGGAGGTCACTGCGGACAAGAGAAAGCACTACCTAAATATTTGTGTTCAGCCTGATTCCAGTGTAAAACTATATCCGTTACAACACCGCAGCAATTTCCCAACACGTTGCTGCAATGTTATTCCAGAAGTATAGAATATGCAAGTGGGAAATTTGATACCAGTTTAAAATTATACACCTCAGGTTGTACGGTTGTCATTCATTGTCAGCGTCAACTTTCATAAATCTTCGGTAGAATATATGTTGCAAGAAATTCAAGACAGTGCGCCATGCCGGACCAACTGCCCCTCATTATAGCCTGACAAAATATAAGCTGCCTCTAAGTGGTCAAGAGCTATGTTAGCAAAGAAAGCAAACCCAAATAGATGTGGTTTTCAATGTAAAGCTGAGGTCCGGCATTTCTGTGTGGTTTTCAAGTGGCGCCAAATGGCCATCACTGAGTATAAACAGGGGCCATTTTTATGCTGAGTATCCCCTCCTTTGATCCCCACATATCCTCTTTATTTCAAAGTAGGAGTCCGATTTGGAGTGAAAAGGCGTGCTTGCACTAAAATGATGCTGCTCTGTTGTGGGTGCAGATATTGCAAAGGGTGAAAGAGGAACAACTGCATGGGTAAAGATAATGTGTGTGCATGTCTAAAGAGAGACAAACATGCAAATGAAGACCAGTCCTGATGAGTCTAGCAAAAGCCCCATGTTATATCTGATGTGTCTTTTGAAGTCGCGGACTGGAATGCACTTGACTCAAAGTGGTGAACTTGATTAAACTCAAATTGTGTATTTTCAGCATTAAACCCCCTCAAAAAAACTCTCTCTCACTCTCTTTCTCTTCAAAGGCTGCATTGAAACCTGGCCTGCCACCAAAAACCAACGATCTCATTGAGCTCAATAGTTTCTTCAGTCTGAGGTCACACTTCAGCAGCTACTGGCTTTTACACAAGAGTTGAAAACAAAGACACAACCGGCATCTCACGAGGGATGGCGGCTGCTTATCTGTCATCTCCTGATGATCAGATAAATAGAGCGAGATCAGAAAAGTTCTCATTAAATGACATCCAACTCGACTCTACTATCGACCAGAAACTTTATCAAGATGACTTACTTTTGAGGGAACTGGTTAAAAATGAAAGGTTGGACACCTGCCTCTTAAAGAACTCACAGAGAGCTGGTTTTCCATAATAGCAAAGGACGTGTTGGAGGTCAGTGGATAAAACATTTAACATATTTATTACAAGACCAGACCCTGACCTCTTTCCTCATTTCACAAACAGCGGCCAAAAACTTCAAATAAACTGGCTCATGGGGAAAACTTCATATCTTAGTGACTGCTACTCAATCAAAGCTGGATGGCTGATCCAAGATCAGTTCCAGCTAAGTCCATTTCTCACTGATAGGGGCTATAAGAAACCTGGACGCGTCCCTCATGAGCACTAGTTTCCCTTTCTTCCAATTTTAAAGCCCGGAGAGAATTAAAGGGAGGTTTTAACCAAAGATATGCAGCTTCAGAGGCAGCGTTGACTACAGCAACATGGTGAGGCTCCTTGCGGCGGGACTGTGGGTTAGTGCACGCTGGGACGGTCAATAAAACAAACGCTAAGCCGCACTGAGCTCACATTTCGGATGAACAAGAAGCATTTCGGCTAAAATGCACAATTTAAACAGATACACAGAGTATACTAATCACACAGTGGAGCCTCTTAGTCCTGTTGCTCTAGGACAGCCTGAATGCTCGTTCAACAAGTTAACTTACTTTCTGGAGGCGGTGCTGCACTTTTAACTTTGCAGGAAAACAGCTCCCTAGTTCCTAACAGCGCGTGCTTCTGAAGAAGCGCAATTAACTGTAACGTGCACTCAACTGAGCTCGAGACATCAACAAAATAACCTGCAAGAGCATGTTTTCCCTGTGAATGAATTCCACAAGATAGGAGCCATCTTGTGACCGCATATGCTTGCAAGCCTCGTACCATCCTCACACCGCCTGCATACACACACACACACACATACACACACACACACACACAAACTCTCACACACGCATATATACACACCATATACAACTCTTGTCAACCCCCCAGCCCCCGTGGAAAAAGTTTTAAGGGGAGCAGCTATGTGAAAGTACACCCCGTGTTCCGGTTCTGCCTCTCGGCACTGCCGCCTGTCATTCCCCCGCAAGAAAAAGACACTTTACACGTACTTGAACGATCTCCCCCTCCGCGCTGATAGTGGCTCCAGCTTTGGAGAACCGTCCTTGCAAGCCAGTCGTGTAAGTAGTATAATCTCCATTGGGACTGGACTCGAACAGAACCACTTCCACAAAGGCAGTATCCTTGGCGAAAACGGTACCTAGGGAAGCGGCAACCGCGAGGATCACCAGGACCACCGAGTCGGGCACACGATCTGAGCCTCTCCTTGGTAAAATCATCATCTTGCCGGCTGGATCTGCGCCGATCGGGACATAATTTCACACGGATTAATTAATCGGGTGAAGGTAATTGAAATCAGGTCTCTGCGCGTTACGTGCGATGCGTCAAAAGAGTAAGAATTGTAAACCAAAAGCTGCGCCCGGGCTGAAGCGTGTTTATTTCACCACTGCAAGCCTTGTCAATTACATTGCCTGCAAACGCTCCCTCTCTCTCTTTCTCCCTCCCTCTCTCTCTCCCTCTTTCTTTCTCACCCCCCTCCTCCTCCCCCTCTACAAAGCGGATCTCCTTTGATCTCCAAACACGTGATTTTTTTTTTTTTTTTTTTTTAGTTTTTTTCTCTCTCTCCCAAAAGGGTTATATCCCCACCCACCAATCTTTCTGACCCTCTCCTTTGCACTCCCCACTCTAGAGTGCCAGCACTCAGTTAAGGAGGCACCGCGGACTTCACTGCGCCGCTGAACGAAAGGAAAATGGGCGGCTAAATGTTTGTCAACTCCTAAATATGCGCGTCAAAATGTGAGTTTATTCACATGTCTTTCAGTATGATCAGGGTGAGGTTGTATTTTCAGTCACTCTTGCAAACCTGGATTACATTGCGGTGCGTTTCACCGAGTTTGACACGTTTTTGGCTGTCGTTCCACCTTAAAACAAACACTTGAGACGCTTCATGACTTAACCGGGCTAATTTTTCAATCTGATTCCGATTTTCTCACATACAGATTACAATAGATATGAACGATCAACTTGCTTTTAAAACACTTTCTGTTAACCCTGATAAAATCTTTACCTCGTGTTGTTGATCAGACAGAGATCATGGAAAAGTTTTATTTCAGGAATACCTGTTATCAATATTTAATATGCGGCCAAGCAGGGGCGCTGTAAAGATTTCTGGGCCACCAGAAACATAAACACCCCCCCCCCCCCCCCCCCCCCCCCCCACACACACACACACACACACACACACACACACTACAGCCATGCACAACTGCTATAACATGGACTCCATAACACAAAAGACCCAATAAAAAGTATAAATTACTATAACTTTGTGTCATAATCATAATTACAATTGAAGAAGCTTGAAATGTTTCCAGCAACATGTGCAGTCATATTTATTTTTTTCATACATTAAGACTTAATCAACTCCTAGAGAAATAAATACTTTCAGCTTTAGGATGTACAACACAAGCAGACCCCTACACTGATCTTTCAACACACACAAATTTATTTTATTGTTACTATTAATATTTAAGCAATTTACAGCTTTATAAAGCAGCTCCATCATCACCACACCTGACCAATTGTGTGATAGCAAAATGCTCAACTGCGCTTAACTACCATTTGGGAAGCTGAGAGAGTCGGGATAAAGGATGGTACTTGAAGAATCACCACATCCACATGCAGATTGCACATTGCTGAACATGATGAATTGGTCTCTGGTACTGAGTCTGCTTGTACCTCACAACTATCCCTGTCAACTGTGTCCAACTACCATCTTAGTAGCTGGTAGGGTAGGGGTAACAGATGGTGCTACATGAGCTTCACATCTTCATAAAAACTGCATCTTGCTGAACATAATGGATTGTTCCACAGCATTGCGTTTGCCTGTACCAGTCAACTGTCTGTGGCTGTGCTCAGCTACAGTATGGTTATTTGGGAGGGTGGCAATATCAGATGGTTTAAGACAGAGTTACACATCTTCATGGACACTGCGCATTGCTGAACATTATAGGAATCTTCACGCAGGAATACAATTGAATCTTTCTTCGCTCCCCTTAAAAACAGACTTCATCCTGTTTACTGGTACAACTTTTATTCTGAATTTCTCAGTATTTGTCTTATGAGCCACTGCAAAGTTGTTTTTTATCACTGATTTTGAAATTTGTAGGCTGCAAATGAGCAATTTACCCCAAGTTTCCACTATTAAATGCCCTTTATCCTATTCAAACATTGAGGGGACCCCTTAAAATCTCTGTCAAATCCTTTTTCATTCATCCACCAAAACAACATTTTGTCATGAGCTGTTGTAGAGCTCATGAATTAGAGGCAATTCACTTGCACATATAATTGCACACCAGTCTAGATCTCCAATTAACGGCTGCTTTGGGTTTCAAAGGAGTTGTCATCAAAACAGGCCTGACAAGCTAATCATAGATCATTTCAGGCATTTTACAAACCTCTTAATGATTAAATGTAATTTGACATAATTCCCCTCTGAAATTAGCGGCAGGATTGAAACGTTATAATGGTGAGTGAGTTTGTGAATCATCATGCATTCTTTCTTCCAGTATCTGTCCGTTAAAGAACACTGTTGCTGTTATTTACTGCAGAGGAAGACGATTGTCTCTCAGTCATTGTCCATGTAGAATAAAGAGTCTTTTGTGAATCTTCCTTACTGACCGGTTCCTGGAAGACATCTTCTGCCTGGTGCCTTTTCTTTCGCTGATAGACTCTTCTTTATGGGGCTGCAAATAAGCACACTGTGTCTTGAAAGGAGCCCAAAAGAACAGATAAATACACACTTTATCTGCTCCCTATAACAAAAGATGATGATTGAACAATTCATACAAAGAACTCTCCGTACTATGCGAGTGATGACGATATTGTTCTCGCACTGTTCCGACTTTAATGAAGGCAAATGGGCTCAAAAGTAACGGTGATTTCATGAGCAATTTGAAGTTTTCACAAAAGTATTTCAAAAACTATGAGAAGAACAAGGCATGAAATTGATTAATGCAACTTTGCAGAGGCCTGTTTCTAATATCTATTCCAAAGAAAACACATGAAGCTCTGAGATGAAGGGTGAGCTGTGCACAGTGATAGATGTCCAAAAGGGCCCAGAAAGCAAAGCTCTCATCTTGCTGTCAGCTGTGTGGCAGTGTCATTATGAAAACCAACTGTGAGGACGTTTTAGGTCAAGAATGCAGCAGCCTCCTCTGGAAGAAAGCGTGATGGTCAACATATGTTCGGACTCAAAGGAGGAGGTGGGGGGAAAGTGGAGCAGAGAACAATTCAAAGCTGAAACTTAAGAAGTTCTTCAGCGCCTGAAGCATGACTATAATTTACAGATCACATCGGACGTCACTCTGTTTTTATGAATCCTGATCCACACCACATGGCCTGTAGCTGTCCTCCACTACTTTCTGTTTCTCACACTCACATGAAATGCATAGACTGTGAGTGAACACATGAATAATAGGACAATAATGAAAGTAAATCAGATTTATTTATCAGTATACTAATGGACCACATAATAACTTGGGTCAACAAGTTGCAGCGATACAATTACTCGAAGAACATCTTGTCCCTCTTTTATTGCAAGTCTGCCCTCTGCTGGCAGCTGGAAGTCTCTAATCCAAAACAGCTGAAACGTCAGCGCTTTCAACTTGTTGGGGAGTTAGTGGGAATCATTCAACCCTTTATATTTGTTAAAAATAAAAAAAAAGGACACAATAGGATCGAACATGTGCTGTATTTCTTGTTTGTCTCCTCTCAAACTGTTCTCTCTCTTTGTGCAGTTGTGTTTCAACAGCAGCTGTGGATCCTCTCCTGACGCTCGTGTCTCTTTTCACTGATGTCTAAACTCGGGCCGCCCTGAGAAGAATCAGCTGTCTGCTTGTTTAAGCTGAGAGGGTGCTGACGAAGAGGACGACTGTGAGAAATGATGGCTGGAGCTTTGCATTTCTCTGTCATCTCATGACACAGGTCCTGAATGAATGAGTTTTCTCCTTCTGATTTAAACATCATATGTAGGATTTATCAGCTTGTTTTCTCTTTCATACTTGAAACTCCCCACAACTTCTTTATTTTGTTCTCTTTTATTAAATTACAGTCTCTCCTTCTTCTCCTCCCCTAAAGTTAAAGCAGATGCTTGAATAATCTATTAGCCAATTGCCCAAAATAACAACAACTGGGAGCAATTTTGATGATTGATTCAAATTTTGAGGGTTTTCTTTGGACTACAGAGAACAATTTAACTGAAGCCACCTCCATTGACTTCATGAAATGATTATAGTTTCTCTTATTATTTACAGGCGCTGTTTTTGACCAAACAACTACAAAAACTGCGTAAATGAATAATAAAGGCTCATTTTATTTTGCAACATGTTTCAAGAAAGTTGGGACAGAGACAATGAAAACAGTGGAAAAGTTGTGAAATGTTAATAAATAAATAAAAAAAACACCTAGAAGAACATCTTCCGACGAATGAGGTTGATTTGCCGCAGATTAATAAAATTACAGGGTATAAAAAGGACATTCAGAGAGGTTGAGTCTCTTAGAAGTACGGATGGGAAGAGGGTCAACACTGTGAGAGACTGTGTAAGCAAATAACACTAAGATTCCTAAATGTGGAAAACTTAAGAAGATTTGGGGATTTCATCACCTACAGTAAGGAATATCATGAAAAGACTCTGAAGAAATCTTGATATAAAAGATCATGATCTTCAAGCCCTTAGGTGAAAACAGACACAACTCTGTAGTGGAAATCCCTGCATGGACTCAAAAATAGGTTGGGTAGCTTACATATTGTGAGAGATGACTGTGGTGCAGTGGTAGAGTTTAGAGGCATTCTCAATGGGAAGGTTGGGAGTTTGATCCAATGTCCTACTGTCCTTATGCCAAAGTGTATATAGGCTGGATACCTAACCCCAAAATGCCCGGCTGGCTAAGCCTTGATGGGCTCTTCACACAGCAGCCTCTGCCATCAGTGTATGAATGCCCTGTGAATGGGTGAATGTGACATGATGTAAAGCCTTTTAAAAGGTCAGAGGACTAAGGACAGCGGTACATAGACATTGTTCAACTATTAATTAAGGAGGTACCATCATTGAAGAATGATATAAACACGTCTGGGAGCAATATATACTGCCATCCACTTAGACTTTTTCAGAGACAACCTTCCTATTAAAACACCACTGTGCATATATTATAACAACGTGGCTCTGTAGTAGAAGAGGCATGTTAGTTTAATAGCCTGTGTATCATGAAATACAAAGTAAAGCAAAGGAGACCCCAAACCCTTGAACAGCTGATATCCTAAACGAGGCAAAAATGGGACATTTTGCCCTAAAATCCAGAAATTGGTTTCCATGGTTTTCAGGGGTTTACAGAGTGGGGCCCCCTGCCCAAACTTATTCAAAAACTGTTGCTGCTGTTGCTGCTATCTACTTTATAATGAGTGTGAACTTTACTTTCAACATTTGATGTGTTGTCCTTGGACTATTTTCAATGAAACACAGGGTTTAAATGATTTACAAACCACCAAAATCTGTTTTTCATAACATTTTACACAACATCATTTCATTTCACAACATCCCCACTTCCTGGAATGAGGTTGTAAAATGTCATATTTGCTTTGATGGTGCCTCTGCGCTGCAAAGTATCTGCTGGGCTGTTTACTCTGTCCTCCTGTGTCTGCCAAGCTACTCCACTCTTTTACAAACATCCAAACGATCATAATCAGATAACTGCAATGATACTTATTGTTTTTGAAAACACTAATTCCAACCCATCATTGTGAATAAGAATGTGTCCTTGACTGACTTGCCTGGATAAATAAATAAATATAAGATGAACAGAAGATCACGGGTTGCTAATAATACCCAAAGGGAACTTTTGAACGTGTTTGATGAGTCCCTCAGCGCAGCACTATGCGTACCGAGCGAGCTCCCAGCCTCTGTGAATTGTCCCTTTGTTGGCATGGTGCTGACGTTATGTTTTAATGAAGAAAGGAGATGATGAGGAGGGGGAGCATTTACATTCATGGCTCCCAGAAGAACGCATCAGTGCAGCATATTATTACATAAAGCAATTAGGGGGCCCTGTAGCCCCCAGATTATGGGAGATGCTTTCCCCATGATGACACAGTATGGTGATGACTATTGACTCCAGCCAGATCAGAGCATGTTGCATGTTTGCAATGATGTCACTGCACAAACCCCAGTGGGAAACTCTCATGAAACACTCTGCTGTGATTTATAAGTTGAAGAGAGAGAAGGAGAAACATGCCAGCACAGAGGGAGGGCTGGAGGAGAGCTCTTTGATAATAGTAATAAAAACTTTATTTATGGAGCCGCTTTCCAAACAGATGAGCTTTCATAAGATGTGAAGTTAAAGCAGCCATAATTGATGTTTTTGTCACAACAATAGGACAAAGTGAAAGGTGTTTGTGTGGAGAGTTGTCATCCAAGGCTTATTGTTAAGCTGTCCACCCCGCAGTTTGACTGTTTTGGTTTGCTCACACAGCTCTCACAGTGTTGTTTTCAGCCACAGCAGGCAGCTGTTTTCAGAGAAAATGCTCTGAAAGCCTATTGAACAAGAATAGAGTATTTCAAAACTCACGGGCACAATATTTTTTTTCAGGAGTTTGTATGAAATGGGAGAGAACTTTTAGTCGCGCATGCACTCTTGAAAATGAAAAAAGAAATTTAGGCGAGTTTGCTCCTGAAATGTTTTCAAAGTTTTCTGTTTTTTAAAGCTTGGATTGGAGGAAGGGGGCGTCCAGTGAAGCTGGCCACACCACTGAAAGGTGAACAACAAATCCAGAAACACCCTGAGAAGAGCAGTTAGCAGCTACATGCATGACAATCCCACCGCTTGCAAACCCCACCAATCCCTTCTTTGGGACATTTTGAAGCCACACAGTTTTGTGTGTTTTAATTGTTTGACATAAATCCCATTAGCCTCTTGTAAAAGCGTTTTGTCAATTGTTTTTATACATCATAAGTCAACCAGGAGCTCCAGCCTTTGAGCAGAACGTTAAAAAAACTGTTTATCTTCCTGGAAAGATCATGATTACGGTATAAATGTTGGACACACGACCGCATCAATCAGCCACCTTTTTCACTGTGTGCTCCAACAACTCATAACCAAACGTTACAGGCTTTGAAGTCCAAACCATTCGAGCCCTTTCCTGCTTGGACCTCCCCCTCAGATCTGGCTGGAGGGTGAAAGTCGACTTTGAAGTGCAGACTAGACCAGGGGGAGGTATTTCAATAGGCTTCTGCTTCAGTCGAGGGGTAAAGTTGCAGCCGTGAGGAGTGGGGGGTGGGGGGTGAGAGAGGACAAGGAGCGAGTGAGAGAAAGAGAGGAGGGTTTGGAGTCTTTTGAAATGAGGCACCTGTACGTTTGAGGCTTGCAGGAACAGGTATGTTCCCAGGGGTTAGGGGGCTTTAGAGAATTCAAAGTGATTTCTGTCTGCCCCCAATGCTCATAATCTGCTCTGAGAAAAGAGGACGATAGGGGGATATGATGCTGATACACTCACACAGGCGTGAACATGTTCTCAAAGACCGGAGTGGATGGATGGATGGAATCTGTGTTCACTTCACACACCAGCCAGAAGAAAGAAAAAAAAAAAACAGAAAGTAACTTGAGAGGCATTTAAAGATGTTTTAGAGCTCACTTTACTTGTTCTAGTGAAAGAGGGGATGTTGTACAGCAAACAGGAGCTAAGAACGACCGAGAAATGTCGAGAAACTTGAAACACGACACAGAAAAACAGTTACTGGCTGATGTCCTTGTCTGTGATCAAAGGGGAACAGGAGGTCTTCCTTGTGGCGACATGACGGGAAAGTGGATGAGGAAGCAAGACTGGAAACAGGAGATAGATGACACCCCTCAGGACGGCCTGTTTGAGAGTGTGTGCATGTGAGAGTGTGTAGATGCACAACAGCGTGTGTGTTTTCATATCCAGGAACTACTTTGACTTTACCGTCTCAGCTGTTGTAGTATTATCGGGAAAGAAGGCTTTCTTTGTGGTCACTGGTGGGAAAACTGTGATGCAACCGACAAAAGTCAGTTTGTGGGAATAGTTAAAAGCAACAGTTCTTAATGTCACAAATGTTGCTCTGAAAAACTGTGGATGCATGGATCAGCCATCTTGGATTTTGAGCTTTAGGGTGATGAAGTTCCTCTGAGTTTCCAGGACAGAAGCCTTGTGTCCTGTGTTCTGGATGATTTCTGACTTTCAGAATTAAATAGTCGAATACTCCCCTCAGCTATTGACACTACCAACCAGAGAAGTATGTTTAAAGAAGAGAGACATTCTTCAATCTCTTGTTGGTATTTATCACTGCTGTAAATTTGGAATTTCCCCTTGTGGGATTGATAAAGGAATGTCTTATCTTATCTAAAGTCAGAAAGTTTTTAGACTTTGCAGGGACGGATAAGCCTCCCCAGAGATTGGCACATAGTCTTGGTAGCTGACTGCTGAGCCAAAACTATGTTGTTTCTCCTTCATCGGATGAACACTCAATAAAGCCAAGACCCCCCCTCCGCATTGTTGATGACTTGAGAGCTTTCACTCACTATCACTCACTATTATTTACTGTTATTTAGCTCAGTGAGATTTAAAAATGGTGGTTGGAAGCACTGGATTGTAGGGCTGTAATCAACCAAAGAAATTCTTGGTCGACGATAACCCTGAAATTTTAAACCTAAAATTGACAAGTTGTGTGTGTGTGTGTGTTTGTGTATGTGTGAAAATATTCTGATATTAGCACAAGAAGGCAATTAAAAACAGAAGACTGAAATATAAATATTCAGCAAACCACCGGACGTTGATTAACGCTCTTCAATCTTCAACAAGGGGGGTGTTCTGAGACAGGCTGTTACCTGTGAAACAGGGGTGCTCTGAAAACACCCACATAGCATTTGTTCCTCCTGATGAAATTGACCATAGACTGTAAATTTTCATTTAAATTGCCACGGAAAAAAATCAAGCCGACCAATCAGACCAACTCAGCATGCATCACCCAATAAGTCGACCAGACGACTATGACTTGACTACCCTACTGGATTGTCTTCAACTCATCAATATACACTTGCTTATGGTCCAATTACCAAAGCCCTTCTTGTTCTAGGTTAGGACTGAAGCAGGAGCTCAGAAGTTTCCTCCAAACATGGGTTGTAGAAACTAAAATAGCTCCTAGTTCCTTGGGCGGTATTAATAAAATAAGGGTTCCTAGAACAGTGAAAAAGTTCCTGCCTGATGAGTAATCAGCCAGAATTTATAGATGTACAGTGCAGTAAGTTCATGTTGTACTGGCATTTTCAGACTGTTTTCCACTTGTTTGGAATCTATAACACTTTAACTCACCCTTTCTCATATTCATCCATCTCCTCAATGGCCTTTCCTCCCCCCTCACTGACTCTGCATCACTCACTTTGGTGGTTCAAAGTGTCCCCAAACCTCCCCTTCGATTGCTCCCTCAATGCTTCAGACAGCAAGCACAGATCAGCACTTCCTTGTGGAGGAAAACAATGAGTCAGAGCGCTGATTCCCAAACGACTAAATCCCCAAATGAAAAGCTGCTCTGCACATTACACAGGCCGGGATGTTTGGTTTGCATGAGAGGACGTGCTGACACTCTGCCACATGTGCCACCCGGTGGTTGTGTGGCAGCAAAGACATGAGGACAGAGGATTGGAGTGAAAAATGACTGCAGAGCTGGTCAGAGAGAGAAGAGTGGCTCACCATGACTGGAAACAGATCATCTTCCCTCATGGGTCTCTTTGATGTCTGTGAGACTTATTTTGTTTTCTGCTGATTTTGTGGTAATGGGAGCACACGCACATGTTCAGAGACTCACACACACACATTGAGGGTAAGATCCAGCTAGAGGAGACTTCAAAGGAACTTCGGTTCAAACTTGTAGCCGGTAGACATAAATCCAATTTCTCTAGAGAATCAGATCTTTGTGTGAAGCAGCAGATCCTTGAATAATTAGGTTTAAATAATAGGTTCACTAGATTTCCATAGATGAGAGACGAGACTTGCACTGACTGGAGGAAAAGGACTCTTACTGTTAAGTTCTGTAAGAGCACGAAACAGAGCACATTTGTGAATGTCAAACAGAAAAAGACGAAACACAGTCACGGCTAAGAATGTACCGAAACGACTCATTTACAAGTTTTTCCACTTTTAAAATAACAACAAACCAACACATTGCTCCAGTTCAGCTGTTACTGTATATGCAAGTCTAAACTGAAAGAGTCAACCGACAACTCAATCTCGTCCTTTTAGATCAAATACAGCCAAACTAGACCGTGCTTTGAGTCCATCATCTATGTTTGTTTACATCTGGATAGTAGGTCACTGAGTGGATGCACTGCAGCTTGGACATATCATAGCTGACATTACGGGCATACTGTAATAGACAGAAAGTGTGTTTACAATGTCAAAAAATCGATTTATAGCATTAGTTTGCCTGAAATGGACTAATGTTGCATTAAATCAAATATTGTTGAGGATTGATTTTTCTCTTCCATGTCTAACAGGCCTCAGCGTTCTGCACACACTTTAGAGTTCACACTGAACAAAGCAGTCACATTTCTGTTGTTTTGATTTTTTGAACTGGAAGATGAAAAAAGGGGACTGTTCATAACAGACATTTCTGATGGTAAAAACTTGACAAATGGAAGATTTTTTGTCCTTTAAGGTCACCACAGCTTCACTGACAGCAGGGGTGAGCAAGGGGGCATGTCAGTTTAGTTTAGAGTCTGACCTCTAGATATCATAAAGTATTCCCTTTTCTACACACGGAGTCTTTAAGATTTGACACTTGTCGTTTTAGCACGATGCCTGATGAACTTTTGAAGGCAACCTTAAGAGACAGTTTAAGAGCCTGAACATTCGAGTCATCAAGAAAATGGGTAAACTTACAATTTCAAATATGAAAACTGAATAAAGGCAGTTGGATCAATTCGAAGTACTATCACTTCACTGTATTTTCTTGACAAGAAATAGTTAAGGAAATTAGAAAAAAAGGATTTATTTCTGCAAAATTATTCAGGGACCTCTTCTGTTTTGGGTAATTTTACGGAACTCTGACTTCCTTTATACCTCACAAATCCAAGATAACAGACTATGAGTTAGGTTGACTTGTTGAATGTGGGAGGTAAACTTATTCTTCAGTTCACCACAGTGAGGCAGTAATGAGCTAAGAGATATTAACCCCCCCCCCAGTTTAACCAGTACGAGAGTAAAAAAAACACCACAAATCCTTTTGAAATCTTGAGTTGAAAAAGAAAATTAACTTAAGGAACCACAAATGTAAACCTGCAAGTAATGAAACAGATTTTTCAAGAATATAAACCATCAATCTTGTCCGTTTGAAGATGAGAGGTGATATGCATGTTGCTGATAAATCAGTTTGTTTTTATTGATTGTTTCCTGATTAAAATGACACAGAGTTACAGGTAAAGTCCTGCACAGATACGCTAAATACAGCAGCAGCTCACTTGAAACAAAAAGTTAAAAACCAAAGATGATTAGACTATGATGTTGCACCTGTCTGTGATAAGTGAAATACATGTCAAAGTACAGGTGAGTCACCAGGGTTATTTGGGTCCCATCATGTCAATACAAACTGCTGCGCACTGACGTGATATTTTTCATAGCATTTTATATCAAACACAGGTCACAGAAAGCTATGTAACCATATGAGTCTCTCCTGGTTTTAACCTTCGAAGTAAAATTACATCTTTTAAATATTTTTCTTTCAACTCATGGACCATGCTGACTGCCAAGGACTCCCTTAATAAGGTGCTCCTTTAATCTCTTACATATTATGTCAGTGTGTAATTTTCCTGTGAAGCCAAAGACCATTATGTAGAGAAGCAACAAGTAATTTAAGAGTTAGATGTGCAGGGGTTGGATATGATCTGATTCACCTTGTGCACTAAAACTATTTATTTTATAAAAATGAAGAAATCTGCTCCAGAAAGGACCTTTTTATTCATACAGTTAAATACCTCTAATCAAGGGGTCTTTTTTTGCATGTAATTCACAAAGATGAACAGCAGAGGGCAGAGTGGTACCTTGCTTCTGCATGAGCACTTTTCGCTTCAAACATCGAGCACACAAACCCCTGAGTGGAAGAAGTCAGTTCATGATTAGTGTCATGTCCAACAACACTGCAGTATTCGGAGGTGGTGTCCACACACATCTGAGTCTGACACTCACAAAAAGGAAGTGACAGGGGTGCAGGTGACAATGAAAGGAAGATTAATGTGGGTTTCAACACTTTGTGGTTGGACGTCTGCTTTCTTGCCTCAGCATTGCATCAGGTCCATGTTGCATCAGAGATGACAGTAGATTCATCCACGTGTGTAGAAAACAACCATGCAGAAGGGTGATGCTTAGAGGGGTTTTTGCATGAAATTTTACCTCTTTGGCGCTAACTTTATGTGAATGACTTGGGACTTTTCTGATTTCAAGAGACTCATTTAAGAATTACTTACATGGCTTAAAATAATGCAAGGCTTAGTGTACTGACATGTAGAACAGACCCACTTTTATATCTTGTTTTTGTAACTTTCATGAAAAAATACCAACACCCATGAGTCAAAAATGACTGGGTGAGCTCCACAGCATCAACAGGTTGTTAGGAGACTGCAGCACAGTCTTGCCTTTCTATCTGACCATGACAGTCTGTCTGTAGGAAAATAGTGTTGTTGTTGTTGTTGTTGTTAGTCTGCCTGTACAGTGAGAGCAAAGTTACCATGAACCATCAAACAAAAAGAGTGCTCTGTCAGCTCTATATACTAACAAAGCACGGCTTATCTGGGCGAACAAAGTGCTCGCAGAGACCCTTAGACAATTACGGAGAGGACGGACAACAAGCACTGTTCCACTGGCTGGATTTAGGTCAATTTAAAGAGAGAGATGTATTTGGCTTGATTGTTTTATTTCCCATGATGCAGCTCAATTAATTGGTGCAGAAAGCGTTTGACGGATGAATTAATCAAAGACAAAGAGGGTTTAAAGGCCGTTGGTGTCTGTTTTACTGCCCTCTTGCATAGTAAATGTAAATGCAAACTTGAGGATACGTTATCTGTGCATTGAGCTGGACACATGTACGTGCACTCACTCACACTCAGATAAAGGGCCGAGTGATAGCAGAGTGACTGGTGCAGAGATACCAAAGAGCTGAATGAGCTGCTGCAACATCATGCTTCAGCGTTCACATGGAGTGATAGTGCAGCAGGTCGACAGAGCTCATTCGCAACACGGCCCTGAAATGCAAACTGAAAGCAACATTGAAGAAACTTGATTTGATTTTCTAATTTATGATAAAAGCAAGAAAGAGATGACAAATTTGGGAAAGGAGGACTCAAAGACATGCAGGATTTTCAGCAGAGGAAAAGCCAAAATAACAAAGCGAGTTAGAGATAGAGGTAGAGGCTGTGGGAAGGCTCCAGGCCGAACAAACACCCCAGAGGATCGTGGGTAGAGAGCGACTTATGGGATGGGGAGGAGGTGTATGCAAACACATCGATCCGCCGCCCCCTGCAGCTGGCCGCTGTCCCAGGGTGTGACCCCGCTCACCCCCATTGTCCAGCCAGGCTTTGCCCTCTAACACCAGTGTTTACAGCTACACCCAGCCCAATGAGCACACACGGGCGTTACTGTTTACCCTGCATGGCATGCTTTTACTGCAGGAACCCAAAAACAAGCAACGGTGGGTGGAAAACCGCCTCTGACCAAACACTGATGGAGGTTTTTTTTAAATTCCTTATCAGTCATGGTTGTAGAGGATCAAACTTGGAGTGCAGCTCGAGATCTAATGCTACTGTTACTGTCAGCAACTTCAGCTACCTGTTGTTTTAAAGCTTCTATGAGGAATTTTTGACACCTATAAAATAGACTGAAATTCATATTGATGCCTTCTCATCATATCCAAAAGCAAACAAGACCATCAACAACAAGACTCTCCTTCTCAGGAGCTTTAATATCCAAACTGGTTGGAAAACCAAACACATATAGCCTGGAAATAAAATCACACTTACTTGGAAGTTAAACATACTTTCAGGTAACTGTTATCAGGGAACTATTTAACACACATTTTACACAATGGATATTAAAGGGTTTTTAACTGGCTTTCTAACTTCATACCCTACTTACTTAAAAACCTGATTATGCTCCATAACAATTAGCAGCAATTTAAAGAGGCAGCAGGGACAACGTGACAGTTTAGTCTCACTGGATGACCGTGGTGTTGAGATCTAATTAAGTTATCTAATTAATGAAAGTGAATTTCCTCCTGGCCATTCAGAACTGTTCGATTAAACGCGGTCAGTTTGGACCATTTCACTTTCTGCCCATAAAGAGACTCTGCCAGGAGAACCAGACAAATATTACAGTTTCAGACAATGACTTAATGTAAGAAACCAAACCGGGACAGGATATTAAATACGCCCTTTTTCAGCTATTAGGGTGCAGTTTAAATCTGGAAGAACTGTTTGTATTTTACATCACAGCTTCGTCATTGTCTTGAACAAATACGTTTAATTTCTACGCCCTGAGAGACTTTTGGGATGGGTCCATTTTTAATTGATGTGTCAAGGATCCACCCACATTAATAACAGGCTCCAACCGTGAGCTCCAGGGAGGATCCCCACCCCTGTAAATGTGTGTGTGTGTGTGTGTGTGTGTGTGTGTGTGTGTGTGTGTGTGTGTGTGTGTGTGTGTGTGTGTGTGTGTGTGTGTGCGTGTGTGTGTGTGTGTGTGTGCCCTTAGTCTAGCAGCCAGAGTGGACAAAACTTTGCTTTCGTTGTGCACAAGGTTCCTCTGAATTGAGGATGTGAAATAAAGGATTTATCGTAGACGCTTCAAATAACATTTGTCTGTAAATTATCAGGAAATGAAATGACACAATCTCACAACTTTTCAAACATGGAGAATAACATGAGAAAATGATCATACACATTATGTAAAGCATGTATCTACATCTTAACCTAGTTTAACTTTTATACCTCAGCGTTGAGAGTGAGCTCTTCATCAAGAGTTGTTTGAATTGATTTTTAAAAAGTCAATAAAAATGGTGAAATTTCTTATCTTATATCTTGAACATTTATCAAGCTCTGTAAGTGCCCCTGGTAGAGGAAAATTACCTTAATATAGAGCCAAAGTAAGCTGGCTTTTAGTGCACACTTATACCAACATTAATACTGGAGTATATCAACGTTATCTAAATTAAATAGTGAAATCAGCTCGGTAATAGCCTTGCTTCCTTGTAAGCTCTCTGCTGGTTTCCCCATCAATAGAGCTGAGTTGACTGTGAATACGCTCACTTACAAACTTAAACACTTAAAAAACACAAAATGTCTCTTTAAGCTTCTTGAACTAAACAAGGCCCTGATATTCAACAACAATGTTTAGATTTAAAGGTACAGGGTGTAAAATGGGGATACTAAGGAATATCTAGCACACATATTCTGGATTGGAATACTCCCTAGCTCACCCCTCCTGTTGGTGAAGTTCAAGAGGCAATGGTGGCCTTGAAGGACAAAAAGCTCTTGTGATGAATGATAGGTATGATCCTCCATTTGTTTAGTTTTTCACCCTCTCCAATAAACGCTACTCCCCTCATTGCAACATCTACTCACTTTTTCCTTTACTTCCAACTGCTGCATTTTGCACAGCCATTCACTAAATACAAACGTCACTGAGTTTATCCATTCTGTGCTGGATTAGCAGATTAGAGGGGGTGGTGGTGTGAGAAAACATAATGCACACAGATATTAGAGTTGTAGAACTTGCTTGCTTACCAATGGCATGGCAGATACAGAACACTTGGTTGGTGTATTTGGGAGCTGAAACCAATCCAAAATAACAAGGTAAACTAAATTTGATGGTCTGTCAGAGATTTGCTTGCCTGGAAATGCACTCAGGGGAATCACACGACACTTTAATTTTGAGTATTGGTGAACTTAAACTTCAAATTTAGATTTCAGGCCAGATTGTAAATACAGTAGTTCATCTCCCTGAAGGATCTGATTAAAAGACTTCAATTTCTGTCAAAAATGTCGAATTCTCTTTCTAAAGATGTTTCAGGAACTTTTAAAAAGCATGCCTGTCAGTGTAGTCATACATCTGAGCTGAACATTTGTTTTTTAAGAAGCAGAAGTTTCGAGAGGCTCTCCCCTCCTCAAGGCAAAACACGTCACTGTGTTTGTAGTTCAAGTTTTCTCTCCATGTTCTGCGCTTTAAATCAGCCAGGAACTCACAACCTTTACATTTCAAGTGTCTTCTCACTGAGCTGTAATTGTTTGCGCTTGCATTGTGTCTTCACTCCCACATAAGCCCATCATGTTTTAAGAGGATTTTCATTAAGTACTCAGAGAGTTTGTGGAAACAACACTCTGTTCTACAGGTTCATAAAGAGGTCTTAGCCTTCAGGGACATTATTCTGTGAAATGTTACATGTGATTTGCATTTAAAATGAACAGAACAAAGGAAAATATTTGAGTTTTAACCACTACTCTGCGCATTTTGTCCCAGTCTGGTTGTCGACAGATGAGTGTATGTGCTCACGACAGAATATAATAAGACTAAAGTATGTCACACTAAAGAGAAAATGCTTATGGCTATTTGGCAGCAAGGTTTAAATTCTCTAGAGCTGTTTTCTACTACGGCTTTGACACAAGACAACAGAGAAGTTTTGTTCCTCCAATGGCCACCGGAGGCTGCCTCCAAAATGCTCCACTTTCTGCAGAAGTTTATTTTAAACTTCTATTCCATGAAAAATTAACTTTACTTCTTCCCTCATTCATGGAAACTGAGCAGGTGTAAATTTTTATACAACTCAAATTATTTAAGGCATGAAATGATCCATGTTTAAGGGCTGGCATTTAGTAAGTAACTGGCGCTGCTGTCTGTTAATTATGACAATCAATCTGTCACTTTATTAATCACACAAGATTACACAACTTATTTTCCTATCTGCAATTCATATTGTGATATTAGAAAATAATTCTCATGGTGAAAGAAAGAAAGACAAGTGAGGGAGAGAGTGAAGGTGGAGTGACAAGCTTCTCTTTTAACTTTAGGCTTCTGATGTTCACAAGTCATCAAAAACTCCTGTTAATAGTCAACTTTATCTTTAATTTCCCACACAAGCCCTGCAGCCTTAGGTCAATGAATATCCATTTCTTTGTTGGAAGGGAACTGGACTTGTTTGAGGTTCGTGAAGATGTCACACCTCCCTTCCAAAAGATCTCTTCAGTTTTGAGGTAACTGGGGCCAAAGTTGGAAGATTTATAGCCTCTGTTGGTCATCAGCTGTAAATGGGCTGGGTGGTCACCTGAGATTCATTCGTTAGCAGGGTTGTTAACCTGAGGGGATGCCTCCCTGGGTCTCTACAGGGTTGTCATGCATGCATGGTGTTGGAGCCTGTGATCCAGCACAAAAGCGTTGTTTGGATTGTTGTCAGAAGGAATCCAAAGCTGAATTGTAAGTGGGGGGTAGGAAGTGTCTTAGTCCCCTGCCTCTGTTCAAAGATGGTTTCTCCAGTTTGACAAAGATGGCCTCATTGACACCCCTTTCAAACCAGCGTTCTTCCCAGGCCTGTATCTTAACATTGCTGTCCTCAAAAGATATCCTGTATCCTTCAGATGAAAGTGAACAGCTGAGTCCTATCAGAAGAATTGGCTGTCCTGTGCTGGGCCGTGTGTTCATGTAGTGGTTAAGTTCCACTGATGTAAGAGCCAGCTCTCAGGTGACCACCCAGCCCTTATACAGCTGGCCACTTCAGAACTGAAAAACGCCTTGGGAAAGAGGCGAACCATCCCCAAGAACCTCATGCAAGTCAGTTGCCCCTTCAACGAAAAACTGGACAACCATGATCTGGACGAATGATAACCTACACAGGTATTAAGTCAATGAAATGCAAACTCATCGTCTTCTCCTGCCAGTGATTTTCACAACACCCTGAAGTACAGCTGTAGACACTAACAGCAAACACTTCGTGGTCCTGCATGCCCCTAATACTAAAAAAGACAATGACAAGCAAGAAAAACACTAAATATATTTACACACAGTTATAAAAAGGAGATTCATCACATTTCATTTGGCTCTACAATCAATAGAAATTAGCCAAACCAGAACTGAAATGAACCTAAGCAGATTCATCCCATACTCTTTAAAAAGACAGAACAAAAGTCCCCTGATACAGAAGCACTTGGCAACAGTGTCAAGGAAAAAGTTCCTCTTGATGCCAGGGAGGACTAACAGTTTCTCTTTGTCCTGACAGCAAATATTCTTTCTGCAAAACCATAGCAGCAGATAATTTTCAAATGTTAGTATCCTGAGCACATAAATGCCCTTAGTATCAGCTGTTTATTTGTCACTGCACTCATACCGCTCTCGGTTGAAAATAGTTGAACTTTTGAAGCACCACGCTTCTCACGTCACTTTTCCATTATCAGCTGACTCAAAATCAAAGAGTGGTTCCTCTGATGATGAAAAGAGAAATTCCCCACACTCACTTTTGGGGAAAATTGACACATTTTCAGTTGGACTAACACGTTCCTGTGTATTTTAAAACTTCAGTTTCACCCAAGCTAATAAAATAAATTGATACATTTAACACAGTGTTGACTAACTTCTGTCTTTTAACTTCAAACCAGCTCCCCTAGCTCATGGAAATATGGTCACTTCTTCTTATCTAAAAAAAGAGGCCAATGTCAAGTCTTAAAAACAGTCAACACATTCAAAGATGATATCATGGTGGGATTTCCGCTTTATTCAGAATCCAGCTGATAGGCTTTAATTAGTCTGTAGGATGGAGTTATCGTGAGCTTCATGAGAAGGCTGCTTTACCGATGACAAGAGTGACACTTCTCTCATTGAAAGGGAGATCCCCCAACAGGTCAAAAATAACTCTCTCTATTTCACCATGTGTCAAGAGGGGAAGTGTATAGCTTTATTATTCTCCTGTTAGCACTCTTGACATACAGAAACCTGAAAATATGAATGTTTTACTCAGAGGTGGCATATTTCCCCTTTCTGCGTCAAGGCTTGTTGAAACTTTTTGACCATTGGAGATTTCCCTTTGTGTAATACTGTGTGAAATAAAGGACATCCTGTATTTAAATCCTGTTTACTTTCTTTAACACTGAACTCCAACATAGCACACCCACGCCGTCATAAAAAAGTGCTTTTACTTTCTCAGATGTTGATTCTGCAGTGGCAGTAAAGCTCAGCAAACAGGCCGGTGTTTGCTCTGACTGCTGCAGTTACTCCCGCTGAGGTGACAGACGACAGGAGCAAAGGCCGATGAGTTGTAAATGAGAACAGCAGTCAGGCTCTGCAGAAATGTGAATTCCTATTTGAGAGACAAAGAGGGGTTACTTGTGAACTAGTTGTCAGTGGTTCTGCCTCTGACTTAAAGCCTGTTTACTTTATGGACACTGTGAGCTGTAAAAATGAGAAGCTGTTTGTTGGCAAGATGCTCCCGACTACCTGAGAAGTTTTATTGTGATGGAGTAAATTATAACACACAATCTCTTGTCGAGTAAAGTTTTATTGTGAGGTTGTAAACTTCATTCACACATTTTATGTTATACCTTTCACTTTAAGGCTTGCCATTTCTACCTGTGAACTGAGAAAATGCACCTCTTGGTTTTGTTCAAAGCAACAGTGTGGTTGCTGAGCTGTTTAATGTTGTCTCCACATCCGGTTGTTTTTGTCATAACAAAACTTTCAGACAAACTTTACACCCAAGTCAGGGTTACAAAACTTTGAACTGTAATGTTAAATATTTTCAAACAAAAGTTTATGTTAACTGAATAGAAAATGTAGTGATTCTAGGCGTCCTGTATTTTTTTTTTTAATTGTGTGGACAACTGATGAATTTTTATAACTTAAAGCTCCTGTTAGGAGTTTTTTGACAAGCATAGAATAGACTTAAGTTTACTGTGATGCCTCTTTATGATGTTCAAAACCAGAAAGGCCATTTCTGAACAGATTAAAGCTTAATTTATTGTGATTTAAATGCCTAAAACCTTTGCAAGAAGGGAAGGTGTCAGTGGAACAGATGACAAACAGCCCTGATTTTACAGTCCACAAAAATGTATGCAATAAATGGCACATTTAAATGTCAGACATCAGGAGGGTAAGATATTTCTATAAGGAAGACTACATGAGCACATAGAGGACAAAACAAGCAAAGACTGTTTTGTCCACAGGGAGTGCCAAAAGTAACATAAACTTAAAATTCATCACAAGAGCTTTAAAAAAAAAAGGCTGGCTCTGTGGCAGGACTCAAGCTGGACTCAGTGGAGGATGTTGTGGAGAGATCTACACTGAGGAAGGTGGAGACTATTCTCAAGAACATGGATCACCCGCTTCACAACACCTTGATGGACCAAAGGGCCAATGGTGGTGGACGGCTCCTCTCTCTTCGCTGCAGGACAAAAAGATTTAGAAGATCTTTTGTACCAACAGCCATCAGGCTTTGTAACTCTTATGTAAATAATAGATAACGTTCATAGACATATTATGTGAGACAACTGACAATTGAATTTTCCTTCGGTGATCAATAAAGTTCTTCTTATTCTTAAAGTTCTTCTTATAGTAAAAAAAACACAACTATTTTCACAATTGTGTATGTTTTCCTGCAAACTAATCCAGAAGCTACAGTCTATTTGCAGAAGAAAATACACACGTAATGTTGAATGAACAAGAGAAAATGCATACCCAATTAATATTTAGAGCTCTGGTGATGAACTATAGATTTGTGTCAATTTTGGCACCCCTCAAAAACAAAGCAGTCTTAGCTTGTCTGGGCATCTTAGGAAATAAAATCTCATCCTGCTGACATTTGACAGTCATGCATGTAATTTGTTGTTCATGTTTTATAAAGAACTGTAAAAACATGGCTCTTTAGCTGCCCGGCTGACACCTACCCCCCTAGCACCAATTTCAGTGATAAAAAATACACCATATAAAAATTGTCAATCAAGTTGCCTATCAATTGTTGATACCATGTAAAGGCACCAGTATGAATTTCAGTTTATTTTATTATTATCAGAAAAAAATCCTCACAGGAGCTTTAATAGAAAAAAAAATAAACAAAACTGTCTATGATGATGGAATTCAACTGTTTAATTATCAAAGTAACCTGCATCATCAAGTAATCTTCATCACAATTAGCTTACAGGTTGTTGTGGCTGATGTCTAACGATGACTTAAAATGGTGCTGTGATCATGTGATTAAATTATCTTCCCCTTTAGCCGTGTCACTGTTTACATCCAGCTATCCAGACTGTTGTCACAGCCAGTAATGGTGTTTAAGCAAGATAACATCGAACACCAATTACTTGCCTGATTTGCATATGTAGTAAGTAAGCTGGGATTGCCTCAGGTCACTGAATCTGTATGGAGTGAGGGTAGATAATAGAAGGACTGATACTGTTTGTATTTAACAATGCTATAGGTTTGATTTTTACTCATTTTATTTCAGTGTATTAAAAATCAGCACGGGTATTGTTGATCATGTGCATATGCATAAACCACTCACAGGAGGAATTTTCAACAGTTCACCTTCATCAAGTATGCTGGACAAAGTTCAACTGACTTTTGGTTACTGTAAGCGCTGCATGCTTCAAATACTTTTCGAAAAATTCTTCAACCCGCTTTAACGGCAGATGAAAATCTGAAACAAGGAACTAATAATCATTCCCCTACAGAAAGTCACAGATAAGTGTTCCAGGGAAAGCCTCCAGAACACAAAGGTGTGTTTTAATTGCTTGCTTTTGAAAAAAATGAATTAGGTTATATTCCGAGGCCATGAGTCCCTAAGTCCATGAAATAAATAAAGCATTTATTAAAAAGTTAGAATTTAATCAATTAAAATGTCTATTAGGCAATTTTCTTTTTAAAGAATCTTTATTGGTCTCTTTTTTAATTATTAACTTTATCATTGCCTTGTTTTTGATTGCCTGATTGCCTTCTTTTTTTGTTTGATTGTTTGTGTTATTTTGTCTTCCAAGTAGGCTAAACTGTGTTTTGATGGATCCATATTAAAAAGATATATCTGTTCTTATCATTGCCTACCTAAAAATCCAAAGTCTGCCAATTTGTTCAGATAATGACCTTTATGCGGGTACTTAGTTTCAGCAGATATGACATCTAAGACAACAAACTGACCTTTGCTTTTAAAGCCAACAGAAAGTACTCTTTGCTGTTTGTTTGTATCAGACACAGTAGGTGTAAATACCACAGATAGTCCAGATGGGAACAACATGCAGCTCCTGGAAACTCCAAAACTGTGCCACATCTACAAAATCAATAATCTGAAAGCACCTCAGGTTATGAGTCTAATGCAACAACTGAGAGAGATTCACTGGAATTTCAGTTTGAGAAGGCAAGTATTCCTTGGTAATCCCATTTCGACAGACTGGAAGAAAGGAGCTAAAAATAAGGTGCTGTTGTTGTTTTAAACAAATACACAAGACATTGCATCAGGTTGTGACAGGGAACTACACTCTCTGAAGGAACTCTGGGTATTTGACTTTGCAATCGAATAGAAACTTTAGATGCAAATTACATCAGAGTGACAGCCAATCAGAGCCTGTAAACTGATTGCATCAGAGCCGCTAACAGCCAATCAGCTGCCACCACGATAGTAGAAAAGATCGCAGGCGCAGCTGATCTTGTCCAGCAGTTGAGAATCCTCGGGGTCCGGGTGACGAGGAATTCATTAAGGATACCCGACTATTTCTGATTTTATACAGCACCGACAGGATATACCAACATGGTGGTGGTAGCAGCAGGGAACGGGGGAACCCACAAGGTGCTCCTGATATCCGGGAAACAGACTGGCTCGTCTAACGGCTCACAGGCAGGCTTCAGCCGGCCGATCTCTGTCGTTTTACCGTCAGCGGCGAGTCAGGCGTCGTCGGATTCAGACTCCAACTCCTCTGCGGGGCCGCCAGTACGAAAGAGACAGAGGCTGACTCACTTGAGTCCGGAGGAGAAAGCACTTCGCAGGTTAGTTGCACTGAAATACCCCTTTACTTAACAGAAACTCTTTTCCTAGAAGCTGATTTTTTTTAAGCCGGACAGCCGCTCATTGTTCGGCGGTTCACGGCGGGGACACACCCTAAGATATTGATCTAATTGAGGAACAATAGTAAACTGATTTAACATTTAAATCCCCCTAAGCGGAACTGGGTCAACGTTGCATCATTCAGTATTAAAATAGGCCATCTTAGATGTGTAAACTGCCCCATGAGACATGTTAATCACTTAAAAGTCATATTTGTCCACCTTTGGACTTTGAACCAGCTTGTCAAACTGCTATCTGAGTGATCTGACGGTCCATGGACCCGCCCGGCTGCTGTTACAGAGTAGGACACTGATATCCTGGTATGCCTGCGTGGCAGGAACATGGCCGGTGATTGCGCAGTACTGTGAACCGAAGTACTGTCAGGAGGGCTTAGTCAGCATCATGGAAAGAATGTCACATTCCTGTGTTTTTTTTTTCTTTATCATATTCATTTCCTTGTTCTTATATTTTCCAGGAAACTCAAGAACAGAGTCGCAGCACAAACAGCCAGAGACAGAAAAAAGGCCAAGATGGGGGAGCTGGAACAGCAAGTCCTAGAGCTGGAGCTGGAGGTAATTTCTTAAAATCATGCTGGATCCTCCACTGCATAAATGCCCATCCTATTTACCCCCCTCTCCTGATATGCCTACACAACCATAAGTCATCTGATATTGAGCAATCATGTGACTCAGCCATTTCTCACCCCAATACTGATATTTATCCACAGCTATTAAAGTAAAAACACTAGATTTAAAGGTTTTGGTTTTGTCTGTGAAACCAGACTTGATGGCTGTGGTTTCACTATCAGTCTCAGAGATTTCATCTTGGATAGCTTCATGCATCACTCTCAAATCAACGGCTTCAAGTTTCAGGTGCAAACATCTGTTTTTCTCCCTCCTGCAGAATCAGAAACTTCACATTGAAAACAGACTGCTTCGGGAAAAGACAGGCGGTCTAATGACAGAAAACGAGGAACTGAGACAGAGACTTGGGTTGGACACCCTCGACTCAAAGGAGAAGGTGAGATGTCAGTGCAGATTTTTGGAAGCAGAGTGAGGTTCAGTATGTGGAAATCTTAACTTACACTCTTTTCTGTTGTTTTTTCCCCTAAAAGGTTCAGGGTCTGTTGTCCACCGGGAACGAAACAGGTTTGGGGATCGGGTCTTCTGAGTCCGCAGCACTCAGGCTACGTGTGCCTCCGCAGCAGGTGCAGGCCCAGCAGTCCCTAAATCTGAAGACTTCTCAATGGATACAGACAGTTCTGACACTACAGACACTGAGGTAAGTCTCTGGTTTAAATCCTGGTCCTAAGACTACTCCATAATAACTCCTGGGTCGGGTCATGGGTTACTGGGCTAATCTCCCGCTCTCTCCCCCTCCTCTAGTCTGATTTGCTACTGGGCATTCTGGACATCCTTGACCCAGAGCTGTTCCTCAAGTCTTGTGAGCAGGAGTGCCAGGAGCCGCAGGTGCTGCTGGTCGGAGGGGGGAACCCAGTACCTGCCACCACACCTGCGTCTCTGGGGGCCCCACCAGTTAAGCTGGAGGCCCTTAATGAACTGATCCACTTTGACCACATCTACACCAAGCCCGTGGAGGAGGTGAGCGGTGGGCTGTGCAGTGACTCAGAGAGCGAGACAGATGAGAAGATTGACGAGGAAGCCTTCCCCGTGCCAGAGGTGGTGGTGGTGGAGGAGGAGACGGTGTGCGTCAAAGACGAGCCGGAGGAAGTGGTCATCCCCAGCTGTAATGCACACAGCGAAGTGGTTGACTTTTTCTCTGCAGCCTCCTCCCCCGCCCTCAGCGGCCTGGATAAGGAAGCATGCCTGGCGGACACCTACAGCGACTCCGGATACGAAGGGTCTCCTTCCCCTTTCAGCGACATGTCGTCTCCTCTGTGCTCTGAGAGCTGGGATGACATGTTTGCTAATGAACTCTTCCCCCAACTTATAAGTGTCTGAATCCATCCCCTCAACCTAATAACTTATATTGTATCCACCTTTAAGAGCTCATGTGTAGTTTTCAACAACTACAGATGCTTTATAGTAACACAGAACACCACTGAACCCACTTGTTTCACGTGTAAAGCATAAGAAAATAATCTCCTTTTTATATTACAGCAGGTCTGTACCAATGGCAATGCTGCATTGACTTGTGGGAGATGGAGTTCATGACAGCTTCTATTGGCCATCATTCAATCACCGAAGAGGATTAAAGATTGATTACAAATCTGTCACTCGCCGTTTCAAATAAGTTGGGTGGAATCCAGTATTGTGTAAATTTCTAAAGGGGACGGGGACCGATCATTTAAATATAACTTTTTATTTATTTGTTTATTCTGCTTTGGAGTCGCCGTATTCCGTCTTGTACAAACGCTTTCTTCTAATTTGTTCTCGCTCTCTATGTAGTCTAATTACTGCATTAAAAAAACTTTTGCATCGCATCTGGTCTTGTTTCTGTCATTGCAGCTGCACATACAGGTGGACTGATGGTTGAGCTTTAGTTGGGGGAAAATTGCCTCACCAGGTCCAGCACCTAGGTGCACTCTAACTGCTTGCCTATTGCAGATACAATTGGATTTTGGGATCTACAAAAGAACTGAGCCAGAGATTCAAAAGGTTTAATATTGACCTGAAAAATATTTATAGTCGACAAACTGATTCCTAAATATTCAGAGTGAGTTGTAGGAGCAAAGAAAAAGTTTGAAAAAGTTACAAATCTAAGGTAAATACAATCTTAATACCAAAACAGAATGTTTAATCTAACTGATGGAATACTTTGGTTTTCCGATTTTTCAAACTACAAACTGAACTGCAACTCATGCAAAAACAACACATCCAATGTTAAAACTGAACATGTTATTGTTACATAAAACATAGATGCTTATTCTATGTCTGGTGCCTGCCTGTACACATAGTCCAGCTTTAAAGGTATCTTTCCAGATGTGGAATATACTTGCTGTATATCCATCCACACGCCATCATAAAGTCTTGCTTTAAAACTGGTCTCTCTCCTCTTTTTAATGAAGAATATGGTGTCCACGATTTCCTTAAATGGGCTCAAGGCCACAGAAGTTCAATAACATTCTAATATTCATCAACTCCCATAGACTCTCACAGAGTAGTAATACTCTCCCCATCCTTACCTCTTAGACAAGCAGCCTCCCTAAACTGTTACAGATGCTGGCTTTTCAATGTGTGATCGTCCCTCTCTTCCTCAGGATGGAAAACATGATGTCCACGATTTCCCAAAAAATGTCAAACTTTGACTCATCAGACCACAGGACAGTTTTTCCACTAATGTTTAAGCCCATCTTAAAAAGACTCTTAGGCCCAGAGAAGCTGACCTTTATTCTGAAATTGTTAAACTTTTTGCTCACGCAGTCTCTCACAAAGTGGCGATCCTCTACCCATCTTTACTTTGAAGATGCTCAGCCTCTCTACAAATGAACTGTATTAGCTGGGAGATGATCACTTAACAATGAATTATATCAGTTTCCAAATTTGACTTCTTGTCTCTCTACTCT
Source organism: Xyrichtys novacula (assembly GCA_962446985.1). NCBI lineage: Eukaryota > Metazoa > Chordata > Actinopteri > Labriformes > Labridae > Xyrichtys > Xyrichtys novacula. Next base: position 27,029,271 of record OY660875.1, read on the forward strand.
TAAATTAAACGTAGGCTGTAAATCAAACTACCAAAATCTGTTTATATTATCTAACACAAGTGAGAGACAGATGAATCCACACAGATTTTCAACCTGACATTACAACAAATCGCTGCCTTCACAGACCTCTTCAGGCTAATGTCTGTGCAGACAACAATATTTATGGACTACTATTCTTCAAAATGACAGGTCCAAAGCATTCAGCCAGACTGCTGCCTTCACAGACCTCTTAATGACAAATAACACTTGAAAGTGTCTCTCCAGTGAAGAATAATGCATGTCTAGTTTGTTATTTTACAATTTTGATCATATCAGCAGGAGAGTTACTTTCACTGCAGTATGGAGGAGGTAGCAAGAGTTTTAACTTCACTGAATAACAGTTGAGAGACTTTTAAATGTTGGTTATGGACTGTATTCAGGAGAAAAAGGTAGAGGTGTGGGTATTTTAAAAATGAAAGTGATCATGTGTCATCTAAACGATCAAGTTTGACTTCATCCTTTCATCTCTTTCTTGACTGTAATGGGTGAGTTATCTGGTCCATGTGCTGACACCATGTTTATTCTCCCTATCTGTCGTGTAGCAGCACAACCTTGCTTTTCTGAGAAGAGGGGGGCCTGCTCGTGTTACATAACACTTCTAATGTAACCGGGAGTTTCCTGGGAGTCTAACCTGAGACCGGTTTCAGTCTCTACTTCCCGGCAGAAATAGGTCGGTGTTCGTATTGTTGGTGTTTTGACTCGGTGTGAGGAGAAAAGGTGGAATGGTGGGGGGGGCACACCTTTCCCCTCAGGTCTTTATTCTAATTACAATGAGGCCTCATTCTGTGTGTTAGAGGAGACTGTTGCCCCTTTACAGCCACCCGGGGCTGTGATTGGGGTGATCACCTATTGAACAACAGCCCCTGGAGTCTGTGTTGATGTGTGGGGCTGATTAGATCAGGTTCTTGGATGTAGTACTGTTGTCATTGATCTTAACTCAGCAGGGCCCGTCTGCTTGTCTTTGTTAACTCTGGCTGCTCTTCACTGATCACTCGGCTCTGTGCTGGTTTAAAGTAGAAATGTGATATCCAATCATCAAGAAGAGGTTTGGAGATGATAGAAAACAGCAGCTCAGCTTTTTCGTTGTAAATTCAGCTATTTTTTTTTTTCACTGTTGTGGTTGGGTGAAGGAAACCACAGCAGTCTTTGACGTATGTTTGTAGAGTGATGAAAACTCACCCTTTCCTGTCTTTGTAGGATTGATAACCTGACTCATCCTGTCAGCTGTAGAGCTGAAACTGAAAAGTTTCTGCCAGGGGTAGGTGTTTCGATTTCTGGCTAGTTTGGTTGTATTTAGGGACACCAGATGAATTTCTGTTTCCATTCTGCATGCATCAGTCCTTTTTCTTTTCTTTTTTTTTGCAACCATATATGAGGCAGAAGTCCATTAAATTCTATCCGCATCTTTCAATGTTTAACTGTCTCTTGTACCTTTTCTCAGATACATGATTCCTGCTGACTCAACAGTTCCTTCCTAAACATTTGTCCAAGACACACAAAACACTTTGCTCTGACTGCAGGTTTTGAACCCAAATGAGAGGCCCTCTACTGCAGCTCTCATTGCTCTCATAGTAGAAGGTTTTCACAGTGATCCTGCTGCTCTGCAGGTCTTTTGAACTCGTCCAGGGTAAAGATACACGTCTGGTGTCGGAGCACTGCTGTAGGGTGGCATAATCACACTTCAGCATTTGAGTTTGAATTAAAATGAGTATGAAACTATATGATTTCCATCCTGCAGTTAGGGTATTGTGCTCTTATTCATATGTCTGTATGGTGTTGTAGTTTTTCAGTGTGAATTGTTGGATATTACAGAAAAGAGTAGGACACAGTGTTCTAAGGAAATACACCAGAACTCTGCCCTGAATAATCTAACCACACTTACACTGTCAGCTCTTGGGGAAGTAACTACTTACAAACTCATCTGACCTTGTTTCTTATGAGTTTTGCAACATCCGCTTCTGAGGGTTTTGTGTCAAGCAGTTTCATTTGTTACATGTTGAAAAAAAATCCTATTTAAGGTGGTTATGAGTTAAGAGACACCTGGAAAGGCTAAGGGAGTGTCTTCAGATTAAAGATCAGCTGATTATAAGACTGCGATTCATCCTAAAATGAAACATAGAAATAGATTATGAAGCTTTCCTGGAGCCCCGAAAGGAAAACATGAAGTGATAACAAACACTGAAGAGCAGTACTTCTCAAAAGTATAAAGTTAGTCAGAACCAGCGAAATGCCACCTTTGAGTCTTTTTACACCTTCAGCTTGATTATTTTACAATCCTGCTAGTGCTGAAGGGATGATAGGTGTTTCACAAATCAAGTTATCAGAGTCTCTAACAAGAGGGAAAACTGGAGCATTAGTCAAAAGCTTTTGTGTTGCATTAACTTACAGTAGTTTTTTAAAGTGATTGATTCAAAGAAAGATTTGCAAAACTGGTGTCAGACATTAAACCATGGGCAATGGGAATGCTAGTTTCTATAATGTGTCCTTGCTCCCCCTTACATACAAAAATAGATAATGTTTTCACAGTGTGATCATCACCTCCCTCATATTACCACGTGTCCTCTGTGCTGGAGTAGATATTAAAGTATACATCTGCTAAAGGAAGCCGCCCAAAGACAGAAGCAGAGGAGTCAAACGTTTATTAGAAATGTATTACTGTATTAGAGTAAAAACACTGGGATGATGTGGCAAAATCAGTGGTGGCGTTTCAGGGGTGGTGGTCTTTAAGGCCTTTGAATTCTGAGTCATGGTGTTTTGTGTTTGAACTATTGGCTCCCCTGCCTGATATTACCCAACAACTGTTGGTGGTACTGCAATATTTAGTCCTTACTTGCAAGCTGGCAGAAAACGTGCAAAAGTATGATGGTACTTAACGTAGAAGGCTTCATTTCTCATGTGTAACTTCTCCACATCATCAGCCCCGTGACTGAACCTCCTCTGGAGAAGTTGCTTAACTCCTTAGAATTCAGTCAAAGCTGGTGTATTACAACTATTGCCCAAATTTGACTGGATCTCTACTGTAACAAAACTGAGTTTAAAGGGGAAGTATCTGTTGGCCAAACCCACTAGAAGCTAAATCTTCTTTTAAATGATAGTCAGTGGTTTCTAAAGTTGAACATTTAGGATGTTTTGTCAACCAAAATCCTTTACTAGACGGCTAAAGACTCGCTCCAGGTTGGCGTGAGCCTCAAATCCAGTGTGAAACCAGACTGACTCTTAAATTAGAGCCAGATCTATCATGCTAATGTGACACTGTCGTCATCTATGAAATGATTATCTATAAACCCTCCCGCAGGCCTCGAGTTACTTCACTCAGCAGTGATATAAAGAGAATCGCTGAACCCATGGTTACAGATCCACATCAAGGCTTTCATCTTTGCAGGGAGTAAGGCTGTTGACAGCTTTAATCTGGGTTTAAAAAACTGGGTGAGAGGAACATTTAAATATGTTGATATAGATGCACTTAGCTTTCCAACAAAGACTCTAAAAACTAAGTGAGAAAAAAAGAGAAAGTCTCAGCTGACCAAACAGGATTTTTAGAGAGTCCTTTGGAAAGCAAATAAGAAGTTCAAGGCGGCAGGAGGCTCACAATGTGGCTCATGTGACAGTTTTCTCATGTGAGCAGAGTGAGGGTCAGCTGTGGTCACACTGTGTGCAGCCGCTCAGCCTCGAAGGCAGAGCGACTTCAAGCAACTGAGCCAAAGAGGAATGAAAATCCCTCAATTAGGCGCCTTTTGCCTTCTTTGATAAATGCTAACCAGTGGCCGACAAAGCTAGAAGGGGAGGGGGCACGGCCTTGGAGCTAAGGGCACTTTATGAATGATTCAGGACGGGGAAAGTGAGTCATTCTCCCCCGTCACTGCCAACAAACAACATCTGTCCAGCTCTGTCTGTGGACATGGTGGAACATCAGTCAGCGGCGTGTTAAAAGGTCGACTGATGCACTAAATCAGTCGATTAATGTTCCAGTGAAAGGCTCGTCAGTCGTGACTTCCTGTTTCTAAAGGGAGTGTTTCTGCGTTCATAATAAATCCATGTTTGGCTTGTTTTTCTGGATTCCAAATGATCCACAAACATGCAGTAAATCTTTATGGAGAAAGACACCATCAATCATCAGTCGCTCAACTGCATCATCCTGCTCAAGCTGTTGCCTTCTCTTTCTCGCAGACAAGAAAGAAACAAAAGAAAGACACGACAAACCCAACCTTCCTGCTGTATCAGAGCCAAGTCGACCGTTTCTAAGTTGCATCACAACCTGAATGTGTGTTGGAGCAAAAAGCTGCACACATATTTGGTCTGTGACGCACATGAAGCAGGACACAGACACACATGGCTCTTGTGCTCAGTGAAGGTGGTTTTCACTTGAGCTGCTAGAGAGATCCTTATCCCCAGTTACTAGGGGCAACAAAGGACGGCCAATGGAGTGTGTTAATGCATGTCTGATTCGGGGCACCGAGCCAAAGCCCACTAAGGGAACAGTGAGGGTACTTATGGGAGACAGATGTGCTCCAGAGAGTCGGAGGCTACAGGCGTCAAGTTTCCACATCAGGATTGTGTAAGCTGGGTTTTGGTTTGGGTCCAAACTACTTGAGATGTTGCAAACGGCTGCCTGTACATACAAGTGTAAAACTCAAGAGTTAAAGCTCCGGTAAGGACTTTACCTTCATTAAATCTTCATTTTATCCCAGGTGGAAATCTACCCTGATAACTCCTGGAATGGATCGTGGGCATGACTGATTTCATTTTCATCAACATGTCTCACCTTAAGCTAATGATAGTGTAATTATACTCAGTTTGCACACAAAAGTTCTCAAAGCTATGAGTGCAATGCCTAATGACGGTTTTGTAGCACTGACTGCCACTATATTATTACAGCTCTATATTCACTCTGCAGACACTCAACACCCATTACCCAGAATAGATCATCAGTGTAATGTGATTTAAATGTAGCACCATTTAATTTGGCAATTGGACATCACTACAACCGGTGATCTGCCACTGATGCAAAGACTTCTGGGTAGTGGTTTTATTGTATGTCCGAAGATAGATGAAGGCAGGAGCAGAGTGCAGCCAGTTGATGAGTTTCAGTTAATTTCAGCAGCATTGGTTAGTGTGACATGGGGTCGTTGGTGGTGCTAAACTAACGGCACATACATACAGGGGCATGTCCCGACTTTTTGACTGGGGTGGCCCATTTAGGATACTTATTTATGCAGGGGTGGCAATAAATAAGCAAGCATATCTGCATGAATGCCTGGCTGTTATTTACAGTTTTGTTCCACCTCAACATATCTACTTTACCTACAGATACTACTGGTGTTGTATTTCTAGGTATAACTATTGAAGTTTAAAAACACAAGAGTTACACTGACTAACAACATGAGTCTTCTAAACATATTTTTTCATAGGCTAGAAAAGATATCAAAACACTTCTAATAAACCAAAAGCTTTTTTTGATTTTAGGACAGTTTGTACAAGATTTCACTATTTATTGACAGAATGACCCTTTAACGCACCAAATTCAAAGTTCTTGTGAGGAACTTTCCCTTTCAGTCAATTCTGTCACCCTCTGTGGACAAAGCAGTCTTGCTTGTCATGTCCTGTGCATTAAAAAAAAATTCTCACTCTGCTGACTTTTGACACTGAAATCTATCATTAGTCGTGAATATTTTATGTGGAAAGTTGTAGAAAAAAAAAAGGAGTGCTTGGCTGACACATACCCCCTCACATCTGTTTCAGACATTAAAGGATATTGTGAAATATTTATCAATCTTGTTGCTAACAGGCTTGTTTGATTTGGACAATAGCAATCACTTTGGACACACTCCTGTTGGTATGGATCAATAAACAACAGTAATATAGCAGCAGCCATGAGATGGATATTATGAGTGGTTTCTATCGTTATTCATGTAGTTTAATTAGTTATCATTGTATGTAATCAAGTGTAACCTAACATCAATGAAGTTTGTAAACCTTAATTAACAATATTTTGAACTGGGATTGAAATTCATCTTTATACAGTCCAATACAAAGTAAAATGGTTGAGTTGCTGTGGTTGATTTAGGATACAAGTGGTCTTGATTGGTTCATGACCACTTACAAACAGAGACCACATTTCTTTCTTTTAGAACATAAACATCCACATACAGTATCTTTTGTGAGAATCTGAGGTCAGCTGTGTAGAGAGAGAAGAAACATTGTGTACGATGGATGAAAGCCAGCTTCCTGGAGGGTTATTTAACAAGCACACACTAATGCAAGCTGAGGACAAAGTGGGGTAACAGATTACACAAGGCTCCATCGCCATGGTTTCACTTCCTGTACTCGTGGCAGGTCTGCAAGAGGCAGCCTGTCTGCTGGAAGGAAACATTTATCACCAGGATTCCTCCTTCACAGCATGGCAGTCTCCCTTTGAAGCTCTTTCAGAGGCAGAACAAAGAGTCAGAGCAGATTAAGAGGATTTCAAGTGCACATCATGAATTTCTTTTGATATTATCAAAGCAGCTTCTGCTCTCATAACCTTTAAACAACTTTGCACTGTACTTAGGCTGAAATCTACACTCTGTAAGTTTCTCTAAACCAACAAGAAGCTGCTGGGACAATGCAAACCACAGCTTAAAGACGGCCTTTCTCCTCTTGCTCAAACCAGGTCCCTGAGGTTAGGCTCATGCGTCAAACTGCAATTACCTTGTCTGCTTCAGCATGATCACAGAGCACAGGCATGTGCATGCACACAAAGTGCAGTAGTAGAGTTTTAGGAATCTTATCCTTCATGCACTTTCATCAGGACCACCTACGCTATCTGACACAATACACAACACCAGGCCTCACAGCTTGATCTGCGTCTGTCGTAATATTGAACAACCCCACAGTGTCCAGGTGGAAGAGCCAGAGATCAATAATGTTAATGTCAGAGGTAGACTTTAGACTGGAAAGTACTGGGTCGGTAGTATTTCATTTTATTCACAAAGTAGGCTTTTTATATGACCTGTATGTAAAGTTTTATCTCACCTCTGACTCTCCTGATTTACTGTTTTTAAAGCTTATATATCACAAGCTCCATCAAAGGAGTCCAAGGTTAGCAGGCGAGATGATCCCTGCTTTTCAGATGAATTTTTTTCTGTTTCAATTCATGCAACTTCACATCTTCTTGATAAATCTTTTTGGAGCACGGGTAGAGATGCATTTTCATTTTGATTTTACTTTAACTTATGTAGATTTTTAACAAAGCATGTGAGGCTTTAAAGCAGCAATGATATTCATCTGTACTTCCTTCAGTTTGCGGCTTAGTCATTGGAAATGGTGAAATACTTCATATTTGGAGAGCAGCACATGTCACTGCTGTATAAAAAGGTGGCGAACCATCCAATCCAAACAATTATGGGCCAATATCTAAACTTTCAATGTTAGTCATGGTATTGAAAAGGCTCATGAGTGATCCAATAATTTCATCATGACCAATTATTTCATCATGACCTGGTGTAAGTCTGGGTTTGAGAAACAAACAAACCACTGTCTCCTCCACAATAAGTGTTCTAATTCATTTTAGGATTGCCATTCAGTGTGTTTACATGTTCAAAAATCAATCAATTGCATATATCCAGCTGAAACTGGAGTTCTTATATACATGTTAACACATGAGTCTGACTGAAATTGCACTTAATTGAACTTCTCATAAGTGGGGATCAATTTTCTCTTGCATGTATTCCATTCAACTGAGATTGTTCTGTGCAGGAGACTATCCAGGAGTTTGGTAGAATAAATGTGTTGGGTAGTAAACAAAAACTCGACAGATGAAGAATCAATGTAAAAAAAAAGACAAAACTTTTGAATCGTACAAACAAAACAATCAGGGTTGTAAAAGTGACTGTTTTCATTGTTTGAAGTACATCCCATTAGCCAATCCGGAGATGGACGACTCTAGCCTGGTGCTGGTGCAAGGACAGCAGTCTAATTAAATTAATTAATCAAACTAAAAGTGTTGCTCAGCTTAACTGTTTAGGTTTGCATCCTGATTGACTTTGTTTTAAAAGTTTTATGTCGCCAGAAAAAGAGGCAATCCAGAAATCTAAGAGCAAGCTCCATATTCCCAGAAAACTGAAGTAATCAATAAAAGTGTACAGCCTCTCTGACATACAGGACAGTCATGTTACATTTGCAATATTTGCCAGGGACAGTAGAGCAGCACACTTTCACAACTGTACAGCACAACAGGTGCTCTCCCTCTGCTGTAAGAGCGTCATGTCTTTTTAAAGCTAATGCTACACTGCTATTTCAGTCGGCGGTCGACAGGGCCTCTAGCCCAGTTTGCATGGCAGCGAGACCAGTCACTTTGAACTTGGACTAAATGACATTTGTCACAGTGACAAAAAAGTCCTGGAAATCACAGTTATGTCAGGACTTCTAGAAACAATATTTGGGTGAAAAATTCAAGTGTGTGTGTGTGACTTTGAGAAGAGCACGGGCACCGCTAAATGTTTGAGCAGTGATAAGAGAGTCAGCATGTGCAAAGATCCGGCTGTGGGGGATTTATCAGGAGGACAAAGTGCTGCCAGAGAGGACATGCAGGAGTGGGAAGACGACATTATGACAGGAATGGCTAAAGGCCAATGTCACACAGCTATTTCAGCTTTTATATCTCACTTTACAGGAAGTTCGAGATAAAAAATAAAATAAGAGTGAAACTGAAATATAAGACTCATGTCCTATTTTCAAACTACGACAAGGAAAAGGGGATTTATGAGAAGACATGATCATGTGTCAAACATCTATTGTGCAACTCCTCCCAAACTTTAAAATCCTAAATCTCCTTGTTTTTTTACACCAAGCTGTTTCCAATTCAACCGCGCCTTTTTACGTAATAACTTTGAGTTCCAGCTTTTGATTGCACAACTTTTCACGGCTAAGCAAACACCTCTTCTGTGTTCCTCCCCGTGCACACAGCCAAATTAAATTTCATCACTTCACGGGCCTGAGGAGGCTGCTGCTGGTAAACTGGAGAGCAAATATTGATTTTTCCTGTAGGCGTCTTTTTGGTTTTATTGGCAAGGACACAGAGTTTTTAAGAACAGGGCACCAACACCTACTTCATCCTCGTCTAAGTCCTGAAGCTTTGTGTCTTCTGCATTGTTGATTAAATACAGCTTAACAAATATTTCAACAAGATAGATTTGTTGCTGTCACTGTGGTGTTTGCAGGATTAAGTTTGACAGAGTGCTTTACAGAAATAAAAGCATTAACTATAATCATGCCTGAATCTAAACCCCTCTTTAAAAAGTACAGATGTTCGTCTTTTATTCTTTTTTTGTCGCCACACATATTTTCTAAATGACCAGTTCCGCTTTCATGCAGTTATTTCTGCCTTGTGCTCAACCGTATATTTATCTTTTGTTATGTAACACTGCACTTTTTCCCTGCAAGCCTCTTTTCTACTTGAACAGCAAGTGCTCCTGAGACTTCTGATCTGATAGATTTGCACATGTACAGTAATTAGTGTGTTCACTCTGAAGCTCACATATGCATTACACTCCCAAACATTTTCTGAATTTTACTGAATGTTGAATGTTGTATGATAGCATGCAGGAACACAAACGCCTGATTTTAACACCCTGGTTTTGCCTGGATTTTTTTTTTCCAGGTAGTCCCCTAACAGCATTTCCAAAAAAGCAAAGGTGAGCCTGAAAGTTTAACAGGTAAAATCTGGAAAAATTCTGCAGAGTTGAAGTGAGTCAAACTGCAGTTATACAGTAGCTGGATTAGACAATTTAGGATACTCTCCTTGTCCCAGGATCAAAGATGTGGATAAGTATCATCTCATTGACAAAACTACAGTTTGTTCACCTGGAGTAGGTGTAAACATGCCCTCACTCAGTTTGTTTCTATGAAGAGGTTGATAATAACTGAAATTGATAAGATTTTATTGATTCCGATGCCATTATCAATTCTGCTTATCAATCCAATTCAAAGTTGTTTTTGTGTCAAAAACACAGATTTTCTTCTGACTTTATTTACCTGCTGTGCTCTGCTGAGGGCTGCGTGATCATAGACAACATCTCGGTACTATTTAGTAGCAGCGCATGCCCCTTGTAATAACCCTGTACCCCGTAAAAACTGTTGTTCAGGACTGCTTACTTGTGCTTTCTACCCATTCAGCTACTATAATAACCGTTGTTCTAGTCTACATGCATTATTTTTGTTCTCATTCATGAAACGCTTAAATCAGGGACATTTTCGGGGACCGTTTTTGCCGGGGACAGGTTATCCGATTCGGGGACTGTCCCCGGACATCGTCTGGTCACTTTACAGTAGAAGCTATGGCAACTGCTAATGTAGATCATTGATTTGGTCATCTTGTCTTTTGTTCCTCCATATGGTGTTTCAGCCCAAACATCGTGGCATGTTAGTCCAGCTGTGAGAAATTAGATTTAATATGATTTTAGTTGGACTTAAGTGTTAACATATATTCATATCCAGTTTCAGACAGACTTATGCCATAGGTTGATTTAAGTGAAAATATTGATTTTAGATGCAAAAAATAGCACACTGGGTGAAAAATAAATCAAAAAACTTTTTGTATGTTTTCTCAAAAACTAAAACTAATTCTGAAGACTTTTCCCTTTCAATGAAATTTTCACTTCATTGACACCAAAAGAGGAGTCTGTTTTCTGTTCTGTTCTGTGTGAACGTCCTGCTCTGAATCTGCTCTCTCATATTCTGCACCGCCCCAGGAAAGTAGATAGTCCAAATATACATAATCACATTCAGTGAATATGTGTCAAAGTGTTCACTGAACAGCAGCCAAAGCTCAGAGACAGACATTATAAGCTGAATTAACCACACTGTGGTCGTGGACACACTCTTGTGGGCCTCTTGAAGACCAGCTGTGCAGGAACAGCTGTTTCAGGGGAAAAATCCTCCCACACAGTAGACTCAGTGTCCACATCAGTGTTGGCTCTTATTTCATCATTCATAACTGAACCCCTCTTACTGCGTCAAACCTGCACCAACAAGGTATTTAAGTTGCACAAGCAGAAACAGAGGAGTCACAACATGATGAGTGAACGTGTTATTAGCCTTTGTTTTGTCTGATAAGCTTTTGTGAGACGCTGAAAGGGAGTATATTGAAGTCATAGCAGCAGTTGTCCTGTCTTTTAGTCTATCTATATGTCAAACAACACAAACACAACCCTAGTTATTTCAAGATGCAAGAATTCAGGTCAAAACCCACAACACACAAACCAAACCCAAGATAATCCTTTCACGTCAGTGTGACACATTCAGAAAACTTCCTGACAAAAAACCACAGAAGACAACATGAACCTAATTTTACAGGCTGACTTTGACTGGGAAATGACGCCTGAACTAACTGTGTTGTCTGCAATAGGTGGAGTTCTTCATTTGCACATATTTTGTTAAATTTGAGGCTAAAAACATCATTGCAAACCTAAAGGTGAAATAACATGCAACCTTAGCTATGTTTCAATAACTTGTTCTCCTAGCTGCTCTGTAAATTAGACTGGGATGCATTCATTTGATGTCTTTTGGAGCAGAAATACACAGTAAATCAGAACTTGCTGGACTCTTTTTGCACAATACAACCTCTTAAAATCCACTGACTTGCAGATGTATTGATAATTTGCCTCTTTATTTGGCATCTTTGCTGTATTTAGTCTGGATTTCAAGCCCTAAAGCTCCAACCTGAGTGAGAAGTTCAAATGAAAGAATGCCTGTCCTCCTCTTCCCCCCTTTACCTTTTATCTGTTCTCCTCTAGCCCGCCTGCCTGCCCGCCAGTCCCCCCACCCCGGGCTGAGTGAGAGGTGTGGGGGTGGGTACAAGCTCACGTCCCAGACTGTGTGGCATTCCTGAAATGTGTGCTAACTCACTGTTGCCCCCATTCTCCATCCCACCCCTCCTTCTTCCAGGAAAGAAACTTCCCCCATCCATCTACACACTGCATGACTACAACTACGCTAACACACATGCACACACTGATAGAGCTGCACCTTAAGATGGAAAACCAGAAGTTTGCATAAGTAAAACCTGCACGAAAAATGATTTTTTTTTTAAAATCATGACAACATTACTTAATTTATCTCAAAAGACACGTCAGGCTGTTTTAGTCCTCCTCACTTTAAATCCCTCTAAAGTGCAGCTGGAGGCAGTGAGGAGTGATTTAATGTGATCTTAAATAACAGGCTGAGCTGAGAGTCTGCCTGTGTTATTCATCAGGAGGAGGCGGGGTCAAAGGTCACGGTGAATGTTTGGCTGGGTTCAACAGCACAACAGTCTCAGTATACTAGTCTCTTTATCCCATTTGATTGTCTAGGGAGAATAAAGCAGCATTTAAAGCAAAAATAATTTCAATGTTCATGTAAATTTCAGTTTGATTGTGCTCCCCTAACAGATAGCTGTATGTCTGATAGAGATTCAGCTCGACCACTTCTGCTTTTAAGTGCATTTGTGAGCTAAGTGAGACCATTTCTTCACAAAGTCTGAAAAACAGGAAGGTGGTTTTTGGCTGTGAAACAGAAGTGACGGCCCTGCCACTTGCAGAAATTCACTCAATACTTGATTTTACCTGATCAAATACAAGCTACAAAACTTAGACATTGAAAGGAAAAAAGTCAGTTGAGGTGTGATTGTGAGCGGCTGACTGTGATGTCTCCCTGGCTCCTCTCTTTTAGTATTATAGTGGAATCTTAGTAGGAATTTAGAGCTGGAAAAATACTCAGTCTGCCGCCACTTTGAGCCAGCCTCAGTTATAAGAAAGAAAATTGAGACTAAGAGGCAAAATTCAGAATAAGAAAATCCAGGGATGCATTTAATCCTTCTTTGCACGCAACAACTTGGGAGTCTTCAGATAAAACTGGACTGGAAGGAGTTCCAGCTTTTACCTTACTGAACTTCGAGTTTGTGCACAGAAATAACAGAGCAGCGAGCATCAAGATCGACAATCTCACGCTTCCTCCAAGTAAAAGTACACTTTTTGCCCTGAAGACCTGATGCTTCATACTATCAGCAGTCCACAGTGGTGTCAGTAACACTTTTTTTTCTCATGCTATTTCAAACCGACGATACCGTTACACCCTTAATGTGTGGTGGCTGACAACAGTGAATGATCTGTAATGGCCTGGGTAATTTCTGCAAATGCAAGAGCAACTTAAAAAAAAAAAAAAGGTGTGAAAGTCCAAAACAGATGCTCTGTTGGAACTGAAAAAAAAACATGCTGCAAAGAGCTGAGAGGAATGCATGAACAGCAAAAGCACAAAAGCAGGAAGAAGCTGCAAACAACCATAGATAGGTCATGATAGTAAGATAGTAAGGAAGTGTTCTAGGCTTAGGGCTGCTGACTGACACAGCTTTATTATTGAAGAGACATAGACTATATATTGAACTTGTTTGGATGGAAAAGTTGCAGTTTGATATCAAGGAGTTTGAATACTGCAGCTAAGTGGGACTGAACTGGGTTTTGAGCAGCTTTTTAGTTTAACATGAGATGATAAAATCCCAAAATAAAGACTCAAGTTGGATTTTTTTTTCTCCTGGCTGTTATGGATGCAGAAGAAAACTCTTGTATCTTTGTTATCATGTCTTTTTAACTAATCCCCATGTGACTAATTTAGGGTATTTAAGCCTTTAGTTCACATGTAATTTACAGCCCTGCTTGGGTTCTTTATCTTTCCATGCCTGCAGCCTTTCTCCAGGTCTGAATGAATGTTGTTCAGCTGCTGTTTAAGACAGGCCTCACACTCTTCAGGGCATCTGGTCTACATATTTTTCAGTGATCTAACCAAGAAGATGAGAGGTGGTAGAGGAAGAGTTGAAAAGGATATACTTGAGATTTTGTTCTGTGGAAAATAAAGAAATCAAACACACATTTAACTGAAATGGTTAAAGACAAAAATATGTCTAAGAGGAGTAAAACGAACCAAAACAATGGCATCTCTTTGTTTGCTTTGTATGAGAACAATAGGAGATAATACTTTGGTGCCCTTGACTGAACTTTCTCCAAAGCAAACTCCAATAACCCCAGACCCCCCCTCCATCCAGCCCACCCTGATGTCCTCCTGCCGAGCCAGAAATGGAAACCAAAACAAGTCATCTGTGATTCAGCTCTGACCCTCACACAGAGACTCAGCTACACACTGTCCTGAAAAGGAGCCCAGGCACTGACCCGCCCTCTCTGGCCTCCTTCTAAATCAGTGAGCCGGCTTTACCCTCCCCTGGTGTCATTTATCAGTGAGTTTCCTGTCATTACACCTCCAGCTATCTGCTCCGGAGTCTGGGAAGAATCTATTACCCCTTTTTCTGACTGGAAGGGCGTGTTCAGAGGATGTGGAGTCAGTTGGTCTTCAAGTGAAGCTTGTCTCTAATTGACAGTTTGGTGGGAGTGACCAAGTTTATTGCTGGGCTGAAATTACGGGGGTAGATGAGAGGAGTTACAGAGCTCTATTACTCATGAACCAAATTAAAATGTTTAAGGTGGGTGCAAACAAAACTGCTTTAGTTTGCCTTTGAACTGTTATAAAAGTCTGTCATTGCACATTTTATAAACACTTCACATTGAAGCTACTGGGAAGAACTCTAAACAAGATAGAGGAGATGATGTATCTTTCACTAATGAGATAAAAAAGCAAACAAGGTCATCAGATCAAATAATGATTTTCCAACTCCATGTACTGTATATACTAGGGTGACCATATTCTGGATCCCCAAAAAGAGGACACTACTATGCAGGGTGGAGTCACATGCAAAAATTTGAGGGTTTTTCAGGCCGGGTTGAGTGTTTTTTATGTGCTTCTTACTCAGTTAGCCAAAGTAAGCCAACTCAAACTCAAAACTTCCATACAAAACCCTGGCCATTTGAAAGATTATATAAACTCCCCCAGATAGGCCGGACAGCCCCCCAAAAAGGGGACATGTCCAGGTAAAAGAGGACATATGGTCACCTTAGTATAAACACAGTTTGCATGCCTGAGCTGGGAGTTCAACAGCAACAACGCACCGTAGGAAGTGGGGTAGGAACTAAAAACTTGACAAAATAATAATAATAATAATAATAATAATAATAATAAGAAGAAGAAGAAGAAGAAGAAGAAGAAGAAGAAGAAGAAGAAGAAGAAGAAAATGAGAAGACTAGAAGGAGATGATGCTGTGAAAAAGTACAGTGCAGGAAAGATGCCAGTGTTTTTATTGGTCGACCTGTTAGGCTCTTGTCAACTGTCTTTGTTGTATGTGTTGTAATGGGCTAGTTGAGTAAGGGGCTAAATGGGGGGCACATTGAAAACCTTTGTCAATAAATATGTTACCTGGTACATGTAAACTTTAACAGGGACAGTAGTCCAGCTTATCAAGATTTAACTATAACTTGGCTTAACTGTGCACGTAAACTCACCAACTGTTAAAAAAGAAACAAACTTTTACTCTTTATGGTGTTTCAATACAATACATGAAAGTAGATGTTTGAAATACTTAAAGTTATGAAGTGTGAGAGCCCATACAGCTCCAGACCCCCCAGCACCTTCATGCAGAGCTGGGGTCAGGCTCTGAGTGTCCGCTTTACTACAAAACCTCTCACCTTCTCTTCACCTCACACCCGGCTCTCCACTGACTCCCTGCACTCCTCCTTGGGCTTACTATGAAGGAGATGGTACAACCTGGAAGAAAGTGACAAAACAAAGCAGCATGGGTGAAAATACACTGAATAACATAAGAACACTGTGTTTATTAGCTCTTATAACACATTAAGTATGTAAACCACATGTGAGTGCATGTCCACATCAATCTGACCTCCTTCTCCATGACCCCCCTGCCCTAATAATCCCCCTGAACTCCACATTCCACAGGACATAATGTCTTCACCAGGCTGCATACCACCAAGTGTTTCTGTTCATTATTGTTGTTGTTTGGAGCCTCAGTCTCCTGGGACATGCAGGTCACATGATAAGGAAGGCCATGGAGCTTGGTCATGTGACATAGAACCTTGGCCTCGGGAGACCATTGTTTAACCTCTACCTGAGAGAGAGAGGAACACTGGGAGAAAACAAAAGGACTGAATTAACCTTCATGAGCTCACTTTATCTCTCACTCAGCACATGATTCCTGCTGCACTTTGGCTTTATTTGACTTTATATCAACCTCACATGATCATATCCCTGTGCAAACACTGTTAATGCAAGACTAGCTGTAAAAGTCTGAGGGCTGTTGAAGGAATTTACATTTAAAGTAAACCAAACGCTCAGAGAGTAAACATGATAAGATCGTTGTAAGTGATGAGCGATTTGCATGAAAACAGTCAAACAAATTCTGTTACCCTGAAGCATCCTGCACTATCAAACAGGACATTTCTGGAATTTAAGGACTAATTGGTTAAATCTGTTCACTGGACGAGAGTTACATGAGGAGTTCCTACTTTTAATGTGTTAAATATAACCCTACATCCTGCTCCGTCTGAGCTTAGCTTAGCCTAAAAACTGAAAAAGGGTTAAAGGTGTGGATTTGTTTGATTTACGCAAATGAAATGTCACGTTTACTTTTGAACTTCTGAACTTTACCAAAGGAACAAAAAACAGTGATCTGTTTCTTCTAGTTCACAGTTGAGCTGATCAGCTCCTGGATGTGTTTAGTGAGCAGACACCTAGTATGCTGTGTCTCTCCTCTCAGCCTAGCACATTTTGCCTCTGCTTGTTGACACTGTGGCAAAAATTTGAGTTTTTAATTCCATACTTTACAGTCTAAAATACCAATTTTATGTTAACCATAATATGAATAATATAATATGTAGCTTGAGGAGCCTCTAGACCCCAACCATTATAGAATGAAACTGAGCAGTGTCCTGTCCTGCAATCCAGGCACAGCAGCAGATCTGTTGAGTATGTGTTTAAGCTGCTGATGGCCAAAAATTAACAGAAAACATAAACAGTAGTGATAAAGGCAAGACTCTGAACCCTATCCTGTTGACTTTGTTTAACATCATCTTACATAAAAATGTTATTTGTAATTTTAAATTATGACAAATAAGCAGACTGATGTCTGAACTTCAGATCGACGTGCTCACTGAGAGGCCGATGACACTCTCTTGCTTTACTTGCTCTACCAGCCATGGAAACAGAGACTTCTGTTTCTGCCACAGAGATGTATCATATTCAAAGCATTAAAATCATGCACACACCCACTTGACATACAACACTCCCAGATACATCTATTTGATTTCTTGACAGCACTTTTACTATTTTTTTTATAAGCCAAGACCCTGACACAAAGATTCTTTGTGTAAATACAAAACATATATAAAATGTCACACACATTCTGCTGGTGTTTACACACTGTGGTGCTTTGCAGTTAAGGAAGTTTGACCTTTAAGTTTGAATAGCTTGAGCTTTTGTCATGGTATTCTCATTTTTTTATAAATGTACTAGAATGTTGTCTTGGTTCTGCTGACTTTTCTGCAAGGCAGGACTTTACAGTATGCTGCCTGTAGACACCCTTGTTGCCTTCAATCTAGTCTGTGAGATGAGTTTAATTAAAGTTAGATAACAGGTTTGATGTCCCACTATGAATACCTTATATTGTCTATTTTGTCCATTTATTATGCCCTGTAAAATTAATATTTAACCACTCGAGCTGTATTCGTCCAAACTCAAAGAAAAGAGGATGTATTTCAATTAAAATGCACCATTCTTGATAACTTACCTGTACATAAGACTGTATGCAAACCTCCCAAATGTCTTGTTAATCCTAATTATCTTGAAAAAAAATTCCATAAAATAAAAAATATATCAAATAAACAAATAAATAAATAAAAACAAACTGAGTCCCTTATAAAAGATAAAATGTTAAAAATTTACTTGTGATTTTAAATGGCTGATGGCCATTTAAGTTTCAACTTCAAAGCAGGAACTCTTTGCAGACTTGGCACAGGTTAGCTCATCCATCCTCCTAGTAAACACTTTTATTTTAGCCTCAGTGCTGTCAAACTGGAAAAAAAGGACAGTTACAACAATTACAGAGCTAGTTGTTAATGAGGCTGTTTAAAACAGGGATAGGTCAAATAGGCTGTAATTGTCATACCTTTGACAAAGAAGATTGAACACTGAAGCCTTCAGCTGAGATTTTCACTTTAGATGTACAATCAACCCTGTCCTGTTTGACAAAGCATGTTAATGCCAAGATAATCTTGATACCAAGGCTGTTGTCTGGCCTGATCCAGTTATGTCAAGGGTGTTTTTCAATGTGCTCATGCTTTGTTGCTTTTCAGGAGTGAACGGTAAGACTTGTTCTTCTACCACCACTTTGTTTTTCCCAAATATAACAACCCATGATCGAGGTTGATAAACAGGAGGAGGTTTAAGATTGGTGTTTTATTTAAATTCTAGCACTGAAATGTCTGTCTGTGTGAAGGCTGATTAAAATATATGTTGCTGAATTTTCGACTTATTGTATTAGATGTACATTTTTATATTTACTTGGTGTGTTTCTATTTGTCTGAATACGTTTTCGCAGTCTCTGAACCTGCTGAAATTTTGAACGAGACAAGATTTTAGACAAGATATGTGCAGATATCAGCCAGCAGCTTATGCCTTTGCTCCCCAAAATGACTACTACTTTTTTAAAGGTCAAAACTTGGTTTCAAAATGCTGAAAGTGTACACACTGACTTTGCAAAGTTAAATGTTAGTGCAGACTTTATGAGCTCAAACTTTAATTCAGTGAGAGGAGCACAGGTTGTGAGAAAGCAGTCAGCTGGCACCTGTAATCGCTCACTGAACGATGATAATGATGTGGTTACAACTTCAACAGTCAAGGTAAATATCAGGTAGTCGACAGCACCAGAGGAACGTTCCCGATAACATTTTTACAACGTGCCCTTTTGTCCCGTCATTCACAACACAATTCCTCTGACGCTTTACGGTTCATTCCTGACATAGTCTCTCAGATCTGTGTGAAAAGGCCTGAGGAGGAGTGTAGATGAAGAGGACTAAAAATAGAAACTCAAAGTGAAGGTTGTCACTCCAGAGTGTGTGAGAAAAGAACAGGTTAAGCTTCTGATTCTTTACGCACAAACATTTCAGAGCTGCAAAGACTCGGTGGTTTGGACTTTTATCTCTTTTATGATCAGCTGCTTGATCCAGGAAATAAAACCCTCACTTCTGATAGATATTGCTGAGAACCGATTGAGAAACGGTTGTAATCTTTATTTTGTGGTTATTTTACAGCCTGTCGAAAGACAAGTCACGAGATAGACAGCTACTAAAATTCATATCCTTCTGTCTTTGTCTGCTAAGCTGCACATCTCAGGCTCTGTCTCTGTTTTTGGTTTTCTGTCAGGTATTTTAGATTATGCAAAGACCTACAGATAAAAAAGAAATAATAGATGAACCTTGTGTGTCTTCTGAAGTATTAAAGCAGTTTGAATCCTGCAGAATAACAGTGTACAAGATATCTAATGAAGCAGAAATGTACAAGTGGGATAAACTTATAATGTGAAGTCACCTCTTCTTGTCAGTGATATGTTTTTAAATCTAAACCAACAGCTCCCCCTTGTGCTTTTATTACATTACTGCACCCTGACGCTGATTGACTGAAACGTCCCTTAATATGTAATCCCACAGAGGCAGGGGCGATTAGTCTGCACAGAGATGTCACACACAGCGATGACACAATAAATCCTCATGAAGCCTCCCCAGAGTGTAAAGCTTTCATTAAAATGTTAAACAGCAGCCTAAATGATTCAACTCCTCTATGAGCTGTGACAAAATTAATCACTCTGTGGCAAATCAGGGAGATGAGGCGCCTATTAAAACCTACAGCACTATTTCTCATGAGGACCGGCTGCAAAATAAAATTAAAAAAACCTGCAGCCAAATCTGTAATAGCCAATAACTTTTGCAAATTGGCTTGCTTTCGATTGAATAAATAGGGTTCTTATTTTAATTATCCCAAATGAATGCAGAGGATTAACTATCTGCACCGCCAAAAAAAGGACCGGGGTGAGGCATTGAAATGATGAGATAAAGCTCCTAATTATTCAAAGTTTTACAGCTCCTTTTCTCTTCAAAGAGTTTGAGTAAGACCTCCTCTTTCAACTTCCTTTACACAAAACAATGCGGTGTGGGCAGAGCTGCACGTCTCCAGTGGCCAATTTCTGGATTTGAGACATAACTCTGGGGATTAGCCTGTACAGCAGTTAATTGCTTTAAACCAATGACGCTGAATTAATCCTTTGATTTTTGGGACTGCTTTTATGATTAGAGCGAGAGAGCGAGGAGGGGGAGAGAGGGGAGAGAGACGGGAGAGGGGGAGGAAGAGGGAACAACAACCTGACGATGACTCGGGCAGGGCAGCAACAGCGAGCTGGAGAGTCTTTCATCAGCAGCTAATGATATAAAACCTGTAATCTACAGGAGGCAGGGGGGATGGGAGATCAGATCAGATGACTAATTATACTCTCTGGAGACTAAGGCAGTGAATTATGGGTAAAAGTGCAGGGCTGGACCAAGAGAGAGAGGCTCTGCTCACTCGGCTGAGTGGAGATCGAACAGACCAAACTCCTATTTTGGTTTCAATTTCAGACTCAGCAGGTGGTGGGCTAGTGTGTGTGTGTGTGTGTGTGTGTGTGTGTGTGTGTGTGTGTGTGTGTGTGTGTGTGTGTGTGGCTGGACAGGACAGAGAATTCAGGTGCCCCATCATATTTTTCTCTCTATCTCCATCCACTGGAATAAAGTGACTTTTTAAGCCTTTGTGATCCTTTGTTCGTGTTAAAAAGTGGTTTCTATGACAACAGAGCCATTCAGGGTTTTCTGTTTTTAAAGTCACTGTGTTTTTGTGCAGACAGATTGTTTTGTTTTGGTTCTTTTGTTGTTCCATCTCTATTTTATTTGAGGTTGTAGAGTTGAGTTTAGGGAGGTAGATGTAGTTGTGACTTTAGACTGACAGAAAAACTTTTGGAGAACTTTGTAACAATAAAGAACAAAAGGGGATAAACTTGAAGATTTTCAGTTTAATAATGAAAACCTACTTTATGTGGCACCTTTAGAAAGAGTTTACAAGGAGTTTTGACAATGAAGAAAATGAAAAAACTCAGACAGGAATAAAAAAAAAAAACCCTGAACAACATGACCTGTCAGAGAAAGACAAAAAAGAAGTGCAGAAGGGGAGAAAAACAGGAGGAAAGAAAACCTGCAAAAATTAAACTGTGAAAAAAGAGGGAGACTGTCTGGGCAATCAGAGATTCTGCCTCTTCTTCAGCAGCTCTGTCTGCATGTAACTTTAAATCTAAATTTCAGATTAATATATGTGTAAGAAAAGCTATTTTGACTTTACAATAAATTTGAGCCTCATTTTTAAAGACCCACTCTGATGAAAATCGTGTTTTTCTTGTCTATATGTTCATTTGACATATTTCTGATGCTACAGGACATATCGTGAGAAAACTTAGTGCAGAATTAAATTTCTGAGTATTTCTGCATTTAAATCACTGTGAATCTCTGGTAGACCCAAACAGCTGGTTCAGATATAGTGAGATTTTTTACGTAGCAAATCAAAGCTCCGCCTCTGGAGCCCTGCCATGCAGAGCTGACTCGGAAAAGTAGAGAGGATGATTGCAGAAAAAGTGTGCGTGTTAGCAGATTGCAATGCTCATCAAAAAGCTAATTATGATATTACATTTCATCATGACCCCAAAGATATTAGTATCAAAGAGCCGAATAGCTCCTTTGTTACCTGCCACTTCTGCGACACCGGCAATGTTAGGCTGCAAACTAGCGTGAAGAGGAGTGTGCAGAGCAGCGCTGTCTCCGCCCATGACTCAGAGGCAAATTACAACTTAAAGACCACTAATAACACTTTAAGTAGTAAAAAAACGATCGGAGTGGGACTTTTAACAAATGAAAGCTAATATGAGGAACTTTCTGTACAAAAAGGTAACCCTGACACTGATTTTGTTCAACCCTCTGAGAGTGGTGTTAATGACCAATAAATCTCCTCTACAAACTTCATTTGGCTCAGTAAAACACTGTGTCTTACAGAACCTTTTAAAGTTCCTGTGAAGGGCTTTTGGTTTGAGTCACCTCTGGCATCCTCTGTGGACAGAGCAGTCTCTGCTTACCTCATCCCACAAGAAATCAGTTAGTGTATTCTGACAAAAAAAAGAAAAAAAAAAACATCATTCTGACTTTTGACAGTCAAATGTTTCATTTATTATAAATATTTTATTTGGAAAACATAAAAACAGGGCTGTTTCCTTCTGCTCAAGTTTCAAGCATTAAAAGCCACAGTAAAAAAATCCTCCATCTTGTCCCTGATAGTCTTGTATGCTTTTGTTTATCATAAACAAGCATCAACATGAATTTCAATCTCTTACATAAATGTCACAAAAATCCTCACTTTAACAGACATGTTAAAAGTGACTTTAGAGTGGTTGTTAGAAGAGCCCCAGTCATTTCAAAACAACAAATAATGGAGCTATGATCATGAGATACCATAAGAAGCTCAGGCCAGCCCATTCCTCTTCAACCTCTAATTTCAGTAAAGGCACAACTGTCTTTTAAAAACCAACATGGGAGTTACAAAAATGTTAAAATCAATAGTCCCTGACGTCACTGCAGTACGTCTGCTCCTCGATTGAACGATCAAATACTCTTGATGGTTATTGAAAATAGTTTTCTAGTAAAGCCACAAACACAGAGAAACCTGAAGGTGAAAAACTGCCTCTATTATCCCTGACAGTACCTCCTGATGTTTTAGATCTTTGAACACTCTGGTGTTGCATAAACACCAATTTTCACTGTGCTAGAAATACTCCAGTGTGGCGTCTAACCATCTGTGTCTAGCTTAGTTATATAAGAGAGAGTTTCTGAGAGTCTGTTTCACTAAAATAAAATAAGACCAACATTTTTATCAGCAGTCTGTGGAAAAATCTGATCCTCATAGAGACAGAAATATTCATCATGCACATTTACATGGACGTACACACAGACAAAGCAGACAGGTGGCAGCTGGGCACACACTCACAGGTAGACCTGTCTCATATGAGCAAAAGAGAGCAGCCAGACATGTCTCCCACTCCCTCTCCCCCCTTCTCCTCTCAATGCCCTTCTCTCTCCCCCCGCCTGTCAGTCAGGGAGCACCCAGCCTAAAGTGTGTGTGACGCTCCCATCAGCCTAATTATCAGGGTGGAAGGACACACAACACTTCAGCAACAGCTCTCCAAATGTCCTCTACTGCCACACACTGCCATCCCTGAGGATGAGGAGGAGTGTGTGTGTTTGTGTGTGTGTGTGTGTGTGTGTGTGTGTGTGTGTGTGTGTGTGTGTGTGTGTGTGTGTGTGTGTGTGTGTGTGTGTGTGTGTAAATGTCTGCTGAGTCTGTGGGTGTGAGCATGCATGTTACACAGATCAAGAAGCATGCCATGCTTTATTAAGAGTAGCGCTAAAGGATGATTAAATAAATGTATCTGACTTTAACTTGCTTTCCATGTGTCTTGCTGAGTGTATTCATGAGTGTGTTCATATATGTGTGTGTGTATGTGTGTGTGCAGGTGTCACTGTGCAGGATCTCTCTTGTTCTGCAGAGCGTGGCAGGTAGAGGACTTTGGAAGATAAGTCCTGGGCAAACTCCAACCTTCTGCTGAGATCACAGTTTGCCCAGACTTCATGCATACGGATGAATAAAATCAAAATCAAAACCCCAGGTGCCCAAAAGTTTGTGGACGCCTCAACATTGTAACCAAATGTAAGTGATCAACTACTTTGTTCTTTAATAAATTAAAGGAGTAGTACAAAAGATATAGAGGGATTTTGATGATGTCACAGATTTATAAATGCAAAATTTCCCTAATTCGTCCCATCAGATGTGTGAGGTTGGAAATTGCAAAGGCTACCACTGTCTGGTTTGTTCACTCTGGGCTCCTGTAGAAAAAATCAAAGGGCCAAATGGGACAGTACCTGCTACATGTTTAAACATAAACAGTTTGAAGGCACTACTTTAAGGTTAGGCAAGAGTAATGACTCCTTATTCAGGTAATTAAAGGTATATTATGGCGTAAATTTAAATTAGGGTCAAACACACCTTGTAACACTGAGTTAGACACGCCCTGGAGAGATGAATGTTGCCAACTGCTTACTTCTCTAGTTATACCAACTTTAGTAACAACTGCAGGATACCAACACACAGCATTCTACATCTCCATACGCAAACCTCAACCAAAAAGCCACTCTATAGCCACCAATAATGCTCAGAACACCTAACTTCATCAACAGTATATATAGGGTCCCAGCCATAGTACTAACCACCAAACATCTTTTTACCTTTACTTGGTTTCTTCAGCAAAGAGACTAAACACAACTCACCAACTCTCCTCCAGTAGCTGCTTGTTTGTGGGGGAGCTCTGACGAGTTGATCACCTGGTGCAGCGGAGTTTCGCAGCTCAAGGAAGAACATTTATGATCATTACTTTATCATTTCCTTGAAGTAATAATCAACATATTAATCATTTTGCACTGCAGACACGGTAGCTCTTCTGCCTTAGCGTCTCGGTCTGATTGCATTTCCATGAAGTAATGATCATAAATGTTCTTTCTTGAGCTGCGTCACCCCGCTGCAGTCGGTGATCGACACGTCTGAGCTCTGCCTACAAACAAGCAACTGCTAGAGGAGAGTAGGTGAGTTGTGTTTAGTCTCTTTGCTAAAGAAATCAGGCAAAGCTAAAAAGATGTCTGATGGCTAGTACTATGGCTGGGACCCTATATGTACTGTTGATGAAGTTAGGTGCTGTTCTGAGCATTATTTGTGGCTAATGTGTGTTTTTTTAGACTGCTATGTATTGCTATTCTGCGGTCGTTACTAAAGTTAATATAACTAAAGAAGCAAGTGGTCGGCAAAATTCACCTCTCAAAGGGGTGTCTACCTCGCTGTTACGGTGTGTTTGACCCTAACTTAATTTTACGTCTGAATATCCCTTTAAGTCAAGTCAGTCAGCACAACCGTGTGTGCTCCTCTGGGGTGAATTTTATGGCAAAAGCGGATCTGATCTCCCATGGAGAGACTTCTGGAGTTGTGTCAGGACGATTGTTTGGTAAAAGACGTGAGTTGCGCATCTTTTCAGTTGAGCTGTATTTATAGAGAAAAGGAGGACTGAAACAATCAGAAGGGTTAAATGGGAATGAGAGCTACCTTAGTTGAAACAAACGGCTCCCTTTGGCTCTTGATGGCTCTCTTTTTTTGGTGTCTTTATGGTTGTCCTGCCTCATCCAGTGTCTCTGTGAATGGAAAATGATGGCTGCTGTTGTGAAACATTCATCACTCAGGTGACCTTCTGCGACTCACCGCTAGTTGAAACTCGCCCTCCGAGGCAGAAACAGCCTGAGAGTCGCTGCGGCCATTATCAGAATCATAATTCATCTTATCATAAAAACTGAGCGCTGTTCTTAGATTGATGCCTAACATCTGAGCTGCCTGCTGCCTGGTGGAGGGCCCGGCAGTGTCGTAACCTTGTGATAATGTTTCATTTCATCCTCTCCTTGTCTTGCTGTACAGTAACACCTCGGCTGGATCATTTGGCCCATAAAGCTTAAGACTTGGTGGGAAATTGGATTTGAAGCTGAGTGAAGGCCCTGGAGGCTGGAACATGATGACGTTTGGGTACAGAGAA
This sequence comes from Xyrichtys novacula, assembly GCA_962446985.1. NCBI lineage: Eukaryota > Metazoa > Chordata > Actinopteri > Labriformes > Labridae > Xyrichtys > Xyrichtys novacula. Next base: position 27,054,958 of record OY660875.1, read on the forward strand.
GAAATTCTCTTTGTAGCTCTTTTCTCTTCCCTTCCTTCCTTTTCCTTCTTATTATTCTATCAATTATTCAAGGCTTACAGTGGTGTGCAATAATATTCCTGTACTACATCCTACAAGGAGCCATTGTGGCTGAGCACGACACAGTCGCCTTTAAACTTTATGAATTCATCTATTCTCCTGGTCGAGGTCTGCTCTGACACTTTCAGAGAGGCTGTAACGATCGTCATAGATCAAAATCACGGCGAGAAAAAAAGGAATAAAGTAAACCTTGAACAGGAGCAGTATCAAAAGACCCACTGCAGATGTGATTCAACAGCATCCCAGTGTGTTAAAGATTTAATTTTCAGCACCAAACGGCTTCTTCTTCTTCACCTTTTCTCCTTTTCTTCAGCTTTGTGTACCTGTGGTGGGTCAATAACACAGGAGCAGAAACCTGGAGGGGGAGGGGCTCCGATGGAAGAATACAATCTCCTCGCTAAGCTTAGACCCCCTCTGGAGTTGGGACTTAATATTTCATCCAGCGGTGTCAGCTCGTACCCGCAGCCCCTGATCACCAGCAGCCTTCATCTGTAGCTCTCTGCAGCACAGGTGATGCGTCAGAAACAGTGTGTGTTTGACAGAGGATACTCATCGGTCAGCGTGAGGAGGTCAGCGCTGAGATGAGCCCGTCTCTGATGGATGTGTCACTCATTCCCATATGCTGCTGTGTTTTAGCCTCTGCAGACAGCAGGATCACTTCTCAAAAATGACAGTTTATACTTTCTGTATGTGGCCTTTTCAAAGCGTGGGGCAAGTCCATGTCATGATCCAAAATATCTGTGTGCTTTTATGTCTCAAGCCTCAGCATGAGTGCACCATTATCCTGTCAAATGTGATCACAGCAGAAAATTACTGAGGGGTTATTCATTAATAAACACAGAGAGGTTGCACGGGTCAGCGACAGTTTCCTAAATTGAACATAACTTTTAACTCAAATACTGAAAAAATTTGAAAAGGAAAACACTTTGACTCTATTCTGACCTCCAGTTTCAGTACGCAGCAGGTGCTTTCAAAACCGCTTTCAGCAGCATCAATTCAAAAATAGTCAAATTTCATCTGCAAGTTCTGCAGCTTTGTTGAGAAACACTATTGTAGTGTAAATCAATATCTGCCTTTCCTCCTTTTTAGCCATGTAGAATCGAGTTCACAACCTTCGTAGGATGGACACTGATCAGTCTTTTGTCTAAACGGAGATGAGAAAGAAAGCTTAGGAAGTTTGAACTTTTTACCTGAAACAATCAACATACTGATTTGAAACTGCAATACTGAGACAGCCTGATCGATTTGAATCCCTAGTCCTAGTCTGGCATCCAGGCATCCAGAAAGGGGCTCTGTGAACCTGCTTTGCCTGACATTCTTCTGGTCCCTTATATTTTAGCTTCTTTGGTTTATTTTTCTACCATCTCCATCTCTCAGTTAGGGATGTAACAATATGAAAATTTAACATAATTATTGTGACCAATATTATCACTGTTATCAATATTATCACGGTACTGTTGAAATATGTTCAAAATGTTTAAAAAGGACTTATTCACGCCCTGAAATCATTTAACAAAGTTTTATTTTGAAAAAAACAACCAAAATAACACGCAAAACGAACTTTTCCCTAACCTTAAATAACAGAAGGACGATAAGCTTAAAAAATTAAAGAGCCTTATAAGAGCCAGAGGTAATCAACACTAGTTCTAGTAATAACAAAGTACAAAGTAATGTGCCAGTGGCATAAACATTAGCAGAATAACAAATTAATAAAACTTAAATAAAATTACATTCCTTAATGTGCAAATTGTAAGTATTTTCAGAGCTCGAAAAAGATCTACTCATAATAGAGCAACACAATACAACCACATGTAAACACAAGGGGGAATGCAGGTGTTTAAAATAACATAAAATATGTAAACTAATCAGATGAACCACACCGATTGTCTGTTTTCTCCACCATAAGGTGCTGCTGCTGACTTTGTTCAATACTTAGGATTGAAATGTAAAAATGTCAGCATATTTACTTGGTCTGGTTCAAGTAGTCATCTGTGAGGGGAAACGATGTGTCCGCTAGCACTGAATAGCCTCTCGGATGGCACGCTGGTTGCTGGGATGCACAAAAGCTTCCTGGCAACCCTTTGTAGAAACCAAAATAAGCCCAGACTTCAGACTTTGTTTTCTTTAAAAGTGGAAAAATCTCTGCAACACGGTCGGCAGAAATTAAAATGGTAGTACTAACCGTCACACATTTTGCCGCGGTTTATCATTTTACCAGTTATCGCTACATCCCTACTCTCAGTGAATCAGCTTATGGTTATGAGAAGACCCTACCTGTTCAACACAAATGTTTTCATAAAGTTTCTATATCCTAAAATAAATTGTTTTATATTTGTTGACCCCTGTGGAAAGTGTATATTTTCTATATTTGTATTTCTACAGTGAGAGAAGACTTTGACTCTGTTTTAGGCTGCTCTCACTTCTCATTGGATCTTACAGGTCAGCTGATAGCAGATACAGTTTCAGATTGGTCAGCAGACCCAAACAAAGATGGCAGCCTCTATCTAGCCCAGTCAGCAAACATACATAAGGCTGTTACACTAAACTGATACATAAGTCATCAAAGATTACCGTCAAGTTGGAGTGAATGTCTCCGAATAGTCTCTGTGATTGATAAAGGCTCATGGAAATGGAAAGTCTCAGTTTATCAGCTAAAAGATGCCAGTCTCACAGAGCAAGTGGATTTTACAGACCGACACTATGTTTTATTTTTCAATTTTTAGAGCTGATTATGTAAAGACAACAAATTTTTTTTTGCATACAACTAATTACTAAACCCCTACTATAGACAACCCTACTCTTTTTAGATTACTTTATTTAAGTCAATACTAGTACCAGTACCAGTAGGCTAACATCTCCTATCTATGCTAACAGCACAGAACCACTTACTATAACACTACTACTCATTTCATTCATGTTCTTTGTTTGATGCTTGTGTCAGTGCTGTATTCCAAAATCCTTATCAATGAATCTGGCAGACGTGAACCTCAATAAACCAGTATCTTCTGTCAGATAATGCTCACATTTGTTACATGCAGTCTGGACTGCAGCTCTTGGTACATGGAGATCTGCTTGGTCAATATTTATTCAGAGGGTGGGCAGTTTTGGTGTGTTTTAACACCGAAATATTGCCTCCAGCAGCTGAAAAAGGGAAAGTTTTTATTTATATGTTATCTTATACTGACCACTACTCGGTTGTATGTGGGTGATGATGACCTTTGACCCAGTAACAAGTTACTTTGGGGTCCCAGGAGATTGTGAGTGGGCCGACTCTCCTGCAGCTGTCAGAAGTGAAAACCTTCGGCAGCTAGCTGAGATGACCTTCCTGCAAAAAAGTGGAAACACATAAACTTCTTATATCAGAGTTTTGTCTAATCGAAGAATCTCTCAGTGAACTTTAGCTGTGATTGCTCTAACACCATAAAATAAAACATGAGATAAACTGAATGCTTATCTGCAATTAAGTTACATTTTTTTCACTCTCTACACAAAATTTGGTCAAAAACACGAAAGCGCTAACCCCATCAGCGGGACTTGATAGTCTGAGCTAGAGCTGCTCGACAATGGCAAAACTCATAATCATGATTACTTTGATTGACATTGATATCAAGATTATTAAAACTTATTACCCATGACTTTTATTACCAAGTCTTTTCAAGCTATCATTCTGTCCCTTGGCTTTTCAGACACACCTGCCAGATCCTAAACTTTGAGCCGCTTATGATGAAGTAAAAGTGAGATCTTTGTGAGGGGAAGGTCCATGCCCACAATCCTCTGCTGAGGTAGAGATAGAGGGTGCGCTTCAGCATATTTTCATATTTTCAACATATAGGATGTAAAAATGCAGGCATAATATTACTCAGTCCAGATGATCATATTTAAATGATCTTGGGGGACCATAATCATGGCTAAAACAGAAATCTTAAAGGTCCCTATCATAAAAAATCCACTTTTCGGTGGTTTTCTACCCATAATATGCATCCCCTCGCCAAACAGCATTAGTCATGAGGGGTAAGTATAACATTTCACTTTTTAAAATATTGGGTATTCACTGAAAGAGCTCCAAGTAACGATGAGACAGTGGAGACAAAGCCGACAGATAAGCTAAACCTCCTAGCAATGTAACGTAACACACTAACAAAGTAAAAAGACAAATATAAAGACACATATTTGTAACTAACCACTCAGAATTGGACCTTGGCGTCAGATAAGCTAACCCACCTACCAGTGTAACATAACACACTGAGTAAAATCACAGATATAAAGACGAATAATATTTGTAATCAACCATTCAGAAACATCCTGTTTCAGCCGTAGAGTTTGACTTTCTATGGGAGCCTCTCCCTTTGGGTCAGACTCTGGGTCAAATTGGTAGGGCTGGACCACAGCTTCTGCAAGCCATCACACTGCACAGGCTGTAAATATTAGCCTATAGTATCACAGCGAAAGCCGCAGCTCCTTCCAGAGAGGGGCATGGTTGCACACAGCTCATTATCATTTAAAGGTACAGGCACAGAATCAGCCTGTTCTCAGTGGAGCTCAAAAAAGAGAGCGGTACAGGCTGGCTGATATTCACAAATAAACTAGTGCTTTAGACGACACACTTAAAATTTACTATTGTTGGACCTCTGCGACTGATTTAAACTTGATGAAAAATGCCATACTAGGGGACCTTTAATAATCGCCCAGCTCTATAGTCTTAGCTCCCCTGTTGTTAATACACAGACAACAACCTCAACCCACATTCAAAAAACATAAACATATGTGGTAAGTACATAAACAAACAAACATCATGACTGACAAATAACTCAAGTTAACACCATCTTCAGTCTTGTGTTACAATTTAAATGGGAACACCAATCACAGCAATACTAACAGGATGGGGCAAAAACAAGCATCCAAGTTTGATTGATTTGGAATATTTACAATGAGCGTTTTGGAGAAACTCAAGACAACAATGAATTTAATTTTTCCTAATTTGGTTAAACTGTACAGCACTGCATGTGGCTTCATGTCCTTCTTTTCTATTTAATTTTGAATCATCATTGTGGGTTCTGTATCTAAAAGCCTTTATTTAAGATCAGTCTGACTTCTTTGGCTCTTTGTTTGAATTTTTTTCCACGTTTTTTTTTCTTTTGGATGTATGTTTGGAGAAACTGTAAACAAAAGACATAGGGGTAGTGCCCCCTCTAAAGGCCAAAATCAGTCACTGCAAAGCCTTCCTATCAAACAACCCTTATTCACAGTCAGATCTTCTGTTGTAGCTACAACATGTGAATGCAAACACTGTTTTATGAGACACAGCTCTTAAAATCAACAACCACTGCACTGGAAACAAATGTAGACCACACCATCTCTCTAAAAGCCTGGTGTCACCTGCAGTCATGCAGTGTTGTCTGTCAGCCCCACACTTTCACGCTTCGGGGCTTTACGACCACATCCATCCTCATGATCGCTACTAACACATCAAACACAATATGAATTCTGCCCCCTTTTCTGCCTTGTTCACCCCCTGCACACAAACGATGCAGCCGCCAGTCGCTCCGAGCTCTTTTCATTATCGCCCGGGCCATTTGTCTGCCAGGCGGATCCTCTGAAAGATTAGGATTTGTCAGATGTCAGGTAACAGCCTTTGAACACGGTTGTTATTTTCCAGAAGTCTCGCCAGAAAACAAGACTGTATTCTGGTGATGGAAAACAATGCAATGTCACAGGAAATGCATGCTGAAGTGAAGGTGATGTATCATAAATACAGGGTGTGGATTTGTCCCTGCAGAACACTGCACAGACAAATGAGCACAATAGAGAGGGTTCCTGCAGAACAAATGCTTTATAACACACTATATCATTGTTTTTTTCAATGTCAAACAGCACACAAAGAAATCTAGAGGCAGACAAAGAGCAAGTACTCAACACTGAAACTTGCAGTGACTCTGCAGACCTTAGCAATTGAGATTTTAGCCTCCTGCAAACTTTGAGCCTATTCAAATCTGACTTGGGCGAGTTATTTAAGACAAAGTAAACCTCTGAATCAGATGACCTGAATATAAAAGGAACTTTACCCTGTGAATAACCCCAGAACAAAGTCTGTTTGATGTCCTAATTCACCAATGTGTGAATAAAGTAGACACTTATCTGCAGCCTTCTCAGTTTATGACTTTAATGGTGTTGTGCAACAGCAGCTGCTCCATTGCAGATATGTTTCCTGTTCCTCTGTTTATTGTTTAATGGTGTCATTGGTGCTGCAGTTATGTTAAAATACATGTTGCATTAACATCAGTGCAAAAAATTCTGAGCATGTCCAGTAGCTGAGAAAACGTTTAATCCAAACCCACCAACTGTTTTACACAAGGGGCTCTATTTTCGTGTCCACCGGTGAGGCGACGGAGGGTGGCGGACCCCGTGCAGTTGTATGTTCGTCTGGTGGAGCCCAGCGTGCAGCCAGTTTGGTATTTTCGTGGACTGAGGCGCATCAAGGTCCGCTAAGCTGGGCGTGGCAGGGGGAGGTGTCGGCAGAATCAGCTGGCGCAGTGACATTTTTTCGTGCTCGCCGGTGGTGTATAAAGTGCGCTGAAAGCTCACCGATTCAAACCTGGTCAGCTTTCAGTGCAGGCGGAGTGCAGCTGGTCTAGTGATATTTTGGTAGACCGGCGGCGTATCGGCATACGTCACTGATGCCTAACCGGCAGGTTTCCACAGTGTCAGGCACATTTCAGTGCAATAAATAATCATCAACAACTATTAATCTGAGTCAGCACATACATTTAGATCTATATCGATATATTCTGATCTATATCTGATCTGATGAGCACGATTGGCACGCGTTTGGACACACAACCTGACCGAATCAACACAGCTGAAACAGCATTAAATTAAATTAAATATCCAGTAAATAGACACACATGATGAAGTTAACAAGATATGTAATTCGTCTCCCTCCTTTTTCTTTCTTCCTCTTCTCTTATTTCTCGCGCAGCTCGACCTGGACATGTCTACATGTCCTCTTCCCGTCCTGCTGCAGCTGCTGCTGCGGCGGCTGAACAGATGATTTGTTTCAGTGCTCAAATGAGTTATTTACTTTAAGCCTACATACGAATATTATAATATTCAGTTTTGTGAGCCAAATTTATTTTATATGCCAACATCTATGAAAGAAAGAGCCAGGCCACGGAGCGCGATGCGTCCTTTACGCACAGATGGTTTCGATTTTAATGCCATTATTGGAGTTTATGTTGTGATCTGTGCGCACAACCCTTCTTTGTCACGTGAGGTCTAAATATGTGTTGGTCACCTGGATGCTTTATTAGGTGGCATCTTGTTATGATCACTTCATAATTGACTAACTATGTAAACGAACATTTTCTAAAGCGATTCCGTATCTTTCATTTTTTATGCTCATACAGTAACAGATATGTATAATTAAGTGAAGGTCATCAAGGTAAAAAAGTGGTCACCAGTTTGGTAACTTGGAATAACTTGGGATCCATACTGGATTGCATTTTTGTTCTTTTACCTGTGGACTGTAGGAATCACAGCTGTCCAATCCTCTGTGTGATCACACCACCAAATAAACCCAGCAAAACAGAAACTAGTAACTGTAGCTTTTATTAACCCAGGTTTTGAGTGTTTTTATTGTCAGCACACATCTGAGTTTTTAACAAAGCCAAATTGTCAGAGAAAACTTTTTTTTTTTAATGACATGTTTTACAAAAGGAGGGTTAGCTCTGGTTCATGCAGCATCAAAGTAGTCAGCTGTGTGAAGGAAAAACAAAATGACTGCATCAAGAGAATCCCAGTCTGTCAGATGCTCTGCATTAAATATTCAGCATTCTGCCTTGTTTATTTTTCTGCGTTTGATGTTTGCTGAGGTGCAGACACACATCTGTTTGACATGAATCAAACAGATTGACGCTGACTGACAGAAGAGGGAGGAATAAGTGAAGTGATCCCCCTTACATCAAATGTTTTCACCTCCCCTTTTCCTTTAAGCGCTGCAGGTGAAGAATACATGAAAAGCTTTGCTCTTATTTAAACAAGGAATAGATGCCTAGATCAAGATGTCAAATATTCAGATGTTAAATCTCACTACATAAGAGTGACTGTTACAGCCATATATTCTCACTTCTGATGTTTATACTGATGTCCTTTTCATACCCTGACTCCACATACAGTTCCCTGAACTTTGTCATCTGGCCAGCATGAAGGCCTTTCTGACGAACAGTTGCACAGAAACATAAAATGTCTTTGCTGCAGCGGCTATACCTTGAAAATGCCTAAGGTACAGCTTAATAAGGAATAAGGCATATCTAAAGGTTACATACTACAGTGCTGAAGGACAAAGCAGGGCAGCTGCATTCCTCTGATTCCCCTGAAGGTTCAGACATGCTGCTGCTTTCTGGATGTTGCTCAGATAGAGGCTTTGCAGTGGGCTCTGTAAAACATTGTGTGCATTTACCATCAATTAAAGCCTACAGATACAGTGATTACATATATTGAGATTGATCCAGTGGTAGTCTCAGACTGTGTGCCATTATTGATGAAAACTGAAAATTAAAAAGACATTATGATTGACGTCTTATGATTGATAATAAAAAAAAAAAAAAACTGTGTTCTATTCCCCAAGACATGGCTGTGATTTCTTTTTTTTTTAGGTCAAAGTGACCTTGAACTTTGACCATCAAATTTGAATCAGTTCATCTGTGACTCACAGATTTATGTGCCAAAATTACAAAAATAGAAATCCTCACAACTGCCTGAGGTATAACAGAATGAAACGGAGAGAGGGATGAACAGACCGCCTAATAACATCAAGCTCTCAGTACATCGTCGACCCAAGAGAGGCATAAACATCATGCTCAATGTCCCGCCTGCCACCAGCCAGCAAGTGGCAGCAAAAGGGAAAGCCCTTTAATTGGGACATGAAGAACGAGGCATGCAGCGGTTAATCTTGTGACAATGCACAAGAGTGAGTTGTTGAACCTAGTTTCAGGATGAACTCTTAAAATAATACAGTACAGAAGGAGATCTTTGCAGGAGGTGCAGAGAGTTAAAGAGCTTGGACCTTATCAGTCGGACATCAGAATTAGGACCTAGAAATGTAAAATAAAAAATAAAAAACAAGGAATGGATGTCTAGATCAAGATGTCGAATACTCATATGTTGAATTTCACCACAGTCCATGGTACAAAACCCCAACCCTTCAATTAAGACAACGAGCTTCACCACAGAGCCATAGCTGACCCTCATTACCATTATAGGTCAACAACGGTATTGAGACACCTTTCCCCTGGGGATAACATGATACTAACAATATTGTTTTCAAGGAGATGGTTTACTTATGTAGCCGCTTGGTAGAACTGCTTATATGTATTTGAACCATTTTGACTCGTTAATGTTCTAAAAGCGAAATGTAAGTGTTTTGTATCATTTTCTGATGAATGCAACATTTTCAGGTATCTTATTAAATATTACTGCAAAAATATGTTGTCTTACAGTATTTTAACTGGATGGTATGTTCTTGGCACTGCTGGTTTTGATGTCTCATAATTTTGTGTGCCAGTCACCAAGTGATGTGTGTTCATTTAGAATGTAATATTAGCTTGCATAAAGCAACATATATTATTTTACTGTGTCAATGAAAAACCAGCAAAGGTTTTACAGTTCATTTATCTTTGTTTGAATGTAAATACAGTATGTTCTTTGGTTTAGTCTCCAGTGGGTGCCATGCAGCATTACATGAAACTGTTGAAATATAAGTGTACTTTGTACATCTCCAATTGCACACGTATGGATTTGAAGGTGGGATCGTTTTGCTAAATCTCTCTTTAACAGTTTCTATTTTCTTTGTTCTGTTGGTAGCCAGAGCCCACTGCTGTATTTTAGGTATTTAGTTTGTTTAATATATTGTAACCATTTTCTTGTCACCGCAAGTGAAGCGGTGGAGCCCAAGGTAATCAAGAGCAGTTACACAGCATATGCACTGTGTTCCAATCACTTCAATTGTGGTTGTTATTAAAGCACCAGCTACAAGAACCCCAAAAGAACTGTGTCCTGTGTAACGTTGAATTTTGCAGGTTACACTTAGAAGGCTTGGTTACAGGCACATTGTGATGCTAAAGTGTTATTTTGCTTTCCCTGTCTTGAACATCAGGATCAGACCTTGTATGGATTCACAACAGTGTGACCGATTAAGTGTACTTCTCAGAAAAAAAAAAAATCAAATTAAATAAAAAAAAAAAAAAAAAAAGTCAAGCATAGGTCCACTTGATACAGCCTATGAGCGTACGAAGATTACGTTGCTCACCCGGAGATTGAGCTGAGCGTTATCACAGCTCCCGCCGAATGCATACAATGTGTGTACAACGCTACTGAGCAATATTGGTTTCAGGAAGTGGAGCCAAGTTGTCCATAGCATATGTCCACAGTCTATGATCCACACCGAATAAATTTGACTAACTTAAACAAACTGCACCAGCTACCACCACCAAAACCATTATTTTTGTAACAGCCTAATCAGCACAGCACAAAGCAGGTACAAACTCTGCAAAGCTGCTGACAAGGAATATTTCAAAACTTATCAACACAAGCAGCTTGTTGAAAGGCCTCCACCTTAAGTAGAGGTATGTGATTATACTGTACAGTATATGGTTATCTCACCTCTGTGCTTCACCCTGCAGAAGGGGGGGGGGGGGGGGGGGGTTATGAGTAGGGGTGAAAGGTTACACTGGCTAGTTCTTCTTCCTGTTTAACCCTGCTTTGTTCACACCTGACCAGCTGGTTCCTGCAGGCAGAGGCCAAGTGAGTGGAGCAGAGATACGGTGCTGGTTAGATTAGCTCACCATGACCTCAATTAGCCTCTGCTCAAATGTACTGTATGTGTCAGCTGTAAGAGCTTGAATATTGTGGGTTTGAGATGAACTTAGTGTATGTTTGATGAATCTAACAGACAAGTTGATTCAAATTTAGCTGCAGACAGAAAATGAACGTTTTGGTGTCCTACAGCAAATTTAAACAATTACATAAGGCTGCTACCTGTAATGGTGCCACAGTAGGAGAACTTGGCTTTCTTGGGAAGCACGGCGTGCAAAGAGGAATTTCTTACTCAACTGAATATAACTTTAACACAAGTCCTGAGTGATAGGGATGAGTTTAGGGCCAAAGATGAGAACCTCAATCACACACCTTTCTTTAGCTTTTTGTAACAATATATTTGAATGTTAAGCTTATTTTGGTTGTTTTTGACTACATATATCACTCATTTCAGTGCATGATACATTGCTGTGAAAATCTCAGAAATACCGAGAGAAATTCGGCTTCAAATTCATATAATTATGGAAGGCGGAGCCAAGTTGTCTGTAATATATACAGTCTATGAATGAGACATTATGAAGGCACTGGTGTGCTTGCCATAATTTCAGGGACCAAAGAAAATTAACTGTCCTGCCGTCATACAGTCTGTGGCTAATGACTACAATCTGATGCTAATAGATTTTGAGATGTGTTTTGTGAAGTTATCAGTGAATAAATCAAGCCATCTAAAGTGTCAAAATTAAAACTGTTAATATTTTTTATAATTTCTCTAGAAAGAAATGTTTTAGTTATACAACCAGATTATGCAAACTCTAAATACTCCATTCCCTCACTCTGAGAAAAAAAGGCCTTGAATCAAAGACCACAGATGTGTTTATGTTTGTGCTGGGACTGTGAGTTACACACTCTGTTGATGTGTGTTCTAGTCTGCTCCTGTCATTGGTTATTGAGGGTACACTGCTGGACGTGGTCCATCCTGGAATTGTAAATATTAAACATGTTTGATGTTTCCAATCCCGGATCAGAGAGGCTCAGACTCGGTCAAGAGCAGTAAAACAGTCTAAAAACAAACACTTGAGGATTATTTGGACTCATAATCGGTTATGACAAGCACTGAATCAAGTCGAGCCCCTCCAATCACCGGAAGAGGCAAATCAAACCCTGGATCTGTCCTGAAACCATCCAGGGAGGCCAGCCTTGAGTGTCGAAATTTCCTGTTTAAACTGTAAAAAAATATAGGGAAGCATAGGTTTATGTGGTCTCAGAATTTTACAGTTGTAAGTCCAAGTTGTTTGTGGTTTTACAGCAAAAAAAAGGATGAGCAGATTTTATCATTCACAACAGACACTGTTTTTGTAAGCTGTGAAACAACTGACAGAGAAACACAGCAAGTAGAAATAAAAACCGAGCTGTCGTAAGTTGCTGCTCACCCGTCTGATATGCCGTCTGAGTCAGAGGAGAAACTGGGAGGTCAAGGCTCTGTTTTCAGGCATCCTTCCTTCCTCCTCTCCTCTGCCCGCTCCTTCTGTTCCTTTTTTCTGCAGGAGGTGGAAGTAGCTTTGGCTTCGCTTAATTGCTGACTCCTAACGCCTGCAAAGCAGAGAGACACAAGCGGATGTCATAAACATCAGCAGCGGGTTTTAATAATGATCTATGTTCTCTTTCCTACCATCAAAATGACAGGAGAGAGAGAGCTAAATAAAAATGTCAAGCCCACACATTCATCTCCTGTCTTTGTCAGAGACTAAAAAACCATCTCAGATGATGAGCTACATTCTCATATGCTTTGCAATAATCCCCTCACACACACACACACTCATGCAAGTGCACTGTAAATCATCCAAATCAGAGCACAGCAAAGCAGCAGGCGGGCACAAATGACACCTAACTGGAGCATTATGGGGAAAAACGTGTTAAGTCTGGCCAGATTAATGGCTTAATTAAGATGGTTTAGCTTCCAACCGTAACCTTTCCTCAAATACTGTTTGCTTGTTTTCCTCATGCTGCACGCGTAATTACCTTTGCATTAATTCTACAGTGGAAAATTAAAAGACAGGAAACACTGTGGAGGTGACTTTGCCAGGAGAGAGAGCGGGTGTGTTCCCTAATAATTTCACATCATGAGGAGTTTGTGAGGAAGGCGGGGAAGGAAAAAAAAAACAGGTCAAAGAGCAGCGAGCTACTAAGCTCATTACGGTGAGCTGGAATGGAGAGTGGAGGTGGTTTCCACTGTGTCTCCTGTGTGATCCTTCATTGTTGGAGCCCACAGGGTTACAGAGGATATATCACAGAGCTAAGAGGGCCCTCACATGAAGTAAAGGCTGTAGTTCAGCCGGAGGAGATGTTTTGACTGTTAAGAGGGTGCCAAGCAGTCTTCAGGAGTTCTAATAACTCTGTGACTGAGAGAGAGAGAGAGAGAAAAACATGAGCAAGATCTACTGTGACAGTTACCTAATTAGAGATATATATTAGGTTTAGCAAAACCTCACTGTTGTTTCCATATATTCCTGAGGGAGTTGTACTGTTGGTATTATTTCTCTACAATACTCTGGTGTAAAAACTTATGATTTTAAGCCCACTGCATACAACCATCAAACTATGCCATCTAGTAATAGTGTCTAGCTGTAGATTTACCCAAGAGGCGACTCCCATTGTTGAGAAATGAAGCCAAAGCAGAAGTGAGAAAAACTACAGTTCTCAAATGTCCACCTGAGGCTGGCTCTAAAAGTCAAAGAATGCCCATGAACACTCATGTGAAATATCCAGGCTGTTACAATACCAGATTTCCCCCTTATGTTTATGGCAGCCATTAAATATCATAATACCATGTTCTATTAGTGTGATTACAGAAAACTTGAAAATATTACAACACAGTTGGTCAACTTAAGGACAGGCGAGTTAGCCACCCCCTCAACTCGATTGCTTGCTTCTCTAGTTATACCAACTTCAGCAACTACTGCACAACAACAATACACAGCAGTCTATGGCTCTGTGTGCACACCTCAACCAAAAAGCCACTTTATAGCCACAAATAATGCTCAGAACAGCACCTAACTTCATCAACAGTGCATATAGGGTCCCAGACATAGTACTAGCCACCAAACATCTTTTTAGCTTTGCCTGGTTTCTTCAGCAAAGAGACTAAAAACAACTCACCCACTCTCCTCCAGCAGCTGCTTGTTTGTGGTGGCAGCCCTGACAAGTCACAGAGTACAGTGGATCATTTCCATGAAGTAACAATAATCATATTAATAATTTTGCACTGCAGACACAGTAGTTCTATTGCCTTAGTGTCTTGGTCTGATTGCATTTCCATGAAGTAATAATCATAAATTTTCTTATATGTACTGTTGATGAAGTTAGGTGCTGTTCTGAGAATTATTTGTGGCTATAGAGTGACTGTTTGGTTGAGGTGTGCGCGTGGAGCCATAGGCCGCTGTGTATTGCTATCATGCGGTTATTACTAAAAGTTGATATAACTAGAGAAGCAAGCAGTCGGCAACATTCATCTCCCGAGAGGGTGTCTAACTCTGTGTTCTGGTATGTTTGACTATATCTTAAATTCATGCCAGAATATCCCTTTAAGTTTTAAACAGTGCCTGATAATCTCTCATAAAGCTGCTACAGCTAGCTCACTAGCAGCTGCAGCTTCTTCTTTGTCTCTCCTCCATTTTTACACTTCTGCATCTTCAAAATAGACTCTGTGCAATTTTTACTGTTGGATATCATCTGACGAATTTTCTTTGTAGCAACAGTTTGGTCAAGCTGTTGTTAAAAGTAGCTTACAGTTTTAGAAACAGGGATTGAATTGAATTCTCTGATCATCAGCATGATACAAACCTACCAGGAGACTAAGGGTCAGAGCTACATTGATCTTACGATACTTTAATGACCTTTTCTTTCTAACGCAGGTCTTAAGCGAGGGCAGAAACAGACTCCTGCATCTGTTCCCAACCTCTTCTGCTCCAGTTCTTATTTGTTATCTAGCGAGCAGCTGGCTGGTAATATTTCGCCCACAAGTGGAGCCAAGCACTTCAGCCTAGGAGGAGGGCACGGAGCACTTGTGCTCCAGCATGCTAATTTGGCTCAGTTCAGTGATACACCGAGTGCACCAGTTTAGCTGGGAGGCATGTCTGTTCCATTTGCATACCACCACACCCCTGATATTACTTATTAATCCTCAGATGTGACATCTAAGTCCAAAATGCAGCAGTCTTAATTAAAGTGTGTTTCTATCAGCATTGCTAATGACTCGTAGCTTCAAATGTGCAAAAGTTTTTTCCCTGGAGTGGCTGCAGGCTGCCAAGAGTGTGGGAGGTGGCTCAGTGACCTCGCCTCAGACGTGACTAATTTCGTTAGCTCTTTGTGTTTAAGTCACTCTTCCACTTTAGATTAGCTCTTTTTAAACTGATTTATACTTCTAACAGGCAGGCAAGTGGGTGTGTGGCTCTGTCTGTTTGACGCACCATACACACAAATGTTTTTGACAACAGAGTGTATCATGAAAGCTCCATAGTAATGTGCTGGAGAGAGAAAGAGAGGGAAAACACAGACGAAAGCTGCCGATTCAATGACAGGCTGTGGTATTTGTCTGGTGTGACAAGAAAATAAAAAGGCAGTGGGAAGAAGCGAAGTATCATCAATACATGAGCCCAGAGTGAAACTTTTGTGTTTGAAAGCATAGACACTTTGAAGTGAAACCCCATCACGCCTTTTCTCGTAACTGCCGTCTGTTCTCCCAGTCAATAACAAGTTATTCTTCGGTGTGGGAGTGAATCCTGACCACAGACCAGAGGCTGGCTTGAAAAGCTCATTAAAGATGACAATGCTTGGACGGACGACTTGATTGGTGGTTTGAAATGTAGACATTTGCGACTGGAGGGAGGAGGAGGTGACCTTTTTTTATGTTTCTGATCATGGCAGTCCTTGGGTGGCAGCTTGTTGCCAGGCAACAAAAGAGGCACGGTCTTGAATCTTGACAGTGATTAGACAAACTACCATGTTGTGGCTCTAATGTAAACCTCAGAGTCTCTGCAGTAACCTAATCATTAAGTCCTATAAGGGAATTTCTGATGCAGAATAGCATTAGCTGGAAAGTACTATCTGCCAGCGACTGTGTGATGAGAAACAGACTAGTAGTGTTGACAAGATGGACCGGGTTGTTTCATGTCAACATAGCCAGAGACAAATGGCAGACAGCGACAACACAAGCTGGCACAGTCATAAGTGACAGAGTACCACAGGCAAGGGTAGGAGCCAAAAGACTGACTGAGCTTTGTTGTGTTTACTGAGACAAAGCATGAAGACAACAGCAGAGACACAAAACCAAACCAAACTCAGATGGTGTCTATACATATCTCTGAAGGCCACACTGTTCGATTTTAACTGAGTATTCTCTTTTTACAGATTCAGCGTGAAAATATCAAGTTTGTTGGCAGAGGGTCTGGATTCTAGTTTGAGGAGTTTTTGTAGTTCAAGCAGTTCCATCAAACACCAGCAGGCTCTGACATAGTATCAAGGACTGGGTATTGGGGTATTGAGATCAGTTACAACTTGGAACCAGCTTTTCAGATTGATGGATTCGACAAGGCACACAGATTTCAGCTCCACTTTTCGGTTGTTGACAGCAACATGAATCTTTCAGCATTAAACTTCAGTTGGAATTTCAGAAGTCCCATTGGCTTCACGTTTATCTGTAAAGACCTGCTGTAGGGCTGTCAGTTTTTCAAAATATCAACTTCAAACAAATATTGAACATGACGTGCAAAACTTCAGCTCCGTTTCAATTTTGCAATCTCGTCTGTGATCGCCTTTTCCCAAGACTCTTGCAAGGGGCCTGCCATAAAAAAAGCAGTCAGACAGGATTGGCCAGCTTACAATGAGAGTGCCATCTGCTGGATCACACAGCAAGCTACCTCAGGCAACCTGATGTGCTGGTATACTCAATAATTTGAGATGGACAGACTCTTTACAGTTCAACTGAGAACCTAAATGTAAATTTAAAAAAAAAGTGACGGCCCTGACCTGCTATAATAATGTAACATGGCATCATGCAACATGGTGTGTAAAGTAGGGCTGCATTATTTTGGCCAAAAATAAAATCCTGTCGATTTAGATTTTTTAATCAGTGACAACTTCACCAAACTTAACTTTAAAAACAAAGTTTTTCTATTATCTCTCAAACCAAACCACTTAAAAAAACAATGTAGTGTGTATGCCAAGCCAGCATGTGGTGCTGTAACGCTGCACAGGAAATGCACAAAAGACAGAAGAAGAGTATGGAGCATGTGTATAAAGGTTGTTTTGGCCGGACACGCTCAGCCGCCATAAAAGAGTTATGTTGTGTGTCACATAGTCATGTTGAGAGAGATGCAGATAGGCATCAACATAAAGATGAAATGGTAGTCGTTTACAGATTTATGCACTCTCATACCCAAAAAGTACTTTTGCGTTTACTCCTGAATTCATTTCCTGTGGACAGGTTGATATCGCCTTCAGACAGACTTTGCAGCGGGGAGTGGTTTGCTCTTCATCCAAAACTGCGAAGTCGTACCAATTCCACACAACTGACTTGCTCTGGCCCCTTTTAGCCTCAAAATTATTGTCTTCTTTTGCAAACACCATGTTTGTTTACACTGGTGTGTGCGGGAACTGGGGAGCGCTCTCCCAGGAAAGGGGGAGCCTATGGTGGCCTGGAGGCGTGAAAAATGATAGAGAGGAAATTCGATTTGACAATTAACATTTTTTTAACATCGTCATGATTGAATAATCCGATTACGGATTAAACTCGATTAATTATGCGGCCCTAATGTAAAGATAGTAATGAGAATGGGGTCATGGTGGACTGCATCAGGTATTCAAAGTTTGACCTGTGTTTACTGTAAAAAACTAACCCCAAAGGCAACTTGTCTACCTTACTATACTTACTGCTACTTACACACTACTACTACTAAACAAAGGTGTGTGTTGAAATCACCCATGTACAAATGAAAAAGAAAGCAAACAGTTAAAGCTCCTACAAGGAACTTTTGTTTTTGTTGGTTCTGGCGCCCCCTGTGGACAAATTCTAATCTCCTGTCCTGTACATGTAAAAGGATGTTTCCAGACATAAATCTCATCTTGTTGTCGTCTAACAGTGAAATTTAGCACTTGTTGTGCGTGGTTTGCATGTTAACACAAAATTAAGGGTGTCTTTTCAACCATTGAGTCTGACACCTATCCACTCTCTGCAGATTCAGGCATTTAAAATGACAGCAAAGAAATCATTGGTCACGCTGCTGAGGGCTCTGTTTGCTTCACAAAGATCACAAAAAAGCATCAGTATCAGTTTTAGTCTTTTTCTCAACCATTCAGAAACTCCTCACAGTGCTTAAAGATCCATTTATTCTATCTGAGGTAATTTTTCAATCAAGTATTCATGAAGTCAAGATGAAAGGAAAGCTAGGTCCAATCATGCAGTTTTCCCCTTCTTATTTAAAGCCACTTTAAGATTATGTCAGATTACTGAATGCTAAATTAGTCTGGTCAGCTGATGATTTCTCTGACTGTATTTGCACAGACTAAAAATCAGGCCACTATGTAGTCCTTTCTTACTGCCTCAGCTGGAAAACAAAGGCCAGTTGATGAGTTGAAGAGGTTTTACTCTGACCACAGAAGCAATGAGATGTATGAGCTTTGGATATGTGAGCTGACAGAAAATGTGGCTGCCATTTGCCCTAAAAGGCATCACAGCCCCAAATCATTACTACTGTATTCACTTGCCGGGATAAACAGCCACAATTCATCTGGGGGTTAGTTTCTCCTGTGAAATGGCAACCTTTCCCCACAACACCTGAATGAATAATTCAACACTCTGCGCTCTATCAGAGGCTGTCAGAAATGTCAGCCGGTTGGAAGTACCCTTGGCTGCCCCCGGAGGATGATGTCTCTACACCCTGTGGTGGGGTTAGAGGGTTGCAGACACACTCTCCACACACACATCGGACCAAATGCCACAGCTTTTCAGTGCCAGGACTCCACTGCCTGCAGGACACAGACACTCTGAGAGCTGAGCGTACCTGCAGAGAGCAAACAGTAGCTTCACTTTTTTCACAAGATAGCTTTTTGTGAAATGTGACGTTTTCCATAAATACGCCCTACTCCACTCCTTATCTGTTTCACAGGAAATAGCAGCTTAAAATCTCATGTTTCTTTATAGAAGGGATAAATTTTTACCACATTTACTGAACTCTCACCTGGTGTGGCCAATGTGTTACCTCAGGGAGACAACATCTGCTCCTCTTCTAACCTGAGTAAATGTAGAAAAAACTCAGAATAAAGACATAAAAGTGAAGAAAAAGCTGCGTTTATCTTCTTGTCTTAAGAGCTCAGTGCACTTTCTCACCCCTGAGAGGCTGGCCGATGTGTATCCTCACATGACCTCTGCAGAGGCAATTCAGGCGGTAAGCCAGGAGACAAAATGTTGCCTCTAATGTGACATCGTTTTTGAAAATGACAGCTAATCAGGGACTTAATCTCTGCATAATGAAGTGCAATGAGTAAAAAATGTCATTATGAAAAATAAACTACGATTTTCTTCAAAACGGAATGTGAGAGGGGTACAGATGTAGGTTTGATGATTAATTATCACACCTTACCTCGTGATGTGGAATCTGGAGGTTTGCTGTTAATAGACTGGCTCATCTGTGGTTACCTAAGAATAGACCGTCATACTGGAAGCTCACAGGGCATTTGCTTGAGTTGGGTATTTCTTCAAGATTTTAATTTTACTTACTCTGGCAGCTTAAAATCACATTTAATCCAAGGGATGGCATGCTGAAGCGAGAACTACATTTTCAACAGTATTTCAAGCTATTAAAAAAAACAAAACACAAAAATCCTAAATAACTCCATAACAGACTAATCTAAATCATATATCTATATTGTTTTATTTTTGGCCTTTAAAAATTCAAATCCACAAAACCAAAAGCACGAAAGATTAATTTTAGTGTGTTGAGCTGCCGTGGTTCTGAAAACTACTTTGCCAGAAATTAGAAATGGTTTTTAATATGAACAAGTTCCTCTAAAGTTTTACTGGCTTTGGTTAGACATTAAAAATGGTGATGTCTGCATCAGATAACCTTCTCTTCCCTGTTGAAAGCTGGCACAACTTTTCAATCAGGCCACCGTCCAAAATCCAGATTAATGGCTACAATGCACGCCAAAGATCATCTATTGTTCTCAATTACTCTGGGACCTGCTTCATTTTCAGACCCCCAACAGGACTGTGTTTTTCATAAAGTAGCAGAAAAGTAGGGCTACAATTTTAGATAGTTTGAATAATCTATCAGTCTTCAACAATCTATTTATCATCTAGTTTGACAGAGTCTGTCAGACTAGATGATATTCTACCCTTAAGGCTGAAAAGACTCTGGGCAAACTGTCTGTGATGAGGTTAAGGTAAATCGAGTTTCAGTAAATGCCAAATCTTTAGTGGTTAATATGGTTAAAAATGCTACTCCACCAAATGTCATGACTTTTTCTGATTTACAGCAAAGGAACAGATGTACCAGACGACCACCGAGCTGAGCTACAGTCTGCGGGGTGAAACATCCAAAGGACAAGAGATGATGCCGGAGAGCAGGGAAATGCCACAGCCATCATATTTCACCGTGAGGCTTCTCCTCTCTGCTCGGCCTCTGCTCTGCCCCGTCGTCTCTCTTCATCTTCCTCCTCAACCTCCTTCTCCTCATCATCCCCTTGTCCCTACACGCTTCTGCTGATGGATGAGCTCATTTGCTGCAAATCTCTTTCCAGTCAAACGGGGACACTGTTTTTGCCTCTTTGCTACATCAGTGGACATGTAGAGAATAGAGATCTTAGTGTATAAATACAATCTCTGTGCACGTGAACGCTCTCAGAAAATGCTCCAACACTTACATGTAATGGGAAAACTTGGTCTGTGAAGTGCTACGTCTTTGTATTTCTACTCTATAAGCCCAAGAGAAACACATTTACTCCAAACAAAGTTGTCAGGATTTCATTTGGCTTAACAGCACCACAGAGAGCTGAGTAAAAAGCAATGGGAATGCAATAACAGAGAGCAGGAAACTGCACAAGATTCAATTGGCTTGTTTTCCTTCCTCTGTGATTTACAGTGTACATAGGGTTACTCTTGTTCACTATATTCAAAGTGACATTACACTGGCAAAAGGCATGTCCAAGGCAATTTAGGAATCATATCTATTCTATCAAAAAGAATTTATTGATGTTAGACTGAAGATCAAGCGTCACTTTCTGTTGTTTTGAGTGACAGTGTAACATCAGCAGCATCACAATGAAACCACTCTACCTCTCTGTAACCATCACTCTCTACATAACACAATCTTTGCACAGTTCTTCTCTGATCATAAGTCATTTATTCTTCCGCAGATTATATTTAGATACGTTTTATGATTTTAGCATAAAATCCTGTCGGGGTGTGAATCACTTGTGGCCCCACGATACTTGGGCCACGATATGATATTATTGTGATTTTTAACATTTTGCAATACAGTGAGTATTGCGATACCATATATCATGATTCATAATATATATATATATATATATATATATATATATATATATATATAAACATATATTTAACTGTTTAGCGGATTTAGCATTTGTCTTTCCTTTATGTTTGTCTTATTTACACAGTGTTTTATTTTCATGACGCACAGATTGCAAACCTTTTACGTATTTGTTGCACTAACTTACTCCTGCTCTATGATGTCCCTTCTGCCAACCTCACTGGACAAACAGTTGATCTTATGTTTTTTAATATCATAGATTTGAGTGCATATTAGCAATTAATTTGAAAAATCGATACTTGGTCAATAAGACGATACAATATATCACCAGACAAAATATTGGGATACTATGCTGTATCGATTTTTTCTCCCACCGCTAATGTCCATATATACCTACCCCAGCCCAAACTCCTATAAGCCATTGATAGAGGTAAGTTTCAAGAAGAGCTTCAAAAGAGGACACTGAGTCTGCCTGTCTGACATCTCATGGTAGGGAGATCCACAGCTGTGGAGCGCTAACAACTCATTCACCTCTTGTGACCAGTTAGGATTAGGGAACCATGAGAAGGGCCCTGCAGCAGAACCTCAGGCAGTGATCAGGCTCACAGAGAGTAAGCAACTCACAGACACAAGCTGGAGACCTATAAGTCTTTGAAAGCAGGAGGTAAAATTTTAAAATCAATTCTTAAACTCACAAGTTAAAGAAAAGCACTACTTGATTGCCTCTCTTGGCTATCTGATAAAAGCCAAGCAGCAACTTTTGCCAAGCTGATTTTTCATCAGCTGTTGAGCAAGTTGTGCAAAGCAGGGCAGCATAACTGTGGTCACCAGGGTGTCACAGGAAAGGTCAGAGTCAAAGGTGACTCTCCAACTTTGTAAACACTATTAAGTAAGGCTTGGAGACTGATTATTAATAAACCCAGAACAGGAGGCATGGGCAGTAATGACATTAGCTCTAGATATGGAGTCATTCATCTGCCAGATTTTCAAAAATCCAGTTCTTGATTTCAGTCGTACAAGGCACAATGCAACAAACACTGATGGTGCCAGGTTCTAATAGAGCATGGAGCTGAGGATCATCTGCAGACCCCTGAAAGTCTGTGTTATGTATGCAGGATGTGCCCAAGAGGGAAGCATCTACACCTTGAATAAGAGGGGACTGATAATAGACCCCTGGGGGACCCCACAGAAGGCAGGAACACAAGAGGAGGCAGCATTTCATAGCGCTAAAGAAAAAGGCCTGTTTGACATCAGTAGTTACATTTTATTTATTTCAGGCTGCTGGTTAAGTCTTTATGGCTGACTGTATCAAAGACTAAACTAAGGTCAAGGCGTTTAGCAAATGACATTTGATGTACCCATGTTGATCTGAAACCTGATGTACATCACATCAGTGTAAATCTGGAAAGCTACAACACCTTACTGCTCATTTAAAGAATTAAATTTTAGGCAGAAGATGTGCCGTGCTGCACAAACAGGTTTATTTTAAAGACCAAATATTAGAAAAAGTTAGCTGTTGGAGCAGGGAATGATGTCTCTCAGTCATTAGTTCAAGACAAAGTCAGAGAGAAGCCCCTGTTGTTGTTTGCATTGTTAAATACACCAGGCAGTAACACATCATGTGAAAGCAACAAGACAACATGTCTCCAGATAAAACTCAGAGGGAATACTTGATATTCACAAGCAAAATTCTTATGTCAGAAAAATCCACCTACACATGTACAGGAAAGAAAAATAAATAAAATGTACGACTTTAACCTCAGGGGTTGCAAAAATATACAGAGACTTGGTCATGGGAGCTGTAATGTTGGTAGCACAGTGATAAATAAATGCTATTCATTGCTGTGTGGGTGAGTGCCCATTTACATCACAGTGCCCCTGCCTAAATCAGTGTCTGAGTTAGGCCACTTCTCAAAAAAAGATCTGGACAGGCCTTTCCAAATGGGGGTTCAGTAAAGTATATTTGTGAAGTCTGGCTTTGCTGGCTGCAATAACTTGTAAAGTCCCCAAATTTCCATAGATAAGACACTGAGTCCTGATGTGTCAGTTTTGATATGCACCACGCATCTATTCACCAGCCAGCCAGCCTGCCTCAGCAACTGAGCCAGCCTCACAATAACTATGATGAATGCAGTGTCCACAGGGACAAACCAGCCATTTGACACCTCATCCCCCTTGATGCATTAGCTGCTAATATTGCACATATTTGTGGCGGGCTGTTTGAAGCCCTTTGATTCGCCGTGACTGTTCTCTGCAGAGCCCTCCCCTGAGCATAGGTGACTGTAATCATCTTACAAATGGAAACATCTTACTTCAAATGCGTTTGTCAGCGGGAACAGGCTTCAGGGGGATCACACGCTGCATCTGAACTGTTGATTAGGAAACCGACTCTGATGATCCTCTCTGACTCAAATCAAACTGAAGGTAGAGTAAGTAGGTCATGGGGTGTGTTTCCTGTGCTTTGACTGCAGGTCCAAAAAGTCTCATCTTGGCTGGAAAATTGAGTTTAAGACACACTTGATGTGCATGAGAGCAGAGACGGGTCAGCAACGATTAGAAAGTAGATGAAGAGGCCGGACTAGAGGGTTCATGTGGGAGGGAGGAAAGAGGGGTGAGGAAGATGCCCTGCATGAAATGAAAGGGATGACACACACACACACACACACACACACACACACACACACACACACACACACACAGAAAGATATGGAAATATCGCTTGAGCGGAGCATTAGCAGTTCAAGAAAGGCTAGGCAAGAGGGACCAGGGAGGAAGACTTTCTGATCTCTTGCAGCTGCCAGATGGGATGAGGGCGAAAAGATAGCAGAGAGAAGAAAAGGAGAAAGTTTAAGTTCCTTCTTATCAGTCCTTTTTTATGAATAAGCTGTCACTGAATTTTTAGGTAAATCCTGTTTTAAAGTCAAAATGATTTAGTGATTTTTAGTTTTTAGGCTTTGTTACTGTCATCTCTCATTTTGTATTCTTTCAATCTTACCTCTTGATTTTAAAAACACACCAAGACAAACACACAAAGAGCAAACCAACTTAACATCTTCTTCAACTGGTCTGACCGCCCCACCCCCATTCCTGCTGCTACATTGGTAGACATTAACATTAATAACGGGGCCACACCTCTCTTCTCACCCCCCTATAGTCCCAGTCCCCAAGAAACCACACTCAAAGGAGCTCAACAACTTTAGACCAGTTGCCCCGACGTCACATGTGATGAAGACGCTTGAGTGACTCCTGCTGCATCATCTGAGGCCACAAGTCCACTGGACCCCCTCCAGTTTGCATATCAGGAGAAGGTTGGGGTGGACAATGCCATTGTCTACCTCCACTGGTCTCTCTACCACCTTGACAGAGGCAACTGCGCAGTGAGAATCATGTTCTTTGTCCGGCTGGAGGGCTGAATGTCAGAGACTGCAGATGTTCTGTCAGTCAGTTGTAGCCAGTGCCCTCTTCTATGCTGTGGTGTGCTGGGGAGGAACCATCAAGAAGAGGGATTCCTCGCGGCTGGACAGACTGATAAGGAGGGACAGCTCCATAGCCAGTGCAGAACTGGACTCCCTGACAACTGTGGCAGAACAGAAAACTCTTGCCAGGTTCCTTTCCATCCAGGACAACCCTCATCACCCTCTGCACAGCACCATCTGCAGGTAGAGGAGCTCCTTCAGTGACAGGCTGTTATCAGTGTAGTCCCGCACTGACGGATTGAGGAGGTCATTTGTCCACCTGGCCATTCAGCTCTTCAAGTGCTCCCTCTGAGGAGCTCTGTCTGAACGGAGCTAGCTAGCTAGCTATCTAACTCAACAAACTGTCCTACATTTAACTGACCCAGTAGCTACTGTTGGCTAACAACTGACATACTTGTTTTGTATGTCACTCTCTCGATGCTGTCCTCAGTCTCCAGGTTGTTCTCAGGTAATCCTGCCGGCTGGGCTGAAGCTCTTGGTGGTCGTGACCCTCCTGAACTAACGTCCGCTTCATTCCGTCACATCTGCCAAACATCAAGTTCCCACTCGTTTGCGACAGCAAATCCAGACAAACTAATGAATTTCAGCCACCCTTGTTAAACCGCAGAGTTACAACAGCTTCACTAAATGCAGATATTTAAAACAAATGGAGTATGTATGAGAAATGAAGGAGGAAAGGAGACATAACGAAATATATGAATACATCTTTGAATAAATACTAAATTGTCATTAATTAATTAAAATGGGAATAAAATAGGCCTACATAAATATGTCATTATTTTATTAAAATGCCAGTTTATTTAATCTAAAAACATTTGATTATTTCACTATTTAATTTATTATTTTACGGACCTGTGTTGCAGTGCTTCATGAATTTATTTTACCTATCAAACTCACCTGTCAAAGTCAGTGGGTGGATACTAACACCTGATTGGTTACCCGGCACATCAAGTCAGGATAGATCAACTCACAATAATGGGTTGAAAGAGCCACTACATACCATCAATATCTTGGTTGAAGAATGCAAGAATAACTCCATAAATTTTTCTAATTTCCTCTGCTTTACATGCTACATGCTCAAGGTCAGCAGGTCCCACTTCCACATACTCTGCAAGGTCTTAAATATCAATAACCAACTCCTGAGAAAGTTGGAGCACATCTTCCATAGCCTCATGTTTTGAAAGTCTTCCAGGCTTCAGACCAAAGTAATCAATCAGACTAGATCAGCATTAGTCCCGCCCACTGACTTTGATGGGTAAGATTGACAGATAAAATAAACTTGTGAAGTACTGCAACACTGGTCCATGAAATGATTTATTAGCTATAATTGTATATGTTTTTACATTAAATGAACAGGTACTCTAATGAATAAATGACACATTATGTATTTAATTCCCATTTTAATTAATTACTGACACATTTAAGTATTCATTTAAAGATGCATTCATATGCTTTATTCTCTCTCCTTTCGTCCTTCGTAATAAGACTAAAAATCTTTCATCAAAACCATCAAACTTCCTCAAAGTAGTAACTAGGCACATTTCTCAACTGTCTTCCTATTCCCACTAGCTTGCTAGTTCAATGCTTTTTCCATCTAGTAAAATTTTAACTTTGCTTGATGAACAATGAACAAATAACAACACGGTAATTTGAATAATTGACAACAAATTATGTGGAATATTTACAATTAAGGCTAATTAAATTACTGTATTCCCCCCATATTTTATGCTGTTAACTTAAGGTGCTGATTTAGTAGATTTTATATGATACTGACTTGTTATATGTCTTAAATTAATGTGATTTATAACCTGTAAATAAGGCAGCATTATTTATTCAGCACATTTTAAATAATTCTAATAGCATTTGACCTTGCAAAGTATTTACTCAGCCATCAATCATTTCATTTCACACCTGCACTTTAAGTGTCCTGATATTTCAAAACCTGTGCCATGAAAGGCAAATTGTCCTATCCGTGCTACCTCTCTCACATGATTGACACTACAGTGAACGCCACTGATTAGGTACGTTAACTTGTTTTTGTCGCAGATTTAAAACACTTATCATTTAGATTACTGATGTTATGAAACCATCAATCACCCTCTAAATATTGTGACTTTAATGATATTGGGGTGAAGTGAGCCAAAGCTTGTGTGATAGGTTAAGTCAAAATTTCTGCTCTGTGTTCAGGGCTGCAAGCAATCAATCAGAATGAATAAATCAAGAAAATGATGCAGAATCAATAATAATTTTCTCCCTGTCCATTTATCTACCTTTTCATGCTTCATCTCCTCAGTATCATTACAGTCAATACAGCTCAGGGATTGACCCCAACCGACCTCAATTATCTTTGTTACTAGAGAGACAAAGAAAAAATGTCATTTTAGCAGGAGACCGGTATCCCCTGTCTGAGGTTGACTCGACTCTCTGCTACAGAATCTCCAGTAAGGAGATTTAATCAAACAATTTTCCATTAATGGTAATATCTCTGTGTATCCAGAAATATAGGTCCAGTAAAGTCATTTTATTTATGACGAGTAAGTCCACTTAACTTTTTTTTTTTCCAAAAGATTTAATAGAAAAAGAAAAAGATTTAATTGGGTTGTATATTAGACATTCTAAATGAAATAATGCTGATTCATGTGCATGTGTTATTCAATCGGAGAGGTTTAGTTTTAGACTCATTTAAAAAAGATTAATTAATTAAAGATTAATTTACAACTCTGTTGACAAATGTGGGTTTTTACAGTGTGCTGGACCAGATCATCAGAGTAGAGAAAGGAAAGTGAGAACAGTAGTGTAGCTACAATAGGAATCATACCCACTCAAGCAGAAGACTTGTTGCACTTGAAGCTGATAAAGTTGCATCTGTCAGCTTTTTATTGTTTGTGAAAAATAAGTTATGCAGCGCTGTTTATGTGCCTGCTGGTGCCTATTACATTGGCCAAGATCCCTTGCATGGGTGCAACGGAAAAGGTCCCCTTGCAAGTCCAGTTTATCCTTTACAGATATTCATAATAACCACAGATCCACAAATCCACAAAGGCTATGCTCTTGCACAAGTTTTCTGCTATCTATCTTACCATGTAAATGTAGGGTTTGGACGCTTCTTCTTCCTCAGATAAGCAAATCAACTGCAGCTAAATCCAGTATGCCTTCACTGTTGCGCCAACTTCTGTAATGCAAGTCAGTCAGTGGCACGCTGGTGCCACATAATGGCGGGACCACACATTATAGTGTGTAATAACTTTGCGACTGGCTTGCGGAAGGGAAAACAGGTGAGACAAAAGTGACAACATTAAAGAAAACTGAAATTTAGCAGAACCACACCTGCAACCACCTGACTAGTCTACTAATACGTAGTCATCCCACTCCACTCTGTTTGTCTGTTTTCTTTGACCCACATTACCCCTCTTCTTCTTCATTAGTCTCTGTGTTTGCCTCTCCCATATCTTTATCCATTTTAGGTACAGCCTGGGTTAAAATAAGATTGGGCAGAGTAAAGCCTGAGATGCGACCCCCTTTCTGAGTTAAGGCCTCAGCCAAGCCTACGAAGGCCATCACAACATTCACACATCAGTCACATCATCATACTCTCCTGAGTTTTCATTAAATACACGCATTGTGGTGGTGTGGTCACTGCAGGTGATCATCCTCATTGAAATTATTTTAAGAATACAACATTGATAGTTCATAAATGATAGATCAACAGAAGGATGTGTTCTCCCAGCCTGAAAGATCTTATATATTTTTATCAGATGATGTGTGTTTTAGCTGCACCATCCAGATCACCTCTACACATACATCGGTTCCACCAGCACCACATGTCAGCAACCATTGAGGTGGGAATTTGGCTCTACATCTCAAAGTAGGAGCCGGTGGAGGCAAGGTGCTCATATTAATAAACAGTCAATGAAAAAGGCTAGTGTTTTGTATGCTCAGCTGGCAAGCTAAGCCCCTGAAGTCTACAATCAATCACAGGTACAAAACTTGTGATGCAACGAATGGCTGCTTGGCTGTTACGCTTGTTGCAAAATCCAATTCATATGGCTTCAGGTTCAAAATAAAACACAGATGGATGGACTGAGATGACTTGGTGGCCAGCTTTTACTGTGAGTCTAACTTGAAGTACTGTCCAGTTTATTTGATGCAGACTCAAAATGCTCCAAATTAGTGGCAGCAGTCGTGGTTGTTTACAAGATACCTAAATAGCACTCAAGCCTGCCCAGTGTCAGATACAAAGTTTTGTTTGGCCCAGTCTGAATCAAGTTGGCTGTAAATTTGATGGGGAGAAGGATTGCATGGATCTACCAGTCTCTAACACATGGGCTGTGTTTAAGAATAACTCTAATAATCTGTCCATGCATAATAATCTCTGTCCAAACAGAAAGTTTCATCCAAGTTTTCCGAATGTTTTAAAACTTTGCTTTCCAAACTGAACAGCATGAGCATTGTGATGCACATTGAGCATATTTACCTCGATGTGAAGTTGATGGATGGCTTTATTGATGGTTAAAACAGTGGAACCGGCCAATTTTTTGGGCAACTCAAGCAGCAGCAAAGAATCCCAAATTTAACCTCTCGAAGCACGGGCAGAATCTGAGGCGAGGGGGTAAGGCATCACACAGAGTGTCAGAAACATCGGTTCAATCTGTTTTGTGCTCCAGTGGACAGTACGCCAACATCTCAGGGCACACGACTCTAAAAATGAAACACTGACAAGTCTGTCACACTTGATAAAAGAGGGAACAATAATAATCCTGTTGAAACTGCACAGCCAAAGAAAAATGGAGTGGAAGAGAGCTTTGCACACTCGGTACACACACACATGCAACTGAAACCCTCAGATAACAGAGAAAAAAAAAGCTTTTTGTGGCCTTTTCGGCGTCTAGTAGAGGTATTTCATGCTCCAGACAAAGTGCTGCCACTGTGTGTCCTCTGAGGGGCGAAACAGAGGAGAGGGAGGGGCAGGGGGCACTATTACTGACTCATGACAAGACTGAGGAGACAAGTCACCGCTGACAGAATAGAGTTCACCAGGATGTGAGAGGGTGAGGTGAGCGGCCTTCAAACACAAACTTGCTCCTGATCGCTATTTGCCATTGTACGCTCAAAAGTTATAAATACAACTAATTAGTCTGCTAACTGTGTCAGGCCAGCGAGAGGAAACGCCCACCGTTCCGCGCCAATCACCCCATGCCCACACACCCTTGTCATGGGGTTGGCATGAGTGCATAATAAGTGCTAAAATGGACAGGAGCAGCATATAAAACCCCGTAGAGAGTCATCTGCCCCTCACTTTAGTTGAAGAAATATCAGCGAGTCAACCCCAAAAGTTTCGAAGTTACTTATTGATTGTCTTCAAACAAAGAGCTGCCATCTTTTCACTTCAGAGCAGTTTCTTTTTAGGTCAAAAACATGAGCTCACAGGAAAAAACAGAGCTGTCATGTGGGCAGCACGGCACAGGCGTCCCCTGGTACCCCCTGAGAAAATGGTGGCAGCCCAGCCGTCTTCTCGGTCAGGATGTTGGCCTGCCGCCTTTCCTGGAGCCTCGGGACCCTCGATGGCTGGATGTGGAACGGCTCCAGAGAAGTTTGGCAGCCTGCTTCTTGCCGGGGTACATATCCGCTCCGATGTTTGTGCCCTACATCTCTTCATCCATGCATTATCCCGAGCAGAAGATGAGTAAGGAGCTGTACAAGTGGCGGGTCAGCCTGGACGTGGCTCACTTCTCCCCCTCTGAGATTTCAGTCAGCATCAGTGATGGATTCCTGGAGGTCGGAGGTACAGATCATTAATCTGCTCGTGGTTCTGTTAATTAAACAACTCCAAAAGTTCACTTTATTAACAGTACTAATTACTTTTACACGCAGGATAGTTTCTCCTCTGATTAAAATGTGAATAATCAGGTCTATCTAATATAATTATCTCAAAAAGTAGCAGTTATCTAAATAGACTTCTCCCACAGTTCACAGCATAAATCCCTTAAAACTAAACAAGACTGAAGAGGAAGCTGAATGTAACAAAATTAGAGCGCTGCTTAAATAATGTGCCCTGGGAAATCACTGCTCTGTGGCAGAAATTAATTTCTGCGTTGAGTGGTTTTCTCTCTGTTGCCTGATTCCTCTGTGTGTCCTCACATTCCTCCCCATAATCGGTAATCCATCCCCAGGGAGGCACGAGGAGAGGCCAGACGAGCATGGATTTATCGCCAGATGTTTCATAAGGAAATACAGGTAAGAAAAGTAAACACTGGTGTAAATACAGACGATAAAATATTCACACTTCAAGCTCTTTCAAACACCAGTCAGTAGCACAATACCGCACTAAAGTTTTTTTTTTGACAGTTTCCAATCTGTAACACACCCACTGAGCTGAGAAATTAAATCTCATGTACATCAGTGTCAGTGCTTGAAAACAGCAGCACTTTGCATGTCGAGACACTGTGAACACTCCTCTGTCGTTTTCAGGCTCCCAGCTGAGATTAATGTTTCCAAAATTGCATCCACACTGTCGGTCGACGGTATCCTGACCGTTGAGGCTCCAGTTCCTGACACCTCTGTCCCTGCAGCCGTCAGCATTCCCATTAAGGTGAGCACAGCTGGAAATATATTTACTCTGTGGTTTATAAGGACAATGCAATGTAGTGACAGTTTTTATAGGTTTGATGGATATCACAAGGACCAAGCACCATTCATATATGGAGAAACAGGAAGTGCTTTTCAGGGTTCAAAGTAAAACTTTACTACTCTAATACTGACATAAGACTACATGATTTCAGTGGAGTTCAATCTTCAAAAAAAAATCAAATACAGCCAAATCAAAACAGCATAAAATGTGGGGTGTAAAACCACAGACTGTATATAAAATGGACGCCGTCTGCCTCCTCGCTGGGTGAAGCCCCCATAGGAACAGCACCCTCTGGTGACGGGCTGCAGTATAGGTCATAAATCCCGCCTCCCCGGCAATCCTTATGGAGCCGTGGACAAACTTAAGAAATTAATGACGCAGAATATAAACTTTTCTTTCCCCGTGGTTGTGATGTTGACATGTAGTTACTGTAAGACTGGTTTGTGCTCAAGTCCTCTTTTTTCTGTACAGCTCTGTTTTTAAAAGTTATTCTGGGTTCATGTTGGCTATGATTGACTCTTGATACAGCCTATGGGCGTACAAAGTTAGTGTAGCTCACCCGGGGGATATGCTGTTTGAGCTGAGCGTCACAAAGGTGATTCTTCCGACGAATGTGTACAACGCTACTGCGCCAGTGGTGGTTCCAGGAAGTGGAGAAAATTTCAGAAATACTGAGAGCAATTTGGCTTCAAATTTGTATAAAGGTGGAAGGTGGAGCCACGTTGTCCATAGTATATACAGTCTATGTGTTAAACGCACTTTGATACTTTTTTAATCAAAGAGATATGAGCTGTGACCCTGCACCAATTTAAAATCCTGAGAGGGTTACTTTTTTGTGTTACATTTGCCTGGCATCGCCTGAATCCATTAAATTCATCTTCTTTTTTTTTAAGGTTTTCTGCAACAGCCACATGCAGAACTACCTTCCAGTGTGGATCCACAATTTAGGACGCCAAGTGGCCCAAATCAGCCATGATACTTGAAATCTTAAATTCCAGACACAATTCAATATGTCTCCATCACATTAGTGGGCACCATTATAGACCACCATTTGGTTTAAATGCATGCCTTTGACAAAATAAGGAGAAAATGTCCCTATAAAGTGAATGCCATTTGTACCCACAATGCAATACACTTTAGCTGTGTTCCAGTTCAGGGGCTGCAGCCTCCAAAGGAGTAGGCTGTGTCGGCTTGCATGGACTGGAAAGATCAAACTGAACTGAGACAGTCCTTTTGGGGAACTGGTCCTTTTAAGACCTTTGGAGAACCACATGCTTTTGTCACTTCCCTAATAATTGACCTCCTGGGTCCCCTCTTATAGAGCCAGCCCATTTTCAAATAAAGGACTGTTATTTGTCTGGTGTATCTAACACAGAGGCGTAGTAGTTTAGGATTACATCAGGCCAAGACAAACCACAAAAAATGAATATAAACCTTTGCAACAAAACCTGTAATTACTGGTTAAAATCATAGACCAGATAACTGTTGTTTAAGTGCTTCAAAGAGACTCTTTTACAGGGCCAAGCTAGCCCCTTTCAACAGTCTGCAGTCTTTATACCAAGCTACCGGCTTCTGTCTGCAGCTTTATATAACACTTGTCAGACTGAGCAGGTATTGATCGTTTCATCACCAAAAGAAATCATCACATTTTCCAAAATGCCAAGTCATTCTTTTCAGCTGATTTTCACAACAATCAGTGAACAATATCTCCTGATTGCCTCCATTTCAGTATACCTCTTGAGTTTCCTCTAATGAAAGGACTGGCATACAAATTCAGTAATGAGGTGGGGCATGAAAGGCAAGCCAGCTAACCTTTAATTATGAGCGTTCATTTAATTTCACTGCTGACATTTTCCACACATTAATGCATCAACTCAGGTGGAGATGGAGGCGGCTGGAGACAAAAAGGAGAAAGAAGGAGCCCCTGATACAGACCCAGGCAGCTGCAGTGCACCAGATGACCCAGACAGTACATACGCAGGGGCTGATGGTGAGGAGTCGCCTCCACTAGAGGTCCGTGGTGATCAGGCCCACCCTGGCAGCTCTGCAGCTGGACTCCAACAGCATGAAGAGAAGAGGGAAGAAGGGGAGGAGACCCGTGAAAAGCCAGCTGGAGAGTCCCACCTGTCAGAGCCTGCACATGGCGAAGGCACCGAGAGTTTTCAAGATGCTTTTATGCACGATGCGGCTCCAGAAATCCAAGAAAACCTGGACAAAGACATGCTCAAACAGCAGGAACACAACGAACCAGACATGGATGGAGAAAAGCAAGAAATGCAAGGCTCAAGCACTGCTGCAGAGATCACCCAGCCTGAGGGGGCAGAGCTGGACAAGGGTCCACCAAGCCAGGTCCCGAGCCAAGAGCTGGAGGACATAAAACAAGAATACACCAAGTAGAAACATGAAAATGCTTTGATCACTTATCAATCAAACAGCCTGCTTAGTTTACCTTGCATAAGGTCTAGTAAACAAATATATTTGCCAAATAATCATGGGAGCTCCAATAAAAAGCAGAAAGCATGTGAAAATGTTGAATGTCTTGTCAGTGTTACTCTTGATTTCTTCCTGTTTTTACCTCCCCTAAATATTCAAATGAAATGTAGTCTTTCTAGGTGTGAATTTGCAACCGTTAATGAATAAGCGATTGCATTCATGAGCATCATATTCATAATTACCTCTGAAACTACGTGAGTACAAAATTAAAAAAGAGATTAATTATCCTGCTGTTTCAGCTAAGAGGTTTTGACATTAATCAGATACTATACGTTTGCACAGCTGTGCATTAGTCACTTCTACATGAGCAACTTGCCCAAGGAGAAACTGGCCTGATTCCAATTATGCTGTTTCCATGGTAGCGTGAGTCCACACATATTGTCTAATACCAATAAATACAACAGTTTAGATGTGAGCTGGCACAACACACAGAGCAGCGCCTTTGCACAGCCAAAAACTGAGGAAGCCTTTTACTGTTTCCAGGGTGCAACTCCAGTTTGGAAACTTTCTAAATTCAAACTAATCATCCCTTTTAAATCCAGTACACAGAGAAGATTACATTATTTTGCATCACATGACATGCAATGGAACGGCCCCAGTTTTTGCACTTGCACACAAAAGCTCTGGCAGTGCTGCCTCCAAGCGTTTAGGCCAATCTCGCCCAGCACTAAACCCTCAGCTAATCTGCTGCCCAGCTCCTTCTGTTACCCAACAATAACACCACAGGATCCCTGGAACCAGGCCTGAGAGTGGCAAGGTTCTCAATGAAAAGACACAGATGTTAAGACACACAGGAAGATTGGCTGGACATGTTTTATTGCATCAGCCAATACAAAGACATCACCAGAAAAAGAAGGCGGGAAACAAACATCCTTGGCATGAAAATCAGTCCATCAGTTCCAACGGTCATGCAGCCGTCCTTCTGAACGCTTGAATAGAAAAGAAATTCAAACCATTTTTCAAAACCATGAACACTTCAGATAAATACTCATACTGAATTGGCACATATCAAAGTATATTTACAATACACTGTGCTAGAATACACTATCAATGCACACAACTCGCCCTCTATAAACTCTCTAAAAAGGTGACTTACTTTAGTTTCTTGTCAGTTTTAGTGACATTCATTAACTCAAAAGATTAAAAAAAAAGCTGTAACACATAACATCTCAAAGCACTCGAGTCAATAAAGGCACATTTGTTTTTTTTTAACTCCAAAAATCACATACAACAAACTTAATACACACAAGTGTATATTTAACTCTTTTGAAATTCATATACAATGTTTCATTAACTTGATTTGAATTAAAATATATTTATGCTTTTACACTGAAAATATCTTTGAATCTTTATGGTGGAAACAAACATGTTAATTCAGAAATTAACAATTCATTAATAAATACAAAGTTAAACATCTACCCATACTATCATCCTTAAGTTACACCAACATTTGTTAACTTGCTGGAACTTTTTTCCCATTAGAATAAAAAGTTTAATGTTTTCTTTTTGTATTTACATTTCTGTAGGAGGTAAAATGTCAGATCAAACCTAAGCTATTTTTTTGTGAGTTAATCAAAATGTAGATGATATTGCTTTATGTCTGCCACAGTTCCCAGTTGTGATCGTTAATTTCAATATGTAGCTCAGTATTTCACAAACACTTTCAAATGTGAAAATTATATATGTAAGGCAAAACTTTAAAAAACAAAAATGATGAAATGGCATATTAATTTATATTTTTTTAAAGCTGCTAGTTTGTAATAAAACTTTATAGAGAGTCAACACAAATTGAGAAGTGAAACCAAACAAGAACTCTTTGACTGTATCCGAAATCCCAAACTCACCCCCCACCTGGACAGCTAAAAGAATTCAACAGTGAGTTTACAGGTAGAAAGCGCTGCTGGCCATCCAACATATGCCAAATAATGAAGTCATTACTGTTGCACATTTAAAAGGTGTTGCCCAACACCAACGTGGATTAGTGGTGAATGGCTGACAAGTCACTGGCAAAAAAATAAGATGGGGAAAAAACAAACAGAAACCAGTGAGGGATATTAAACACACTAGGAGTGAAAGTTTGATCAAGACAGACATGAAATAAGCAGACTGCTGCGGTGTGGGCTTTTGTAGAGTGACAGGACTGACTGACTGAAAAATAAACACCAACAGAGTTAAAAGCTTACGGGAAGGAGGACTTTATACACCAGTGCTGCTTTTATTTTCTGTGTCCGTTAGAAATGCCAGTAATTTGACTCGTAAGTTAACTGATACAAAAACAATCACTATGGCACTTCTTTCAACTGGTGGTATCTTTAGTTAGTAGCAGGGTAATACACAGGAAACTGTACAGTTAAGCAGTGGTTTACATTAGAGTCAAGTCTCACCCTGCCAGGATTCTTGTTTGCCAAACAATAAAACATTTTCTATGACAATCATTACCGCTAAATTTTATGACATGAACTTGTCAAAAAGTGATACCTAATATGACACTGAGGATATCTTTTGAAACCCTGGTTTTGCACCTCAAGTTACTTGTCTCACGTAAACAAACTAGTCTCTCATGTGTCATAGTCGTTTAAAAACTTTTGTTCCTGGGGAGAAAATCATTCAGTCTTTATCAAACAGCTTCATTTGGGGGAAACTGTTGCCAAATATTCACTTCTTTAAGTTTCATCAGACAGTTCCCAGTCACAATGCAGACAGCAGTACTAAGTGGCAAATCCCCCATTTCAAAGTAGTGAAAGTGAGGGATTTTGGACACAGCCTTTGAGTTAGATTTCTACTTGAGGTCATTATTTTTGTGGATTTTTATACAATTAAGAGTAAGGGTTAAATTTCTTTACACAAATAGAGGTGATACTATTTTTATCTGTCACAGTCAGCAATCACAGAGTCTTCACTGTTCTGTTTGTATATCTATCTCACTGCTGCCTTGACCAGGCAACATTTCTTTTAGCATATTTGACTCATTTAAATTCCAGGTGTCTACAAGGCTGAAGGCCACACATTTCTTGGCAAACTTCTTATCAGTTGTGCAACATGTTTTCTTATATTCGTACAGACTTGGGGGTTTAGACTACAGGAGCCTCTTGGGGCTTTGGTGCCTCCGCCTCCAGCATGTCACCCCCCTGGCAGCTTTCATTGCTGAAGAGGGAATATGGAGGCGTCTGCCGGGCTTCGATGATAAGGACACCCTCGGGGGACAAGGAGGCGAAAACGGTGAGTGGGTCCACATCTATCGGGATCCTGACAGAAGAAAAGTGAGAGGAAGATGAGGGTTTGAGTTTGTTCTGCTTGGGAGGAAGTTTCAGATGTTAAGAGTGGCAGAAGTTTACTTGCCGCTGTGAATGTTTGGCATGTTTAAAAGTGTGAGTGGGAGGAAACAAAATAAGGAGAGCAGTGAGGAGAAACAGCCTAGAGAAAGAGTTCAGTTCCTGCTCGGAGGTCATGCAAAATACTGTGACATTCTCCTCAGTATGAGCTGCTCTGCAAACATTGTTAAATGCTCGGGTTTTTTACTGACACTTTGTCAATACCCATAAACAGCCTGCAGTCAGATAGTTTTAGCGTTGTATACCCACAGGAGGGAAAAAAGAACTTGGCTTCGAGTTCTGACTGTTATTAAAATGCTCACCCTCTCCTCCTCGGCTAGCACTTCTTCTAGACTTACTAAAAACTATCTCACAGCAGGAAGGTGGACTGAAAGCCATCAGGATTTTTTATTAAAAAGCCCCCGGCTCTGCGGCAGAAGGGGAGGAGGGTGTGCGCCAGGTGTGAGGTTTGATTCCAATTAAAAAGAGTGTCATCTGCATAAGTTCACACCTGTAAATTTCCATCCGTGCATACTTTCCTAACCTGCTGCTCTCATCTGTCAGACAGGCAAGCTCTGTCAGTCACCTGCTTTTTTTCCCACCTCTCTTAAATTTTCTGACACTTTTCTCATGGGAATGATCACATTTACAGAGCAAAGGGAGATAATTGGCACTCGAACCTCGCAGGGAACATTAAGTGTTAATGGAAAATCAACCAGGGATTACTTATGCAAGGCTTCACTTCTGTTAAACTGTGAATAAACTTTAGTTTCAATGAGAGTTAATTATCTTAAATGATCTAACTAGCTGTCATTTAATTATCAGGCTGATTTCAGGGTTAGTTTGAAAATTAATCACCTCCCTCTGGAAGAAAAGTCCTTCAAAAGCAGCTGTCGAGGCAAGCACACAGAGATCAAGCTGTTCTTTGTCAGAGAGCGTGGCCAAATATGGGTATTGTAGGTTTTCTGTGTGAGCGGCCAAGAGTCTCTGGGCTTTAATATAAACATCAGCCTGCCCTGTTCAGAGGAGCAGACTGGAGTTTACCGTCCATTTAATTAGAGGAGACTCTCTACTGCATGGCTCTTCACTCCACTGAGAAATACAAGACAGAGGCGGCTAAACATTTTCCTCATGGGATCAGGGGGGGCACAGAGGTTATGTCAGGTCTATTTGTGAAGACAAGTATCATATCACAGTGTTCCATTGAGCTTTACAAGTCCACTTTAACAACATCGAGACCCAGCATGAGTTCAGGCAGTGGTTGGTGAAGCAATAAATAAGTGAGAAAAGGATCAAACTGGAGATCCAGGCTGAGCTGGAACAATCAGAAACTAGAGCTGTCACGGTGTCTGTTGTTTTTTTCACCTCAAAAGACACTGCTTCATAAAACCATTATTAGTCATGCTTTTATTTTACATGTTCTCTGTCTTGGTCTGGTAATAAATTATGATTCACAATAAATCTTAAAGAGTAGTGCCTTAATCTGCTCTCAGAGAGCTGCTACAGCTCTCTAGCAGCCGCTGCTGCTTTTTCATCCCTTTTCCATTTTATGAAATGAGGCAACCAGCGTAAAGAACCACAGCAATAAACTCAGTATTACTCCATGCTTATTTTAAATACAATATCTATAATTCAGATTTTTATGAAAGGGTTATCGTCAAAACTGGGATATGGTGATGGTCCTAACATCAACACTGAGTCTAACAAGAGAACTAAATTACAATGAATTCAGATGGAACTAGTTCATTGAATTATAGTGAAAAGTTGCAAGCTTATATCACACTACATACACAGCTAATCACCCAAAAGTGAAGCCAAAATATATAGCGCTTCCCTTAACGACTGACTGCAGCATACTGTGGGTCATAAACCTCACCTCACCAATGTCAACGGATGGGGAATGATGGAAACACATGTCAATTTTATCCAACACATGGCTTTTGTCATCATTTAGTTCATATCATGTTCGTTTTTTGAAGAGGTTTAACTTGATGCCATTAAAAAAAAAAAAAAACCTTTAGACAGAACCTTGTTGGTCTCCACAGTTAACTACTGTTTCTACTACTCTTCTAATATTACCTGTGGTGTGCCACAAGGTTCAATTTTAGGTCCACTTTTATTATCTACTTATGTGTTCCCCTGTGGTAACATCAGTCATTGTCATAATTTATCTTCCTATTGTCTCTCTGTTCCTGACTAGAAGTGATATCACCAGTGCAAGATGTCAACGCCCATTGTGGTGATATTGTGGTGTTACTTTACATCAACTTTAAATTCAACTAAATGTTGAAATAATTCACTCACAGCCAAATATGTCAGGGGTGTAAGGTCACGTGATCCCTTACTTATCAGGATTCACCACAAATTAAATGGCGGCCTTGCTAGAGTGCTGGTATATCTTGTATAAGGTTGTATCATCGGACAGTGTGAGCACAAGAATGTATTAATATCATTTGTTTAACATTTCTGTCTCCATTTATCTTCATTACTGAAAATCATCATATATCATATATTTTTGACAATCAAGAACATCATCAAACAAAGGAGGGGCTCCCAGGACACCTCTGAGGACACCCCGAGAGTCAACATTAAAATAATAAATGCATCTGGATGACAGAGTAATGATATCCGAGCTTTTCCAAGGTTTGACAGTTAGCTTCAGATACCCATATAAGCACAAGCCTACAGGTTTCAGTCCCTTTCCTCCCACTTTCAAAGAGCCAATAGCAGCAAAGAAAAGTTACTCCATTCTGACAAAGTCAAATCTCTTAGACGGCCCATTAAGTATGACTCCATCAGAAACGTTATCTGTCCAGCTCTGGAGTTTATTTACTGTACCTAAGGCAAACACACTTTTATCCCATGCATTGATTTTGTACAGCTGCCAAAAAGCTGTCCAATATGCTTTACCCCCCTACAGAGATGCTGATCCAGGCAGAGAGAGACGAGACACCAAGACTGGACAAGGCCGGGTGATAATGGAGTGCGTTTGGTGTGTAAGAAATACAACCCATCCGCTCTGCCCTCAAGCACAGGCTACACATGTGGACCGAAACCATCTAGCTATGGCATGTGTTTCGTGAGGACAGACACAGAGGCAGAACATGAAATTTATAAATAAACACTCCTCACACGCAGGCTTTCTCATGTAAACAGGTGGGAGTTCGTGTGTTCCTGCAGGGCTACATGACCTGGAGATTTGAAGCTACCTTTGGCCTTTAGGAGCTGATTTAACAATGACAGATTCGGTTAATAATTGACAAATTTCTCACATGTAAAGCAAGTGTTTAACCGAAAAATACCCTACCATCAAACTTTGACCCTGTTACCTCAGATCCCTGGCTTTTATACTGATGCATTTCAACTTTTGGTGTATTTGCACTTTTTTCTAGGTGACATGTCAGAAACCTACAAAGACCCTGAAGTCCCATAATGAAAATATTTATTGTACAAGTTATAATGTGCACTAATGTTTACAGAAGTCTAAGACTCAAGTCCAAGCTTTAGACTGTGGCTCTGGCTGCCACAAATAAAGATACAACTAAAAAATGAACTTACTGATATTAAATGATCAAAACAGATGCCGTGCAAGATATGAAGACTCAGTCGAAGTTTTGGTTGGCTTAACAAAAGGCAAAGAGTCAAAGCTGAGATGGGCCTGTAGCCCCTTTGCTCAAAGCAACGGTGAGCCTGCCTGTCAGTCAAAACTGGTGTGTATGTAGTCTTTGATGCTTTTGGAGCCAGCCTCAAGTGGACACCAAGAAACTTCAGTTTCTGGATGACATTTGGATCAAGAGGGGCAGCTGCCAGTCCCAGGATGTCTAATTAGATTTTATAATAAATAAAAGCATGAGTGGCAACATGTGGGATGCGTGAAAGAATCATAAATGGGAACATGAGGACTAGCTCAACCTGTTAGCAAGCTAATGGTAATAGTGTTAGCCACTGAAATGACTCAGCTGGTGGGTCTAAGATGTTTGGGTTAGTTCCACAATAGTCCAACTTTTAAAATGCATGTTATCACTTCAGTCTGACTTATGTACATGCACTGTAGTGACATATTGAAGTGCAGTACTTCTGTGAAGTTTATTGCTTTGTAAGAGAAGCAAGAGTGCCTTAATCAAAAGTACACCCTCTCATGCCTCACTGCAGTAATGTGACATCTCAGTGCTATGTCTGCCTTCATTTAAGCCCAGGATTAAGGTATCGAGGTCAGTTATTTATATATGACCCCCTCCTCACTCCCTCCACCATCAGACCCCCCCTCTTGGCCGTATATTCAGTGTGTCAGTGGTTTTAGGTTTTGCTCGGCTGGCCTGATCCGGGAGCCTCCAATTAAAAGTCTTGTGATATGAAGAGTGTGCTGCTAGCACAACTGCTTACTAATTAGCCAACAGGAAATTAGCAGAACCGGAGTGACGCGCCAGAAAGACGCTGATTCGCACCAGCGATTAGCAGAGCTGTTTGAAGTCCTCACAACGGCCAATTAGAGGAGCCGAGAGCCGATGTGTTCTGGAAACTTCTGTTCAATTAGGATGTGATAAGTCCACAATATGTAAGATATGAGTGCAGCTCTGTTCTGCACAACAACACTCCTCCA
Source organism: Xyrichtys novacula (assembly GCA_962446985.1). Taxonomy (NCBI): domain Eukaryota; kingdom Metazoa; phylum Chordata; class Actinopteri; order Labriformes; family Labridae; genus Xyrichtys; species Xyrichtys novacula. The sequence goes on from OY660875.1 coordinate 27,096,903, forward strand.
TGGAGAGCTATGCTTCAGTTTCCCAGTGTTAGTGAGAGCCGTTTCTGTCAGTGGAAACAGTTTGGAGTTGTGAAGATTGTGGAGACTTTGTCCACTTAGAGCTAATGTAACTCAAGTGCAGCTCCTCGAGGATATGAGGTAAAGGCGACAGAATAAAAAGCATGAACACACGCAGGATGGTTGTTGTTGTGTCTGCTTAGAAATCAGACTTCAGAGTGTTCTGAATTTCTCTCCAAACTGCCAAACACAGTATGTTCATATTTATGATTACAGATGGAAATTCAAGCATTCAATTGACAAAGATCTTTGAAAAACAGAAGTTTTTTGTATGATTATTAAATATATATATATATATATATATATATATATATATATATATATATATATATCAGACAGGACATGACTGAAGAGAGACAGTAAGTGTCAGAAGCACAGAGTAAGGGATGACATAAAACGAGAGGCTGAGGATGGGAGTCAAATACTCAGCCAATGAGGACTACTGCAGAGACAAGTATAGCTTCTGTGAATAGAGGCTGTACCACTGGCCTTTCCCATTTTCAACCATATTTGTCAGATTAATCTCAGTTTGAGACAATCTCAGACACCCTCTCTACTTTTACAGTTAGAGACGGCTTAGAACTTTGCCTCTCAATGATGTTCATAGATAGGAGTGGCTTAGGCTTGGACCAGCTTTTACTTATGCTGCTATAGGTTCAGAAAGGAATGTTTTTTGTACAATCATTTGCATTACTGGACATTTTTAGAGATAAAAATTTGACAAATGAAGCCCCATACGCATCCTGCATCACAAGGCCCTTTTTGTCCTTCAAGGCCACCGTTACCTCATTGACAGAAGAGGTGAGCAAGGGAGCATTTCAATCTGAAATCTAGCTGTTACATTTATTGAAATATGAAACATTTGGTAGAAGTTGCTTCTCTGTAAGGAAGATTAAAAACTTGTAGCTGAAATCTACAACAGGGGAGATTTATTTGGCCTTGCAGCACATCTTTTTTAATCGAGTGTGGGAAGATACTTTGTTAGTTTAATAGTAAACTCTGCAGGACTCATTTGAAGCCGTTAAATGTTCGGGAGATACATTGCCATGCTTAATTAAAACTGCAACTGTAAAAATCAGATTTAAGAGTGAATAAGACACTAAAAACAATGAGATCTAAAATCTACCAACCACTTGTGCCCATAATGTAGAAAGACAAAGATGAAAACAACTGAAGAATTTCCTGAAACAATACTCACTGTATCTTCTTTGTGAAGTTCTTCGTCACTATCCCTCCTTCTTCCTGCTTCTCTTCATGTTTCCCTGTTTGAAAAATAAAAAGCATCAGAGGACTGATAAATGATGTATGTGCCTTTAAATAACCTCAGATATGATTCAAGCTCAGCATTTTGTAATAATTAGGCAAGGTAGGAAGTACACTCCCGTCAGTTAACTTGGACATTGATTATGTACAGTATGTTGCGAAACTTTAAACCTTGACATCTCCTCATGAGATCCAGGGTGTGCACCAGCATAGTGTGGATGACAACATTTGGCCCACACGCTTTTTTCCATTGCTTCATTGCTGCTGTGTTTTTGTTTTAGGTGGGCTCCACTGGGCTTGTAAAGATAATGAAACACCCTCTCAATTCTCTGAAATGTCTTCCAATAACAGCTGTCCTGATAAGAGACGTGTTGTATTTTGAAACTAGGGAGAACTTAAAGCCTGGAAACTCCCCCGATAGTTGTGCTCCCTCTCTACCGCTGGTTAGCTCACAGCTGCTTTGGGGCTGCTAAATATCACTGCTTCCAGCCAGCAACGGCCCGCCCCCACCCCTCAACCCCTTGTCTGCACGCCAGGCACGACTATGTGCAACCCTACACCCCTCCAGTGACGTTTCTGCTCGCCACAAATGCTGAGCTCCACCAGAGAGCAACGGTAGAATAAAATCTCCAGAGAGTTTGTGCTCAGGTCACCTCTGAAGTCATGAGTTCAAATGTTAAACCTCGTCATCACTCAGATCTGGTCCCTTGATTATTGTGTCATCAGTAATCAAGGTTTGGTTTGAGCCGTCCCATCAGGCACGATTTCTCTGTGTTTTTGTCTCTTATGACACAGATGCAAAATACCAGCTGCTGTCTCTTCAGGGTGGAGATGTTATTGTGAGACATGATGTACTCTGAGGTCCACCTCTGCCTGTAAGACTATCACAAACAGGGCTCAAGTTTATGCACTCGCTGATGATGCTGTTTTATATATTGCTAACAGTGTCACTGAGGTGAGCTCACACTGGTTTTCCTTCTATTCATGTAGAAAGCTTTGACTGAAAATGAAAATATTTCTGTTTGAATAGAAAAAAAACACATTTGATACTTGCCACTGAACGCTCTACAGACAGAATTTGCACAATACTATTGGTGTGATTGGCATACACTTAAAGCTCACCCTCACTCACCCAGTGAGTTTTCAGAAGTTTTGTGCATGATTGACTGTTAGGAATATCAGTGTTTAATCATCTAGAGAGTTTAAAGTTGTCACTTTTACATGTTAGTGCAAGCATTTCCAGTTGGTTACATGAGTTATTAATATTTTTATCACTGTAGACTTCTAAAGTTGGTCAAATGCTGTGGTGCTCAGCTGCCGGCCACAAGCCAAGGCTGGGGCTGTGACTCCTAGCCTGGCTGGGCCATCCAGTTGCGTGAATCACTTGCCGTTCCTTCTCACAACAGTCTGGACTTCGGCCAATTGGGAGCCCTAAAAGTGGGCGGGAGTACTTTCCTTGATAGACAGACTACTGTAACCAATCACTGTGACCAAACATCTGACGTCATCACAGTGCGCAACTGTGTTCCCTGCTGGGCTCTCAAGCATCAAGTAAAGGTTTGGTAATATTTCCCGTAATAAGTCCTGCAGCATGTGTTAGACGTCACCATCTACACATGGACCAATCAGGTTTGTATTTAGGCTGTGCTAAGATAGACTGGAATAAAACCACCCAAGTGAAGCAATGTGTAACCATTACAGGTAAACGAACCTTTATGTGCAGGTAGGACCGACGGCTGGTGGTGCTAGCTCTACACTCCAATTTGACATCATTTGACCCTAAAGTTTGGCCATGTTTAACACAATGTGCTCACTCTTGACTGTTTCTGAACCTTTTCTTATCTTTAGAGTAGACGGGTGGTTAACATGGTGAATATGGCGTTAGTTAACTTTGCACTGGGTTCACGTCCGTCAAATTCACTTCTGCTTTCTTCAATCTGTTGCTTTACTTCTTCCCTACAACCAAAGCATGAAATTATATATAAAATACAGCTTGTTTACTCTGTGAAGCCACAAATATTGACCCGATGTCGCTTCAAGCTCAGATTTGAGCAAGTTATTAAAACTGTGAAAACTTCCGCCTTGGATCATTCCCGTTTAGTAAACACTGGATCCAGACACTCAGCTATGTCAGCACTAAACTTGTACTGTAAAAGTGCTTATTTAAGAAAGTTTACAACTTCTCTACTTCTCTTAAATCAAATTGTGACTAAAATCTTAAAGTAAAATTTCAACCAAGTCATGTAACAGCAACTTTCAGCACAGATTGGTGCCAATTTAACTTATTTTAGTCTGTGTTACCAGGAAGAAACATGCTAAACACATCACAGCTCAGAGCAGAAAGTGACTGATTCATAGAGTTGACACTCATGAGTGCTCTCTGTTTGCTCTCTGTTTAGCATTCATGATCTGAACTCCTCAAACATGTGTGCATCACACTTTAAGATCGTGATTGAGTCAGTGCGGCGAGTCTGTCCAACATGGCGCTGATTGAATGACCCAGCTGGCATACCAACAATGTATTTATAAAGACAGAGATCTGTGGAGGGGGCTGCTGTCTTCTGTGCCCTCTTAGTCTCGGGGTATCCCTGGAATTCATTTTATTTTTAAAGCACTAACATGAGGAAGCACGTTTCTGAAAGTTACTCCAAAAAATGAAAAGCTAAAACGTGACCCACCCCCCTGCAGGAGCACCAACCTGCACACAGCCTGCTGGGTAACAGTGATCCTATTTCTAGAACATTCTCTCCAGTGTTTAATGGCAGCAGGCAACGTGTCTTATTGTAAACAGAGACTGTTGTCACGGGCCTTGCCTTCCTTTAAATCTAAATTAAGCTCAGAGTGATTCTCCAGGAATCTGAAACAGGTGTCTAAGCTTGAGGATCTGCTTGCCAACGTTTAGGTCCCAGTCCCCAAAATCTGTCAGCCTCGTCCATATCCAGACTCATTAAAGTAGAGAGTGTGTGTTACCTCTGAGGCTTTCATTAAATAGCTTTGAAAGTGCTGCCAACCAAAGAGAGCTGATACTTCTTGGCCAGGTTAGAGTGAGAATCCTTGAGGATAACTGAGAAAGTGATTATGATGCTTTGTTTCCTTCAGACCTGAGTAAACGTCTGCTTTACTGCCACTTAACTTCTATTTGTTCTGAGTTTTTTTAATTAAACATGTGGGTGTATTGTCTTTTTTATGACATGTGGAAGGAAGATGGAAAATGTGGTGATAAGGTTTGAAAATACTGAGTCCAATAATCAAGAGTTTTAATTTGAAGGGTTAAATCTTACCCAGTGCAGATGAGGTTAGATTAGCTGCACAAGTTAGCTTTCAATTGTTTTATTGTATTACCCTTAAATTTTATGTCCATATCAGGTCTTAATGCTGTTTTAGATCTTTTCACGCACAGTCAGAGACATATTTACTCATTATAATTGGATTTTTGTATGTAACAGCTCAAAGATGCTGTCTTAAGATGCTAACCTTTCTGATGCTAGCCAAGTTTTGCTATCTTTGAGCTGAACACCAGCAGCTTTCCCAACTTTTTCTCATTAAGTTTCATCTTAATACTCCTGAAATAGGTCCTTTCCAACTTGAGTCAAATCTTCTTGTGACTTTAATATCGTACATTCAAGTCTTTATTTTGTGTAAAATTAGCCTACTGTAGCTTTTTGTTTGACAGCTATTTTCTCCCAAGTTTTCGAGTTTTGGTTTACACCTTGCTGGTACTAACGCTTTTTTTTCTCGTATATTTCAGGCTTTGTTTAAATTATGTGTTTATGACAACTTTTTACAAGTCTAAGAGTTTATTCCCTTATAAGAAAACTTAAATATAAAATATGTAATATTACAATGTAAAATTATGAGAATGAAAAATGACACATTTTCTCCAATAAAGTCCTGAAGTTTTAAGATCAAGATCAATATTTTAAATAATAGCTTTTATATTAAACGTTAATTATAGTTAGCAATTATTTTTAATGATGTTATTCTATAGCCTAATTCTCATAAAATTGGTCAAACTAACAACTTAAATTTTGATCATTTAGCACCCTTATTTGTGATTTAGCATTTTATTCTCATTAATTTATGACATTATTCTAGAAATCTTATATTTTTCCCTTCTTATTGTGGCCTTAATCCTCCTTTGGAAATTAGAGTGAGAAAACCTGTGAATCCCTATCAGCAATTCTGATGACATGTTGAAGTTTTTTTGTGCTATAACCATATTTATGTTGTTTGAACTACATGAATATGAATTCAAATAATTTTTAATCTCATTAAAGCGGACTTCAGGGAGCATGATTATGCCAAACTTGTTCTTTTTCGAATAAAAACGTCTCCTTTGGTTATCTTAAAGCTTGTTGATTTCAGTGGGAAGTCACCAGGTGGGTTCACTTTGACCTGCCCTCATTGGTTATATGACAGCTGTTTACAGGACCCAGACTACTAACCCATTTTCCCCTCAGAAAGGCCTTTTAATCCCAGTAAACCCTGTGATTATTTACACCTCTGATCAGTTAGACCTCGGCCCCTCAAACTCACCTGACACTTCTACAAAACCGTCTCTCGTTTTGACATGGAGCTCCTCTGGTTTAAAGCTGTGCACGTTCACGCAGACTTTCCAGGGCTCCCCTCCGGTGGTGATGGGTGAGCCTCGGGAGGTGGAGGAGGGCTCGGTGTACCTGCTGGTATACAGCGCGGGGCCTCCTCCCGTGGACTGCCGCGAGGGGAAACCTGTGCGTAAACTGCTGCTGAAGGGTGACGAGGAGAGGCGCGAGCTTAGCCGGCCCGGCCGAGCCCAGCCCGGCCAGTCCATCGCCAGCTCATCGGGGAAATGTGGCATCCCAAACTCATCCTCCATGAAGCGAGTGCCGAGCTGATCCCTAAACGGGGACTGTTCCCTGAACGGGGACTGATCTCTGAACGGTGACTCTCCGAATGGATCCCTGGGAAACCTTTGCCGGTTCCCCATAGTGTAATAGTCTCCTTCTGCCATGTCCAATCAGGATCTCAAAACCAGTTCAGATTCTGGTGTTGGAGCCAGAAAAAGTTACTCAAAACTTTCTTCAGTCAAAAAAAGACCTCCTTATACTCATGCGTGGTTAAACTTTCTCACTTTTTGGGTATCACGCGCATCACCGTTGCGCAACCAGTCACCAGTTTATCCAAGCAGCAAAGTCCTGAAGGTGCACAGCTTTTCCTTGAAGTGAATCCCTCCTGGCTCTGGGTTTTATACTCACAGCTTTTTCCCAGACGATGATCCGGCACAGAGCAAGTGTCCGGAAAGTGCTGGGAGGATCTGGGGAGCATGCGCACTGCAAAAAGACTCCAAACGAAGAAGTTTTATTGAATCTTTAAACTTTGAGGATGGAGGAAATTTGATTAAAAATGCTATCCTTTACTCAAAACAAACACTTCCAGATTCGTGTTAGTGTAAAATACAGATTTAAGGCTCAGACGGAGTCAAACTGGCTCCCTCATGGTGATATTTTTTGCAGTGTGCAGGCGCAACAGCTGACCAAAGCCCAGCCTCCTTTTGACCAAATTAAGTGACCGTCCACATGTCACTCATGCACAGCAGGAGCCCACTCCTCTTCATGACTCACTGCTTTTTAATAGCAAGTAACGCAAAGCTTCAGGTCAGCCATGTGAAGTCACTGTACAGATAAAACAGCACAGCTAAGAAGGCAGCTTTTCGCTGACGGTACCTGTGTTTACTGACAGAACATTCAGCCAGACTTCAGTGGTGATTTCTTTTATTCAGAACATGTTTCTTTTTCTTTTATATAGCTTATTCTAAACACGCAGTGAGAGGGAAAGTTGATTTCATGGGGGTTATTCAATTTCCAGGTGACACATTATTACACTGGAGGAGTTCTCACTGACACAAGATAAAATGTGACAGCATGAAAAACAGTATGCGTCTGCAATATGCTCCCTCAGATGGAAAACAGAGAGAGTATGCATAATTTATCACTGAACACTGGATCACTATTGCTCTATGGTGTTGTTATTGTGGATTTTGAAAGAACAAAAGACATGATCAGAGGGATCCGCAGCACAAAGACATCTACAGTCCATCGAATGATGCCTGACTGGCGCGTTTCTCTTCCTCTTCCACTGCACAGTTCATCATATCCAACATTTTAACATCCAACAAGGCCTGAACATATTCTGGAAATCAAATATCACATTTTTTATATTATTTATACAGTGCAGATGCATATTTACACCACGGTAATTACATATTTAAAATAATTTTCCACAAGAACATATGTAAACTTTACATTGTGAGAAAGGAGGAGGCCCGTCGGCCAGGGCGCCCATCCTGAAAATTTATCAGCACGACTGCACAAATCTTCCCTCAGCACATCATCCTCATGGGCTGACACGAGTCATCATCAGTTTGGAGTTTATGAATGACTTCACTGCCAAGTTCCTTCCTCCTCCAGCATCATGTTTCCCTCATCCGTCCAATTTAGTTGACATTCAGGGAAATAATCTGAGAGTATTGAGTGCATAGAGAGCAGTCTGTCGGGCCTGGAGCAGTTCCACAGACAGGATGATGGATTTGAAATGATTGAGAAATATAACGCTCTTAATTAGACGGAGAGGCAGTTTCTAACTTATTTTGCTTTTTTTTTTTTTTTTGCAGATTCAAACTCTGGAGTCAAAGCATCTTGGAATTAACTTTGGTGGGATAGTTAAAAAAAACAAGTGTGTTTGCTTCATCGCCAAGATGTAAATGAATTAACTGATATCATGTCTTTATATGGAGTCGTGGTGGGCAGCCAGTTAGCAGAGCTCGGCATATAAACAAGAAAAAAATTGGGAAAATCAAATCCACTGATGAGCAGACTGTTTTAGTCTCAATGATGTCAACTGTAGGTTTTTGTAAAAATATTATGAAACTTCATAATGGTAGAAGTTACATTGGAAATGATGACTTTACCAAACTTTTGGATAACTCTTGCAACAGAAAAAGAAGTAAGGAAGAAGTGTTATTTAAGCCTCCTGGTAACCAGTTAGACCTCAACTGCCTGTCAGAAAACTCAGCTGGGCCCCTGATATGGAAATTTTTGCTCACCTTTTTGCTGTAGTGTCTCAAAAACAGACAAGTTATACAAAAATCATCCCACTTAGAGCTTGTTTGAGTGACAAATGGTTAGCTATACAGACTAGGGCTGCCACAGCTCATTTTTACCTTAAAAATTATGGTAAAAGGGCAAGCGATATTCATAAAAACTAAGAAAAAAATGGATAACCAGCATGAAGACGCAGTACTACCACTTTACTATGAACTAGTTACTGCTGGTTTATTTTCAGCCAAATATCAATATTTCAGATTTTTAAAAAGCTGCTAATTATCAACACCGGCACACTGCAACAGCACCAATACAGACTACAATTTTTTTTTAACCTGGTTTTAAACATTTTTAATCTTAATATGAGTGTGAATGGTCATTTTGAAGTCAGCCCCAAGTGGACACTAGAGGAACTGCAGCTTTGATTTCATACTTCAACACAGAGGGTTGCTGCTTGGTTAACATCAGCATGGCATCAAATGTATGTGACAAGTTGCGGTAGTGAGCATTAACATTAATCTTGAGTTTGTAGCTTTGACCAAGACCCAGTTTGCTAGCTTCCACCGACGCACCCTGAGCTATTGGCTGCTGACTGCAGTTAACTTAACCTCCACCACTCTTAACTGTTCCACCTCATGTTTGCCTCATCTGATATCTCTTTCATTTCCCTTTTTTAAGCATTTAAGGTGAGCTAAGTTAGTCGACCATTCTCTTTACCATCACAGTTAGCATACAGATATGAAAATGTTGTTGATCGGCTCATTTGGCTCTCAGCACTGAAGCAAAAAAGAGAATATTCCAAAGATTGATCACTTGTGGGATACAGAAGGAGGTTTCTGCTGCTTTTGCTCCTCCATTGTTTGAACATCTGCTTTTTTGTTGAGCTTCATGAGAGAGTGAGTTTTCAAAAATGGAGCAAAATTGACAACAAAACAAAAAATAAATTACAGCAGTGTCATAAAAATTATAAATTGACATTGTTGCATAGAAAGATTGACCACTACTGAAAGGGGACAAGCAACCAATAAATATTAAATAAGTTATAAATATGTATGGAGCTGCACAATTCAAAACTCGACCTTCTGTGCGACACAAATCAAGAAGAAAAACATGTTTGGCAAACGTATTTGGTTCCAGTGCAATAAAAAGTAAATTCAAGTACATTGAGCTGAGTCACAGCTGTCTATATGACGTCTTTTCACCAAGTGAGAGGTACGACTTCATGTCTTCTAATGAAGTTTGACTAAAACTGATGTATGTGTGGATTGGACAGAGATGGCCCCAGGATTTAATTTATGTAGACTTAAGTTCTCTGTATGTAACTTTTAAACATCCTCTCTCTCCATGAGTCATCATTGGAAAACCTTCTCTGACTCTGTGGACGTTTTGTCGAATAAAATCCCCCTCCATGTTCCCCGCACAATGATTCAATCGCTCACTGTTGTACTACAGGCTCTGACATTTCAATTGTTTTCCACCTGATCAGAGGATAAATTAATTTGACATTTGAGCTGACAGGCAGTTTGCTCGCTGTCGGGCCACCCTCATCGTTTCATTTTTTAGTGTTTTTTTTTTTCGGCCTTGTGAAGTGTGGAGATCAGAGCTGTAAACCCCTCCCGTACTCCTGATAACGACCCCTCTGAAGCCATTTGTAAACACTCGGATCAAACAGTTTAAATGTTACTTCCATACTTCACATCTCAGCTCTGAATTGGAAACATGGAGACCTGACAAGGGACAGTAAATGTCTGATGTCTTCTGAAACTTGCAAAGCTTTTACTTTGTGCTTTCAGCATATCTACCCCTGAAATTCACTTTGATTGAGCACTTTTAACATTTTTTTGGCTCCCTCGAACCTCACTGTGCACCATTTTCAACCCATTTTTAAATAAATTATGTGATTTCAAAGAGTTTTAAGCAATGAATTGAGGTGAGGCATGCAGAGACATTAAAATTGTGATATAAATGAACCAAATAAAAAAGTAGTGTTTCTATCTCATGTGCAGTTTCCTCGGTAAATATCTCGGAGATGAACAGTCTCAGGCTGTTTTGAGTGCTGATGCAAGAAGAGGATGCAAACAAAACAAACAAACAAAAAGACATTCAGGCTCCAGCGGTCTCTGTGGGCCCACTGAACAAGGCCGCATCAATGAAGACATGTTTGGACCCCTGCTGGGATATTTCCACTCAAGCATCAAAGCGGGCGCTCACAGTCGATTGCTCCGACATCCAGCTATGTCCTCCCTCTCAACTGGAAACCCGGCCGTGGATTCAGCCTCTTAATGTTCTCGGGGAAACTCTAATGCCTGTTTTTGTGGCGTTTGTTCAACGATCCACGGCTCCTGCTGCGACTGCGTGTCCCAAAGATGGAGTTCCAGGAGGAGCTGCGGCTGTAGCTCCTGTAGGAGGAGCGGCTGTGGCTTCTGCTGCGGCTCCGGCTCAGGCTGTGAACGGGGCTGCGACTGCGACTGCGGGTGAAGAGGCTGCTCCAGGACGACACGCTGGTGGAGCGACTGCTGGAGGAAGGGCTGGGTCGGAAGTACGGGATGGGTCGCTTTCTGGCACTGCAGAGAGCCAAAAAGATAATTAGTGTGGTGAACAGGAGGAGGGTTAAAACTGCTGTGAGTGCACTTTATGATATCTTTCAGCAGAATAAATCAAACACACCACCACTCTGATCAGAGCGATGAAATCTCATAATCATTCTTGCAGACAGACTCTGACAAACACTTTCCTGGATGGTGTGTTTGTTACGTCTTTTCATGCCTGATGGTCTCCAAACAGGAGAATGGCTGAAAATAACTTACTCCTGTTTCTGTTCACTAACAGCAACACTAAATCTATCTTAAAAATGACAAAGCATAAGTCATCCAGGGAGAAAGAAAGAGGAAACATGCAGCAGACACCACATTTCCAGGAAAATCACCTGACTCCTTGTTTTACAATTTTTACCATAAAAATAATGCGCCATGACGCCTTGTACAACAAAAGCTTCCTGATGTGACTTTCACTCTTCTGCCTGTGATAAATACAATTCCATCAAATTGCGCAAAAGTTGAATAATCCAGTTAGATGACGCAGAGTATCGACTAAATCTGTTCTCTGTAATCTCTCGGTGACTTCATGAGTCTGTGCAGCATATTACTGTCTGTTTGTCGTTGGCTGCAGAGAAAAGCAGCATGAAATGACAGAAAAGTAACACCAACAGTGTGGCAGAAGATCTGTAGAAAAAACTGAGTAACAGACTTGTGTTTTTTTTTTTCATTTCAGGTAGCTTGTGTTCACCATCTGTTTCTTTAGCACCTGCGGTGGCATCAGAGCTGACGGTTATCTCATCCTCGGGCTAAATGCCATTTCAAGGTGCACAGCACATCAACACGATGTGACTCCAGGTCTGGGATTTGTCCAACTGAGGGGGTGGAGGGAGGAACCAGTGGAGCATTTTTGCTTCTTTTAGGCATATAAAAAGGGATATTCTCGCTATAAATCACCAGACTGAGGAAAGCTGTAGGCTACCTTGTGATTCGACGGGCTTCCAGATGGCTCGGTGAGTCTCTCCTCCTTTTCTTCATAGGGGAGTAGGATTTGCGTCTTCGTCTCTTCCTGGTAACCTTGTGTTCATGCTTCATGTCCATCTCTCTGGAGCTCGGTGTTCTCCTTCTGTCATGTAGTCTGGGGAAGCAAACACAACAGTGTGAAGTTTTAATCACCACGATCACAATGTAAAGATTTATATTCATCTCTGTGGAACAGTAATGAGGAGTCATCTACAACGGCTCAAAGTTCACCTGTCAGGGGTGTATCTGGAGTAGCTTCCTCTGGAGCTCAGGCTGGCCACGCTGCCTCGTCGCCTCAGATCGGCTGAATAACTTGGCGAGCGCGAATACGAGCTGAACAAAAAGGTTGCAATGTTAAAATCACCTGAGGTAACATCTTCTAACTAACACAGTGAATTTACAGCAGGTGTGGCTCAAATTCAAGAGAGTTTGTGTCCCTCAGAAGTAAAGATGGGAGAAAAGTCAACAGTCAGTGAGAGACTGCGTGAGCTAACAGTTCAGCAATTTCAGAATAATGTTCTTCACCACAACAATGCGAAGGAATCGGGGGTCTATAATGCAAAGCACATAATATCATAAAAGATTATATCAAAACAGACATGACTCTGGAGTTTGACATTCTTTTGGAAATCATGGACACTGTGTCGTCTGCTCTAAAAGGGAGAAGGACCTCTGCCTCACTAGCAGTGCACAGTTTTTTAAGTGCCAATGATGTGGGTATTTTACACATCTGGGAAGGCTCCATTAATGCTGGATTTTACATTAAGGTTTTAGAGCAACATATGCTGCAATCCAGACACTGCCTTTTTTCAGGATTAGCCTTTCATATATCTGCAAGATAATGCAAATCCACATCCTGCACTTATTACAGGAGCATGGCTCTGCAGTAGAAAAGTCCTGGTGCTAAACTGGCCTGCCTGCAGTCCTGGCTCATCAATCATTTAGAAAATTTAGCAAACTGTGAAATGAAATATAGGCAAAGGAGATGTGAACTGATAAACAGCGTACAATATATATCAGGCAAAAAGGGGACCAAGATTCCTCTTCAAAACCTTCATAAACTGGTCTCCTAAATTCTCAAACAATCTGAGGGTGTTATTAAAAGACAAGCTTCACAAAATGTATCCCTGTGCCTAATATGAATGCCATCCACATCTTTAACATATTTAATAGAAATAAGTTTGAAAATGGACAAATGACAAACTGTTGTTCAAATGCTAGCCAGACAACACCAGCCATGTTTGCATGGGCAAAATTTCTTGATCGGATTAAAAATTTGGTGGATCGGAAGATCTGAATCTATTGTTTACTTGGGCGCAAAATCAAATATCATAACTTGTGTATCCATGCACCAAGCTTTATTCAGGTTAGAAGCATTTGGACATGTGCAGAGTTGTCTGGTTTCACTAAAACAACTGCAGAATAAGAAGAGTTGTATTGACACCTGTACTGTCAACAAAACAACAAACGCGGTAGTGGCTCACTTCATCCAATTAAGGATTTTCCCCCCGTTAAATGTTGTCACTAGATGGCGCCCTTGCTCACTTATTTTACCATCCTGTCAAAGGTTTTACTTTAGGTGCAGATGTGACATCATTACACTGTATGCACGCCTTGTTATGTTACCGGAGGGGCAGACATGGCACCTGTGGTTGTGTTTTATGCCAAACATTTAAAGTGTTAATAATAAAATCTCCTGAACTGGCCTCAATAATAAGCCAAAGGCTAATGAGTAAAGACCGAGTCAGGTAAGAGAGTCACGGTCAGAAGAAGTTTACATTGACACGTTTTGGAATAACAATCAGCATAAACCACCCTCCTGATCGGAATACAATTTCTTTCTGATTGAGCTGAATTGGATCAGAATCTTTTGAGCGTTTATATGATGTGTTTTTATTCCGATTGGGCATTTATTCATATTATTCGTGCCCATGTCAACGCAGCTACTGTTACCAAGAGGTAAGTCCTTTTTTGAACCCTCACCTGTCCACTTGTATGTAAAGCAAAGTGCATAAGTAGTCTGGCACAACTAAAACACATAATTCACAAATCCACCTCAGTGTCCTACATTTCCACTTTTTCAGTCTGACTCCAAATGCGTGAGTGAAAACGTACTCAGTAGAACTTGGACACTGGTATACGTAAGCGTTATGAAACTTCTCAGCTGTTACAGACCTGCAGGATGACAGCGACAGGCTTCGAGAGTAGCGCTCAGAGTATCTGGAACTCCTGGAGGATCTGCTCCTGCTCCTGCTGCTTGATGACCGGGTTTTCAGGCGCCTTCCCGATGATTTGTTCATCCTCTGTGAACAGCTGGAGGTCTTTGGAGATCTCACTACTTCTACCCGACAGCCCAGGGTTATCTGCTCCCTGCTAAGAAAACACATTAAGACATTTCACTGCTTTGAGTGATAACACTACGACTGTACCCTGGATTTATTTTTTTAAAGAGTGCTTGCTGTTTTTCTCTTACAAATGAATATTTCAAAGGAGGAAACGGGGCATGGACACAGAAGATAAACAGCTTGCTGTTTTCTTGGGAAGCAGTCATTCGAATGGATTATTCACTCAGGAAACAACTCTACCTCTTGCCGTTTGCACTGAAGAGGGTTGCAGACAGGCCATCCTCCCCAAAAGGTCTGCACAGGGAGGCGTAGCTAGTCACAGAGTTCCCTGAATCAGAGACGTTGTCTCTGTCATTGAACTTCAGCTTTTCCGGAGAGGCCAGACGCTGACAGTGGCTCCGCATGTTGTTAACAACACTTGCTCGAGAAACACCAGTTTTGCTAGATGGCGGTGAAGACGTGTCATTCCCAGAATCGTAATCGTGAGGACCTTCGATCTGGCTCGATAAATCCTGAGACCCTTTTCCGTGTAAGAGCTCGTCTGCAGGTTTTGATGACATAATCTGCAAAGAGACAAACAGGCTGCAGCTTAAAACCAACTATACACGAAAAACTGTAACCTGCTATCTGCTTTGATGAACTGTGCATAGACTAAGTAAAAAGCAATATATTCCCCCCGAGAACACAGAGAAGAGGTTTCTTTATTTTCTTCTGACAAAAACTTTGAAAGATAAAAGACATCATGCAAATCTGAAGCATGCGATTAACCTCAAAGGAAGGTCTGAACTCAACTAAAATCAAAGAAATCAACAGGAAACAAATTGATATAAAGTAAGTCTAAACTAAAACAAGTATATGAAAGGAACAACAGAACAGCAGAGAAGAAAGAAAACTATGTGTGGAAAGATCTACTGCCTCTAACTGCAGTGAAGAGAAAAAGAGTCAAGAATAGCCCCGTCATTTAAAGAACATTGAACAAACATCACAAAATGGGTATTATGTAGAAATGAAAAGGATTGCAGACAAAGAGAGATCCCATCAGTCTAACTAAGAAAGCCCTCAGAATAGGACAGATGACTCTTTCTCCTGTAAGAAGTAAATAATTAGCCTGCACCGACCTACAAGTAAATCCCTCAATCTGCGGATAGCATCGACTTACCAATCAAGATTTCCTCCTTAAGTAGGTAAGGTGTAAGAAAAAGGGAAGAGCGGGCAACATAAGTGCATCATTAGAGTCGTGAATTGCAAGAAAAAGACAATAACCCTCTCTTCAAACCCAGAGCCAGTTAAACTTCTACTGGAACTGGACTTTTAGTTTCTGGCTTTGCTTTGGAGTTTTTTTTTTTTTTTGAGCCAAGAATCCTTTAAAGTGTGTTTTTATGTTAGATATCGGTGTAGAGATGCTCTTTTTTTTTCACTGCAGTCACCCACAGATGGAAAAAAGAAGATACTAAATCTCCAAGGATCATGGTGGAGTAATCGCACAAAGTTATGATCTCTCTAAAACACAGAGAGGTTTATCTGTCTGTCTCTCCTCCTGAAGGTTTTCCACATATTTGCTCAAGTCTGAAGTCGACCCAGCAGACCGACTCCTAAGGGAAATTAAACAAATCTCTGTTCCTTCACCATCCTTGTTTACCACTCGAATCTGTGCGCATCTGTGCGAGCTCAGGAGAGGTTTTACCTCAAGAAAGACAAATTTTAAACTGAGACATTCCTCAACGTCAGCTCCAGATATTTTGACAAGGCTGCACTGAATAACCACTTAATCGCTGCAGATGTGTGTTTTACTTTTCTGTTTGTCCTGCTTCCACCACAAAAGAAATTCAATAATTCACACAATATATTTGCAGCAAGGGTTTATGGGTTTTAAAGTTAATAAATCATTTGCTTTTTTTCAAGGGTTTGTTTGTCGATGCATACCTACCGTTCCCTTCACAATAAAACATTAGGGTGCTTTCTTGTCCATTAAATTAACATAAAATGTAAATTCAGAGCACACACAGCATTCAAAACACAACCAACTAAATAATCCTTTCCTTTTGGAGTAGATTTTTTAGGACAAAATATGAAGCAAAAATCAGTCTGCGTTACTTGTAAATTGATGTGCTTTCATGCCTTAAATAAAAAGCCATAAATGAGTGCAAACACCACCAAATTCCCCTCAGTAACAAACTGTGAAGTCCCCCTGAATGACTTTGGGATACTGAACGCCAGCCATGATTCAATATATGGATTAATTTATTGAATTTCAATTAAAACCCTGTGGTGTGTAATTAAAAACATTTGTCTGTGCAATTAGCATAATTTAATGATTGCTGGAGAGAAATTAAATATATTTCATGCCCCAATAAGCATGAGACAATGAGTTTAAGGATGGAGCTGTTTCCACTGGGCTCTCTGGGAACATCAGCCTGCAATGAATAAAACTGTTTTTGAAAGTCTGGCACATGGAAGTTGTAAATCATGGTTTAAAGATGAGTTGTTTTTCTCTCTCTTTCAAGGTCAGGCCTGCATTCTGAACAACTGGGGCTAAGGAGTTAACTGTAAAGGCAGATAAAAAAGGCTGAAGGGTGAAGGTATGAAGAGGCAAAAACACCCTCTACGTCAGCTGTTTTTTCACACTGTTGTCTGGACACACTGGAAGTGGCCTCAACACCTGCCCACTTTGACAGTTTCACTTTAAGTCTTAAATTTGAGAGATAACGCAATCTAGGACAAAAACTCAATGACTTCTCACAAGCAACAATACAACCATTTAACACTTTTATGACTTTAAATGTTTGAAATCCAATTTAAGTCAGTTTTCAAATATTTTAGAGATCCACAAGAGTCCTGATAAGCTCTCAAAAGAGCTATTAATGAGCATCATGCCAGAGCTGGGTGCCAGTACACAAAAAACTAAGCTGCATACAAGGGCTGCAACAATTACTCGACAAAAATCAATAATGAATTCCATTATCAACTACTGTCGCCAGACATGTTTTTCCAGTGGAGTGAGGTTTTTTTGCTTCATTACGGTCTCTGCATGCCTTGCGTTTCTGCCAAGCGGTAGGGTATTCAAACATGGCAGCACCAGCATCCCATACAGCAGCTACGAGTACGTGCTTAAAAACCTCCAAAGCTTGGGAGCACTTTAGCCTAGATAAGGCGAAAAAAAATAACTTGCAAGATTGCAAGATTGCATTGGTGATGCACAAACATTTGAGGAGAAGGCACGTCGACATGTTGGATGAACAGTTAGACTCGCTTCGGTATGATATTAGCTTTATTATTATCCGATTAGTTGACTAATCATTTCAATAGTCGGTGACTTGGCGACTATTAAAATAGACGTTAGTTGCAGCCCTACTGCATACTAGCTACAACATTTGTTACCTTTTTAAGACCAACTCTGCGAAAAATAATAAGTTTCACATTCTTGAGCCTGAGTCCAGAGTTCTGCAATAACTTCAGGGTTTCTGACTAACAGGTACAAACAGCTTAAGACTGCAGCACAACAATGAGGAAAAGCTGAAAATTATTTCAAGGAGTGAAATGAGCCTTTTAGAGGACGTCAAGTGAAACTGCCTGTTTTTACAACTGAGAGGCTCAGACTGACACCCGCTCGAAAAGTCTGATAGCATTTAAGACTCGCAGAGAGATTAGGTGTCTCCCTCTGAAAGAGACAGAGTTTGGGATAAATGACAGGAGGTAACATAAAAAACACTTCTAATGAGATTGTTTCGATTTGACCACATCAACTTTGTACCTGTTAGTGCCTGAAATTAATGTAACGCCCCTTAATAAAAGTAAAAAGGACCGACTGCAACAGATTAAACTTCCTTCTGACAGATATTTGACCTGTGGACAGAAATGCCTGCCCACTGTTTACAGTTTACATTTGGATATTATTAACGCAGAAAAGAAACACTAATGGGTTTAATCAATGCCTCTCAATACGAAAATGATATCCAAATTCCTGATCAATGCCAAAATAATCAAAAGGTACTCCACAGACCAAAAGAGTCATACTGTGCTAATGTTATCTCCTGACATAGTTACATCCTGTAGAAGTCAACAACAAACCCGGAAAACATTCAAATGAAACCTCTGAGGAGCTGTTTGACCGACTGTTTTAAAGGCATTCAGGCTTTTTCATGTTTTACTTTATTATCTAATGTGAGAGTCTTGAATAACCTTGACGAGTAGATTTGTCCAGCATCTTTTGAGTCTTCCAATTTATCACTTTTAGCTGTACATTTAAACTCGTTAAATTATTTGTATTCCATGTTTGTTGACAAGTTGGCAAATTAAAATAAACAAAATGATGACTGTTGTCTTTTTAATTTTTTTTTTATCTGTCTGTTTAAGTAAACACTAGTCAGTCATATTGATCGGAAAGCAGTAAAAAGTCACTGAAAAATCTCTTTCAGGCAGTCTGCTGCAAATCTGAGTTAATATCACAGATTTTCACTCTGTTTGGTTTGTGCCAATTTTGGCGCCCCCTGTGGACAGAGTAGCTTTGCTTTTCTTGTCATCTTTGAGGAGCAACTTTGGGCAAACAGTCTCATCCTGCTAACTGGTGGAGTCAAAGTTATTATTATTATTAGCGAGTTATTTAATGTGAAAATGTAGATACAGGATTGAACTGCTCGACTGATACCCTCACACCAGTTTCAGGCAATAAAAATCAGGACATAAACACTGTCCATATTGTCTCTAACAGTCGTGTTTGTTTTTGTAAGTCATTAAAGGCAGCAATATGAATTTCAGTCTATTTCATTGACAAAAGAAACTCCTCATAGGAGGTTTAATGAGTTTCATTAAGGTTCGCCTCAGTTGAAGATGGGTAAACTTTCTCATTCAAGAAGAGTGAAACTTTAACCTCTGTGTTTTTGAGTTCCTGATCTGGACTAGTTGCAGAGTCTGCAAAAGTTATTCATTAAAACACTGAAATTATATGTTCATTAATGTGTGTTAAGAATTGCACATTTACAATTTAAAAGGGGAAATACAAACTTGTTTTGTCTTCAGAGAGTAAAACATTTCTTATATGTCTAAACTTCACCTTGACATGATGCTTTATTTTTAAACCAGCTTTCAGAAACCCATATCTCTAATATTGTTTATTGTTTTTGGGATTCATCTCAACAAGTACTTGATGATGTTGGAATAAAAGCTGAAATTACCTATAATAAAACAAAGCCTTAAAAGAGGTCAGAGTAGGACCATGTATAAATTTGATTGCATGGTTAAACTCTGAGGATATTTAGAGCAGATCAGTTTGAGAGGTCTGGACATTAATGGTGAGAGCTCTATTATCAGAGCAGTCTTCCCCCTCCTTAAATCATTCCCAACCCCCTCTGCCTCACTGTGGGCACCTCTGACTGACAATTCTCTGTTTTCCATGGCCATAACTGAGAAATCAGAGTGAAGCAGTGGCGGCACTGTGAAGAGTCCTAAAGTGTACTTACGGTGGCCGTGGAGAGGATGGAGCGATATTTTGGAGCCGTTTTACACACTGATTTGGTTGCAGGTTTCCACTTCATGTCTGCGTGATCGAGCACTCCGTTAGTTTCCTCAACTACAGCTGCCAGGTCTCCTAATGTTTGATGCACCACAGATTTCTGCAGATGGTGTCTGTGGAAAAAAACACTGGATTCAGTTGTCATGACACAGCGGCATTAACACAAGTGCAAGTTGAATTAGAGGAATGCAACACTTTGAGCATTTATGTATATCTGATGACACTGAAAACCATGAGGGTACGTCACATTTTAGTGTGCGGTTTTACTTTGGCTTTGATATGGTCTATTTTCTTGACTGGGATTAAACCGAATAGAAGATACTAGGGCTGCATGATTAATCGATTTTTAATCGTAATCGGATTATTTGATTATGACGGTGTTAGAAAAATTAAAAATGTCATATAAATTTTCCTCTCCATCATGTCTTGCACCTCCAGGCCACTGTAGGCTCCCCCTTCCTGCGGGAGCGCTCCCCTGTTCCCACACACACCAGTGTAAACAAACATGGCGTTTGCAAAAGAAGGCGATAATTTCAGTACTTTTTGAAAATGGGTCAGAGAGTGCAGAATTCCGTAAACGACTACCATCTCATCTCTGTGTGGATGCCTATCTGCATCTCTTGAAATGATGATGTGACACACAGTGTAACTCTTTTATGGCGCCTGTGCATGTCTGGATAAAACAACCTTTAAACGCATGCCCCCGTACTCTTACTCTTCTGTCTTTTGTGTATTACCTTGGAAGGTGTTAAAGCACCACTTACTGGCTTGGCATATGCATTACATTGTTTTCAGTGGTTTCGTTTTGAGAGACGATAAAAAAACATATTATTTAAGTAAAGTTTGGTGAAGTTGTCACTTTCAGAGAAAAAAATTAGGGATTTTATTTTTTGCCAAAATCGTGCAGCCCTAGAAGATACAAAAACAGGTACGCACTCAAACTGCTCATATCTGTGATGGTATGAAAAAGCATAAAGGCTCCATTAATCCTGAAAAGTATATTCAGGCTCTGCAGCTTCTATCCAGACAATGCCTTCTTCCACGCTAACCAGCACCTTCTACAGATATTACAACAGCACAGCTCAGTAGTAGAAGAGTCTAGGTGCTTTACAGGTCTGCATGAAGTCCTGACTTGTTAAAATACCAGTGTTGTAGTACTAAAAGAGGCCTCATTCTGACTTTGAACTAATCTAATTTTTAAAAACTGACATCCCAAGGCTCTCTATCTGTCATTCTCTCACTATATGCATTAGTCAAGCATTAATTGCACACAATGATATATAGGGGTTAATGACCATAAGTTAAATCACTGTGCACTGAATTGTGAACTCTGTTCCCCATAAGCCATAAAAGCAGAGGAAAAGGCCATCTCTCATATTATCAGAGGTCTGAGATTTGTCATTATAATTGAGTCCATCGATCTGTGCAGTGAATTTGGGGCCATTTCCTGTGAAGCTGTGATAAGAGCCGGCCGCGCTTCAGATCAGGAAGTCACCTCTGTCTTATCAGTCATCTGTGCCGTGTGACCGGGGACTCTGCAGACACCTGGGGCTGATAAGATAAAGTGAGGGAGGAGCGGTTGGTGAGGAGGAGGAGGGAGTGATGGGACCCTACCTGTCCTCTGTTGATGACTGGCAGGAAGAACTGTCCGACTCTGACCTCCGATGGCGTCGTCTCCGCCTGGAGTGAGTCCGGGAACTGAAGGGGGTGATGAGGGGGGACAGAGGAGAAAAGACAGGCGTGGATAAGGAGCTACGAGAATGACGATCGATCAGTCAACAGAAAGCAGTCAATAATTTGATTTATAAAGCCCAAATTTGCTGCCTCTCTCATCTTTACTGTTCTGTATTGACTACTTCTGTATTGACAGCTAACTGGCAGTATCACACTCTGGCTGTATTTTTTTAAAGATATTTTTACTTTTAGTAGAAGCATCAAGATTACACAAACATTTACCATGACCTTTATTTGTGGTCAATTCACAGCCGCTAAAGAAAAGAAAAACTGATGGCTTCCTACTTTCTGTTTGCCAAAATTATTTTTCTTGAGGTTTTCTCTTGGGCGAGGTGAAAAGGCACACTAACAAATCATACAATCTGCTGAGATGTTCACGCGGTTCAGCACTGGTTATGTGGGATCATGGTTAATTAGGCCCTATGTGTTCTGGCTGTTTGACGGTGTTCACTGTCTCTGTAGCAGTTTTAAAAAAAACACATTATACTTCCGCTTCAGTTTCTTCCTCTAAGCAGTTTTATTTACCATCTCTCTTCATCCTCTTGGAACCGGAGTAGTGAGTAACTGCTGGTCTCAGTCAGGACGGGTACCCTCCCTTTACAGATAACTGACATAAGACAGTTACCTTCTTTCGGATTTTAAAGTCATCTTAAAACCAGACTTGGTCTTAGTAAAAAGGAAGATGTTCTTCTACAAATTGCTCAGCTGTATTTGGAGATTCACAATTAACTAGTGGTGTTTGCAGCCAAGTGAATAAGAACAGTCCTCTTTAACGGTTGATCTGGAGCAGATCCAGATGATCCTCACATAATGATTCTTGGATGAAAAATTCATGACAGAAAGAACCATAATTGACCCAGTTAGAAGTGTCCTACACACTGTTGGAGTTTGGGGACCCCAGCTCATATTAAAGACAGCAGTTGGGTCACAAAGTGAGATTCTGTGACCATCCTCTGGCAAGGATGTTTTGACAATTGATTTGACCTCTGTGGACCCTTTAGAAAAGATTTAGCCCCCAGGTCCCTCGCAAAAATCCCGGCATTTTTTGCTAGACAGCTAAATTCAAGATGGCGGCCGGCGCCATCTCTAAAAATTAACTTTTGATCTGGATGACCTAGAATCATGTATGAAGGCACTTTTCCATACAAGTCAAGCATGAGGATTCCAAATCTGACATAGTTTTAATCATACAACTTTGTTTTGACCGCGATATTCAAGATGGCTGCCATCTAGTACTGTAATTCTCAACCTTTTCAGGACTTGACCCCCCAAAACAATCATATTTGAACTGGGTAACCCCCAATTTGTTTGACTCTGTTCCACATATAGATATTGTGAAAATAGCCGATCTACAAGCCAGTAACACCTTGTATTGTGAGGCATGTGAGCTTGTAAATTGGCTATATTCACAATTTTTGCCTTTTTCTTATATCATTTGACAATTTGGCCAATGGTTTAGCATTGTTTGTTGATTACTTTGGATGCAGTGATGATCTTTTTCTTTGAGGATCTTACAAGTCCTAACATTATCATTTCACTGTCATCTGGGGGTACGCCACCAACCAATGATCAAGTACAGAGAAAACTTAACTTAACAACAACATAAAGGCCAGTGAATATTGCACTCAAACTATCCAGTATGCTTGATTCATGTCAGCAGCAGTACTTCACTCAGGCAATTTGATTGGCTGTCCCTTCATGTCAGGGATCATCTTTGGGTCGACTTAATGGTATATGTGGCTTCATTACACAGACTACCACACTGGAGAATACATGACTGTCTGTCTGTTCTTGTTGGTATACTATTTTCTTCCATATTCAAGCAGCCATGTATTCTGCATGCACACTGTCTTTACAGATCAAATGTGTAGCTCCTCTAACTGTGGGCTCAAAAGAATGACTGAGGCAACATTTAGGAAAGCAGCAGCACTAAACAAGCAGCATGTGATTGAAGGGACAGGAGGGTGGAGGGTGGCGGACCCCGCGCAGTTGTATTTTCGTCTGGCGGAGCCCGGCGTACAGCCAGTTTGGTATTATCATGGACATTTTCGTGCTCGCCAATGGCGTGTAAAGTGCACTGAAAGCTCGCCGATTCAAACCTGGTCAGCTTTCAGCGCAGGCGGAGCGCAGCTGGTCTAGTGGTATTTTGGTAGACCGGCGGCGTATCAGCATTCATCACCGATGCCTCACCGGCAGGTTTCCACAGTGTCAGGCACATTTCAGTGCAATAAATAATCATCAATAACTATTAATCTGAGTCAGCACATACATTTAGATCTATATCGATATATTCTGATCTATATCTGATCTGATGAGCACGTTTGGCACGCGTTTGGACACACAACCTGACCGAATCAACACAGCTGAAACCGCATTAAATTAAATTAAATATCTAGTAAATAAACACACATGATGAAGTTAACAAGATATTTAATTTGTCTCCCTCCTTTTCTTTCTTCCTCTTACTCTTATTTCTCGCGCAGCTCGACCTGGACATGTGTCTGTGTCCTCTCTCTGACCTGCTGCAGCTGAACAGATGATTTGTTTCAGTGCTCAGATGAGTTATTTACTTCAAACTGACATACAGATATTATAATATTCAGTTTTGTGAGGCAAATTTATTTTATATGCCAACATCTATGAAAGAAAGAGCCAGGCCACAGAGCGCGATGCGTCATTTACGCACAGATGGTTCCAGTTTTAATGCCATTTTTGGAGTTTATATTGTGATCTGTGCAATCAACCCACCTTTGTCACGTGAGGTTTGAATATATGCAACTTTATGTGAGTGTCTTTATTTGTGGAAAAGGGTGTTTGTCTTACCAGTGGGTCCAACAATACACACACCAAATCCGTCTGTGCTCACATGAGAGAGTGTGGAGGACGCCAAATGCAGCGCTTACAGTGACACTTGTTGAGGAGCTGCCTTCTGTCACCATCGTGTGGCATTTCTGTCTTCAGACATCTCTTGATCTCTCTGACTACTCCACGAAAATAGTAATACGCCTCGCCACTGGCAGATTTAAAGGCAAGGAGAGGAGCCTATGTGATTGGTGAAAACAGGTCTCGGCTGTGTAAAACCCACTCCACGCCCTCTCTCCTCCCTCGCTACGACTTACGACGCTGGGAGGAGCTGAGTAAGGGAGGGGGGATACTTACGCCGGGCTGCGTGGCTCACCAAAATACCAAATTGTGCTTGGGAACGCCTTGTCGGCGCGGCGGACCTGACTTACGCTGCGCCTGCGGCACGTCTCCGGCGAGGCACGAAATAGAGCCCCATGTGTTACGGGCTTGTAGATCGGCTATTTTCACAATATCTATATGTGGAACAGAGTCAAACAAATTGGGGGTTACACAGTTCAAATATGATTGTTTTGGGGGGTCAAGTCCTGAAGGTTGAGAATTACAGTACTAGATGGCAGCCATCGTGAATATCGCGGTCAAAACAAAGATGTATGATTAAAACTATGTCAGATTTGGAATCCTCATGCTTGACTTGTATGGAAAAGTGCCTTCATACATGATTCTAGGTCATCCAGATCAAAAGTTAATTTTCAGAGATGGCGCCGGCCGCCATCTTGAATTTAGCTGTCTAGCAAAAAATGCCGGGATTTTTGCGAGGGACCTGGGGGCTAAATCTTTTCTAAAGGGTCCACAGAGATCAAATCAATTGTCAAAACATCCTTGCCAGAGGATGGTCACAGAATCTCACTTTGTGACCCAACTATTAGCTGCAGCCAATATTTAACTCTTAATAATACATTCATGATTTGTATGTAGCCTGCTAGCCCTGATCCAAAATCTGCTCCTGAACATATTGCACAATAAATGTGGTTAACACTGGAGTATCAATGCAATCTATTAGGGTGAATCTATTACACTCATGATAGTCAAGGGGATTCAGGTTCGACTGGGGGGTGGAAACCAACATTGTTGCTGTGGTCTGGTTTGCTTTCACACTAATGAAGTCAAATGAACCAAACTGTCTTAAAAATGTTGTTTGATTACAACGACTGCTCGTTCAGTATTATCCAAACAAACTCTGATGAAGAAAAATAACTAAGGGACATTAATTCCTGTTGAACTGCAGAAAGTTTAGTCATCCACACCCTGATTAGACACTCTTCAGGTGAGAAATGTGTTCACACTATAAAACAAAAACATGTAGAAGGAAATAAACTGAATCCTGGTCATATTGCAGGGGGTTCCATGAACCTGTTCTGACTACTAAAGGGATATTGCGGTGTAAAATAAAGTTATGGTCAAACACACCATAACACCGAGTTAGAAACCCCCTCGAGAGATGAATGTTGCCACAGTATTTGTCTCCATGCGCACACCGGTTTGGACTCTCCCACAAACAAGTGGGGAAGATGTTTGGTGGCTAGTGCTGTGGCTAGGACCCTATATGTACTGTTGATGAAGTTAGGTGCTGTTCTGAGCATTATTTGTGGCTATAGAGTGGCTTTTTGGTTAAGGTTTGTGCATGGATCCAACATTCATTGGCAACATTCATCTCTTACTTGGTGTTATATGTGTTTGACCATAACTTAATTTTATGCCGAAATATCCCTTTAAATATCTGTCAGTGAATCAATCTTTGGATGATTGATCTAAAATCAGCTGATCATTGCCCGCAGTGCTGCAGAACTTCTCTGAGCTGCACTGCCTGAAATCTGAATTATACTCTTTGGGGAAGTCAAACTTTAAAGGATGTACTTTTCAAACAGGTTTTTCCCCCCGAAGTGTTTCATCTCCCCCTCTGATGAATATGGATCATGTCTCCCAAAAATCACAGAGCGAGTCAGAGAGAGGGAGGCAGTAAAGGGAGAGGAAAAGACTTGAGGACAACAAAGAATAAAGGGAGGAGTGTTGTAGTGAGCCGGAAAGCCGTGGTTTCTGTTGAAGTAAGCAGCGACTGAACTCGGCTCTGTGCTTACAAACAACGGCCCGCTCATCCAAAGTCGAATTATAAAATGTTGAAAGATCACAGCATGAAATTGGTTTCTCTTAGCCTCTTTCACCCTCTTTTTCCCTCTCTTTGTGGCCCAGGCTTTCAATCTGTTTCCCTCCTTACGAGGCTTTTTTCACGCTCTGCCCGGATAAATAAAAAGCTGCGTGTCTCCATATGCACCCATCCTGCCCTTACATGAGAAGCTCCTGGAGGATGCTGTCTCTTTCTTCCACTGTTCAGAAAAGGGTGGCTGGGCTCAGCATGGAGGAGATGTAGGAGGAGGAGGTGCAGTAGGGTGGTGGTGGTGGGGTTCAAAAAAGTTGTGTAGGATTTGGAGAGTACATGATTCTGATGCAACAAGCACAGACTGACCTTTTCTTGTGCTTGCGCTCATCCTTCCTCTTATGTTTTAAACTTGAAGAGCTGGTGGGATGAAAGAGAATAGAGCGATGAGTGAGGAGAATAAAGTCTGCACACAGTCTGCTTTTTACTGATACATAAAGGCCACTGGCTTTTAAGTTGAAAATCCTGCAATCTGAAGGAAAGCAGACGCTACATATTACAGTGGAAATGCATCCAGCTGAGGACTTCTCCCCTTTATACCTTTCTCTCTTATTAAAAGCATTCATTTTTGCTCTTTTCAGCCAGGAGGCATGCTGAAATCATGCACAAGTTCTTGCAAAAATCTATCACATACCTGTGTTTGGACTTCTTTGAGGTATACCTGCAATAAAGGGGGGGAAAAAATCATGATTTCCGTAACTTCAAAATACATGTCACATAATTTTGCCAGAGCGGGAAATGAGCAGAAAAATACCTATGCCGCTTGCTTTTCTTGGAGCTCTTCTTCTTCTTCTTTTTCTTTTTTCTCAGAGGCGACAGGCTGTGGGAAGGAGACCTGAAATCAGAGGAAAAATATACATCAACTCAGCGAGCGCTGAGCACCCCCCTCCTCTCCTCTCCTCTCCACTCGATCCATTTATTCATTTCAGGAGATGCAACCAAGGTGACAAACAAGACCTCCTCAGCGCAGAGTCATCTCACAGTTTGGGGACTGACCTTTTCCTCTTCCTCCTCCGCTCAGACTTTCTCTTCTTCTTCTTCCCTTTGGGCCGAGGGGAGAGATCCTCATCAAAGGAGTGGCTGCAGGCAGAGACAGAGCAGAGGGGACACTTAGTTCTGTCTTCGCTCCAGTGACGGGATATGAAATGAGAAACCTGAGCTGATGAGTCACAGCTTCAGGATTTTTTCAGGGACAAACCTGTTTTTTTTTAATCAGATTTTTTTTTTTACTGAGTCTGCTGCGAGTTAAAGGGATCATCCACCAAATTACACTGACCATCTCACACTGCCTTCAGCTGATGTTGTGAGACATCTACATTGTAGATTTCAAGTTACAATAGAGCTGAAATTCAACAGTCAAGTCTTTTTTGTCTATATTATCTGTATTAAAAAAAACCCTGTCTAAAAAAGGGTGGGGTAAAATAATCCCCATGACTCATTGCCAGATTCATATGACTGCACATAAAGCATCCAGATTGATCATGACACACAGAAGCAAGATTATTGGAGATCCAAATGTCCCATATAAGATGATCCCATCACAACAGGATGATGAAATCCAATCCAGACTGGTATGAGACACAAAACTGATCTCGTGCCAGAAAACTGCACAAGAATAACACAGCGAGGAAGACTCACTCACAGAGGGGAGACAGATCTGGGAAACACCCAGTCCACCAAGAATCGAGCTCCCTGCACATCCATGCAGTGCTTTAAGCAGGCTAAATAGACTGCATATACTACAGACAACTTGGCTCCGCCTTCCGACCTTATATGAATTTGAAGCTGAATTACTCTCTGTATTTCCGGGTTTTTTCTCCACTTCCTGAGACCAACATTGCATAGTAGCGTTGTAAGCATTTGGCAGGAGAGTCGCTGTGATGACACTCGGCTCAAACAGCCAAACAGCTACTCAATCTTCGTACACCCATAGGCTGTATCAGGTGTCAATCATAGAAAACATGAACCCCCTAATAACTTTTAAAAATGGAGCTGCACAGAAAAAAGAGGACTTGAGCACAAACCAGTCTTACTGTAACTACATGTCAACATCAACCAGGGGGGAGAAAAATTCATATTCTGTATCATAAGGATTGCTGGAGGAGGCGGGATTTATGACCTATACTGCAGCCCATCATCAGAGGGTGCTGTTCTCGGAGTGGCTTCAAGAGGCAGGCTGTGTCCATTCTATATGCACTCTATGGCAGGCTGGTACAATTTAGGAGTTAATACAATTAGGAGTTAATAAAACAATGACTAAAAAAAAACACATCAAACACAGAGATAAAAACCAAACGACAAAACATGAATAAAGTCAAGAGTAAGAAATGTGGATCACAGGAGAGCCAGACTATAAAGGAGTGTTTTGAAAAAAGACTTAAACGTGGAGAGAGACTGAGCCGTCTTAATCTCCTCTGGGAGGGAGGACCCGATGCCAAAAGCTTTGTCACCTTTATTTTTCACTATGGATATAGGAACTACCTGCAGAGTAGATTTAAGTAACCTGGAGGCCTGTGACGGCACACAGGGAGCTTAGAGGTCAGAAATAGCTGGAGGCCAAACTCTTAAAAGTGAGAGGTAAAATTTTCAAGTCAACTCTAAAACCAACAGGCAGCCAGTGCTGAGATGAAAGGATAGGCGCTCTCCTTTTCTGCTACCTGTTAAACTCCTGGAGGCTGCATTTTGGATTAATTGTAGAGATGAGAGAGAGTTTTTGCTGCAGACGGAGAAGGTTCAGAAAAAATTGGATCCTACACTTTCCACATGAAAGGAAGGATCTTTTTTTAGACTCTACCTGCCTGGGAAATGACTCCATCTTTTAAACTTTCTCGCTCTGGTGTGTAACACAGGATTCCTATTCAAAGTGTTTGGCCCAAACCAGAATTACTAAAGTCACATCACTGCAGTGATTTGCTCTGACTTGAGAAAGCTCTGCAAGAAAGAAATGACGTTATATGACTTTTTCACTGTCTGAGGCTTTTGCATGAACAAACTGTGAGATTTACCCATTTACCCACATTGAACCAAGAAGCAGCGAACTTAAATATTTTAGGAAGATAGACCTAGATTTCAAAAACTAACCCTGGGATTGGAGTCTTTTTAGAGGAGTACTTAGACATCTCTAAATCCTCGGCCTTGTTAAGGCTCATTTATGCTCGCCATACATATGAAAATGTACGCGTCCATTTCAAACAATGATTACGTCACTGCACACATTCTTCCATGGGTCCGTTATGTTGGCATGGATGTTAATCATTACATCCACTGGGGGGCAGGCCGGAGTCAAAAGTTTCTGACAACAACTAACAAAAAGAAACATGGCGACTGTGGAGGAGCTAGTGATAATGTATATTTTGCAATGAAGAAAGAAACAGAGGGAGCGTTGGAGGAGGCAGGTGTCGGTCAGGCCACTAAATGCCTCGTGGTTGGAGAATGGAGAATTCTTTTCTTTAGTAGTACAGATGAGAGAAATTGATGACGATCCTCAAAACACCCCGCCATTGGTTTCTTCGTTTCTCTCTAAAGGTGCGTATTGGGTAGTGACAGCAGCAACACTGCCCCCACAGTTTCGGGTGGTACTGCTTCATCTGGCCTGTATCTGTAAACTTCAAGGATACATGCAGAAATACGGATGAAAGAATGTGAAGCACGGACAGATACGTATCCAGATCCATATGTAATGTTGAGCATAAATGAGCCTGTAGACCAATCTTGAACTCTCCCATTTAGTTTTGGAACCAAGAGATTCTATCAAGAGGCTGAAAATAGATTTGGATGCAACAAAAATACAAAGGCAACAGATGGTATGATGTCAAGTTGGATAGCTCCTTGTAAGTTGGAACGTCTCTATTGTTTATTAAACCGACTTTACAGTGTTTAATATTTTAGGATGTCTCACCCAAAACATGAACTGTTTTCAGTATGCACTAAATTCATGAAAATCAAGTGTCATGTGCGAACACAAAGGGGAGCTTTTTTCCTCAAACTTTCCCAAGAGCTTTTTTTCAAGGCTCCGAGTAAAATCTTTGCAAGGAGTCAGAGTGAGCTGGAGTGAGAAAGCAGCAGGAAAAAAGTGAGGACATGGTGCTTAGAATAGCCTTTTTGCATTCTGTCCTGGCTGCTCAGACCCCCCCAGGGTCTTTTATTGGTGGAACTTTTTTAGCTCAGATGAGAAGGATGTGTCAGACACATAGGACTTGAATTTTGGAGCTGTTTGGGGGCTAAAGAGTCAGGTCTTGTTGAGTGAAATCCCTTCATTCACCAAAAACAGCCTGTCTTCACTGCCTGCCCGGGAAAGGAGATTTAAACCCTGCTCTTACATGATAAGATGGGTTGAAGACAACTTGAGCTGGATCATGGAGTTCTTCATGGATGTGAAGTAAACCACAAATCCTTATGAGTAAAATGTTTTATGATTACTTTTTTACAGGACTTGGATTGAGGGTAGCCTGTTCGCTCCAGCAGGACAGGGTTTGACAGCTTGATTTTCAACAGATTTTAACATTGATAGTAACATAACTTCCATTCGTTATGAAGTCAGTCTTCCATGCAAGTTGTCAGCTACTGCTTGTCTTTTTTTTTTTTTTTAAGCACTGACTGGCCAGTTTCTTCACCACGGAAAACCACACAATCTCGCAAACCAGACACTGTGTGTTTGTAGCTTTAATCAACCTTCCCCTTCCCAGTAAGAGCAAAAACCAACATTTAGAGGTTCAAACCCTGAGGCTGCTCTCTGGAGCTCGTGAGTGGTACTCAGATTTTTTAAGTTGTTCCTCACTTTGAACAAGGGGGAATTTTCAACCCCTACTTGCAGCCGTTGTTCCAACAAATGTCCTGACAAATTACCCATTGTCAAATTTATTGAACGAACAAGGAACAAGTAACATCATGTTTCATAATAAATCACTTCACATCAATTATTATTTTTGCATTTTAGTTCCACGTTACATTTTCTTCCCATTATCTGTCTAATGCTGCTCTAACTTGAAGCTATCGTGTATAACTTCTATGTGTCTGTAAATATTCGTTTCACCCAAGCCTCTACTAGAGGAGATAATACAATGTTGGTTAAGCCGTTCAGCTCCTCTAACAACCTGCAGTATTTTTCTTTTTTTTTGTTTTATTTTTGTATTTGCTGTTGAGGGGCGACATTCCCGCGCTAATACGTTGTGCTCAGTTTTACCTGACAACAAGAAAGCAGAGGGGAGGAGAGCAAGGGCTTAGGTTTGCATAGAGACGGTAGGGACATAACACTACCAACTTTCCGGGGTGCACAAATTGTCCCCACCAACTTTTAAGCAACCTTATTTGCATTATATAATAAGTGCAGTTATATAGGTAATTTAGATTGTCTTCCCATATTTTGTAAGGATAGAATCGACCCTACTATTATTAAGTGAATTATTTTCATTATGTTCTGAGTTACATTTACCCCTTTTCACTTGTTGAATGTGCTGGTCCATTTTTTTCTCCCCTCAAACGCACGTTTGATTGGCTGATGACTAGACGCCCCCTACTGTTAACTTTAAATGCTGGAAACTATATAACCAGAAAAACGTGAGTAAGAAGTTGTTCAGAGATAGGTCCCAGTCTGTGTTTAACAGAAAAGTGTTGACAATCAAAAAAACAACAACAACAAAAAAAAAAACAAAAAAAACATGCTGCTGCTTTTCTTCTTGTAAACGGCCTGGTTTAGAAAGAAAGAAGGCTAGTGCATGTTGTGACTTTACACTTTTGAAACCAAATACCTATTAGTGCATTCATTTATTAATTAAAGTGTATTTATTTTCTAAATTATTTATTTAAAAATATTTTTATTTGCAGCCTATGCAGACATTTTTTTCAGATAATCATACATTAATCATAATAGAGGTAAAAAGTTCATTTAATCTTGATTTAGATTTTTTCCATCATCGCCCAAACACTGATGCAGACTAGAGATGAAAATAACGGAGAAGAAGGTGGAAGAGACAACTAATTAAAGCAATGAAGGACAAAAGCTGTAAATTGAGACTGGGACGTAAATTGAGAGCGCCACTAGAAGTAACATGGTGGAGAACCAGAAGAAATGACTAAGATGTTCAGAAGTGGATCCTCCTAAAGAAAACGCCTTCTCATTCAGTAAAAGGTCTGTTGGTGGAAAAAGGAAGAGACAAACGGAGAAGACTAATGCAGATTTACATTAGTGTCGCTTTTCCTTGATGGAGAGCCCTAAAGGAGGACATTGGACTGAGGTCAGACACTGATGTTGCCTTGATAATGATGGATAAGTAAGTGACTCTGTTCATTACCAGCAGGATGTGTTGCTGTTGCATGTACTGGATGGAGTACTTTATTATTTTTTGGAAACGGTGCTATGAATGTAATGTATTGTTAGCAGCCTGATGTTTGCTACATTATGTAACGTTAGCCTAACGGGCAGTAAGTTACAAGGTGTGTAACCCGTGTTGCTGTGTGTAACTTACCGCAGGGAGTTTGTGTGCTGTGACGAGTAACTTTAGTAGCCCACACATTGTGTAGACAGTAACAGTCGGTGTACCCTGACGAGCAGTATGCGGTTAGTCCTGATTGTTTCTCTATTCAGCATGACAAGCGGAATGCGGTGAGTCGAAAGTGTTAATCCATGTATGTCATATTGAGTTGCTGGCCGTATTGTTGTAATAACGCAGAAATCCTCACAGGGGTGATAGAAATTATGCACTATAGCTTTAATAGATTTTTTTATTTATTTCAGCTACATGTCAGCTATTTACTCTCATTTTGTGTGTGTGAGAGTGTTTTGTTTACAGTAAATGATCTTTATTGTCAATAAAAAAAAAGGCATTTAAGAAGATAGGCATGAAATTGAAAATGTCCTCTTGTTTGGTGCACCCCACACTTTGAGAAACACTGAGCTAGTGTATGCTACGGTAAAGATAACACAAAAACTCAATTTTAGTTATTATACAAGAACAAAAATTAAATTTGTGAATATCTTTGCCTGGAAATCTCCCCACATCTTAGACACTGGTCCTTCAAAACTTAAATCCCTCATTCTAACAAAAAGAAACTTGTTGGATCCCATCAGCTGACGGGCCTGATTGCTGTCCAGAGGTCCACTTCATTTGCTCTCTGAAAATGAGTGATGTGAAAAAGGAGATGAAGCCCTTTGAAGTGCCACAGGCTCAGTGAATGAGCCTTTCAAGTGCCGACTGACTGAAAATTACAAGAGGCAACAAGGAGGATGTGAGCTAGTATGTGGGATGATAACAAGTGAAGGAGAGATGGAAAAGAAGATGCTTTTAAACTCAGACTGACTGGCAGCTTTACCTGAGGTTTGATCAAGTGGATTAAAAAAAAATCTTAATTTAGAAAACTGGACCAAGCGTCTGATGTTGAAACGTTAGAATAAAACTGAGTTACATACTGGAGTGATGGGGGTTTACATCATTAACGATAAGAGCTGTAAATAAAGGAGAGGAGGGGGCGGGCATGGGGATGTAGGGCACTACTGTTAATGCACAAACATGCCAATAAAATCTAAACAACAAATATAGAACAACATATACGAGAAATATGCGGGTACACATATGCACATTCTCTGCTCTGTAACTAAGCAAACAAAGCTGTTTACATAAATAGTGTATTTGTCCAATCTGTGCCAATTCACACATCAGATCTGTGGACTTATTACAGCCATCAAAGCGGTGTGTCGTTTGTAAAATGTCAAGCAAACCTCCTTTAATGTTGACTCCAGTCCTCCGTCAAAGCTCTGGGGTTCCTCATCTTGATTGAGCTCATTCGCCATCAAGGCGTTTCAAGAGAGGGAAGATTAAGGTTTGAAACTTCTCCACAAATTCCCGCAAGGATTGAGGAATAATTCATCTTCAAATTAATGCTCATGAGTAAAAAAATCACAAAGATCCTTCTTGTTTGAAGCGTTCCTTTAAGACATTACTGCTGAGTTGTCTGAAGAATAATAAACCCTGTAAAATTCATCTGATACTGCTGCAATAATTGATTTATCATTCAAGCCGATTAATCAGACAAAACCAGTAATATTTTACAACTTTCAGACTCTCTGATGTAAAGTTAGCTTTAAAATATGCAGGATGGAAACATAATGCGTGATTTTGCATTTATGTATTATGGATCTAACTAAAAGACTTGGGATGAGAAGCATGCATCCCTTATTTTTTTCTGCATCTTAGTCATAAAAAAACAGATTTTTCTGTCATGATTTATATAAACCGGTCTAATAGATAAATGGCTTATAATGAGAATGTTAACTCTAAACTATTATCCTGAAATTTCAGTTTTATTTATGAATACTCATGCCAGTAATCATCTTCTTCTTAGGTGGACAAAGAAATATTCAAATTTTGATCACCTCCTCTCTGGGTAATAAAAAACACACTTGATCCAACCTAAAAGGATATTTCAGTAGTTTTAGAGTCAGTTTGTGTGAACTACATGATACTAGTAGGTGTAGTAGCACCAATGGATGACGTTCAACTGGGCCCTGACAGAGAAACTGCAGAAACAGGGCGTGAAATACACCACAGCTTACAGCAGACCGGGTCAAGTCTGCCTCATAGTTTCACTTATTTTAAGACACTTCGATCCAAACCCTCATCTGTGTGTGTGTGTATGCTCTACTCAGCACTTCACTGTGCCATCAGAAAGCTCATTTGCTTTTGCACCACATGCAGGCTTTCATGTACCGATGATTGATTCTGTTATTAACATCAAGATTAAGTATTTCCATCACACAAAATGAGGCTAGTATTGGTCCTGGACAGAATGAATGTAAATCTCTGTGAGTAATAACTACTGCACATTTAAGGCTTGTTTAATGCTTGTTTAAGGTTAATTGTTGACCCGAACTCAACTTGATAATATTACAGACTTATGTTACACAAATAACTGCTCGCGCTAACAGACTAGCACAATCAGAAATAATGCAAACACTGACAAACCGCACTCCTCCTTGATGTATGCGAGCACAGAGCTCCAGAGACAGTGTGCCTGTTTCATTGGATGCAGAGGACTGTCTGGCTGTAATAAATGACCCTGCTTGGTGAAGTCGGCAGTTTGGGAGCATTAGGAACTGAAATGCATTAGGGCTGATTAGACAGACCCAGCCCAAGTACCCTCTCCTGGTAATGAGAGCGCTTTGTCACTCATTAACACCTCCACCATTCTGGCCCTGGAAGGAGGGAGCACAAGGCAAGCATTTGCATTTTTTTTCTTGCCAGCAGAAACGCTCTCTCTTGATGAGGTGGAGAGAATGAAAGGCAGAATGAGAGAGCAAGTCAATTGCCGGCTACATTGGGATGGTGATTGTGCGAAACAATAGTGTATGGAAAAGGGATTTGGGGACATTTGATGAGAATACGCTCAGTGCTGAATGCAGCCCCCTTTTCCTTTGGATGGTGTTGCTTTTTCTTCTGACATGCAAGAAAACCATTAACGCAAACATGTGACATTATTTGTTATTCAAAGAACAGCAGGGAGTGTCAGGCTTTTTGTGGGGTTTTAGGTTATTCAATGTTTCCACTGATTCAGATTCATCTGAAATGCTTTGTTTACTGCTCCTTTAAAAAATCCCTGCAGCGAACATACAGTTTCTAGAAAGCAGTAGCTTGTGGTTTCATGTTATGATCAACATTGGATGCTCTGCTAAACTGGGCTGCTGCCAGCCAATTAGCAAGATAACAATCCAAAGAAAAAACTCCTTCTCTCGACAGAGGGGACTTTCTCAGGCAGCCACTTACAGCGCTTTGAAAATGTGTCAAAGAACCAGCCTCATTAGCCAATTTTTACTAAATGGAAATTAGTAAACAAAAACAGTTTCTCATGAATTTCTTCCCTTCTTGGTCACTTTGGATTCCTTATTTATTCATGCTTGTAAATATTAGCTTACAGCAGGAGATTGTTGGTGTCTGTGATGCGTCTGTGAAGCTCGATCACAGCGTGATGTAGCTGCTGTCTGTCGCCCTGCCAGGTGACCTTCTGATCAGGGTTGACAAACAGTTTCAATGTGCTGATAATTCTCTACACTAGCAGTTCCAGAGGTACAAGGTTACATCCTTAAAGACACAGGAAACATAGTGATTTAGAGGCGTCCTATTTGAAGTGATTTATCACAAGGATATTGGAGTTCATCTCCTCTTGTATTCATGTTACATTAATATCAATCGCAAAGCTTTGAGGAGACTTTGAGGTTCGAACAGTCTGGGAAGCTGTGGTCCAAATCATAAACGATTACCCAGTCAAGACTGAAGAAGTACTAAACAACGACAAAAAAGAAATTTAATCCACTTCAAAAGTCAATGGTTAGAAGAGGGACCGGAGAAATCTCCTCTAGGAAAAGCTATGAACCAAACTACACCTGTGTTAACTTACTTCAAGGTGAATGTTTACTTTGCTTCCTGCTCAAGTGTGATCAATTTACTTCCTGCTCTGCTCCTGTGGTCTTCCAATCCAAACTCGTCTTGGCCTCTGAAATAAACTGGTTTTGCTCTTGCTGAAGCTGTTAAGTTTGCAGCAATTCAGTTTTGTATTTGGTAGCACCTCAGCACAGCTCTGCTTCACCTTCAGCCTCTTTGTTGACTTGTTGAATTGAAGATTGACCGATTTATTTTGTTTCTGGCTGCACCTTTTCTCCTGTTTCATGTTCGGTTTGGGAGCTCCTTTGAATTTTCCTGTTTGATTCTGCAGATCGACGCAGCTTTGATTTCCTGCTTAACGTTATTGTTATTTTGCCCTTAGAGACGCCGTTGCTGTCTTCATGACTTGCAGTTTTGGTTGTTTCATCTCTTATCGTCATTTTCAGCCAAAAAAAACACAATTTGTTATTATCCCCCTAGTTTTGTCTCAGCTTGGCAGTGAGGGGTATTTGGGTAAACTTGATATGTTTCTCCCTGTGCCACCAGCATGAATCAGCAATTCTTTTCTGGGAACACTGGAAAACCAGAGATCTGGATTCTTCTGTGTATTTGTGTTTGAACCTGCAGCAAAGGAACCCTTTTTTAGGCATTGTTTGTTATTTTGGCATCAGTACACATTTTACAAATCACAGAGTTTTTGGTCAATTTTAACATACAGCAGTTTCAGGCATTATTTCTTCACCTGAACTTTACAAATAATGACTTATCTGTACATGGACACCTTTCTTGTTCAATTACTTTTTGCCATAGTTCACTGACGTGTGAGCAAACAGGTATCGTAATTCTTGTGAAAACTTGACAGTTCTGAGAATCAAGAGCTTTTACAGACTTAAAAACAAACAACGGCTGAAAAGGAAAGAGGACTACTGTATGATCATCTAAACATTGTTGTATTATTGTTGAGTGCAGTGCTTGTAGAGAGCTGGTACACTGTGGCACGCAGTACCATCACCTCTAAATTCAACCCCTTGGCGTGACCAAATGTTTTGGCGAACCTCAACTTCTCACCAGCTGTCCTCTCCACATTATAGTTTCTTTGGGTGATCACCTCTACAAGGCCAGAGGGACAACAGATGGAGGTTCATTAGAGGTCGAAGTTGCACAAAAGTATGCCAAGGCAGGGTTACAAGACTGATCTGACCCCGAGAGAGGACTGTCTCTCAGCCTAGAACCCAGAACAGCAATCACAGTCCCTTTGTGTTTTTAGTCTAGTGCAAGAATCAGCTAGCACACCTTGTTTAGAGGACCTGAGGAGTCAAGCATGCAAGCAGTCTCCCAAAGAGAATGGGATGGAACAAGCTGAGGAAGATCTCCAGGCAATGCTAAGCTTTCCAATTAGGGCTGCATGTAACACCTTTCCCAACTAACCCAGCCCGATGGTATGGCTCAGGGGAAACCTATGGCCTACACAAAAGGTCCCAAGTGGATCTCTGCCACATTCTGTTAGGCCTTGGCCCAAGGGGTGTTACAGGTGGCAGCTTGACCTGGTGCAAGCAGCTTGGATCTCCTATGGAGCTCACCACCACCACACTGAGACCTGATACTGTCCTGTGGTCAGCAGCTGTTCTAGCTAAGCTATCTGCTCCACCGGTAAAGGGTACCAAAGAGGCGAATGAAAAGAAGATGCTGCGGTCAAATGCCAAGAAAGAGGCTGGAAAGCAACAACCTATCCACTGGAAGTCGGCTCTCCCGGTTTTGTGGGCCTGTCAATGAGCCGCTTTCTGAAAGATGTTGGATTTGTATCAGCAAAGGCCCAAAGGGTCATCCAAGATCTGGCTAAAGAACCAGGAAAGGGAAGTTTCTGGCTCTGACTGGGGAATAAAGACAAAAACTGGGGCAACCAAGAGGACACACAGCTGATAACCTGACCATCTCAATCTAGCTTCAGGAGGTGGTAAGGAGATGTACCTGACCAATGCCCCACCATGAGGGGGCGTTCTGGGATCAAAGGGGTAAAATTTCAGTGGCTTCTAGCTGAGGACCTTGCAACTGGTACTGAGGCACTGGCAGAGGGGCAACAGGCAGAACTTAGTCTGATGAAAGAGATTGGTTAAGAGCTAGCAACAGAGATGGCATCAATGGCTTCTTTAGGTTTCCTGGGGGGCTCGATTTAATTTTTCTAATTTAATCATGAAGATCATGCTCATGGGTGTGTCTCTTTGTGATATACGTTGTGGTCCTCAGGTCTGTTTGAGTCTGGAGCAGTGTGAGTTCAGGGACTAGGGAGGGGGGACAATCATACTTTGGCACAGTACAAGCAACCGGGCCTTAAAAGAGTGTGGTGTGTTGATCCTATCCAAGTCCTGTGATTCCTCTAACTTCTTATGTCTCACTGCCTTTTAGAGGTACTGATCAGTGAAGTGCTCTTCTGTAATTTCAACTCACAGGAAGAAAAAAAACACTCAGTTTCAAGGATGAAAAACACTCTAAATCTTCTTCCCTGCTCTTTTCCTTTCAGATGTCGTTGGCATTCACAAACCAGAGAAAATGATAATCAGAGCCGCACACGACTGCGTCTCCTCTCCACTCAGTGTTCAGCTCGGAAACAAAGAGAAGCAGCCGCTGGGTGAAGTTCATCCACAGAGAAGCGATTCATGTTTATGATCCTCTGTAACAGCTCAGATGTGGCTGCGGTCATGTTCTACATATCACCCACTGCCTCCCTGCTGTGAAGCTGTGAAAAAGGCTTTGAAGGTGTCGGATTAATTAAAAGGTTTCTGTGGGAAAAAAATATAAATATATACACCTGAACTGATTTCTCCCACCTCGAAATAAGGAGCCGGAGAATTCTATCAGACTTTTGGTTGTAGGTGTTGGTGAACAGAGAGCGCCTGAATGACAGCGTGTGGAATTCCTCACAACATGTTTGTGTTTCTCCACTGGGGCCGACCTGATAAGACTGTTTACATTCAACCAAACAGAACATGGAGATTAGCTCTGTTTTCTCACTGAGAGGAAAACCCTGAAGGAGTTTTGTTGTACTTTGAAAAGGCTTTATCAGCAGCGCTCAAACCTACAATACAAAACCCCGGAAACAAATAAAAACACTTATCTTTAGAAATTTAACAACTTTAAAGCATCTGATTTCCCAGCTTCTCTCTTTCTCTGAGATCAGAGAGACTTTTTTGATGTTTCTCAAGTGCAAATACAAAGACGAGCTCACCTCCTGGCCCTGCGATGGCTGTGGTGTTTGCGTCCTTTCACTTTGATGCAGCCGTTTCTGTCAGCGGTGTCCACCCGGGAGTCCGCCGCTTTCTTCTCATCAGTCTTGAGCGGCTGGCAGGCTGTCGTCTCTGAGCTGCAGAGAGAAAAAGAAAATAATTTCATTTTTGTTCCCCACAGGAGAATTTTGTGGTGATTTTTGGAGCTGTCCACACAGTTGGCGCTTCCATCATACAATAGAGAGGAGGATTTAGCATGCTTGG
Organism: Xyrichtys novacula; assembly: GCA_962446985.1. Classification (NCBI taxonomy): domain Eukaryota; kingdom Metazoa; phylum Chordata; class Actinopteri; order Labriformes; family Labridae; genus Xyrichtys; species Xyrichtys novacula. Next base: position 27,137,319 of record OY660875.1, read on the forward strand.
TTAGCTGTGTTCCCTCTGGTCTGCTGGATATGTGTTTTATTCCCCTCCATTTCTCCCTCCCAGCCATTCTGGGGAAAAAAATTGGAGGTCAGCCATTTACCATTCAAATCGAGGTGTCAATTGAAATGTAGTTATTTACATGCTCCAGTTGCCCTGACATTTGGGGAAATGGTGTTTTCTATCTTGTGCTTTGCAGATGCAGTCGTGAAAGATGCATGTTCATAAAAAGAAATGCATTATTTCCTATTTCTGCACACCCAGAGCCTATAAATTCTTACTTTTCAACATAAACTAACGCAGGCGGAAAGCAAAACCACTAAAATTAAATGCTCATCCTCGTTTTTTAAATAGTTGCTGCAGTTTGAAAAAGAGGTGAATTATTTTTGACTTCCATACAAAGGCGTTTTAAGTCAGGTGTTTGCTAATCCCACCTCCAAAACATCCTAATCCACGGTTAAATGTTCCAGCAGAACCAATGACTAAATAAACTGAATGATTAGATGTGAGCACACAGTTCCAGCCCTGCTTATTATCCTCTGTTTTAGTCATGGGAGATTTGAGCATAATTACACATTCTCCTCTTCCTCGAGTGGCTCCCGTCTGATCGTAATGAGAAGATAATCAGAGACAGAGATTAGGCCGTCAACGCCACCTCCTCTTCTCCCCCCTCCGGTGACGAGCAGGCAGGAGCCGTCGCTTCCCATCTTCCTCACCTTTACTTTCCTCTGCCGCTCTGCATAAGAGGCAGCGGCCCCGAGCAGGGAACTAATAATGTCAAACAGCAGCCTGAGTGCTCCAACATGACCCAGTGTTTGAGAGGTGAGAGGGGAGGTAAAAACGTCAGAGAAAGGATGATTACTCTGATCACGGAGGCTGCTGGTTTAAGAACCTCTGCTTGTGCGCTCATTCTGCATCCCTTGCATACATATACCGGTGAAAGTGAGCCTAACAAAGATGAATTCAAAGCTGTTAGCTGTCCACCACGTCCCGCAGCAACTATTCATAAGTTTATCATTAAACTGACTGGTGTGACCGTCTGGTGAAAATGTCCTCTGGACTAATCCCAGCGAGCTTTAAGGAATCCGGTCCATCTTCAATCTGCATGCATCAAAAATAAGAGATGCATCCTGCTGCTTTTCCACAGTATGCTTCAAGTAGTTTATTTCCCTCAGCCCTGCTGTATCCTGCATTAGCATTTAGACTTATACCAATCTCAATGCTTTATCTATATATGGTCATATATAATGAATGTTCCGTAGGTCTGTTTGATATACGTATCCTTTGATTCCACTTTTAATTTGTTTTTTAAATGAAAAATCTACTAGGGGACTTGGATACGACTTCTTTGCAATCAAACAGAATTGAAGTACAATGAGCTGCATCCTTTACACTGATGTGACAGATAATGCAAAAGGGTATATTCATGTATTAGAAGATACTGAAGTCGGTGACTATTTAATGCTTAAAGCATGAGGAATATGTCACTTTTAAAGAGCTTTCCTCCCTCATTAGATCACAGAGGTATGTGATTTTGTTAATAAACTTTGCAGTGTGCTGATTTGATTAAAGACTTCTCAATTTAAGTATTTTGTGAAAGGAGGTGGCAACAATAAGGCAAAGGCTGTAGATTTGTCAGCACTTCCCAATAACCAACACTACATTAGGCTGAGTGAGGCTACCACACAGGGGAGCAAAAGATGGTTCATGTGGCATCTATAGAGCCAGATCCCAGAAACTTTAAATGAACTGAATTCAGTTTCATTTAGTTAAAAAAAGGAAGCCAAAATACAACCAAGAATTCTGGTAGTTTCTGCTCCAAACAAAATAAATGGAGGATTCAACCATGCCTTTTTCAATTCTTAGCTATAAAGTAGACCTCAGTTGTAAGATGAGGTCTCTGGCTGCTGAGCTGCTCTGCTCATACATCATAGAGAAGATCAGGACAGTAGCGAATATAAGCGTGCCACAGAAGAGCAAAAAGGCGGAAACTGAGACTCTGAATAAAGCCAGAGTAGTAAGTGGCCCAAAGCTTCTTTTCCCAGCCCCCCTCTCTGCCTCTTTGTTATTTTCTGTCACTCTCAGAGCTGCGCTTGATGACTTCTAAATGAAATCGATTTGCCATCACTGATGCACATTCCCTCGATCTGGCCCTGCAATTTATGTCCCAAACTTTCCGAGCTATAAGCACCCGGATTTATAGCAGGCTGTTTGTATCTGTCAAGCAACACCATTCACTCGTTCTCCCCCTCGCTCTCTCTCTTTTACTCTCTCTCACACACACACACACATATACCTCCACTCTCTCACACAGAGAAATCCCCTTTCAGTCCTAATTCATAACCAGGAAGTGATTGAAGGTATTTAAAGGGACAATCCAAAGCACCAAACTGCTTTAAAAAAAGGAGCTTGAAATGAATGCAAATACTGAGCGGATTAAGTTAAAGTACTTCATGACAGAGAATTATGTGGACACTAATCCTCCGAAATCCTGACTGGATTTGTTTACCGTAACGCAGGTAAAATGGAGTCATGGGCCGGGATCAGCTTCACTGCAATCCCTGCTGGAATATTGCATGCTGGGAAGAAGTGATCACTGAAACCATTGTTGGTGGGTGGGAACATGACAGAGACAGATCTCCCTCCTTCACTTGTTTCTCTCTTACATATCGGTCTGCGCATGTTTGCCGATCATGGTGATGATGATTTCCGTCATGTTAGGGGTGACCGTGCTGTGACTGGCTCCTGTTTCTCCCTCTGTCACAGTGGGAGCGTCTCACTCTTCTAGACTCTGTCATACGCCACTGCTGTTCACCGTCACGTGGATGGGTAACAAATACTGACAGATGGCGCACAAAACAACACATAACAAACAGAGAGAAACAGAGAGACTGCACTTTTCTTTTAAAGAGGGTGAGGATGTAAATCTCACTGCCTTGTTTCTAAGTTTGGACAAAGAGACGGGGTGCAGACAGAGCACATTGTGAGCGTGCCAGAACTCTCTCCTGCAGAAATACATCCTCTATGGTGCTAATTTGCCAACTAGATTTCACATGGTGATGGCTGCCGGGATTAATTTAACAGACAATGATTTTTTCCAAAGCAGAAAGTGGGACACTTTTTTTTAAAAAGCACAAGTCACAGGGAGGTCAGGGTTGATAGTTTGGGCACCAAAAGCTTCGAAACAACATTCTGCTTCCTGAATGACGTTTAAGACTTTTGGATTAGAGCATATTTAACATGATCACAAATGATCTGTGATTGTCTACAAATAAAATAATACTTTAAAATCTACAAATAAACAAATTGAAGGACTGGCCTTCTGTCTGGTTGCACATTGCTCCAGTAGAGTAGTTGTTTGGCACACACAACACAGCCCACAAACTCTACTTGTACAGATCAAAGTTCTGCCAAACTGCAGCACAAAACATGATGTCATCTGTTATCAGTGCATCTTTACATCTAGGTAGTAAGGCTGCACGATTAATTGATTTTAAATTGTAATCTGATTGTTTAATTGTGATGATGTTAAAGTAAAATTGTCATATCAATTTTCCTCTCTATCATGTCTTGCGCCTCCAGGCCACCATAGGCTCCCCCTTCCTGCAAGAGTCCTCTCCAGTTCCCACTCACACCAGTGTAAACAAACATGGCGTTTGCAAAAGAAGGCGATAATTTCGTGGCTAAAAGGGGCAAGAACAAGTCAGTCGTGTGGATTTGGTACAGCTTCGCGGTTTCGGACATAGAGCAAACTACTCCCCGCTGCAAAGTCTTCTGAAGGCAGTATCAACCTGTCCACACGGAAACAAATTCAGGAGTAAACGCACAAGTTTTTTGTTGTATCGGCGTTTTGGATGACTATAAACGTTACTTTTTGAAAACATGTATGAGAGTGCATAAATCAGTAAACGACTACCATTTCATCTCCCCGTGGATACATATCTGCATCTCTTGAAAAGATTATGTCACACACAGCGTAACTCTTTTATGATGCCTGCGCGTGTCCAGCCAAAACAACCTTTATACGTATGCTCTGTACTCTTCTTCTGTCTTTTGTGCATTTCCTCGGCAGCGTTACAGCGCCACTACATCTTTTTCGGTGGCTTTGTTTTGAGGGATGATAGAAAAACTTTTCATCTTTAAAGTGAAGTTTGGTGAAGCTGTCACTGAATAAATCAAAATAGAAAATTGACTTTTTAGAGAAAAAAAAATCAGGACTTTATTTTTGGCTCAAATCGTGCAGCCCTACTGGGTAGTACAGCATTAGAGCACTGCAGCATAATAGAGGCCCCTAACAGGAGATACAGCCCCAGCTTATGTTGAAAGGATGAGCTACAGATTAAACACAAAACCTGTATCACACAATAATTTCAATTTCAGTGATTCATTTCTAAATGATAATGAAGATGCTTGGGCTTTGGGGATATTCTGTTAAAAAAATACAACATGATCATGCACATTTTGTGTGGACTGCATTTATTTCCATTTCTTATATTATCTTGTATTGATACAAAACACCTACTTCATGCTGCACATTAGTTTAGAGCTGAAAATCAGTGAAGGGAAGTTAACCAGTAGCTATTTTGGCGAGCTACTTACCCTATAACCAGGTCAACGTAGACAATAATATTAATCACATAATGTAAGTTGTGTTAGTTTTGTCCAAAAAAGGAAATCTTAAAATTTGTTCTAGTACAATCAGAGACCAGTGATTTATATTTTCCTCATTTTTCTGACATTTGTTTGGCCCCAGAATTCATCGGGGGAGCAACAGCTTGATCAAGGAATCAAAATTTACTTGGTAATTGGGGTCTCAAATGCCTTTTCTCTATGCTCAACGCGGTGAATTTTCAACGCGTGTTCTGGGCCACAGGGCAGGTTTATTCTTGTGTGCCCAAATGCAAATGTGTTAGATCAATGGGTTTATTTTGTGCTGCAACAAAAGCGATAAAAAAGCAGAACATGTTCAATCTTTTCATCTTTTTTCTATCTAACCATCTGCCTGTCTTGTGCACCTCCAGCTCTGTGCTCAAAAATTCATAAAACATCATCCGCTGCTACAGCCACAGGAGGATCATCGTAGTTTGTGTACAGTTTCATCGTCCACACCCCATTTACGATGTAAAATGGAGATAAAGTGCTACAATATCTGCCAGGAGCTGCTCTGTAATCTGCCAGCTGCTCTTCACCACAGCAGAGCTCTGCTGGAGGTTTCGCTCACACATCCGCTGACATGGTACAGGTGCGCACAAACATGCAGACAGGTATTACAACAGCTCCAAAACTCAAACCAGCTATTGACACAGATTGTTTTTTCACCTGCTTCAATTATCGCGTGTGAGGCGTGTTTACATCTGTGCTCAGTTACTTCAAATTACATGTTTACTCAAAGCCAGTGTTGATAGTTGTTTGACGGTTTGCTGCAGCAGGACTTCTGAGGTGTTCAAGTGTGCGCAGAGCTGAAAGAGCATCTGCAGGGACACAGTAAAACATGCAACACTTGAATGCAAGCTTTTTCTCTCCCAACTGTGTGTGGATATAAACCCCGCTGTGACAGAATGAGATCTTAGAAGATAGAGATGAGAGACACTCAAGGCGGGGCATTTGTACATTTTCTTTGCAGTGATCTCATTTTTTTCCTTTTAGCACAAACAGATAAATGCTCTCCAGCTCCGGAGTGTTTTCGCTCTCTCAGCAGTAAATCAGCGCACAATCACCAGCTCTCCTAAGGTCCAATTAGTTTGGTTCATTTTCTTTAATTTTACATACATCGACCTGGAGTGCACACTGAATAATCAAAACTCTGTTACTGCAAATTTGAGTGGAGGTGTTACTAAATCAAAGAAGACATTTCTTTTATTGTGACCCATAAAAACAGGATTATGAAGAGATGTTTTGGGAAATATGCTTGTATGGTTTTTAATGAGAGATACACAAAAGGCTCTTACTCTTACGTCTCTTCTCACAGAGCCTGCTAGAGCCTCACTCTAGTTTTCCCACAGTAACTTCACAGAGTCATCAGCGAGTGAATGTTTGCACCAAGTATTTCCCATCTTGGATGATTTTTTTTTTGACAGTCCTGAAAAATGTTGATTTTTTTCAGGTCTTTAGACAGTTCACAGTTGCATGTTTTTGTCTGGATAACTTGCACTCAAGCTTGTGCCCTCCCTCCCCATCTCCCCTACACAAATGTACAGTACTTCAGGAGAGGCCATATCAATAAATACATCTGAGTTTTTCTTTCTTCATCTTCTGAGTCCAAGTAAAAGCCTGAGTCGTCAAACCTTAAAGGGATACTCCAACGTAGATTTAAGTCATGGTCAAACACACCGTGACACCAAGTTAGACACCCCCCAGAGAGATGAATGTTGCCGACTGCTTGCTTCTCTAGTTAAATTAACGTTAGCAAAGTCTTCTGAAGGCAGTAGCACAATAATCATTATGCACTACAGACGCGGCAGTTCTTCTGCCTTAGCGTCTCGGTTTGATTGTATTTCCATGAAGAAATAATCAGAAATTTTCCGTGGCTACAAGTGAGTTTTTGGTTGAGGTTTGCATGTGGACACGTAGACCCCTGTATAACTTAAGTTGGTATAACTCGACAAGCAAGCAGTTGGCAACATTAATTTCTCTCCAAGGTGTGTTTGACCATAACTTAAGTTTACGCTGGAATATCCCTTTAAGTCACAAATCCTGAAAATAAGGACATGTAAGACTCTGAAAGTCCTCTCATGTAAGTTCAACCCTGTCTCTGCAGACTGGAGAGCGTCCTCCACCTCTGCTCTAATCTCAGCATTAAGAGCAGGAACAGCTTTTTCCTCTTGTTTTCCTAGAGAGGCTGGAGCACTGGTTAACTTTTCACTTCTGCCTCATATTATCCCTCTGCCTGTCGTCTTCTTTAAACCAGCAGTTAACTTGTCCTTCAGTCTGTTAGTTTCACATGACCCTCACCGCTGCTACAAGGAGTCAGAGAGAAGTAAGGAGAGTCAAACTGGCTGGGACATCTGTTAGAGCAATGTTATTTCTTCAACTGAATGTCAACATTTGGTACAAACACAAATATTGGAAAAAAAAACATTATTTTTACAGCATGTTGGTATTTCTGTTACCTTTGTTCACTTGAGGAACCTGTTTGGCAGCTAGAATGGAACTTGTGCTTCATTTTCAATATTTTCCAGGTGTCTTATTTCACAGACATGCATCCAGGAACAGAATTTTTTTTTAAAAAGCGCAAAAACCATATTGATCAAACTCTCCTTGTTTTGTGTTCATTACCATGCCTATCCTCACAGGTGCTCTGTCCCGCTGTGTGCTGGACTTGTGCCTGATGGTTCAAGTGAAAAACAAACTGTGGCAAATTAGGTGGGAGAGATACATGGAAGAATCGATGCTGCTAACCCTGAGCCGCAACAGGAAAACAACATCAGCCGATCAATGGGCGATACGTCACTTTGAGAAGTCTTAACAAGGGGGTGAAGAATTTAAAGCCAAAGAGCGTGCACAAATGAGGATTTCCTCATGGATTTGTGTCTGTTTAATCGAATTTAAGGAGCTTTAAAAAACAAAATCCATTCTCGCAACTTTTAAGCTGGAATTTGTTTTATTGGTGTCAAAATGATCACAGATCTTTACAATCCCATGAGTTTGTGGAGTGGAATTGCCCTTTAACTAATTATGAAAACATCCTTAAATTTAAAATAAAGGCTTCTACAATGTCCAAATGAGTTGTACCTTATACAGGTCCAAGCTGTCACAGCTGACCATGGAGACTATGACTCTCAGGAGGAATCTCTGCAGAACTAGGATGCTGTCAGATTTTCCCTCCTGCTCCACAGGTGATTTAAGAGTTCCCCAGCTTCTCATGAGGTTCAAGGAAGCTAATAAACTTTTCATTATCCCCGTCAGAGCCACCAGCAACAATTGATTATCATGATTATACAAGTGATGGTAGTTGAGATAATTACCGGTGAAAGAGATGATCTACTACTACAATTAAAACCAAACAGGGTGGTCCTGAGGCACTCTGCTTTAATTTACTCTGAGTGTTTACCCAAGTTTCTGGAACAACTTTATCATCACCCAAAGGACTCCAGCAGGCAATTACACCCGCAGAAAGTTGCTTCAAGATGTCCCTCACAAGAAAAACTGCCACCAGAGGTGTGCTCAGGCTGTTTGAGAGGCAGGGGGAAAAAGGGCACCAGTTTTAGGGCCGGCAGATCTGCACTTTAAAGTCCACTTTATAAACTTTTTCCCTTTTCTGTCTTGTCTTGGCGTTTTCTGACTGTAAGCAGATGCATAACAGGTCTGAGTGTAGCCTGTTTGATGTAAAGCTTAATAAACTTTTCATTCAAACACAATGAGCAAGTAATAAAAGAGGGTCTGGGGTTTATCTCCCAATAAATTTTGAGCATCAAATACCTCATTCTCTGTATCCTTATGAACACGGGGCACTATTTAACATTTCATCTACTATTAAGGCAATAAAGGGGACTTTTGAAATTGTATCCACTTGCAAAGCACTCAAAGGACACTGACTTTATATCTACTGGAAGGGCATTCAGAGGATGCCTTTTGACCTTTTGGCCACTAGAGGGCAATCACAGAGACTTAATATCCACTAAGAGGATTCAGAGGGATATTCTTCAAGTTTATCCACTGGAAGGGGATTCAGGGGGATATTTTGAGATATTTATCCACTTGACAGGCATTCAGTGGGCACTTTGACTTTTTAACCACTGGAAGGGCATGTGGAGGACCCTTTTTGTTTTATTTTCAATGGTGAAACATCCAGTTGCAATGATTTTACATGTAATTTCCTTGGACTGGTACTGTTTTGAGAGGGTTCTGTTTGAGGTTTAATCCACTTGTAAGGAATTCAAAGAGAACTTTTACCTTCTTATCACTTGAAGAGCATTCAGAGACCACTTTTACACACGTGCAGGGCATTCAGTGGCACTTTTACACACGTGGAGGGCATTCAGTGGCACAGTCTATCTGTTTGAAGGCGTGTTGAAAGCATTATTTTCTTATATTATCAATTGGCAGGACTTTCAGTAGGCAGTTTTCATGTTTCATTTTCAGAGTTTACTTTTTAAAGTTTTATTTACTAGATAAGACAGCAGAAATTTTCCTCGGTGACCCCCTCTTGCACCCCGCTCCAAGTACTGGCAGTCACTGTAGTTGGAATTACTGCATACTTTCTGATGCAAAGAGGAAAGTGTTGATTAAATGTTAGGATATCTGGAGTCACTCATTTAGCTGAATAAACACACAAACTCGGGCATGCAATCAATCAGCCACAATCAATTAAGAGCACAGGCAGAAGATGGAACCATTTGATCACTGAAGTCCTCATTAAAACTTGAGGATGAAACTTGACATTCATGAGATGACATTCAGGAGTTTTAAAAACGCTCTTGATCTCAAATGAGCTTCTTAGTGAGCTGGTATTTCTTCTCTGTATAATCATATATCTGACTGCCGAACACTTACGCTGCCATGAAATTAAGATATCTCCCATTGGAGTTCCAGAGAAAAGCATTCTGGGGGTTCATCATGTCCCCTTAGAAAAAGTCTGCTCATGTGCGAGTGTTGTTTCTTTTCTTATGGGTAAGAAATAACCTCATGTACTCTCTCCTCAGCAGAGGCGATTTTCTCTTTAAAGCACGCAGATGGGTAATAGATTTTTTTGGTGACGTTCCTCCTGCCAGAATAAATTGCAAGGATGGATGCAAATCCTTTTGAGCTGCTGAGATCAGCCCCAAATTGGCCGCCTCTTCTTCCTCACAATGCATGATGGGAAGGCGGAATGATAGAAGTGAACATCAAAGATTTAATGGATGTACAGCCCCAGTTAGGAGGTATCACTGGCTGCAGGCAATTTCCCGTCTTCGCCAGTTTGCTCCAAATCTAACATCCAACTCCAGCATTAAGCTTTGACAGTACATTAGGCCAGAATAATGAAACAGGGGAGTGAAGTTTTCTGCTTTCTGTTTCAATTTCAAAGCTCAGGATTTTATCTTTAAATGAATCCTCTCTACAATTTGTTCTGAAAAGCTTAAAAAATGAAGTAAAGTAGTAAATCCATTTTATGCTTGTTAGAAAAGAAGCTAATTTGGTTTTTACTCCACTACATTTAATCTTCAGTTATAACTTCTCTAAGGATTAAAAGCTTTTGTTGAATATAAAAACTAATGTCTTCCAGTTGTTTAAGCTTGTGACTCCTTTCAAACGGCACTTCCAGTCTTTTGTCTCATTTGAAGTGCCTGAAATTATCTACATTTCTAATCAGAGAGGTTTCCACTTTTTTACTCTTTGTTTTTGTATTTTTATTACTATTCAAGCCCCTTTGATTTCAAATAATAAAAAAAAAACACAACATTTAGACTTCTTGGTAGAAAAACTATCAAATACCTCTTTACTAATCAAAGCTCCCATCAGGGACTCTTGGTTTGTGTTGATTTTGGGGACCCCTGTTGACAGAGTGGTACCTTTTGAGAGTCCCCGTTGTCATTGTGTCCTAACCTCCAAAAACTTCTCACAGGAGCTTTAAATTGTAAAATTTTGTAAAGAATTGCTTCAACCTGACCAGCTTTCATAGCTTTCAAATTCAGGGGTATGTCTGAAATGGTGTCAAGAGGTGGCATGAGCCCCCCTTGAAATCTGTCTGCCACTCCAAGTACTATCCAAAACCTTGAACTGTGGTTGTTGTTTTTTTGCATTGTTACAAGTGGGACTGCTAAAATGCACTAGGTTGATCATAAAACAGATTTAGGAGAGAAATCAGTCTGTATAAGCCATCAAGTGTGTTCAGTGGCAATGTTTCAGTCTTGAAGTACATGCACTGTTGCTTTCCACTAAAGTATGCAACTGAACTGGGCTACTGCCCTGTCCCAGCATACTAGCACCAGGTGAGAACTGGTTTATTGACTGAGTTATATCCACCTCTGCTGTGGTAACATTGGGGTAGAATTGTAGGGAGTCAATTCCCTATCACATTAATCTGAATTTAATTTCACTTTGACTAGCATGTTTGAATACTTTAAATGTCTAACCAATGCAATAAACTGATTTTATGAACATGTAAACATACTGAGTTTGCTTTGAATGCAGCTGTTGAAGACAAAATTTGACACCTCATACATCAATGGGCACACTGTTATTCTGAGCCCAGGAAGGACTTACTGATCAAATATCATATAGAAATATACATAATGAAACTAGCAGAAAAACATATGATCTACAGAGATAGAAAAAATAGATGGTATTTAATTTTTGCTTTCCTTTGTTTTCAGTTTATGCTTTGTTTTCTTTTGTGATCTGGTATCAAATGAAAGCAAGTATGAAGTAAAAGAAAACAAAAGACTTAATGGTCACTGCTAAAGGAAGGGGAAGTGCTTTGAGACAGCACTCCTTCCATAACCTGCTGACAGTAAGCCCTTATAAAAGGCACAAAGAAATGAAGATTGTAAAAAAAAACAGCATTAACGGACACAGACCCTAATATTGAGTTCTCTGTATAAGCTACAAAAGATTTCATTAGCCAGAGGATTCTTCATTTCTATAGAAAGGCAGACTCTGCAATGACAAGATGGACATTTTTGTCAACAGAGGTCACAACAAATTAAAGTTACCTACAGTTGCTATAAACACTTACATCATAAAAATGTAATCAAGGAGTCTCTCGGTTTACTTTGAAGCACTTCAATGTGTGCATGAGGGACTTAACTGACAGCAGCATCTACAATCCCAGAAGTCAATGTTATTTGTTGTAAACAAATAGCTCAAATGGATAGTTAATAATGTGGGTTTGTAATTAAATTCGGACTTGATTATTTCAATCACAATGACTCGGTCTGAGGTGAACGTCCTTGCCTCACTATCTATCAGCTAATCAGCAACAGTGAGCCCTCTCCCCTTCCTGCGGCTGAGTTCACTGCGAGCCAGAGTGACTTTGAAGACAAGTGAGGTTGGTTTATTCAATTATTGTGTCCTGATGATAAAATGGGAGCAACATAATGGCTTGATTAATTTCCTTATCACGGTGAGCACAAAGAGTAATTACAACCAAATCCACCGCTTGGTGAACCACACTTCAATCAAATTAAAGCAGTCTCCACTCGGCAGCAATCACTTCCAGAACAGAACAAATGAGTCGATTGGCTCAGACCCTCGCCTCAGGCCAAGGAAGTGTTTACTTAGGAGCTGTAACTCCAAGTAAAGGTTACTCAGGGTGATTAAAACGCTACGAATATGTCAGAAATCTTAATAGAAACTCTGTATGCACTGTTATGATGCCAGCGTGAGCTAGTCTGAGCAGAAACTCGGTGAATTATTTGCCCTGGAGCGATCATTACAGCTGACGACAATCTTGGAGACTGGCTGTTTCAGACTAGCAGGGAAACAAATGTCAAGGCATTATAACGCGTGAGAAACTCCATGACCTGCCATCACATCCATAACACATATTAAAACAATGCTAATGCCCTGAGAGTGGCTGCTATGTTTAAGTAAACTGAGGGTGTCAGTGCGAGAGCGTCCAGTTAAAGGATTTGCTCTTCTGATATCTACGCAGCGTGCAAATGCATCTTTTATTTTGTATTGTGAGCATCCACGCTGCAGCAATTCAAACCACCTCAGATAGGGAAACATTAAACTCATAAAGCAAGAAATAATCAGCAATTCAATCAAATCTCTTATGGAAAGATGTTAAATTTCTATGCTTTGCGGATAGACAAAAGATTGAATTTTAATAAACCTATGAGATGTAGGATGCTGGATTTGACAATTCAGACTACTTGGTGAAGAGGCCCTGTGATTTAGATCTATGAACTCCAAATAGCTGAAAAGAATTTTTATAACACAATGTTTTAACCTTTGTTAGACAGGGTGGTAGTTAAAACCAGGGTTAGACTGGGTGTTGCCTTGTCTGATTATTAGGGCTGGTATACTTTGAGTAATTTAAAAAAGTGTATTTAACTACCATTTCCAATGATTGTCAGCCTATTGTAGTGTTGAACAATTAATCGGATTTAATCATAATTTCGATTTTGGCTTCTCACGATCATAAAAACATTTTAATCTAAGAAAATCGATAATGTGCCTGGAAAAACACCTTGAATGCACCCCTGTTACATGCAGCTGCAGCAAGCATGTGACGTGTGTGGATCAATAATATGAGGAGCAAGCGGTTGAAAACATGGCAGAAAGGCAGCCTTTGGCTGAGAAAAGAGGTAGGACGACTTCAGTTATCTGGAAATATTTTGGCTTCAATTTGACGGAGGTTGAGCAAAAAAAGAAATGTTTGTCACAAATGTATTTCTGTCTATTCTTTTAAGTTGTATTTAAAGTTAAGTTTTGGTGGTTCAAAAAACACTCATGTTTTGAAATCAATAAATAATTGTGTTAATTAATCGTGATTTCAATATCAGTCAAAATAATGGTGATCATTATTTTTGCCATAATCGTCCAGCCCTAGCCTATTGTACTTTGGGATGGTTATGCCACAATGACCCACATAGAGATCTCCATAAAACCTTATGAAAACTAATTCCTGATCCTGATTTTATAATTCACACAACACCTAAAGAAAGACAAGGAAAAAAGGAAATGGTTAAAAAGAAAAAAAAATGAAAGTTCGGTAGATTTTGCTAAAGTTTGATGTAACTTTTCTATTTGGAAAAGTCAACAACGCATCAGCAGTACCTGAACACCCCAAGGTCTCCAACTGTCAGAGTAGTATAAAAGAGCTTGGGGGTCTTTTCTCAGCTCTTCTGCGTCTGTATTAAGCTGTCCAATAAAGTTAAGCTCACAAATATACATAGTTGATAAGTTACAACTACTACAGATACTAGAAAAAGTGAAAGTTGCAACCGAAAAATGAGAGCATCAATCAAATCCTACCACTTTATTCCCAAAACAGACCCCCGAGCTTAAGTGCTTGAGTAAGAACATCTTATTAATATACATATCAAAATATCTCCAGAGTTATGTAAATTCAAGTTAAAAATCAAATGCAGTTTGAACCCTTTAGGAGAATAAATGTACTTCTGCAGCCAGTGAATCATAGCCTTAAGGTTTCATTTGACTTGGGTAAACCTGCTGAATTCCTCTGGCAGCTCTTTCTATTTGCTTTCCCACTGTAGAGCCTAAATCAAATCACAAGAGCTGTTAGTGCTGCGGTTCATTACAGGAGCCACTACAGGCTGAGAGGAGGGGAGAGCTCCATCACTTGAATAACATCTTCATACTGTATGCTGCTGCTGCTGCTGCTGCTGCTAAGGGGTTGTGATTGGTGTGGAAAATGTCTTATGGGAGGGTGACGTGTCAAAACCAGTCACATGTATGTGTCCGGCCTGTTTGTGTGGTAATATTTTGCAAGAGTGAGCTCATGTCAGAGTAAGTGCAGCTTCACCTCTTGGTGAATTGCACGGTGAACCCTGAGGCTCTAGGAAAATGGCACCATTCCCTGTAGCTCCTGCTTTGCATTTTACTGCTGTTACAAGCTGCTCTGGCCTGAGGAGCGAAATGTTCGACAAAGTTTATTCCAGAGGAGAGCTCAGAACCAGAGCTGACGGGGTAACCAGCAGCAAGATGAGGGACTGTGTGTTAAAGTAGCGGTACAAGCTACAGGTGGAGAGATGAGAGCGGGGAGAGGAGCATGAGGAGGCAGGTGAGTCTATCTGTGTGTGTCTGAAAAGCCAGAAAGGAACAGAATGAGCACAGCTAGAGAGAGAGGAGAGAGCGCTAATGAGTTAACGTCTACTGGACTAAAAAAGTGAGGGACGTCTTAATCATAATAAAACACAAGCTCAAGTCTTGATGTTGTGAAGGAGGTTATATAAAAGTTTGGAAAGACTTGGTTAGATCTGCGGTCTGTGATAAAATGTCAGCAGTAAAAGAGCTCAAACCCTTAAATTGTTACAACACAGTTTTTAAATATTTTACCAAGTGAAATCTGTACTTTAATTCAGTGGGTGTTATCACCAAAACTAAGCCTGATAGCACATATGATTATCTAAAACATTGAGGATGCACCCAAAATCCAGCCACTGAAATTTTTCAGCCAAAATGGATGTTGATAGCATAGCGTGTAATGCTAACATTTCAAAATGGGATGTATCTGCAAAGAGTTTCCCTGCGTCAGGTTTAACTTATCACCTGAAATCCAAACATCCCAATCGTCATTCTGTATACCAGAGGAATGCGGCACAGAAAAGGAAAATCCCTCCGAGCACACCCACTCCATTTGTGGCGGATGTTGCAGCTGAGTACACAAATGGACGCTGGGGAAGGTTTAACTTCTCACTTTAATTCATAGATTCATTTCATAGATTCATTAATTCATAGATTCATTTATTTGCAATGCCTTGGTTTTAGTGAGTTTAGTACACAGTCATAGCTGTAAATGCAATGGTTCTGATAATTGGCGTACTAATTTCTTTCAGTTTTTGGTTTCGGCTAAGAATTTTCATTTTGATGCATTCCTCATTTATACCATCTAGTTAGACAGATGTGCTTAACAATCGTGATTTGAAAATGAATCGAAAAAACTAAGATTGTGTTTTTGCCTCAATCAACCTGTATTGATATCAGAGTCAGTTGAAATGTGTCTGAAAATATCAGCATACTGGATATCTGCAAAAATCCAACCTGATGCACTCCTACAGAAAATCTCCAAAGTCAGCACCATGAACAGTTTGTAACATGCACAACAAAGCTTGTCTGACTCTTGTTTGGCCTCAAACTTTGTACCAATACCACATTGATGCTGCTTTCATTATCACCATCATCATCATCCTTCGTTCCTTTGTGGTCAAAATCGACATCTTTACTAAGAAGGAACAATAAGAAGAAGAACCCCAGAGTCACATGACTCTCTCATCCCAGACTGTTAACATCTAAAGTGAAAGTGTTTCCCCCCTTTCACGCATCATAAACCTTATATGTGCATCAATTACTTGCTTCCAAATCGAGTTAGAAGTGATTAGAGGGTTCTTTGTGTGAAGGCGGAGGGAGGGAAGTGGGTAAAGTTGGGTTTAATTAGCTGCTTGTGAGGCACACTTCCTCCCTGCACTTCTTCCTGTGTAAAGGAGATTACTGAAGAGCCTTCTGCAGATGCTAATGTATGTGGAGTGCAGCGAGCAATAATCATCGCACACCCTGAGTTTAATTAGCACGACTATGACACCAGAGGATGAACGGGCCAGCAGGAAGCTGCAGAGGAAAAAGCCTCCGTGATTGGCAGAAGTTTCTGCAGGATTTGACCAACGAAGACAAAGAGTTGAGCCTTTCATAAAAAAAAAAAAAAAAATTGGAAGGAGGAAACGGGGCCTGCAGGACAGAGCTGTGAAGGAGGTCTCATTGTTCCAAATGAAATCTCATTTGCTCACTTAGAGCAGCTGACAGGTGGGTTCAAGATTGAGCATTCATTCTGGGTGTTAGTTTTGGATTCTGTGTGAAGTAACAGAGTTTTTGTGAAAGACAAAACAAACACTTTCGCAGCGCACCTCCTCCAATTAACTGAGAGTAGACAGAAGAGAAAAACTGCCATCTGTTTGAAACCTAATCAGCCAATTAAACGAGTGATATTTTCCAGCAACAAAGAAAACTGTAAATATCTTCCTCCGTGACACTGAAGCTAATTTGGAAGCGGCTTTGGCAGACCAGCAGTCGCAGATCTGTGCATCAAGGACCTTCTGAGCTGCCTCCTCCCACTTCTACCTCCAATTACCAACCATCATGCTTCCTTGTAATGGCTCTGTGGGAATCATTCCTAGCATTACACATTTTTTCCTCTCGCAACTGTCTGCATGCAGGGACCTCAACAAGAAAACAGATTGGGACCCTACACTTTGCTATTTCAATCTCCCCTTCTGCCTTAATGAGCTGCTAGAGCTCCACACTAATTTGTGTCAGTAAACATATCAGGTTTGCAGCCGGCCATGACAGGCAGAATGAAACTCAATGGGCCAATCGACACCTCAGTCGTGGGACGGATAGTGAAAGGAACTCCTGACAAGATCCAGATCTACGGGAGTAATTAGAGAGAGTTCAAAATGGACCAGCCTGTTCTTTCTTTTTTTCTCTCCAATCTCGTCCTCAGCCGTGATGCCCTTTCCCATGCAAAATAGCCACGTGAATTATTCACCAAGGCTGACTTGTGACCGTGTTTCACAGTATCTGCTCCCTCATTAGACAATCAATGTCAGTAGGATAGAAAGTGAAGCTGAATTTGGAATAAAGAGGCTTTTTTTCCCAGTCCCCTTTATTGAATTACCCTCATAGGAGCAGTGTGCAATCTGGCAGGGAGGGTGTGGAGAATGAAAATGTTACATCTGGATCCTGGATAATGATGTGTTTTCACATGTCAGTCTACACTATTATTAACATATTCACGATAAATCACACTCAAGCCAGAAAAAGCTTTTAGAGAGGTTGATGATTGGATTGATTCATCAGCGATTCATCCTCAATCACAGTTAAAACTAGAGTCCAATGTGGACACCAGTGTTGGTTCTAGTATCACTGTAAATCCTTTAATACTGGCTAAGATGCCGATTAAATACACCACACCAATATCACAAACTGTGCTCTGAAAATAGCATTGGGTTCCCACCTGGACAGTACCTTGGCAGCCCAGTGGAATGTATTTGAAGACCATTAAACCATCTTTCTTTTCTTTATCTAAAGAGCATCTCCTCCTGCTGTGATCTCTTTTCTCTCTCCTGCTCATGCTGCCTGTAGTGTTTCCACACACACCTGCTCTGTAGGTAACAGAGATAGAGAGAGAGGAAGGCAGGGTGAGAGAATGATGAAAACGCAAGGCGTGTGCCCCTATAGGTGATAATTCATGGAATATATTTTCATTCTGATTGTCTCTTCAGGGGTTTCATTTTCTTCTGTAATTTCACAATCTGGCCAAGATATCCTTTGTATCCTTTCAAAATCAAAGCAAATGTCATTCAGGTATTCTTTGGGCGTTTTTGACTTTATTGGATAGGACAGGTGAAGAGAGGCAGAAAATGTTAGGAGCAGAAATTGGGAAAGACATGCTGCAAATGGTGATGGCTAGGGGTCAAATCAGTGACCACTGGGACCAGGACTATAACCTTTGTATATATTGGGCACACACTTAAACTGCTGGGCAAACAGTGTGATAAAATGACCTTTGTGTAGTAATGTAGTAGACAGCAGAAAAGGGCAAATATTATAAATTGTGGCAATTGCTCCTCTTAAAATTAGATGTAATTTGGGCTACTTAAAAGCACAAAGTGTTCTGTCTCCTGATCAGTCTTTTCCCTGAAATCCAAAAAACTTCCATATACGCTGATTTATTCCAGAGAGGTTTGTGAGTGTCTTTTTTATGACTTTCTCCGCTGCTAGCCATTACCTATTATACATGCCTAGCATTGTTGTGACTTATGGATGGGCAGAAACTGTCATAACACAGTGTGCATAGGGACTTTCAAAATAAAAGCTTAAAAATGGTGATAGATATCGATTTTATACTTTCAAATTGAATACTTCGATAAAAATGAATCTTCTGTTATCTTTAAATTTCATTTAAGAGTAACAGGGAACATTTAAGACTGACAAGTGATTTTTTTATATCATGATATACTGTATATCAATATTGACGGATATGAAAAAATATATATTGTGATAAACTTTTTCCCATTCAGCCCAGCCCTACTTTCAATTGATTTGACTGAATCATTGCTCAAACAATCGATATACCGATCCAGATCAATGAATCGTTACACCCCTATATAGCATTGTATTTTATCGTACCATGTTGTGTTGTGTCGTGTCGTGGTATTGCAGCATGTTGTACCATATTGTATTGCATCATTTAAAGGATGGGTCATAACCTTTTGAAATACTGAATAAAGATTCATGTAAATGTTTTATCATTCCGAGAACTAGATGTTATCTCAAATCAGCCAATATGCAAATCTCGATCTGGAGAATCAGGACAGAAACTGAAAAATGTTATAGAATCAACTTTAATTAAATTTGAGCTGACTTATTGACCTTTTAAAAATGACAGAAACTTGTGTAAGTTAAACCTTTATAAGTTAAAAGGAATCAAACTCCTCTGCCAGGCTATTTTTTTCTTTTTAAACCTAAAAATATAAAAACATTTTACCATTTGCTTACCTTCTTGGGATCTAAAATAAGCCAGGATTTGACACCTGTCCCTGTCGTCCTCTGTGGTGCTCATTACAGTTTTTTCACACTGAGCACTCTGTCCTGTCCTGCTGGTTTTGAAGAGAAGACATGAAGAGGTAAACCATTCCCATGCTCCTTCCTCACTTTCCGCATCTTTGTAACCTGTCAGGTGTGCTGCACGAGCAGATGGAGACACAGCATCTAACAGACCAAGCAGACCCACCATCCTTTTTGCTGCTATAAATGTACCTCAATGGATGTCGTCATATGCAAGCTGAAGCCAAGTGACTCCACACTCTCCTCATATGCTTGTTTCAGACCTCCGGGCTTGTTTCGTCTTTGCTTCTGTGCTGCTTTAACCTTCTGTCTCAGACTATTTGAGTCTCGTCCAAGATGCAGAGTCTGTTGTTGAGTGGAACTCTGTAGTCCCTCACCACCTGCTGTCTCTGCGTATCAAAGTCAGGACCTCCTCCCACGTCTGTTGCTACACCCTGTGGGTTCTTATATGGGTCACAGGGCGTCACATCCTTGGTGTAATCTCTTTTTCTTCATCCCTCTACTTTTTCCCCCTCATTTCCTTCTTCTGGCCTAAACTAGATTCCTTGTCCCTCCTATTGTACCGTACTCTATAGTACAACTTAAGGCCTATATCTTACTTCAGTGTCCTTATATTCCCTCTTTAAGTTGTCTCTTTCTACCATTCAAATCCCATTGTGTCCACTTCTTAAACACAGCATCATTTTAGAGGTTCGTAGTGAACACATCACCACTCTCTCCTCACTTGACATGATTGTGCATGTATTTATATGTGTGCAGGCGTTAGTTTCAAGCATGACATATCACTTTTCGCTCCTCAGGAGACTTCAATTAGCTATGCAACCTGGCTACCTCATCTAAAATAATCATCTTAAAACTGGAGCAGGGCATGCAGAATGGGACGACTGCAGAGAGCAATCATGACACCCGCTGACTTCCCCCTTCCTCCACCCACCTCCCCCCTTCACTGCTAATCAGTGTGGGTGCTGCTGGCTGTCTGAGAGACATGATCTGATTTGGAGAGAGGAGTGACATCAGCCTGTGAAAGATAAGAGGACAAGCCTTCACAATGAGCTATAATCAGAGTTAGTATGGTGGTCCTGTGATCGGAGGAACTTAGGAAGTTAGGAAGAAAAAAAAAGTATCTCATCTCCTGAGCATCTTCAAAATATTTTTAGCTCCCTCTGCTGAGTAAAAAGTTTTGTTTTGATTTTTCTGCCTCGGATCATTCTACTTGCCTGACAGTAATAACAAAGTTTGGCTGCACCTTCCCTCTGGCTAGAGATCACTTAAACTTGAGTATTTCATGATGTCCCATTATTACTTAATTCCTAAATTATCAAAACTTGAAGAAACACATCATCCTATTGTGATCCAAACTGATTCAGTAGAAAAATAATGCAGAATTCTTCACATCTTATATGTGGCTTAAAATGGAGCCATTTACTTCATTTCAACAGATAAAAAAAGTAGTTTTTTTTTTAACTATGATATGTTTTTACTATGTATGTTTTTATTATGTTTTTATTTTTTTACTAAAATATGGATAGAGTAAATTATTAGGATATTCACAAAATTCTAACATTTTCCTGCCCCTCTTATCAAGGAACTACCGCAATAGTAGCAGTTTAAGACACATTTTTGGTGCCTTTCTGAATTTTTTTTTTTTTTTTATTGTGTTGCTGTATTTTGCCCCGAAGATGGTGCCTGAAGAAGCTGGATACTCCAAGCTGACTGCTACTGATGGATTCATGTCTGCTTGGCCAAATTAGGTAGTGCACAGAGTTAATTTTCCTCCACTTGTTTTCCCACCATAGTAAGCAAAAGCCTGGAGGTGAGGTCAGAAGTTGTTCTGTTTTGCTTGTTTATAGATTTTGAACCATGTTTTTTTTTTTGCTTCAGCTGCCTCTTCTACTTTTTTTTTACTCAATAGAAATGTGTTAGTCAAACTCTGTAGCTTTAGGGGTTGTGAACTAAGCCTCTCATTTTACAAGGGAGCAATAGTGCTTAGGTTGCCTTAATACAAACCAGTTGTGAAAGTCGACACTGGTGAATGCTCTGCTCAAAGGATTATACAGGTTGCTGGCAAGGTGGAGATAACAACAGATTTTACTAGAAAGAGCTACACATCTGGATAAAGTCTGCACATTGCTGAACTTAATGGAGGTCTTTGCAGAGGAAAAGAGACATCATCTTATACTGTGTACCAGTGTGAATTAAAATCTGGATTTGACTTTTAACTCAAAGCCCTGAGAGACTTTTGTTTGACGTCTTGTGCAATAATATGCTCAATACTTTTTAAAGTGGCTATTGGTCAGAGAAAACAGGACACCTGCTCACACCACTACAGCTCACAGAGAATTTCCCCTTTATAATTGAGAGTAATCATTATGTGCAGCCCATTTACCATTAACCAGCTTTTAAAAGCACATGGTTGGGTGTTTGTTTTGCTCCTTAAATCTGTACCTGCAGAGGTAGATGCCAGATGGAACTTTTACAACCTATCTGGCCTTGAAGTTAATTGGGAGATTTGTGCTACAGCTTCGACATCATGATTTAGGGTTAGTGAGACTGGGTTTGCATAACAAGCATGTTTAGTGCGGATTAAGGGACTGAAACATATTGTTCATTTTAAGCCCTTTTGCTACAGTGTGCTTTTTTTGGCTCTGAGAATGTTTGGCTATTGAGCTCACACAGATACTTGCTTTGTAAATTCACTAAACGTGGAGCCATATGCACTCCAATATCTAAGAAAAAGAGTGAATTACATATAAATACTTAAGCGAAAGTCCAGATCTTGATTTTAGGCTCCATTTATGTCACTGTTTGGGAGAGATTCTGTGAAGCTCTTCTCAACAGCTAGTTGAAATGAAATAGTGATTTTTATAGTGTTCCTCCCTAAGCAGAAAGCCCATGCATGCTATTACTGCAAAATTAATACCCAGTCTTTGCTTAAATGAAGTGTGAAATGTACAAAATACACTGCAGCGTGTTTTCCAAAGACTTCCACATCACCATAAAATCAAACAAGTTCAGTAACATGCAGCAGTTTTAATCTATCTGAAACAATAACGTTCCACTACACGGCTTTACTTCCTCCCAGGAGAGCTTCTAACCCTTTGCAGTGATGGCTGGAGGTGACCCCAGAGCATGTTGGTACACATAATTACCATTCCCCTACAGGGAAAGGAGTGATCAATGAGAGAGTGACCTTCCCCTCTGTACGCACCTTCCTCAAAGTCAGATAATAAATTGGCTCATCTCACCTCCCCTACCGTACCTGTTATTTAGAGGGCTATCTGAGGGAGTCCATTACCGTTTTATGGAAAGGAGGTTCATTCAATTTGCTGCCAACCCAATGAGAAGTTCTGTATGGGTGCATTGCAAAAGGGCTCAAGGGCAAGTGAATTATTCCATTATCTATAATGTGTGGGAGGGTGGGAGCCGTCAAGGTCCTGAGGGGATTTATTTAGCTGCGTAACCCCTGTTCCTCCAGGGGGAACAATGATGACATAAATACAAATGTGCCAAACAGACGGCCTGGTGCTTGTTTGAAGCTCTTTAATTGATTTAAAGAATGTAACTCCTCTTAAGTGAGCCCCTCCCCCAAAAGTGGATTTCACCTCAAGAAAAGGCTTTTGACCTAGCTCAACAAACTAGCTCCTTATAACAGTTATGGACAGACATTTTCTATATAGGCGAAGGACCTTGCTGTTTATTGTACTTAAAATAAAGAGATTTAAAATGTTGAGTGTCATTTTGTCAGTCAGATAACCCTGAACTTGAGTACATCATAATGCTTGACTTTTGGTCTCTGTTTTGTCTTTATTCTAGCTCGGGTGTTTGTGTGACAAACAGAAAACTGTGTTGACTTTAATTGAAATCATCACAGTCACATGGTTTCAAATGATTGGCTTAATTTAAGACTCTTCTTATATTGGGCTTAAACCTTATTAAAGGATAATCCCCCTCAAAGTCAAAGGTGCTTTTGAACGGAGTCACCATGAAGAATCAGGCTGCATGTTGGTACTGTATTAATATGGATATAAGGTGAGGCTCCAGTGTGGAGTAGTAGTGTGCACATGTAGTCTTATGTTGTTGCATGTTAACAACTCTTTGTGCTGCACACTCAAATTTTAGAACACACTGCACCACATGGCATTAGGCTGCAACCATGTCCTTTGAGAGCAAGACTTTAAATGAACCGTGCTTGGGCCTGCTGTCTCAGTTTTGTATTCAACTTGTCATTCATTTATTGAAACATACTGTGTCAAATGTACTACACAGGATTTAATGTCATATTATCTATTTTTGGAAAGTGAAAAATGTGCTTGTCTGGTGGTTTCTTTTATGTACCTGCAAATTTAACAGGTGAGTAAAAGTTAATCAATCACATCTATTTAGAGATTCCTCACTCAACTTAATATGAACCAGAATTACACAAAATATGAAATATCCTTGAAAAATCCTCATGTAAAAAGTCTTATTCCCTGATGTTCATTTTTTCTTACTATCAAGGTTTTTTTTTTCAAGATACAGCCTGGTTAAGATGGATACCCAATTACCTGATGATCAACTAAGATTAAATTCTGCCCTTAGAAAAGCCCTATTTATTTATCATTTGGGTTTTTTTTAGCCAAATCCTCAAAATTTGCAACACTTGAAGGAAATGCTTGTACTCCTTTTCTCACCAAGGGTTAGAGGAGAAGCCTATGAAGCTGCAGACAGCAATCTCTTTGCCATTTAATCGTGCTTGGCTATTATCATAAACGTACATTTCAACCTCTCCGTTTAAAAAAAAACTGTTTGCACACCACTATGTTTTGAAAAAAGTTTTCATTTACACAAACCCGTGAGGATATGCCGGCAAGAGCATGCCAAACCTATAGGTGGCAGTGTAGCGAGAAGCTCAAGCCCACGTTAGCCAATCAGAATCTCACATAGCAGCAACAACAACAACAATGTCTCTTCCGTCTTCTCTGCACCCATTCTGCCGTCGGCTACCCAAATCTCAATTTTCCTCCATTTTTTTTCTGTTTACATGCAAACAGAGTTTTCAAAAAGCATCGTTTTCAGGGGTGAAGTCTTTGTTTGCATCTAAGCAAATAGTTAATGTCTCCGTTTTTAAAAATAATCATACAATACTAAGCATAAACATGTCTTTTTATTGGAAGACCGGGATCATTAGGAGGCCATGAATGAAAGGTCATAGGGAGTCACAGCTTTTGGGAGTTCGTATTATGATGCTTGAAATGTAATCCACAATGTAACATAAAGGTAAAGTTCATTATCATCATCCCATCATGTGATACCTCATCACAGCAGAAATCCTCAAGGTGAAAATGGTTTCCATGGATTCAGTGTAGCATGAGCCGGCATACTGAGCATATTGAGGGCTGATCTAATTTGAGAGCTCTATGAAAAGCATCACTGCTTCATAACATAGGTAAACAGGCGTACTATTATAAATTGCACATTTCATTTTATTTCCCGCTGTGCAGGCCGTATTGGGAAATAAGATATGTTCAGGAATAATCCCTCAAGGCATGTATGCGGCATCTGGCGCAAAGCCTGTCAGCTGCTTTAGACAGCGTCAGCGTGTTGACAGCATGTTTTTTGTCATCTTTCTGGCAACCACAGCCGTTCTCCAAGCAAACAGAGGAGCAGCGGTGTCGGAGAAGTGGGGATACTTAATGTAAACCAGAGTCTGTTTCTTTTGTCACAGAAATCCTGCAAGCCCATTTCACAGAGAGGAAAGAATAGCCAGGGGAGGGGGACATAAAAGTGACTCAGAAGTGCGGAGTCCACTCTAGGTACTCTGGGGAACTTGAGGAGACAGAGTTTTAAAGAAGGTGAGTCTGATCCTGCAGTGTTTGGAGAAGAAGCAGATTATGAAAACAGAAAAGCCCAAATAAAAGTGACTTAAGCCTTATTCTTCTGGGGCTGCTGGAGGTCAGTATGCAGGGAACTCCATGCAATTAAAGCAAGGCCCTGTCAACCTCTTTATTCTCGACTGTAGTCATCTAAATATAGAAAGATTCTGCTGTGAGGTTAATGGTAGCACGGTAAACATTAAAATCCTTTCACCAGATGGAGAACAGAATAATTTTATCATGTTCATATGCATCCAAGGAACATGATCCAGGATTTTGCTGTCATAGAAGTGGCCAAGAATGAGGTTTGTACTCTAACCTTGGACCAAGGCTCCAATTCTCTGGATTAGAAGAATGCAACATGGGATTGGTTATTTTGGTTTGTTTGGAGGCCTCTAATAGATCTCAGTTAGAGGACAGCCTTTATGTAGCTGAGGAAACTGCAAATATGGGGATTTTAATCGTGGGTTCAAGAGGTATAAGAGTCTGGTCTGAATTATTTCATTGTCTGTCACACTTCAAAGCTCCTGTGAAATCTCGTTTTTAAACCGGGTGTATCCAGCTTGAATATGTTGAATGTTTTTGTGAAGTATAGTAGTTTTTTAGCAGTAAATAACCCTAATTTATTATGATGCTTTTGTTCACTTCCTTGGGGTGTTTCTTTGTATTTTTGTACAAAAATAATGTAAAAAGACATCTGCTGCTTTTTAATACGTACTGAACTGTACTGGTTTTAAACAGAGGGTGTAGCCTGCCTGAACTAGCTCCACACTTTATGTTCAAGCCAAAATTAAAGCAGGAATACTGGAATACACTGACATGAAACTGTTACAAATAAAGTATAAGGAATTTGGTTGTGTCTGTTTTGGGAGTTTAATATGTTTTTACCCGAGGACAGTGATGAAGCAGAGCTCTCTGATTTTAGGATTTCTAAAAGAGGAAACTGTGCCAGAATTTTATATGCAGAAGACAGTCATTATTGATGCACTCCTGTCCGTCTTCATGGCAGTCGAAAATTTATCTCAGCACTTTACAAATCATACAAATAGAAGTATTTTCAAAGAATTAAAATAATTATAAATCTCTGAAAACGAATGAAAAATCACCTCACGTCCTGAAGTAATATGGGTAATGGGGTATGGAGCTTTAGGCCAGGATTAGCGCTGATAGCACAGACGCTCATCCGCAATCATGACCTGGAGGCTAAGACGCTACTTTGCTAGCTGGTTTTTAAACCTGACTCCTCCAATGTGATGTAGCCTAACCTTGGTGGCTGTCACTCAGGCTGGAGTGCCTCCTAGTTTATGAGAAAAGATAGGATGTCTGTGAGATTATGCCTCTTTTCCAATACGATATTAGCCCCTAATCTCTGCCTCTCTCGGCCCATTCTTGACTGGATGAGGTGTCGTTAAGGGCAGCGACAGATGGAGAGAGGGGTGTTTGAGGACTTTAGTGGGAGAAGGAGAAAATATGTCAATCACTGCAAGTGCTGAGAGGTTTTTCTTGAAGAGGATGAGAGGAGCAACAAGCTAACTTATGTCCTCTAAAACATCTCATCTTCTGAAGCGTTCAGACGTATTACCGTAGCAGAAAACATGATTAAAACGCAGTATGAGTTTATAGGAATGTTTCCTTATCACCTCACACAGACCTGCATAGAAGATTTGATTCACTTGCTCCACCTGTAATTCAAAAGCGCTGCTTTTCAGAAGCATTTTTCATCAGGTTGAATAACGAGGCAAATGTGCAGAAAATCAAGGACTCAGATAAGTGGATTAAAAATAGACTCTATTCTGCTCTTTGACTTTGACGCTGATATCTCAGTGCGTTATGTTTTTTCCCTTCGGCCATTATGGGAAGGATTATGCCACCAGTCAAGATCTGTTTGTTTACGCAAATCACCGCTTGATAGACCAGCTCTTTTCCTCCCAACTGGGCTGAATAAATCAAACAAGATGAGGGCGTCCTGGAGAGAAAACGTAGCCCGAGGCTCAATGTCCAACACGTGATACTAAGTGCTGTGCTTTATTTTGCTGCAGTAACTTCTGAATCAATGAACAGTTATGAGATGATGTAGGTTAATTTGAAAGTTGATGGGATGAGACAGATGTTCTGCATTTTTTGGTGGACTAGGCATCATGATTATTGCAAACACAGCTCTGATTCCTTCTATTTTAAGCCTTTTGATTCTTTGCCAAAAGGTTCCCTCTGTGCAATGCAAGAGGAATGCCAAAAAACTTCAACTTCCAGAACAGCCTTAATAATTTAGCAGTCCTCTACTGATCCAGGGAGCCATTTATGTGAGGACAAAAGGCACTTGTGCATCGCCCTGGTCGGATCAAAGGCAAATCATTAACTCTGTGCCTCCTGTTGTAGTCAGATCTGGTGTTTTATAGCGACTGGATTCCCTTTAAATGGTCTGGGAGTCAAAGAGAGTGCTGAGACAAAGCGATTCTTTTCCTCTGACAAGGGCACTGCTGAGCCCAAGTTTAAATTGAATGCCCCAAAATAACTGTTTAATTATGTGGTTATCAGAAAGGCTTTCATGTTTTCCAAATGAATCAGGCCCAGTGCGATAACTGATGCTTTCATCGATGCAAAAGTGGAATGGGAAAAGGAAAAGTATTCCTCATTGCTATCACAGACGTTAGGAGCACATTGGATTGAGCAGAGAGCAGAGACATTAATTATATTTCTTATAATTGGGCGGAATATCCCCAGATCACCCTGATCCCCGCCAGATAAATTTAATTAGTGGACAAAGTCGACGGCCAATGCAATGTCTATATCTTTATTAATCTGTTCTTCTGAGGCTGGTAGACAACTCAGTTTTTTAATCTTTTACGATCCATCTACCTACAGTGTGTTGAAACTGTCTCACTAAATCACCATTTGAGGGATTCCATCTGAATCCAAGCAAAGAAAAATGCATCATTTAAAAAAACATTTAAGATACTTCATATGATCATCAGTCAGACACAAAACCTGAAATCATTTCTAAATATTTAGAGCCACCGACTCCTACTTGAACATTGTGTGTGTGTGTGTGTGTTTGTGTGTGTGTGTGTGTGTGTGTGTGTGTGTGTGTGTGTGTGTGTGTGTGTGTGTGTGTGTGTGTGTGTGTGTGTGTGTCAGAGAAAATCTGTCATTGACCGAATGAGCGCGTGATTCATTTTCATGAAGGCTGCATATATCTAATGAATTACTGGCTCTGAATTTATAACAGATCACCTCCCCATGGTGAGGCAGAAGGCTGACTTTGAAGGCTTACACTCTAATTAAACTTGGATTGTGGGGGTCTTGCCTGTATGACAGAGCTGGATAGATTCATTGATTACTTGTGGATTTACAAAGCAAACAAAGCAAGATGTTACTGATAATGGAGGATATTTCTATTTCCAACAAGGTGTTAAGATTAAAAATAGCATCACATAGAATAGCATGAGAGGAGGGGAGCTTTGGGCGTAATGCCACAGCTAACAGATCACTATACTAATCATTACAGCTGCTTAATTATAGCAAAAATCATGAAAAAAAAAAAAAAACCTCCATCTTGGATTCAGCTGAACTAACCAGCTAACAGGCACAGAGAGCTGTAATCAGAGGATTCAGGCAGATGGTGGAAAGAAAAATGAATATTATTTTAATAGAAAAGATTAGGCTGGCAAAATGTGGTGACGGCTGCAGGGACTAACAGCAACAGTCAGGAAATGGCATTGCCATCCAGTGTTATCATTTTTTCTTTTACTGTGATACAGTGTACAATCAAACTTGGACGAGTAAAAAAAAGGAGATTTCAGGGAAAAAAGTTGATGATTTCCTCATATTTTCTCTTTTTAGTTCTGCTACTGCCATCAACAAGGTGTTGGCTGTTGCTGGTTAACGGTTTTTGTGCATAAAAATGTGAATGAATACGGGCAGAGCTTCTTTTCAACCCCTCAAACAAAATTTCCTCAAAGTGATGAACAAAACTTGTCGCTAAAGCAAAGAATCAGCAGTTTGAGCTCATCTACCGAGTTATTTCTTCCTCCAAAGCCTCAGAATCGCTCACACTGACCATATTTAACCAGAGTCTAATAACTGAGCAGCTCACAAGGCTGTCACTGAACTTAATTAAGGAAAGAAATGAGCCATTCCCTGAAACTAAGGCAACAAAAACACCAATCTCATGGTGTTTGGGGAGTGTGCTGATGTCATGTAAAAATTAAAACACTCTTTTATGATTTTCTGGAGTTTGCAAGTAGAAAATAGCCTCAAAGTTTTGTATTTTGCTCAAGCCATTACAAATTGGGAGACTGTCCACTCAATGAATACAAAGAGACATAAATCACCTCCTGATAAAAGCCTGAAGAAGTTCTCAGTGTTTCTGACGTTTCAGAAACACGCTGTGCTTGAAAATAGTCCAGAGGAGGATTATATCTCACATCTTCTCTCTGGGTGATCTGGCCCGACAGAAAAGGAGATCTCTACTTTACTTCCTAGCATGTCTCCTCTCACTCGGAGAACAGCAGCAAACCTGTCAGCTCCATTTGTCCCAGTCGGTTCTCGGTGGGATGTGCCGAGGACTGGAATGTCACCAGGAATAACAGTCACACTTGGAAGCAGCACCCTGCGAACGTTTTTACAAGTCTGCACCCTCTGCACAGCTCTGCACCTGCTGCACCAACACTATTTGCCCTGAGATGCTGACCTTGACATGCGAGCATCTTAAACTGCTCAGGATCAGCTTGATACTTGGAAAACCAGATCTGTGCTCGTCTGAAGTGGCATTAGGGAGTTAGAACCTCTGAAATTTGACCAGAGGCTCAAGGCAGCTGAACTTGTTGGTGAAAAAAGGAGGAAAGAGGTCAAACTCTCACTGAAAGAAATAATAATTTATGACATAAATAATAGGTCTGGAACTATGAAACTTGCTCGGTGTATGTGTCATGCCAAGACCTACAACAACTGCTATTGAACCCTTCTCTTATTCAAACAAGAAGTCTAGTCATTTCAGTTTAATGTTACAGGGTGCATGTGTGATCAAACTTATCCATTACTCTACCACAGTCATAGCGCCACCTTGCGGAAAGATGCCAGTAACTTATACGATATCTGATCTAAATTTTCCAAATTCCAAATTTTCCACCCTCTACTCAGATCAGAGCAGCGAGCGGGGATGAGGGTTGGGTGGGGGGTTTAATTCATCGTCTGTGTTATCACAGATGACAACTTGATGACTACTACTACTTGGTGGGTACTTAGCATGCGCTAGTGACAGAGTTCAGTTTGGAGAGGCAGAATAGTGTTTTTTTACATACATATTTTATAGTTGGGGAGATTTACAGGAGAATACTGTTATGGGAAGATGGCGGGAAAGAGGGGTAAAATACGGTAGTTTCCCAGCCAAAACAGGATACCTGACAACTATGCCTATTGGACACAAACATTACTTACTCTGCACCATCACATAAGCCTTTAATCTTTATATTTTTATTAATATACAGCTGTGAAGATTCCCTTGGACTATGACGTCCAAAGTTAAAGCCTCACAGCTGGTAAGAGTCATTGCTAAACCATTATGTTATATGTACTCTGTATCGAGCATACTAACTGGACACATCGTCATACTTTTGGTTCATAGTGAAAACACATTCTGGAAGTTATCCCAAGATTCAGTGTGGTAAAAGGTGCAAGGGCCAAATCATCGCCACTTGAGATTTTGATTTGACTCTTCAACGCCTTTCCATAGACCAGTATATATGGTTGCTGAGGTTACATCAATGTTTTATACAGTCTTTAGCACAAACTCATAGTTTTTTCAAAGACCATGATACTGTAAGTGTCCATTCCCCAGGTCATCAAAATAATTCAGATTTATTCCTCAAGACTTCACCAGCATCATCTTAAGACGCTGATTTTGACAGTAAATTTGACCATTTTTGGACATCAGAACTTTCAGATTTATAAACTTCAGCAGAGAAAAGTTTTCAGGGACAAAAGCACATATTTCTGTACTTTATTCAATGTTACACTCTTACTCACTCACTTGAATTATTTAACCAATCTGAGGGTGAAACGGGAGTGAAATTATCTCCCTGTTCTGTTTGGTCCTGACTGACTTCTTTATAACCCATCACGACTCTGTTATTTTCTCTCTTTGCCAACCCTGTCTCGCCCTGAAGATGTTTTCATTCCATTTCTATTCCATTTTAATACAAAGTCATTATTTTTCATGTTGAACACAATGAAGCTCGGAGCAAAGAACAATATGCAGAGTTATAAATGTTTAAGTAAGATTTTCAGGACTCCTTCATTAAGCTGAACTAATCAAGCTCCAATTTGTGAAAACAAGCCTTTGAATGGCTGATTTTCTGAACTGAAAAACAGACTGGATTGGCATTGTGATGGAGTTAAATGTAAAGGCTGTTTTACTGTCTGTGACACTGTGTGTCCAGGTTACATTAAAACCTTACCCACAGTGGCTATAACTGCACTAATGGCTCGTTGTTATGTGCTGGGAGTGTCTTAAAATTGGGGGACGCTGGTATTGATCAGCAGCCCTCTCAACCTCACAGATATAATAAAGTCATTTTACTGCTAAAAGGCAGTAAAAATTACATTACGCAGGAGAAAAATGACTCTGGCCAGTGTGAATTTTTCTACGCTCATCAGAAAGGTAAAGCAAAGCTAACTGGTTTTCTTATTTATGACTTATTATTGAATCAGGAATAATAACAGAACCAGGCTAAAGTGCTAAGGCTACTTAACTGTATCTTAAGAGGTTTAGTGTCATAAATTATTAACGCAGGCTGTTTGAAATGTCCCCTTTCACTGATTGATAAAGGAAAAAGAAGCACAAAAAAAAAAAACACTTCAGACTTGAAGCTACTCTCTGATGCAACTTCACCACCAAGTTTTCACAGTGAACTGATGCAAAGAAAGTCTGTCTTTCACCTTGAGGGTGTCAGAGTTTTGCAATGGCCTGTCATTGCGTGACATTGCAAGTCAACGATTGACAGCAGAGGTGAGAGGAAGGCAGAGGGAGGGAGGTAATGCAGCGAGCCAATTAATTCCTCCACTTCCATCTGCGATTGCATTGCGACATCAACACCACCACACTTTGCAACCCTCACCCCTGCATCAGTTATGTAAATGGCGGCAATTCCACGTGAGTGACGGACCGTCTTCCTTAAATGAGGATGGGCAAGAAGCGAAAATGAAAAATGAAGAAGGAGGCCTAGATGTGGGAGGCACTCAGGCTTGAAATGATTTAATTTAAGTGATGAGGAGTTGACTTTGATAAGTTTGCATTTTAATAATGAATACTGTGACCGCTTCAGGGGTCCAGTTACAAAAGGAAGTAGTGTGCAACGATATAAATTGAGGCTAACATTTCTGACAGTCACTGTAAGACAACACTGAGGCTGAAACTCATCAACGGAGCGTCCTCTGTGTGCATGTGTGTGTGCGTATCTACATTAAATAAGACGCTCCTGGGAGTTTTTCGACTCTGGAGTTAAATTTGCAGCCAGGGGGGAAAAGCTTCAGCCTATTACACAGGACTTTTTTTCAGATTTTTCCAATATGCCATCTCTGGGGTGTGTATGCATATTTAATGAGGCCTTTGCCTCAGTGCGTTTTTAGATTGAGAAGGATTTCAGCATGCTGTCATTATGAGTGATTGTGCTTCCTCACGGCACATTCCAGTTGGACGTGGCAATAACTATCTGCATTTTCCCTAAAGCACCGCTAATCTTATTATCATTATGACTTTTTCAGTCGCTATATATTCAGTACCTGACTCATATCAGTCATGTTGGAACTCTCTAGACCTCAAACACCATCACAGAGAGAGAGAGAGAGAGAGGATTATTGTACACTGAACAAATATGTTAGATGGTGTGAATAACAGGTACTAATGTGTGTCAAAGGTACAAACATGTTTAAAGATGAGATAGTTCCCCTGAAAATATCCTCTACATGTGCTTTATCAGAGTTAAACATTAGCAGGGGATTTGCTTTTAGAAGAAAGTAAAACTTGTGCGTAAATCAGGTCAAGTTGGCTTTTGGTGAACTCTAAGATTTTCATTGTTTTTACTGTGACTTTTCAGCCTCAGCTGATGTTTGCATCTCCTATGCTGTTCAATCTATTAATTCAACATGCTAACAGCAACTACTTTAGAAATTTATTACACAGAATATAGTTTTTTCTCCCCCTGCTTGCGATGTTGACATGTAGTTTCTGTAAGACTGGTTTGTGCTCAAGTCCTCTTTTTTCTGTGCAGCTCCATTTTTAAAAACTTATTATTATCCAAATCTGAGAAAAAGTCAGTTTTAGTTGTTGGCAAAAACACAAATGAAAAAATTTGATTTCTACAACTTTTCATGTTGAACCGGGTTAAAGCTGAGTTTCTCTTCTTTATCCAACTTCATCCTTGGGCATAATTTTAAAATCTTGCTGTTCAACACTGGAAAACATAACATACTGGTATAAAGTTTTAGAATTTTCACGACAACTAGTCCCCCATCATACTGTTGTATTTGCATAATGACTTTTATGACTATATGTTTGTTTGCATTGGACGTTACCACAAAAACAAACTAAGTGATGGGACTGAAAATAAATCAGATGATGTTGTAAATGTAAAAACTAAAGTATGATTATTATTTTTATTCATCTCCTTCATATTCTTCCTTATTTTATGTCCATCCCTCAGTGTGAGGTTCCTCTTCGCTGCAGGCCAAATCATCAGCAGTTAAAGTTGAACGTTGGCTCATATCTTTTTCATGTCCAGAGACGTCCCTGCTTTGTGAGGATCTAATATATCGTAATGAGCGGGCCGGCCCTCCCTCAGTAATGAATGGCTCAGAGGAATGGGTCATCTCTGAATGTCGGTAAGATTTACTGACGTCCATTTCATACAGAGCTAGAGGAGGACTGGGGAGGCTTTCACCCTCTCTCTCTCTCTCTCTCTCTCTCTCTCTCTCTCTCTCTCTCTCTCTCTCTCTCACTCTCGGTCTGTCTGTCTATTATGAGTTTGTTCAATGTCGGACATTATGAGGTTTCATAAAATTCAATTCCCTTTGGCCAAGACTGAAGAAAGGATTTCTATTCATGTGCTGAAATATGATATTCAGTAAAATATAATAACCTCGACTGCCCCAGTGTCCTGAAACACACACTGAAAATGTCACTCACAGAATCTCTGTAAATTTGTCCCTTTTTCTCTCTTTTGACACCTTTTAAAAACTTTTTTCTCCACTTCTTTTTCTGTCTCTTTATCTGTAACTTCATTGTGTTTTTCTCTTTTTCAGTCATTCTAACTATTAGTTTCTTCCTTTTCTTTTACCCAGTTTCTCTCTTCAGTCGTTCTGCTTTCTTTTCTTTTTCTTTTCTTTCTATTTTGTTTCATTTCTCTTTTTCAATTGTCTATTTCATGTCATTTCTTCAGTCCTACTTCCTTCTATGTTTTGTTAATTCATTTTTTTTGTTTTAGTTAGTTTTTTTAACTTCATTTTACCCTTTCTTTTGCCTTTCATTTTATCTTTTGTTTTCTCCCTTTCATTTTATCTCTTTACTTATTTCGTTACTTACCTGTGTCTCCTTTGCTTGAACTTTTTGTGTATTTTATTCAGTTATTTCTCTTAGTATTCCTCTTTTACACTTTTTCATACATCTTTTTTATTTTCATTCTTTTGTTTTATCTTTTTTTTATTTCTCCTATTTTTTGTCATTTGTCCATCACTGCCTTTGTATTTTGTCTTGTTTTTTTCTTCTCCCTCAGTTTAATTAAATTCATTTTAATTTACACTATTTCTTTCATCATTTCCCTCCTATTATTTCCTTTTTTCTTTATTCATTTTCATCTTCCTCTGAGTCTGTCTGTCTTTGAAAGAACAGTTATTATGGTTGACAGTTGCACTATGTACTGTCTTTACTGAAAACTCTGACACCTTTCCTGAGTTAAATAACCATCTCTCTATTCTTGTCTCTTTTTTCACTCCTTTTTCTGCTTTCTCTCACAAAAGCCAGTTACATAAAGCTGCTTGTTGTTGGACATGCTCCTTCGAATCCAAACAGTGTGTTTCTCACACAACACACACATTACTGAGTGAGAAAAACTGATCGTCTATTTCTTTTTGGTCATTTCTCTTCATATTCAATTTCTCCCTGTTCTTTTCTTCAATGTCAAATAAGTAAAAGTATCTTCTTCAGGAGCCCTTGGACAAGGTTAAGCTCCACTGTGGAATAAAAACAGAGCTAAAAGTCAAACGAAGAGAAGAAACCCAGTAGACCCTTACAGATGAGGTTTGGAAAACTAGAACTAGTGACTCCTGACAGTTTTTGAGAAAAACTCACGGACACTGCTTAAATGAAAATACAGAGATAAATTCTGCTTTTTATGAGAGACACCCTCTCATTTTATTTCAGATATTTTTCTGCCTTTATGTCTCCATCTGTTATATTTTTTCTTGCAGAGTCTGCACTTGGCAGACTGATAAATAACAAGCACGTGCGCGTGCGCGCGCACACACACACACACACACACACACACACAAGTATTCTGAACAAGCAGCACAATTTACTATGTTAATGGACTTAAATGCCATGGTGTCCTTTAAAATGTCAGTGCACTCGATTGTAACATAGAGGAAGTGCAACCAGGTGGAGAACGGATCCATATAACTCCAGTTCAAGCTGGATTTCAACACACAAACTGTTCGAACTGCAACGAACCAGACAGTTCACTTTCATACTGCTCGACTGTTTTTGTTTCCTTGTTATGATTATGAAACTAAACTAATTCAGGCGTTAAAACTCCAGCTCAAACAAAATCAGATTCCCCTCCTCTGCCGCTGGAGCAGAAAATTTCTCTTCACAGCGTGACACAAAAACGTCCTCTCTTCTGTTTAACTAATGCTGATTGAATATCAACATCTTACACAGATCAAATTGTGTTTTTGTTTGTGTCTTGCAATCATTGTTTGTTGTACACAGACTTACACATTCACATCAGTGCTATCTAAAGCACTGAGGTGGTGCTGACAGAGGCACACGTTGACTCAGAGGTCATTTACTTCATTTACACCTTACATACCTGCCTGAGTCTTACAGCTTAAACACAGCATAATCCTCTTAAAATGTGATTAATGGCATACTTTAATTGGTGCAAAACTGAAGTGTGTTGATATATTTTTTTATTTTTAGTCTATTAATTGTAGTAATAATAATTTTATTAGGATAAAACCTTTGAAAAACAAGTCTCACAGTGCCTAAATATGTACCACTAAACCAGGTCAATGAAAATTCAAACAAATAACTACATACAACAGATAAAATATTAGGAAAGATACGATACTAGAATAATTCTATAAAGACAAGGAGGACAAATTATCAGTGAAGCTCAAACTGGAAGCAGGAAGAATGATGACACTAACTTACGATACACTAACAGACCATGAAAACTTTTAGATATCCAATTTTTAATTTCAGACAAACATCACATAATGCAAGGAACATCAGTGGGGCCGAGTTTTAAGGAGACATAGAGCTGAGTGTCATCTGCATAACAGTGAAAGTCTATATCATGCCGAACTTTTCCCAGGAGAAGCCTATGAACAGTGAATAAGAGAGGATCCAAGCTAGACCCCTGCAGACCTTTTTAAAAGAACTTGAGTAAGATAATATGGTTGTTGTAGCTATGATGTAATCCATAGATTTTGTTTGATAGGCTTGAATGTGTGTGAATTAAATCTTTCACTCACTTTGGATTGCAGGGACCCTCCTATTTTAACAGTACGGGTGGTGGATTGCCGGACATGCAACAGATTCTAAAGTTAACCTGAACTTTCATTTAGTTGTTTTCAGTAATACTTGTATTGCTTGTCTTAGCTTTGCCTTGATGCACTTGGTTAACCTCCCCCTGACACTCCATTAATTGTAACTGACAGATTTATACAGTAGGTGTACTTTCCAATGAAACATAATGTCATTTAATTTTTGTTTAGATTAATGTAAGGTGGTTCTTGATGTATGCAACAACATACTCAAATACCAGTCTACTGACCTCTAACAGTCACCATACTTGATCCCCTGTTTTTCAAACTGTTGTTTTGGCCAAAAGATACTCCTGGGTTATAAGAGCATATTGCACATGAAAATTGGTGTTCAGAGCACTGCACAAGAAAGGACAGTTTTCCTCACTGAGGTGGACCACAGGCTGAGATCTATGAGGGGAAATTTCACAGCAGCTTTGAGCTGATGTTTGAGGGAAAGGGTTAACTCCCAGCTCTTTGCTTTCATCTTCAAAAATGCTGCTGCTGCTGCTTCTGCTGCTGCTCAGCTCTGGAGGATTTATCAAGTTGAACCACCCCCTGGCGCAATGTGTGCCAGCCCTCATATGTACTGTATGTGTTCGCCTATATATGTGCATGGCTACTTATCCATGTGTGTGTCCATGTCTGCCCATCTGTGGAATTTGTGCACATTGTGTTGTGTGTGTTCCTGTATGGGACCAAATATGCTCAGAGTTTAGAGAGTGAAGGACCAGGATACTGTAACGGTTAACTTAACTTTAATTTAAATAAATAGTGGCAGGCTCATGTATGTGTACTTGTACAGAGGTCTGAAGAGTAAAAGTGTGCCGCAAAGACTCCAAAACTTAAAAAAAAAATCATATAAGATGTTTCTCCCTGTGACAAAGTGTCTCCATTACTTTTTAGTCAATTATTTTTGTTTCACTGTAACATTTATAGCTCACTTCTTCAAAATGTCTTGCAGAACAAATTAAAGGTTGCCCGTGTCTTTATGATGGATTCCAACTGTTTCTTAAGACTCACATTTATCAGAGCTGTTTCTGTCACGCTTTCACCTCGGCTGTTATTTATATTCTTTGTGTTTATGTCATTGCTATTTATGGTTTTTGTAGGTTACAGCCAGGTCTTTATTTGTTTTCATGCTGCCTGCCTGCCTGACAAGGAGAATAAAACAGTGAATGAAACAACAAAGACTGTACCAAGACTTCTTTGATTTCATGCGCTGCTTCTATTTAGAGTCACAAACGCTCGTCCCTTAGAGGTTTTGGATGAGACAGCCATTGAAAAAAAGTTCTCATTACAAGACTTTGAATGTGTATGTGTACATAGAAGGATTCCTTCTCTGATTCAAACCCTCTCCCCTGTAGTTCATGAGAACAAAAAGAAATGGATTGGCTGTATTTCAAAGAGTCTCAGAGCTCTGAATGCACAAAAAAACCCTGCTGATTGTATGCAGTCATTGTTTCATCATGTTACATAAAGTATCTGGACTATTAATAGTCAGCTCTTAGATAATTTCTGGGTCCATCGATTAGATTCTGCATGAAAAAAGGCAGTGTGACAGCTCTTTAAAGTGAAGCCAAATTATTTGGAGCAGCTAAGGTCTTAAAGTGGTCTATATGAACAGATGGGATATGAGTTACACTTTGAAATTAAAATACATGCTTAAGAAAATATTCTCAAACATGCTGTCCATGGGGTGTGAACTGTAAAGTGTGAACGAAAAAGTCTCTATAGAGAAAGGCATGTTCAACTTTTGTTCAAAGAAAATTGCCAAGATGACACAGTCAAAGGTAAAACTTCCTTCGCCAAGTCTGGATTTCACTTTTGCAACATGTTATTTTGAAATGTCAAAGTCAGCTTTCGAAGCCAGAAATGCAGTAAAAACAGAGTCATTGGCATTTATCAATAACACCTTTAAACCCACCTGCTCATGTATAATGGTATTCTTCTTCAGGGTCACAGTATTAGGTTTTTTATTTTCTAACTTGAATGTGCCACAGCTGTGTCAGGCAGATTTTTGACTGGTGCGTATGATGATAAAAAATAGTTAAATCCTCTAGTTTCTTTTAGATATAGGCAGAAGAAGAACTTTACATCGTGTCCCTCTCTAGTATTAAGTTCAGCAGTACATGTTAGCAGTACAACAAAATATTGACAACTTTGGTGTTGCTAATGGAGCAGCAGAAGTGATCAGCCTTGCTAGCCACTGCAGGTTGCCTTTGAAAATTTAACAGCATTGTTTAATTTTCAGTATAAATCATCTAAAAAAAGAGAGCCTTGTTTGACTGATTCTCTTTGAATCATTATGTCTTTGGGAGAAACTCAGTGCTGTTGCTTCATTAAAGCAAGACTTTGCATGTTTTTAAAGAAGAAAGTGACCTGTTTGTCTTCTTACAGACTTTCATTTCCTCTCTGGCAATTGATCATGCTCAATCGCCATAACACACTCATTATTTTCATTTGCCTTAAACGTATCTTTCCTGGTCTGACCAGAGGCCTCATGGGATCCATCTTTTTCATAATATTTTGAGCCATTATATCATATCACAGCTTCGCTGATATTTTACCAAAATAAAGGTTATCTGTTATATATTACAGTATACCAGCAGTGACGATAACTCTCTTTTAAAAAACAAATAAAAATATTGATATAAGCAAGCAATAGTGAAACTGTGTAACTTACTGGGGTGGTAGTGACTCTCTACTTGAGTGAATCAGTCTTCTCACAGCATGAATACATATCATCTAGCAGACTGTAAAATAGGTTTTTTCTAAAACTTCATTTGGGACTTGTTGGTATCTGCTGTTGAAGATTATTTTTATTTGTTTTGGCCATGAAAGAGATTTTGCAAACCTTCTGAACTCCACGAGACTTTTGTCTACACTTTTTTTTAAACTACACAACTTTTTCAAAACCCAACAGACAAGTTTAAAATTTCTTGCCTGAAGCTACAAACATCTTTCTTTTGCTTTAATAAAAAAATAAACTTGTTTGTCAGAGGTCTTAGCCCCAACAACAAATAAAAAGTCTTATTAGTCCTCTCTTTTTTGCAGCAGCTGCAATAAGCTGTCTGTCAGAATTCCTAGTCATATCGTGACCTCTGACATCATATCTGGTCCTCAGCATGAAGGAAAACGCTAGAAATGCTTAAGTTTTCCTAAAGTTGGGTGACTGAAGAGGCCATCGCAGGCCCTACAATGAAAAATATGATATTTCACAGACAAAAGCAAAGATGAAATCATGAAAATGCTTCTCAAGTACTTTCCAGCTTATTTCATAGTTTGTATGAATGAACTTTCTTTAAGTAGTCGCAATAAATTCACATTTTTCTGGGCATTTCCTTCATGTTCTTTGTGATATAACTGCAGCATAAACACATTTTCCCATCACAAACTCCATAATCATGGTTTTCATTACACTTCCTAACACAAAGCATCATGCTGTGACAGTGTTATCGGGTTTTACTCACAAGACGCTAGTTTGATTAAAATGGATTTGCTGTGCAGAAATCAATGCCAAACATAAATCCACGCTACAAATTAGCACCTCTGTTTCAACTCCAATTTCCATAAGATATAAAAAGCATCCTGCTGTAAGACACACTGGAACAGTGCATCAGGGGCTGACTCAGTGACACTGGTTTGAATCGAATGGATTGGCTGTGTGTGAATCAATATCAAATGTGAATCTGTTTCTGTGATAAGTCTGATTCCTGCCTGGGGAGTCGACATCATCTCCTTCTCTCCTGTCAGCATGCCTCGGCGGCTGCATCCTGTGTCCTCTGAGTAATATGACACAGGCACAGAGAGGGCGAGTTAACACACACTGAACAGATACTGAGAGGAGGAAGGGCAGAGATACTGATGTGAGGAGAGGGAGAGATACTCGGCGATGAAGAGAGCAGAAGCACAGACAGAGATATATATAACGGCAGACAAACCCCTCGTCCGTCACTAAATCATGTTTGTCATTCCTGTGGAGTGAAAGGGAGAGTGATGCTTCGTCTCAGGGGGAGCTCCGACTGCTGCTCCTTGATGTCTCTCAGCCTCTGTATTCATTTATTCCCACACACAGAACATTTCAAGTCTGCATTTGTGAGTATTTGTGGACGGTATAAAAAAATACGGCAACAGATGAAATTCAAACCCAAGACAAATGATTCGCACACAGGGGGCCACACAGAAACACCAAAGCCTTCTTAATTTATGTTTTCAACAACATGGCAGCAATATGCTTGAATCAAGACTGATTGTGTCAGGGGCATGAGCTGTCTGACAATCAATAAAATAACCTTTATTTAAAGGGAAAACAAATTCAAGCTGTTAATTTGTGAATGGGCTTGTAGGTTGCAATAATAAATAACCAGCCTGTCACTTCAAGTAAAAAATTACTGTGTGATACTATTCATGTGCAGTCTACATGACTGTAAAATGAAAAAATGCACGATACATTTGGTCATCTGAGGATGGCTCTAAAAGCCAAGGAAGCCCCATCAACACCCCTGTTAAAACAGCAATCTCATAGCAACATTTAACACGTTTACAATCTGGTTTAAAAGAACTGGGCTTGGGCTGAATAGCTATTTTCTATGATCACACACACATTGACAGCGGTTAGATTTTTATTGTAACTCACCTGTTTTGCAAATATGAAGACTAAGAGTTAAGCGATAGATTGACAGATTTCTGAGCTTTTTGTTACAGAAATTCACCTTGAGAATTGAAGCATATGTCTTCTTTTTACTTATTTTGTGTGTGACAAAAGTTCAGTATACAGTTTACACAAAAACTAGGCTTTTATTTTTATACAGAGTGAAATATTTTTTAATCATCTG
This sequence comes from Xyrichtys novacula, assembly GCA_962446985.1. NCBI lineage: Eukaryota > Metazoa > Chordata > Actinopteri > Labriformes > Labridae > Xyrichtys > Xyrichtys novacula. The sequence goes on from OY660875.1 coordinate 27,179,035, forward strand.
TTTTGGATGAAAGTTCAGCATGCAGAGTTTGGTGCAGATCCAAGCCATCAATCCCACCATTTCCTTTTAGTTCCAAAAACCAGGTTCAGCCAAAATAGCTCCACCTACTCTCTACCTGTCATTCTGGGTACACTCAGTTTCTATTTCAACTCAGAAGGAAGATTATCTGGCATGTTTACGACCAGTCTGATCCTCTGTACTCATATGAACCTCACTCTGTCAGACTTAGTTACAGCTCCAGCCCACACATCACTGACTTGGTAAGTACAGTGTACATGTATAACTATAATTGTATATAACTGAAACTTTGCTCTTGTTTAGTGTTAAACAAGTCAGAAAATACTTGTTTTTCCTCATCTGATTGCCTCTGGAGGATAAAATCCTTCAGCCTATCCTGAAATAACCATGGCAAAATCTGACAAGGCTCTAAATCATTTAATCAATAAATCAGTTATCAATCCACCCATTCCTCCCTCTTCATGGAGCCTACATCTTTTCTGAACCAGCTCCTCTGTTCACCCAATTCAAACTGAATAGTCTGTCAAACCACCAAATCCTCCTCCTGCTCTCTAGATGTCTTAACCACTTAAATTTATAATCTGTTTTACATATCATTAAACCAGATTTTCTTTTTATTAGGTTCATTTCTCTACTGGTGCTTCAACATCCAGTCTTAAAGCTGCAGTAGCCCGGCCTGTGCTGACCCCATCGTCAGTGGTGTTAAAACATATTCAATACTAAATTGATCATGTACTTTAAAATCTGTAGTGTAAAATCAACTGTCATCACCTTTTTTTGTCATCTAAAAGGTAAAATACACAGAGAGTTCTTTTGGTCACTGTTCAGAGTGGCATCAACGTTTGGAAAACTGTACCTCTAACAGCGTCAGATTGGAAGGACATCATCCACCCATGCCCATGACACTTGTGGTGTCCCCCAAGGTCCAATTCAAGGTCCCCTTGTGTTTTTTAGTCTATTTCGCATACATTTAAGAAACACTGTATTGATAGCTATATGTTTATCCCAAATCTTGGTAAAATGGTAATTACAGCCTCACTCATTGGCCTTTTCTTTAACCTCAAAAGTTTGATCTCACAGAACTTTTTGAATTACAGAAATATGTCAAAGTTTTCCAGCCACCTCTACTGACTCCTCCACAATGCCATCTTATTTATCCTGTACAAAGAGTCGGCCCAAACTCGTATATTTCTCAAAGATGCTATTGAACAGCCAAGTATGCAGGGTGGTACGTTCACACTTCATTCAGCTGAGGGAAATATCTAAAATTAAATCACTTTAAAGAGCTGCAGATCTGAAGAAAGTAACCCGTTCCTTTATTTCTCTGAACTGGCCTCTGCCATAAGTCAATCGCTCGCCTCTGGCTCATCCAAATCGTTAGACTTTAAGAAACTCTAGGAAATCATATCACATCAGTGTCTTTTCTGCAGCTTTGCTCTGACTCCCTGTGAGTTTTAGACTTGGTCTACACATTTTGCTTTAAGGGTTTGCTTGTTTTGGCACCTACAACAGTTATTGTTAATATGCTAATTCCTATAAGCTCTCTTTATGAGCCTCAAATCCTCACACAGAGACCTTTTTGTTGGTCAATATACATACTGTGTTACTTGAGCTGAAAGGAAGATCCAGATCTGAGTGACATGGACTGACTAGTCTCAGATGTCGAAGGACAAAAGCCTTTTTTTCACGCTCACACAGAACTCCTGAACACTTCCTGATGTTCTACATAGGCGGAGTATATCTGTGGACATCTTATCTGGACTTTTTCCTGATGAAAAATAGCAGTAATACTGAGAATAATGAAGTGAATTTATATAGTCCCTTTCCAGGGAATCTATGTCCGCTCTCTAAAAGAGCAACAATAAACTAACCTGATGCTCCTTTTTCAGGCTTTGTTTGATTTCATTCAGTTTTGTTGTGAAGTGTTGCTTCTGTTCTGTCCACCTCGCTGTTATTATCCCACAGGGGCTGTCAGCGTACAAGCCCCTCCAAACCCTTTCCCTCTCATCCTCGTTAAACCAGCATCTGCTGAGGTAAGAGAACTGAAACCCCCTACCACACACACACACACACACACACACACACACACACACACACACACACACGATCCCCCCTCCTTTGCACTGCATTCTCTTGAGCCTGCCATCTGCCACGGTGTTGGACAAGACCCCACTAATACAGCAGCCACACACACACACAGACACACACACACACACACACACTCGCTCGTGCACAGGCTTACACCCTCATTTCAAACCCTTGCAAATGCTGGAAAACAGTTCCAGTACAGATGCACATGAATGCACAGAGCACACTCACACAGATACACAAGCCAAAGTTAGCCAGGCTGCATATTTAATGAGGAGCCCCCCTGTGTGACAAAACAGCTTGCAGGGTCATAATGGTTTTGAGCGGAGCCCCACCCCACTGAATGGAGCCAGTGCACTCCTCCCCTCTTCTGTGAGGCAGGGAGGACGGAGAGGGGAGGACAGGGAGAGAACAACAAACTCTAATTACTCCTCTGTGGCTCCTGGGCCCCTCCAGCATTTTTATTTCAGGAGTTGAGAGACAGAGAAGGAGGAAAGGAGAGAGGAGAGACGAGGACACTGCAAACAGAAGAAAGACCCCTGCTGATCGAGCATGAAACATCTCCCTGTGGCTCCCCCTCAGCTTCTCTCCTCTCCCTCTCTGCTTGTCGTACATAATGCCCCCTCACTTTTCACAGCAATTGTTCATCACCCCTCAGTCATCCACAGTGAATAATGATGTTTCCTCTTGGAGAGAAAGAGGCAAAAGGAGCGAGCCTGAGGCCATGCATTCTGATGGACTAAGCATTCCCCAGTCTCGCTCTGGCTCGGGCAGAATCAACAGTGCAGCACAGAAGGAGGGGACAGGAGGGGAGGGAAGAGGAGAGGAGAGGAGAGGAGGGAGGATGCAAGCACAAGCCGCATCCTCTTGCATCCATATTCTCTGGGTGTTGTATTTGTTTGTTGTGTTGCGCTCATTATTTACAATCTGTATCACCCCAAAGTCTCTCTTCATTTCACCCGGCTGAAAATAAACACAAATGCAGGATGAGAGGGAGGAGCAGTGGACGCCGGAGAAGACGCTCTTGTCTCCTCTTACAAACAGACTCGGGCAAATTAGCAACATTACGTCTGCTCTCCGGGGATGTTCGCTCTCGCCTCCCCCCTTAATGTGGAGCCATCATTGTCACTGTCACCCAGGATGGAGCCTGTGGAGGGCCGAAGCCACTTGAGGAGAGGTTCCTTCTTAGAAAAAGTGAAGCTAAAGAGACAGCTGGGCCTGGATCCAGAGTCTCCGCTGCTCAGTTGGTTTCAGTCAGCCATCATGCTTTCAGGCTTGAGGGCTCAATTGCTTTGTTTCTAATTTTCCTGGAATAGATTTGGATCTTTGGTTGGCACCAGCCTTTGGGTGATTGACAGGAACATTAAAGCAGAGAATATTTGGTTAGATTGCTTCACTTGTGGTGCAATAAAAAAATGTCATATTTGGTTGTATTTTGCGATAAAATCTTTTTTTTTTTTTTTTCATATTTCACAAGCTAATAAAATCCCTAATAACCAGGCCATGTGCAGCATTACGGTCCCGCTGTAATAGAACCCATTAAAGACACATTATCTGGTTCAGTGTGTCTTTCCGCTGCCTGTGCTGATGTAGGGTGAAATGGGCCGTTCTAATCCTCATTAACATAGCTAATTTCACATAAGAGAAAGTTGATAGTGGGTGTCAGAACCATTCAAAGGTCACCCAAGCAAGCTAGAGCATTTGACATGCAAGAATACAAACGCATATGTGCATGTCTTCAAGGGTGCCGGTGGAAAATGTTCAGACTGTGTGAACATTTGTTTGCTGTTTTGTTTCATTTAGTGTACGCCTCTTTCAAAGGCAGAGCGGTGTCATCGCTGCTGTTGTGCGATGTTTGACAAATAGGTGCAGCAGGCAGAGCGGTGCATGCATAAAAGAAGGGGTGAAGTTGTCATAACCAGCAGATGAAAGTCAAGCAGCAAAAATGTGATAAAAATGCAGTGATTAGAAAAAGGAATGGGCAGCAGATAGATGCCTTTCCCTCTCCTCCTCCTCTCCTCCTCTTTGACAGGCTACAGCTAACCTTTGGTCGCAGTGAGGGGACAAACATGTGACATGTTGCTCCTTCAGCAGTGTCACAGACGGAAGAGAGGGGACAAGACTGACATGAGAGGCATGACGATGCTGCCACATGACCTCGAGAGCGGACACTCAACTCAGCGTCACACTCCTCAGGCCAGCTGTGTTTGGCTGCCATGCACAGAGAAATTTTGAGCATTCATGTCTGGTGATAAATCAAAACCAAAGACCATATTTAAAGCATTTCAAGGGCCTTGACTTGTCTTTCAAAAGACATACAACTTTAGCTTTGATATCTGAAAGGCTGCAGTTTAAGAGAGTAGCAGGTTCTTACAGCAAGTTAAATAAAGTCAGTAAAATGCAGATGCCACAAGATGAAGAAATTCAACTTTTTAACAAAGTTTGCCTCAGCCATGACATTATCAACCTCCTCTTTTAAGCTTAGATTTACTTTATCAACTTGTTTGTATGAAATGAATCCACATTTTTCTTATTCAGCATCTCTCAACCTGGGCTAAAATCTTCAAAAACCGACTGCTTTGTATACAAATGCATAAAGTTTACCAGCAGATCAGTTAGGGGGCTCAGGCATCAGTAAATTCAGAAAAATGTTGGTTTCCTTCCCAACAATCGCTCCACAACAACCTGACAGATGTTTTGTAAGTGCAGAAACTTGCTGGAAAAGACAGCAAACTTTACAATGTTTGAAAACTCACTGAAGCAGGAACACAGCTAACACGTTTGTAACAGCAGGAACCAAAATAAGAGGTATTCATTGTTCTTCAGCCGTGATAAGAGAACACAGGACTCACTCGATCACCCTCCTGCGGGCGGTGATGCTTGCCACGATGACGCTCTCCGGTCTCGGGGTTGCCACAGCCTTGAAAGTCCCCTTCCAAAACTTCTCAAAGAGCAGCTTCTCCTCCAGCTGCTGCAGCCCGGCGGTGCTGCCCTTCGATCCCAGGACTGGAGGGGGGCCACAGGGGCCAAGCTGGAGGGAACACGGCGGCTGCATCTGCGGGTCTCCTGATAGAGGAGTCTCTCATAGAAACACAAAGACTCTCAGGCAGGAGCTGTCCAAGTACTGAATCAAACACGAGCGTAAAGCGCAGCAAGTGTTCTGCAGTGTCCTCTCCTCTCACAGCAGCAGCAGGTCAATGTGTCAGCGCGTCTGTCTGCCCCCGCGCTCTTCAGCAGGAGCGTGGGGAGAGGGACAAAAGCTGACCCTCTCCAACTGGAGGCTGGGTATTGTTCTCTCAGATGAAGGAAGGAGGGGTGGGGGAGATTTTGTTTCTTTCCTCCGCCTCTCCTCTTCTGTCACATCTGCTGCTTTTTGGAGCCAGGTCCGGGTTCAGGGCTGCGAGTCAGAGCGCTCCTTTTCTTCCCTCGCGCTTCACGCTTGCCTGTTGGTCGCTTCACACAGAATAAAGCATCCCTCACAGGAGACGGAGCATGTTTCAGTCCTGAGGAGTGAGAGACCAAGTGGTGTCTCACTCCACTTGGTGCGATGGTGTTTTGGTGGATGATTGGATACCCACACACACACACCGGCTCAGGGCAAGTGTTGCAGCAGCGTGTCTGAGGGCAGGCGTAAGTGTGTGTTCAAGAGTGAGCGGGTGACAAGCGAGTGAGGAGCTCAGCTGAGAGCGGCTTGTTTTGTGTCTCTCAGCTTGTGACGTCAAAACTGGGGGCTGGACGGAGGGGAGAGGGACACCTCCTGTCAATCCTCTCTCTCTCTCTCTCTCTCTCTCTCTCTCTCTCTCTCTCTCTCTGACTGTGTCACACTTTTATCCTCCTGCTCTACCCTTGATTGAGTTAACTGCTCTTCTTGTCATGTTGAAGGATATCCCAGTTTCTTTCCTTTGTTTCCCTCTTTGTTTCTTTGCGTCAGTTTTCCTCCTGCTACTCTTTTTATTATCTCTCTTTCTTCAAACCTTCACCATAGAAAAACACAAGATGCTTTTGTTAATAGCTTTTTAAAATAGTGAGTCAGCGGGACCCATGAGGAGAGACTTAGATACATCTCTGGGAAATGATATGAGATGTTGATGATTTAAAAATGTTTTGGGCATATAGTGTTAAAACTATTAAAATAAACAAATATTTTAATTATGTTTATAACAAACCAGAAATTAACAAGTATGATTTATCGTCTAGTATATGTATATTAAAAAAAAGATTCGTTTTGCAGTTTTGTTGTCAGTGTTTTTAAAACGTTGCCCTTAAATAGCCTAAGCCATGATAAAAAGCATGAGCACAAGCCAAGTTGTCCCTCCACCTCTTAAAGAGATATTCCAGCGTAAAATTAAATTAGGGTCAAACACACTGTAACACCGAGTTAGACACCCCATCAGGAGATGAATGTTGTCGACTGCTTGTTTCTCTAATTATACCAACTTTAGTAACAACCACAGATGGCAACACAAAGAGCCACGTGCTCAACCAAAAAGCCACTCTATAGCTACAAATAATGCTCAGAACAGCACCTAACTTCATCAACAGTAGGGTCACAGCCATAGTACTAGCCACCAAACATCTTTTAATTTCTTTAGCAAGGAGACTAAACACAACTCACCCACTCTCTTCCAGTAGCTGCTTGTTTGTACGGAGACCATTGACTGCAGCGGGGGGACGCAGCTCAAGAAAGAACATTTATGATGATTTCTTAATGGAAATGCAAGAGTGGGTGAGTCTCTTTGCTAAAGAAATCAGACCAAGCTAAAAAGATGTTTGGCTAGTACTATGGCTGGGACCCTGTATGTACTGTTGATGAAGTTAGGTGTTGTTCTAAGGATTACCTGTAGCTATAGAGTGGCTTGTTGGTTGAGCGTGTGGCTCTCTGTATTGCTGTCTACAGTCATTACTAAGTTGGTATAACTCGACAAGCAAGCAGTTGGCAACATTCATTTCTCCAGGGGGGTGTCTAACTCGGTGTTACGATGTGTTTGACCCTAACTTAATTTTTCGCCAGAACATCCTTTTAATAGCCGAGGAGTCATGATTTTCCAAATGCAATGTTTGACTTTTATTTGTCAGACCACTTCACCTCTGCGGTTTCATGGCCTTGTCCTTTCCGTGGACAGATTTCTTCAGATTCTCTAGATGACATTACATACTGTAGATTATGAAATTTGAAAAGTCTTCACAGTTTTACACCAAATAACATAAGTCTGAAACTGCAGGACTATTGCTCATACAGTCTGTCACAGAGTGGTGAACCTCTTCCCATCTTTTCTCCTGAGAGACTCAGCCTCTCTGGAAACTCTTACAACAACTTAGGACTTAAACTCACAACAACTTTTTCAGTGTTTTGTTGTCTCCTAGATAAAGCATGTGAAAGAAACTGAACATCGATTTTAGGGGGGAAAAATGAAAGCTGCCACCAGAGAAAGTTCATCCTTTGAGGCCAACACTATTTTTTATCTGATTGTTCTTCTACAGTTTCCAGCTTTCTAAACCAAAAATACAACAGGTTGTAGAAGAACGGTCTTCACTCCAGCATCCTTAAAAAAGCAAAAACTGTCTCGTGCTCCTTTTTTAAGATTACATAACACAGACATAAACTTACTATCTATCAGAGGTAACAAACAGGCAAACCATAAGAAGAAATGGGCTTGTCTAAACTTGTGATCATCACCTGACAAGCATCGATTTTCATGGTAACCTGAGTGAACAGTCCTACCAGTCTGGTACAGGTGCTGGCCAGTAAATTAGAATATCATCAAAAAGTTGAATTATTTCAGTAATTCCATTCAAAACGTGAAACTTGTATACTGTATACTTTCCTTCCACACATAGTGATATATTTCAAGTGTTTATTAATTTTCATTTTTATTATTACAACTGACAGCTAATGAAAACACCAAATTCAGTATCTCAGAAAATTAGAATATTCTGAAAAGGCTCAATATAGAAGACACCTGGTGCCACACTAATCAGCTGATTAACTCAAAACACCTGCAAAGGCCTTTAAAAGGTCCCTCAGTCTTGTTCTGAAGGCTCCACAATCATGGGGAAGACTTCTGACTTAACAGTTGTCCAAAAGACGACCATTGACACCTTGTACAAGGAGGGCAAGTCACAAAAGGTGATTGCTACTGAAGCTGGCTGTTCGCAGAGCTCTGTGTCCAAGCACATTAACAGACAGGCGAAGGGACGGAAAAAATGTGGTAGAAAAAAGTGTACAAGCTCTAGGGATAACCGCACCCTGCAGAGAATTGTGACGACAAACCCATTCAAAAATGTGGGGGAGATCCACAAAGAGTGGACTGCAGCTGGAGTCAGCGCTTCAAGAACCACCACGAAGAGACGCATGAAAGACATGGGATTCAGCTGTCGCATTCCGTGTGTCAAGCCACTCTTGAACAAGAAACAGCGTAAGAAGCGTCTCGCCTGGGCCAAGGACAAAAAGGACTGGACTGCTGCTGAGTGGTCCAAAGTTATGTTTTCTGATGAAAGCAAATTTTGCATTTCCTTTGGAAATCAAGGACCCAGAGTCTGGAGGAAGAGCGGAGAAGCACAGAATCCACGTTGCATGAGGTCCAGTGTAAAGTTTCCACCGTCAGTGATGGTGTGGGGTGCCATGTCATCTGCCGGTGTTGGCCCACTCTGTTTCCTGAGGTCCAAGGTCAATGCAGCCGTCTACCAGGAAGTTTTAGAGCACTTCATGCTTCCTGCTGCTGACCAACTTTATGGAGATGCAGATTTCACTTTTCAACAGGACTTGGCACCTGCACATAGTGCCAAAACCACCAGTACCTGGTTCAAGGACCATGGTATCCCTGTCCTTGATTGGCCAGCAAACTCGCCTGACCTTAACCCCATAGAAAATCGATGGGGTATTGTGAAGCGGAAGATGCAATACGCTAGACCCAACAATGCAGAGGAGCTGAAGACGACTATCAGAGCGACCTGGGCTCTCATAACACCTGAGCAGTGCCACAGACTAATCGAGTCCATGCCACGCCGCATTAATGCAGTGATTCAGGCAAAAGGAGCCCCGACTAAGTATTGAGTGCTATACATGGGCATTCTTTTCATGTTCATTCTTTTCAGTTGGCCAACATTTAAAAAAAAACATTTTTTTTTCATTGGCCTTTTCAATATTCTAATTTTTTGAGATACCAAATTTGGAGTTTTCATTAGTTGTCACTTATAAATATCAAAATTAAAAGAAATAAACATTGGAAATACATCGGTCTGTGTGCATTGCATGAATATAATGTACAAGTTTCACTTTTTGAATGGAATTACTGAGATAAATCAGGTTTTTGATGGTATTCTAATTTACTGGCCAGCACCTGTATATGATTGACTGTCTGGAGCCACCAAACAAACACTCTGGCTATGTCTCATTTCAGAGACCGCATCAGGCTGAGCGCGCTCAAGTGCGCTTAGCTGAGCGCACTGCCGTTATGTGGACTTGAGTACCCTGAGTGAGATGGTCTGGTTTTTGTGAAATGACACAGACTATCCTTCGGAGGACTTCCTGGTTGAGTCACAAAATGTCCCCACCCTCAGGCTCGCGTCACGACTGACTTGAAGAAAAGCTGCGGAGCGCAGCAGTTATTTTTTAATTGTGCGACCTTTCACAGACACAAAACAATAGATACATACAAGCACAGATCATTCCCACAAAATTCATCCAATGATTGCATGTTTTGTATGAAGGAGTATGAGGGCCGTATTGAGAATCTTTTTAAAGACTTCAAGATTAAAGTCGTGAATTTACGAGAATAAAGTCATTAATTTATGAGAATAAAGTTGTGAGGTTACCTGTTATTTCAGAGGAGAGTTGTTAACATTAGGGCCATGAAGCATTGGAAGGAACTGTGCTTCAGTATTGGTTTCACAAACAAGGAGATTCTTCATCCTTTGGCACATCAGCATCACATTGTCACAAGTATAAAGACTTAAAAAAGAATATATGAGAAATACGTCTTTTCCACGGGGAAAAAAAAACAGGTGGACTTGGAGAAAAGAGCTTCTTTTGTGGAGGTAGAAATGTATATGCTGAGGATAAATCCGTCAATAAGGTATAATAAGGTGTTGGGGTCTCTGCAGGTGTAGGTTACCCCTGGTGTCAGAGACATGGTGCTCATCGGAGCTCGACTCCCTCTGGATCATAAATGTTGATCATCATCAGTTTGATTGTTTCTTAAAAAAACCACAAAAACTCTCTGAATGACCCGCTGATACATCCACCGATAACCCTGCAGATGACCAGCTTCAGTCATTTCCCCCTCCACAAAAGCAGCTTTATGACTTTATTTACATTATGACTTTATTCTCCTAAGTTTACAACTTTAATCTCTAAGCTTTCTTATTTCTAATGTTTCTGATTGAAACATGAAATGTAGGCTTAATAAGTTACCAATATATGAATGTGAGATATAATCAAGTAGACCATAAGTTGATAAAATATGTATTAAGCCGATGGTGCAAGGTTAAAAAAATATATATATATTTTGAGAGATAATGGCCGCTGAGTGAAGAAGGGCTCCCCGTCCTTACAAAAGCCAATTTAACCACTGCCCAAAATGACAGTGGCAACAAAACATGATATTTGTAGACGCTACTTAAGGCTGTGTGAAGCTGCTATGTGTATCTTGCCATTACTTTCTGACATTTAAAGGTCAAACTCTTAATCGATAGAGGAAATAAGTCTAGGTTAAAATGCCAGCAAATTCCCTCTTGCAGTAGATAATCTTTATCTGGATAGAGTTTAAATATTTTAAAGGTGTTCTCTATAAATTTCTCTTCAATTCAAAGTGAAACATGCTGATTTTACTGTTCAGATTCCCTCCGTTCAATGTGAAATCTGAGAAAACAGGGAGCAGAGGAGAGAATTCCTCGTCTTTCTATTTATCACTCTGCTTTTAGACTGACAGACAGAGCTATCTGTTCCCTCCAGTTTTTTCCAAACCATTACATCTTCCAGTGAACCTTCCTGTAATGTGTTATGTTGCTGTTCATTACTGCCGGAAATGTATTGGCTTTTTTTTTTTTCCCCTTTTTTTTTGTGTCTGTTATATTGAACCTTCTGTCAGCCTCACAGTGACTGATGTTGATGGTGAACAAGTGAAATATTCTGCAGGGAGCAATAAATGTCATCACCATCCTTTAACTGAATGTGATGACAACACATCTCTCTACAAAGCAGCTTCACAGCAAACAAATGTGCAAGGATAACTGCAGAAGTTGTGAAATATTAAATCATACCGTGTTTTCTTTAATCCGAAAACAAAACAAGAGTGGCTTCTGGCAATTTTCCAGTCAATCCCGCAAAGGAACTGTCTTAAATCAGCCTGCATGAGATATAAAAGTGGTACAGATAAAGCCCATCTATCTCACTACTGGCTGTCCTTCATGGCTGTCAGGCCACAGGAAGGGCCTACCGAGTCACACAGCCAGTGGTTAAGCTAAACACAAGTTGAGTGATTAAGAGGACACAGACAAAAGACAGTTTAGCGGGTTCTGCAACAAAGAGCATTTTGATATTTCCTCTGTGCGTGTTTTTTGTTAGTTAGTTCCAAGTTTGTGCTTTAAGTGTTTACATTAAAAATGAATCAAAAAGAGACTGTTTCAACAAACTGGCCAGGCTTAGTGCAGTAAGTCAGCTACAGGTGGGTTCATTCACCTTAACTTGAGCCAGGCAGCCAAATATTTGAGCTCTCAGTGCGCTTACATGTTGGTCAGAAGTATATCGATAAATCGCATTAGTCCAACTATAACTGGACTTTTCAAAATCATGTAAATACATTTGTCCAATTGAAATTACATTAAATCAAGCATCTCATAGAGGGACTCGTATATCTAGATAATGTGGTTGTAGATTGATTTTCTCTGTCGTGCACACGGCTTAATCAAACGGAAACTATTTTGAAAGGAGGTATGTTGCCCCCTATCATAGCAGAGGCGGACATGCTTCTGTTCATTATTCAAATTTTGTCCAGTACTAATTTGGCATGAGGACAGTTGAATCTCAACAGAGCATGGCAGTAGCTCAACTCAACTATGCATGTTAGCATACTGACTTGAAGCCCTGGACAGCTTAAAAAAAAGGAGGTCATACAAGACAAATCAGTTTGTTCAATGGACTCTATACAGTTCAGAATTGAACATTTTGGTTTCATCATTCACTATATTTTTCCTCAATTAACAGATAATCCTCTGACTCTTAATCTGTTTCCTGTATGACATCTATGCTTCAAAGGTAAGTTTTTTTAATGGTATCATACCACATTGTATCGTTACACGCCATTTCATGTCATACCATTTCAAACTGTACCATAGTGCATTTTGTTGTGTCCTATCTTTTGGTATCATATTTGATCTTATCTTATCTCATTGTATCATATCATATTGTATCATATCAGTCATGTCGTGTTATATCATATCCTACTATACCGATGGCTGTCCTGGTGTATTATATCGTATTGTATTGCACTGCATCGTATCACAAGTCACCTACTTTTCCCACTCCTTATATTCAATGACATAATTGAAGCAAAGACAGGTTTAACAAGCCTGTCAGTCTCCAAACACCAAGCGCGAGTAAAATCATTCCTGCGAATTAATTACATGTTAAGTCAATAGATGCTCCTACGACTCTGGTGGCGTGAGTAGGGGAAATCTCGACTTGAGCGGATATCGTGATAACCGGTGTGTGGGTGCCCCGAATTATATGATACCTTTTCTATCAATTACCGAAACTGGATTAAAAAGGAGCTCACCTGGAGGCAAGTGAGTGAGGAGGTCGGATTACCTGGTAAATTGTAAAAAACCTTTGTCTATCACTTGATCCTGTTGGTTGAATTGACATTACCATTGAAATTACTATTAATGCGCGAATAAAGCCAGTAAATACTATTCATTTACGCGCCTTGATTCACATAAATTAAGCGAGTAGATAATTTTACAAATGCTTGGTGTGAGTGGCCCAGCTATAGTAAGAGGCAGTCTGGTATGCAGCATGGTAAACCAGACCAAAATTTGTCAAGGAAAGTATTAAGTACAAGACAAAACTGCTTCATTCAGCAGTTCAACCAGTGATCATGAAGACTGTTCAGCATGGGGCCTACTATCTGTTTACTTTATCCAGCAAAAGTTTTGGTCCAGATACCAGCTGATTGATTATCATAAGAGTCAAGCATATAACCTGCTTTGCTATTAACTTTTCAGTGGTCTGTGTACTTTGGAGCAACTTAAAAAACTGAGGCACAGGTTTCATTAAAAAAATAACAATAATAATAAAAAATAAATAAATAAAAACGTCATTGGGAGAGCAACCCTGAATAAATAAGTTAAATAACTAAAAAAGTTTTGGATTAACAACTTCTTCGCCCAGTGAGAATGTACACAATGTGAAAAGACTGTTCAGTGTTTTCTCTATCCTATTTATTTTTCACTTCAGATGTGGTCTGGTGGATCTTGTAAACTCGGTCAGTCTCTCTCCTTTTCTTCTCCTCTTTGCTCACACACAAACATGATCAGCATCTTGGACAAAAGGCCGAGGAAATCAGCATAACAAAAGGCCCAGCTCAGTGAGGACCAGCAGGAGCATGTGGCTGACACAAACCTCCCCCAGGGGTTTCAGCTTCTCCTTGCTGTCGGAGACCTCCCCCTCTCTCCTCCCCTCCTCTCCACTCCTCTCCGCTCTACTTCTACAAGACACATAACACGAAGCAACAGCTCGACAATCCTTACCCCACTCCTCCCTGCCTCCTTTTTTCCTCCTCTGTTCTTCTTTATCTGTCCCTAACGCTGCATATCATCAGCTGCTGTAACACATACAACTGGGTTTAGAAATGCTGGGAGGGATTGTCGAGTACTTCAGGGATGCTACGGTGTTCCAGCTACAACTGACAGCTTAACAAAATGGACACTACCAACAGACTTTTGAATTGCTTGAAATCTGTCATATCAGTCAGCAAACCCAGCAGATAAGTTGACATATAGGATGTAGACGACCCCTCACTGTGGTTAACAGTGACATGCTTCCTGCAGAGGCATCAAACTGTTAACAATTCTTTCACTACAGCTCATGTCGGCTTTTACACAACATTTGCTGCTCTAAATATTTCATGATTATGTCTGTTTGATACTCGTTTTTAAACTCCACTCGCACAGATCTGTGTTTTTCTTGTTTCAACGCATTAGCCCTGAACCAGACGGCACTCGAACATCGTTTTTCAAATTTCAAGACAACCCTTGTCTTTAATCTGTTTTTGGATTGGAGGAAAATGGAGGTTGAAAGACTCAACAACTGTGAGCAATTAAACACATTTCTTTTCTCACGATTTACTCATGTGTGCAGCAGTTGTGTACCAAACAATTGTAAACGCTCAAGGACTGTGTAGCATCTCAGTGTTGACAGCTGACTTCAAGAAAGCAATTTGCTATTCGTTTACATCATTTATTTCTCTGCAACTTTGTTATAATCATTTGTTTGTTTTGTGTATAAAAAGGTCCTGAACCATGCTTGTTCAAGTCGCTCAATGGCATTATTATTAAGAGTGGACAAACTGCATAAATGATCCACTGCTGTGGGAAATTAAACTTATATTATCACAAAGATGATAGTCAACAAGTTGGTGTGAATTTGCGCAAATGCTTCTTAAGGTCGTTGCACACCGGGGAATTAGGAAACATATGGGAAAAGCAACATGAAAATGCAAAATATTCAGCTTACGCCTTTTCCTACCCACACCTGGTGCAACGAATAAAATTCACATATTCCATAGAAATATGCCATTGGAGAACAGAGGGGGAGGGAGAGAAGAAGGAGAAACACTGGTGACTACATCCTCAGGTGATGATAACCTGGTCACGGTTGTAAGTCTATTAAATATGAAAAAGAATAATCGAAGTGTCTGGGAACATCCAATACGAATGTTCGCCAAATTCGCTACAGGGGCGAAAAAATTTCGGTCACTTTTTCACTCTGTGGAAGTTCGTAGCCGGTGTGGAAGCCTGCATTGACTTTATGGAGTTTTTAAAAAAAGGGAATTATTCCATCACAAATTCGCTTCATTAATTCGCTGGTGTGTAACGACCTTTACTGCACATGTCATGCTGAGACATTATCGATGAGGATGTATAAACAATGAGAGGAAGGCTCCCCCTCCATGACAGAAACTGGTTGGCTCCTTTGCTAGTACAGTTTGTACTGAGAATAAATCTCAACATCAGCACTGATCTATAGGTAAGTTGCTTCTCCATGTTGGGCTCTACCTACACAGAGTTAGGTCATGAATTGAATGTTTCAAATGGCGTACTTGCAGCCAGAATGATTGAAATTTTTTTATGACAAAAGTCACCAAATAAACAGCTCAGCTCAATTTATGCTTGGATCCACTCTGTTTTATACACCATACACTGTAGGTTCTCACGCCGTCATGAAAACTACAAACTTCTGCATGGGAGCATCTGTTGCTCAGCAGTACTCCACCAAAATGTAAGCTACCATAGCGATGTTTGGTGATGGTGCGATAAAGCTTCTTGAAGCGTTAAAGCTTTCAATCCAATTGCTCGACTCATGGGCCGAAGCTTCATTATTGTGCTTCATTTGCTCTACTGTGCCATCAAGTGGACAATAAATGTAAAACAGGCAGAGTGATTATCAAAGACACCCCGAGGCTTTGGCGCGCGAAGCTTTGAATTGAATAGATGAAAGGATGTGATTTTGTGTGTTTGTAATACAATACAGAACTGATGAAGTTATTAATATGGTGTCCATCTTTAAGACAACAGGCTCTATTTTCGTGCCCTCAGGGGCATGGTGGAGGGTGGCGGACCCCGCCCAGTGGTATTTTCGAGCCTGGTGCACAGCCAGTTTGGTATTTTCATGGACTGAGGTGCACAAGGTCCACCAAGCTGGGTGTGGTGGCACGGTAGGGGGAGGTGTCGACAGAATCAGCTGGCGCAGTGACATTTTCGTGCTTGCCAGTGACATAGAAAGAGCGCTGAAAGCTCGCCAATTCAAACCTGGTCAGCTTTCAATGCAGGTGGAGCGCAGCTGGTCTAGTGGTATTTTAGTAGACCAGTGGCGTAGTGCGCATTCGTCACCGATGCCTCACCTGCAGGTTTCCACAGTGTCAGGCACATTTCAGTGCAATAAATAATCAACAACTAATAATCTGAGTCAGCACATACATTTAGATCTATATCGATATATTCTGATCTATATCTGATCTGATGAGCGCGTTTGGCACGCGTTTGGACACACAACCTGACCGAATCAACACAGCTGAAACCGCATTAAATTAAATTAAGTATCTAGTAAATAAACACACATGATGAAGTTAACAAGATATGTAATTCGTCTCCCTCCTTTTCTTTCTTCCTCTTTCTCTTATTTCTTGCACAGCTCAACTTGGACATGTCTCCGTGTCCTCTCTCCGTCCTGCTGCGGCTGAACAGATGATTTGTTTCAGTGCTCAGATGAGTTATCTACTGTAAGCCGACATACAGATATTATAATCAGTTTTGTGAGCCAAATTTGTCTAATATTCCAACATCTATGAAAGAAAGAGCCAGGCTACGGAGCTCGATGCGTCATTTACGCACAGATGGTTCAGATTTTAATGCCATTATTGGAGTTTATGATGTGATCTCTGCGCACAACCCACCTTTGTCACGTGAGGTTTGAATATATGCAACTTTATGTGAGTGTCTTTGTTTGTGGAAACGGATGTTTGTCTTACTAGTGGGTCCAACATTACAAACACCAAATCCATCTGTGCTTATTTAAGAGCGTGTGGAGGACACCCTCTGCAGCGTTTACAGTGACACTTGTTGAGGGGCTGCCTTCTGTCGCCATCGTGTGGCATTACTGTCTTCAGACATCTCTTGATCTCTTTGACTACTTCACGAAAATTGTAATACGCCTTGCTGGTGGCGGATTTAAAGGTGAGGAGAGGAGCTTATGTGATTGGCGAAAACAGGTCTCCATGCCCACTCCATGCCCTCTTCACAACTTACATTGCTGGAAGGAGCTGAGTTAGGGAGGGGGGATACTTACATTGGGCTGCGCCACTCATCAAAATACCAAAATGTGCTTGGGCATGCCTTGTCGGCGCAGACCTGACTTACGCCGTGCATATGCCACGCTGCCAGCAAGGAACAAAAATAGTAGCCTACAGTAGCAGGGTCAAAAAAGGGAAGAGGACACCAATTATGGAGAGGGTTTTAATGTGAATGTGCTTGTGTTACTTAGTTTGTGTCAGTGCTTTTGTTATGGGGACAACATATAACACGTAAACATTTAATTCATTTTTATTTAAAAACAATTTCTCAACAAGTCTCAATCTATGGATTGGAAGGGGGGACTCCACTGAAGTTTGCTGCCCCTTATATTTCAAATTATCTGCCAAATTCTTGAATCAGTCACCTGGTACGGCCAGCTCACAAGGCTTCGAACGTCATCGCATACGCCATCAACACAAGCTTTGACATGCAATTCACCGTAATTTTCCATGACATGTTTAAGTTAAAATGGATAAGCGTGTGCAGCATAGTGGTGTGTCGGTCATGAACAAACGGATCAAAAGAACTAGTTCTTTTTGGTGAACGAAATTGACGAGGTCACCCCCCCTAAATGATCCGTTCAGTCCGTTCAGTTCTTTTGATTGGCTGAAGAGTCAGTTCACCGTTCCTTAGGGCGGGACTATCTCCGCGCTTGCCTGTCTTATCCTATCGTCGCACCTCGCTCTGTGGGTGGGTGGGGCTTAGAGAAGCAGCAGCAGTACTGAGCTGACTGAAAGACCGGGACCGATGACCGACTCGGTCTCCGTCTTTTCAGTCAGCTCGGTCTGACCGAGAGATTGACTGACTCTCAGACTGACTGAGGTCAAGCATTCACTCTCTGCGAGGTGCTGTCAGCCTGTCACTTGCCGACTGACTTGTGAACGCAATGGGATGTACTGAATAAAAAAAACTATAAGGCAGTCTCTTGCGGGGGGTATCAAACAGTGCCGCGGCAGCCGCACGAGCTGACAGCCGAGCCGACAGCCGAGCCCGAGCAAGCAGGACAGTCACACACACACACAGGCACACAGCTGCTGCTGCAGCCAGAGGCAGAGACTCACTAGCAGAAGGTCTAGCATGCTAAGCTAACAAACAGCGGTTGATAAGAGTATGCGGGGTTGCTTGAGGCAGCCGGATGCGTTTGTCCAGCAAAATATCCCGATGCTGTACGGTGTCTGTGTACAGACACATCTGTATTCAGTCACCATTTGAATTAGTACCAATGCGTAATGTGCTAGCCTTGCTATATAGCTTGGTTTGGCTGGGTCAACATGCCGGTGTTTCGGTGTAAAAAGTGACTCTGTTACCTGGAAACTTTCGAAAAAATGTGCATGAGATTGTCCCAGGTCGCACAACTGTTAAATACGTATCCTTAGATCTCTCTGTGTTTTGAATGTCAGCAAAGACGTATCTGTTGGAAATACTTGATGTTATTGTCACAAAGGGAGCTAAGAGGCTCTCGTTCGTTCACAGTCTGAACAGATCTCCCCCTACATAAACCCGTTCAGCCGTGTCGAGTCAGTTCGCTTACGTTCACGTGAACGAACGTGAACAAGAGCGAACGGACTGACTAACGACCAATTGACCGAAATGACTGAAATGAACGGATCTTTTTACTGAATGAACCGGAATGATCCGGTTCACTGAAATGAACGGTTTTGCCCACCACTAGTGCAGCAGTTGATCATGCTTTGATTGTTGATCTTGCTTGAGGAGAGACATAGGAGAACACAGATGATAAATGGCCAATGAGGACCAAAAATGTTCACTGTCAAGCAGACCGATTGAGGAGCTTGGGATCTGTGTTATTTCAACACATCATTTGATTTGATGTATTTACAGTATGATCTGGTTGTCTGTGCATCATTCTTGCTAATCAGGATTCATCACTGGTTTGAATGAGGTCTTGAAGAATCAGGATCAATTATTTAACACAGCCAGGTGATAATATGGTCCCATATAATATTACTGACACTAAACGCTGTGTGTGAATCCCTCTGCTCTGGCTACATCAGGAAAAATCTTAATTTTAAGATCAGAGCAGATGTAAATCGGATACAGTATAAAAAAGAACCATCACAGTAGAGTATGACCATGCAAACAGTCACAGGCATGTGAGTTTCCCTTTTCCCTGATGAGCAGCTCTATCTCTCTCTGCCATTAGGTATGCATAAAGACACAGTGCTGTACCTCATCTGGATTAATAATGCATATATTAACTGATAACATGAAACCTTGATGTATAACAACCGCAGTCACTTAATGATAAGTGGCTGCTTCATCAGTGTGCTTTGCATAAAGATTGTGCAGACACGCTCTTGAATCAAACCAGAGGGCAGAGACGAGCCGCTCCAGCAAAACACAGAATATGTTTCATTTATGGAGGGGAATATCAAACAGCCGCCTGTGCCGCCAGATGAAGTCGAGGTTATATTGGAGGGCCGTGCCGAGGGCAGTGAGGTGGACTTCCTCCTGCTGAGTGTTTTTATGAAGTGCTTCTGCTGGCACTGGTTTTATATGGAAAGTTGAGCTGAAGGACACAGAGCTGTTGAAGAAGAAGTCATTAAACAGTGTAGAGACAATCATTTCATGTTTTAGCCTTGGTGTTTTCATGGAGAGAAATGTACCCGGAGTCAGTAATTGGTTTTCAAGGGTTAGATGGCATCAAACACATAGAGTACAAGAGACTTAAAGGTATTCATCTTTAACAAGGCTTTCACTGTTACCATGGTGGAGACATCATCATCAATATATCATCTGCAGATGAAATGATTTCTTACTGAATACACTTTTGCTCAACAAAATACTGACAAATTTAATCACATTGTAAAAGCAGTTGAAGATTTCTTTGTTAAAATCTTATTTGATTGTATTATAAAGTTGGGCTGCACAACTGTCCGAGGTCTTTATTTTTCATTTAATGATTTAGTGTCAAATGTTTTTTTTATTAGAGACAGGTCATGACTGCAGGCAGCAACTCTAGCACCTGGACTCCTCTGTTACTGAGCTATGCTGTTGTGATACAGCAATGTTTTATGTCTTGGCATTGACCTGCTAAAATATGAACGGTCGTTCTCAAAAAAAGTTGGATGGCAGCGTATGTTGCTCCAAATCCTGTATATATTGTTTGGCACTAATCACCCTTTCCAAAACGAGTAAGCTACCAATGCAACAGACACTTATGTATCCCCACACCAACATGGCTGATGGCTTTTGAACTGTGCACTGACAACAAGCCAGGCAGCTGCTTTCCTCTCCAGAGCAAAGAATGCAGAGTCTATGTTTTCCTCACAAAAAAATAATAAATAAATCATTTTTTCAACATAGTTTCTGGATCATGTTTGTTTTTTCATGCAACAGTTTTAACATGCATTTGTGTATGAAGTTACCGACTGTGTTCAAAGACAATGATTCCTGGAGAAAGATTTTGAGCTCATGCAGTGATTTTCACAAGAGACTCATGTCGGTTTCTGATGTGGTGCCACTTAAGAACCTGAAGATCACAGCCATCCATGGTTAGCTTACAGCCTTCCCTTTTGTAGAGAGATTCCTCCAGACTCTCTTCATCTGTTGATGATATTACGTACTTTAGATAATGAAATCTCCAAAGTCTTTGTAGTTTAACACCATGGAACATGATTCTAAAATTGTTTCTTATTCCTTCTTTCTTTGTCTCTGTGCTGTTTGTTGTCTGTATGAGTCTTCTTGTCCTGGTGGTGAAATAGTTTCCCCTATGCAGGATCAATAAAGTCTACCTTACCTTACCTTATCTTATGGGGCGTTCACACCAAGCGTGAGTAAAATCATCTACTCACTTCATTTGTGCATGTCTAGACGTGTGAGTGATTTGTGTGTCAACAGAGTGCTTAAAAGCCGTGGATAGCCATTTATACTAATTTCAACAATTCAACTGGCATGATCAAGTGATAGACATCAGTTTTACACAATTTACCAGATAATCCGACGTTCTCCCTCACCTTCCTCCCTGCTAGCTCCTTTTTATTGCTGTTTTTATTGAAAAAGCTGTGAATACAAGAGAGGGAGAGAGTCTTCATCAAACATGGTAGGAGTGAACCATGTTCAGCGGATTGCTGCTTTTTTTTTTTTGTTGTGGAAGGCCCACAACCGTCGGCGATGTAGGCGTCACCATATCTGGGTCTCCAGCGGCGCTCGGATGACAGTTGTTTTCAGCAGTATTTTTGGGTTTACCCAAACCCAATTTGCCGACCTGGTCAGTGCCAGGATATCCCTCCAGGATACCAATTACAGAGCGCCCGTCCATCTGTCTACTGTGAGTAAAAGGATTTGTGTTTATATTTTCACACCAGTGAACATCTGCAAGTCCATTTTCATACGCCACCCATGAATCTTCATGCTGATTGGTTAGCGTGACACAAAAATTCGCTTGAATTGAGATATTTTCAGCTCTCGTGTTACTCGTGCGAATGACTAACTCAATTTGCGTGAATTACTCACTCAATTTGCGCTGCCCAAATCGTGTCATTTAAGCCGACAGAGTAGTACAAGTGTTTAATCGGGTCTTTGCATTGACTTGACGTGTAATTCTTTCGCGCAAATGATTTTACTCGTGCTTTACACCTTTATACTCAACCTCCTCGGGATGGCCTTTTGTGGGTAGTCATGTAAGCCATGCAACTAGCCTGTTGAAGAACTCCTCCAAGTGTTGTTTATTTCTTATTAGCAGTAGAAAGTGTTGTGACCTTTTTTGTCCCTCTCCTAACTTTTTAGAAAAAATGTTCCTGTTAGCAATTTGAAAAAAAAAAAAAAAAAAAAAGCTTTTAGTTAAATACTGCAATGTTCATAAAATGTGTTAAACAATGGATAATCACACGGGTGGAGTGTTTTAGGAGTAGAGTGTTTCTGTTCTTAGCAATTGTCTCTTGACTTCACATCTGACATTGCATTAACAAGGAACATTATCATTAGCAAAATGCAGTTCAATTCAGACTCTTCTGTCGCTAAAAAAAGTAGATTAAATGCACTTTTGGAGTGGCTGCAATTACTACAACAGGCAAGATGAATCTTTATGCTAGATCGTTGTTACTCTTGCAGGGTTTTGGAGGAAACTGCTCTGACCCGATTGAAAACTTTTGCCGTTTTCTCTTACATTTTTAATCTTCTGCTCTGTCTTGTACGTCTCCTGTCTTGAGTGTCGGTGTGCGGTTTTCTTTTAAATGCATTTTGAGCATTTTTGTCAAGAGTCTGGCATTTAACAACATCTCTGTGAATAACTGCCTGTATGTATAAAGCTGTTGTTCATGTGGCTGTAAAGTCTCTTGAGTCCTGTCAGTCCTGTGTAATTTTCTGGGTTAGCTGACACACAGCCTCAGCTAAGCATGAAGTGCCTCCATTCAAAGTAAATCAGAAATGAGATGAATTTTTAAAAGAAACAGGGGGAATGTATAAAGAGTTATTGGCGGGGCGCTGAGGCTCAGATCCAAAGCTGACAGTAATTGCAGTTGTTAGAGCAGATGGATTCATCTCTATGGATTTTTAAAGTTGCAAATCTATTCAGCAAGAAAGGGAAACATTGTTCAGGGATGGAGTGTTCTTTCTCTTTACCAACAAGGGTTCACATCAGTGCGATCCTTTGTTTGCTATTCTGCCACTGATGCATAATTTGCTGTTTGTTAGTTTTTGTTCTCGGTTGAAAACAGTGAAGCAAAGATTCAACACAACCCTACATACTTTTTTTTTCTTTTTCATGGCATTGTTTGTTTCTTTTCATTTTCACCTGCATCATGCGCACCTCCTCAAAACTTCAAGAGCAATCATCTGCGGTATTATCTGAGGATAAGATGTCGCCGCAGAATTCAGGACAGCAAAGCTTACTTTCATGAAGTTTGGTAGAGACGGGACAGAAACAATGTGTCTCACTTCAACTTGTTCTGTGAAGTTTCAGTGATGATAAGTTGAGGACGTAGCTGTAAACCTTAGAGTTACACTAACAAGCAGAGAAACTAAAACAAATAATCACTCCATGTTTGACAAGTTCTTGTCTCTGGACAGCTTTGAAGTCACAGGATTACAAATCAAACAAGTCTGTGTCTGGTTGATGGTAGCAGCAGCGCTGTCTACAACCATGTCTTAACCAAATTGGTGAACGGTGTCACTGTTGGGCTCACTGATCTAGTATTTCATGACTAATGGCTACACTAGAAGCACAAAAAGATGTCTATTTAATGTTAGGATACATTTCAGATGGATTAATAAATGAAGCGATATGTTACTGGATGTGAAAATGGGAATCAAGGACAATCCAAACAACCTCCAGCAGATGAAAAAGTAACAAAGACGAGGCTGTTTGTTGAATATGGAGAAAACAGGTGTCTATACTACAGCTACAACAAATATGGAGACTCACCTGCCGGTTTGCCACCAATGCGAGGCAGCGAAGGCGCCACAAACGGCTGCAGCAACATGAGGAGATAAATTTCTTCTGACTTCTTATGATTCAGTGCACTCAGCTTTTGTGGGTTTCTTCACAGACCTTCACCTGTTTCCTGGATAAAGATGGAAGATGGTTAGTTCATTGACAGCTTAAGACCCTCTTGGTTTTTTTATAGCAGATTCTCGGACTCTGAATGAATGGATACAGGTTCACACAGGTGGTCCAACTTTAACAGACCTCTGGGATATTTAACAGACTAAAATGAATCTCCAACTAAAACTTTGAGGCCCCTCTTTTAATTATAAGTAACAAATGACTTTTCCAAGTAAGACTGGGTTTATTACAGAATGAAGCTGCGTGCACTGTCACTTTGCTGCAGGAGGGCTGCCAACAAAGACCCAGGCTCTTTGATTGGTTTGACGGTTTATCCAGAATCCCCTCATTAACATGTAAACCCCAAATTCAAGGTGCTTTGGTTCAGGCTGCTCAAACCTGATAAGATATTTCATTTTCAGGCTACCGCAGTTTGGGGAGGTAAATAGAGCTGGTGTGACTTTTTTGTGCGACGGAGCACCCGGGGGGTCCAAGGTGTGGGCAGGATGTCTGATAAAAGAAATTAACAAAGAGAGAGTTATGCGCCGGAAAAGCTGAAAAATTGGAAGGCGATGCTGCTGGTTTCAAACAGAAAAGAGCACCATAACAGAGATAAATAACGGCACGACCGGAAAAGCACTGGAATGTATTGCTTTGTTGAATAATACCATTAGCATATGATACAGAATATAAATGGATTCCCATTCCAGTTTTATCTCCGTATCAGCTTTGTCACAGAAAGAGGAGTGTAAAAAAAAGTGTCTCAGTCTCTGAAACATTGAACAAAACCAGCAAAACAGTCAGTCTGGTGGTGTAATTACCCATCATGCCGCAGCTCATAACTCCTCTTCCTCCCTCTAGGTGTGTGAGGAGATAAAATAAAGATAATCCCTCACACCGCACCTACCTCTGCACAGCAGGGCTGGCTGTCACCATGGAAACTTACAGCCTAAGATATGAAAAGTGGCCTATTCAATCTGTACTTTCACAAGAGGGCAATTAACAAACAGGTGGAAATCAGCGCGGCGGGTGAGAAGTTAAAAGGTTGTTCTTTGTTTATGATGGCAGATATAAAAATAACGGTGCGAGGTTCCACATTTTCATAAAGCCATTTCTCATTCTGTTCACACTGGGGCACCACAAGTATGATGGACTAGTTCAATAAAGCTGTATAATTTAAACATGCACATAAAAAGTTCTATTTCCATCTTGATGGTTCAGTGACACACCTCAGGGTGACAGCACCTTTCTCACACAGTAAAATGATCCTCCTGTGAGCAACATGTGCACACGCTGTCAGTAATCAATACACCTTATTGCCCTGATAAGCAAAGACTGCTGCACAGGCAAACAAATTGACAGATTCCTCCATGATAATCAGGTAAGTATAATTATTTTAATGGTAGTGGCAAGCACAAAGCTTTGGGCTGACCTTTGCATATGAGATGTAAAATGTTTAACCTAACAGAGTGAAGGGAAAAAGGTGACATTCTGCAGGTGTGCTGCAGACTATAGGTTGAGACAAACGTCTTACGAAAATATTCACTTCCCCATCAGAGGGTGCTGTGTGAGCACAGGGCTCTTCAGACCAAAACCATTGTTTGAACTTAGTCATCAGTGTAACAGTAACCACACATCCTGGGTTCATCTGACTGAATAAACTGACAGAAACTATAACAAAAGGGACACCGATGTGGAGCTCCAAACAAGTCTTCAATGTTTTTCTGCCCAAATACTTATGTAAACGTCAGCCAGATTACAGCAACAACAACCGTTGTACAGCAGCTACGGTAGCCCTCGGGGGACACATGGTTGACACAGACTGGCAGGCAGACAGAGCAGCAGATAGATAAAGGGCCTGTTCTAAAATATTAGAGCTTAATCATCAGTGTCTGAAAAAAAGAAAGTCTGTTAGGATGATAGTTTTATTTTTCATGAACTGTAGAGAGACCATTTACTGTATATGGAAGGGACCCCGTCTGCCTCCTCATTAGGTGAAGCCATCGGGAGAACAGCACCCTCTGGTGACAGGCTGCAGTATAGGTTGTAAATCCCACCTCCTCCAGCCATCCCTATGGTGCTGTGGACAAACTTTAGAAATTTATTACACAGAATATACATTTTCTTCTCCCTGGTTGCGATGTTGACATGTAGTTACTGTAAGACTGGTTTGTGCTCAAGTCCTCTTTTTTTCTGTGCAGCTCCATTTTTTAAAGTTATTAGGGGGTTCATGTTTTCTATGATTGACACCTGATACAGCCTCTGGGCATACAAAGATTGCTTAGCTCACCCGAGGTATACACTGTTTGAGCCAAGTGTCATCACAGAGAATCTCGGTGACTCTCCCGCCGAATGCGTACAACGCTACTGCACAAGTGGTGGTTCCAGGAAGTGGAGAAAATCCTGAAAATACAGAGAGCAATTCGGCTTCAAATTCATACAATGACGAAAGGCGGAGCCAAGTTGTCCATAGTATATACAGTCTATGAGAGACATATAAAAGTATACTTTGTAAAATAGCAGAATTCAGTCCTGTTCTTTCATCACAAATGATTTGATCTACATTCTTTAGATAAACACAGGTGTGCTGGTTAGAGCTGAAATAATTCTGCTGCCTGCCAAACTGTGTGTTTTTTTCCCCCTCCTCTTTCTGATGATACATCAGAGGGTTTCTGGGCTAAATGTCAAATGTTTTCCACTGTTTGCCCCCTTTGGCATTTTTTTTGCTTTTAATTTTCAAACAAAAATGGCACAAATATGCAGAGAAATATCATTTTTTAAATAAACTTTTAAACAAGTGAAGGAGCAACCTGAGTTCAGTAAGAAGTTGTGCCTTAAAATGATGAATAAATAAACCATATATTATTCAGGTTAAGTTCACATGTTTGGAACAACAGGGGTAACAAACATTTGTAGGTCCCTGTCTAGCCTTGCACTATTGCATAACACATGTGCAGACTGAAATATTCATCTTGTGAGTCAGCATGACAGGTGAAGAGGGGGTCAGGGGGACAGCTGTGCAGGGCGAGAGGAAGAAGACGCTCCCTTCTGTGTAAATTAATTTATGAGTCTCCACTGGGGTAAATAAACATCAGGAGTGGGACAGGACTCTGTGCTGCAGCTCTGCTCGTCCACACCCCCAAGGATACAGAGTAACCCTTATCTGTAGTGATTGTTGGGACGGGCTGCAGAGTGTTACACAGAGCGCCTGAAGACAAGCTGAGGGTCACCTCGTGAGCCTTCATGTGAGCAGACAGCAGTCATGTTGAGAGGTTCAACCAGAATTTATGATCCCAAGGCACTAAAAGAGAGTATTACGTGTGTGTCTCTGTCATAAAAAACATATTTAGCTGTTTTTTTTTTTGTTGCTGTTGTTTTTTTTTATGTGTCTCTATTAATTCAGTTGAAGTTTACAGACGAACCAAAGTAGTGCAGCCCTGTGGTACTTTTCTTATTCATTACTCGAGGTTAATTCAAATCGGCCGAACAAAAGATGATCTGGAGACATTTTAATTCCCCCTACCTTTGACACAAACAAAATACCCAGCCTGGTTTAAAAAATGACTCTTAAAATCGTGGACTCTACAGAAGGCAAAGATCCAACTGATGTAAGTGTTGCCCCTCCCCCGCACCCTCTGCTGAGTCCTTTATCTGCAAATACAGTTGGCAATTAAGATATGTCAGTAGGTGTTGCTTTATGTCAGATGCTTATTTGCAGACTGAGACTTTCTGCTGCCTTCAGAGGACCTGTTGTGGCACAGGCCGAGGCTCTGTCACCCTCTGTGTCAGCATTTCCTTTTTGTCATAGAAGAGGAAGAAAGACACTTTGAATTAAATGTTCTATCCTGTGTGAAAACAGTGGCACTCACAAATATGCAATCATCTTGAATTTCATTTTAAAAAATGTACTTTTTTTTTGTAACCACTGCTCTAACAATGAGATTTCAAGGCTACTCTTGGCTCTGAACCCGTAGTTGGCCTAACACCTCTTGAAAAAGACTAAACAATTACATTTTCATTATAACTTCCTTGCAGAAAATAAAAGCTGCATGAAGATAATTGAGAACGTATTGTCATGGTATTGTTTTTATCTGTAATGAAGAGTTATTGTTTGTTGTATTTGTGATTCATAATATTTCTCGATGCACTAAAATAACCCTGCTGACAACGTTGGATTGTTTTTCTGCAGACGATCAGAGAGAGAGAGGGGAAAAGGTCCTTTCGTACATCACACCTTTAATGTAGTGGGTGAGATGTAACATCTGCTTAAAAGAGACCTTCTCATACAGCTGATTAAAAGTTAAGTGCAGCTAGTGGCTGCCCACATCATTCAGCACAATCGTAGTTTTAGATCAGTACAAACACACACACACACACACACACACACACACACACACACATATACAGTATATATACAGTGTACATACAGTATTTGAGTGTTTTTTTTTTCAGTCATCTTTTATTTAATCACAAGAGAAAATCACTTAACCCACTAATAGTACATAACAGAGGTATAAAGGTGTGCAAACTTAAAGAGAAAGAGTAGGAGAGCTAAAAACATGGGTGATTCAGAATCTCTGCAATTACAGATCTAACTCAAATCTTCATTTTTTCATCCCAAATAAAATTCTCTGTAGACTTTAACAGAGACTTAGAGTGTTTTTATACCAGAAAGTCCAGACCAAGGTTCAAACGAAGGTCCTTGTTTTTGTTCCATTGTATACATTCGGTTCAGTCTGTAAAGGTTTCACACTGTCATTATTGCAAAGGACTAACAGACGAACCTTAGTGATATCGTCATCAGCTACGTACTTTGCGTGTCTCTGTAGTTTCCATTGGTCATTTGGCTGACAGGCGTGTAACGTCAAGACGCTGAACAACGCGGTCTTAAATATTGTAAACATGGATGAAATCATCATTCCCCCCATCATATTATTGTTGATTTTTAACTACCAACAGCAATAACTTGTTGAGCTGTACATAAGGCTGGTCCAAGGAAGTGTCGTGAATTTGATCATTACACGACAACTTTAATGTTGACGGAAAGGAAAGAATGAAATCCTGCAAGACACCGTAACACTGACTCAAGAGAGAAAATGTGTGTTGTAAAACTCTTAAAATTATAAGCTCTTAATAGTGAGGTATAACTTTATCTACAATACTGTAAAATTTCCTGTTTGTAGACAATCTCCAGTCAATATAATACTTCTACTCCTTGTGTCATTTTCTGTCTTTGGTATGCAGGGCTGAACCTTTTAAAATAATGCTTTCACACTGGGCATGAACCAGATCATGGTTCAGTTTGGTCTGGACCGAGACTACCTCTTTTAGTTGGGCGAAGGTCCAGTTGTTTGGTCCGGACCAAGGTCCTGGGGAGGTTTCACACCAATCGTTTTGGTTCAGACTAAAGTCAGAAAGTACAGTGTGAAAGCTCCATTAGTGTACATTTGTACTAACATGACCTCTTTTCAAGCCAGAGTTTGAAACATACTGAACAGAGAGTGCAATAACTCATGCACTGCCTATAACTCTTAGAAATCCTCATGAATTAGATAAAATGAAACATGCACAGCATGAAAAGACTCAAAAGAAAGTTTAGTAACAAAAATTTAATGAGCTTTAGCCGTGAATAAATAATCCCTGTTCTGCAGCATGAAGTCCATTTAATTGCATTACTTATCAACTTGTCAGAGAAATCCACAGCCGGATGGTGGAGGAAATTCCCTCAACAAACACGGCCTCTTCTGGACCCCAGTTAACAGCTGTGTTTGTCTGATTATCATTATTTCTCTTTATCTCCTTTAACGTAGAGGTAAAAAGTGTGGATGGGAGGTAAAGGCAGAGAGCCGAACAGAGCAGTGACAGAGATGATAGGAACTCAGAGGGCGCAAGGGGAGAAAAACACATTCAAAGTAAACCGAGAGGCAGGCAGGGCATTAGAAGAATACCTCGGGGCGATGCTTTTTTTCAAGTCACTCCTGTTGGCATTCAGAGCCTGCCCTGTTTGCTACTGTCTTTATAAACAGCAAAATCGATATGGCCGCCTTCTGACCCTGGGGCTGTAGGAGCCCATCAGCAGATTCCCTTACAAAACAGGCTGTGCAGGGAGAGCTCGGCTCAGCGCAGAGGGAGGAAAGTTTCACAGGAGACAGGTTTGGGTTTTTCATTGTTAAACTTAGCTGAAGCACTTTTAACGTCAGTCATTGTTGTTGGGAAAACTCACTGCTAGTCTTTGCATTTTGGAAAAATCTTGACCAACCAACCTTGCTGTAATAGATCGGTGCAGCTCATTTCATTTTTATTCAGCGAAATAAAAATCAAATTTAACTGCAACATCAACAAGCACAGCGCTGAGTAAAGATGCTGTAAGAACCTCTGTGTGCTCTTCACATTGTGGCATTAGCTTGTAAAGAGTGAAATTAAAGACAGCTGCAGGAGAAAGGAGTATGTGTCTGCTGTGTATGTTTATATGTGTGCAGTGCTCCAGCATCTCCCTGGGATAACATCTGACAGCACAAGGTAAATGTAGCTCCCTGACGAGCTGCAGCAGCCCAACAGCCTTCGTCTCAGGGACACTGAACAGCAGAGGAACAAAGCAAAACAGAAAGCAGCAGACAAACACAATCTGATGGCCCCAGTTTCATTCTGTCAATCGCTGCTCCCAGAGAAATACCTCTCTGACTTTCACACCTTCCCTCCTTGACATAAAACAAGATCCACTCCCGCTGTCTCGACGGACTGTGGGATTTATTTTTGCCTATAAAATAGACTCTTATGCAAGTGCTCCAGATTTAAAAGCGCTCAGAGGGGTTGAGAGTCCATATTGTGCCACTTCTGAGCACTGAGGGAGGAAAAAAAGAAAAGAGGAAGATGATGATGACTTGACTGAACCCACTCTAATTGATGGGTCCCTTGGCCTGAGGCGTGAGTGTGTGTATGTGCTTGTAGTGGAGTGTGTGTGTGTCTATGCCTGCTCTGTGCAGCTTCAATCATTGTAATGGAGCTCTTGTGCCAGAAGAACTCAATAGGAGAGAACACTCAGGGAAGATGGCCCCCTTAGAAAAATCATTTAAAGGCAAATCGCGTACATATGTGTGTTTTTTTTTTTTTTTCATTGAAATGCATCATGTGCAATGAGGGGTTTTGTTTCTCTCTGCTAAAATGGCCTTCACTTGCAAGACATCCCTAATCTCTGGATGGCTTCACAAAAAGAACTAGCAGTGAGTAAGTATTGCTTTGGGGAAATCTGATCTGTGAGCCTGCTGTTACTCAAACCAAATTCAGTTTCTGTTTTTTTATAAATGTGGATGGGGGTAAATTACTTTATTTTGCTTTACACACCATAATATTTTTACGACTTTGTGAATCGGTGTGATTTTTTTTTTGTCACTCCTATAACTCATCTCTGATCTAGGCTGAATCAGATGATGTGATCAGATGCAGTAACTATTACTGAGAATTTATAAACTGTATTCTCCACCTGGAATCACAGGGGCAGAGTCGAGTTGGCTGGATAACACTACCACACCACAACAACAAAAAAACACCAAGGAGAGCACTTGATAGACTTTTTCAGGGAACATTGTGCCTGTTACTTAAAAATTATAAATACACAGTGGGCTCTATTTTCGTGCCTCACTGGCGGCGTGGCACAGGCATGGTGTAAGTCAGGTCCACCACGCTGACAAGGCATTCCCAAGCACAGTTCGGTGTTTTGGTGCATGGAGAGATTTGGTGTGTGTAAGGTTGGATCCATTGGTAAGACATACACCCTTTTCCAAAACTAAAGACAATCACATTAAGTTGCATATATTTAAACCCCATGTGACAAAGGTGGGTTGTGCGCACAGATCACGACATAAATTCAAATGATGGCATTAAAATTGGAACCATCTGTGCGTTAAGGACGCATCGCGCTCCGTGGCCTGGCTCTTTCTTTCATAGATGTTAGAATATAAAATAAATTTGGCTCACAAAACTGAATATTATAATATTTGTATGTGGGCCTGACTCCGGAGTGAATATTCACAGAATTTTAAGAATGTGAGAACATCAGATATGCAGGTAATTTTGAATGAAAATTTCTTTCATTTTTTTGTTCAAATTTTCGAAGTAAATAACTCATCTGATCACTAAAATAAATCATCTGGTCAGCCATGCCGCAGCAGCAGGGCGGTGGGAGGACACAGAGACATGTCTGGGTCGTGCTTTGCGAGGAAGAAGGAGAAAAAGGGGGGAGATTAATTAAATATCTTGTTAACTTCATCATGTGTGACTGTTTCCTGGATATTTAATTAAATGCGGTTTCAGCTGTGTTGATTCGGTCAGGTTGAGTGTCCAAGTGTGCTTATCATATAAGATATAGATCAGAATATATCGATAGAGATCTAAATGTATATGTGCTGACTCGGATAGTTGCACTGAATATTGGTTGTTGTTGATTATTTATTGCACTGAAATGTGCCTGACACTGTGGAAACTGCCTGTGAAGCATCAGTGACGTATGTGCACTATGCTGCCGGTCTACCAAAATACCACTAGACCAGCTGCGCTCCGCCTGCACTGAAAGCTAACCAGGTTTGTATCGGCGAGTTTTCAGTGCACTTTCCATGCTGTGGGCAAGCACGAAAATGTCACTGCGCCAGCTGATTCTGTTGACACCACCCCCTGCCACGCCACCACGCCCAGCTTTGTGGACCTCGGTGCACCTCAGTCTACGAAAATACCAAACTGGCTGTGCGCCGGGCTCTGCCAGATGAAAATACCACTGCTTGGGGTCAGCCACCGTCTGCCACACCACCGGCGAGGAAAAGAATAGAGCCCATAGTGTTAACTTTACTGATATTGGTTTTAACAGCTGATACAAACACTAATACGGCTACTGAGTGTTCATAGTTCACAAGTCTAATAACCAATAACTGGGATAATAATTGTAGCTGATGGACATTGTTTGAAAAGATGACTAAAATACAATAAATCTAATAACTTGTTTTATTCTGTGCTGACTAGCAAGGTTGACAATATTCCATCATTTAGTCCACAAACACAGACATCTCTCATCCCTTTTAACATAACAGACACATGGGAGTAAGTGGGTAGAGTGGTTATGTCTTTATAACATGTGTTACACTATTTTTATACAGAAAAAAAATCCTAAAAGCCTTCAGAGGTCATCTTTACTTGTATTACCGGAAACAAAAAATATCAAGATTTACAGAACAGCTTTGACCAGAATCACAGAGCTGTATCACTATGGTTTTTCACTTCTAACATATGTATTTAGCATTGCATTTATCTCTGTGTTATCCATCCTTTTGTGTCTAAGTGTGTGTAAGTCAGACTCTATTCTAAGTTTATAATATAGAAACACCTTGATATTACATGATGTTCAAGTTAAAAAGTTGGTATAGCAAAAACTCTAATCCTGACTGGTTACACCTCCAGTCTTATTTGTGAGTAATTTATTTATGTAAAGTAAAACTATATATTGTTTGGAATACTGTGGACAAAAAGCTGGGTGTAAGGCTGCATATGCATGTCTGTCTCTGTTTACACACCTTTACACACCACAATGACTCTCTGTACGCCGAATGCATCCAACGCTACTGTGCAATGTTGGTTTCAGGAAGTGGAGAAAAAACCCAGAAATACCGAGAGCTTTCTAGCTTCAAATTTGTATAACGTCGGAAGGTGGAACCAAGTTGTCCATTGTATATACAGTCTATGGTTATGAACCACACAAGTCAATCTACTGTATATAGCCCCTTGCATAGGCAGTGTCCCTCGCTTAGACACCTGTCTGGATTGAGTTCAACTAATGCAACCGAATTTGCAAGAAGCTCCTAAACAAAACATCCTGAAGCTACATTTTTCCTCAAATTCTATTACAAATCACTATTTATAAAAACAAATGTATATGGCAAGTGTATGTCTGTCTCCTTTGAAGACAGTGTTCACCCCTCCACCCCCCCACCCCCCCCCCACCCCCTGAAACTGAGACTTTATGCGACCAAACTGCTCAAGAGAAACATGCAGGTCATGACAGGTTTGTTAGACCTTGAGGATATGTATTATGTATTTTACGGGGAGTGAAACTTTATGCAAACAGAAACTTATGATAAATAATTCAGTTGCACCATTGCTTTAGGCTTTTACAACTACCCATGTTGAATGATGGTGTGTCAACAAGAATCTCTACATCCTTCTCCTGACAGATTGAAATACGTTTGTATGAATTCTTATCTAATCCTTATCTTGCTTCATGGTTTAAATCACTTTCTGAATAACACATAAACAAATCCATGAAAACAGTATCTTTTCTCAGCATCTCTAATACACTTTGTTCCAGTGTCCTATCACAGATGATTGCACCGAGAAGAAACGTGTCTCCCATTGGTGTACACTGTTTTGCACGCTGTTGAGATGAGGGTTTGGGAACATCAATACAAACACAGGGGGATATCTGAAAAACTGCGAGCGATGAAGAAAACAATTTTTCAGTTTTTATTAACTCTCCTTTGATAAAATGGACGAATCAAGTAGAGGAACATAATCTGTTTTCTTATTCAACACATTGTATTTTCTGATTAGTTATTGAACCAGATTAATTGAGTCTCACATTTATGATGGTTTTGTTCACAGTGTAAACAAACACAGTCAAATTGAAGGCTTTGTTTAACATTTTCATTTAATACATTTTTCATGCATTTTCTCTATTTTAATAAGGCTCAGTATGTGGGCAAGCTAACAAAAAAGTAAAAAGCTTAAAGTACTCTTTAAACGTCAAATGTAGAGGGTAACAAATTTTCTACTTTTGGCTAAGTCTTTTGACGAATTGAAGACAAATGGCACCCATTAAACAGTCCTTACAAACAACTATCCAAGTCAGCTCTTTGTTTTTTAAAGGCTGTACTGTACTAACTGTGCAGAGACATCTCTCGCCGGTTGTGTCATGAAAGGACTCGCTTGACTTCAGCTATTGTGATTGGTCCAGGGATATAAGCAGACCATACTGTGGCTCACACTTGTGCGCACTGGTTGCCATGGAATTAATGATATGCTGTAGCACACCAAAGAAAACATGAGCACTCATGTGCCATTGTTGTGTGCCGTTCATTGTAATTAGCTTCAGATTGCCTCCCTGTTCTCTGAGGGCATGAAGGAACTGTAGGGTTTTTGAGCTGCTCTGGACTTTTCCTCCACTCATGGATAACTTTGGTGTTAACTGCCTTCCAGGCATGAGGCTTTAATTTACAGGAGCAAGATGAATTTTTAACATAATGAAACAATGTCACATGGGTGTTGAAAATCTTGATTGCTGAGGCACAAGTTCATATAGCTGTTTAAGCGCCTCCCGTGTTCAGAGGCTACAGCTCTCATTGCAGTCTTCAGTGATATGACTACTATTGGCTGCATGTCTTTTTTTTCCTGCTCTCTGCTCTCCCAATCTCTCTTCAACTGTACTGTCAATAAAGGCAGATGTCCCAAAAGTGCATAAATTGTCCATTTAAAATGTTTTGAATATTTGGTCATTATCAAATTCCAAAAAAGGTTATTACAGCAGAGATGGCAGCATGACAATCTGAGGTGGTATCGACTGGCTGCACCTAAAAGCTTTGCTCAGCATTCAATCTAGCTGAACACAACATCTCAATCTGTCATCTGAAATACTCTGTTCAAGTTAAAAATGTGACAGCAGACGGGTTTATTGCATGTCTGTCGAACAGATCTTTTACTGTAATGCTTGGAAACGCCTCTTACCCCTCCTGTACTTTTCTCTCATTCAAAGGACCCCTGGGATCTTTTTTAGGTCCCCTCTTATTCATTATTTTCATGCTCTGCTCAACCAGGGTTAGCTAGAGTCAAGCCTTTTACATAAAACACCAGTCCCCTATTGCCCAGCTACCTTTGTTTTAAAACTGATTAAAGATTTTACTGCTTGTCTTTTTTTTTCAATGCCAGGGCCAGACCTCACAATTCTCTGAACGGTTTTAGCCCGATCAGTGGGTTGTTGTAAAGTGGCAGGACTAGTCAACCCAAGAGTTGATAGTTTTGGCTCAGTGTTGTTGTCACTCTGGGATCAAACCTTAAAAAAGTCAAAGCAATGCTAAAAATAGAAAGAAAAAAAGCATCCAAAGGAGGAGGGAGGCTGGTATGGAAGGAGATAATTCTTCATTCCTTAAGTGATTGAATAGTCAGAGTATTCGGTCATAGAGAAGCAGCTGAGCAAACATAGGCTGCATATTTGAAATGAATCCTGATAGTACGCCCTTAGAGCTTAAGACAAAAAAACAGGTAGCCTAAATTGTCAGTATTTAAAAGCACATATGTTGCTTTAATTGACTTTATTAATTATTAACACTGATGGGACATCCACAGACCTTCACATGTCAGGGACATTACTCGGCTTCATCTAAGGGGAAAACACTCACTCTCAAGAGCAACAACATATCGACATGTTTTTCGCATATATAAAACCATGGTGCTAAACTGTGAGAAAGGCTGAGCTAGCTGTCCTGTACAAACATATTACAGTCAAGAGCATGCAGTGTTTTGGGAAGGCCTGTCAAAGCACATATCTATAAAGGACTCTCTTTTCTACACAACACGCACACTCTGTCTTCTCACCAGGGAGGAATGAAACTGTCACTTGGTTTAATGAAGACTAGACTCAATTCAAGAGCATGCACAGGTTTCTAAAGACATTAGGAGGTACATGGTTTAAAGTCATGTGCAAAGTTCCTTTTCACTGGATTCAACTATCAGCTCAGACTGGCTTTAACATTGTGACCTGCTTAACAGACTTCATCAGACCATGTAGATATGCTTATTTTATCAATAAGGACAAGTATGAAGAAAACTGGACACTGTGAGTTTTAACTGGGCCTGTGTTTATGTTCAGTCTGCAGAGGTTTTTTTATAAGTCTGCTTTGAATTGTTTTTAGCTTGTTAAATTTCTTTTACTCCTCTGTATTGTCAGTTGTCATTCCTGTGAAAGACTGGTGACCTGTCTGTGATGTTACCCTGCTTCTTGCCCAACGTCAGCTGGAGGAGGCTCCAGCCCCTTCTGACCCCAAATGAGAAAAAGCGATGAAGATAAAGATAATTTTCTTATTGTTTAAACAGAAATTTAGATCTGAGCTCCTAGTTCAAAGGAAAGAAAAATCTAAAAAATGAATCAGGTGAGCAAAATTGATACCGTTTGTCACCTGCCCTTGTCTACATTCACATCACTATAGCAGAGCTACAGCACTTTGGGCAAGAAATGTTTTAAGTTTCTTGAAATCAGGAAAGTTTTGCTCTTTTGAGCTTGTCTTCAAGCTAAATATTCAATATTTCAATATCAGTGATACAGAAAGTATTTAGATATCTACTTTTATTGAAGAGAATAGAATAGAATAGAATATTCCTTTATTGATCCCCCATGGGGGAAATTTTTTTGTCACAGCAGCTTCACAGACAAGCCAAAAAGTGCAAAAATGCAGGTATAACAATAAGGGTCCTAATATTAAGAACTTAAATAAATGTAATAATTAAGAAAAAAATTAGAAAAGGGAGAAGAAAAAATAAAGCTTTCTACAATATACACTTCAGTCACTTCAGAGAGTGACTGAAAATAAAACATGCTGGCTAAATTCATAACCTGACGTCAGTATTTAAAACTTGGTGTAGCAAAAAAAAAAAGAAAACTAGAAACTATTTTCTCTAACAATAAAAGGACTTCAAAATAATGTGTATGGTGTTATTAAACAGGTTTTATTACCAACATCAATTCTATTTGATGGTTTAAGGTACTTCAATTAAATAACTAATCAATTACTTCCTTGACTAAATATAATTTGCATCTTTTTTTAATATCATAATACAGATTTCTTTCGTTAGACAAGTGCAGATGATTTCAGGTCTTTCTACATCTCCTGTGCAAAACAATAAGATTTCTTTATGTATAGTGGTTCTGGGCACTGAGCTCCATGTCATAGAAATACTTGCATTAAGTCTGTCATGCTTCATTCTCTCCCTCCTGGGCTCTTAGACCCACAGGCTGCATCACTTGAACCCCTAAGTGGAACTTATGGGAGCCCATGATACTGATTAGCAAGTTCTGGCATTCCAGGTGGAGAAATGTATCTACCAATCATTCAATGCCTTTTAAATTATTCCAATGTGCACTAATAACTTCCACCTCCCTCAGTGCCTAAGTAGCTTTTTGAAAAAGGCTGATCTCCTGTCTGCTCGGTTCTTTCTAATCCACATGGATAATTGCACGACTTGAGGTCTAAATACGGATACAGAAGGCCAGCAGGGTGCCTTTTATTCTCAAAGATAATAACAGTGTGCTTATAAATATTCTTGATCCTGTCACTTATCACGTTACACAGAGAACAAGCTGGTGGAAAGTAGAAGTGCACTCAACAAAAGCGCTGTGGTTTGTTGTTGATGTAAAATGCGCTAGTTACTGCCTCACAGCGTCAAGAACCAGCCTTTCCAACACTTAAAAAGTTTCATTCATTTATCGGTTAAAAATGCTTTTATGGGTCTTCAACAACTTTTATCATCAATTTTGGTGACTGCAGTATTTCTAACATCACCCGCATCTTCATCACTTTTACTCTTCTGTATCTACAGTGGGATAAAACAGGTCTCAACCATAGACTGCATATAGAGTGAATGCCGTCTGCCTCCTCACCCGGTGAAGCCACTGCAAATCCCCTATCCCGCCTCCTCCAGCAATCCCTATGGAGCTCTGGACAAACTTTAGAAATTTGTTACACAGAATATAAATGTTTCTTCCCTACTGTTGCAATGTAGACATGTAGTTATTGTGAGACTGGTTTGTGCTCAAGTCCCTTTTTTTCTGTGCAGCTCTCTTTTAAAAGTTATTAGGGGGTTCATGTTTTCTATGATTGACATTTGATACAGCCTATTGGCGTACAAAGTTTGTGTAGCTCACCTGGGGGATACACAGTTTGAGCTGAGCGTCATCACAGTGACTTTCCCACCAAATGCGTACAACGCTACTATGCCAGCGTTGGTTCCAGAGGGTGGAAAAAATCCTGGAAACACCGAGAGCAATTTAGCTTCAAATTCGTTTGATAACGGAAGGCGGAGCCAAGTTGTCCAAAGTAAACATAGTCTATGGTCTTAACCATAGACTGTATAAAGAATGGACAGAGTCTGCCTCCTCCCTGGGTGAAGCCACTCTAAGAACAGCACCCTCTGTTGATGGGCTGCAGTCTAGGTCATAAATCCCGCCTCTCCCAGCAAAGCTTATGGAGCTGTGGACAAACTTTAGAAAGTTATTGCACAGAACATTCATTTTTTGATGTTGACATATAGTTATTGTAAGACTGGTTTGCGCTCGTCCTCTTTTTTCTGCGAAGCTCCATTTTTAAAAGTTATTAGGGGGTTCATGTTTTCTATGATTGACACCTGATACAGCCTATTGGCGTTCAGGGATTGCATAGCTCTCCAGGGGGATACGCTGTTTGAGCCGAGCGTCATCACAGCGACTCTCTGCGACTGCGCGGCCTGATGCACACATTGCTACTGCCCTGCGCTGGTTTCAGGAAATGAAGAAAAATCCTGGAAATACTGAGAGCTTTTTGGCTTCAAATCCGTATACAGGCGGGAGGCGGAACCAAGTTGTCCATAGTATATACTGTCTATGGTGGAGACTAAATCAGCTGGAACCTTTCGACCTTCTGTATGAGGGATGCAGACTTGTAGTCCTCTCTGTGATTTATCTTTAGATTAACCATCTCACACTTTTCTGCATGTCCTCTAAAAAGTCCTCGACCACTGTGTTGTTTTGCGGCACAGAGAGGAGCTCTTCTGTCCTGCTCCCCCACAGAGAGAGCTCACATGGAGCTGGTAAGTCGCTGTGTGCCAATGTCTTATTTCTTTCTCGATCTGATATCTCAAAATATAGTATATTCTATTGCTCATGATTACTTTCATGTCATATATTTTGAAAAGCAGTTAATGTTATTCTTTGTTTTTAACATTGTAAAGCTCTTTGAATTGCTTCTTGTATGAATGTTTCTCTATAAATAAACTTGCCTCATCTTACTTTGCCTAAAGCAGTCTCCTAAAGGGTGCAGATCATTAAAGGGGTTGATGTACTTTGTACTGATTTGTTTTACATTTACTGTCATTTTGAAGCTCAAGGCACAGACATGGGTTCTGTACTAATTACCCCTCTAGAAATTAGTAAATGAAAATGTCCTGCTTGTTCTTTTGTAATCCTCAGCTGGTTCCATCAGTTTTCTTTGTGAAAATAAACAACTTTATCTTCCTGCTTTTCTCTGTTTTTATGGCTGAGCTGTGGTTTCGTTTGGCTGACAGACAGAAACTCCACACTTTCATCAGACCCTGCCAAACCTGGCAGGATCACAGGAGAGCCAGCCAAGACCAGGCTAATTAGACTTGGACAACACCAGCCACAGCATCACACTGGTATCATGACTGATAGATGGTACCTATTTAGAACATTTGATGAAAGAAAAAACAAATTACTGTAGATTTGTATTCATTTTGTATCACTTTACTCTCTGGTTACTTCTGTTTCATGTTGGTTATAGTCTCCAAACTGAGACAGCCTGAATAGAGATTAAGTCTGCATTAATTCTAGGGCACAGTAGTTTTTATATAGGGTGTGCAATTATTCAATTCCTCTGGGGGTTTTCAATATTTGATTTTATTCATTTATTATCTCAAATGAATAGCTTCGTGGCTTGCTTGCTTTGGCAATAAATCAAACCTTTAACCTCCTCTGGGTAAAACAAGTGATAAGACTCTTTTTCTAATAAGAACACTGAAGTGATAAACCGTTCTGCTCTTATAAAGTTATGAATCTCACAATAGATGGGTAAAAAAAGATGGGCTCTACTTGATCAGTGAAGCCTCAGAAATTAGCTGCTCTGATTCTTTTTTTGCAACCTGCCAGTCAAATGTAGTGTCTAAGCTACACACTGTATGGGGCTGTAACTTTGGTTAACGGCTACTGCATTAATGCTTTAATGCTCTAGGATGCAAACAAGCACAGTTGACTGATGATATCCAGTGGCAAGGTTTAGAAGAGCTGTGATCTGCTACAGTTGTGTGAAGGCTGTGTCTGATTACACCACAGACTGTGTACAACATGGAATAAGAGGTTGTCATGACACTTGACTTTTCATTTCCTGACATGGATACCTGTAAAAAACACTCCTCTATGTTGTCATTTGTGATCCAAATGAACCATGTGCCGAGAAAGTGTACTCATTTCCTTATGTTTCCTACTAAGGAAGTCTATTTACGGGCATCAATCATTGCATAAAGGTGTGGAGCTGCTTGTGAACAGCCAGCAAGTCAAGATAAAATGAAAAGATATGGAGACAAGGTGACACTGCTCTCTCTCTCTGATCTCTGTAACAGACATAACCATTCAGTGTGTGAAAATACCAGGCTTTAAATGTGTATTTTTCTGCACAGATTGGCTTTTTAGAGGGGCATCTGTGTGGCTTCTGATGCTTTTAGAGCTGGCCTCAAGTGGACACTCAAGGAACTTCAGTTTTAAAGTTTAAAAAAAAAAACCTCCGCACAAGCTTCATAATTCAAGACCAAGGTTGCTGCCAGGGTAATGCCTAACCAGCTCAGGCATGTGGATATTAACCTGCAGGATGGACTGAGTACAGGTGGTACTAGCTACATCGAACAAAAATATAAACGCAACACTTTTGTTTTTGCTCCCATTTTTCATTAACTAAACTCAAAGATCTAAGACTTTTTCTGTGTACACAAAATACTTTTTTTCTTAAATATTTTTGACAAATTGGTCTACACCTGAATGAGTGAACACTTCTCCTTTGCTGAGATAATCCATCCACCTCACAGGTGTGGCATATCAAGATGCCAATTAGACAGGATGATTATTGCACAGGTGTGCCTTAGACTGGCCACAATAAAAGGCTACTCTAAAAGGTGCAGTTTGACGTATTGGTGTTGTAGAAAACCAGTCAGCATCTGGTGTGACCACCATTTGCCTCATACAGTGCAACACATCTCCTTGACATCGAGTTAATCAGGTTGTTGATCATGGCCTATGGAGTGTTGGTCCACTCCACTTCAATGGAACACGCTGTTGTGTACGCCGATCCAGAGCATCCCAAACATGCTCAATGGGTGACATGTCCGGTGAGTATGCTGGCCATGCAAGAACTGGGATGTTTTCACCTACGAGGAATTGTGTACAGATCCTTGACACATGGGATTGTGCATTATCATGCTGCAACCGAAGGTGATGCTCACAGATGAATGGCACAACAATGGGCCCCAGGATCTCATTACGGTATCTCTGTGCATTCAAAATGCCATCAATAAATGCAGCTGTGTTCGTTGTCCATAACATATGCCTGCCCATACTATAACTTCACTGCCAACATGGGCCACTCCATTCACAATGTTGACAACAGCAAACTGCTCACCCACACAATGCCAAACACGTTGTCTGCCATCTGCCCTGTACAGTGAAAACCCAGATTTATTCGTGAAGAGAACACCTCTCCAAACGCCATCCAATGTGAGCATTTGCCCACTCAAGTTGGTAGTGATGATGAACTGTAGTCAGGTCAAGACCCTGATGAGGACGATGAGCATGCAGATGAGCTTCCCTGAGACAGTTTCTGACAGTTTGTGCAGAAATTGTTTGGTTTTGAAAACAAATTGCTGCAGCAGCTGTCCGGGTGACTGGTCTCAGACAACCTTGAAGGTGAAGATGCTGGATGTGGAGGTCCTGGGCTGGTGTGGTTACATGTGGTCTGCAGTTGGGAAGCCAGTTGGATGTACTGCCAAATTCTCTGAAACGCCTTTGGAGACAGCTTATGGTGGAGAAATAAACATTCAAACATTCAATTCACAGGCAACAGCTCTGGTGGACATTCCTGCCATCAGCATGCCAATTGCACACTTCCCCAAAACTTGTGACATCTGCGGCATTGTGCTGTGTGATAAAACTGCACCTTTTAGAGTGACCTTTTATTGTGGCCAGTCTAAGGCACATCTGTGCAATAATCATCCTGTCTAATCAGCATCTTGACACCTGTGAGGTGGATGGATTATCTCAGCAAAGGAGAAGTGTTCACTCACACAGGTGTAGACAAATTTGTCAACAATATTTGAGAGAAACAGGTCTTTTGTTAGCATAGAAAAAGTCTTGGATCTTTGAGTTCAGCTCAAGAAAAATGGGAGCAAAAACAAAAGTGTTGTGTTTATATATTTTTGTTTAGTGTATAACTGTAGCCGCACTCAGCAAACCAAACTGACATTAACCACCTGCAGACTCTGTGATGTTTAGGTGTCTTCAATAAATACAGAAAACTGTTTCCAGAGAGTTTTCTGATATTTAGGCAGGTCTGAATTTATATTTCCGTCTTCTGGGAAATGAGTCGCCTTAGAGCATCCTTAACTAGAAGTTCCTGTATGAACAGAAGATTTTTTTACTTTCAGGATCAGACTATCTGTCTTGTATGCGACTGGTAATCATGTGATAATAAAATATTAAATAAGGAAAGTTCTTGCATAGTTATAGTTTGACAACAATACATCACTTAACAGTGTTTTCTGACATTTCACACAAAGTCAAGTTTACATGACAATCAACATTAAACCTATTAAAGGAACTGCAACAATGAGAAAAGTAAATGTGCAGTGAAGAAATGGAATTGCAAAGCAAGGTCATGAATAGAAATTTTGATGGGGTAGAGGGAGAGAAAGAGAGAAAGAAACTCGTTTAAGCTCAGTTGAAAAGCAGAAGAGAAAACAAAGAGGGGGACTCTTTCTTCCCACTTCATTTCACTCCTCACTTGTGCTTTTGTGATGTGCCAGGAAGAAGCAGGTGTTGTAACTACAAGCTTTCAGTGTTTTCAATAACAGCTTTTAATAAAGAAACTATTATAACATGCTGAAAAGTCAATGGCAAAGGACACTGAACATGAAACTGAGACAGCAGTTTGCTGGTGTTTTCCTGTTTGTGTTTCTTCTCTCCACACTGAACTGAGCTGATGATGTGAAAGAATGTGCAGCTTCTTTATTGGAGTTTAATGGTGTCTGTATTTCTTGCAGTACAGGTAGAGGTATATTGAGCCTCCCTGAAGTGAGCCTCCTACCGTGGTGCACCAACAGCTCTGTATTGTCTCCAGTAATTGTTCCTGCATCACGCAGAGACCAAAAGCAAACATTTGCTAGACAAAAGATTTGTCCCTTGAAAGGCTTCTCAGCACTATCTCCTTTTTCACAG
The DNA here is from genome assembly GCA_962446985.1 of Xyrichtys novacula. Taxonomy (NCBI): domain Eukaryota; kingdom Metazoa; phylum Chordata; class Actinopteri; order Labriformes; family Labridae; genus Xyrichtys; species Xyrichtys novacula. The sequence goes on from OY660875.1 coordinate 27,222,990, forward strand.
TTCCTTAAGAGCCTGAATACTAATATTATCCTGGTTCCTGTGGTCTTGTCTTTGAGGCCAGCAGTACTCTGAATAACCCAAACAAGATTTAGATCTGACAGGGACTGTCTGATCAGTAGATACTTTGTTTATGAAGCTATTTTCTGGCCCCACTTGTCCTCACGCAGCACGATGGAAAATAATGAGTCAGTGCACTTATTTTCTTGTGCTTATCATCTGAGAGATGCGCAGCAATAACGGATAATCTTCAAGGATATTACAGAGCCCACTATATAGATATTGATGACACCTGGATTCAAATTACTAATAAAAACTTACAACACCTCTGCTTTCAGTGAAAACAGTTGAAATGACCTTACTGCTTCTGAAAACAAATAATACACAAGAATAAGAGCTACGTTTCTCACTGAACAAGACTTTAATGAGAAAAGCTCTTCAAAGCATTCATGAGATTATCATGGCGGAAGGTCAGCACTTTCTGTCTGACAAATTTATAAACCTTTTAAACTAGCAAACACCTGTCCGTAAGTGATTTGTTGCTTAACCGTAATTTGATTTACTACCCATTACAAACCCAACTTTTCTGAGTTAGCATGTACATTTCCTCTATCAGAGTCTTTGTAATTCCACTTAAAAGTTTAAAGTTGTATCTGATAACATAGTGGAAATGTTGAAGCTCCTGCGAGGAACTTACTTTGCGTGTCAGCTGCAGTTACTTTGTCTGACCTCAGTTCTGAAACTGCAAACTGTGAAGGAAAGTTGGACTTTCAGCTGATGGTCTCTTTTTTCTTTTGAAGCATAAAGAGACATAAGAATCCATTCAAGTATGTTTATCACCCAGCTATGAACTTCTTACTATCTCCACAAACCAAGCATGAGTAAATCATTCCCACAACTGAATTACATCAAGTCAGTGCAAAGACTCGATGAGACGCTCCCACCACTCTGGCGGCGCGAATGATGCAAATTGGTTGGGTGAAAATGTCTCAACTTGAGCAGATATCCGACATTTGACATTTGAAAATGGATGGTTGTTCACTGGTATCTAAAATGGAGGACAAATTGATTGAGTCCGTGTATGGGTGAGGAATTATATTTCTTTCAATTACCGAAACTGGAATTTACCAGTCGGATTACTTCGTAAATTGTAAAAAAAAAAACCCTGATGTCTATCACTTGATCCCGCAGGTTGAATTGGCAGGAATTACCGTTGAAATTAAAGTTGACGCACAAAAGTAGCGACTATATACTATTCATTCACACGTCTAAATACGCGCCAATTAAGCAAATAGATGATTTTACTCGCGCTCGGTGTGGGCGCCCCATTACAGAGGCAAGGGACAGGCTGGTCATGAGGCACTTTTCAATAAGAATTTTACCCACAGGGGATGCAGTTTGGCTGGGCGTTATTGTTACCAAACTAACCAGAGAACTGAACTGTAGGCTTGGCTACTGATCGCTGCTTAAGGGGTAAGCTTGACCATGCAATTTAGCTGATTTTCAGAAACTCTGACTCAAACACTTCAGTCGATGTAACCCATGAAACCCTCAAGAGGCTTTGCAGTCTGTAAGCATCTTTGCTGTGCCTGATCTACTCCTGCCTCTGCGTTTTGCACCCCACGCAGACTAAACACTTCATGTTCCTCCACCTGCAGTGCACTGCCCAAATTTTCAGCCAAAACACTATTTATTTCTCATTCCCCAGGTTTATTTGTCTGTAGACTCTGCAGCCAATTACCTTTTTATTTTTTTTACTCAAATTGCCATAATGATAAAATAACTCACAACAAAATTTCAAAGTCATTGTTTCCTTTAAATTTAGAGGCTGACTTTTGCTCCTGATTAGAATTTAAAGAAATCAAACAGTCCATTAAAAAAATAAAATAAAATAAAAATAACCCTGTTAAGCTTCAGTCTTAAGAGGTGGAAAAGTCAAACTGAGTTCTTGACCCAGCACATACATCCCATATCAGCTATTTTCTTGCAAACCTTTAATTTATTAATTCTCAATATCAAAGCTTTTTGATGATTTATTCATTGCGTCTTTCATTAAAAAATAATCACCTCAGTTCTGAGCTGGGACTTCTGATGCAGCTGCAGTCCAAATAAGTTATAGTGATAAATGGGAAAGTAGCTCAACACTGGGACTCATCTGAACTTAAAATTCCAGCTGCTGACAGCCACAACAGAAAAACAACAAAAAGGTGCTCTAAACTTTTTACATCTACAGTTCAAGTCTAACAGTTTGACAGCAGCAGCTCTGGACGATTTAAACCTGTTTGAATCACAGTTATTTACAGGGCCCCTGAACTACAGTACTTTTCAGAGTTGATGTAACTCAGGAGCAAAATTTAAGAACCAGTGAGATTTACAACAGAACTTTGTTGGAGTTAGTGATATGTTATGATAAAACAGCAGACAACTGACTAAAGAAAGATAAACAATTCAAATATCATTGATACATGGCACACACACCCGTTAATATGAAGACTACACTGAGCTGACTGCGCAAAATTATACATACAAGGGGAACTTAACATCTGTTTAGCAGGTATTATATTTATTTTATTTTCATTAGGTAAAATCAACTTAGATTCACAAAACCAAACTACATTTGGTTTCCAAGTAAATAAGGCCCATTAAAGACCCACTCTGGTGAAAATCATGTTTCTCTTGTTGTCTACATGTTCATATGGCATTTCTCTGGTGCTACAGGACATATCACGAGAAAAGTAAGTGCTAAAATGCATTTTTGAGGATTTCTGCTTTCAAATCACCATGAGCCTCTCACAGACCAAAATAGCAGGTTCAGACTCAGTGGGATTTTGTTCATCACAAATCTAAGCTCCGCCCCCGGTGCCCCGCTCTAGAGGCCAGACCCCAAGAAGTAGAGAGTAATAGAGAGGACGATTGCGGAACAAGTGTTTTTGGTAGCAGATTGCAATGCCAGTAAGGAAACTCATTTTGATATTAGCTTTCAACATGCCCCCAAAGACATTAGTGTCCAAGAGCTGGAAAGCTCCTATGTTATCTGTTTTGTGGTGGTTTGAAGGCAGTCATCAACAAATATCCATTATTTTCTTCAGGTTTTTTACTTCTTTTAAAAAATGATACATCTGTCTGGTAGAGATGCAGTGTACTCTTTATGTGTACTCTTTATGACCACATTCACAGACCTTTACAGACCGGTAAGATTGAGGGGGGCGTTGTTTCACCAGTTTGGAAAAAAACAACATTGAAAAATATATGCTGTATCCGAATTGCCCGCTTGCATACTACATGCTACTGCTACATACTACTGCTAGATCCTACTCCTACATACTAAACACGTTGGCCCCGTTGCTCCGCCATGTTGCCCGCTGCTGTGGCCAGCCGGCTTTTTTCATCTAGATAGGCAGCAGCTGGTGGCGCTAGCATCACATGCGCTTCTACAACTTTTAAGAGGACAAAGAAGAAGCCCTCGGTGCATTTTGGGTCAGTAGCATGCCCGTAGGATGCACCGCGACCATCCTACAATGTGGGCGTGTCTAGTATCTGAAGTAGTATCTGAAGTAGTATGCTACTCGCTCCGGTGGCCAATTCGGACATGCTACATACTACTTCGACTACTACTTCGACTACTACTTGGCAATTCGGACGCAGCAATGGCTTCAAATAATTGCGAAATGGAGAATAACTTGATTTTTCTTTACTCAAACAAAATATGCAGATCAGGAAGATTTTCTCTGGTTACTGAGGAATAAAGTTTATTTTTCTTTCATAAGGTTATAGGTGGTTCAGGCTTGCCTACATTTCTATTGAACTTATGTTTTACCAATAGGTCTTATTCATTTTATTGATTGTTTAAATTATTTTTCATTTTTATTTGGTTTTCAGTTCACATCCAAAAAATGAGAGTTTTCAATCTTGATTAAAATTTGGATGTTGATCTAAAGTGGTATCAAAATATCAAAAGAAATGAAAGTGGAAGTCACACAATAAGGCCTACAAAATAAAAAAATTTGGGTAATGATGTATATCACTGAAGATAAATATACTCAATCACTTGAAGTGTCTATGTTTAAATGCAGATTATTAAAGTTAAAATAAGTTTGACAATGTAAAGCTTTTACAAAGGACTGTAATCCGACTCACCAGTTTTCTCCATCCCTCATTACTTCTAAGAAACATGATTTTGAGGGTTTGGAAATCCTCCAGTTGTGCTTTTAACTGTCACTGTGACATGTCCCTGGCAGTAGAAGTAGTTTATTGTTGTCCCAGCGTAAATCTCAGATAATGGAAAATAAGCATCCTCCAGTTTGCTCTACAGACCTCCTCTCTGAGATGTGTTTGAGGAAGCTGGGACGGCAGGTGGTGAGTGACTCTGAAGCCTGATTATTGAACATTTCATGAACTCTGCCGTCGCCCGACCAACTCCTCTCATTTGATCTTCCTGTGTGCTCACCAGGACTAGGGCCTTTGTGGTTTATAAAGCCCCCCTGGTGACCTGCCATTACTGATAGCTTGAAATTCCCCACCATTTCACAGCTTTTATATTTGCATTTCATTGCTTTTCTTTCATTTTCATGCAAACAAATATCTTTTTTTGAGGCTGTAGTTGGCTGATTAAACACAATGATGACTCAGCCGGACAACAATTTGTGAAATCTGCAGAGAATCCTCTGCTATAATCCTCTGCATCCAGACCTCTTTTTTTATTCCAAATAAATGGATAAAGCTATGTACAGATGCAGCCTTGGCAGGAAGGAGCTTAATCTACACAACCTCTGAATTAAGTAGGTAACAAGTGATCTAATCTTTGAAAAATTCCTCTCGAGGTAAACATTTCAGTCTCTCTGATCTGAAATAAGAACACAAATTTCACCCTTTTTTAAAGTCAGACAGATTAAGCAAATGTTTGCATCCACAGTATCATCACTCCCCCACTGCTACCTTTGCCAGCGTTATGCATCACATTGGTGTCCCAGATTATACAAACCCACCTTTTAATATTCACAAGGAATCCTCACAGAAAAGCTGCCTGGAAATAACTTAATTCAGACTCCAACTGCTGTATAATTCTGAATCTCAAAATGTAATTAACACAGGGGCCAGTCCTATTATTTCCTGCCCCTGGTGAAGTATGTGTGTGAAAATGAGCAGATCAGCTGATAGGAGGAGCTATAAGGTAGTCTGGGTATATGTGGTGCAATACTGACTGCATGCACCTGTAAGTATGACTCTGTGTGTAGGTGAATTAGAAGGGGGAAGGGACATGTTTGCTGCAATCTGGAAAATGAAGATTAATCTTTTTCTCATAGAGGAGGTCAGGTGTTTGCCACTGAAGGGGAAATCTGTATTGGGTTATGGAGCACCGGAGGAACATAAGTTTTGATTGGTTTTTGGGGGGGTTGCATTAAGACTGCAAGAGGCAACATTATTCCACTGAATTTATAGTTAAGATTTTAAAAAAGTTGATCAATGCATGTTTCTTGCAATAAAGGAAATAAAAATATATATTTCTTCAAATTGAAGCATGCCTTATCCAAGTCTGTGAGTTCCCTCCTATATTTTTAGTTTAAAACATTCCCAACTGTGTGTAATACTTTATTCTGATTGGTCAAAACAACAGTATTGTTTTGAACATTATTCCTTAATAGCAAAGGCAACGGCATGGCAATCAATTACATATGTTCTCTCAAATCACTCCACGTGAAGGAATCTGGTACATTTGTATTCTGCCTGTTTACACTGTGGCAAAAAATTGATAACCACTAGCATTTGGAGATAGTAAACAGTGACATAACTGCAGTAATGTAGCCTCATGGGGGCTGATGGCTGACAGGGGGCTCTGGGGAGGGGGTCCTGTCAGTTTGAGGTCAACTTGCATATGACTTACAGTTGAGGCTGCCTTAATAACGGTCCAGTTTCAGTCTAACCTCATTCAGCTACAACCTGACAGCTTCTGTCCTCTTATGTTGGTGGTCTCCTCTCTTTCTCTCTCTATCTATGTGGGCCTGAGAGCACAGAAGCTGAATGACAAGTAATAGTTGTTGCTTTTTAAATTTTTTGGGACAAGTTGAATTGCAGTCAGTGTTTCTGTCTTCTTAAGTAGCTCTATAAAACACACAGATTGCAGTGACGATGGTTGGCATGCATCCTGTTTCCGTTGCTCTTTGTAGCTTTAAATTTTGCAGTATAATTTTAATTGTCCTGTTGCCTAAAATCTGTAACATTTGACTCTTCCAAAAGTTATCACAGCAACACTTAATGTTTTTTTTGTTGTTGTTTGTGTGTGTGTGTGTGTGTGTGTGTGTGTGTGTGTGTGTGTGTGTGTGTGTGTGTGTGTGTGTGTGTGTGTGTGTGTGTGTGTGTGTGTGTGTGTGTGCTGTTGTGATTTTACAGATCTCAACAAGAGAGACACTTCAAAGAGAAATACTGATCCCTTAACAATAGCCAGAGGTGCTCCAGAAGAGGAAAGTTGGACTCAACCATGTTGGATCCCTTACTTCTCTTTTTTCTCTTGGGTCAAGTGATAACAGACTGGACAGGGTTGTAAACAAGAGAGTATTGTATGAAACCACTAACATAGTCACACTGGACCAAGTGCAGCCAAACTGAGAACAGCTGTTTGCCAGATGGAGTTCTCAGACCAAACAGTTCTGGGACTTTTTAAAGACCATCCACCAGAAAGCCCAATGAGACCTGCATATCATGAGGACTTTTTTTCCCATCATCATTAAGTCTGATATGGTGAACCATAATGTGACATAAGCCTGCTGACTCTCGCTTGAGCAATGTCACCTATGAAACATGACTGAAAATATGGAGGAGACTATGATGGGAGCCACTCACCCTCTGCAGGAGCTTCAGCTGCCCCCAGCGTTGCCGTTGGCGATAGCTTCTAAAAACCCAATTGTTGAATCCCCCATACCCACATTACCAGCATGTCTGCGATGTGATGCATGTGATGCCAATAAAGTCCTTAAAGGGATATTGTTAGGTGGTGAAGTTAGGTGCTGTTCTGAGCATTTTTTGTCCAAATAGAGTGGCTTTTTGGTTGAGGTTTGCATGTGGAGACATAGACCGCTGTGTATTGCTGTCGTGCGATCATTGCTGAAGTTGGTATAACTATAGAAGCAAGCAGTCGGTAACATATAACTTTCAAGGGGGTGTCTAACTCTGTGTTACAGTGCGTTTGACCATGACTTAGATTTACACCGGAATATCCCTTTAAGGGCTTAGGGTTCAAGGTATAGGTTGAGATTGAAAGTTCCTAACCCTGGGTTAGTTTATCATGCATCATTGTGTCATCTCCACCCTGAGTTCTCTTGTGTTTCACCTGAGTTGAACCGTTGAATTTGGACTTTGTCAAACAAGTTTAGCTTTTTTTTTTTTTCTTCCTTTTGTGGCATTTTGGGTCTTTTTTTTAGTTTGAACTTTACTCATGATGACACATCTCAGCATGGCTCCGCAGCAGAAAAATATAGGTGCTTAACTGCCTTGCCTGCAGTCCAGATTTGTCACCCATATAAACATCCAGTGCAGCATTAAACAAAAAAATATGACAAAAGAAACCCAAACTGTTGAGCAGCTAAAATCTTACATCAGATACGATGGGGACGTTTTACTTTCAAAACTCCAGTAACTGGTCTCTTCAGTGTTTACAGAGTATAGTTAAAAGACAGGGTGATGCAACACGATGGTAAACATGCTCCTGCCACCACTTTTTGCCGGTATCAAATTTAAAATCAAACGATGACAAGAAGCTGGGGTTACAACTTATAAATTCAAAGCTGCAACACTTCCCTGATAGCAAACTTTTTCATAGTAGTGTAAAAATAATGCAAATGCAGTGTTTTGTTGCAGAGCTGTAACATTTTGAAAAGAAACTTATAATATATTTGCCTTCAGTATCTGATGTTTGCTTCACCACAAACAGCCTCAGGGTTTGAATGGAAAGCAGGAGATAAGTGGACTAAGGGGATGAGTCAAGCGCTTTATTATTCCATCACTCAGACACATATCCCACACATGGACACACACACACTCATCATTTTCATTCTGCAGTGCAGAAACTGTGCGCTTTCCTATTAATTACAGCAAAGATAAGACGTCTCTCTACTCTTAATTAAATGGCAGGACGGTGAATTTAAAATAAAAGGCTAAGCCCTCATGAATTTGCTCGGCTTTCCGCCATGTTGGGGAGACTGGAATCAAACATTCAGTTGTAAAACAGACTATGATATTGGAAATAACAAATTCACAGCATAAAAATTTGCTCATCTAGCTCCAAAAGTTTTCACTGTCCAACTAAGAAAGACAAGCCAAAAACGCTCATTACAAGTGATGGAAGCGAATAAAACAGAGACAAATTAAGAACTTCTAATCCAGACCTTGTGTGTTTTCCAAACATCTGCATCCATCTTTTAGCGTTTTCCCTCTGGCTGCAGAACCGAGTAAACGGTAAGTACACTCAAGATAAAAAGCACTCACCAGTGTTCAGCAGCACTGAGCTGAAAAAGTCAGCAATAACTGCCCTGTGTCCTCGAGGTATGAACTTACAGACAGACACAAGAGGCTGTTTGTACTGAAGCTTTGTCTGACAGAGTGGAGAATAAATAAATAAGTACATGAAGGTTTTAATGTGTGTGTATGGGAATCAAGTAGTTGGCAGTGATGGTGAAAGAAACTTTTTCTTTTCAGTGTTAAGTGCATTAACCATAGTTTGCAACCTTCAGGAATTCAAAGCAGCTCAGTTATGTTTTTTTATCCCACTTTCCATATTGCTGTTGTTTTTCTTTTCTTTAGAAATAGCAGGCAGACACAAAGATGTGAAGATACAGTTAAGAATAGTTGAAATAATAAGAAGCTCTTGGTCTGCCTTTTTTATTAGGGTTAATTTCTACATCACATAAACCCTTTCTACATATGCTTTCTTGGAAATTGCTCAAAAACTCCAGGACAGCTTGAACTTAAACATACTCAGAGTTCCTCCACAGAGAGGTAATGTCACAATTATCACTGCCATAAAACATTGCAATAACAATGGTCCAGACTGGGGACTACAGAGGAGAAGAGCTGAGCTTTAGTGCGCTGGTGTTCCTGAGTCTTTAGCTGTGTCTTAAAGGTAGAAAGGTACTCTACAGATTGAATTATGTAATACACTCCACCACTGGGGGACAACAGAGGAGAAGAGTCTGGATAGTGGCTTGGAGCCATGTTGTGAAAGGAGCATCAGGTACCTTTCATCAGCAAAGTGGAGGAGATGGATGGGAGTGTAGACCTGGGTGAGGGACTCCAGGTTCGGCAGGAGCTGCTTTTGTTGCTATTTTGTAAAGATGAAGTCAGGTTTTGAGTTTGATTTGAGCTGCAGCTGGAGGGCAGTGGAGAAAGGTGAATAGCTGAGTGACATGCCGTTTTGGGATGGTTGAAGACCTGATGGGCTGCTGCGTTCTGGACCATCTGCAGGGGGTTGCTAGGCATGCAGGAAGGCCTACCAGTAAGGAGTTGCAGTCGTCAACGCTTGATATTATGAGAGCCTGTAACAAGAGCTGTGCTGCATGCTCTGTCTTATAGCGACAGATCCTTCTACATGAACTTTTAAGTCCCACTCCAATGTTTTTTTTTTAACAACTTTTAGTGTCCTCAGTGGTCTTTAAATTGTGATTATGAAGTTTTTAGCCCAAATCGCATTACCTGTGTCATTTTCAAGAGCTCCAGTAGTTCATTAGCAATTCGTCTCTGAGTCGTGGGCAGAAACAGCGCTGCTCTGCACACCCCTCCTCACGCTAGCTTGTGGCCTATCATTGCAGTGTAGCAGGAGTGGCAGGTAACAAAGGAGCTGTACAGCTCTTGGACACTAATGTCTTTGGGGACATGTTGACAGCGAGCATCATAATTAGCTTTCTTACGAGCATTGCAATTTGCTAATGCACACACTTGTTCTGCAAAAGTCCTCTCTACTTCTCCAAGTCTGGCCTGTATTGCAAGCTCCGGAGAAGAGCTTGCAGTTGTGGCGTAGAAAATCTCAATGGCCCTAATTTATCAAACTTGCATACAGCAGAAAACTGACATCATGTACGCAAGTTTGAGTCAGTGTGGATCTGCAGTGCGGCAAATGTCTGTCTCAAAGTAATTGATAAACAAACCTCAAACCTGTTATTAAGCACAATCAGCCAGATTTCATTAAAGATTAAGACGTAAATAACATGAAATAAATTTGTTATGTCCTTAGTGAATAGGCCTATTTGATAACTCTGCCCAGAAACACTGCCACAGAGCAGGAGCGCTGTTTCAACATTACACACACACGCGCCACTGTGGAGCGCTGCGTTTCTCTCTTACAAGGCAGGTGTCTCTACCTTGGCCCAGCAGCAGGGACGTTGTTGTACACTCCTGAAAGGGTGTGGGACATCATTTGGGCCAGTACAGTTTTGCACAATGTTACACTGGAGAATGGAGTGCAGTTGGCTGTGCCGGTGCAACGTGAGGACCTGATGCCCGGAGAGCAATAACGAGGAGAGACTCCACAGAGGTGCTGTACAGAAGAGACAGGACCTTAACGATGGATTCTGACATGTAAAGTATAAGTTTAGAAAGTGCTCTTGCTATTTAATCAGTGATAAAAATCCAATAGAAATCCAAAAAAATGTGCCTCAGGGGCAGCAGCACCGTTTGGTGACGCTAATAGTTATTTTTGTTCAGCCTCTGTCAGACTCTCCAGTCTGCTCTACTTTACAAAGACACAACAAGTTAAAACTAAATACTTTCAATAATAGGAGCAACGTACCCTATGTCATTGCAATAAAAAATATGAGGCATGTATGATATATTAATTTATCATCATGAGCAACTTATTGACTAATGATTTATTTAAACTTCAGCCACTATCCACTATTCCGCGGCAGCGCTGTTCAGCGCCTCCATAATCCTGCTCCAGACAGGAGTTTTCTGGACTGCTTTGATACCAGTTTTGATGCTTCCAAAGAGAAAATCCTTGTTAGTTTCCACCACAGACACGGGGATATCCACTTTCAGCTCAGAAAAGTTTCAAATCTTTCTAATATTTCTCCTCTTGCATGTTTGACCTCAGTGGGCGAGGCTTCTGAACCACGAATATTTAAGGGCATGAACATGTTAATGACGAACGATTTCAGCCGCCGCATTTATCAAGACCTGACCATATGTACACTGGGATTGGTCAGATACGAACCCTTTCATAAATCTCACGCGTGTCCTATTGTACGATGAATCCTGTGCTCAGATCTGCGCAAGATTGATAAATGAGGGCCAATGTGTCTGAGCCTGATGTTTGGGTCTGTCAGAGATTCACAGCGATTTGAAAGCGGAAATACTCAGAAATGCAATTTTGCTCTTAGTTTTCTCATGATATGTCCTGTGGCATCAGAAAAATGTCATCTGAACATGTAGACAACATGAAAAACATGATGGGTCTTTAAAGACTATCTGCTTGTCAATGGTGACACCCAGATTCTTTGCAGACTCTGTCCATATGAAATTTGTTATGAGCTTTTCTAAACTGAAATTCCTGAAATATCATAACTTCACTCTTAGTTCTCAAGTTGCTAGTCAGACTGTAAACAAAAACGATGCACAGGAAAAAGAGCTGGTTTCAACAGAAGCCCGATAGCCATGACTCCTGCAGGTTTTAACATCATGCAATGATAGCTGAAGGGTTCCAAGATTGATCCCAAACTGCCGATGCTAAATCTGGATTTCTAACAAGCACCATCTCTGGTTTACCAGAGCTGTTTTCATCAGACACAGTATTTTCACAGTGTGTGCCAGATGCCACACAGAGTCTAAAAAGTGTTCATTAAAAAGAAATCAGTCATGATGCCTAAATTGATTCAAGCATGTCATAAAATAAGAAAAATGTTTGGATTTGTTCACCAGCTTTATGTTGTTCCAAACATTTCCTCCTCCAGATTAGTTTCTCTGTGTTCCTGTGCCGACCACTGTGAACTCAATGAGGCTCAGCCTGTCGTGCTTAAGGAGATATTACACACAGGAAAAAATCTGCTTTCCTTCACGCTGTCATTGACATTTTTCTCAGAGCAGAAGAAAAACTCCAGGACTGAGAAAACCAAAGATTTCTCTCAGAGTGACTGAGTGCCCTTGAGTAGGAGTGAGTTAGTTGTACCATCACCCAGAGTTCTTCAGGAGGAGATAAGACTTCCTGCGTTTCCTAACACCTCATCTCTGACTGGACCTCTGTATCAGCGGAGTCAAATCTCAATCAGCTCTGCTGAAGCTGGAGAGAGAAGAAAAATCAATGCCTGGCACTGTTCCCTGTACACTTTGAGCTTTTTCATTTGATGTATATCACTTTTTATTAACTTCAAAACCTGTTTCATAGACCTAATGTCATCGAGGCGCTGTCCTCTGCTGTGTCCTCATTTAATGTGTCTCAGTGTCACTCTGATCCGCTGAATAAAAGATGTTAAAAATTCAGCATGCTCTATCATGCTGGCCTAGAATCACTGCTGTCTCTGTCTAATGAGTTGTCTTTAAAAATGCCAAATACTTTCAATCATTGATACAATTTTATCAATAATGCATAGTCTCCATGAGGCCCTAAAGCTAAGCGTGGCATGTCCATCAGTGAGTTTTTCTTTAAAAGTGAATCATCAACACTTTGGAGAAACAAAGCAGAGAGCTGAATCCATCTGTGAAAGGAAGCGACGCTGCTGAACAGAAACACAGATGTTCTGAAAGAGCATCCAGCTGTGACAGGCACAGAAACAGCTGCTAGAAAGAGATTTTCAGCATGATGGAGGGGTTCTCAGTCACATCCATTTTAGTCAGAGTGAAGTTATGTGTGCTACTTCAGAGCACGCTCATGCAGATCTATTCGAACATTGTAGAATTATACCGTCATAAAATCCAGCCATGCACGCTGACATGGAGTCTGACGTTGTAAATGGATGATAGCAGCCATGCATTATTTCAGCATCAGTTCACATGACAACTGCATGCTCAATTTTAATTTTTACCTTAACTCAGTGCTTTGAATGGGAAAATCATTAGTATAAGTATTATGTTGTAAATATTTACCATAAAAATGGATTAACACACAGAACCCTTTGATCTTTATGCTCCAATCAGATTTTCCATTAGATTTTACCATAAATCCTCAGATACAGGCCCAGTCTTTTATTTGCTTTATGCCTGGAGGAGTTAGGGGTACCAGACTTTTGTATGAAGCAGAGACAGACTTAATTTGAAATCCTCTATGTCTCTGAGAATCATAATTGTTCATATTTTTAATACAATGTAGGGGCCTGATTCACTTTACCTATCCAAAAGGACATTGTGTCATACACAAAGCACAAAAGGTTTAATGCTACGTAGACTATCACACAGCGGTTGTTGTTGCCACAATCTTGCTGCTGGTGCACATAAGTAACATATTAAGTAATGCAATAAAGTTTAAGCTGTTGCTGTGTCAAGTTTATTGTTTTCTTATTAAGAGTATCATCAAAATGCCATCACACACGATGGAATATTTACCTTTCATAAAAAGACACTCTTTGCTGGCTTAGTTTACTTACTCCAGGAAGCAAAATGGTTTTCTTGAACAAAGGTGTTTATTTGCCGTTATGTTGCAACACAATTACAAAGTATAAGACATCTCTCAGCAAGCAAACAAACCAGGCAAAATGGTTTTCAACTGTGAAACTAATCACATCTGTTATGAATGGACCCCTGGCTAAATTGATAAGGACTCTCCCTCTCCATCCAGCTTCTCATACATACTGTATGTGGATTGAATTTAGCTGTCAGGATTAGAGCTCACAGAGAGGAGATGCTGACAGTTACCTGTAATCGCAGCAACAATACAATGAAAAACTGAAGCAAACTACGAATTAACAGTGTCAGTTCTGTAGGTCAGTACAAAACTGATGCTGTTATAGTTGTACAGATGTATAGATGGTAAGTTGTTTTCTGATTCCACTTGTTTGATTCAGGCTCGATAGTTTTGTTGGCGATTAAATTCAAAAGGGTGGACACTAATCAGACAGAAGCCATCATCTAAGTTGATTCTCTTAGCGACACTAAATGGTCGAACCTTAATAATGTTGTCCTTGGTAATACTACCACTTTTGTGTACCTAACCCTGACGCTTTACACATTTAAACACCCATCATTTGTGCACACACAGGGACGCCAAAGAGCCAAATAAAAATGACAGATTTTCCTCTGGTGGTTTAAACGCCTTTAATGCCAGTAAAGAGTCTAGTTTTCTTCCAGATATGGTTTATTTATTTCCGGTATATTCTAATCGGTTCAGCTGTAGTTATGTTAAGCTCTTTGCCACCGGTCAGTATCGCTCCCATCATCAGAGCCAGAGGAGGAAACAAGCGAGTTGTCGTGTTGCGGGAAATGGTAATGTTGTCATTTTTTCACACTGTATGAAAATGACTCGTAAAGTCAAATAGAAAATGACTTTCAAATATGAAATAATTGAATTAAGTCATTTGTGAAGTGAGGGGAACAAAGCTGGCTGCCACAACAACAAGTGCGTGTTTGTGTGAAGATGTGTGTTTTGGGGCTGGTGGGGGTCAATCACAAGTGCGGACACACACCGCAACACACACAGAACTGCAGCCGACTCTGTGGTGGAACTAATCCTGTTACAGTGTCTGGAAATGTGTCTGCTCCTGAGGGTGTAACCTTGATTTTGCCGAGACAGTCGCTCTGGTTACAAAATCAGTGTTTTTTTTCCTCTTTTTTCTCTCTGTCTTTGTCCTTTTATTTATCTACAAGTGGCATGCGCTTCTCCTAGCTGGACGTCCTTATCAATTGCTCTCCAGAACCCCACCCCGCTGCCTCCACCCCAACCACCCGTGACCCTGGGACTAAGTGTACTGGATGATTGCACACACACATTCACACAGTGTAAACACAGACTGGGCTTCAACGGTTCTCTGAGCGGGAGAGGCTGCGGCTTGAAATGAGGTGCTGCAGAGATTTTGTGGTCTAAGGTTTTGTCCCAGTTCTCACCTCAACCCTTCTTATTTTATTATCAGCCACAGCTGCACAAAAGTGCAACAATAACAGAGTCACAGAGGCAGCGATAAAGCAAGTCCACCCAGGAACACCCGGGACAAATGGACGATGGAGAGAGCTTTACACACTGCAGCTGAATAACACAAAGAAAACACAAAACAGCAAATCATGAGAAAGTGTTTGTACTGCTTTGAAATCCTGGAGGACTTTTGCAAAATGAAAATTACTGATTCAACCATGCAGAGACACAGGTGGTTATCATAATTTGATGGTTTTCAAATTACTTAAGTATTATATTCTTTTGAATATGGTGCAAAGACAACATATCAAATATAGAA
The DNA here is from genome assembly GCA_962446985.1 of Xyrichtys novacula. Lineage (NCBI taxonomy): Eukaryota > Metazoa > Chordata > Actinopteri > Labriformes > Labridae > Xyrichtys > Xyrichtys novacula. The sequence continues at coordinate 27,238,343 of OY660875.1, forward strand.
GCTGACATTATGATATTCCCTTATGTAAAGTTTATGCTCATATAGAATCTAAGCAGCTAAACAGTTCAGGGTCTCCTTTGTCATATTTAAGTTCCATAATATACCAAATGCTTTCAATGGGCACCGAGTGTCACACTAGGACTTTTCTACTACTGAGCCATGCAAGGTCTGTCTTAAACAGGCTTGGGCACAGAGAAGTAGAAGTATGAGACAAGATATTGTTGCTGGAAATAAACTCTGGATACAGAATGAGGAATTATTTTCACGTTTTACTACTCATGACTGAACGCGGTCACTTAGAATGTACAATTTCTGAGAGTCAACACTGTACTTTATACAGCAGCCCAGACACACTCAGAAAATAGTTTCATGGAAAAGAGAGTTTAAAAGCCAGCTACCCGAGGACAGACCTCAAACTTGAACCTCTTTGTGCGGTACAGGTATGAATCTGGATTTGTGGAAATAGAAATGAATTTATTTCTGGGAGTGATGTTCAGCCCATGCAGTGATTTCCACTACAGAGTTGCATCTGTTTGCGTGCAGCACCCTGAAAATCACAGCCATTTTGTACAGAGATTTCTCCAGATTCTCTCAATCTCTTCATCATATTATAAACTCTAGATGATTAAATCATCGAGTTTTGCAATTCTACATTGAAGAAATTTTTTCTAGAATTGCTGAACTGTTTCCTCGCTCAGTCTCTCACAAAGCAATGGATCTCTTCTCATCTTTTACTAGGAGACACTCAGCCTCTCTGAATTCCCCTTTTAATAACCTGCTGCAAGTTAAAGTTATGAACTTGAAGAAGTTCCTTCAGGTTTTTTTTTTTTCATTGACCCCCTTCCAAATATTTCCTGAAGCATGTTGCTGCCATTGTTCTGATAATACATTTTAGTTCCAACATCTAAATCACTGTCGACCAGTTTTACTTAAATATAGGCCTAAAATTATTTGCAACCCATCAAAAAATGTTCTGTCAGCCTTTTTTCGCTTTAAAATGCATCACCAGCACAAGATGCTATGGTTTGGTTTTTGAACAACAAGAAGGCCGTCGATGAGCTGGACTTAGCGAGAGCCTGAATCTGTTGCCAATGCACCTATTTACTGAGATTTTTTACCTCTAGATTTGTTCTCTTTCTGGACCAACATTCAACAGGTAAACAGAGACTCTCTGAAACATTTACTGACTCCCACTTTAGAAGAGCCAGAGCAGCCCACTGCCAGCCGAGTTATTTCCACACCTCACAACTTTATCTTCAAGAGTGGATGCAGCTTGAAAAATAATACAGAGCCTGATACCTATCATTGCTCAAATGAATATATATTTTGATATAGAAAGAAAACTGTCATAAACCTTTTCTTATTTCCATCATTTTTTTAAATTAAGGTAGACTTATCTGAAAATAGCAATCATCAGAAAGAGAAAGCTGCAGCAGTCTGTGTAAAATAAACACTGTGGTTAACGTGATTTGAGTAAAAAGGAGTTATTTTTAAATGCAAATATGTGGAACAAGTCTAAAGTGACAGATTCCATTTCTTATTAAATTACCAACTTTTTCCTCAGGTGACTCATAAGATGTAATGGGCAAAAGTGGTGATAAAATTCTCTCTCAGTACAAAGCAACACAAGGATGCTTTGAGTTTATGGAGTAGAAATGGAGTGAACAGTAGACCATGCTGTCACTTTTGTATGATTTGTTAGTGTTAAACTGTGCAATCAAAGTGTGTGTAGCTGTGAAAGCACATGTCCTTTCACACTTCAATGCGAAAAAAAGTTGACATGTGCCAGTCAGCTCTGTCACCTCCGGCTCAGACATCTTGATCCGGTTCACCCTGTGGTCCTCTGACTGACAGCTCCTGACTGTGGAGAGAAAAAAACGAGAGAGTGAGAGAAAACGAGAGTCTATTATAGACTAAGTGGTTGTGTTGGTCTGAAAATGAGATGTGGTCAGGGGCAAAGGTGTTGAGTTGCCAACTTGAGGAAGCAAAGAGCATCTACAACTTGTGCATGTGAGGAGCTATGCTGTTGAGAGGGGTCTGGCTGCAGACCTCCACTGTGAGGACCCTTCGTTGCAGACCTCCACTATGAGGACCCACTGCACTGAGCGAACTGGAAGTTGATTTGAAGCCTTTCAAATAAGAAGCGATTAGACTGGGAAGTTTTTTTGTATTGTGTGAATGTACTTTATTTTGGGGGCTTTATTTTTCATATATAATGTTATGATTTTTTTGTGTATTCATGTGTTCGACAAAGAGAAAATACTAAACAGGATGACCACTTCATGGGTTATTCTATAGATAAAAAATACAAACTTTATGTACAGCTATTGTTATGATCACTTTAAAACATTACTTAATACATTCATTATTTTACTCATATTTTAATTTAATCTGCAAAACGAACAGCTGTTAGTTGAGTTTGCACTACAAATTTGTTTAAAACAATAAATCTCTGTTAAAACACCTTAGTATGTGTGATGGCATAATGTATCTACACTCCAACTGCTGACTGTTAATCATTGAAAATGTTGCATCCTGCACTTCTGGACTTATTTGCATATCTCTCGACTATTTTTGCAGCAAAGACAAACTGGAGCATGTGAGAAACAACATTACCTCAGGTCCTTTCAGTGGAGCAGGTCCTCACAGTGGAGGTCTGCGACAAAGGGCCCTGGCAGTGGAGGTCTGTAGCCAGACTGTCTTGATGCCATTTAAAAACCTGTACTAACTCCTAACTGCGAGTTAGAATATTGAACTCTTAAAGTTTGTGAAAAAGTCACAACAAAGAATGACTTTCGATTGTCAGATCACCTTCATTCTCAGTAACAGCTGAAATCAAAGTGGAGGTCCAACTTCCCTCAGTGCATGTGCCTTACAGAAGTCCAACTGTCTGCACACTTAAGGAGCTCTGCTGTGTCTGCACCAAGGCAATCTTGAATAGCAGAAAGCTTTGCAAAACCAGACATCTGTTTGCAATGCACAATGAAAGGGGGCAAATTTTTTAGCTGTGCCAAACTTCCTCTGGTGGGAACATATAAACCAACAAAAACCTGGTCCAAATCCTGAAGCAAGGGCCACAACACTTTTACTGATACTTTGGATCAATAAGAGAGTAAATGAGACTTCATTGTGCACTCTCAGTTGCATACAGAAATAGGTACCCACACGCACACACAGCTTCAGTTGGGTTTCAGTTGGTACTGAAGCCCCTTGGTACCCCTTTATTTTACATTGGGTCTTCTGACTCTGTTGAGATTCTCATTCCCACAACTGCCCAGTCACTATACGGTTACTCAAAATAACCACAACTACATTTTTTTTTCAAGCAATTCCCACAAATTTGACAGTCTGTGAATGAATGAACAAAGTTCTGAGTGTAATTTTTCTTCATGTCATCGCTTTCACCTTGCTTAGATAAATAAAGACAAGTGGGATGAAAACATTTTACTGTCAACCTTTAAACCCCACGTTTTGATTACTTCAGAAATCAGTCTGAAGAGCCGTGCTGTATCTGTGTAAGTGGAACCAGGACAGAATAATAAAACCAAGGTCTCAGAGTTTGAGATGCATTCATTATAGATGTTATAAAACAGGATCTGTGAGGTCAGCCTGCTACTCCTGTTTCACCCTGTAGCCCTATAAAATGAACTTTGTTGGAAATACCGGATACTGAAAGATTGACAGGGAATATTTTCAAACAGCAAGTCAATGTGATGCCAAGGAGGCATTAATAAGAGTATAACAGCATGCTGCCTGTTCCTCCTGGTGCTCTGAGACTCTGAGAAGTTAAACTCGGTTGACCCCTGCGATAAAAAAAAATCCAAAAATGGATTTAAATTGCAAATAAACAGAAGCTCACTGAATATTTCATAGTTCAGAATGTTATCACTTAAGACATTTGTGACAGGACATTTTTATTTGAGTGAATTTCAGGAAATCAGAAAAATCATCTGTAGCGTGAATCTGCAGAAAAGGTCAGAGCTAAAAACATAGCATTTAAAGAAAATGTCAAACACACAGAGACATTTCTGTATGTTTGACCCCACCAGATCTCCAAGCAATAGATGGTGGGTCAGTCAAAAGGTCCCCATTTAAAAAAAAGTCAAGCAGTTACCTTTGGGTAGAAACTTGCTTTAGCTTAAAGGTCCAATATAATGACCTATACATACATAAATACACTGATAATACTCGGGCACAAAAGCTGCTTCATTGTTTCTGTAGCCCACAAAAAGTAAGGCAACCAGATTTCCTGAAATCTGGAGACTATAAAACATTGACACATTGGGTGTGTGTGATTCAAAGAGTGTGTGTGTGTGTGTGTGTGTGTGTGTGTGTGTGTGTGTGTGTGTGTGTGTGTGTGTGTGTGTGTGTGTGTGTGTGTGCGTGCGTGCAGGGGGGTCATAAGCTACTTGGTGCTAGCGCGTGCCCTCCCTATTAACTTGCTCAGGACTGCGCGCTACATGCTCACTCGTACTTCCTACCGTAATAACCATTTTTCTTGTCCACATTCATGAAAAGCTAAAATTGGGACATTTCCAAGAACAGCTTTGACCAGGGACAGGTCATCTAAAATGGGGACTGTCCCCGTAAATCGGGGACATCTGGTCACCCTAACATAAAGGGATGTGACAAGGGAGATTTGCACAGACATGCAAAAGCTTTCCCATTCCCATTCCTAAAGCTCTTCTACTTCCTCTCAGACTGTTAGGGCTTTGCGAGTCAAAATGTCAAAGGTTTAAGGCAGACATGACAACTGCTCTGTTGGTTTTTGCAAAAAACAGACTCAAATTTCTATTTTTTTGTTCAGTCACTGAAGAAACAAAAGAATCAGTGGTTAGTTATTTTTCAAACATTCATCTTGGACTGCTTAAAAAGTAAGGGTGGACTGCATAGGTGGACAAGTTGCCCTCTCATCTTCAGATTCTGAATTACACGTGTAGCAAACAGGTGCAGGTTCTCCTGGAGCACTTGCCAACTTTGCCCCAGTGTTTTTCCGCCTCTGCATTGATCTGTACCGGTCTGCACCCTCCCCTTACAGGCAACATCAGAGCAGCCCATCATTATCACAGCATCCCGCCCACTCAGATCACTTCATCAATTATGAGTTAAGCAACTGAGAGGCTGCAGATCCTCCACAGAAACTGGATTTGTAGTGTTTTTAAACTAAATTCAAAACTATGTCATGCTGTAAACATAAAACTGTGCATTTTATGGGATTTTTAATCAGTAGCAAATTTAACTACTTCTAGGCAGATGCTGAAAGTCTCCTTCTGTTAAATGAATTTTTTTTGCTTTAGTTCTTGAATCTGCAATGTCAAAGCCGCACATGTGCATGCAGTGGTATTTAGAAAGGGGAGGCTTTGCAAACATTCACTAGTCAGTAAAATCACTTTAAAGGAAACAGAACTGAGAGAGTCATACAAACCATCAACGACTGAAATAATGAAGCACTTGAAAAAAATTTAGCGTCTCGTGTCTTAGTCATGCTGAGTGAAACAGTTTGGCTGAATTACCACAGTAAGCAGTGAAGGTCGCTAAGTTCACATTCTCTAAAAACATTACACTGTGTTGAGAAAAAAACCTTGAAATCCTTCTTCCTTTCCTCTCAACAAAATCACATTCTCTGCCACTGAGACGGACTGATGAAAAAAGGCTCCCACCTCTGTTTAAGATATCAGTGTAGTGCATACGCCATTATCAGAGCCCAGTGCCTGTTTCCAATGGAAACCAAATTGAAATCAAGTGAAGCAGGCAGGGGGGGAAGTTTGATTCATATTATACCCTCAACCTTCCCACACTTTATCTCTCTATCCCAGCATGACATTGTCAGAGAAAAGCTGTGCAGACGGGAACAAGAACTCAGCTCTCTTAAACATCTGACGGACCAGAGGGGTCAAGAATCAGTACAAAAACGATTTAATTCCTGCAGAGATTAGAAGGAGACAATGGCAGTGGCTCTAAAAGCACACAGAGATTTTTTTCTTTTCATTTTTTTTCAGAAAAATCAAGAAGCAGTCCTTGGAAGAGATGGTGGAACAACTAAGAAGCCTGGGACGGAAGTGACGATTGTAAAACTGCGAGTCTAACGTTGTGGTCAAAAGACAAATGTGTGATTCTGCAAAGAAACTACAAACTACAACATTTTATACAATATAACAACCACAAATGCTTGAGTTCAGTAACGCTTTATGACACTAGCTTGTGTTATGGAGCAACGCCAGATAAAGATAACAAAGAATGTGACAGTGTGCGATGGTGGAGCTTGAGCAATCAGCCTCCAGAGTTGTCTTCACACCCAGATAATTCTGGTTGTTCAGACATGCAGCAGTATTGAAATGTCCTCATAGAGCATTTGTTCACTGAGCTAGCGCTAGCTGTAGATTGAGGTACAACTGGCTTGTGAAAGCTGGAGGGCAGGAGACAGGGGGCTGGACGCATCTGCAGGATGACTGACATGTATCTCAGCAGTTCATCATGCAAAATGCATCCATACTGATCAGGCAGAGCTGCAATTGGTTACTTGGGATTTTGCCCATTTGCAGCTGATTCATATTTTACTGCCCAAAGTGATTGCCTAGTTTCCCTTTATGAACTTGCCTGCACTGAACCTGGCATCCCTAAGCAACAGAGCATGTAATATGTAATTTCAGGAAAAATGTAATGTTATATTGTAGATTAAGAAAATTCACATCATCTAAACTAATTCTGACATTTTGTGTGACTGATCATTGCAACTTTCCTCCCAATTTGATCAATAACCCATCGCCTCCACATGTGTCTCCATGTGTGTCACAGAGTTCAATTCTCTGATCTTCAAAATATTGATCCCCCGAGGTCTGCAAGGTCGTAAACTGTGAGAATGTAATTTTGGAGTGCCTGTCTTAGTCACTCTTAACTTTTTTGTGCTGCTGCAAAATTTTGATGCATTAATCTCAGCAAAGTCTGGCTGAATCCTCTGAAGACTCAAAATGACTCCAAAGCTAGACCAGATTTACTTGTGACCAGCTTCTTTGTCAGTTCTTACTGTTCTATTCTTAAGCGTCTCCCTACACTGCCTTCTTTTGTTTGTTTGTTTTTTGGCCATTGAGCTAAAGCCAGTTTTAGGACATTTTTGCCAAAATCGACATCCATAAAGTTTTAAACTGATATCTGCTTCATTCAACAAACAATATGCATGAAAAAACATTCAAGGCATGTCAGGGGGCCACTCTCTTTATCACAACTCAGTGTACCGTTAAAGTTGAGTCCCTCCAGGATTTCACCAGCTTTTTTGTGATTTATTTGGCCCAAAATGCCTGATTTTGTGGCGGCTTTTCTAAAAATAAAAAAAAAACAGAAATATTTGCAATCATTTGAGGTTTTTTTTTAATTAAAAATCACAGGAACAAGGGCAATTGCAAATTAGCTCAAACAGTCTTTTGTGAGTTTTTAGCCTCAAACCATAAGATTAATGTGTAATATTTTCTACACAGAGTGCTCTGCATCTCTGAGTGATATCTGAAACACTGACAGTCACACAGAGAGACAGGCACGCACAGAGACTCACTGCCACACTCAGTATGTTGTGACGGCCCTGCCTAACCGGGGGTCAGGTGGACTAATCCTGGTGGAGCCGTTTCATGTTCTCCCTGCAGGGCTACCTGGGAGAGAGTGGGTGTGGCAGACAAGTGAAGCACCTGTGCCTAATGCTGCCACAGAGCATAAAAGGCCCTTCTCCAGTGCGGCTCGCTCTCTTCCTCTGACCCTGCTACAGGCCTGCTGTCGCAGGCTTTTTGCTTTGGTTTGACTTTGGTTTATTTTCACCCCGCAACACCCTACACTTCATTACTCACACATCCACACTTAAATGACTGATATCACCGATTAACACACTCCATATTTGCAAATTATTGTTTAAGTGTCCACTTTGTTAAAATAAATCTTTACTTCCCACCCTACACTGCGTCCGTTTCCATATATGTCATGGCTTAAGAGCCGGGTTATGACAATGTTTACACTGACACTCGAGAAAACTGAATTATTGCCTTACTCCGATTAAGACCACACAACTGAAGTTCATGTAAACACCTAAGTCTGACTATTATTGGAGTTTGAGAACTCCGATTGGAGTCGCAGAACTCCGATTAAGACACCTCGATAATGTGATTGGAATTCAATTTTCTCTAGCATGTAACCAGCATACTTTGAGTATGGTTAGACAATGCATGTGCACATGCACCATGCCCCCTTAAGCCCAGAACAAAAACCACCATAGAAGAGGAGTAGCTTGCATCTCATCCGCAGAAAAAGTAGTGCGTACATCATGTACGACAAAAACAACGCTTCTTCTTGCTTGAAAATGCCCAGCAGCAGTTGTAGCCGTTTCTGATGTCTGTCACGGACCTGCTGTTGTTGACGGTTGTATTGGGTCGGAAACAGCGCCGCTGAAAAGACCCATATCGCCCCCTAGCTTTGGGGAGGAGGACACGTTCACGTCAAAAATTCAATTTTCTCAGCTGAATGTATACACAGACAAGGAGAGAGGTCGGATTCGCCGAAAACAACGGATTATGAGCTTAGTCTGATTAATCTGTGCATGTAAACCGACTGACAGAGAGACGGGCACACAGGGCAGTCAAACTTCGGTTGCATCCTATCTTACAATTTAGAGAAAACTTAAACACAAAGTTAAATTACTATTTTCATTTGTGGGTTTTTTTTTCACACACACTCGCACTCACACTCCCTCTCTCTCTCTCTCTCTCTCACACACACACATGCATACACACACACACACACACACGATGATACGCAAATGAAACCATGCATCCACTGCATGTCTACTTACTGTAGACATGCTGTACGCAAGTGCAGTATTATCCATCCTGAGTAAAGAACGTCATCTCTGTTGCAAGGAGATCCAGGGTAAAAAAACAGTATTTGTTTGTTTAGACTAGAGGTTCCTTCTTTGGGCTGTAGTAAAACTCACAATCATGTGTCATGTTTCTTATCTGGAAAGTGCACGGTTACTTAGTGGAACAAAAACATTTCTGTCCATTCAAAATGTACACAATGAGAGCTGTGTGATACAAACATCAGTGTAATAACGCTAACAGCATCACAAAAAAGGAACTGGATGCATTTCAAGTGTTCCACAACGAGAAATGATTTGAAGTGCGAGCTATAAATATCCAAAGCTGTGAACTTTTTGGAAAACTTTGACTTCAAAGATTTTGAGACTCAAATGTAGCCAGATGTGTAAGAAACAGTTTCAAAAACCAAATCAAGTCAACAAGAAAAAGACAAAGAAACAAATGCAAAGCGGCTCAGCGCAACAGAACTGGATTGATGCTTTCATATTTACATATTTACAGTTTACATATTTACAAATTTAAAGTTTTTATATTTACATATTTACAGGTTTCATATGTACATATTTACAAAGAGGTATGGGAATAAGGGAAGGAAAGGTAGGTAAGGGTTGACGCGGTAAGGGTTATTAGATGGATAGAAGCAGGAGGTTAAGGGTAGGAAGGAGGTTAGGAGGGAAGTTGGGAAGGGAGATAGTAAACAGGGGTTTGGAGGGAGGTTGAGGTGAGACCTCAGCCAGGTCTGACTGTTTTTCAGTCTCATTTTCTTTGTCCTCATCATTTGTGTTCTCCTCATCTTGTTTTGAGGTCCCCTCTTCCTGGGACATTTTCTTCTTCTCCTCCTTTTTTTCTCCTCTTCCTTCTCCTCATCATGTTTTTCCACCTTCTCCTCTTGTTGTCTCTTCTTCTCTCCATTCTCCTCCTCTTGTTCTTTGGATGCACCCAGCTCCAACTGCTGTTGCACAGATTTTTGGAGGAGCTGAGAAAGAAACGGTGTGTTAGTTGATTCAGCAGAAACCTTTAAATATTCTCTAGAGAATCAAAGAAGTGATTATTTTGATAGTGTAATATATCTGAGCTCTGAAGTACCTGGAGATTGTCAGTCTGGGTATGGAGACACTTTTGCAGATCGTTGTACTTTGTCCTCCGGTTCTCCTCGTTTCTCTGAAACTGCAGGTTCTTTTAGGTGAGAAGGTCCAGCGTGGCTATGTGGGCTCTGGTGTGCTCACGTCTTTTTTTTACAGTCCTACGCTGGACCTCTCCCATCACCTTAAGTTCTTTTGTCAACCTGCAGACTTCAGAGTTTTTGTTTTCCAGTTGTTCTTCATGGGCCTTATGTGAGTTCTGCTCCTTTTCAACAGCCCTTTGCACCAGCTCATCTTTGCACCTCAGTTGCTCTTTGATCAACATTGAAACTGTCTGAGCCAAGAGGCCAATAGTATTTTAATGGGCCCATTTTGTATTCTGCGCCTTTACCTTGGCTTTTCTCAGCAGGTTATCTTTTCGATTCAGCTCCTCTTGGAGTTTCTAAATCTCTGTTTCTTTTTGAGCAAGTTGCTCTCCATGGGCCTCAATCATGTACTTCTCTTTTTTACCAGCGGTTTCTAGGAGGTCAGTCTTCATTTTAAGCTGCTCTTGCAGTTCAGCTAATTTGGCCTTGCTTTGGGCCAGCAGGTCCAAGATGTTCATATTTTGCTTTTCTATGTCCTGCTCCTTTTTAGTCATTCTAATGAGGGGGTCATCTTTTTTGTCAGCTTCTCTTGCAGCTTTGTCAGCTCTCTCTCTTTCTGGGCGAGCAGGTCCAGGGTCTTCTCATGGGCCTGGCTTATGTCTTCACGTAGTTTTGTTACCTCAGCCTGTTTGGTTTCGTGTTGGCTGATGGAGTCTTTCAGGAATTTATTTTGGTCCTTCAGAGTCTTCAGCTCAACAATGGTGGAGCAGAGGCAATATGAGCATCACTGAGCTGGAGTTGGGGTCTCGGCAGCTGAATGGCATTTGGAGTGTTCAGAGTGTTCACAGCTGCCACATATGTGACTGGCACACAGGACTGAGAGAGAGAAAATGGCATGAAGTTCATTTAAAAAATTAGAGAACTTTGTAGACATGTGGTTATTTACAGAGAGTTCAGTGAGAAAGTCTTACCAGGTTTCCTGCAGCAAATCTCACGTACATAGTGGTACAGTGATTAAACAAGTTAAACGAAATGTGTCAGAGTAATCCTCTGAATACTCAGACAAAAAAAAAATTATCACACAAAAAAAGTTATTAGGCGACTTAGTTAAAAGTTGATTTCAAAAACAGATGTCGACTAGTATTCTACAGATTTGATTGTTAAGAAAAGATAGTTGTTGAAGTTGTTAAATGCTGATAATAATCTTTCAAGACACAGAGGTAATGCTGCTCCATCAATAGTTTTATTGCGGCATTTATTTTTTCGGATCATGGTCGATTTTTCTTAAGTTTTGCATTCTGTGTGTCCACTTCTGACTAATCAGATTGTATGTTGTTGCAACGTCTGATTCACCCGTATACCCAACATATCCGACCTGCTGATTGTTTACGTGTCGGAAACAGAGTGCTTTTTGATAAAAGACACAAACATGACAAAGATAGCGACCTGTAGAACAACTTGCGGAGAGTCATAGTGTCGGATCTCTGATATGACAATGTTTTGTGTGCTTTAACAATTTGCTAAATGTCTTTGTTTTAACTTCCATCTGTGATAACATAAGCTAACGGTTGTTACCATAATTTCATGTGCTTATCTGGTATCGGCCCTGACTCAGTATTTGCTATCATGACAGAAAGCCATCTCAACACTAGTGTCTAATCACAACTGAAAACAATCAGCGACTGTGGTACAGTTTCAGCTCCTGAACCAAGCAGTGAAACTCACCAAGTTCTCTTCTTTTTTGTAATATTGGAGGCACCCATGTGCTACGTTTCTTTTTCTTTTGAGAAAGCAAAACAGTAGCAACTCGCCATCACTTGAAGTTGAAGTAGACTCCATTTTTGTCCTTTCGTTTCCACCTGGGACACTGTAGGTTGTTCAGGGAAGGTCCCGCCCTCCTTCACCTCTGATTGGCTATAAGTGCTGACCGTTTGGCTTAAGCGTGTGATGACGTTTCCAGCTTTTGTAGCCAATCAGAGGCAAAGGAGGAGGGACTTTCCCCGGAAAAGTCTTCCCCGGGATGTGTCTTTTTTCCCCCGGAAAGTCGCAAAATCGCATCGGGCTTGATGTTTATAGTCAGGCGTTACAAAATTCGCCTCCGAAAATTATGTAACTTTATGTGAGTGTCTTTATTTGTGGAAAAAGGTGTTTGTCTTACTAGTGGGTCCAACATTACACACACCAAATCCATCTGTGCTTATATGAGAGAGTGTGAAGGACGCCCTCTGCAGCGCTTACAGCGACACTCTTGCTGCCTTCTGTCGCCATTGTGTGGCATTGCTGTCTTCAGACATCTCTTGATCTCTTTGAATACTTCACGAAAATTGTAATACGCCTCGCCGGTGGCAGATTTAAAGGTGAGGAGAGGAGCTGATGTAATTGGTCAATACAGGTCTTGGCTGTGTTAAATCCACTCCACACCCTCTCTCCTCCCTCCCTACAACTTACGCCGCTGGGAGGAGCTGAGTTAGGGAGGGGGGATACTTACGCCGGGCTACGCCGCTCACCAAAATACTGCTTGGGAACGCCTTGTCGGCGTGGCGGACCAGACTTGCGTCACGCCTGCGCCACGTCTCCGGCGAGTCACAAAAATAGAGCTTAAAGTATCCAAGTAGGGAAGTAACGGGACATGCTCGAGAGGCAGTACATCTACCAAAAAGAGAACTTCTCTCTTTGCATGGGCATATTAATTTGCCATGCGCGTCATGCCTCAGGGGCGGTACTTTATATCTAGACTCATCAACCTCGCCAAATTTGTTGAGAAACTCCATGATAGGGTAAGTTTAGATGAAGGTTGCAGATCCAAACCGCGGTTTGGTTACTTCTGTGTAAAAAGGAAAGGCATCTCATTCTCTTATAGTGACTATCAGGAATCTTCTCCTGCGATTTAAGGTATTTACAGTCGCAGCACCATCTGTTGGTTTCAGGGGGTTTTAATAATCAATGCTTGCTGATGTTTGGCCAAATGAACTGTCTTCTCTGCCTCTATGAGTGCTTTGAAAAATGCTGCTGTGCCATAATTCTGTCCCATATCTACTGTATGCTTAAGCATATTCCCAATTATAAATATGCGTATGGATGAAATGAATCCTGTTCCACAATCATGTTTTGAGGGTAACCTATACTACACAAACTTTGGAGATGGGTAGGTTGCTTCATAGTTTCTTACTGCTGGCTGCTGCACACCCTCCCCTGTAGGTGCTTTTCATGTATGCACATTTAAGGGAGGGGAGGGGCTCTCCCTTATTATAGCCATGGCATTCCATGCAAGCGCATGGAAGGGCAGGGAACTCTCAGAACAGAGCCATACCATCAATGTAAAAAATGTTTGCTTGATTAATTTTTGACTAAAGTGGTCCTGACTGAAATAATTTTGGTAATCCTAATTGACCAAAAACAGGAAAAGTTTAATCTGATTTAATGTTTGACAGTAAGGAAAAAAAGGTTATGTGCCTTTTTATATAGTGTATGTAAACTTCTGGTTTCAACTATATATTGCTTTAAAGAGTATATCCGTGCATACCTTGATCCTTTCAGCTTCTGTTATAGTTCTGGATGCAACAGCCTCTGTCATTATGACTTGTCTTGTCTATCTTCTTTGAGTTTCAGCTGTTCTTCTCATGCTTAAAAAGTGTCTGTTGAGTGACAACCTTGCACCATGTGTTGCACCACAATATTGCAGGCATGTCTTCATCTTCTCAATGTAAACAAGGAAGTGAATATGAGCACGTATGTCATGTAGAGGTGTGAGTGAAAGAGAACTTATTGGTCAAATTTGCGGGAAATTCGCAGGGATTGGACAAAATTGCAGTGCCTCACTGAATTCGCAGTGATTGGTTGCATTTGCGTTGAAAGTTGCGGTCACAACATTGCAAATTTCTAGAAGGACTGAAAGTTTCTGCTTTATTTAGGACAAGAATAGAATAGTCCTTTATTGTCATTGTAACCAGTACAATGAAATTAAAAAAGTGCCAGACAGTCAGTGCATCATTAAAAACAAATACAGTAATAAATAGCAGTTCTAAATAAATAAATAAGTTCCGAATAAATAAAGTAAATGAGTAGATAGGTATTCAGTCCCTCCTAGCCTTCATTAAGGCATTGAGGGTAGTTATTGCTGACGGAAAAAAACTGTTTTTAAGTCTGTTCGTTCTGGATCTGATTGTCCTATAGCGTCTGCCTGACGGCAAAAGTTCAAACAGGAGGTGACCAGGATGGGAGGTGTCTTTGACAATGTTCTGGGCTTTTTTAGCACAGCGAGCGCCATGAAGGTCGTCCAGTGAGGGAAGGGGGCAACCGACAATCCTCTGGGCTGTGTTGACGACAAATAAGTTCGATGTGCAGTATTTTGTTTGCAGAGTTGAAATAACAAACCCCACACCAATTACTGTGCCCACCAGCTCATTTTAGGCATTCAAGCCTTATCAAACAAATCTGTGATGCACAAATAAAAAAAAAACTCACTACATATCAGTGACTTGTTCATCTTGGATTCGATCTGTTGATGCTGTGGCGTGAGGAAGAGTACATCTGTGTTGTGGCTCTGCAAAAATCTGACCCCCTGATTGCAAGCTCTTATGAGGAACTTTGTGTTAATGGCAGTCTTTTCTTATCTTGTCTTACCTTATCTTTGCCTAATGTTCTTATCCTGCTGACACTTGACAGAGAACTATAAAACCTTTGAATATTGTGGTGCAAATTGAAAAACAAGAGTTAACACCTCCCCCTTCACATTTGTTTCAGGCAGATATCAGGATATAAAGTCAGTCTTGTGGCTGATGGTTTTGTTTGTTTCTGGATAAATCTCAGTCTATTTCAATAACATTAAAAAAAAATCCTCACAGGAGCTTTAAGTGTACAAATGCTTGTTTCCATCAAAAAATGAACTAACTTAGTAGTGGACTCAGCCACATACCTCAAAAATAATAGCATTCCTACCGTTCTGTTTCAGCCAGCAGTTTCTTATTAAAAAGGCAGAAAGGCCCGTCATCCACTGTGGCTAATACACATAGAAGTGACATGTAAGTCATACAATCCCGTGTCAAAAATGCTGAAATATCCCTTTAAACAAATAAGGAAGGTATAACATCTCATTTTTATTTACTGATGCTTGTATGATGCAGGCAGGTTACTGAGAACTCTTCAGAGAAATGTTTCATAACATATCAGTGTGACAGGACTGATTTAGAAGGTTGACAGTAAAAAAACTTCTTTGAAGTAAGTGAGAAACGTCTACCAATGTTTTCTTACTTAATTATTTTGTTTACCATTTCTATTCAGTGTATAATGAGCTTTTCTGGATGGCTGAATGTCTCTGCTCATATGATGAAAACCATTTCTAATACATAAGTGCGTGATAAATTCATATGCTATCCCTGTAAGACTGCATGAATCACCACAAGTAATCTGCACAAGCATGTTAATGACTGATGCTCTGAGGGGAAGAAAATCACAGGAATGTGTCATGAGATACTCATGCCTTAGTGACAACATCGACTGTTTTCCCCTAGGGATCTGCTTCCTCGTGAAATCTGCAAAGACTGAAGACAGGAGTGAAGACAGGAAGACAAACTATGATGTTTACGAGCTGGATTTAATGGTGGAATATAAACACAAGCTGTGTCTCAATTCAGGGGCTGCATCCTCTGAGGGGCGCGTTCAAGACTGATTGTGTCACAGCGGCACGACGAAGGCGCTCCCTATTCGAGGGCTTCTCCACATATGGTTGATAAATATGTCTTTCTTTTCCCATGCCACAAACGATGAGCTGGAAGCATCCTTTATGGTCCAACATCCTCTTTCCACTCCATCCTGGGATTCACAACTCTCAAGTGGCTGGACACACTTTTAGATGTCTGGTACTGGTCTCAACTCAGTCGAAAATTAAACAAAAACAGTGTCCACCAGCACTTATTTACTTAGTTATTAATGGATCATAGGGCACCTTGAGTAAGTAATTACCTACCTGCTGCACTGAGATCCATATAGGGGAAAAAGAGACCTCTCATAACAATCATTTACCAGAGTATTTTTCTGTGTATTTTATTTAGTGTTACAATGCTCATGTCATACTGTAAATGTGTTGTGACGAAGAGAAAAAAGTGGTCTGTCCTCATCCTTATTTCTGTGTTTATGTACATATAGACAGCAAGCACAAGCAGTAAGGTCCTGCTGGTCTGTCATTATTTAAAATTTTCCTTTAAACCTCATCCTGATCAACTTGGGGGAGACCGGGTTTCCCTCGCAGACATGACATTCTGGCTGACCATTAATCTTCCTCCTGCCAGTGGAAGAGTCAACTCTATTATGTCTTCCTGTGACAGAAGTTTGGCTAAGTTTTCTTTTATTTAAAAATAAGCAAAGAAATATTTTCTTACAGATCAGACCTTGGCCGCAACCTCTGCGCCGCTATTCAGGGGCGTGTCCAGACTTTGTAACCAGGGTGGCTTAACTGGAACACCGGCATAGGTATGGGTGGCGTAGGTATCTGTATTATAAATGTATTGTAAGTTTATTTACGTTAATCAATCTAATACATTTTATGTAAACTTTTTTAGGTCTTGGAATAAGACAAAATAGTCATTTATTTTCACCACAATAAGAAAATTTGCATTGTTACAGCAGAATAATTAATGGAAAACCTGATTACTACAATATCTGATCACTGTAGCCTCAATGCTTTTAATAGCTGTCATACCAAACTCTCATGTGTAAGTTAAAACCGAGAGCCACTATGACATGAAAACGGCACCAAGCGTGATGTGTGGAAAAGTAGCTGACATATGATTAGGGTTAAATTACAGGCAGTATTAATCACTCTTTCATTATTAGCAGGGTTTGTTTGCATGCTCCATCTTCTCTCTGTTGATGATCTTGAGAGGCGTTCAAGTCTGAGAAAATTAAGGCCATCAACGCATATGTCATGCAGAGCAGCTGATTGCAGAATTCCCACATCAGGGAGCAAAGTCCATTATCATTAGTTATCCACAGATATGTGCCGCTGAGAGTCAAGGATGATAGAGCGAGGGAAGAAGATGGAGGGAGCAGGAAAGATAAGCTAGCGGAGACATAAAAGAATAAGAAAGATGAGCTCAACGGAGGCGGAGAGATTGGAAAGAAAATGCCCACACAAACAGAGAGGAGGGGAAAAAGGAAAGAAAGGATGGAGGAAGTGGATAGAGAGTACGATTGATTGTCAGCTCTGCACCTGACTGTCTTCTAAAAGTTCCTCCAACATTCATCAAAGTTCATCAGGCAGATTCATCTGGGGCAAAAACACGCAAAGGAAATGATACTGGACTGAAACATGCAAGTGTGCAATCTTCCTTTACAGTTTCATGGGAAGGAGCTTGCGTATCAACCAACAGGTGTTCCTCAAAGGTCAATGCTTGATCCCCTCCTTTTGAATGCATACACCACCTCACTTTGTGCAATTTTCTGCAATCATAATTAGGGCCACAAGGCAAAGACACCAAGGGACTGGCGCCTGTACAAAAGTATACAAAAGTATAAGGGCCAGTGCCTCGGGTGGCAAAGCCCCCGGCACTATTTTCTCTTATTCCTCTTCCAGACAAATTTTGATTTGTTACTAGTCCTACAATTTAAGAGTTGTATGACAAATATTATATCTAAACATGCAGTTTAATTGTGATCATTGTGCTATCACTTTTCTCTATTGTATATGAATTTTTTGAGACCTAAGTTTATGAAAAACTGCTTAAGAAGTTCTGCACTGAAGTCAATGGGACAAAATGTATCAAAGCGTAGCACTCGTTCATGACTTTTAAAGTCTGCACACACCAAAAATATAACACCATTAATCCAGCGAGGTCTAATTGTTTTTTATGCAGAGCTCCTTTTAACTGGCATACATATAGTTGAGTTTTTAGCAATATCCTTCATTTGAAAGGTTGGACACAAACAAGAACACCTCTCCTCACCTTGAGTGTTGACACAGGATGAAAATATAAAATATTTAAGATTTGACATTTACAGGGATTGTTTTATCCTCAGAAACTACCTAAAGTCCAGTCTCTGGTTCCAGAGTCTGATGGATGAACATGAGTGCAATATG
The DNA here is from genome assembly GCA_962446985.1 of Xyrichtys novacula. NCBI lineage: Eukaryota > Metazoa > Chordata > Actinopteri > Labriformes > Labridae > Xyrichtys > Xyrichtys novacula. The sequence goes on from OY660875.1 coordinate 27,256,437, forward strand.
AGTGCTTGCTCTGCATCCAAACCATGGAAGAGCTGTTGCTTTTGCAGCCAGAGAAATGAAGCTTGAGTGCTGGACAGAACAACAATCCGGTTCTCAGTCCAGATCCACTCCAGTCACCACCGAGCAGAGCCGGCATCAAAGCCAGCTGCCCTGCTTTAATCTGCTTGACCGCTCTTTCGGAGACCTTTACTGCTGGTTAGACACCTCCTTCCTCCTGTCTGTCTTTGTCATGCATCCTAAACCTCCATGCCCCCTTTAGTCCTAATCTTTGCCCCCCACACACATTCATGTTCTTTTCAATCACTGGCAGAAGATAACGTAAAGCCTGCGACCGCCCATGGGAGAAACAGGGAATATGTTTGTGTGACGCCACAGAGGAGTAATGGCAGCTAATCAGAGGCATCTGCTCCTTCATGCTGCCAGTATCATTGCAACACAACACAAGCCAAAAACGGAAAATTATAAAAATATCTTCATTTTTTTCATTGCCAGAAAACAGCCCAACACATGGTCAGTTTTGGCATGTCGGGGTTTCGTTGTTCCCTCAAGTAGGGCTTGCCTCCTAAACCTTAGAACGTCGCACAAAGCTTCTGAGAGGGTTTCAGTTGTTTTAAAGACACTTAAAACGCACGTCCAGCAAATTTCAACCTCTTTTTAGAGGATGTTGTTGTGACGGCTGTGTTTGTGGAGGCAGATGCCTCCCCCTCAATCCTCTCCAGCTGAAGAAAAGCATGCTGTCTGCGCTCAAGGTTGAGAAGAGAAAATGTGAACAGAGGGGAAAGGGCATCAGTGAAACAACTAGTAATTTGCCTCTCCAACCAAGGTAAGCAAAAGTGAGATAAATCTTTTTGACACTCTCGGGCGATGCTGTTTGTGGTTTTCGCTAGTTTGGCCACGGAAACTTGGTTTAAGGAACAGGCTGATTCTTAAGTTGTTAGAGGTTCAGCTGTAAGTTTGATGAACTGTTATAAGCAGAGGTGGGGTTGAAGAAAGACTTTGAAGGAACTCCTTCATCCAACTGGCATGTCCTCTGAGGAGGAGGAGGGGATAGAGTCTAAAGATCCAGGGGAATCCTCATCTATAGCCTTAGTAGAGGTTGTGGAGGTAGTCAAAAAACTCCTTGGTTCAGCAGTAGATAAGATTTGCCTAGAGAAGCTTGTCGGTTCTGGATATTGTTGGCTTTTCTTGCCTGACATGTCAAGACCACCTTGTTGGTTATATGACTAGATAGATAAAGCTGATTTGATGCACAAGAAGGATGGTGAATTTGAAAATGAGTAAATGATCCTGAACTTCTTTAGCCTTGGAGCTCTGATGGCTTAGCAGTCTAAGCGCCCCATATATAGAGGTGATAGTCTCTCCTGCTCAAATTTCTTGTCTTTCTTCAAAAAGTCTTGTTTAATAAAGCCAAAATCACCCAAATGCATAACTTAAAGGAAACTTTAGCCAAGTTTTTAAAATGAAAAATGACCTAAACTCATACAGGATGCATAAATCTCAAAATGTACTCTACTCAACAATTTGACTTGGCTTTACTGTGTTGTCCAATTTTACACATTATGTAGCAGTTACATTTCTTATAGGGTATATTTGGGAACATATTCAGTAGGTAAGTGGTCAGGAATTGAATCTTTTGAGAGAAATGTTTGACTTAAGTGGTAGGCCAGATGAAGAGAGGCCAGAAATGCAGGAAGTAGACAATGGGGTAATGTACAGTAAATATAGGGTGAGAACCATAATGACTTTTTAGCTAATAGCCACCAAACTCTTAACTGTAATATTGTCAATGTTTCATTAAGACCAATTCATGGCTGTCTGCATCACCAAATGTCAGACTCTGTGCGTGTGCAACTTTAAAAATAAACTGCTCCAATTTGCCAAAAGTGCAGGAAAATAATCCTTCCCTCCAGTCTTACTGGCAGAGGTGACACCTGGCTCAGAGCTCTGATCATCAGCTCATGTGCAGGGTGCTGTGTCTCTACATCCAAGCGGTGTTTGAAGTCAGCTTCAGGGCCTCTGCCAGGCTTTGGCTGTAGCTGAGAAACACAGCTGTCCTGTAGCTGATAGCTCCTGAAGACGCTGCGCAGGTACAGGATGACCGTTTGTTTCTGTAATCTGTGGAGGACGGGTCGGGAAGGGAGCCAACACTTGTCACAGGTGAATTAGAGTGCAGAATAGGAGAGGTAAGAGGGATGGCATAGACTGTATAAAGAGTTTAAAGTGGTATATGGATCTCTGACTGTAAACACATTCAATTTAATGACCTAATAATTCATTAAGTGTTGCTGGGGTGTCACATCGCAGAGCACAGATGGCTCTGAGCTGGGAACAGTGTCTTCCCTGCAGCTTTATGTTTTATTCTGGTAGGAAACCAATTACGCCTGACAGATTTAATATTAGGAGATAGAGTCAGTGGAGACGTTAGAGCTGCTCCCCGTGCTTTTTGACACGCCATATTTATCACCGCATCCAAAGCAGTCCCCACACAACAGTCGACATTTTCCTGAGTTCAGGATATCAGATGAAACAGGTGAGTGAAAGTCATTTTTTCTGCTGAGAAATAAGATGAAGGATTTGAACTGCAAATCAAAAACAGAGTGAGATATCTTTTGTTTTATTATATCATTGTTTAACTAAAAATTGGATTTTTATATAAAAACCTGTTCAGTTATTTCATGCTTTTGGTTTGATTTTGTTTAACTTTGTCCATATCTTAATGAAATAATGTTTTAGAGAAAGTCTTTTGGTCATTAACAAACAAATTTTCTGCTTGACAGGTGCAAGATATGAGAATTTCATAAAAATTCTCCAAAAAGACTCATAATGTTTCTTTAAACTTGTTAAGCTGATTTGATCTGATGTAAGAGAGCACACAACTGCCAAGGTTCAACAACAAAGAACATTGCAAGAACTTCCAAAAGTAACCTGGTCATGGGTGACAGGCATTACAAATGAACCTAATGTGTACTTGCAGCTGAGTTCTAGAGTAGCTGAAGCTAGGAAATATTCTTTGGAAGACCAGAAAGAGGAGTATTACAGAAGTCAACATGGCTAGTAGGACTGGGTGATTATATGATTGTGATAAATTTCAGTTCGATCACAGTGATCAGCTGTGAGCATATTTACTTGATCAAACATAGGAGAAATGTGTGCGACAACAGCCAATCATAGTCAAGCTTTTCCTGCTCACTTCTGTAAGTCGCTAGAGAAGTAAACAGGAGAAGTAAACAGAATGACTGAACGTGAAGCTCAACCCGGAGCTGAGGGCAGCACAATAGATGTCAGCCATGACTTTGAGTCATCCTCCAAAGACGCCATTGTTGAGAAAAAAGTTATTCAAGAAAAGTTATTCAACATCGGTTGTGTGGTGGCGGTTCAGGTATCTCCAAAGTGACGTCAAGCAATTGAGTGGATGTGCAAGTAGGTATTTAGCCATTTGTAGAAGTACTTCCAGTGTGATTATGCGGAAAGCATGAAAATGTGAGCCTGTCACTGCTGATGGCACAAGTAGCATTAGCAGTTTAGTCACAGCAGTACCACCACCAGACCAAAGCAGCAATCAATCGTATCATCTATGTTGACATCATCTAATGTTTACAGTTTAAGGCATCTTCATTATCCCTGAGGGGGCAATTTTTTTTATTTTGGGTCTTGCATACCTGCAAAAACACTCAGGACTGTGAACTACTTCAGTCTATTATTTAGTATTTATCTACATTTGTTGTACTGTTGAGTTAAAATGTTTTTTATATTCTTCCAGGTTTATCCTATTTAATTTGCTTTGTTATTTACTTTGTATGTTGATAAAATTTTGAAATAATCCCCATTTTTTTTTGTTTGTATTTAGTACAGATTCTTTAAAACTGACAGTTTAAACCCCCCCATAAAAAAAAAAATCTGACGATATGACAAAATATATCATGATTATTATTATTACTATTTTTATTTGTATTTTTTTATTTTATTTTACCAAATCGCCCAGTTCCAACATCTAGTTCTAAATGCATGGACCAGTGTCTGCATTGGCTTGAGAGAGGAACTGCTGGAAGTTGTGGCTTAAAACTGAGGTCTAAAATGAACCCAATGCTGAATAGCGGAACTTAATAGATGAAATACAGTTGTAAATGGAATCAGATGGCCATGTATTATCAGGAAAAACAACAATGTAAGGCTTTGTACTTCTTAAACTACTTTAAGTTCCTGTTTTGCGGCCATCATGTTTAATACATTCATAAAACAAACATCAATGTAAATGGTAATAATCTGCTTTTACAGACTAACTTTACAGCTATACTTTATTAAAGGTGCTCAGGTATTAAAAGGCTTAGGTTCTTGTTCTCATTTTAAAAAGAGACATGAAAAACAAACTTAGTCTAAAGCGGAGAGTCAGCACTTTACCTGCAGCTATTGTTTCATTTCAAAACCAATGTGCTGGAGTAAGGAGCCAAAGCAATACACTACTTACAAACTGCCCTGCCGAGTCACACTGTAATAAACCTCATACCTTTACACCAATAACAGTCCTGGACAGGAACTAAAGCAGAGCACTTCATCTTAACCAGCGATTCAGAATGGCTGAGAGCCTACTATACTTTAATTTAGAAACCATCAGCTGCTTACTCAGTGAATTGCTTTAGAGGCTTTCAGACATCTTATCACCGTAAAAGCTCACACATTTCACTGTCTGACAAACCCAGGCAGACATAAACCGTGTAAACGACATCCTGGTATGAGAGGGATGCAAAGCCAAAGAGCTCAGCCTTCATCATCCTGCAGTGTGTTTAAAGATGAGCAGAGTAAAAGCATTTAGACAGAGCGCTCCCGGTGAAAGTTAATGGCTGATTGCAGTAGAGAGCCAGTGCCACAATGAACAAATCAAACCGACAATCTTTATGTCATGTGGACCAGATCTACCTCACCTTGTAATCTGTCCTGTTGTCCAAAGTGATTGATGTGGCATAGTTGGAAGAAAAAAAACCTCACATGTAAAAGTTTGAAGCTGCTTAGAGGAATATGTGGTTTGTGCAGAGTTTAACTGGACACAACTCTGCTATTCTACATATGTTCATTTTGGTTATGAATTGTAATGGCACTTACTCTGTAAAATCCTGGTTTATGTTCATGTCTAACAACAACATACTTTTAACTTTTATTGCGATTCTATTGTGCAAACCTGCTGTAACTCAAAGGGCATTGTAAACCATGAGCATTTACAGCCAGTTTGAGTTTGAAGCTCAGAATAAGATACAAGCAAATCAGAGGTATTTTTCTTGAATTTTCCATGCTTCCGCTGCTAAGGACTTCCATCCTGTAAAGTGAAGCTTTGATAAGCAGCAAGCAGGGATTAGTAAGAGTAGCACATTTTACAGACTGCTCTATTAAAGTAATGGCTTGGAAAGAAGAGGGAGACCATTTCCCAGAAGTGGACATCAGTAGATTCCCATTGATAGATTTGGGCCTCATACGGTCAATGAAACTCTTTAAGGGATGTGTTGATTAAGAGTCTGAGTCTGAATGAAAACCAAGAGCAGCAGTAGTTAGAATACCTTTGATTCAATTTAATGATGCCTTTTGAATTTGCTTAGTCAAAGCTTGACAGATTTTATTGCTTGGTTTTGCTTCCAAACTTTTGGCCAGTAGTGTACATAATATATCAAAATAACAAAAGAAAAACATAATACAGTTGCAATGAACCAAAAAGTGACTCTTAAAGGAAAGGAAATAAAAAGTAATAAAATCTCAACAAAATACTTATTTCATGAGTATCACAAATACCAATTCAGTATTAATTCAGACAATCCTGGAATCGATAAGTTGTAATCATACTCCACTCCTGTGGGGCTGCTGTGGCTGCTGCTACTCTGTGATGCAGTTCCTTTAGTGTTTACAAGGGGCTGGCTGCAGAAACTAAAGGAACCTCATTAGAACATGTTAAAAATCCAGTTTTTACAGCGAAAAAACAAGCCCTTTCACAGCCATGTGTAGAAGGTTTTATTTTGAGAAAGTTAGGATAATAAATGCAAGATGAATATATAAGAAACCGCTATAACCTGATAAAAATGCTAATACCAATAGTGAGAAACTTTGTCCTTTAAACTTAAGGTCAGACCTGTCTGTCATACATTGATTTATAATTTAGATTAACCCTAATCATCACATCTGTGCCATCAAACTCTTCAACATAGTCACCATCAAGGACAAAAGGGTGGTTATGATCTCTCTGCCCCTTTACCTCCTCCTCTTTCCTCGCCTACTCTCCTTCTCCCTCAGTCAGTACAGAACATCATTAATTTGTGCGTGTGTGCGCCTGTGACTGAGCTGCAAATAGGCCCTAACTGCCCCCCTGCAGTTCCTGCCACAGATGATTATCATTGCAACGATTAAAGCGCTGAGTAATGTGTCCCTCGGGGGCTGCCGTTGCCCTGCTCCTCCATCACTGCCACTGACCCTCTTGTTAGCCTAGTTCTGCCCAGTGGACGAAGAAAAAAGAAGTGCCGCTGGAGCTCTCCTTGCCAAGAGGAGGTCGACTTTTGCATGAGGTGAGTGAATTAACAAGCTCTCTTTCAGTTTATGGTTCATCAGAGTCCGGTGACACTTAACATCCAGATTTTTCTTTCCAACACGCCATTTTTGATTAATCCACAGTGTTGTTATGGCTTCTCGAAAAATGAAACCAGTTAAGAGGCCCAAGTCTTAGTTTTCCATTTGTTTCTTCCTTTCACAGATGACACGAAATGTTTTCACCCGATGACTAAGTCCTCAAACCGTCTAATTATCAGGACACTTGAGAAGTTTATCATTACTCAGCAGAGCACTTCATCATTTTTCCCCTCCAAATCTGTGACTGTGTTTTTCGGACTGTGAAATCAGCTCAAAGGAATTGACTCCCATTTTTTATTTCTGCTACGTAATCGCCGGATAATGGGCTCAGAGCTGAAGGCGTGGATGCTAATTTCACATCAATTAATGCTATTCAGGGAAAATCCAATAATTGATTGCTGCTGCACTCACACAACACAAGCATATTGCTCTCATTCTCAGCGCAATTAAGGGCTTGTGATTGCAGATCTCGTCATAGATCTTAATCAGGAATCTTTGCATTTAAAAGTGGAAAATGAGCTCCTGTATGTACACTTACACTATTTGCCTTGAAATGAGGAAATGACAACAAATTAATGCTCAACAGGAAAAATCAAAGGAGGGCCGATGTTGGACTGGCTTCCGGGCAAACACAAATCACCACCACATAGTAAAAGGCAACATAGGGGTCATAAAATGTTGATGTTAAATGTGATAAGGCAAAGAGACTGGACGGGGGCTATCATCTAAGGTGTTTATATGTGCATTGCATTAAGGGTGAGCAATAGACTGTATATCATCTAAGATGTTTTAATTGTTGCCTTAACAACATGAAAAATCTAGTACATTACGCATTTTGCAAAACAAGAAATTGATCTTCAATTACATTATTAAGGTAATCCTATGAGAAGTTTGGTGCAATTACAGTCAGACTCGGGCAATTTTTTTTTTCCTGCATATAAACCATAGACTGTGTATACTATGGACAACTTGGCTCCGCCTTCAATCATTATAGGCGTTTGAGGCCTAATTGCCCTTGGTACTTCCAGGATTTTCTCCACTTCCTAGAACCGCCACTTGTGCAGTAGCATTGTATGCATTCGGCGGGAGAGTCGCTGTGATGACGCTCTGCTCAAACAGCATATCCCCCGAGTGAACTACGCAATCTTTGTACGCCCATAGGCTGTATCAAGTGTCAATCAAAGAAAACATGAACCCCCTAATAACTTTTAAAAATAGAGCTGCACAGAAAAAGAGGACAAACCAGTCTTACAGTAACTACATGTCAACATCACAACCAGGGGGGAGAAAAAATTATAATCTGTGTAAATAATTTTTAAAGTTTGTCCACAACTCCATAGAGATTGCTGGAGGAGGCGGGATTTATGACCTATACTGCAGCCCGTCACCAGAGGATGATGTTCTTGCGGTGGCTTCACCCAGCGATGAGGCAGATGGCATCCATTCTATATAAAGTCTATGACATAAACATACAGATTCACTGAATGTCATCAAGCCCAGTGGGAGGAACTAATGCTCATCTGCATTGAGAACAGCTGCAGTACTAGTACCTCAAACTAATCTACAATTGCATGGCTGCAGTCGAGATGACAAACAGCTCTTAGGGACAAAAGACGAACACCACAAGCCGTGGAATTAATATTGTCAGAATTCTAACTAGATGTGGATCATCCTCTCTCACATGAAAAGAAGTGAATGTTGCTCAGTGTGCTTATCTGCAGACAACATTGGAAATAAGTCATCTAAGGCCATATTCTCACAGACTGCCTCCACAAATACTGTATACATGAAAGAGGTCCTTCTGAAGCACTTGCTATTCAGAACTGCTCTTAAATGTTAAAGATTATGAACTTTTTACAGTAATATATAAGTTGAAGTGCCTGAACCTAATGTGTTGGATACACGGCTGAATTGTGGTGTCTAAGCACTGAGCTTGAGATGTACAAAGACACAATACACTGAACTGTACAAGTGGGCGAGCTGAGTTCTTCTATTGAACGTTAACTTGATTTAAAGAAAGTTGATTTTGTGTTGTTAAAGAAAACAGTTCCATGATTACGATCATCTTGGGCTGTCAGTGGAGTTAGTTTGTCTCTTTGGTATTCAGTTTGAAGAAGACAGAAATTTGACTCATGATGGGTGGCAGACTTTCTGTGATTCCACTCATGAACATCAGCTGTCATACTCACCTTTACTCCCAGTCCAGCCTTTGTTTCATTGATTATTTACCTGTTATTTGAACATGGGTGCAGTTCTCACTCTTGTTTATGTCCATCAGAGAGTTTCTTTGGAGTTTTATCCTCCCGTTTTTTGTTGGTGAAATCCTGTTCCTGATTTACTACAGCAATAAGCTCACTCTCCCAACAGGCCTAGAAATCGTTACCCAGCATTGACCCTGAATGTTGCACCGTACGGGCTTTACAAATTGGCCTCATAATACATGCACACACTGAGGTAGGTTTCTTTTATATCTTACCTATCCTGTTTCAGAGGTCAAGGAAAGACATTTTAGAGTCATATCTGCAAAACACCCAGACAGTCATTTTATGCACAGTGCATTTACATGTATGTCTAAAAATGATCTGTGCACAAGTTCTTCTGAGAGGAAAAGCCCTGAAATAAATGGATAACATGTTTCTCGTAAGCCCATACCTTGACCACTCCCAACTTGAGATCATTTGGACCTCTTTTTTTCAGTATGATAATGTAAATCCAGAAAATAAGTTGTTACTGTGGTATTCAAGTCATACAAATAGCAAATTTGATCAGGGGTTTCCTGAGACACAAAGGAAACTGATAAAATAAGATTCTGGTGCTCACAGCATCTAAATCTAAAATCATCCTAGCAACTACAAATTTAATTTAAATGTGGGATATTACGCATTTTTTCAGACTCTATATTTCTTTCTAAAACCTCATTAGGAGAGAGGTTTTAATGATTTTCATATCATTAAAGCTGCAAATTTCTCACAGTGGTGTATTAAAATATCATTATTTAAGCCCCAGTCTGAAATGCTTTGCTGCTGTCTCTATTAGGTCCCCCCTCCACAAGCTTACTTTCTTCTGATTGGCACACCCTCTGGAGGCTCTCCGAAAGGCCAGCCAAGGGCCAGTGTTGCTAACTTATCAACTTTGTCGCTAGATTTAGCTACTTTTCAGACCCCCATAGTAACTTGTTTTTTTTTAAAAAGCATCTAGCAACAGATCTAGTGACTTTTTCTGGAGTTCTGAGGCTCTGACATGAAAGCACATATCGATGTTACTCTTCTCAATGGGTGGCGGGTGTGCAGTGGGTGTGGTCGATCAGTTGAGCAGCAGATAAATGGAGCAGCCTAACCCCCATAAACATCTTATATGTAGATACATCTATAGATATGTACGTATATTATGTCTATGATTATCCTGCTCCACTATGGGTGTCACTTCACACACTGTTGGAGGCAGGAGAGTCTTTAAATCTTACGTCAGAATTTAGTAAATCTCGCACTTCAGTCTTGCATTTTCATATATTTGTCAGAGATTTGAGCAGTTAATATCTATTTTCTAAGATTATGACAAAATACATTTACCTTGTGATTTTAAACTTTGCAAACATGTAGTATGGACACCAAACTTTGCAGTTTTGGCATAAATGTGAAGAAGCATGATAACACCCCCTTTCAACTCTCGATCAGGAAGAGAATCCAGGTACTTACAGTATAGTTAGAGATCAGTTGCATAGGTTTCCCCTGGATTTCACTTGATTCCACATGACCTTCCTTTGACGTGTGCCTCTGAAAGAATCTCAGTTTGAAGGAACATGTTGTCCCAACACTTCGCCCTACTTAAGGAGTTGGTACACCCAAAACATAATAACGTAAGAGCCAGGTTAAGTGACAGGGGCATGAGGTGGTTCTGGATTGAGGAAAGATTTGCAAGCGATTATTCAACTAATTTTATCTACACTACAGGCCAAAAGTTTGGAAACAAGGCCATTACAGGCCGAACAGTTGGGAGTAACTTCAAGTTTTTGTTCACAATGCTTTTTTTAAAATCCAGCATGAGTTTCATGTATTTTGGGATGTATTTACTCCATGATCAGATGTTGATTTCATGGAAATGTACCATTTTACTCCATTTACCTTTAGATATACATTGATGTTAACAAACCATTGCTAAATATATGTCAGCAAAAGATAATAAGGGCTTAGTTTTAGGGTTGAAAACATTTGCAAGAGTCACAACTTCAGTGCAAAAGCAAAAAAAAAAAAAAAATCACAGTTGGATTATTCACTTCAACTTTTTGGCTTTTGAGAGTCTGCATACAAAAATTCTAATAAATCTCAACTGCGTTCAAACTACCGCAAAAATGGCTAGAAAGAAGCAACTGAGTAAAGAAACAAAAGTACAGATTTGTACATTGAGGAAAGAAGGATACACAGAAAGAGAAAATTGCAAAACGCCTAAAGGTGTTTAACAAAGGAGTCCACTACACTCTAAGGAGACTAGAGGAACCTGGAAGTTATGATGATAGAAAAAGACCTGGACGAAAGAGAGTTACTACAAAAGCAGAGGATAAACATAGCATTGTCACCAGTAAAAGAGATCGGTGAAAGACAGCACCACAAATAAGGGAGGAAATCAACATGACAAGGTCAAAACCCATATCTCTGACCACCGTGAAATGACCTTTGAGAAAGGCTGGTCTGAAGGGTTGTGTATCTGCAAAAAAACACTACTTAGTCCACAGAACAAGAAAAAGAGATATGAGTGGGCAAAAGCTCAGAAAAATTGGACTTATGATGACTATGATTTATGATTTGGTTCAAAACGCAGAGTCTATATCCGCAGACAAACTGATGAACGTCTGAAAGCACCATGTGTTACACCCACAATTCAGCATGGAGGTGGTTGTTCCATGGTATGGGGATGTTTGACAGGTGATGGAGTAGGAGATTTGTTTGAAGTAAAGGGTATCATGAAGAAGGAACAGTACCACTCCATCCTCCAGCACCATGCTGTTCCATCTGGACTCAGACTTGTGGCTCATAAGTTTGTTTTGCAGCAAGACAATGACCCTAAGCACTCTGCCAAGCTCTGTCAGGGTTACCTAGACAAAAAAAGAAGAGGATGGTGTTCTTCAAAAGATGGTTTGGCCCCCTCAGTCTCCAGACCTTTCTCCAACTGAGCTTGTGCGGGATGAATTGGACCGATAGTTTAGAAAAATGTGTCCCAAGAATCAGCAGTATCTTTTTAATGAACTTAAGAAAGCTTGGAATGCAATCCCTGGAGCATACCTTAGAAAACCTGTGGAACGAATCCCTGGTATATGCCAAGCTGTTGTTAAAGCCAGAGGAGGTTACTTTAAAGAAAGCAAAGTCTAAGCAACAATAACTCAAATACCTCATAATTATAGTCAAAATGTCTTCTGATAAGTTACTCTTTACACAGTAGTCATGTTTATTGTGTTGCAAATTATATATATGAAACTATGATTTTTTTTTGTACAAATCTGATCTTGCTTTCAAACTTTTGGCCTGTAGTGTATATGTGGGCCACATCATTCTGGACAATTTGAAAAACAGCAGGTACTTTTGTAATATTTTTAACAGACACTTATCACAAAACCACCAGTGTTCATGGGAAAGGAAGTCTCATTTTAACAGGTAAAATCCAAGAGCAGAACCAGATCTTTTGTGGCCAGCCATCAGCAAAGACTTGAATTAAAGTGAAAGTGAGATTAAGACAGAAAGAGAACAAGATGAACAGAAACAAAGAAAAAACAGACAGGGAGACAAGGTAACAAAAAAAAAAGATCTGAAGACAAGTGCATTAATGGCTCTTAAATGCATCGGGATAAAAGTGTGGGATAATAAAAAGAGATTTACAGACTAACAGTGTCTCTTTATTTCTGCTTATTGGAAGCTTTTTATCAGGATGGATCGAATGTGATGACAGAAAACAACACAGACACAGAGGAGGGTGGATTGGTGGAGGAAACCTTGTTCAGCAGACTGTTTCAAAGTCATGGGCATGGACCCTGAAGGACAGATTTAACACCCAGGAAGAAGAATGGGCATCTCTGGTGCATTCACTAACTGGGTGATGAATGAATTATGGCTCCTAAATTTAGCCGAGCAGTCTACCTTGAAATCGGGCTAGACTTCCATCTTGGAGGCGCAGACAGGCCGCATATTGCGCCAGAAGCCACGACCTCTATTTCTGCATTAAGGAAAAAGAAAGATTGATGCCCAAGCAAACATTTCATGGGTGCCAGGATAATATGAGAGAGAGACGGGTTATTTCTCACACATATTTCTGCCTGGTCAGGGTGTCCCCGGCTGCATCGGTTTCTCCTGAGAGGAGATCAAACATCAGATGCCAATAATAACTGTTAATGGAGTTTTGGGCATGCAAATATTTCTCAGGGGCTGTGCTCCTCTGGAAATCTGTGTGTAACCAACTTACTGTGCCACTGTTAGCCAAAACAATGTTCACAATGTAGGAAAGTTATCACCGGGCTCCCTGACAGGGTTGGACTATCAAAAAGTAAATCAATAAATAAAAGTAAACAGTAACTTTGAAAAAAAGTGATTAATTTCAGAGGTGTTGTAGTCTTCTCTTTATTCTACTATCTGCAGCCCATTCACAGTCGGGTCATTTCACCATAAAGTTGTCAAAAACAGCAGTATTCTTGCTGTTTGGTGACTCTGTAGGGGGCCATTTAGGGTCATTTTGGGAGGCTGTATCTTAGTTTTAAGGTGCTTACATTTCATGACTTAAAGTGCAATTTTAAAGTCACATCTGGTGCTTGTTGACTTGAACAAAGATAGTAGCCCAGTTAAACTACCTGGTCTAGCAATTGCTGTAGCTTAACTTAAAGCTATAAATATCGATTTCACCCTAGCCACCACAAAATGAGATGATACAATGCTGATTAAGGCATTCAGCTCCTCTAACACTTCCCGGTATTTTCAGGATTTATTCTTTTTGTATCTGGTGTTGTGCTGGCGCACAGGAAATGACACGTTCTACTCGGTTTTACCTGACAACAGGAAGGGAGAGGGGAGGCAAGAAGCAACATGGTGAAGCCCTGAAGAAGCAACCAAGAGATTCAGAAGTGGATCCTACTAAAAAGAAAAAGCCTTCCCGTTCGGCAGAAGGTCTGTTGGCAAAGAAAGGGAGAGACAAACGGAGAAGACTAACGTGGATTTACATCTGTGTTGCTTTTCCTCGATAGAGAGCCCTAGAGGAGGAGGTTGGACTGAGGTCTGACACCAATGTTGCCTTGGTACTGCTGGATAAGTAAGTGACTCTGTTCATTACATTTGCGACGTGAGGATCGGCATTTATCAATCTGCATGTGAGCGTACGCTACAACCAAATCTCACAACAGGTCTGACATCGTGTATGCAAGTTTGAGTCAGTGCAGATATGTGGTGCAGCAAATGTCTGTGTCAAAATAATTGATAAACAAACCTCAAACTTGTCACTAAGCACAATCAGCCAGGTTTCATTTAAGATTGTGGGCTCTATTTCCATGCCCGCCGACGACGCAGCGGAGGGTGGCAGACCCCACGCAGTGGTATTTTTGATCATAAAATCATAAAATGATTACTTGGGCAAATATGACACCATGACATGACAAAGAGATACAATCGCACATTTTTTAGGACAGTGTGCGAAGTTACATGAAACTTACATCTGTACTGCTGCGGTCTCGCCTGCTGCTGCTGCTGCTGCTCCGCCATGGTGTGCGCTGCTGTGGCCAGCCGGCGTTCGCGACGCATCTAAATAGGCAGCAGCTGGTGGCGCTAGCATCACATGCGCTTCTACAACTTTTAAAAGGACGAAGAAGAAGCCTGCGGTGCATTTTGGGTCAGTAGCATGCCTGTAGGATGCACCGCGACCATACTACAATGTGGGCGTGTCTAGTATCTGAAGTAGTATCTGAAGTAGCATGCTACTCGCTCCGGTGGCCAATTCGGACATGCTACATACTACTTCGACTACTACTTGGCAATTCGGTCGCTGCATGTGTCTTCTCTCCTTGAGTTTTAAAGGTGAGGAGAGGAGCGGTTCTCATTGGCGAAAACAGGTCTCGGCTGTGATAAACCCACTTCACGCCCTCTTTACGACTTATGCCGCTGGGAGGAGCTGAATTAGGGAGGGGGGATACTTACGCCGGGCTGCGCCGCTCACCAAAATACCAAAATGTGCTCGGGCACGCCTTGTCGGTGCGGCGGACCTGACTTTCGCCATGCCTGCCCCACGTCGCCGGCAAGAAACAGAAATAGAGCCCTAAGACTTAAATAAAATGAAATAAGATAAGTTTGTTATGTCCTTAGTGAATAGGCCTATTTGATAATTCTGCCCAGAAACACTGCCACAGAGCAGGAGTGCTGTTTTAACATTGCGCACACACGCGCCACTGTGGAGAGCTGCGTTTGACTCCTGAAAGGCAGGTAGCTCTGTCTTGGCCCAGCAGCGGGAACATTATTGTACATTCCTGAATTAGGTGTGGGACAGTACAGTTTTGCACAATGTTGCACTGGTGAATGGAGTGCTGTTGGCTGTGCCGGTGCAACGTGAGGACCCAATGCCCAGAGGGACAGACTCCACAATAATGAGAGACTCCACAAAGGTTCTGTACAGAGGAGACAGGACCTTAACGATGGATTCTGACATGTAAAGTATAAGTTTAGAAAGTGCTCTTGCTATTTAATCAGTGATAAAAATCCAATAGAAATCCATAGAAATTTCCTGAAGGGGCAGCAACACACTGTTTGGTGACGCTAATAATTATTTTTGTTCAGCCTCTGTCAGACTCTCCAGTCTGCTCTACATTACAAAGACGCAACAAAACTAAATACTTTAATAGTAGGAGCAGTGTACTATATGTCATGGCAATAAAAAAATATGAGGCATGTATGAGATATTAATTCATTATCATGAGCAATTTATTGACTAATGATTTATTCAAACTTCAGCCACTGTCCACTATTCCACGGTAGAGCTGTTCAGCGCCACCATAATCCTGCTCCGGACAGGAGTTTTCTGGACTGTTTTTATTCCAGTTTTGATGCTTCCAAAGAGAAAATCCTTGTTAGATTCCACTACAGATGTGAGGATATCCACTTTCAGCTTGGAAAAGTTTCACATCTTTCTAATATTTCTCCTCTTTCATGTTTGACCCCAGTGGGCGAGGCTTCTGAACCACGAATATTTAAGGTAAACTACGATCAATTTCAGCCGGCGCATTTATTAAGACCTGATCATACGTTCTCAGATCTGTGCTCAGTTGTACACAAGATTGATAAATGAGGGCCATTGTGTGGACAGTTATAGTTTGTGTACGGTGGTCCGTGACCAGCAGCATGTGGTGTGTCGCAAGTATTTCTCAGTGTAAAGCGACGATAAGCACACACTTTGTATCCAGTGTTACTTTGTGTACCGTGACAAACAGTATGCTGTGTCTGGTGAGTGTTACAGTGTGTGATGTGCATACATTATATTGAGGTGCCAGTCGTATCATTGTAATAACGCAGAAATCCTCAGAAGTTATGCACTATAGCTTTAACTGTGTATGTTAACAAACTGAGAAAAGAGTGACACTTTTTCAAAATGAGTCAAAAAGTCCTTACAGTAGCTTTAAATGCTGAACAGGGCTCCTTAATAATGATTTAACTGATCCCCAGGGCTGCTGATCTTTCTCAATAATGTCTCAATCTGCTTTAAATCACCATGAGGTAACACAGTGAGGATGAGTGACAGAATGGAGCAGGGTTATAGGTCACTGTTTAATTACAGTGTAAGACTGCTGTAGTTCGAGTGACTCTCTGCTCCTATATAAGAGCGTGAACATGGATCAAGTTTTATTTCAGATACTGATAGGGTTTTATCAGTGAGGGATGTTCAACAAAGACTGGAGGAAACTGAAGAATAGCATTAAAATTTTAAAAGGAGGAAATGCAAAAGATGAACTGGAACAACTGAAATAATCCTGACAAGAGTTCATGAGGAAAAATGGACGACTCTTTGCCCCCCTGCTTATTTGAATTAAACAGACCGGCTTGAAACTTGACTCTCGCATGTGAAATACAGTTTCAAATCTTTATATAGAATCTCATTTGCATAGTGCTTTAGGGTTGTGTTGCTGCATATAAACACTAACCATGCTGTGCTCAACCAGAATAAGCAGCAAACACTGAATAAAACAGACATGACACACAAGTTGCTCTGCATTTTTTTAAAGTCTTCATGTTTTGCTCCAGACTGTGTGGCATCTGTTTCACTATGGGGGCTTTGCATTCAAATGCAAATACATTTCTATTTCTGATGCTGGACCCAGGGGGAGGTGATGGAGTGAGGAGATAAAAATCACCGGATGAGGAGGGGAGCAAAAGTGCTGGCTTTTCTGCAAGTGAAAGTAACATATTTTGGGACTTCAAAAACTTTATATCAAATTCATAATATTTATATAACAACAAAGAAGTTTCCATAAATTCAACAGAAGCAATCTGTGCACAATGCAGCGCCTGAACATGCCTGTTTGTGTGGGATTGTCCCTCTTGACATATCACAGAAACAACTTCACATCCTAGATTTTAAATGTTAATAAGAGAGTGGTTCAAGTTTCCACCGCCTTTTAAATTTAATAATAGACTATGAAAGGAATTACATATGACACCCCACTCACTATACATATGCATTATCCTGCTCATTACACAGCTAGGAGCTCAAAATGACTGCAGGAGATTATGAATCAAGAAGAAATTAAAATGTTTGCATTTTTAGGGCAGGTTGTCTCTATAGAGTTACTTTGAATGCTTGTCACAGCTACCACAGATTAGGTGTAAGACAAAGCTTTTTACAGGATGCACAGTCCTCCATGACTGACTCATTATGTCCTCCCCAGCGTACACACTGTCTGCATCCACAGTGCTGACCCTTCAATATACGTCTTCCCCCTCTTTCTGCATCCCATATTTCTCTACACTCTTCAGCTGTCCCATCTGATAAAAGGCAAAAATGCTCAAAAATATAACTTTTTAAAAAGTCTGTGAAGGCCACCACAGTTTGAGTTTGAGGACTTAAAATATAGCCACTCTTTGGACCCACAATAATGGAAACCCCAAATCAGAAAATCCATCAAACTACTCTGGACTTCTGCTTATCTCCCCCTTTTTAAAGCGTAAACGCAAAACGGTCCAGCCTGCTGATGGCACTGTAGTGACCGGGCTCTTCAATCACATTTCAAGACTCTGGAGGATTAGAGAAAACATTTAGAGTGGATTACTGACAGAGTTCTTCATCTGGGTCCTATTCTCACTCGTCAATAATTGTCGTCTTAACAGTCGGAGCAGCGCTGACAGCATGTCACATGGAAAACTCAAGAGGAAATCCCCTCTGTTAATATTTTCTCTCCTAATATAGAGAGCTTTAAGTCATTTTCTAGTCTGACATCAGTTTGAGATGATTCATGCTCAGACTTTCATGTCCTGTCATTCACTCTAATCTTCAATCAGATGCCAGCAGTCAATCCTGAATCCACCATGTGACATTTGAATACTCCTTTAAAAAACTACTGCGGCAGAAACACCATGAAAGAGGCGTTTAATGACCCCTGAAAGACAGACTGGATAAGAGATGCACGCTTCAATCTATCAAAGTGATGAGAGTGACCATTAAACAGTAAACAGATCCAAGCCAGTTTTAAGTCTCTGAGGGCAGGTTCAAGTCCCAGACAAGTGTCTCATTAAGTTGAAATGGGAGGCTACAATAACTGAAAAAACTACCCCATTTATTCCACATCATGTGATAGATTAGTATAAAGCTAATTACAAATACATATATTGTAAAATACCAATATGTATCTGTGGTACAGACATGCTTACATGTTTTTGATAGTCGTGTTTGGGTCTAAGTCAAGTCTGAGCAACTTGCATCTTAATCTCAGCCAAGTCGGCAGTATTCTTCTAAACAGGTTGGCCCTTTAACTGTCTGAACTTGGACTGACCATATGGACTTGGACTGACTGTGTGGGACCTTTGTGATGTGTAGAGAACATGTTTCTTTCATTAATATTAGATTAACACAAACTCTATCAGCGTGTTTGGAGATAAAAAAAATATATATTAATGACGTCACAGCACTGCCTGTCATCCATAAATGTGGACTACACATCTCTGATTCTGCTATAGGTGTCTGACAAATTTAAAAAAATGAATGAAGCCCATTCTGGGGTATTTCTGTTGGACTGCTGCAGGCTTGGAGAACAGCATCTCATTTATGATGCAAATACATGTAGAGAAAATTTTCAAATCCTGAATTTATCAGAATTTAAACCAACCAAACGTTTTGCATCAAGTGGGCGAGTCTCTAAGCTGACAATAACCGTATTAACAGTCCAGGTAACTTAGGTCTCATTCTTCTGTCTTTCTAGCATGCTGCTGTCTTGGTCCCAGCATTTTGATCTTCCCCTTTGCACAAGGGACAATCACAGAGTTTCAAGTCCACCTGTAACAGCAGAGACTTCTCAACATAACTCGGCTTCAGAGGGAGTGAGTCACATTTACATGAGATGGTATATTCTGTCTTTTGGATGGTTTCACATGCTAGAGTTCATGAACCAAAATGTCAGAGGGCAAAATCAAGCTAAATCATTACCATAATGTTGTGGCGTGTGGTGTATTTTGTGGACCCAGAAGCAGACACAGAGACAGATAGTAAATTAAAGATGTAATTTTAATGTCCAACTCAAGGGAAAAGGCACAAGAGAAAGTCCGGTTTGCTGGCTGGCTGTTGTGTGGGCTGGAGACACTGTGGAGAAAACAGAGGAGATGGCGTCTGTACCACTGAGGAGTGAAGACAATACTCAGGCGCTGAGACTGAGGGCTGCTGGCTTCTTAAAGCGCCTTGATTGTAGATGTAGTGCAGGTGTGGAGTCTCACTCAGCCTCAGCGACCAGGGGAAGAGAAAGTGCACTGAAACAACAGTCAAGCCAGACCAGGGAAACAAGGAAAACGGAAGTTAAACCAAAATGAAACAGGAAGAAGAGGCGTCTCACCACAAATGGTCTAAATATAAGACGTTTGTCACCTGAAGTCCACAGTCCTAATGCTAGAATATGATTATGGTGGTGCAGTGAAGTACCTGATTTTCCTACTGACCATAGACTGCATATAGAATGGACACCATCTGCCTCCTCAGTGGGTGAAGCCACCCTAAAAACAGCACCCTCTGTTGATGGGCTGCAGTATAGGTTGTAAATCCTGCCTCCTCCAGCAAACCCTATGGAGCTGTGGACAAACTTTAGAAATTTATTGCAGTTTTTCTCCCCCCTGGTTGCGATGTTGAGATGTAGTTACAGTAAAACTGGTTTGTGCTCAAGTCCTCTTTTTTTCTGTGCAGCTCCATTTTGAAAAGTTATTAGAACGTTCACGTTTTCTATGATTGACACTTGATACAGCCTTTGGGTGTACGGAGGTTGTGTAGCTCACCTGGGGCTCACCTGTTTGAGCCGCGCGTCATCACAGCGACTCTTGGCGACTCTCCTGTTGTATGCGCACAACACTATTATGCAAGTGGTGTTTCTAGGAAGTGGAGAAATCACGGAAATACTGAGAGCAATTCAGCTTCAAATTTGTATAATGACATCCATAGTATATACAGTCTATGCTTAAGTCACTCAAACGCCCCTCGTCACAGAGATAAACTAATCAGTACAGAGGAAAAGAGAAAACAGAGAAAACTGGACATCATGTATTTGTCTATGTTCAAATTACTTAAGGGAACTTCAGTGAACTACAACTGAGACGATAAATAAGTCAGTCTCACTCTGGCTACAGGAGAGGTAATATGCTTGAGTGAAACAAAGCATCCTCTTTTTTGGCCAGTCATGACAGTCTTGGTTTGTCCCAGCTGTCCCAGCTAGTTGAATAACCTACAGTTTGACCCCCTATCTTTGCTGTAATTTAAGATTTTCACATTTTCTTAAATGTCGTCATGACCTTGCTGTACTCTGTAAGCTGCTTTTATGGGAGTTTTTACTGCGGCCTGTACATTTCAAATTTCACTCAGTTTCCTATGTGACTATCAGACACACGCAGAAAGGGCCTCAACTTTACCTCCTTCAAAATCCAATTTGCCGTTTCTCTCTGTATAAATGTGTTTTCCTCAGAAATGGACAGAAAGCCAAAGAAAAAAAAAAAGTCATACGCTACTTTTGGATCATGTCTGGAGACAGAGATGGAGCAGACCATCACCTTTAGAAAAAACACCCTTTCACACTTTGTTTTATCCCTCGTCTTTCTGCTGCTCCCTGTCAGAAAGTGTAAGGAAAAAAAGGTATCTTTAAACGGCTTGTAGGCGTGTCGAGCATTCAAACCTGGAGAGGAAAAGCAAAAACATGGCTGTTTATGAATCAGCAGTGTGTCAGCGTGTGAGCGAACAGGACAGCCTGTTCATGCTTGGTTAGGTTTTCACTCTCATACTCACAAGGGCAGGAGGTTACGTCCTCAGGCTTCAACCCACATTGGAGGAGTCCTTTTGCTCTCTTAGGTGAGCCTTTGATTTTTTAAAATTTCTATACTTCTCAAAGAAAGCGCATTTTAAAAGATGTGTCACAGTCAAGTAGAACAAAAGTGAGAAAAAGAAGACCATCTGAGGGCTGTTAATCTGTGTTGTGGGCACATCAGCGGTGCCATATGTATAATGTAAAATATATAATGATGAAAAGATGAGCCAGGAGTCCTTTTTTCCTTTGGTGCTTTGGGAAGTGCCATCTTTGATTAGGCCTTACACGTCTGCCTGGGTATTACAAGTGACATTAAGAAAGCTGTTCACCGTCTCTATCGCCGCTTCCACATAGCCGTGACTCACCAGCACCCCCACAAAGCATTGTGGCCGAGCCACGAACACTCCCCCGAGAAAATCCCTCCACTGGCCCGAAGCGACAGGGAGCACAGAGACAGGATTTATCCAGTTTGTGCCCTCAAAGCTCCTCTCACAGCAGTCAGAGGATGTGCTCTGTCGGTTGCAAGTGAGGGCGAGAGGACGCTTCCACCCTCCTCGTATCTGGCAGCCATTCTGAGAGGGGGGAATGTGCTTCGCTATGACATATTTACGCTTGATTAGGTTACTGTGTTTTCTTCAGATGTCGGCTCTTGTCCTGATTTAGCGATGAAGCCTCCACAGGGTGCCTTTCATGAGCTCTTTATGTATCGCCAAGAAGTTAAGACACTGAGGTATAACACGCCGTGGCAAAGGAGATCATAATGAATAAATGCACATGTTGGAAGTATAAAGTACTTTTGATTTCCAGATTGGGTTTTGTCCCCAGAGGACTTGTTTGAAATTCAGACGAACCAAAGGCAGAGGAAATGTCTTTGCGCGCAAAACACTGAATCTAAACTTGTAAATCAAAGTGAGTGATGCAGCGATGAGCATGGAGATGATGTTTACGAGGAGTGAAGCCATCGCTAAGCTCTCACAGAGGAGAGACTTTGGAGCCCTTCTGCTTCTCATGTACATGTGCAAAGCTCATCACTGGTTTAAATGGTTAAAAACATGTAGAAAGGGAGACACAGGAGTGCAAGCAAATACAAGAAATGTCAAGAGTCTGAGGAGAGGAAAAGTTGCCTCAAGTTGCCAATGATCCATACATGATTTGTCTTTATTTGTCATACAAGGAGGCAGAGGATGCTTTTCGTAACTAGCTCGCTTGCTCCTAGCTCATTATGCCACCACCACTGTTTTCAGCCTCCTGCAGGCACGATGTCAAAGCTCGGGCAAGCATTGTTTGTATGCATTTTCCTCTGGGTTATCCGCATGATTTAAATTTCCTGGCACTTAACAAGCTGATTTTTGTTTGTTGCTGATATTTTGGTGCCGAATTGTGTTAACAGCTAATCCTGCTTATCTCATTTCCTGAGCGATTTTTTGCTGTAACGGCTGAGGCTAAGAAACAGAAATAATGCATTCAATATATTTATTTCCTGAAACTGGGATTTTTATTTTTGGTGATTTTATCAACATTATTGCAGTCCTACCACCAGGAATCCAGTGGAGGATGATTTCTTGAAGTTAAAGCTGGCAAAGAACTTTTACATCCTTGTTTTTGGATGTAGGTGGACAGACAACTTTTTAAGTAATGAAAGTCTTCATGAGTAGACACAATTTTCTTCTTAACGACTAAAGGAACAGGAGCATCCCTGGTCTTGTTTTGCAGAATCTGTCATTAAAGGGTTTTGAATCAAGTATTTAACACAGTGGGGTAATTAGCATAATGCGGGTTATAAACAATAATACCTTTATTGCCTATTGCGACAAACCCAAACTGTCTGTCCTTATAGTCTACACTTGTCGGGTTCATTGTTTGCATCCTTGGATTAAACTTGTATGAACCTTCCACAGAAAATGAACAGGAAGCCATTGATTTTCTTCCCCCCAATTACCCAGAAAAACAAAACCAACCAGCACACAATTAACTTTTTCCTCCTCAGCCATCGATTTTTGGATTGGACAAACATACATGCTGTGTTTTCACTTTCCAGTGTGTGTGTGTGTGTGTGCACGCGTGTGCGTGTGTGCGAGTTGAAGCCGGTGCTGTCAGGTCAGATCCTGTCAGTTTACCTCAGCTTCTTCACTTTGTGATGCTTTTTGTGATTCGTACTTTTCTGAGAGTTTTGAGTATTTCCGCAGCATCTCCTCAAATGGTTTCTCTGTCTGGTGTGAAAAACTGCAGAGGCAGGAAGGCAGATCCAAACAGCTCTGCATGAGGGGGGAAAACACCACAGCATTAATGAGAATCACAAATGCAAATACACAACCAAAACTAACACAGGGAAATTATCTTCATGGTTTACAGCAGACAGTTATTCTGTCAGAGTCAAACATCTTTGACTCTCTGATGTTTACCGCAATGACAGTCATGATGTGATTGGCTTAAATGGGCAGTTTCATTTAGTTTCATCCCCATATCTGATGGGAGTAATGTGTCGTTGGAAATACTGGCAGAACTTGGTCCAAATCAACTTCTGCTAAGGCTGTTGGCATTTGTGCTGTTGGGGTTCATGTGTATATTCAATTGTGTTTTCTGTTGCTGCAGCTATTGCAGCTTAATCTTATTCGTTTTAAAGCTCTTTCATGTACTTGCAAGAAGGGATGAGGATCAAAGCCAGGGTCCCAATCCCAAAACTCAAAAATAATGTTTGAGCTTATCAAGTCTGGCGAGTCCTATAAAGTGACATAATACTTAGAGTTGAATTATTTGTGTTAATTCAATCAATGGCACACCTAGACTTCATAACCAGTGTTGTTGTAAAAAATCAAGATCCAATGCTGAAATCGGCAGGATGAAAGCAGGCAAGTCAACTATGTATTATCATGATGTGTTCAAACATCACCTTCAAAAAAAAGAAAAATTGGTTTGGGGTAAAGAAAAACTAATTATAATAATAATAATACTAATAAAAAAGTGACTGAATAAAAAAAGCTTTTTTCAGGAAAATAACAAAAAGACCTGGGGTCCGTTTCACGTAGGTGGTTCAACAAACTCTGAGTTAAATCCTTAACTCTGAGTTGATCTACTCTGAGTTAGGAAACTCAGAGTTTCCGGTTTCACAACACCTGATTTGAGACGGTTTTAACAACTCCGAGTAGTTTGACCTGGAGTTAAGCACGTGCACGCCAGACATAATCAGCCAGCATCTGTGGAGCGCAGATTCAATGATCAACCAATGGAAACAGGGAGAAGGAGGGGGCAGCAGCAAGCCAACAGCGAATTACAGCACGTTTTTAGAAGAAAGTGCAATACAGCAGCAGCTGCAAAGGAGAGGGAGAGGGCTTGGGAGGAGATCGCTGCTCGCGTCAATGCGTAACTTTAAATCTAGTCTCGTGCAATCACAATGACAGACTGTTGCAGGGAAACTGCTTGAATCATTTTGATCACGTTTTACATTGTCAAGTAAGTATTAAGTGGCAGTTTGATCCCTTAGAAAATGCTCTTTTCACACTCAAAAATGAATTTTACTCTCTTATGATGTTCCGTTAAATGATTAGGAATATTAAACTAACTCTCAGTATGTATATGTACATATATTAAACTAACACACACTACACTCAATATTAGACTTTCACTCAGCAAACAGAAAGAGGCCAGAAAAACGGGTGGTGGCCCAGCAGCCCCACCTTTAACGGAGGCAGAGGAGGCGGGGGGGGGGGGGGGGGATTTGCAATCAGACCGGCCGCGATCGTCGAAGGGGGGGGGGGGCAGCTCCTCTGCCTCCCTTAAAGGTGGGGCTGCTGGGCCACCACCCGTTTTTGTGTTAGTTTAATATTCCTAATCATTTAACGGAACATAAGAGAGTAAAATTCAGTTTTGAGTGTGAAAAGAGCATTTTTTAAGGGATCAAACTGCCACTTAATACTTACTTGACAATGTAAAACATGATCAAAATGAGAAAATGCCGATGTCTCACCTGAAACTCTGGGTTTACTGAGTTAAACCTGCTCCCGAGCAGGTTAGGTTCACGGAGTCTGTTACTGTGGTAACTGACCGCGAGGTTGAGTTACCTCTCTTTGTGAAACAGGTTAGAGTTACCCCTCTCTCCCTGGTTTAACTAACCCTCCTTTGTGAAACGGAAAACTCAGAGTTTCCCTGATTTCAGGGTTAACAGACTCTGAGTTTCCATTAAACCTGCTACGTGAAACGGACCCCTGGTTGCAGTATCACTAAGGCTGGAATCACTGTGTGGCGGCAGTAGGCAAGGAGGTAGTCCAATAGGTAGTGCGGTTATTGGTCGTCCAATAACCGGAAGGTTGGCAGTTCTATTCCGACCTATCCTGAGTCTGTTCGTTGTGTCCTTGGGCAAGACACTAAACCCACCTTGCTCCCAGTGTGTGTCCTTCAACGATGTATGAATGTGAGTGTTGTGTGGTGGTGGTTAGAGAGGCTGTAGGTGCAAACTGGCAGCCACATTTCTGTCAGGGCAGCTGTGACGACAAAAGTAGTTTACCAGTAGTTTTCGGCCTGCTTTTTGGGAGGTGCAGGGGGCCGGGCCAGCCTCTGGCCCGGGCCATAGTGTTGTGGATTGTGGTGATTTTTGTTGTTCCGTATCTTCATTACTATGACTGTCATTATTGTTAGCATCGTTGCGGTCATTCGTTTGCTGTCATTGCTGTCGCCGGTATTTCTGGTGTTGTTATTGCTAATGCTATTGTGGTTGTTGTATCGTCGCTGTTGTGTCGGTGATTCGGGGGGATTGTGTGTGTGTGTGTATATGTGTATATATATGTATATGTGTGTATGTATGTGTGCACGTATGTTTGTATGTGTATGTATATGTATAGATATAGTTATTATTATATAGATATTCCAATGTAATCCAATCAAGATTTTTTTTTCTTTTCTTTTTAAATTCTCTATTACATATTATATAAATTCTTTCCCCCTTCGCTCCCTCACAAAGTATTTTTGTAAATTTTTAATTTTTAATCTTTTTGTTGTTGTTGTTGTTTCTGTTGTTGTCGTCACTCTGTTTTGTTGTTAAATAAAAAAATAAATAAAAAAAAGAAGTAGTTTATCACCACCAAGGTGTGACTGTATGAGCGAATGATGTATCCAATGTAAAGTGCTTTGAGGGTCTCTGATAAAGTGCTATATGAAATCTGATGCATTATTATGTCTGTCTGTTTATATACTGCTAAGTAGCCTGTGAATTCCCCCTGACAAATGCATATTATTGGTTATTTTCTTCCTGTAGTTTATTTTTGCCAGAGTGAAAAAAGGCATTTAACCATGAGGAGTCCAGGCATGCTGCCTGGTAAACCGTACTGATTGTCCTTTCAAAATAAAAGCACTAGGAGTAGAATGTCGTAACCAAAGAACCATGTATAAAAGTTCATAATAAATGCAAACGATCGCTAGATGAACAAGAAAGTCCATAAAATAGGATCATGAAATTTCATGTTATATCAACTAGGGAGTGATTTAATCAAGAGCTCACACAATTCAGTAAAAGTGCACCTAAAATATTAGACCCTTTTTAAGGCTTTTAAAAATATTTTAAAGCCTTGAATTTGATCAAATCTATTTCAGGGTGTGCTGGAGCCCTGGATTCATCAAAATAGATGGCAGAAATTAACCAAGAACATTGGTTGATTATTGCTTTTAAACCTCAGACCGTACCCTTGTCTCAGTTGACAATAGGACCAGTCTGCTCTAACCACACACATGTTTGTCCATGTGAAGTATTTCTGACAAACGCTTGCACAAGAAGAATGTTAAAAGCCTCCATGTTGAACCATTAGTCATGAAACCACTGAATGTGTGGCATTTAGCCCATCAAGGCTGCACGCGCTTCACAGCCCCTTTAATGGTTTGACATCCTTTTAGATCGCCATTATCAACTTTTCAAACTCAGTCATTATTTCCAGCAGTTTTTTTTCTTCTTTTTTTTACTTGCAGCTGATGTCGAGAAAAGCCATGACAGGAAAAGTACACACAGAGGGCGATTTCTCCCCTCTATATGATCGACTGTCTGTCACTTTCTAATGCCTATTCAGCCGAAGAGGAATATCACAGAGAGAGAAAGTGAAACATAAACATGCTGACAGCCTTTCCTTGTCTCTCTTTAGGCTGCTGGTAGGTGACTTTGAGAAATAGCCGCAGTAATATGCATTTCTCCTGCTGGATTCACATGTATTATTCCTCTCTGTAAAAACAGAGCAGGCCCCTATATGCATCAATATCAGCTGCCTTTTCTTCAGTCAGGTGTCAGTGACTACCTGTGCAGCAACAACAATAAAGAATAAAGATGCACATGCTCAGAGCCCGATCCAAGGCATAAGCGAACTAAGCGCCTACTTAGGGCCTCGCGACCAATAGGGGCCCCCCAAGAGCAATCAAATTTTTATTTCTTTGCATGTATGAGTGATTCTTTCTGTATGATTAAATATATATTATTGTAAAAATAAAATAAAGTAAAACTTTTTCGTGCTGCTGCTGATGTAGGCCTATGATTCTTACTGCCGATATTTCAAAGCTCCGCTACCCTTATGTGCCTCCTGCTGTGCAATGTGCACTGAGCATCCTGAATGTGTTACATTTTGAGATTAAAAACCATATGTGGTCATCATTCATCAGTTATTCATTGGTATTGTTTATATAATTGCATTGTTATTATTTATGCTTTTACCTAGGTCACCCCCTTAAATGTGTAAAGACATGTCAGGTACATTAAATTTATACTGTAGCAGGTGTGTGAATGTTCAACAATCAATATTATTGGCAGAAATAGAGGGCCCCAAAACTAAATTTTGCTTAGAGCCCCATTGAGGCATGGGCCGACTTTAGCTTTAGCATGTTTGAGTAAGACAGCTAACTTCTGGTCTCTCCTCGTGTCCATTTCAGAAAGCAGCTTTAGTACAAACTGAGTTTGTTAACTCTGAAATGAGAGAAATTCTGGGTCCAAGAGTTAAGTAACTGAAATCTGAGACAGAGGGGTAACTCAAGCCTATTCCAGGAAGTGAGGCAACTTAAACTTAGAGCAGGTTACTATGGTAACTATGGCTGTGAATGTAACCTGGTTAGGAGCAGGTTTTCCTGAATGAACCCAAACTTTGTCTCCTCCCCCTTTCTGTCTCCACACACCAGGCGCAGGTAAAATCATGTGTGAATGAATTAGGTTAAGTCAATGTAAAGACATGATTAGATACTCGTACAACTCTGACAGCGCAAATGACGCGAATTGGGCTGGAGCTGAAAATGTCTCAACTTCAGCAGATATTCGTGTCGCAATAACTGATCAGCACGAAGGCTGCCAGGTGATGTATGAAAACAGACGGTTGTTCACTGGTATCTAAAATGGAGGACAAATTGATGGTGTCGGTGTGTGGGTGTCCCCCAAATTATATGATACCTTCTCTTTCAATTAGCGAAACCTGAATAAAAAGGAGCTCGCCTGGAGACAACCGAGTGAGGAGGTTGGATTACCTGGTTAAAAAAAAAAAAAAACCTTTGCCTATCACTTGATCCTGCTGGTTGAATAGGCAGGGATTACCGTTGAAATTACCGTTGACAAATGAAACGGGTAAATACTAAGTATTCACATGTATAGAGTCGCGCAAATTAAGCGATTTTACTCATGCTTGGTGTGAGCGCCTCATTACAGAGATAGAAATACAAATGTCTGCATTAATTCATCAAGTCTGTATCACACGTGTAAACAGAGATTCAGCATCTGTTTGAACTAAGTCTGTTAAACTGGACTTCCTCCAGATCTGTGTTCGGTCCATCTCCGATCTATTCCAGTTCAGCTCCATGCTCCTAACAGCTGGAGTCATGGTTTAATCCAGAATCAATACCTTTCTGCCTCCACAGTGAGCTCTGAAAACCTCTAACCTGTGGATACCAAGCCTTCTGCTCCAGCTGAGACGGAGCAGAGACACAACACAGAGGGGTCGGCTGTGGCTCAGTGCTAGAGGCAGTTGTCCCTGAATCAGAGGGGTTCAATCCCAGGTCCCACTGTCCATCTGCTGAGGTGTCCTTGGACAAGACACTTGACCCCAACCAGTCCCACTGGCTGGGCCCAAAGGTGTATGTGTTCAATTAGTCAAAAAACTGATGGGCGCTATACATAGCAGGCTCTGCCATCAGTGTGTAAATGTGTGTGACCTGTGACGTAAAAGCACTTAGAGATGTCAGGAGACTAGAGGAGGTGATCTATAAACACAGTCCATTTACGGTTTACCATTTTAAACACTGACTTAAGTAAAAACCTATCAGCTCTGATGCTGCAGCAGAACGTAGATGGACCAAACACAGATCTGGTGGATTTCCAAGGTGACTTCAAAAATTCAATGTCATCTCTGTAAATATAAACACATCTTTAATTATTTCTCCCCTGATTAAACTCATTTTGCAGCATTTAGAAACTGTTCTGTGTACATGAGTGACAGAAAAAGCATCCTCACATCCCACTGAGGATTTTCCTGATCCCTCACCCAGCAGAGAAAGACTCATTTAGTCCGAGAGGGAAACTGTCAATCAAACAAGAAGTCATGGCTAAGTCTTCTCACTCCACTCCCTGCTCCCTGCTCTCTTTCTCTTTCTAGACTGCATTTAACAGAGAGCAACCTTCACCGCTGCCCCTCTGGCTGTGCTCAAGACGTCATGTGTGATAAAAACATTTCAGGGGCTGATGTCAACAAGCTTTTCTTACAGCCAAGGTCATGTGGCAGCTTCCTACTCAAAGGACAAACTGGAGACGACATGCCATATGCTGCTTTGTATCAGTGTGAGAATAGCTGCTTGCAGACTCTTACATGTGGAGAGATTTTCACTGTGGATGTACAGTTTGCCTTTTTTTCATGTATCTGCAGGAACATGACTCACCTTTTCTTGAAACAGATTATTTTGAGTGGCAGACAGGGCCTGTTAGGGCTGTACAAGTTGCTTATTTTCAGCCTCAAAGGTTTTCTTCTTTGTTGCTTGCAGTTTTGTCTGGGATTGAACCCTGACTACTGCATTAAACTAACCTTTTGCTTCATGTACAAAATCAAACAAACAAACAAAACTTTTCTTGTATCTCATTGTGACTAATTAATGAATAAAGACATTCAGATAATCCTGTTAGCATCATCCCAAGAGATGTCTCACAGCCTCACACAGGTTTCCCGTCAGTCTGAGGGCTGAAAAGTGATGATAAAGTTCGGGTTGCATCACAAACTGATGACCCACTTAAGTTTAAAGTTGTTCTGTTGTTGCATGAGGGGGAGTAATCAGTGAAAACACAGCAGAGGATGTGCCAAAGATAATTATTTGCTTTGTCTGAGTCTGTCGTGAAGCTCTTTCCAAGTGTCAAAAAGTACTTTAATGAGTACAAGGTTAATCAAAACATTGAAGGGTTAGTCACAAACAGATGTAAATAAACTGGAGTTTTCAAGGTTCATCTGTAGATGAATAGCTAACAAGACCATACGTGAAGAGACGTGCTGCAAATCTAGAGACAAAGCAAATTTTAAGAGTCTAAAATAAATGCAAATGCTTATTGTTGAAAGACGTTGCTGCAAAAAGCATAAATATGCATCAATAGCATATCACCCCAATTCTGGCGTCCCTCCATTAGCTTTTATTTTCGAATTCATTTTAAAATGTTATTGTTTTTTTTTTAATCTTTAAACAGATCACCACCACAGTACATCTCTGACCTCTTAAATGTTTATCCTTTAACTCAAGCTACTACAAGAGAAGATGATACAACGCTGATTAAGCCGTCCTGCTCCTCTAACACCTCGCAGTAATTTCTGTATTTGTTTTTTTTTGCATTTGGTGTCGGGGGGGCGACATTCCCGCACTGGCGCGTAGGAGATAATGCGTTCTACTCTGTTTTACCTGACAACGATAAGGGAGAGGGGAGGAGAGCGCTGCTAGAAGCAACAGGGCGGAGAACCCGAAGAAGCCACTAAGAGGTTAAGAAGTGGATCCTACTAGAAAGAAAAAGCCTTCCTGTTCAGGAGAAGGTCTGTTGGCGAAAAAAGTGACAAACGGAGAAGACAAACGCAGATTTACATCGGCGTCGCTTTTCCTCGATGGAGAGCCCTAGAGGAGGAGATTGGACTGAGGTCTGACATCAATGTTGCCTTGATATTGCTGGATAAGTAAGTGACTCTGTTCATTACCAGCAGGATGTGTTGCTGTTACATGTACTGGACCGAGTACTTTATTATTTTCTTGGAAATGGTGATATGAATGTCATACATTGTTAGCAACCTGGTGTTCGCCACATTGTGTGACGTTTGCCTAACGAGCAGTAAGTTAATTGGTGTGTAGTAGTGTTGCTGTGTGTAACTTACTGCAGGGAGTCTGTGTGCTGTGACGAATAACTTTAGAAGCCTATATGTTGTGTGGACAGTAACAGTCCATGTACTGAGACAAACGGTATGCAGTGAGTCATTAGTGTTACTCCGTGTATGGGTTACACTAGGCTGTACGTCATATTGAGGTGCTTGCCATATTGTTGTAACAACGCAGAAATCCTCTAGGGGACAATAGAAGTTATAGCCATAGCTTTAAAATAACCATGATTGTAAGACTGACATTGACCATTTCAAGGTTTTTATTCCATCATATGTTTAAAAGCCTAGATCTTGTTTTTCTGCAGATATAAGTGATATTAGTAGAAGGTAATGCTTGAAATGAATAAAATTAGTTGATGTTTAACATCAGGCTGCAAAAAGTAAAATCTACAAGTGAATCAAGACAGTTTTTGAAGGACAGTCTGGAAATACTCTGATCATCTCTGTGGGATACAAAAAATCTCTGGATGTTGCAGGGAGCTTAATACCTGAAATTTGCCGGCCTCACAAAGTGAGTGGATTTTACTGTAAATAACCTCATTGTACTGTTTGATTTTCAGAGCTGATAATGTAAACACAACAGTAATATGCTTTATATGGCAGCATTCTCCACATTACTCTAAACTCTGAATACCCTTTTTTTAGGTTTGGACATAAATTAAGTCTCATCAAAGGAAGTATTAACAGGATTGAAGAAATTTATTTCACTGCCTCATCCCAACAGATTTCACCACCTGTGTTGTGTAAGATCCGCAGAAGAAGAATCCGGATTAACCCTCCCCCCACCTCACCCCTCAATCCTCTCCGCTGACAAGCCACCAGAGCAGCGAGAGCCAAACATCCACAGGTCATGAACCCGAGCGGAGGTGAGACTCAGACTCCTCCAATAAGCTCAAAGTGTTCCATTAGTAGTAACCTCAGTGTTTGGAGGAAACCTTGTTTTTCTTTCTGCCTCTGTTGGTCACACAGCTGGAGCTGAAATGAGAAATTAGTCGAGCGTCTATCACAGGTTCACAGCCGGCCCGGTAACGTCTTCATCCTAACCAGGTTCACAGCGGGGCGGAGGATCAGGTCTGGAGGGGAGAGGTTTGTTTGTGAAGCCTGTTTGGGAATCCTTTTTGCGCTTCACTTTCAAAAGCCTTCTGCTTTTCCTCTCGGACTCCCAGTGTGACCAAAGAAATACGTTTACTCTGGGCTGTAGTGGAGCGCTGCATCCGTCAGTGAGCTGAGGGCTAGAGGATAAAAGAACATCCATAATTTACACTCACAACTTTTAACACCAGGAATCTATTAAAATGTAATCAGGAGGGAGGAATGAAAGAGCAGCTTTGTGCAGAGGATTCACAGAAAGACCTTCCTGTGTGCTGATGAAGGGAAAATCAGCTAATTACCACACCAGGAGCTGTTTTTGAATAATCTTTACGCAAACATGTTTCTCCAGGCTTCTCAAGGTTCACCTTGTAATTAGACCTGTTATTTGGACTCTAAATGAGAGGACATATCTTTTCTTGTATTTGTTGTTGTAGCCATTAGTTATTAGAATTCACGTTGCATTACTTTCTAGCCAGGAACCACTTTCAAATCACCTTGACAGGTCATGGTACTGCAATTCCTGAAGTCTGACCGGCATGCTGAAAACATTTCCTTCCTCATGAAACATTTACAGCAATAATCTCTTTAATCCTCTGAAATCAGTGTGGTTCACATCCTCTACATCCTCCTCCCTGCTTTTCCCTGACCTGTGTTGGTATTGTTTATTAGCTTGGGTGCAACCACAGTGACCAACAAGTGCAAATCTGCGACAAGAGAACATTTTCATTTGGAAAGACTATTTCCAAAGTTCCGCTAAAAACATGGTACCACCATCTAGGTTGACCTTTCTGAGGCCTTTAACACCATGGACCACTCCTTGCTTTTACATATTTCACATAACAGTTGAGTTTACACGTTTACAAGGATTCTCTGCCTGATGAGCAAGAGGCAGTCGTTTTTGGGACTTACTTGTTCTGAGACCAGCGATGTACTTCAAGGATCTGTTTGGGGTCCCCCTCTTTTAACTGTTGACTGACAGTCTACCATCTGAGTGATATTAAACTTATTTAAAATGCTTGTAAAATTGAATTTATAGTTTCTTAAGAGCAGTTACAATGCCGGTGCAATGTTAACTGTTTGCAGAGAGAGACACAGGAGTCCAGATATATGTTTTCTATACTTTTTTTGCCTCGTCAGGGGATTCCTTTGAGTGATACACAGGTTTCTGGGGTCAAGGTTTTGAGAAAACAATCATATTTACATTAAAAAAACAAGTATTTAATTTGAACACAACCACCTAAACAACTTCAACGGTTGCAGGGCAGAGAGGGAGGAAGAGAATAAGTGGGAGATCACAAAGGAAGAAACATCACCCGTAACCTTAATTATTTAAGTGGGTGAGACAAGAGTCTCGAGCCAGCAGTCTCTGACCTGCTGCACAGAGGCACACATGCATGCTGGAGTTAAAATGAATAAGTCACACAGCAGCAGGTGATGGTGTCACATCAGTGCTCACCTCAGCCCTGGTGGGCTTGAAGTCAAATTAGGCCATGGTTAAAAACTAATGAGATCTTTGCTGCTACTGCCAGGTTTTTATAGTCCTTTGAACCAAAGTGAGCACATAAGCAGTCATTTACCGAGATAAAAACTTGTGCTCAGTCAGAACGTAAGCAAAGTACATTTAAAGGGATATTTTAATACTTGAAGTGAAGTTGTTAAAGTTACATGTCTTTAGTAGGTGTATTTTCTCAGTGGATTCCAGTTAGTTTTACCCCTTTATTGAAAAACTGCTGGGAGAACCAACACACAAGCTGGGCTATAGTTTTCTGCAGATGAGGCTTAGTCTGTTATTTGAGACTCTGAAGCAAGAACCTTTCTTATCAGTGAACTATGAGACTATTGTCTCTTAGTTGCTCTTAGGAGCTTAAACATTGTGCAGAACTGGATGCAAAAATATCAAAAATCAGGATAGATCAAAGACTTATATTCCATAGTCTGATTAGCTTATCAGCACAATTCAGGTGGAGGAGCACATCTGATGTGTGATGCATCCAGAAATAGTGCAATAACAACAATGCAAATTTAATAAATCCAAACTGTCCCTTTAGGGCAGAAATTAGCTTAACTAAGAATTCACATGCACATGGCTGCATTTCCTTTTTATATGAGCTATAAATGAAAAGATTTCAAATGACTGATTGACGACATCCTCCTTGAAATGTTCCAGTCCTTTTCCTCTCAGATAATTCCTTTCCCTCCGTAAACTCCAGCTCATGTGGCCACCTTGATGAAATATGCCTAAGAAAGAGATCTGATTAGCTCTCTCTTCTGTTCTGTTCTTAACTCCATCAAAATCTCTGAGGATGAATTCACCCCCCTCCATTAGCCCGGCAGCCCCCTGTCATTTCCTTGTTAAGGATAATTTGATTGGGTTGTCGCACCTTTTCCTGCAGAATGACAGGGGCAGATTTAAACGTAATATGACCTTATTGTATCCGACACAGATCTGAAACCACCGTCTCCCCTCGCTTGTTCCTTTTATTAGAATTTCATGGTGTTTTCTTCCTTATTGCCTTCTGTGATTGTCTTATCTTTATACAGAACATGCTGCACTCTGCTGCCTGCTGCTCTTATTAATAAACC
The DNA here is from genome assembly GCA_962446985.1 of Xyrichtys novacula. Lineage (NCBI taxonomy): Eukaryota > Metazoa > Chordata > Actinopteri > Labriformes > Labridae > Xyrichtys > Xyrichtys novacula. The sequence goes on from OY660875.1 coordinate 27,291,552, forward strand.
GACGAATGCAGACATTTTCTTATTCTCTCATGAGCTTCAAATAGACAGTGCTGAAGTAAGACTTTTTTATTGCCAAAAACAAACATTTTACCAACAATGATGCAAGAGATACAGTATGCATGACAACCAGGGAGTTATTTTTCTGTAAGAGGGAGAAAAGATCTTTTTATACATCCACACAACGTATTTAAAGTTCTCTATGTGACTCAACTTTCTGAGGCCAAAATATGATACAACAGCTCTGAAATGCAGCTAAGACTCTCTCCACTGCAGCAGTTTTCACCTTTAAATTATAATACTTTTTTCAATCTTTTGAAAGTAAGCGTTTTTTTCTTGCAAATGAGGCCGATCAGAGTTTTTAAAAGAGCGTTTTTAAGTTTCTTCAGGGTGAGTTTAAGGGCAGAGGCTCAACAAGCTCAATAAACACAACCACCCACACAAAGGTACCATGGGGTTTTTAACTGTGCTGTTGGGAAAAGCAAGTGCTCTGTGGTTTTTTTAATGATCTAACCCTTCAGAAATGTGTTATCAAGTATTATTTGGGTTTTTGTAGGAACTCACATCTGGGGGAAAAGACTCAAAGGGTTCCTTCCGACATAAAAGTACTGATTTTAAGAGAGAAAATGTTCAAATTAAAGTCTTTGCTGGTTATTTTCATTCAAACAAATAACAATTACATGTTTTGTTTTCTCTTGTTTTGTTTTTTCACAGCGACAGAAAATATCGACTGGATGCATGAAAAGCAGACATTTTGGACCTGGTAAGTTTCAGATCAGTGTTTGAAGCGTGTTAACTCACCTGGATTCCTTCATACTACTGACTTCATGAACCTGGAATGGCTGTGTGAGACCTTTTGATACACTTTTTTTATTCTATTTTATGCAGTGTAAATAAATTATCAGGAAGGGTTTTAAAAAAAACATACATAAACATTTAAACTGTTTAAGTGTTTTAATTAACAATAAATATGTCTGAGTCCCTCTCTTTCCTTTAAGTCAATGCTTACGTTTGAGGACAAATCTGATCTCATCCACAACTGCAGGATTCAGAAAATGCAAGAGTGTTACTTAAGCGTTATGATGTGCTAAAAAAACATTGGGCTTTTTTAACGTTGATTTATACCTTAAGACCGATGTCCTCACCTCCATGCCAGCTGCTCTTCCTGCACTGTGGCCTCCTAATGCTAGTCTTAATTAACCAGAAATTAGAAATGAAAATTGTAACAAGAATTTTGACAAAATACATTTGTTGGTCAATATTGCATTTCAACCAACTCTCCATCATTTAGCTGGGGAGAAGATAGTTAGAGAAGCAAAGACCCACCTTAAGTTGCTTCTGATTGGTTTATATTGTGTGGTGCCATCCGTGATTGGTTCGATTTAGGCACAAAGGACTAATGGTTGGTCTGGGATTGGTTATCTCGGTCAGTCAATCAGAGTTACTCGAACTACAAGCCAAGTTTATTATCATGAAAAAAATAAATACAGAGTATTGAATGGGGAAATATAAGCATGAGTGTGGCCACAAATATTGAGTGTGGCATGTGGTGTGAGAATGGGTCAAATTGCATGACTGTCACACTCAAAGCGTGACGCTTGGCAGCTGTGCAACTGCTAGACATCTGGGTGATTGTCGGTCAAACTAAAGTGTATGAGAAAGGGCCTAAAGTTTTGTATGGGTGTATGTGTGTACGTACAGGTGTGCATGCTGCTGGACAAAATTGTTGTAGCAGTATGAATACACACATCTGAATTAAAAAAAGGAAAAAGAAAAACCCTTAAAGGGATGAGATAAAACTACCAGTATAATACATGAAGACAAATTAGGCAGAAATTATTTTATAGGATCATACTTTGTCATCTAATCAAAACTGTTTTAAAAGATGGTATTGATTTATTAGGTTTATCTGAATAAATAGAATTACATAAATCTTTTAATGTATGAACAGCATTGTGTAAATTATAATACAAATATTGTTCCATTCTATGGTTTGCTTTGTGGCTAAAATGCCTTAATCTGTTTCATTAATTTTATTAATATTGAATTATGCTTATTTAATACATAGAAATGTATTTGTGATCAAATGTAAGTTTGACAAATGTTTTAAGAGCAACTCCGTCCATGACGTGCATCAACTCACTTCCGATTCCTCATTGGATGAGTTTGTAGCTACCACAAATAGACATGAGGGGTTCCATGTATGCATCCCTTACTGTCTCCACACACACCAAGCGCGAGTAAAATCCTTCAGGCAAATGAATTACATGTTAAGTCAATGCAAAGACGTGATTAGATGTTTGTACTACTCTTGCGGCGCGAATAATGCGGATTGGGCAGGAGCTGAAAATGTCTCACCTTTGGCGGATATTTGCTCGATGGTTCTTCACTGGTATCTAAAATGGAGGACAAACGGATCGAGTTGGTGTGTGGGTGCCTCAAATTATATGATACCTTTTCCCTCAATTACTGGAATAACTGGAATAAAAAGGCGCTCGCCTCGGGTCAAGTGAGTGAGGAGGATGGATTACCTGGTAAATTGTAAAACACCTTTTCTATCACTGGATCTGTTGGACAGGTTTGCTACAGTAGATACATGCCTCAAGGTCAACAACACACACACATATTTCATAGCACATTTTAGTAAGACTGTGTGCACAGTGGTTGGCCTGTTCGGTTCGGAGATAAGTGGCCAATGATACCTGGTTGCGTATAAAGTCCAAGTATTAAGATAATGTGAATTATACCCGGAAATGGGCACATGTTGTGATGAAGATCCTAGGAGCTCTGTCATCCCGAGTCCAGCGCTGTACTACTTGATTTATCTGAGACCTGCAGATTTCTCTGGTGGTCTTTGAGCAGTCAACTAAAGAACCAATTCTTACACACATGTTTAGATTTGTGATAATTTTACTCCTCCTGATCGTTCGTCAATATTTGACAAGTTGGGAATGAGAACGAGTTGCAGTATGTGTGCGAGCATGAAACAACTCCCCGAAAATCAAACATAGAGAGAATAAATAATGTTTTGTTGTTCGTGCGGAGTTAAAAAACACAAGTATGAATCATCGAGGGGGAACCTGCACATTCATCTCTGCCAGCTTTATTGTTTTTTTTAGCAGCTCAATTTTTTGGACAGCATGAGTTTCATTTTGCTGCGAAATTGACATTTGGATACCTCAGGTTTGATTGAACACCAGGCAGCCGTGGGACAGCTGCTGTACACTTTAATGACAAACCAAACAAAGGAAGAAGGTTTCAGTGATCAATTCTGCAGGCGACAGATTGTTTTATTAAAACACATCAGTTTTTCAGGAGCGTTTCGCTGTGTGTGCTGAATAATGATTTCCCTTTAAACAAACGCTCAGATGGACTGTCTTCAGTTTGATATTTTCATTGCTCATTTTGGAGCACAGTTCCTTTCACTGCAGTGGAGTTTGGAAGGTTTACAGGTTTTTTTAATGCATTAAAGAAAAGGAAAAAGTTCTATTGGAGTCAAAAAAGTTTATTTTTATAAGAGACCAGCAATGCATGAAGAAGTTGCACAACAGAACCAGTCTAGGTCCACTTCCACCATCCTCGCCTTCCATAATACTGCTGGCAATTCCATCATATGTATTATATATCTGTCATATTCAGCAACAGCTCAAGTTCCGTGTGATGTTCTCCATGAAACAATCACTAGGACACAGACTCCACATGGTGAAAAAAGCTGGCTCTGCGGTTACAATCAAGATGGACTCGCAGGAGGATGTGGTGGAGAGTTGTACACTGAGGAAGGTGGATATTATTCTATAGAACATGGATCATAACACCTTGATGGACCAAAAAATAAAAATAACAATGGTGGTGGACAGCTCCTCTCACTTTGCTGCAGGACGGAGAGATTAAGAAGATTTTCTGTACCCACAGCCATCAGACTCTTTATTTCTTATAATAACATTAGATGACATGAGATTCCAGACAAATGAGTTTCCCTTTGGGCATCAATACAGTTCTTGTGTTGTATTGAAGGAATAAAAGCATATTTATTTTGCTTTTTTATTCGTAAATGAAGCCTGTATGAGCAATGTGTCTCCATCTTCATGTTCATTTATGGTTTCAGTTGGTAGTTTTCCTTTGGGGACAATAAAGTTGAAGTTGAAGCTGTTAAAAAAATCCATTAGTTTTTAATTGCCCTACTTTGGCTAGTTTAGAGGAGGTGAAATTAATCTAATAAAGTCCATGAAATCAGAAATTTGATGTTTTTCCCTTTAGTTTCTACAACACCCTGAGTGCAATGTTTATTAAGTTTATCCATTGATAATTCAAAGTAATTAGATCCCTTCGTTTTAGTCCTGACTGATTCCTCTGCTGCTCTCTGTTGCTCTGGGTTTGTAAATTATTAATGATACAAAGAAGCCTCCCTTTCTTCTCAATACCACAACCAGAATAAAGCATCTTTGATGGTCTGGAGTTGGTTTAAGATGCAGTAGTAAAGTAATTTTTTTATAGATAGGCATCTTCTTAACTCCTTTATTTTGTTAAATATAGATTTATATGTTATAGCATAAACAAATGAGTGTGTCCTGTAATTCTATATAGATTATAGATTTTTAGTAAAAAGAAAAACAAAACATGTTTGACAGCTTACAGCGGATTCATTAAGTTAGAGCTTCATAGACAATATTTATGCTCAGAATGGCTTAACCTTATACATGTATAGTAACTCAACGCCCAGGTTTATTGACAGCAAAATCACTGATGACCTCAAATGATTCACAAGCTTTCAAATAACAGCAGCCGGATGAAAAGACTCAGCGCAGCGTCAGACGAGAACCATGGGTCTTGTTATTAATCACTGGCGATAGCTTTTCACACAAAGTAAGTGGCCTGTTTTCCTCGAACACAGCAACTCGCTCGCTTTAACACATTAGAGCTCCATTTACACCCGCCGCTGCTCCTCAGCCGCCTCCAGCCTCCAAAACCACCCTGACACGATGCAGACAAGAGAGCTGTTTGGGAGCAGAGCAGGAAAATAACCAGCACAAACTTCAAAATAAAAAGATCAACTCAAATTGTTTTTTTTTTTGCACTTTATACACTATTTAAAGACACGCCCCCTCAATCAAATGCAAATTAAGACAGCAGGGACTCTTTTTTATCTTGTAGCTGTGCATTGCTCTGTGAAATGTGGTTACACAGTCAATAACACGGATTGTAATGATGATGTGCCTCCTTGATAAGCTTTTGAATGTCTGTTTTTAAAAAGAGTTTAATCATCTCTCATAGTGCTGCTACAGCTAGATCACTAGCAGCTGCTGATCTTATTCATCTCTCCTCTGATTTATGGCATATTACAACCAGCATTAAAGCTGGGGTAAGCAAGATCTCAGAAGTGTCAGTTTTTGGGAGAAATCTTGAATGTAAACACTACCCCTTCCCCACCAGTTTCCCCCTCAGCTCCTCCTCTCCCCTCGCTTGCTGCTCCACAAACAGACGCCCGCGCTTGCTCTGACTTCCTGGCAATTTACTACTAGACTAGTAAATTATCATTATCATTACCAATCACATCAGCAAAGACTTGAACAACTTTTCTTACAACAGAGTCAGCAGTAGTAATGGTGCATAAAAGATGACACATAAGATAAAATACAACGTAAATTTATTGAAAAAATAATATCCAAACAATAAGTCCTCTTGGTCAGATGTACATCTTGTGGGGCCTTTATGGTGTACAAACTCCTTCCTCTGGACTTTCTGTTATACAATTTGCAGTACCTGAAACGAAGAGGGGGAGAGGGTGGTTTGAAGATATTACTCTGTCTCAAATATCTGTTGTACTTCTGTAAACTTTCCAAGCTGCTTCATCAGTCAACAACACCACAATGCAGGCTTTTTTAAAACAATGGTGCTTCCAATTAAATGCAGATATAATAAAGATCAATATTTTAGATAACTAGAAATGGGGCCCAGTCAACATGAAAGGAAATAGCATTGGTGCAACTGTAGGACTACCATGCAGACACTGGCGACTGTAGGTGTGCAATATAACCAGAATGTCACATCCTTCAACCTCTTTAATACAGCGGCACCTGTACTCTGGCCACTACAACCACCTGCAAGCAGAGAAAACTAACGTTAGCATTGGGCTAATACAAGCTACAAAAGTAGCTAAGCTGGTGAACACTACATTTTTGGAGGGAAATAAAAAAATCCACCAAAGCAAAGCAAATAATTACCCTTCCAACAGAAACAAAGCAACCGCTCTGTTGTCTCCAACACTCATAGGCTGCCCAGATGTTGACTCTGGTTTGTCCTCTGGCTTTATCCAGAGCCTCCTTTGTCCCTTTCTGCCTCCGTCTTTCTCTGTAACGGGTACAGCTGGAACTGGTATTTTAGGCTGCTGTTTCTCTGCTATTGTAAAATGGTCACATATTCTCCAGCTAACAAGGTATTTCGACAGAGGAGCGTGCTTGCTACCTGAGGCAACGGCGAAGCAATGTGTGTGCCCGTGGGTGGGGGGGTGGGATGGGGGGCAGAGGGGAGCTGAGCGGGCGCGGGGTGAAGGACTCTGATTGGTTCTTTACATTCAGACCGAATGCTATGATTTGTCAAAGTTTTAACAGTCCTGCGGCTGCCACAGATCTCAGATTCTTTTCGTGTCTCTTTCTGAATACATAATGAATTGACTACTTTCAGGGTGGAAGGACCATTTCTTCCACTATGATAAAAAGTGTCTCTGAACAACACTGCCTACCCTGCCTTTAAGGACGACTATGAACTCATGGCATGACTCATTTCAGTCTTCAAGGAGACTGTGATTGTCCCTTGATTGACCCTTCCAAAGTGGGTAGTTAGTTATGTGAACACTATTGTACGATGCTCTGTTCAGCAGCTAGACAAGCTTTAGCAAAGGGCTTTTGGAGTAAATTTAAGTCCTATCCAGTTTGCCTGGACTCCAAAACTAGGTTAAAAATTTGATTAAAAAAACATTTACATCCTCCTCAGTTCAAAAACAAGCTAATGAAAACAGAAAATCAGCATTTAAATTTTCTGCAATATCCAATATTTCTGCACCCACTTTGACTTAAGTTTGCCTGTAAATGGCCTATAATCGGAGGTTAGGGATTGCTGTATTTTTTTATGTCTTTTACTGACCAGTGGGTGCTTGGGCATCCATTTTCAACAACAGATACTCAATAAAACACTCAGAATTGCTTTAGACACCCACACTCGCACTCAAAGAACATCTCTTTTTGTCCCTTTAGCTGCTAAAAACATTTGACTGTATTTGTCATGAGCTTAATACTTCTTTTGTTGGTTCACAAACATGTCTATTATTGGCTCCATTATTCGCTCCCACAAGGACAGTTTTATTCCCCATACATCATTCCAGTCTATTTGTTCAGAGAGGTTTAAATTGTTGTTCAGGCTGCTTTATTATTGATTATTCATTAGAGGTGGTGAGGTTAAGGTTAAGCATTACCATTTTATCACCGTCTGATCAGAGTTCCTGTTATATGGTGTGGAAACATGCACAGAGCTGATAAAGTCAGCTGATGTGGTGTGGAGAACTTCAAATTGGCAGAACCTGTCCAGAGATGGTGTTTTGCCTGCAGGAGAGCAAACAGCGATTATGTCAGTGCATGGATGTTTTGTCCCGATTTAGACAAGAACAAAAGATGGATGGAGCTAAAGAGGACATAAAGCTTCTCCCTGGTTGAATTTTTCCACCTTTCCGAGAGCTCAAAACTCTAAAGCAGTCCAGTCAGCAGCTGTAACAGGATACACCCTCTTTGGCATCTTTGTGTCCTGTTTTTAGACTTTATCTAAGGACACTTTCAGGTCCTTGCAAGGCCAGCAGCTGAATGATAGCTGAAAAGGACTCAGAGTGGCTCTGAGGATTGAAGCAAGAGAGGAAATAACAAAAAAAGTCTCCTGATCGTCATCTCCTGAACAGACATTTGGTGGGAAATGATGTGGAAGCTGGGTCTGTAATGTTCACACAGTAAACTCCACTGTAAGTGAAATGATTTCACAAACATGATGTAAAAAGCAATCCTCAGCTCACATTTGGCCGTTCCATTGACATGGTTTTCAAATTTGGTGCAGGCCATTAAATCGGGGTGGAGGAAATAAGAAAATATTTTCCATGTGTTTTACAAGCTGCAGCAGAAGCAGACTGAATACAGATCATATTCCTGTCGTTCAGTGTAAGTGATTTTCTGGCAAAGATAAGACCAATCCGCTGCAGGTAAGAAACCAAAGAACCTGAGAGAAACACACATACCACCTGGAAATAGCTATTGTAATGCATGCTTCCTTTTGAGCTTATTATCACCTCTTCTTTGAGATTATCACCCACCGGCTGTGATGGCGCCCTCATCAGATCCTCTCTGATACTGTCAGCATGCCCTGAGTCTTAATTGATAAATGAAATCAAGAAGCTAAGATCGTCTATGTAAATGTTCACACATCTATTGATTTAGAAACTTCCTGATACCTTTAGGAAAGAGAGACAGAAATTGTTTCAGATTTGACATGAATCCATGCCATGACCTGTATGTGTTTTCTGTACAGTTGGGCTACAGCTGTAAGAGAGAGACTCCAGTCAGTCAAAGTAGAAAGGGTGTGTAGTAGGACTGGGTGTGATAAATTTCAGTTCGATCACGGTGATCTGCTGTGAGCATATTTACCCAATCAAACATAGCGGAAATGTGTGTGACAACAGCCAATCAGTCAAGCTTTTCCTGCTCACTTCTGTAAGTTACTACAGAAGTAAACAGGATGAGTAAACAAAATGACCGAACATGGAGCTAAACGTGGAGCTGAGGGCAGCAAAACAGATGTCAGCCATGACTTTGAGTCATCCTCAGAAGTTGCCATTGTTGAGAAGAAAAGTTATATAACGTCGGTTGTGTGGCGGTGGTTCAGGTATCTCCAAAGTGACTTCGAGCAATTATGCCGATGTGCAAGGTATGTCGGCATAATTGCTCGAAGTCCTCAAAAACTGGCAACACAACAGATCTGCTTAATTAATTTGAAAAAGTACTTCCCGAGTGATTATGAAGAAAGCATGAAAATGCAAGCGGAGTCTGTACAGCCTGCCACTGCCGACAGCACAAGTAGCATTAGCAGTTTAGCCACAACTAGCAGTGCAGCCACCAGACCAAAGCAATCAATCATCTTATCTACGTTTGCATCCTCTAATGTTTACATTTTAAGGTGTCTTCATTATCTCTGAGGGGGGGATTTGTTTATTTTGGGTCTTGTATACCTGCAAAAACACTCAGGACTGTAAACTAGTTCATTGTATGATTTAGTATTTATCTACATTTGTTGTACTGTTGAGTTAAAGTGTTTTTTATATTTTTCAATGTTTACTTTATTCAAGCTTTGTTATTTACTGGGTATGTTAATAAAATGTTGAAATAATCTCTAGTTTCTTTAGTTTTTAGTACAGATACTTTAAAACTGGCAGCTTAAAAAAGTACAAAAATAATTGTGATAATAATCGAGATCAGATGATATGACAAAATACATTGTGATCTTTTTTTTTTTTTGTTAAATCGCCCAGTCCTAGTGTGTAGTCTGCTGTGTAAATAGTAACACACCTGTCTGCAGGGTCACTTCATTCTTAACACACCTATAAATAATTATGGGACTCTATCTAACCTCTTTGTGCTCTGTTGCCGACTTGTGTGCCCCTTAATATAGTCTAACCTGCCCTGATCCTCTTTGCACCTTGAACTTCAGACAGTGTTTTATATCACTCAGATAGTCTTTGAAGGACAATGAAGTAAAGAAGCATCGCCAAAGTGCCAGAGACCAAATGCCACAGTTCTGTGTGTGATTTTTGTTTTCCAGCACAGAGACCCGGGGCCTATTCTACGAAGCAGGTTCAACCTAGCGAGAAAGCCTTGGAGCTACCTCGCTCAATTTGGCGCGGTAGCCAGTGGTCTCGTTAAACGGTCTTACGACGCTGGTTATCAACCTCGTAAGTGGATCCAGCTTTGCTATGAGCGCGTGCACGCATGTAAGGCGGAGCCTGCCGCATCTGACCAATCGCAAACATGGACCAGTCTGGAACGTCAGAGCAGGCCAGAGAGCGAAAGACCGCGGACTTTACAAACAAGGAGCAGGAAACGATCATGAGAAAGTATGAAGAATTCAAATCTATCATAAACCTCAAAAGCAACACCGTCGCCGCTGCAAAAGCACGGAAGGGATGCTGGCAGAAAATTTCAGACAGTCTCAATGCGTAAATATAGTGCGCTAAAAATCTTTGATACCATTATCACCCTGAAATAGAACTGTTCAACATGTGCTTGTAACATGCACCAGACATGTTTAATTCATTTCCAAGATGAATTCATTCATTTGTTCATTCCTATCGTGTTTACATATCTGTGTGATATGTAGGCCATATGAACCTATCATAAAGGTGGTCATCCGGAAAAGTAAGTGGGTCTGTGCGGTCCCTGAAATCTCTCTCGCGCCGGAGTGCTCCTCAGACAATGCAAGCACTGAGGTCTACAGGATCCTCCAAGAACGGAGAAGCCATTTTTCGAGAGAGCTCATTGGTCAGTGGGCGGGGTTTTTATACTCTGTGAGTTCAATCTGGAACTTAACCTGCGCCGAAGCAGGTTAGCCGTTCAGCGTATGTTGCTATAGAGATTCACCTCGCTAAGAAGTGAACCCGCGTCGTAGAACAGGAAACCCCAAACTTACCCTCGAAGTTACCTCGCTAAGCAGTAATCCTGCTTCGTAGAACAGGCCCCTGCTCTCATTAGACCATTAAATCTACTCCTCTTGTTGTTGTGTTTAGATTAAATACAGGGTTAGACTCGTTAAGTGATGGCTTTGGTTCCCTGTGCTAACTGCCTGTAGACTACTACACGTTTGTGTGAGTGTGCTGAAACTGGACTGGTATATTTGGATAGTCTAGTTACACTAAAAGTATATCTTGGTTACAAAAAGCTGGGCAGTTACTTTAAGAAGTGGGGATTAGTTATTTTTACTTTTAGGTCATTTTGTCAGATTGTTGATAACTGAAATCTGGAGTATCACCAACCTTGACTTGTAGCCAGGATGAAATGAGAGGTCGACTGCATCATTTCTTCAGGCCACAGTCCCTCTTTGACTTTCCTTTTTCGCTGTACAATATATCTGAAAAGGTGGAGCAGTTTGTTCAGAGAGGAGAAATGAGTGCAGAGCCAGCAGTCTGCCCTGAGATAAATGATGAGCCCAGCTGATCCCCCGCAGTGATCAGAGGCTTCAGGTCAGTGTCAGTGGACTGCATGAGCAAATCAATGATCCTTTCAGAAGCCAGCTCAAGTAATGAAGCTTCAGGTAGAGACTTGGGGGTCTAAATCCTCGACAAGATCCACACCTTAAAACAAAATCCTCCATAAGTCCATCTGTATTATGACTGACAGCATCCACAGAAACATGAGCCTCAGAGAGCTGGAATTTATAAAACTGTTTTTTCTTTGACATGTGGCTTTGCTCCACAGCTTCTCTTTATTTATTCAGCTCCTCCTCTTTTTAAGAAGAGATGTTCAAACCTCTGCAGCAGGTTAAAGTTTTGATTACTTTGAATTTGTTGGGGTTAATACAGCGTTATAATTTTTCTTTTTAGCCATCATTTCTACATCAAGGAAATTAAATCTGGTAAATCAGGTTGATCAATGCTTGGTTAACTGCCTAAAAACCAATCAAATTTAGAGTCTGACAGGGCAAGTGCACAACAAAGCAACAGTATCCATCCACCGACTACCTCTCCAGTATGATTTATAATTACTTCAGACTCAAACAGGTTCCAAAAAATCCAGCAAACATTCACAGACTTTGGATAATTGAAGCTGAACTGTACACTTTCAGAGTAAAGTTCATGTCGTGTTTGTAGGTTTGTGTACAGTACATACAACTATTAAACATTTAAATAGTATAAGGAAACCTAAGTAAAACTTACTCTTCCATCACAATTCATGTATTACGTTAAAAAAAAACGTCATTTTACTTAGAAAACTCTAGTTCTTACTGAATCTTAAAAATACAAGGTAGAAATTACGACAGTTTGTTTAATAGAGTTCACTGCACCAAAAGGTCAGTTTTTTCTGTGTAAGGAGAGGGGCCCATGAAAATCCTGATTTTTTTTGTGATGTTTTATTTCGAATGAATTGGGCCCTCAATTAATTGGTGTCACAATTTATTTCAAATATATTGATAACATCAACTGAGAGACTAAAATCTATGTCACATTCCTCCAAACATATTGGACATTCTGGGGGCCCTCTCTTGGAGGCGCAGAATGGTTTGGTCCACCCAACAGCATATGGCACAAGTGTAACGCCAGTGAGCCCAGACTGAATGACCTGGGGGTTAGACATCATGCCGCCCAAAAAGCCTAAATCAGGGTATCAAAAGAAGAAAGAGAGGAGAGTAAAAGAAAGAAGGCAGAGTGAGGGGAGGCAGCTGTTGACTGCTTTCTTCCACAAAGGTGAATCCAGTTTGCTTGTTCTGCAAAGTCCAATTAAAGTTAACGAAAAGAAAACTCCTCCTCCACCTCCATGCTGTGGATTTAAAGTAGACCCCATCTCTACATCCATCAGTGCATCAGTTTCCTCATCCACCTGTCCACCAGTCTGCCGCTCAGCTTCAGCCCCCTTTCCCTGCTCACCCATGAGCCTGTCTGTCTCCCTCAGTGTCTCCCCCAGCTTCACCTCTAAATGAGCAGGCATCAGACGGCCCTCCCTCCTACAGCGAAGACATTTCCTATTTTCAGAGGTGACATCAATGACAGTCAAAGTCATCAACCCTGAGATTACACCAAATTGAGCACCTCATTCCTCTTGTTTAGGATCATCTAGACCTGACATCTGTGAGAGACCACATGGCTCAGCTGGTTACATTGGATGGCAGAGAAAGAGGAGACACAGATTTGAGAAAAGATTATGAGAAGAGTAAACAAAGAATTAACAACAAGCACAAACCAAACAACACATAAAGAAAGAGAAACCAACATTCCTTCAGGGGTCAAGAAGTCAGAGAGAAAGAGAGAGAGAGAGATTTTTTTATTTATTTTTGAAACCAAACCTTTATTACCCATCCATCCCGTCACAAAAACTTTAGCAAAAACAAACACAAAACTCCAACAGCGAAAAACAGGACATAATCAACCGAGACAAGATGACAAAGGAAAAGGCTCAAAACCTCAGGACCAGTGAATTCTCCTGGACTGTACACAAAACCCCATTCACAGCCCAGGTCCCCACAAAAACCTCTGTTTGGTCTGTAAACCTGAAATCCACCCTGAGCCAAGCTGGCAGCATCCCTGTGAACATCTGCACCACGTCCTGTGACCCCTGACCCCTCACCCTGTTCTCCCTTGTCTTCAAGTTACCAGTTTTGCTAAGCCTGAGATGTAATTTATGAGGGTTTGGGCGCAGAATAGCATGGGCCATAAATGTATAAAATGAAAGAAAAGTGCTCCCCTAACTCCTGAAATCAGCCCTGCAGCAGCCTGAACAAAGGGCCCAGCCTGGGACACTGGACAAAAAGATGGTGTAATGTCTCAGTGTCAGAGCAGTAGGAACAGCTGTCCTCTGTGCTAGGATCGAGGTGTGCCAGACACCTGTTTGTAGATAGGGCCCCATGTACAAGCCTCAACTGGAGGTCGCCCATCCATTTATCAATGGGGGGTTTGTACAGGGACCGCCAACAACCTCCTGGGGAAGAGCCCCTGCCCAAAAACTCAGTCCACCTGAACACTTTCAACTCGACCAGGGAGCGCAGGCCTGCCACCTTCACATCAATGTAATACGCTGCTTTTCCCCCCAGAGATTCCAGGTCTCCCAACTGCTGGGTCCTCGGAGAATGCAGGAGGTCCTCCTTCTCACGCCACTGGCCGGAGACACCATCAAGGCAGGAAAAACATATTCATGCTGCTCATCCCATTGGTACAAAACAGTCTGGTCCTTCACAAAACCTCTAAAGACCTCTGGCAGGGACGCATAGACCTCTGCCACCAGCCTGGACAGCAGTCTGTGTGACCTGACGCTGAGTTGCTCTGCCAAGTGAGGGATGAAGGTCTTCAAGAGATGACCCAATTTCACACAGCCGGCTCGCTCAGTCTGATCCTGAGGCTGTCAGAGGACAGGACCCCAGAGGAGATAAAACTGCTCCAAAACAGAGGTTCCTCAAACAGCCACGTCCCTGGTGTTACTGCAGCCTTCCGCTTAAAAGTAAAGACTTGCGCCGCCTCAACCATCGACTGATAAAAAGGTGTCAAACAAGATAAGTCCACTGAGCTAAGCTCAAGCAAAAACAGATGTTTGTCGTACCCAAGTCGACCGGCCTTCGTCAGCACCAAACAGGCTATGTCCATTGTCCATGTCCATACAAAAGTCCCTGGGCCAACTGCAGCCTAAAAGCTGCGACCCGCGCTGCAGTGTTCATCAGGCCCTGTCCACCATCATGTTCTGGCAGGTGTAGCACTGCTGATCTCAGTCCTGACCACTCTCTCGAGCAGTCCTCCCTCCTGTAGAGGGCACTGTAAAACTCCACAGCATGCTGCTTCATCTTCACCAGGTTAGTCGATAAAGAGCCATCAGGAAGGTGGAGACAGACCATCTGCTTGGTCTGAGACAGAGACCTCTCCAAATTAAAGAAAAAGGAAGGGGTAGCATCCATGTCTCTAATATTTGTAAAGCGAGACCTGACCAGGGCCCCTTTAACCCTCTCCTGCAGGAATGATCCTAGTTCTTGCTCCTTAAGCTTGAGTGAATATGTGAATATGGCTGCTCAGTAACCTGTTGCTGTAGCCATGGCTGACATAGAACCTGTCCAACCTGGCTGCCCTCCCCATCCCATCGACTTCCCTTACCCAGGTATACTGCCTCACATGAGGATGTCTAAGCCTACACACATCCACCAGTCCTGACTCTGAAACCACCCATGACAATAAAGCTGATGACTGCAGGTGAGGCTCCTCCCCTGTTCTGTCTATTGTGAAATATGTTGTGCAATTCCAGTTGTCCCCCATCACCACACATTCACTCTGATCACACTGATCTTTCAATTTCTGGAAAAAGTCCAGCCTGTGTGAGCCCTGGTTCAGAGCATAAATATTAACAAAGCAGAAGATGTCCTGTATCTCTGCTCTGACCGCTACAGCCCTGCCAGGCTCTATCTCTGTGGTGGACAGGATGTGGACGTTCAACCCTGGAGAAAAGAGGATGGCCACACCAGCAGAGAAATTTGTCCCACGAGAAAGGACGTACTGCCCCTTCCACCACAACCCCCAGTTTGTCTCATTTTTTGCATCGCAGTGAGTTTCCTGAAGAAAAATAATATTCAATTTTTTCGGTGTCATCATTTCTAAAATGACTGCCCTCATCTGTTGGCTCCTCCCCCTTTAATGTTTAAAGAGGCTAACCCTGCCTCGTGCATCCCAGACAGAGAGAGAGAGATGGAGACAGGAAACAGAAACAGTAAGAGAAGGACCACCAGGTGCAACACAACCATCATCATTTCATCTACTTATTTTAAGCCCTCTAGGCGCTTTCCTTCTGTTCGCTTTCATCACTTTACTGAGCCCTGTCACATGTTTCCTTAACCAAAAACGTTTCTCCTCATCCAACATGTCTAGCCAAAAACTTTCTCTAGAGTCAGTCACTTAATCAGTCGCTTTCACAGGCTTACCAAAGGTCTCATCGAGGATCATGTTAATGTCTTCCAGCATGTACAGATCTTCACCACCTGACTGGGAGTCTGCCACTGTGACACAGTCAGAGTCAGTCTCATAGTCCATATCCTAATCCCCCTCTACAGCACCTGAGTCTCCGTCTGCAGCAGCCTGACTGTGTTCAAATCCAGCTGTCTGTCCTCTCCTACTGCCTCCTCCACTCTCACCATTCACCTCCTCTGCTCCTCCCTGTCCCTCTGCTGTACCTGCTGCAGCTGCTGCCCTTTCATCAATCCCTGTTTTCCTGCGTGTTTCAGCCTCCTCTTCCCCAGCTGGACTTTCTCTTTGCCTGCTCTGCTCCGGCCATGTCCAAATGGGGGGCGTCACCCTCCCTCGGAGACGTGATGTCTGCCGGCTCCTCCTCAGCGGTGTCCGCCACGGGCTCGGGCCACGCATCAGCCGCCCAGTAAGGACCCGCAGTCTGCTTGTAGCCTACATCACCACACTCAAAGCATTTCATTCTACCAGTGCTAGCGTACACCATGAAGTGTCCCTCCTCATGTCTGACTCTGAAGGAGACCTCCAGTGTCTGAGACAGACAGGTGAAGAACATGTACATCTGCCTCCTGAAGGACTGCATGTGCTTCAGTTTCTCATCCTTACAGTCCAAACCCACCGTCTTAAACCCACCCGCCAGCTTCCCAAAGCACAACTGCTCCTCCAGCAGCTTGTTGGGGATAAACAGGGGGACACCTGACACAATGAGCCGAGTGGAGGGCACAGTGAGACCTGCAGGTAGATCCCGTCCAGCGTGACGCCGCTCGCTATCAGCTCCGCCACAAACCTCTCCTCCTTCAGGAAAACCACCACACTCTGGTTTAGCCTGGAGGCGTAGCACAGGTTCTCATGCCCCACATGGTCTCCCGCCGCCGGGAGAACCTCCTCCACCGGCACCAACGGTGTTGGATGGAGAGAGGCTGCGTCCTTCACAAGGACACCATCTCCACCAGGGATGCTGAGCCCACTAGCATAATCACTGTCACATAAACCTACAGCCATCAAGCACAGTAAGAAAGCAGAGAAAAGTTTGAAAACACTAAAAAGTCACCACCATCCACTCTCACTTAGGACTCTCTGCAGCACACACACTCCCAGCATGCACTCTGAAAGTAAGAGAGAGAGAGAGAAGTGTGTTTCAAGTGATGTTTATATATGGTGTAAATGTAAATATATGTGGATAAAAGGACAAAAAAGTCTTCAGGACCGCTGCAGCTTTAATAACTCCTGCTTGTTGGAGTTTTAGAGTTGCCGCTCCTCTGTCTGGATTGTAGAAAAACCGGATCCCCCGCCCTCATCTCTCACACAGCTTCACTTCCTTGTCCCCTCCCTTTTAGATCTACAGTTTGAGGATGGGTGTAACCAGTGTGTGCTGAGCTGATCCTGCTGACACACACATGTTGTTGAGATCAGAGCTAGTTTTTAGTTAGTTTCACTTCTGAGAAAATGAAACTCAGCCAGGCAGTCGTCTACAGTGAGTGTGAAATGGCGCAGAAAGGAGTTCAGCTGGACCGTGAATCTCTCTCTTGTTCCATCTGTTTGGATTTACTGAAGGATCCGATGATTGTTCCCTGTGGATACAACTTCTGCGCAAACTGTATTCAATCCCGCTGGGATACTGAGGATGAGAAGAAGATCTACAGCTGTCCTCAGTGCAGACAGACCTTCAATTGGAGGCCTATCCTGATGAAAAACACCATGTTAGCAGGTTTAGTTGAGGAACTGAAGAAGAGGGAACTCCAAGCTGCTCCTGGTGATCCCTCTGATGCTGGACCTGAAGTAGCTCCACTAAAGAAACACAAGCTGATGCAGCCCCCCAAGAAACTCCGGGAGAACATCTGCTCTCATCATGATAAGGTGATGAAGATGTTTTGCTGCACTGATCAACAGTCTATCTGTTCTCTCTGCTGTTTGGACCAACACAAAGGCCACGACACAGTCTCAGCTGCAGCAGAAAAGACTGAGAGGCAGAAAAATCTGGAGGAGAGTCGAAAAAACATCCAGCAGAGAATCCAGGACAGTGAGGAAGATGTGAAGCTGCTCCAACAGGAGGTGGAGGCTATCAACGGCTCTGCTGGCAAAGCTGTGGAGCACAGCCAGGAGATCTTCAGCCAGCTGATCCGTCTCATGGAGAAACGCCGCTCTGAGGTGGAGCAGCAGGTCAGATCCCAGCAGGAACGTGAAGTGAGTCGAGTCAAAAAATGTCAGGAGAAGCTGGAGCAGGAGATCACTGAGTTGAAGAGGAAAGACACTGATCTGCAGAAGCTCTCACTCACAGAGGACCACAACCAGTATTTTTCCTCACTGTCAGGACCAGGTCAACCTGCAGACTCATCCAGGATCAACATCCATCCTCAGAGATACTTTGAGGAGGTGACAGCAGCTGTGTCAGAGGTCAGTGATAAATTCCAGGATCTTCTAACAGAGACATGGATAAACGTCTCACAGACAGTGACTGAAGTGGATGTTTTACCGCCAGAACCACCAGAAACAGAGCCCAAGACCAGAGCTGGTTTCTTAAGATATTCACAAAGAATCACACTGGATCCAAACACAGCAATCACATATCTGTTTTTATCTGATGGAAACAGAAAAGCAAAATTTACAGAACGACAACAGTCTTATCCTAAACACCCAGACAGATTCACTGATTATCTTCAGGTCCTGAGTAGAGAGAGTCTGACTGGACGTTGTTACTGGGAAGTGAAGGGGAGAGGGAACAGGATTCACGTAGCAGTCGCATACAAGACTATCAGCAGAGCAGGGAAGTCAAAGGATTGTAGATTTGGATTCAGTGACAAATCTTGGAGGTTAGTCTGTGACAAAGACAGGTATGAATTTATACACAACAATGTCATCACTCCTGTCTCAGGTCCTCCGTCCTCCAGAGTAGGAGTGTACCTGGATCACGGAGAAGGTATTCTGTCCTTCTACAGCGTCTCTGAAACAATGACTCTCCTCCACAGAGTCCAGACCACATTCACTCAGCCGCTCCATGCTGGACTGTGGTTAGGCTATAGAGACTCTGCTGAGTTTATTGAACTGAAATGAACAGAAT
The DNA here is from genome assembly GCA_962446985.1 of Xyrichtys novacula. NCBI lineage: Eukaryota > Metazoa > Chordata > Actinopteri > Labriformes > Labridae > Xyrichtys > Xyrichtys novacula. The sequence continues at coordinate 27,310,334 of OY660875.1, forward strand.
TTTGAGTCAATCAGATCAAAAACATGTAATGAGATCACTGAACTCTTGAATTTTTTGTAAATGTAGTTTGTAAAATGTTTGTGGATCAGTCTAACCAAAAACTCTTGGTTTAGTTCTTCATTTCAGCTTTTTTATTCTTTTCTAAAGATACTGATTTGGTCGCAGCTTTAAGGACAGTGATTGTAGATAACTTTCATTGTTTGTATTTCTCATTTTGAAAAATCTTCATAAAGGTTTGATAACAACAACATCAAGATGATTATTTGTTAAACCACCTTCAGTTGGTGCAGATTTTGGAGGTCTATATTAGCGGGGTGAAGCGGGTCTGGCGTCGCCACTGCTAGCTGGTCAGAGCAGAGCCGATTGTGGGCGAGGCTTTACCTTTCTTGGCGCATCTTCACCAGCTCAGTTTACAATGCTAAAGATGCGTGGCTAACTTATGCTAAAATCTATTGACAGAGCCTACCCGTTCCTACCAACAACATTCAGTCATTAGCCAGTATAGGCACAGACTAACCAGAGTTATTCAGCAGACATCTCCCACTGTAGTAAACAAAGTAATTACCTGTTCAACAGAAATTCAGCTGTCTCAGCATCAGTTTTCAGTCTCATGCGTGGATAACATGCTACGGCATAACACCGGCTCCATTAGGCTTCAGCAGCTGTGCAGCTCGTTAATCATGTGTACGTGAGGGGGGTAGTGGGGAGAAGGCGGGACCATGGGCAGGATGGTGCTTTACAGGGGAGACAGGTGATTGGATGGACTCATGGACCAATCTGAACTGCTGTACCCCGGTGGTTCGGATTGGTCCGTGAGGATTGGTCGATTATTATGCATTTTGGAGTGGATATACTGAATAGATTTTTTTGTTCTTTTTGATCTTTATATTGCGTAGATCTGACCATAGGACCGTAATGGCCTTATAAACAGTGTTATTGATAAGTACCAAGCTTCTTAATGGTAGACCAAAGCTTTAAATGATCTGTGCTTTCTCTTTGTATTCATGTCATAGATGGATATATCTGTCTGCTTCTGTTGGATCAGTCTGTTTGAAAAGATCGATCGATAACAACACTTTTGGCAGATCAACATGTTGGTATGTGCTTTTCAATCACTCTAATAATAATCACGTTCATTTGTCTGACTGTTTTTATGTTTCTGACTCAGCTCAGATTGTGGTTAAGTCTCTGGTTGTTGATGAAAAAAAAATTAAAATCATCAAACTGTGTCACTGAAAGCATCTTGTCTGTTTTTCTTTATGGTTTAGACAGCGACAAGTGTAACGTCAGTTAGCCCTGATTGAATGACCTGGGAGTTGGACATCATGCTGCCCAGAAAGCATAAATTGTGATATGAAAAGAAAGGTAGAGAGAGAGGTAGCGAGAGAGAGAGCGCAACGAGAGAGAGAGAGAGAGAGTGCTTCCCGACATGAGTGTTGGTCACGCACAGAGAGGGAGAGAGGTTGTAAAAATCGGAAAGGCCATTGCTAAATTCTGTGGCCGTTAGTATGTGTACTGTAAATGCTGTATGTCACTGGCACTCGATCAAAGGCACGTATGAGGGGTGACCAATTGCTTTTGTTTGGATTTATAATGAACGATGACTAGTTCAGTGTGTAGATGGGAATTGTAATACCTTTTCTAGTTTCTTGTTGTGCAGTCCCGGTGGATCACCATTAGTTTCTGTATGAATGAGGGGCAGGAGGAAAACAAATATCAAATTACTTAAAGTATATCATGACGAAACCCATTTTAACAGTAAAATGACACAAATCTTAAATTTATGTAAAGCAATGAACCTGTTAAATCATGTTGTGACAATAAATACTGTGAAAATTGGTGACATGCATAATTTTGAAAGGCCCTGGCTATTGTCAAAGACAGAAGAAAATGAACCATGAGCCATTTCTACATTCAAATAAGTTACAGCAATAAAATGAAGTTTCCCGCAAAAAGTAACAACAGGGTATGCTTCATTATGTGATTAACTAACAAAAATGTCATGGATAAACAGAAATTCAGCATTCAACCACTTGGAAAAAATAAGTTTTAATTACCTCATTTGATTAAAATGACTCAACTTAAGAAAATTTAGTGCTTTAGCTCTAATGACCAAAAAGTATAACTAACTTGTTTATAATAAGTGTTCAAAACAAGTTACCAAAAATTGAGTTAATTCGACACTGTTTTTCCAAATAAAGTTGATGTGTGTGTTTACACTGTAGTGGAAAAGAAATGAATGCTGTTGAAATGTGACTTCCTGCACCTTTTCAAAACATTTAAGGCACTGAGTTATTTTCATGACAAGAAAGAAGTACGAAATAGAAAAGGTGACTTCTGACTTTCAGCCAAGGTGATTAAAAAAAGAGTAAGATATTCTGTCTACCCTCTAAAAAAATTTTACAAGCAGGAGAAATATCATAAACTGTCTCAGAGTCCGTGTAGAGTCCTGAGAGTCCAATGTGGAATAATAACTGAGTTTCAGTGACCGTCAGGATAAGTTTCTCTTCTATCTACAAGGCTGGCACGGAAAGTCCCGCCTCTTTGATTGACAGGAGCAAAATGCTGAAGTTGAACGTGACAAAAATTAGCAGATTTCAGGGCGTTTGAGGACGCTGAAAATGCAGGACAGCATGTTCAGATGAAGAGGTGCTTCCAAAGAAAATGCTTTTCATGCAGACATCAGCTTGTTTTACAGATTATCGTTTTCTTCTGGAATTTTTCACATAAATAAACATATGATCATTTCTTCCATCATTGCAGTTTGGTAATGAGAAGGTCTGTATATTTCACGATGAGCCTTGTGCTCTCGATGTCTACCATGCAGTAATAACCACATGCGTTGATTCACTCTCACTCATTATGAATACCAATCATGTGACGGATAACCTCGGGATAACGGCTGTCGCAGCAGAGAAATTAGAAAAACGCTACAGCTGATGATGAAATTACTGTGAAGGAACATGTCTGCAGTGCACAGCAGAGCACTGTGTCTTCATTACTGTAATGTGTTTAACAGATTTGTATTACAAGAGGGTTCAAAATGTATGCAAACTGTGTGTGTGGAAAGATGGCAGGGTGAGTCATCGTCAGCATATGTTTATTAATAAGCCAACTGTTGCATTTATGCAGAAAAGTTGAAGCCTTTAAGAGAAGGAATCGAGTGTAAAATGAAGCAGCAACCTCTGTGTCATTAAAACTGCAGATGCAGACAGTTTGATTCTCAAGCACTTCTCCAAAGCTGTGATGTATCGAGAAAAAAAATGAGGAGAAAAGAGTCTATATTTTTGAAAGAAAAAGAGACGCCGGAGCTATTGATGAGTTCAGATTAGCACCTCAAACACGTCTCAAGGCTTCGCGACAACATCTGTCGCTGTGAAGTTGATCCGTGGTTCTGGAGAAGAGTTAGAAAAATGGAAGCAGCAGCCAGGCACTTATGAAAACGCGCTGAAAACAGCGGGCAGAAATGCATTTCACAAGAGTCTGCTGAGAGCAAACCCTTGTCACTGTCCAAGGTGCTGCAATTACTCTGAGAGCTGCAGTCACAAGGGGGGGGGGGGGGGGGGGAGGCTCCCCTCTGCCTCCAGTCCAAAAGATGCCTGCTGTACTCTGCCTTTGTTTTTAAGGTGAAAATATAGGTAGGACCTCATGTCAGGGAAAGTCACATTAGATCCAGGCTCAGACTGACTTTTAAATCTAGTTCAGGTAGTCTTAACTTTTTAACATCTACAGGACCCCCGATTGAACCTTCTGCTGGTTACTTGTTCCTGTTTCTTCTTTAACATGCCTCTCTGGACTTTCCATCGACTCCCAGGTGACCAAAGCTTTGCAGTCCAGCTTTTCTCAGCTAGGTCATTTCCCTAAAACCAAGTCTCTTTTATCCTGCTGACTTACAAAAGGTCACCTATGCATTTATTTCTTCCACAATCCTCTATTGTAAAGCACCTTTTTACTAGCATCAGCAAGTGCAGCCGCAATTAATCCAAAACCAAGCTGCAAGGATTACAATACACCGCAAAAGAGGTGACCACATGACACCAGTCCTTGCCCTGTTTTGGAACTGATTTGAAGATCTTGAGGATCGTCTCAAACTCAGTCTGGCTTCGCTCTTATGGTCCATACCAGTTTTCCCTGCTTATACTGTAGGTGCTGCAGAGTCATTCCTTCAGTTAAAGGGACATTCCGCCGTAAAACTAGGTTATGGTCAAACACACTATAACACAGAATTAGACACCCCCTAGAGAGATGAATGTTGCAGACAGTTTGCTTCTCTCATTATACCAACTTTAGTAACGGCCACATGATAGCAATACACAGCAGTCTACGTCTCCACGCGCAAACCTCAACCAAAGCGCCACTCTATAGCCACAAATAATACTCAGAACAGCACCTAATTTCATCAACAGTACATGTAGGGTCCCAGCCATAGTACTAGCCATCAAACATCTTTTTAGCTTTGCCTAATTTCTTTAGCAAAGAGACCAAACACAACTCACCCACTCTACTCCAGCAGCCACTTGTTTGTGTGCAGCGGAGTTTCGCAGCTCAAGGAAGAATATTTATGATTATTACTTCATGGAAATGCAATCAGACTGAGACGCTAAAGCAAAAGAACTACTGCGTCTGCAGTGCAAAATGATTATTATGATGATTATTACTTCAATGAAATGATCTGCTGCTCTCAGTGATCACCTCGTCAGGGCTCCCCCACTAACAAGCGGCTGCTGGAAGAGAGTAGGTGAGTTGTGTTTGGTCTCTTTGCTGAAGAAACAAGGCAAAGCTAAAAAAGATGTTTGATGACTAGTACTATGGCTGGGACCCTGGGTGCTGTTCTGAGCATTATTTGTGGCTATAGAGTGGCTTTTTGGTTGAGGTTTGCGTGTGGATCCATAGACCGCTGTGTATTGCTATCATGCCGTTGTTAATACAGTTGGTATAATTAGAGAAGTAAGCACTCTGCAACATTCATCTCTCAAAGGGGTGTCTAACTTGGTCTTGCGGTGTGTTTGACCATAACCTAGTTTTACGCCGGAATATTTTTTTAAGTATTCTACATTAACAGCTATAGAGTCAGTCTCAAAACATCCCAATGTCAAATGCTGTGAAACTCAGAGAGGTTGAGGGTTAAAGGGAGAGTGAAACACACTGGATGGATGGAGTGGATTTGTTGGTCTGCAGTCTTTCCTTTGTGACTCACTCCTACTTCAGTCTGAATCACACTGCCAAAATGTGACCCAAGTTTAACCTCATGAAGCATTATATTTCAGTCTGCATAAAAATAATCATACAAGGTTATAATGTTACAATGAAATGGGGTAGAGCACTTTCTCAATAACTCAGTTTATAGAATAACAAAACCTGACCAGAACCCGAAGCTCCATCTTAAAGTTCAGCTGCAGAGCGTTTAAAAAAAGAGGTTGAAAAAATGAAGCGCTGACACATTCCTTGGTTTTTATAAGAGGCGTTGCTTTTGCAGGGTTTATAAAAGGCATGAGCAAAGCCTGGGTCATATTTCTGCAGAAAATGTCAAGCTGCAGATTTGCACAAAGATCATTTCAGCACTCACAGGCAGAGACGAGAAAGGACTAATCTGATTTATCACATAATGTATTCTCTCCTAAACTATTCATTCCCTCTGGGCTGCATCGTGGGAGGTCTCCAGAGTGCTAATTGCCCTTATCAGACATGAAATGTTATTTGCTCTGATCATGTAACTCTTAATGGCATAATTTAAATAACATTAGCATATGCAAGGACTGTTCCTGATTAATGATTAACTTTTGGAAACTTCTGTTTGTCTTTCCGTGCAGAGATTAGGGTTGACTGAAACTTCTGCAACCATCATACTGACAGTGCTGTATATCAATACTTCATCAACTTTTACCTCCTCTGCATGTGATATTGTGTGACATGTTTTAGTGAGTGATAGCTGCTGGTCCTTAGCGTAGAACACCTTTAGGAAAACTTAAGTTCATTTATTAAGGTCCATCCAACTGCCTTCAGAAAACAGAGCTGTTAAATTAGAGCGTCTGAGCTTTAGAGTCAAGCCCAAACTAACTTTTTCTCCCCCCAGGGAAGGACAATAATAATAATAATAATACAGCACAGCTATTCTGCCTCACAGAACAAAATGCTTCAATTTAAAGGAAGAAGGTGAAGCTGTCTTAATCTGCGAGGAACAAAACAGGGTAATGGTGCTGACGAAGGATTTTCTTTTCACACAAAAGGTGAGAAATGTTCCAATAATGCAGCTGCTGTGATTAGCGGGACCTTTGTTGAGTCCCTGCGATGCTATCAGTCCTGCTAAAGGCAGACAAAGATCCAATGTTGTACTCACATGGGACTTCTGGAGCGGGAAAACACAACAAAAGCTGGTAGAGTTTATAAGGTGGAAGTGTGTGTGTCTATATGTGTGCACTGAGGCATGTGTCTGCTGTAAACTTGGTTATTGAGCATGGAGTTACACTAAACTGTGCAATAACACCAAAGTTCTGCTATTCATGCAATCTGATGGGACTTTTTAAAACAGTTTTGGCCTTGTAAAAGAGGTCTAAAGAAGTCTGACCTCCATATGGAAAATCTAAAAAAAATGCACACATATACAGATCTCACTTTTAGGATTTTACATTTGAAGGTAGAGAAAGTTCAGCTTGTCTGGTTCAAATGAATTTCTTGCCGTTTCAGTACAGATTGAATATGTATACCTGTGACCTGGTTTTGAGCAGCTCAGTGAAGGCATCCTAACAAAAGGTCAGTGTCTGGAAACGGGCCGCCACCACCACAACACTCCCACTGCTGCTTCTTTTAAGCCCTGACCTAGCAAGCAAGTTTGGTGTTGAAAAAACAGTTTTTAAGGCTGCAGCTTTCGAAAATTTTAGTAATCAAGTGTTATACCAAATATTCCATCGATTAATCGAGTAATCTGATAAAACATAATTTTTTCTAGTTAAAGTGCAATTATCACGGAACAAGCGTGTGCGTTAGTGGACTGCAATGCTAATGAGAAAGTTAATTATGATATTAGCTTTCATCATGTCCCCAAAGACATTAGTGTCTGAGAGCTGAATAGCTCCTATGTTACCTGTTTCTTCTACTACACCAGCAATGTTAGGCTACAAGCGAACATGAAGAGGAGTGTGCAGAGCAGCGCTGTCTGCCCATGACTCAGAGATGAAGTGCCAATGAGCTACTGGAGCTCTGCAGAAGAAAAGCCCCTCTCATTGTTTATTTTTTCTGCTCCGCAAAACCAAAACCATGCGTACCCTCCTTCCACTGTGGTGACATAAGCGCATTGTGTCACCTTGAAAATTATTCCGTGCGAAACAGTGACGATTTGAGCTTATCAACGAGTGCTATCATTTTTGCTCATATCATTTTTTGTAATCGAGGTACTTAAGGAATCATTTCAGCCCTTGTACTGACACTTGATTAGACAATCAGAATTTACTCTGAGTCTGTAAACTGTGTCTATTTCCTTACCTAACACACAACCAACTGGAATTAGATTTTACTTTGAAATAAAAGCACACTGATACAAAGTTCTATGAATAGGTTGAAAATAAGTATGCAGGAGTTTTCCTACTTGTGTGAGTGGTTGGCATCCAAAGGTGGAGCTTATCTGTGTTTCTACGGAACTTTATTTTTTCAGGTGAGAGTGCCAGCAGTCTTGACGTCATCAAGGTCTAATTTCCTCTGCAAGGAAGTCACTCTGTTAGATGTGTTTGTTCATAATTAACACAGACTCTGAGCGCTGGCTGCATGTCAGCTCACTTTGAAGGTAGGTGTTTAACTTCTCTAGAATGAAGGCAGGCCTTGATCCGCTCCCCCACATCATTAACCCCATTTCTATGCAACCTTTTATTTCTATGACTCCCGATGAAAAAATTCAAAGTGAGTACTTTCTGTACAGGAATGTTCTAAGTGTTTGAGTTTTAGCAGTGGTGTGAAAAGCTGCCTTTGTTGCACAATCTTCATTATCGCAGATTCTTGTTGTCAGTTGTTGTGTTGCAGCAGACAAAATGTTCAAGACAGAAACATCCCTGGTATTTTTATGTGTAAACACAATGCAAGTGCGGCCACTGCATATAAATAGCATCATTTCATGCCAGCCATCATTACACACCAGCATCATTAAACACTGTCTCAGTCAATCAGACCTCTGCACAGAGCCTCAGGCCCGGTTCATGAAGCCACAGCGCATGCACTCCTGAGCCTGCAGCTGTCTGTGTCCATAGAGTTGGATACTTTTGTCCTTGTGTGGCCATAATGGAGTTTCATCAACATATATTAAAGAAAGTAAAAGTGTCATCACATTCGACTGCTACAGTCTATAGGGGAGGAGAAGGGTGCAGCTTAGACAGTGATTAACTATTCCAGTAAGCATTTTTTAAATCAAACATTACAGAAATAAAAGAACATCTTTGCCCACTGATAAAAAAAAAACTTTCCAAAGTGTTTTAAAAGTGAAAGACTTTTTTTCACGAACTAATTGGGGATTTTGATTAAAAGTTTGTGTTTAGACCAGAGAGTTCTGTCACAAGATTTATTGCAGATTTGCACACATATCATCAGTGATTTTAAAGCTGTATCTCATATAAGTTGGACAATATGTTTGTATAAGTAAGCTATGCATCACAGTCAAAGAAATCATAACACATACAGTAAGCTTGATTGAAGCACTAAAAGCTGCTTTCAGGACAAGCACCGATCACCGCCATGCACTCTCACTGTCCATAAAGGATTTGTCGATTAGATCTGAACCTGCTGCATCAGTGTCCAGGGCTGCACAGCTATGACAGCTGTAAAATTCTCCTTAAAAGTCATGATAGAGCTGCTTATATGACCTAAAGTGGGGTACGCATGATAAGACAATGAAATTAACAGAGGGTGCTGTTCTTGGAGGGGCTTCACCCAGCGAGGAGGCTCTGTCCATTCTATATACAGTCTATGGTTCTAACGGTTAAATCTGGATCTGGTCTGAACAGCCTCTGCCTGATTCTGGACTCTAAAAGTTCCTGTCTCATTGCAGGGATATAGTAACTCAGTCAATATAGAAATACTACACCATTAAGTTCTTCACACAGCACATTATGTAGCTTGTTTGAGGGTGTATTTTTCCAGCGTCTCTGAGCCTTGAGTACCTAAAATCACTGTGATATGCTGTGCAAAGCTTATCTCGACAACTGTAAACTCCTCTGAGAACTTGAGGCTGTTTGAGTCCTGCATAGTAATCCTCAGAAAAATCTCAGATTAGGCTCTGCAGTTTGATGTGTTCCCACAGTGAGAGGTTTTGTGATTGCATTTCACTCTCCAATGAATTGGACGTTTTCCTTTGCCATTACTCAAACTGTGGCAGATGGGAAGTGAAGTCATCAGCATGCGACGCCACAAGCGCCTGAACCGAGCTGATGTATTCTGAGGCGGTGTGTTACTATAATCGGACCTAATGGAAACAGATGTTGTGTTCCATGAGACATGGCATCTCTAGCACAGCGTGATGGCTGCCAGGCGTTTGCTCCATGAGAGACATCTTGCTGTTTTTCATCTCCATACTCACTGCACATCAGAAATAATCTATCAGGAACTGTGTTGTAAATAACATCTCTACTCTGAACTGAGGCTAAGTAACACAAGAGCCTCAAACAGACCACCTCAATAAGCAGTTTCTATAAGTGTTTTGTCTTCCTGGTGCAAGAGCTCAAAAAGAAAGAAAGAAATCACCTTATCTCGATAGCCCAGACATAACTGAGCACAATTTGATCTTTGACAGGCCTGAGAGAGGCAAAGCAACATCCATTAATATGAATAAGTGAGAAAAGTGAGCTATGACCTTCACATATTTTTGCTTACATATTTTTTTTTGAAAGCAGGGAACTGTGGTCGGTGAGTGAAGCAGGTTGCAGCCTCATGTGAGCTGCTGGTGTCCTCTTTTTCTTCCAAAGATATGATAAAATTGATTTAAAAAGTTTAAGTGAGGTTATGAAATCAGAAGTATTGATATTAGGACAACAAGAGCAAAATGTTTTGGGCTGAAACATGTAGATGTATGTTCTTTGAAGGATGACTTCAGTTGTGTAAAACAGCTGATGACCAAAACATAATTTTTCATGATAAATCCCACCATAGATATAAATAGATGGATGACAGATCTCTCCAAAAGTGAAGTCAAACAGTCCCCCTACTGGCTGACTGCAGTCAGTGTCTTGTGTTTTTGCAGAAGTGCTCTATATAAATAAACTGTAATTTGCCCTGCAGCACAAATGTTGGGATATGGCTCAAGGCAATGTCGTCAATGTAGTCAAGTCTTCAGTGTTTGAGGCAAAGTCACCAGAGAGGAGTTCTAACCAAGTCAGACTGGTGCCTGGGTCTAAGACTTAAAGTACCCTCAAGTTCACAGTGCTGTGTGTCACATGTAAATACGCACCATACATTTCTGTGAGACCAATTTTCATCAAACATCTTACACCGACTGGTTAAGTCTAGAACTGGGCGATTAATCGAATTTTAATTTGATTTTAATATCAGCCCCTACCATCATAAAAATATGATAATAGAGACTCAACAATATTGGAGCGCCTGCTGTGTTGCCCCTGTTTCATATCCTGGATGAAGTTCAACCTCCTTCTCTTTCTTAACAGCAGAGCATGGGCACACTTCCTCCCCTCGAACAGTATCTGTGTCTTTAAAAAGTTGTGTAACGGTTGGAGCAGCAGGAGGCAGGTGTGTGTAGCTGTGCGTGTCTGAAAAGCCAAGGGACGGAATGAGCACATCGAGGGAGAGAGAGAAGCTGTAGAATTAAACATTTCTAAAGTTTTTAAGAAGTTTTAAGATGTCAATCAGTCATTTTTAATAATCCTGATATCAATATTAATCAAATTAATCCTGATTATAACTTTTGTGCAATCCTAGTTCAGTCTCTTCAGTGGTTTTGGCGTGACTGCAGGCTAAGAGTAACATAACAAACAGTCCAGGTAGGCAGCTCAAGTATCTCACTTACCTTTCTGGGTGTGTCTCGACAGATCTCTGTCAAAGTCTGACTTTGTCCCTGTCTTTGCCTCGATAGTTCCTTTATATTTCAAACATGTAACAAGTCCTTTAAGTTAGGACTATCTAAGTCCAAGTCCTGGGCTCCTCTTTAGAAACCAATGGGTGATATAACTAAGACTATGTCTATGTTTTTTATAGTCTGTTGAAGTAGTTTGCCATTACTGAGCAGACATGAGAGTTGCATCAGTTTTATAGCCATTCCAGCAAAATAGGATAATTTTCAAAAACATCAATTGTTCCTTGGAGTGTGTGACTGGATCCTGCAATAAAATAAAACACCAATCTAGAGACCGGAGTAGACTCACTTCACATCAGAAATACTTCCTCTGGGATCAATAACAGATTAGAAATCCCAACTTAAAAACAGAAGCAAAATGCAAACAATGCAGGAGCCTCAAATACATCACAACAACATACACTGATCTGTGCCGAGATTTCATTAAAGTTTTTCTGTGTCTCTCCTCTGCACATGCCAGAACACAAAGGGAAAGAAACAGAACACCTTTTTTTTCAATAGCTCAGACATAGCAGAACACAAAATTACCTCTGAAAGGCCAGGAGAGAGGCAAAACAATTTCCTGACAAGTGCAAAAACAGTGGGTGCAAAAGCAGAGGGGTTCAGAGACAAAGAATATTGTTATGCACAGTCGGTGTGTTGTCTAGGAAACTCTAATTGGAAGTAATTTTGCACTCAGTTCTAATAAAGCTAATGGAAGCTGAGGTATCATATCACAGTCTGGCACATTTCCCTCTTTATTAGCTTGGCACTCTGAAAGAAGGGTGTGACTTTGTTACCGATTCGTCTGCTGAATACTGTCAGAAAATGTGCAGCCCCTGTGAAGGCTCCTCCTGCAGCAGCAATGGAGGTGAGGATGGAGGAGTCACAAGTGCCTGACAACAGTGCCATCAAAGCCATGACATCCTGACTCTGTCACGAGCCATAAAGAAAGCAGGAACAGCAAGATGGAATCCATTATCCCCTCTTCTCCGAGCACTCACAGCTCCCCTCAATGCCTCGTGAAGAAATCTCACAATCGATGGACTTTTATCACGCCCATTTCCCTCTTTTTCCCCTCCTCAATAAAGAGGAGAAAATGTCTCCAGCTCAATCGGTGCTAATAACATTGGAAAGGGAGCAGGACATTTATGTGGGTGGGCTGGCAGCATTTGGAGAATAGCAAAAGGACTAAAGGGTCGTAAGTTCACCTGCAATTATCCACAGTGTTATCATTAGAGCTGTGTCTGGATGAGCCCGGCTCACACTGGAAGTTTGACTCAGTAACATTTATTGAATTTCTGGTCACACTGGGGCATTAGGACACTGTAAAATCCAACAACCCCAGTGCTGAGAAATGATCACCTATTAGCGTTTTCCGCTAAAATGTTTGCAACAGCAACAGAAAAAAAATGGATTTCATTTATTCAGAGTCCAATCTATATTTGTTGTTTTGTACAGACATAGATATGCACATCCAATTGATTATTTTTCATGTAACAGGTAATTTCCAGTTCTTCACCCAAGACTTCAATTTATTTCATAACAAAGCTGGTTATCCCATTACCTTGGATTAGTTTTGTTCATTATCTCATACCAACAAAGTGTTTTGGGGGGGTTTCTGCACTTTTATTTTGAAATTTGTACTTTAGCATCCATGTCACTTGACTGCCCCCCCTCCTTGTTTAATTACTTAAAGGAAATTGAAAAGTACATACAGGCAAAATAAATCAAGAAAATCAAGAAAGCTGTCCTGTTTTGGGATGAGTAAGGCATACCCCTTTTGTTTTGGTGCTTTTGCAGCTTTGAGGATCTGGTTTATGATGTGATTGTTATGCCTGTAACCCCTGTGAGGGAGTGGGTGTGGGACCAAGAGATTTACAGCTCACCGCCTCTGCCTCTTGCTCACTGAAAAAAGTTAACTTCTTCCACAGCAAAGATTGAGTGACATTTAACTTGTGACTATTAAAAGCAGCAGGAGATTACAATGAGAGACACAGCATTTACACGTGAACAAGACTTCAGCTGTAAAGAGGTAAGAGGTACAACTCTGTGCTTATGAGGCATTGACTCAAACAGAAAGTTCCTCATAGGAGCTTCAAAATAAGTGACGTCACAATGACGCAGGATAAATTAAATGTTTGTATGCCTGTCGCCTCTGGCTTTTAAAGTGTTAATGTAAAAAAACTCTGAAAACAATCATCATAATCCTTCACATAAAAAGTGTCAACACGAGTATTTTCATTTGAAATAAAGTCATAAATGTCACCTCTCCTCTTTTCATCAATAACAGACAGGAGGAGGCTGTGTAAATGTCAGATGCAACAATATCTGTTTTCAAGCCTCAAAAGACGTCACTTTGAATCAGTTAATAATTTCATTTCAAACTGGTGTGCTGCTGAGGCAAAGCTTATTGATGATACTCATTAAACCACTGTTATAATTAACTTTTAATCTGCTCTCCTCAGTTGCCTGAACTACATTGATTAATTTAAAAATGAAGGTGTGTGTGTCCTCTGGCTGGTGGCATTACACAAATTTGGATCCAAAAAAGTGAAATTCAGGACATTCACTCCAGCTATGAAGTGATTTGGAGATTACTTTCATGCAGGCATCACCTCAACTAATATATGAGTCAAGCTGAGGGTAAGATGTGACTTCTTATATATATATTTTGTCTTTGTTGTAGAAGTTGTGATCATGGTTTACCTCTTTTGACCACAAATGTATACATACACGTTGGCAGAACAGTGTGAACTTTGTGCATTACCTTCTTTTAACCTTGAACCTTCCCCCAGATAAGAGTCACTGATCATTATCATATTTGTTAGGTTCCTCATGAAAGTCAGATTAGAGTCTGAGATCTCTTACAGAATACAGGAAAAAAATAGTTCAACATTTCATACATCTTTAAAATTGAGTGGTAACCTCAGGTCTTGAGAATCTAGAGATGGGATTTATGGCTCTTTGATGGGAGTCGGATCATGAGGAGTCGTTCTCTTCAATGAGCTGTTCAAAAGACTGGCTCATTGTTACATTTGTTTGTTTTTCATAAGTCAACCAGGGGTACAGGTAGGTGGGAACTATTCTGAAATATTGATTATAATTCCATTTGGCTTGTGTTTTTATTGTAAACAATACATAAAGTGGTGTCATATCCCCATGCTTTGACAATGAGATCACCATTTTGAATTTTTCCTTCACCTAAAAAAACTGAAGCGGTAAAAACTGTGCAGGCTACAGATAACTGATAACTACCTGGTGTTTGGGGCACAAAGATGACACAAAAAGGCAGCACGGCCAATTTGCATAAGAGAACAACACACAAATGAACAGTTCGCCAGTGTGAAACGGTTCTCATCATTCACTTAAAAGAGATGTTCAGTCAACTGATTCGTTCGTGAACCTCACATCTCTATGAGATACAAAGCAGCAAAACTAAAAAAGCTCCAGATGCCACATGCCCACTCACTCTAACAAGCGTGAAAATAAACATATTTATGGTGTGGTACAAAAAGACAAATTTGTCTGAAGAGCTCATTTCTTTATTTGCACACACTTTATGGTGGATACATTGTTTTACAACTCACTAGCTTTGAAGATATTACGGTTATGAATATTTCATAATCCGAAGCACTGCTTACTCGACTGACAGGCAGGCACACTGCTGCTAGCAAGGAGGCTAAAGGACCACCTAAGCTCTGCATCTTGCCTAGCCAGAAAATTAGGATAATCAGCATTTTCAATATTGGGACATCTGTTTACAGGCTTCAAAACTTCATCTCAGAATCACTAAAGCTTTGTCTAATTACACAGTCTGTAATTTAAACCCATTGTTGGGATGGCCACATGTGACTTAAAGATGTTTCTTTTTGTGATTTTTTTTGGGCAAATCTAGAAACCAGCAAAAGGGAGAATTAATGTCTAATCAGCTCTAACACACCTTTATACTAGCTTCATCTCTTATTGTGCCTTATTTTGCATAATTTTTTGCTTTACAATAATCCCAACCAATGACTTAAAAGGGCTATTTAAAAATATTCAACCACTGCTGCTGCTAATCATCTGCAAATCATTTGCTTCATTTTGCAGTCAAATTTAAACACAACAGTAGCACATTAATAAAAACAGCAGCTCGATGAGACTGAGGTCAAGAGTGCATGCAATGGTCGGGTTACAATAAAACTAAATCAAACGGTAAGCTAATGCAGACAGCCTGATATGCTAACATACTGTGTACATTTTGAATTTGAATGACTTAGGACTGTTTTGATACGTTTCTCACAAAGTTCAAACAAGGCTCAATTTGGGATCAAAAGTGACATCTCTAATAGACTATAGAGTTGCTTTAATTTTATCAGTCAACTTAATGCAATTCAGAACAGTATTTTCAAATCACCCTTTGAAAGTATGTCGTAAATCTATACTTTTAACCACGTCTAATGAAACCCAGATAAGAAAGCTTGCTTGTTTCAATGCCTTCAAGAACGCTGCATCAAAATACAGCACCAATCAAAGGAGAGATGAATTATGAGTAAACAGCATCTTCCATATGCCTGCCTGCCGCCTGCAAGGTAAGACACAATCTATCTTTTCAAGGTAGAAGCCTCTCCTGCAGTGATGAAGCGCCTCCAGAAACCCTGTGAAGGCAGAAATTGCATGACAAACTTATTCTGAATAGCTATTAATAGAAGAGTGTGGGGTCCATCCTTCAATCCATGAAAGCCCCTTTAGTCCGCTGCCATGTTTTACTTCATCTCCTCTGAATAAAAAGAGCAGAAAGATGAGACTCCCCCAGGGACATTTTATATAGGGAGAGACAACTTTTGATTCCTTTGGGGACATAGTGCAGAGAGACTGAGATGGCCCACTAGATTTCACCCTTATCTGATTGAATCTTATCAGCGGAGGAGCGATCTCACTTTTCCAACCTGACGCCAAAGTCAGTGTGAAGGTTGTTGCTTAGAGCTGGGAAGATTGGGAAGATATTGTTGGACGTGAGCTCCCTTTGAAAAAGCAAAATCATAATGGAATTCATTTTAATGGTGTTGTCGTACATGAAAACAGAAAAGAAACTGGCATCAGGGGTGTCAGTACAGATCTATACAGCAGCTCTTACAAGTGATATGAATCTCCAAATATGCAGGGACCTTGAAGCGACAAAAATAGAAGATTAAACTAGACTGACTTGTCCTTAAAGCATGTTATTGTCTCCAGAAGTGTCTCTCACCTTGAATATCAAAAATATGACTCAAAGAGCGACACAAGAATCAAAGCTAAGCTGACCAGATGCCAAGACATAGTCAAGAATGTAACATAATGCCCATCTAACCTTAAAAAGGCCTTTCCATTGTAAACATCAGTCTGTAAATATCTATAAAATGCCTTTGCTAAAGGTCAGTTTGGCCACACATTCCTTTAAAATCTTTGAGTCTTGAAAACGGATGGGAGATTAGGTTACT
The DNA here is from genome assembly GCA_962446985.1 of Xyrichtys novacula. NCBI lineage: Eukaryota > Metazoa > Chordata > Actinopteri > Labriformes > Labridae > Xyrichtys > Xyrichtys novacula. The sequence continues at coordinate 27,326,837 of OY660875.1, forward strand.
ACCACAGTATGCTGACCTGAGGAAGGTGAAGATACCTACATGTTTAGTTAGCCAATCAAATGCTAGACATGTCAATTACAGCACAAGGATCCTGTAGTCAGTGCTGGAATTCATCATAGACAGTACAGAAAGACATGACAGCTCCTAAAAAGTGAAGCCAAAACATTTAAATAACTGAGTCCTGCAACCTCCATGTTAACTACATAAATATGGATTCTCTCATCACACACCAGCTTGACTTGAATCCTGCACAGGCCAAAGACATATGAACATGTAGACAACAAGAAAAACATGATTTTCATCAGAGTGGGTCTTTAGCCTTCAAAAAGTGATTGCACAGCACATGCATTTTAAATAGTTTAAATGGGCCCACAGAGTTTGAATATAAATCTCTTGAATCTTTTTTAGCTATCTTTTCTCCTGCCCAGTTGTTCATGTCAAGATTATGATTTTACTGTCAATCATCCTATCTCGTCTTTTGTCACATCCTAGGGTAAATATAGCACAGAAAGCTGATTGGTCTGATTGGTGCTGATTATTCCCATAGATCTAATCATGTCTGTATATGAACAGGGATCAGTGTTTAAAGATCGACTTTCTTTTTGTTCAGGCTTTCTTACTTTTGACACAAGCTTATTGACAAAAGCTGACGAAATCTGAAAAAAGGGTCCAAGATGGTATTTCCTGCACCCCTCTACACCTTGTAAGATAGTAATTTCTTTACAAATGCCAATAATGACAGAGGAGGAGAAGCTTTTCCCGGTGCTTTTTCCTTTGACATTTCTCCTAAAATCACCTGCTCTGTATGTCAAGGGCAGAGTCTTTCTGCCCTCAACTATTGTCATTGTCTGTGTTCAACTGAGGCTGTATTACCATGTATGAAACAGCACAGGGGGACAAGATGTAGTTTCTGGTGAATATGCAGAGGACATTCAAGCTCAGGTTGAGGTTTCGTGGCAGAATGGATCAAGATGAGGACTTTGTCTTCGCTGGACAACCATCAGTGCATTCAGATACTTCAGATAACATTTAACCAACCGGTGCATCTTTTTTTGCAGTCGTGCAATTTTAACCACTCTCCACTTTGTTTTCACATATTTGACTAAGTCCTCAAACAGCTGCCCAGCCAGTAGATTGTACGAGTGTTTGTGCCAGTTGCCTACAGTTTGAATAATGTGATACCCAGGCCGCAACAATGAAGTGCATTGCAGTCTTTTTATAACGCTGCTGCAAAATCCGGCTTTACAGGGTGCGACAATCACAGAGAAAGCTTTCTCAATCCTGATTAACGAACATGTAAATACACTGCTGCCCACCAAGAACCTGGTGTTTGAAAGATATGTAGCCCCCCAAAAAACTGAGTCCTCAAGTTGTGTCAATTAACTTTACTAGGAACTATTTTTCCTTAATCCAGTGATTTTTTTCACTTGCTGCTCATTGGAGCTAAAATTAACAAGCACAGAAATTTCCCGCTTCGCTTGTTGAACTTTCAGCCTCCTACTGTATGAGTGAGCTGTGATAATGCTGCTTCTCCGAGAACTGTGGAAAAGGCTGTGAGGCTGTGAGGCTGTGAGGCTGCGAGGCTGCGAGGCTGCGAGGCTGCGAGGCACAATTCAAGTGTTAAGGGTGCTAAACATAGATGCTGTTTAGAGGAGACCATCATCATTAGGCAATTCTCTTTGAATTAGGGGAAGAGCTGAGGGAGAAAACACACTGAGAAAAAAAAAAAAAAAAAAAATTTCAAGCATTTTTCCTGGATGTAATAAGGGGGAAGTATATTATGCAATATGGGGGGTTTGTAATGATGGTTCCTGGACCAGACTTTCTCAGGGAATCTCACCAATCATAGCTTCACTCCACTGCTGTGTATCTGCATCATCTGTACATGCACAAGTACAAGAATTGTGTCAGTACATGCATGATTTGAAATCTACTTTAAATGCTCACATGCTGGCCTCAGAGATAGATGACTTGTTACTTTCTTCTGCTCTGTGTTTTGCTATGTTGATGCAAAACAGAGCAGCACTGAGCACATAACAGATACACTGACCTGATTTTGTAATAAGTGAACAGCAAGACTGTTTGAAGTTATTAATCTTGCCAAATGGTTCAGTGGGGCTGCATCTGTATTTTATAACCCGAGGTCAAATATCAAGAGTCAAATGAGGAGCTTGTGCTGTATATGAATTCCTCTCCTGGTGCAGACCTGCTGGAGTGTGATAAACTGGAGCAACAGGCACACACACATACACACACACACTCACATACGCAGCAGGGCCTTGCAGGGTTGTCAAGTGGCGACCAAGCTCTCCTCAGACCACTGGGGGCAAATCTAAGTCAGCCTGGATCCCTCTCGGTTCTCAGCAGATAGTGCAGAGCAGCAGAGAGGCAGCTCTCCGCCTGGAGCCGTGCATGGAAGTGCTAACATGCAGTGCAGAAAATGCTCAATTTAGGGAGAAGAGGATGAAAGAGGGAGTTCTGTGCTGCAACTGGGAGATTGCATGGGGGATATATATTGATGCCTGGGGTGAGTTTTTATGCACACAAGCAATAACCAACAACCAAAGAGTGTAACAGCTCCAGTGAGACTCACCAGCAACAAACTCAAAGCACAACCAGAGCCGAGCGTCTGATCCTTTTGTTTTGAACATGGTGAGCGTGAGCAGGTGTTTTACAGACTCTGGTAAATAAACATGGCACATGAGGAAGAACTTATTCATCGCCAGAGAAATGAATAACTTGCTCAAGAGCTCCCAGTCGCTCTCTTGCTTACTCAGCGTGTTGATTAAAAGGAAGTACGAACAGCCACCTGCAGAGAGAGTTTCAGACTGATTCGGCCCTAAAGAGCAGGAGGTGTATAATTAGAAAGACATGGAAGCAGAGGAGGGAGGGTGAGGGACGCTGTCTCACTTCAAGTGAAGATTGTTTGGCAGTAAAATGGATCATTGAGATGCAACTTGAGTCCAGTGTGTTTATTTTGTCTTTTGAGCCTTTACTGAGAGGGCAGAGCAATGCTGGTGCAATGGGCCAGCAGCCCAGTGTAAGCTATACCTGAATTTAAGAGGCTATGTCCACATTAAACCATGCACTGAAAATAAGGCTGCCAACACACATATTACAGAGCACATCAGAGGATATGATTCAAGTTTCAACCAAAAGTCAGACCTGGGATGAAATGAAGGCTCCAACCAGCATCACGTTCACCATCAGCTCATCTCATGCCTTCGCTGGAGACTGAGCAATCACACCTGATGGCGTCTGCACAACAAGCCTTTTGAGACGGGCCCTGCATTTTGTGCAGCATGGGAAAACAGTAATTGCCCTCCTTGTCAGGCTGTGTCATTAAGTCAGGCGAAGTGAAACATGCCATCCGGTTAAAGCGATAGGACACACAAGAGGGGAAAAATGCTCGCCGCTTGGGTGGCGGGGACCAGTGCTGAATGCCAAATAATTCAGCTGTTTACAAAGTTGAGGGACGGATGAAAGCACCTGGGCGAGAAGAGTGGAACTGTGAGGTGACTCGGTCAGGCTGATTGTAGAGAGGCTGGCAAATCAATATGATGAGACAAAACAGCCTTCTACAGACGATATGGACAGCGAGCAAAGAGGGGGAGAAACGCAGAGAAATCTGCCTTTACAGTTTGTTAGAGTTTGAGGAGACTGAAATGACAATTTACCACTTTAATTTCAGATTGTTGTTGTTGTTTTACTGATAAGGCTCTGGAACCTGCTGTATCACGCTACTGATGAAGTTAGCAACAATCAACAGCCAGGGAGAAGATATTCCCTCAGTTGTAGTTCTGCACCAAAAAATAAAAAAAAATTTAAGTGAATATTGGACTTACATCAACAAAGATGCCAACCTAAGATATAGACAACTACAGACTACAGCAGCAGTTACACACAAATGACATCAAACAAAGCTACTTATAGTTAGCAATGTATAGCAGCGGTGATTGGCAGCAAGTAACAGCCAGAGAGGAGATGCTTTCTTTTTTTGTAGTTGTTCTGTTTAAGACCAAAACAGAGCCAAATTTATGTGAATGTAGAGCTAACCAGAGCTCAAACAAGTCAACAAACAAGGCTGTGCGTAAAGAAATCTGTTTATAGGAGCAGCAGTTAGCAGCTGCAGCTGGACAGCAAACATTTTCCTTAGTAGCTAGCTCTTCAAGAACAAGGCTGAATTTCAGTGAAAATTGGACTTACATCAACCAGGTTGTCAAAAAAAAGTCACAGACAAAGTTAGCAGCTCATAGCAGCTGTTTGAGACTTCAACAAGGCCAAAGCAGAGTGAAAATTAGACTTATATCGACCAGATTGGCAGCTGGAGCTCCAAGCCCCAGCTTCATACTTCACCACACTTGCTCGACAATCTTACTTGGGCTCTATTTTCATGCCTTGCCGACGGTGTGGTGCAGGCACAGCGTAAGTCAGGTTCGCAGTGCCAATGAGGCGTGCCCAAGCACACTGGTATTTTTGTGAACAGCACAGCCCGGCATAAGTATCCCCCCAGTAGCAGAGAGGGAGGGCATAAGGTGTGGAGTAGGTTTAACATAGCCGAGTCCCGTGTCCACCAATCACATCAGCTCCTCTCCTCACTTTTAAATCCGCCACCAGCAAGGCATATTACAATTTTCATGAAGTAGTGGAAGAGATCAAGGGATGGCTGAAGACAGCAATACCACACGATGGGGTCAGAAGGCAGCCCCTTAACAAGTGTTGCTGTAAGCTCTGCGGAGGGCATCCTCCACACTGTCTCATATAAGAACAGATGGATTTGGTGTGTGTAAGGTTGGACCCACGAGTAAGACAAACACCTTTTTCCACAAATAAAGACACCCACATCAAGTTGCATTTATTAAACTAAAATAAATTTATTCAAATAAAATAAATAATCTGGTCAGACTTGCAGCCGTAGCAGCAGGGCGGGGAGAGGACAGAGACATGTCCGGGTTGAGCTGCGCGAGAAAGAAGAGGACGAGAAAGCGAGAGAAAGGGGGCACACAAATTAAATATCTTGTCAACTTCATCATGTGTGACTATTTATTTACTGGATATTCAATGCGGTTTCAGCTGTGTTAATTTGGTCAGGTTGGGTGTCCATTATGTGTGTCAAAATTTACTCCGCTACATGTAAGAGTAGCCCAGTCAATACGTTACTCAAGTAAGAGTGAAAAATTACTTTCTTTTAAATGTACTTAAGTATTCAAGAGTAAATGCTTTTAAATGTAGTTAAAGTAAAAGTTAGAGTAAGAGTAAATTCCAATTTTTTCACATGAATAGAAAGGTATGGGCACTGCTTCGCAGGTGCGCCATCCTACACCGTGCTGCCGGTGGCCACGAAAATAGAGCCTTCTGTGAGAGTAAATTAAACTTTTTAATTAACATAAGGCTTCATTTTTTTTAACTCTGTGTGTTAACCTCTCCTGTATTTGACCTCTTCCAGTGAGCTCTGACTGTTGATGCTTAAGTGTCCTGACCGAGTCTGAACATTCCAACATGCCATGGTTTGTCTAGAATGTGCATCATTTAGAAAAAAATCATATTTGATTCGAATCAAAACTTTGATCGGTCAGATATTTCACAGCTCTCACAGAATTTTCCAGAAAAGCATGATTTTCAGCGAAAAAAACCTTCAACTACATGCGACTTTCTTTCTGCAGGACCTCAACGAAAGAGTTAAGACGGGACTTCTTCAAAAGAGTGAGAATTCAGCAGTTTTTATACAGTTGTGTCGAACATTTTGCTATCATGAACAGAATGTGACCAATGTTAGCTTTGGCCTTGAGATTTTTTCATTTTGTAAATAAAATAATAACCAAAGACTACAGAGGTAAACCAAAAGCTGCTGTAAGCACGTTTTAACAAAATGAAATTATTTCTTGAATGATTTGCGGTACAGTTTTATCATATGTAACCTGCAGTCATTTTAGTCGCTAACAGTATGTTGGTGTCGTATTGTCACATTGAGACTACACATATATTTGATAAAAAAAGAAACAAATAAAAAGTCATATTACTTGCCAAATACAGTGTGTTAGTACAACAAAATGTAATTTTATACCAATTGAACGCTATTTCTGGTATATTAATAGTAAAATCTTTATTTTCTCAGTACAAAACTGATTCACCAGTATATCCAACATGGCCGACCGGCTGATTGTTTACGTGTCAGAGAACTGAGTGCTTTTTGATAAAAGACACAAACATTACAAAGATAACAACCAGAAGGATAGTTTGTGTGCTTTAACAGTTTGCTAAACGTCTTTGTTTTAACTTTCACCTATGTTAAGTAACTTTAGCTCGTAAGCTAACCTGTTCAGATACAACATACCATATGTATTTTCACAGTCTCAAGCTCAATCACGTTGCTGTCACAGCATCATTAGGTCTCGGTTGATACCTTACGTTTATGGATTATAGTTTAATGTGCTGATCTGGTACTGGACCTGACTCAGTATATGCTGTCATAACAGACAGACATCTCAACACTAGTGTCTGATCAGAGCTGAAATACAGTCAGTCCGCTGTTGTGTCAGTCTTCTCGTTTCCACCCGAGATGGAATGCGTCTTTTTTTCCCCCAGAAAGTCGCGAAATTGCATCGGGCTTGATGTGTATAGTCAGGCGCCTCAAAATTCGCCAATTTCGCGTTGTATATTTGCACTGGTCCCGGTGTGTAAGGACCAACATTTGCACTTTAAGTTATTCTGTCCCCACCACTGTTTGCATGATCATGATTATTATCTTCCAAGGTAAAGACTTGACCATCTAGATTTAATAAAACTAATTACGGCTAGTTTAAATGTTATTTGTGTTGCTAAGACATATCAATTAAATACACCTTCCCAACAGTTTATTAAAACCAAGAAAATACTTTAATAAAATGAAACAAAACAAATTAACATTTAACGTAATTCTCAACATGCAAACACAGTTAAACTTCAGATCACTCACATGAATGGAAAGGGTCACATGAAACAACAAAAAAAATAGCATAAAATCCTCAAAAAAACTTTTTTTTCCAAACAACAAAAGAAATCATACATCGAACTTTTAAACAAAGTATAAGGATAAGCCATCAGTACAGCAAGCAGTCTCTATTCTTTGATGACAGTGCAAAGGCTTGTTTTGTCAAAAACCTCTTCAGTGAATGACGAACAGCTAGACCTGCAGCTCATTCTCATCTGTTTTGCCACCAGTGAGGCAGTTTGAAAGGCCTGGAAACAGTTTTCTGAGGAGGAACATGAAGCTGTTCAAGAAAACACCTTAATGATAAACGTAAATAAGACTGCGCGGTGCAGGAAAGAGTTGTTTTGACAGTGCGAGACAAAGAATCAAAGCAGGCTCCATTATTACCGCTAACTGCCTTCACACATGTCACATAGTGACAAATAATGCTGGAAAACAGTTGTAATTGGTTTATGTGGGAAACTGATTAAATCTGATGAGTCTGTGTGTATGTTTGTGTTGTGGGGGAACAGTGTGTGTAATGAAGAGTAAGAGGCCACACGTCAAACTCAACTGAGAAGCACCAGGTAAAGAAACAGGGGGATGAGAAGGAGGGTGGATGGATGGAGAGATAAATGAACAGATGGGAGGTGGGTGGAGAGGGGTGGGGGAATGTTTCACGCAGCCGACCGTCGACGGATGATAAACGCTCCCCTCTGCAGCTGTCCCAGGTAGATCCTCATCTTTGTACTGTCGCTCGTCTTTCTCACCCAAATCTGGAGAAAGTAAACAAACACAGATACCATTGCTCAGTGTGGACGTTCAGAAAATTACAGAGGAGCTCTGATTCCATTTTTCTCCACTGGTACTGATTCATATCAGGTCCATAAATGTAAACATGTTTTTATTTTGCAGCTTCAAATTCCAAAAACTGAACGGTTCAGACATGATACTATTGTTGTTGCTGCCTCGCTGAGGTCAAACCTTGGGGAAAAAAAACAACAGCTTCATTCAGCATCCAACTATATCTCATGTGTTGCAACATATTTCTTTTGTTATCTGGTTGAACAGTCAGTCATACCGACAATAAAATAAACACAAAAATAAATAACCTTGGAATAAATAACTATTTGGTCTCCGGAGGATTTTTTTTAGCAACCCCTCTCTCCTTCTGGGTGAACTGCCAGTGACGTTGTTTGTCCAGAAGGGGGAAACATTCACCCATACCTCACCATTTCAAACTGCAGCCTGGCAAGCTTCACACACAGCAGGAAAACCACAGTAGAAGTATTCCCTCATAGATGATGTTTCATCCTCAGCCAGCACCATGCAGGTGTGTTGCTTTTGCATGTGATAACTTAAAAAATTATTTCAAAGATTGTCTAGTGTTTTTGTACATAGGGTACAGTATTTTAAAACTGAGCTAAACCTAAACCCTACATCTAAATTTTTTTTCTTGCTTTTGCCCCTTTGAGTCACAATCAGGCCCTGGACAAACAGCAGACTTTATGTTTTTCATGACATTAAGCAGTTGAAGTTGATATAAAATGTTCTCGCTTTTTATGCAAATGTGTAGGTTTGCAAAATATGAACTGAGTTGCTCTTGACCAGAAAAATCCAAAAAGTTAAACTTTACTTGAGTGACAGATACAAGGCTTTCCTGTAACCATAGCAACTCAGAGGGATTGGGGGTAACTGTGCTCTAGAGCAGCTTATCACTGGGGGAAAAAGTAGCTGTCAATTTCCTGAAACAGCTGGGTGCTGTTTGTGTGTATGTTTTTGCAATTGTCACTCAGACAGAAGCGAATATTACATTCATTAGGAGACCATTCTCAGCTGCTTCTTATTAACACATTTGGCGCTCTGGTGAGATTTTACATCAGCATAGTGGCGTGTGTGGCACTCAGTCAAAACAAACCGCAGTGAGTTTGTTTGTGGGAATAAAGAGTCTTTTCAGACTGGCTGTGATGATCGTACTGATGCGGTTTTAATGTCTTTTTGGACAAAAATGCAGCCACACTGCACAGAGGAATGAAATACAGCAGATTTAACTGAAGCTGCAGGGACAATATCAACATCTAGTATTTTTTACAGGATTTGAAATCAAAAGGAAAACACAGAATCCACTGGCCTTATATCTCTAGAAAGAAGCGTATCCAGTGCAACAAGACTGAAAGTGAACTGAAGCTCACCTCATTGGTCCCCACGGAGCTGATGACACAGCTTATCTTCGTGTTGTCCTTAGACTCCAGGTAGATGGCCTGGCTCTTGTGGTACCTGCCAGCGACAAAAACATTAATTCAGCATTCAAGGTGAGCAACCGAGGGATGAGCGTAAGTGCAGACAGGAGAGGCGTTCATTATCTGTAATTTCACCCAGCTGAATAAACCGCATTCCTCCTGAGATGGCACTAAATAGATAATTGGAGTGGAGAGTCAAAACAAAAAGTCTGTCTTTTTTTTTTTTTTAATGGCTGCAAATTGTCAGAGGACAAAGACAACTCAGGGGGAGCAATGTTTGATGATTAAAGGCGTGCTGAAGTCTGATGACGCAGGTTTCACCCTGCAGCTCCTTTGTGAAGGCTTTCTGTTGCTTGTGTCTTCTTTAGGGAACAATAAAGGAGACTTAGCCTTGGTGGAAAAGTGCACGTATCTCATAGTTTGCCCCTCTTAACTTCATTTGTCCATATGAGACACTTGTGAGGTTTTTTGACCCTTTTCCTATGACCTTATGTTCTGAGTCTTGTTCTTCTTTTTTATATAAAGCTCTGCTCTTGAACAGAAGGACATCAGGGTCGTGTCTGGTCATGGATTTGTATTCTCTTTATCTCTGCGTCACAGCATGGCAATGCGCCGGTTTTAATGCAGTCACCTTCTCTGAATGTCTTGTTTTTATGGTAGCTTTAAGCACTGGCACTTTTTCAGTGGCCACCAAGAATGAACTCCTTCCACAGCCAGGACAAACACAGACATTCATCACAGAGGTTTAAAAATGTCTGTTTAGGATGAGCCACACAACTTCAGTACTAATGACAATGTGGCCATCTAGTGGTCAGACAAGCTGTGGGAAGAAAGTGGGGAAAGCGCTCCATTAAAGATGTAATTATTAATCTTTTTTTTTTACAATCCTGGAGATCCTACAATCAGGTCTTCTTTAAACATCTAATATCCATCTTCCCCCTCCTTTCTGTTAAGACACCTTTACTGTGTTAATTTTTTTTTTAAAGAAAGTTATGATAAACGCCCAAAACTTTTATTTCCATGACAAAGACGAGAAAGTAGATCAAAGATGACAAAAACTGACGCGTTGTTTTCCTTGACGGGACAATGAGGCGGAAATGTTTAACGTGGACAGTCGGACATTTTAACTTGATCATCATTTTCCCCTCTGAGGCTCTAATCTGTCACTCCAAATATGGGCTATTTTCCATTTTTGCAGTTTTTACTGTTGACAGCCTTATATGGAAACCTCATTTCAGTCTTGTTTGGAAATATATTTAGTCTGAAGCTTTGTTATAGCGCTCGACTTTAAATCACCAAAGATGAAGATGCAGCTGAGAGAGCAGCGAACTGAGTGTCGGTCCAGTCTGCCTGTCCATGGGCGTTTCTTGGACTCTAGGACATTAAGGGTTAAGCCTCCCTGGACTCCCTCAGCCCATCCCATAAAATGAAGAAGTTAGAGAAAATAAATACAGCCACAGTGGCCACAGAAGGAACTCTTTTTCTCTTGACTTGGAGTAAAGATCAGTCGTCCAAATGTCCTTAGCCAATAAGCAGAGATAGTCTTGCAGAAAAAGAGCCACAGACTGCTGACTGCTTGAGGAGTAACCTCTGTATACGAAGTATTCATGTAGACACAAGGCTCAAAACGAGACTGCAATGGTTTGACTTTTCATGAACTAAAACCAGACTGGTGCTAAAATGTGACAAAAACTACAAAGTGTTTTAGTTGAGAGACTGATTTAGACAAACTGGACGCTGGTTTTGTTGTTAAACTTGTGCCCCCTCTCTGTCAGTGTGCTAAGTGTGTGAACATTTCTGTCTCTCACCATCTTTTGTCATAGTAAAGTTTGCCCTCCTCGATGCGGGCCTCGTAACGTTGTGAGGGGCTCTCCATGGGCGCTGAGGGGACGTGCTCTGGAGACGAGGGAGACACTGGAGAGAGGAAAACATGGGGTCAGTATCTGTGTGCAAAACGTAGGTATGGATTATATAATGTTCTTATATTGTTAAAATGTTATCAATGATTCATTTCAATGATCAAATGAACTCAGACTTGAGCTTATTCACTGAGGGGCACAACACCATTGTTCTTCGATCTCTATTATATTAAATCAAATTGGTTGATTTAGCTCAGCAAAAAGACTGACACAGGTAACCGTACCTGCCTATGAGCTCTGAAATAAGGGTGTTTGTTTTCTTTTCACATAAAAGGCTAGAAGTAAAATGACATGTAGCTGTGTGATGGAAGAAGTTAAATGTTTATGAACTTTTTGATCAGGATGCTTTTCTAAGGTTTTAGCGACGCCACGTTGGCAGAAAGTAACTCCTTCTGTGTGGCTTACTGACCAATAAAGCATTCTCTGTATTTATCTTTTTTTGATTTATTTCACTAAATAAGCTTCTGTTAGTTTTCAAACTTAACCACACTCATAAAAACGCTGCAAAACATCTGAAACAGGTTTATTTCCCTAAATCCAATGAAAGCTCATCACACATCACAATAGGAAAGTAGCAGTAAAAGATGAAAGTCCACATACCTGGCCGTTTTGGTGACTTGAGCTGAAGAAAAGAAGATGTGAAAATTAAAAGACAAAATTATGAATTTGTTCTTCTATACAGTGTAATGATAAGACAATAAAAACAGAGTTATTACCTTGTTAAGTGTTCTTAGATCTTCCATTATCTGTTCATCTGTTAGCAAATAATTTAGCTGAGGTGTGAAGAATTAAGGAAGATTTTTAAGCACAACGTAAAGGAGGGAATTCTACATTAGCAGGAACCAGCTGACCTTCAGAGAAGCATAACACATTAAAGAATATCCTCATGACAAAGTCAACCAAAGTGACTCATGGGAAGGATATCTGGTGCAGGTTTTCTTCGTTTGTCTGGTATTGGGACCGGATCGTTTGGCCGTCTCCTCAATTTCCGGGTCATGATCGGTTTTACCTCCATGGAGTCTGTGAATGAAAGAAGAAACGACAAACGGAGCTTCAAAAGTTAGATCAAAACTGTAGAAAATTTCTCCTCAAACAGCACTTTTGATTTATTAAAAGAACATGAAGAGTTAATTCAAGCAGACACAGAAGAATGTAATAAATGTAACATCTGAAAGTAGTCCTGCTTTAATGAGACGGCTTAATCTGAAAATGTGAGGACAGAAACTTCTCACTTCCGCCCACATACTTTTTTAAGCTCGTTTCTTTCTCTTCTGCTTGGTGAGTCCCTGATTAATAATCCTGTTCTGGCTGCCTTACCGCCTGTCAGCTCCATTGTTAATTTTTCGTTCTCGATCATCTTCTTCTTCTCCTCCAGCTCTGCGATTAAGTTTTCCTTCAGCTCCACCTTTTTATCATCAAACTCCTTCACCGCCGCCTTCTTCTCCTTGATGTAGTTTCTTTCCACCTGCTCCGTCTGCAGGAGGAAACGAAAAAAAGAATATGATTATCTTGTAATGTGAAAAGTAAGCAAAATTGAGAAAGATGAGTTATACTCACCTCAAGCTGGAGAAATAGATCTGTGAAGAGAGGACAAACACAGCTGGTCACGTCAATATGCAACTAGAGCTTTAGGTCAATGTCGAAAAACTCTAAACATCATTTAAGACTGTGACCCTGGTAATGAAGGATGCATTTAAAACTCCTTTTACCCTTTTAACATATTTGTGTGATTGAGTCATCAATCATTCCTGAATGCAATCACTGTACTCTATTACTGTGGGCTAATCACCAGAGAATTGAGCGATTTTTCCTGAAGATGTATTCTAGTCAGAACCAATTTAATCATTCTTCCTGGCAAAAAAAAAAGCAACATGACACTTTGGAAATGCAGCCAGAGCAAGAAAATGCAAGTCACTGATGTAAGGGGTAGAGATTCAAGGATCATTTCAAAATCTAAATGGATAAAAACAGACGTGTTTCTGTTATTTTTACATTCGGGGTTAAACAGGTTCAATAAAAGCTTCATAAAGAACTCTGTGAGGGCCAACGCTGGTTTTAAAATATGTATAAGCAGTTGGATTTAAGCAAGAGTTGATTTTCTTTTGTTGCCAATGTTCTCTTCTGACTGTCCAAACAAGATTTAAGCGGAGAGCGGTCCAAAATTTAAATAATCCACGCCAAACATGGCTGCTGAAAATGCAACAGAGGCGAAGCAGAGAAGTATTACATTCTTATTTTTAGATTTTGCTAAACTTGCCTGCATTTCGGAGTCTCTCCTTGTACTGCTGGTCCAGCTTCTTCATCCTCTTCTGATACTCCTGCAAAGTACCTGTGAGGAAGAAGTAAAATGCAGCAGGAGTAAACACCTATTGAACGGCGACTTATGTTGAAGATTAAGACCTGTACGCCATTATCCAAGCATGACTTATATGGGAGCTCTGATACAAGCTGTTTCCTCAAAACCTGTCATCAGTGTTTCTCCACAGCTCCAAAGACCTGCTACTCTCATCACCCACCCACAGTGTAGACTAGATTAGACTGACACTGCGCCTACGTTTGGATTAACACAGAGCTCTCAACAAGCCACTCAACATCAGTTTGAGAAATTAAAAACTCATGGACTAAAGTGCCTTAAAAAAGCCTGCCAAGCTTTCAGGACTCGGTTTGCTTAAGTAAACAACAGACATCTCTTAGGACTGAATGAAAGCAGGTCTCTATGGCTTATGTTTGTTGTCGGGTACCAATGATGTAATCTCTCACCCCCAAGGATCTCAAATATAAATGAATCCCCATCATGCGTAAACAGATCCAACCCTGCAAAGTCAGTCGTCACAGTTTCAGTCATAAAAAAGCAGTTATTACCTTCTTGCAACTGCTGCAACTGTCTTTTCAGGGAGGCCAGCTTGTCTTGGTACATTCTGCAGTGAAATAATAAACCAGAGCTTAAAATATCACCTTGGCTTTCACATGGGCGAAGATTCAAAACTTTCACCTTCAAGTGAGTTTTATTGAGGTCAAAACAGCTGATCCATGGTTGGCACAAACACTTACTGCTCTTTGATTTCAACGTAGTCATCCTCGTCGTGCTTGGCGAGGTCTGTCTCACTGGCGTCTTCCGTGTCTGGAAAAAAAGGGGGTACCACAGGTCAGGAGGAGGTAGAGATTTATATTTGAAAACTATTCTGGTCAGGATAAGAACATAAACCATGAATAAACATGTTGTAAACGGTTTCATCTTCATCAACTGACTCTTTTAAACTAACTGGTTTGACTTAGAGGTTTTTTATAACAATTTGCGAATTAAAGTAAATTTTCAAAAGTGGAGTATTGATGCAGTTAAGGGTCTCCTATCACTGCTGTAACACAGGATTTTTGTGTTGGTATGACTGTTGTATTAATCCAGAGTTTTTTGACTGTAATACTTGATGTAATGGACCTGAATCTTTTCCACTGCTTACATTTGAATGCGGGAGGAAGGAGGGGTGCGCTACATAAAACAAAATGAGTGAGACATAGCAGGCAGCTCAGTATTTGTGTAACCTTGATTTTCATGATGTTGTGTAACCAAAATCATACTTAAATTACAATCAGATTACTTGTCCAACCCTGCAGCACATTAAACTCTGATGCTCTGTGTGTTCTGCCAAGTTCTCCATCAGAACCACAATTCAAGCTCCTATGAGGAACTTCCAGACAATGCACTCTTGGCTTATTTTGTCTTCCACATGCTCAAGTCAGAGTCTATATACCAAAAAAATCTCACCCTGCTGACTTTAACAGTCAAATGTGTCACTTACTGTCAATATTTTTGATGGTAACTGTGAAATAAGGGTTGTTTCCTCAGCTGCTCATCTCACACCTACCCCCTCATACTGGTTTCAGACATTATATAAGTCCCCAATAGATTTGTTTGCTTTTGAATATCATGAAAATGCATCAACATGAAACTTTAAGATTTTTTCGTAACTTTAACCAGCAGCTCTTACATGGGCTTACAGTTATTATTCCCCACATGAGTGAGCCTTGGCTGCTCATGTTTAATGTCACAGATTCAAGAGTTTCCCTTCCTTGAACCACTGTTGGTTGGTCCTGGAGACTGCAGACCTGAAACACTTCAGAAGAGCTGCAGTTTTGGAGTCGTTCTGACCCGGCGGTTTAGCCATCACAATGTAATTCTTCACAAAGCCGCTTGCAACCTTACCATTTCCCAACAAATAAACTATTTTTTAGTTTAATTTACACTTGCTGCCTTTCATATCACACCCACTGACAGGTGCCTTTATCACAAAGTAGGGCTGGGCGATATGGGAAAAAGTTTATCACAGTATTTTTTTTTTTTTCATACCAGTCGATATTGATATTTATCACAATATAAAAATTGAAATTTAGCAGTGCTTATTGGTAGCATGTCTTTTGAATTACAATAAGCTTCTGCATCTATGAGGTCTTTGGGTCTCTTGGTCAGCTGTTTCGGCTGCACAGGCGCCATGGGCTCCTTGCTCCTCTAAGGGTTTGTAAACTCTTGCATTTTGCGTGCTCTGCCGCGTGGCACTGCTTCAGGTGGTGAAAAAGATTTGAGGTATTCCCTGACTTTGCGAGAACATGTACTTGACATGATTTGCAGTGCACATTACTCTGCTTCATGTCCGACCTCAAAAAAACAAAATACCTCCACACCACAGACGTTTTCATGCCAGTGTTGTCGACGATGTCATCATCTGTTGAGCCGTCATCCACATTTCTGTGGGGGGTACCACTCTTTTTTTTTCTCACTGACAGTGCTGTCGGCTTCACCTTTTAAAGTGCTATAGTTGTGTGTAGCTGCAGTCTGCTACTACACAGTTGTTTGCTACTTGGTTCTAATTCAGCACATGATTGGTTCAATGTGGTGCAACCTGGAGCAACTCCCCTTTTCATTGGCTATTTGTATAGTCTACCAAAACATGGCAGAATGCAGACTATCGAAAAGCAAATCGACCATGTTTTATATTGATATTGAGGGAAATTAATTTTTGATATATTGTTACCTTTTTTTTTTTTTATTCATCTTTTAGTCAGACACATACAGAGAAAAACATATACACAACACAAATATGAGTCTGCAGTCCAGCAAAAACATACAAACAAGCCAGGCTTACACCAAAAAATAAAAATAAAAATAATAATACACCCTAGAAAGTCTACGTAGTATACATGTATATGGTGAAATACAGTATCCTGCATTAAAAACATACAAAAAAGAAATATTATGCAGAGGTAGGCAGTGTGAATCTTTCTCAATCTCAGGAATGGGCTCTATATATCATTAAACGGATCCTCCCTACCAGCCACTCTATAAGAGATCCGCTCATAGCCTGCCATTGAGCTCAGTACCCCTATCCACTCCCTAAAAGTGGACGAGGTCGTAGATTTCCAGTGGTTTTCTGCGTTTTCACATTTGGATATTATCTGGTATTAAACCCAAAAGACATAATGGAGGGTTTCTGATCAAGAGTGTACCCTATATCATTATCATTTTATGGCCCAGCCCTATCACAAAGTAACCCAATATTCACGTGACCTGTCAGTGGTCATTATGTTACAGCTGATCAGTGTATTTCCCATCTTGTACTCAGGAGTGAATGCGTGAGTGATCATTTTAATGTTCTGTACTTTAAAGATTTAAAAGCTTCCCGGCACTAGACAAACAGACAGACAGCTGTGTGGGTGGATAGACGTGCGTGGCACTGTTAAGGTAATGGTGAACACCCTGCCTGGGAATGCCCTCCGGTGAGTTAGACTGAAAAACCAGGGAACATCCAAGTTTGCCATGATGGATCATGTATTGTACTGTCATCTCGGCTTTAGATTAAGAAGTTCTGCTACGGTGTGGGGATGAATTTTAAGTCTACAATGCAACGATCGAGGGGGGTTTTGCAGTTATTTGGAGCTTTTGCCGCATGCTCTCCGGCTAACTTGCTTGTCAGCCCACCGGCAACTCTTTCCGGACGAAGCTAACGCGATGAGGTAGACTTGGAAGCGGAGGTTGACCGACTATGTCTTAGTTTTACAATCAACCCTTTACAAGAAAGGACACGGTCAGGCCCGGTCACCGAGCTGAATCAGCAGCTTTCATTTTCGGTTAGCATATACGCGCTAGCTTTAGTTAGCTGAGCCTGCTGTTAAAAGAGTAACCCGACCACTGCCCGATCAGTCAAACGTATCAAAGACGGTTATCATCTACGGAGGTGGACCAAACGGGTCCAGCTGGTCGCTTTAAAGGAAATGTCATGAAACCAGCCCACCTTGGAGTGCTGTCATCGCCTTGATATCCTCCTGTCTTTCTTTTCTTTCACTGCAATCCGTCCTGTCTCGCTGATCGGTGTGGAAAGGGGGGCAGAGCAGTGGACTCAGGACGCAGAGTTTCAGCTGCCAGCCGACCCGTCAATGATCGGCGCTACTGCTGCGAGGCTAATGTGGGCTACTTAGTTCCCCATACGTGAGATAAAAGCCGACAGTTGCATTTAAAAACTCGAGACATATTTAGTTAAGGTTGGTGTGCGATGATTTATCACATAATAAATCAGCTGGGTCGGGAAACGTGGTGGACGCTGTTGGATCACGTTACCAAAACAGCACGTTAGCTAGTTAGCCCGCCAGCGCATATCGGTGCTACAGCTTGTACTAACCAGCACTCCAGCATTAAATATAAGGGAATTACTTTTTCTGTAAAGATGGAGCATACCATCAAAGATTAATCCATTTCCAACCCCAAACGCTCCAATCTTAAAGTAGCAGTATTTACGCAACAATCGCGCGTTTCCGTTTCTTCTCCATCAATTAGACCTAGCCCAAGCTTCACTTGGTTTATAACCTTACCTTCCTCTGAGTCTCTCCCTCTGAAGCTCCGATCATCATCGTCGTCCACGCTATCAAGCTCTTCTTCATCATTGTAATAATCCACCATGGGTGAGAGTAAAGTCGAAGCCATTTGATCGCTTGGAAAATGTAAACAAACACAAAATAAACAATCGATTTGTGTTTTGCAGCTCGCTTGGAACAGCGCCTACAACCGGCAGGACCTCATAGCTTCAAGCTGCCTGAAGACATGCCTGTAAAAGTTTAGTGGTATATAAATCTATGATATCCAGATAAAATCATTTCCTTTGACATGTGCGAACAATTTGAAATAAAACCTACAGTAAATATTAGCTGTTAGATCTTAGTCCATTTTCGGGTATGCTTGGGAAACTTAAGACAATCATTTAGAAAGGCATATTTTTCTCGGTCAAGCCATCCGCTCCTCTTTTTTTCGTAGTCAACAGTCGCGCTTGAAATTTAAGTGCGCATGTATCAGGGTGATTAAGGTAAACGCTGGGACGCCGGTGCGAGTAGGTATAGGGGAGAGTGGGGTAAGTTGAGCCCAAGGGTAAATTGAGCCACCCCCTGTTGCTTGAAAATGGTAGAAGAAATTGATCATGTGACAAAATATATAGGAGATGGGCATCGATTCATGGAGTCTGTGACGGTTAGAAGCACATGGGTGAAGAGGTTAGACATTTATCTCCAAAAAGACATTTTTCATTCTTGAAAGTGAATTGAGTGTGTCATAAGTTTTATTAGCATTGTGTTCAGACCAAAAAAGATCATTTTAAATTTGTTTTATACATCAATTGTGGTATCTATGAGCTACAACAAGAGGTCAAAAACCTTGCATTAAAGTCCACAATTTTAGCTTAGAGGACTAATAAAGTCATAATTGAAGTTCTGGGTTAAGTTGAGCCAGTGACTCAACTGAGAAAGTAAAGGAGTCTGATGAGAGGATCAGAGTTTCAGTTCACATTGTTGAAATGTCTTACTTTTTCTTTTCAAAAATACAGCTTTGAATGTTCTGAATCACTTTAAGACATCCTCGTGTTAAAATGGCTTTTTACAAAACAGCTTTTTAGCAGTTACTCTACATGCAATAATAATGAAAATAATTATTGTACCAGTTGAATAGCGAATAATAGATAAAAATACATATGAATACAAAGAAGTGACTGTTATTTAGGGAGAGAAAAGGTAAAGAAGGGCTGGTGTGGAGAGTGTGTGGGGGATAATCAGGATACAGCAGACTGCTGCCTCTCAATGCATCAGTTCTGGATTCAAATCCCGGACTGGAGCATGTCATGGCACGATGTGATAAAGGATAAAAAGCGCTGTACTCACCTTGATGTTAAGTTGTGATATTTTTCAAACATTCTCTGTTAGAAACAGAAGAAGAAAGAAAAATAAAAACACAATGATCAACCATTGCATCACTACACTACCACTCAACTGTAGTGTGGTGGAGAAGACTACTGCTCCTTCATCAAAGAATCCTGGTTTCAAATCCTGGACAGAGTCATTTCCTGGTTCCTGTAAGCGAAGAAAAAAACATTTATACTAGCATCTATGTTTAGATGTGTATTTAATTATCATAACCAGAAAATTAAACTATATTGCACCTGGAAAAGCAAGTACTGTCGGGCCAACCTGCAGTGTAGTATTTAAGGCTGCGGCCTCCCCATGAAAGGTTTCTTGGTTCAGAGGCTCTTTATGTGAGCTTGGAGCAATTTCGTTCAAACCAGATAGTTAAAGCTGTGGCTTAAATTGCTGTTTTTAACTTTCATTGTTAAAAAGCAGAGGTAATAAGGCCCTGGAAAAGCAAGTAATGCCTGGCAAATGTGTAGTTTAATGGTGAAGACTGCTGCCTCTATATAAAAGGATTATGAGTTCTTATCTAGGACAGCTGCGCTCTGTGGAGAAAATTGCTGTTCTCACATTACATTTTAAGCTGTGCTTGATGAAAGGTAAAATCTAAAGACTCTAAAAAACAAATAGGATCAGGCTTACCTCTAGTGAAGAGGTTAAGATCCCTGCCTCTCAATGTTGGACTCTGGACTATCACAGCTATCCATGGAAGAAAACTAGGGAATCCCCCTCCTAGAATGTTGTTTAAGAAATGCTTTTAAAGAAACTTATTCAACTGGTGAAATAAAAGGTCCAGAAAAAAGAAGCACTATCAAGCAGTCCTGTGGTGAAATGGTTAAGACTGCTGACTGAAATGGTCCTGGCTTCGATTCCAGGGCAGGGACAGAAGGATGAGGTAGGGAGAGAGTAGGTTTGGGGTAGGGAAGGAAGAAACATAAGGAAGAGAAAGAAGAGTTTAACAAAAAAAAATTAAACTTTGAACAAGAGAGTATGAAGGGGAAAAAGTAAATGGAAAAAGCAGGTGGGAAAATGAAAAGGTTAAAGCAGTCCCACCCTAGAGAGGGGCAGAAGCCTTCTTTCATTCAACCAATCAGAAGCCCCCTTTCAATCAGCCAATCAGGAGGCTGCTTTCATTGGGCCAAATGGAGACCTGCTTCCATCTGGCTAATCAGAAGGCTCCTTTCCACCGGCCAATCAGACTAAAGTGAATTTTGGCTGATAGTAAAAACAGATAAGAATAGTTTCATTATAAAACATTAGCCATTTTCTCTCTGTGTGTCCTGCTATGTATTCTTACAGGTCAAATCTAAAGTAACATCAAGGTAGGTCCTGCACTCATTAATTGTTTGATGAACAGGTTGAACCAGCAGGGGCCATTCACACATGGGCTCAACTAGCAGGGGCTGTCAGTCATTTTCACTGCCATGATCTTGACAACCTGACAGAAGTTCACAGAACTCAAAACAAAATGAAGAATGATCATGTTGTGGCTACATGCTATTGAAGTAGTCAGAACAATGTAATGTTCTAACTACCTTGACAAATTTACATCTGTGAGCTGAAATAACTTAAAATATTAAATATTGCTGATGTAAAGTGAGAATCTGTTTTTTCAGTACATGCACAAATATTGTGATATAGTTTTACTGTCCTGAGGCCTTTTTTACAAACCTTTTCAAGGCCATCACAGAGACATGCATTTTGAGCCTAGAAAGGAAACCTGAACTCACATCTGTATTAACTGTGGTTTTGAATTTTACCAATCAGACAATAAACATTATTACAAACATCTATGTTTGATTGTGTTTTTTAATACTCCTAATCAGAAAATTAAAGTTAAGAGCACCTGGGAAAGCAAGTATTGACAGTGTAGTAGTTAAGGCTTAGTGTTTGAATTTCATCAACCATATTTCACCAATTTGGGTGGAAACCCTAATATTTTTAATCTATACTTGACCTTATAATCAAATCGACACATATCCGTGGGTAATTCTTACTCTTGTAAAGACTTTTTTGGTTTATTGTTATTATCATTGTTGTAGTTGTTGTTTACATGAGCATAGCAATGAAACTGTAACTGCAGCATCCAACTAAGAACAAACAAGTGAATATACTACACCTCATGTGTTCAGCCTGGTTTGTTGGTTTGTTTTAAAAGTGAAAATATGAAGCTTTGCAAAGAATTGACGTATAACTAAAGCTGTACAGTGTGTGTGAAAACTGAACGAGCTAAATAAAATTAAACGTTTTCTTATCTTGATTTTGTCATTTTTTTCTACACAAGTACACTGACTATTATATCCTTTTTGTCTTTTGGATGGACAGGTGATAAATGGGTGGATGAATGAATAAATATCATAACCCTTCTCTTTTCAGAGGTTTTACGTAAACATCAATTTCGGGTTGTATTATTAGGTTTGACTGTGTTTGAGTCGTGATCGGTCCGAAGTTCCACAATCTAACAGCAGATGGCAGCATTGTACTGAGTAGGTTTATGAGACGTACTGGGTTGCCACCACTGAAGTTGCAACAGAATCGAGATGACTCAGTTCATGCATGTTTAATGATTTGCCGGGGAAATAAGGTGTAGGATTGTTGGTTGTTCACTTTGAAACCAGCATTTGTTATTTAAAGCAGCGCTGGAAACAGGATACTGTATGTATTGCATTTTTGGACAAAGAATTTGAAAAGATAAATTAAGGGCAAGATACTTGCAAAACAGTAAATGTAGTGTAAATTTGGAGATAATTATCTCTGCAAAACGTTTATTCTTCAGCAGAGACTTAACTACGCACGAGCCAACTTTATTTCCGCCCGTCTGTCAAAGTAGCTGTCAAACACGGGCGCGAGGGGCTGTGCTCCCGCTGCTCCGTCATTCAGGAAGTCCAGACCAACTGACAGCACTTCGCAAAGTCGCATCGACAGCTTTAGAGTCGGACTTAATATTCCTGAAGTGCTTTTCAACCACGGCGACTTTCACAGAAGGTGAGTAGCTTTTTTTTTCTTCTTCTCTGTCTTCTTTGTGTTGTTGTGTTGCTGTCAGTTTGTTTCCTTCTAACGGTTAACGGCTCGCTCCGTTGCCTGGTGCTCTCTTAACTGAAATGACACTTCCTCTTGTCTCAACGGCTAAGCTACGGTTGCTAAGTCTTGAGCAGTTAAAGTGTTTCAATGCGGTTTAATAGGTTGCACCTGAAGTTGTAAATAAGCACCAGTGTGTGGCTTAGACGTTGTTCGGCTTGTTGTTTGAACGCCACTCCGCTCAGAGGTAGTGGAACAAGCACTCCGAGCCCGCGGGGGTTAAGTGCGTAGGTTTGCTGTTTAAACCGTCTTTGAACCAAGTGCGTGTTTGTTGATTGATGTGTTTCTGCACCTGCTACAAATCTACGCTCATATTTGGATACGTGCGTTGAGGACTGACGGAGGAGACGCTTTGCTGTTTGGTTTCTTCCTCAGGGGGTGAGTATGGAGAGCAAACGGGTGACAGGTTGTAATGAAGTGTGCAGCTGAGGGGGTTTAAAGCCGATGAAGCGGCTGCACGCTATGTAAACTTGTCCGAGGTGTTATTTTAGCGCTGTCATGCAATGTGGGCCACACGTCTGCATGAGTGTATCACATCTAAAACGACTGTGGTACCGTCCATTGCATCCTTCATTGTTGTGAGTGAGATTTTACTATCAACGTACAGTCACAATGGCTTCGATTGAGACGCTGTAACGTCCACTACACATGACCTGCACCGTCTTTTTACTACATTTACTACATCTCTCTGCACCCGTCCACTACTCGAAAAATATTCACAGCCTTAACGCGTTTGTTTTTTTCCATGATTGCATTATTAGTGTGCATGCTTTTAGTGCAAAGATAATAAGGTCAGTGCGTAATTTATTTTTTTTCCTCCTGGTTTCGATGCTACATGCAGGCATCACCTGCATGTGAAACAGTGCTTGGTTAAATAAGCACAGTTACAAAAGTAAATGTAGGCTAACGTGACGCGCTCGAAATGGCAGATGCACACAGCAAGCTGAGGACTAAAACCCAAGCTGACCCAACATGATGTCATCTCTAGTGAGTAGAGCGCATGAGTGAGAGGAAGCAGTCCTGTGTCTCACTGCTAAACCGTGTCACTTGTCAAAGATTTATTCTCAGTACAGTCTCACCCCTTATTCTTGAAATGTTCACCTGCATATGATAAAAGTCGATTTTATTACAGGTAATGACTTAATCTGCTCTCAATCCGGAGGAGCCAATGAGGGAATGTGGATGAAAAATCAATAGACTCATATTTACATTTGTTTAGCTTAAAAGAGTTCATTTGCCTCCCTTAGATTGTGCTTAAGTGCTAAACTGTTGTCAGTCAAAATAACATTTTTATTCAAAGCAGTTTGGTCAGAAGCCTAAAACAGACATGTATTTGTACAAGCGGCGTAGAGATACACATATTTATACTGAACCATTCGACATTGGATGAGTGGAGGGCGTGATTATTTCTCGAGAGTAGACCATGTTATCTCTTTTAAAAATCAGGAGAAAAAGGTTTCCCAAACAACACCAGGCAAATGGTGTTGTTTGGTGTAAAATGTCATTTTATGGATAGGAATTAAAAATTCAATCATACAATAAAATCATTAGGGTCTCTAAGTCTTTTTTTGTCAGGTCCAGCCCTTTGACAGCAGGTTTGAATAGAAAGCACAGGCAACAAGGGCACAGCGGATGTCAATGGTTGAATACTCCATGGGACATCTGTCCATCTACGGATCGTATGTTTAACATTAGAAACCGATAATGTTTTGTGTTTGTTTCATCCACATTTCTGTATGTCTTCTGCATATTTACAGATAGAGACCAAACAACCTAACCCTGATATCAGTAGTTGAAACCATAGAGTGTGCAATACGCAAAATAAAGCTTCACATTTAACAAAACTGAATTCCCCGTTCATGTCATAGAATACTGAATGATTTTACAGACCACCACCTCAAACAACACTACCTCTGATTTGCCTCTTTCTCGACAAATTAAAATAGTTGCTGTTGTCTCCGTGTTAGTTGTCAAAATCTTTTGACTCTAATTCTGTTTGAAGGTAGATGGCCCCTTGGACTGGCGTGTTAATGTTGGATCCAATTTAAAAGACCCATGGCAGTAGGTGGGCTGTGACCATTACACAGTTTTAAACAAACAAATGTATTTTCATTTGTTAGGGGAGCCTAAATGAGCATTTGTCAGTCTGTTTGTATGGCAGTAGTGTTAATTAGCAATGTGGCAATGTGCTGTCGGTAGTACTGGCAGCATCTGTCTCAACTTTCATGTTGGTGTTTTTGTGGCTCAATAGCATTGCATGTGTGTTTGCTTTTACAGCCATGCTCAGTCTTGGCAACTGTTATTTTTTTTTCCTCTTCTTGTGCTTTTTTATTCAGTTAGCATTCTTCTTGTTATTCAGCACAGTTAGCAAACAGCTTTTGCATGTGCTGGTACGGGTGCTGAATTACAAAAATTGAAAAAGTTGTAAATTTAAAGATTGAATAAAGTGTAGATTAACTTGGAGATTTTTTTGGTTATTACTTTTGTGCATATTAAAAAAACGATGAGATGTTGCTAACAGAAAACTAAACTAGGATGGGCCTTAAAGGGATTCCAGTGTCAATTCAAGTTATGGTCAGACACACCGTAACACCAAGTTTGACACCCCCCTGAGAGATGAATTTTGCAGACCTCTTGCTTCTTTAGTTATATCAACTTCAGCAACGACTGCACGATAGCAATACACAGCGGTCTACGTCTCCACGTGCAAACCTCAACCAAAACGCCATTCTATAGCCACAAATAATGCTCAGAACAGCACCTAACTTCATCAACAGTACATGTATCGTCCCAGCACATAGTACTAGCTGTCAAACATCTTTTTAGCTTTGCCTGGTCGCTTTAGCAAAGAGACTAAACACAACTCACCCACTCTCCTCCAGCAGCTGCTTGTTTGTAGGGGAGCCCTGACGAGTCAATCACCGAGTGCAGTGGATCATTTCTACAGGGTAATAATGATCATAATAATCATTTTTCACCTGTATTTCACCAAAATTAATCTCTTTAGGGGGGGTCTAACTTCGGTTTCTGGAGAGTAGCTGAAGTGTGTCTGTGCCTGTCCTCTGAAAAAAAAAGGTATCCATAATGTGGCAGAAAAGACCTCTGAAATTTGTTTGCCAAACTAGAAATCTGCCTACATGGTTATATTTTCATTTTATTATATCTATTCAAAGTTAATTTTTTGTTACATTTTATTTAAAATATTATAAAAGACATTTGGGACATTGAATTCTGAGCTGTGCTCGTTCTCTGTACTCTTTCTTCTTATCTTTGCTTATATTATCTTAACGCATGGAGATGCAAGAGCACAAAACAAACAGAAATAGGCTTTCCTTACCTGGTTAGAGTGGACGATAGCATCGTGATTTCATGGTGTGGTCTATTGCGGTGATCAGACTGGATCTCGTTCCCAGATGACCTGATCTCATTATCATAAGAAAACAAACTTTTTCAAAAAATCTTAAAATAATGATGTACAGTCGGTTTGATAATCCCTTTTTTCCTAACCTGAGATTGCAAAAACAATGGCCAAGAACTTGAGAAAATGACTTGAAATTACAAGGTTAATAAGATGTGTGAATGCATGGTTGCTCAGGGCTACCGTAGTGGGGGCACTTTTGTCTTCTACCCAAACTTTGACATTACATCTCTCAACCTATTTGCTGACAAAACCTCGTTCAAAGGTTGCTCAAATGTTGTGCAAGACTTCTCCCTTGTTGACATCACCCATATCTGCTGGGATGCACAGCAATCCAGTGGCCACACATCCAGAGGGGGAACAGAAAGAGGCCCACTTCCTTGTTATGGATGGTAACCAAGGCAGATAACAATTAAACATTGCAGGGTGCTTGGTAAATATTCACTCATAATACCAAACAATATTTTTGTTAATTTTGTTGTTTCTTTTCGAGTTTCAGACATGAGTAAGAGCAGCAATATGTTGTCTCTTCATCTATTTTTTTTTCTTTTTGCAATGCATGCTATTTATCACAAGATTTTTAAACCTAAGAAATCCAAGAAGTCAGCAAGAGTTCATTTTTTAGCCACAGGTTTTTTTCCCAGTATATGTAGATGTTTGTTATTATTTTTATTTTTATTTTTTTTAATGGAGCCTGATGTTCTCCTCTGCTGCTGTCTGGCGTTTGGGTGACAGGGGTCTCTGTATACAACACGACAGATAGGCCGAGGCAGTCATAAGCATACTGCTAACAGTCATGTCTTTTTATAGAGCTGTGTGAGAGATTATTGAGACATTAGCCAGGGGTCTTCTCATGAATTTGCACAAATCCCTTTGGTGTTGTGCACGCTGATGGATGCACTGGGAAAGGACACATCAGCTGCTCTTGATAACTGGCTGATGTGGCTGTCAGACATGGGGGGGGGGGCTCCTTCTTATGAGCCAGACATTCTCACTGAGGCCCTGCTATCACCAAAGGCACCGTGATTTAAAACACCCGTCAAAATTAGACTTCAGTCAAATGATCAGAATTGAATAACAATTTGGATAATATTTGCCCAGAATGCAACACACTCTGCTTTACAAATCTTTTTTTATTTATTGTACCAGCTATAGCTGCCTTTACAAGGTGCTTGCTTTGCCGTTAGCGCGCTTAGTGTTAAGGATTGAGGGTCACATCAACCCTAGAACATTTGGATATTTTTGGCAAACAGATATAGTTTAAAAACTGCATGATAACTGAAAATGGAGATCTGAAATTACTTACAATGTCTAAAAAGTCAACGTGCTGTTTGTTTTCTTTTAATAGAGGACTTGTCTAACACTAAATGGCTGATGCTCTGTAATATGGGCTTTAGTGAATTATAGGTTTAACCTCTGTGCATCTGAACGATAGCGTCTTCTTCTTCAGCGCTCTTGTACTGTGCCGGTTTTCTAATGCAATCTCTGTCAGGCCCAGTCAAATCCTAACATGCCTTATTCAAGAAAAACCAGGAGGCACACAGGCAGTCCTTCCAGAAACCTGGGACAGTTTTATCTAACACACACGTCTCACACACACACAAACACTTCTTACAGCCTCCTCTGGATATTGTGACCCAGAAGTGATGTCTGACTGCAGTTGGTGACTCTTTCTTCCTCCCCCTCCTCTTGTGGGGGTCGTGTAAAAGTCAAAGATAACAAGTTTACCTGCTCTGCTGTCAGGGAACTATGACGGGGCCTCTGCTTGGCCCATGTATCTTGTAGCTTTCCTACATAGTGTAATGAGTTTACTGACTGTGTGCTAGCTCAGCTCAGTATTTTCTCTAAGACAGCCTTTATGATACTTT
The DNA here is from genome assembly GCA_962446985.1 of Xyrichtys novacula. Lineage (NCBI taxonomy): Eukaryota > Metazoa > Chordata > Actinopteri > Labriformes > Labridae > Xyrichtys > Xyrichtys novacula. Next base: position 27,354,523 of record OY660875.1, read on the forward strand.
TCTAAAGCTAAAACCCTGGATGCTGGTGAAGAAAGTCTTTCAGGTTTTGTTTTGCATGTAGGGCAACCTGTTGACAGCACCGTTGAAAAACTCCTCCCTGCTGACTAATCCATCTCAGCATCCCTCACAACTCTCTGCTGAAGGGATGAACTTTCCTCCGCTTCCATGTGACGGAAGGCTGACTTGTGAAAAATATATTACAGAATTGTCGGTTTAGCTGCTGCTACAGAGCAGTTTGGTGGTTTATGCCACGGTAGCAGAGCGCATCAAATATTAAAGCGCTGCTGTCAGGCTTAATGTTCTGCAGTGATCTGGTTTAGCATGTCTAATATAGGAATGCTGTCTCAGATGACAAGGAGAATTATGCCCTCCCTACCCCCATTCTCCTCTACCAGCAGATGTGTTACCACACCGCGCTTTAATGGTGATACAAAAGACAGCAAAACTCTGCATTGCTGCAAGATCATGGTTTTATGAAGCCAACAAGAGAGAACCAGTACAGATATTTGGTCAGAGCCGGATTAATCTGCAACAGCAGTAGCACTTTATTTAATTACCCAATCATGAGAACTGCACACACACACACATGCCCATGTTCACAGCTGGTGCATCACCGAGTCTTTTTCTGATGGGGCATTGGGACCGTTTTTCTCTGGGAGACAGACTCAACTGTCCATCTCTTTGACTCAGTTGTATTAATGTGCTTTTAAGAAGATAAGTAAATGTTTTCAAGGCTCAACATTAAGCTTGGCCTGATAGCCTGAGGCTACAGAAAGTTCATCTGAGGCAACCAAATATGACATTTGGACAGGGTCTATAAAAAGATTCTGCACAAAAACAGAGTTAGAAAGTATAATAATTTAGGCGGCTGTACCTTTAAATCAAAGGCTATGATTGGACTTTGCATACAAGTGCAGCTTGAATGAATGAATGCTTTATTTTGGTTTAAGAACGAAATCATGTTTATGCTTACGGTACCATATACATTATAATTTAACATATCCATTATTGTGTCTCAGGTTGCTGTTTTTACTTCCTTTTTACAACACAAAAAGGAAGTCTTGACCTGGGTACCCAGGATTTTTACCAGAATTATCACTGATTACACTTTCCAAAGCGATTGTGAATTTTTTTTATTTTTTTTTTGTCTAGTGATTGCAGTGACCTTAGCAGCTTCAGCAGCAGTAGACACGCACACGTTGGTACGCCTTCTGTAATTGGTTTTCACACCTGATGTGATGATGTTGTCAAGTAGGCTTGGGTATGGGAATGAAGAACTAGTTGTAACTTGTAACCGGTTCTAGATTTCTCCAATTCTTGGATTTGATGAGGCCCGTGAACTTTGGTTCTGCTTTTTAGTTTCTAACAGCAACATAAAGCTTTAAGATTAGACTCCAGTGAGAACTTTGCAGTCCACAGAAGCATCTTATCTATTAGGACCTGCTGTGCATATGTAACATTACATCATTTACCTCAATGAAGTAAGGAGAGAATCACGGTATCGCAAAGCAGACTAATGTTAGCATCCTTTTTTATTTCAATATCAAAGTAAACTCTTTTAAGTATTGATATTTTTCTGTGTTTTGGACATAACTGGCACAAGTTAAGAGTCCCAAACGCTCAAAAACTTTTGCATCTGTCTCCAGTTTTGTCTTTGATACATGTGGTGGTTTATGTATGTGAATTCCTGATCAGACTCTTTTTCATCAGCGTTTATTTCTGGACTTGATGGAAACTGTGCATTTGCATCACTGACCATGATAGGAGTCACTGGGAAAAATGTGAAACGGATCTAGTCACGGCCTAGCAGCTGGTGCAGACCTGAGTCATGGCCTTGGTGAACTGAGAGCTTTCTCAGAGGGGAGGAAGTCACGGCCCAACAGATGTCTCATCAACAAATGCCTCCCTGGTGAGTGTGCCACTTCTGCTGTTAACTGGCCACCTCCAACAGCTGAAAATTGTCTTTGTCTGGCCAACCACTTCAGATCTTTGATGAGCTCAAGGACCCCGCTGTCATATATTGCAGTTGTCTAGAAGGAAGTATTGTGCACCCATGCCGGCATGTATTCACCTGGCAGGTCTTGTCCTTATATGCCCACTTGTAAATGTGGCTAGGATCATGTTATTATTGATCATTTGCATTTTGGTATAGAGTAGGTCGAGATAGGAGAATTTCTTTATGTTTGACACAATCCTCAACGTCGACTTAGTTGTGATCAATTTAGTAAGCAAGGCAAAAGTTAAGATCTGCTTAAACTCTTGAAAACTATTATTGTCGTAAAACTTGATGTAAGTCGTGACAAACTTGGGGACAGAGTGGATGCAAAAAAAGTAAAATGTCAAGTTCATTGTGCCAGTGTTTAAATACTGTTTTCTGAACCTTCTTTGTTTCTGTATGTGAATGTGAATATTCACATATCAGTCTAATCAGTCTGAGATGGTCTCATTAAGTGAACTGAGACCAAAGGATGAAGTGATAAGAGCTGGTTTGCTGGGGGTCAAAGGTGACTGCCACTCTACTCTTATCTACACACGATTCTTGTAATATCTCAGTAACGCCTTGACAGAGTTGTGTTAAAACCTCCTTATTTTATCTGTTTGAGGGATTCCTGTTATCTTTGGCTGATTGGTGGACCATTGCCCTTTGCACTAAACTTGTACCAGCACTTGGTCAAATGACTGTCACACATTTTGATGTTGTGATCCTGTTGCAAATGATTTTTGTAATGTAGTCCCATCTGTTTCATCATGTAGTCTTTAAAATCCAACCTACAGAAATATCCACTATCTAGGAGAACAATTGTGAGTCAGTAGTCCAACTTAAAAAAAAAAAAAATCACTCTTCTCTTGGTCTTTCTGCAAAGTGTGAGATCTGGGTGAACTTGTTTACTTCACACCGTACCAATATGCCATAAATGAAAATCTCATCAGCTCTTGAATTACATATAATGTTCTTCCCCTCATTGTTTTCTTCCTCAAGCAAACTTCACCCTCTGTCATGAGAGAAGCATTTTGGCAAGTCAGCCTCATTGGGTGTGGGAGGTTAGCATGAGCAACTTGATTACAGCCCTTCATTAGACACCCGCCTCCAATCATCTGGCGGGGCTGCAGCTGTGACCATGAGTCCGACCCTCCGCCCCCACCCCCCACCCCTCCTGTTCTTTTCAACCCCCACTTTGTCCGGCTACATCTGTCTCCAGCTCCTCTGTGAAATATGCAAGCTTCTGTCTGCGCTTCCATGACTAGGCCAAGTTGGAGTGCTGGAGAATTACGAGCGGCCATCATCACCACCCAAAGAGACAGAACCATTGCTGATGGCCGACTTGCCTTAACTCTGCCCACCACCACCACCCCTCCTGGGTGTAGGGCTTAATTTAGCCAGGCAAACCGATGGAAAAGGCTCAGGCTGGGGTATTTTTAGAATAACATGGCTCACTTTAATAGGGATCTTTAAAAAAATTGAAAGTGTCATGTCATAGGCCTGCAATTTGCGCCCATCTGACTCTCTCTTGCATGCAAGCTGCTGGGGAAACTCCAGTATGCACTGCTAGCTTGGCAGAGTGGGGCATGTCAGCGTGGCTTAGGATGCATGATTGTGATGGACACATTTGCTGATGTGAGTGGGGGTGAGGTAATACGCAGCACCACACAGGTCTATTTTGGGAGCTTCCTTTGCCTGCTCAAAGCGGTTTTGTGTCTGGCTGTTCAGGCATCATTATTTCTACTCAGCGCTTCTTAAACACGTTTTGTATCTGTGTTTTTTTTATTTTTATTTCCTAAGTAAAGAGATTCCTCACCATATCACTGAAAAAAGTTGCCAGGCTTCAAAAGCTGAGAACACCTCAATGAAGACTTAATGATCAGTATATTTTTGGTTTTGGCTGCCACTGAGCCTGATGTAAATGCTTGATAACTGGTCATCCATTGGGCTACCAGAGTGTGTGCCAAACCCACCCCATCCCCCCTTCCCAGTCCCAAGAGAAACTAGGCCTCTACCAAAGCTCTGTGCAGCCTTAATGCTGCGACTGGACAGCCTCCATTGGGTCAAGTGGAGATTTGCCTCTGATGAATCTGGGGGAGATTGTGTCGTGCTCTCACCAGCCAGCAGCAGTGATTCACTCGAACTGTGACTTTAATTTTTTTCTATTTCTTAGTTAAGTCTGGGGCTCAGGCTGGCTGGCTGAATGTAGTGAAGGATTCCCTGCCAGGAGTTTACAGTTAAGAGTCAACATCAAGAGAAACAAATATGCAGGTTATGCTGCTTCTTACTGGAATTCACTAATTATTATTATTTTTTTAATTTAGTTACTGCCATTGACAAAATACAATCAGCAGCAGTTTCTCCATACATCATACTCAGAGTAAGATCTCAAACACTGTTGTGCTCCAGGTCCGCAAAAAGTATGTACTAGGGACGGGAGAAAAAATCGATACAGCATAGTATCGCAATATTTTGTCTGGTGATATATCGTATCGTCTCATTAACCAAGTATCGTTTTTTTCTAAATTCATTGTCAATATGAAGTCAAATCTATGATAGTGGATAAAATAAAATCAACTGTTTGTCCAGTGAGGTTGGCAGAGTTGACGTCAAAGAGCAGGAGAAAGTTAGTGCAACAAATATATAAAAGGTTTGCGAGATGTGCTACATGAAAATAAAATACAGCGTAAATAAGACAAATATAAAGAAAAAGAACAATTGCTAAATTGGCTAAACAGTTGAAAAAATTGTATAAATCCCAATATATTGTATCGCCATACTCACTGTATTGCAAAATATTAAAAAATTGCAATAATACCATATCGTGGCCCAATCGTATCGTGATAATATCGTATCGTTTGGCCACTTGTGATTCCCACCCCTAGTATAAACTTTGGTGATGATTTTAACTTCAAGACTTCTCAATTGATCAGGACTTGAAGAGACAGTAACTAATGAAAATCCAAAGGTGCGATGGTCACATTTCAAGAAAAAACAAACAAATATATTTTATAGGCATGCTAGTGCTAATGTTAGCATGTAGTAACACCACAGCCAATAGCAACTAAGGTGTTATTTTCAATGCTATATAGTATATATTTCACAAGTGTTACACTATGTTCGATGTGAACTATAGTTATCACATTTACTGAGTTATCAACCTTCTTTTAGAAATAAGGCCACAAGTCCTTTTAAATTTTCATCCTTTAGTGTTTTTTGTTTCTGATCAGTGAAAAAATGTACCATAGTTTGACCATAATTTGACTCCCCACTTTAAAGTTCCTATAGACAGTCATTTTAATTGCCCTGTGTGACATGATCAAAGTTTCAACCTGCTGACTTTGTGTAATTTTTGTAAAAACAGGACTGTTTCTTGGAGGCTTGGCTGACATCTACCCCCTTACACAGGTTTCAGGCATTAGAAAATATCACTCATGTTGCTGATGGTCTTGTTTGCTTTTTGATATCTTAGAAAGGTATTGCAATGTATTTTCATAAATGTAAAAAAAAAAAAAAAAACTCCCCACAGTAGCTTTAAAATACTTCTTGCAACCTCACACACTGCAACACATGAATACAACAGTTAAACCATCCATGTGTGATGTCAAAAGAAAATGGTTGACATTGTAAATTGTCTCCCTAACTAAACTAATAGCTGTCCACTTATTCACCAGACAGGATGTGAATGGTGTGTCATATGGCATGAGGGAATGTAAGAGTTTCACATGAGAGGAAAAAGACAGCATAGGGAGCCAAAGCACGAACTCCTGCCACCCTTTTCTTGCTTAATAGTCCATGCTAGGAGAGCTTTGTGTGTCTTTGTAACCCCAGAGAGCCCGGGGTTAAACTGAACAATCGTCCAATTAAACTGTGACTTGGAGGAAATTTGCCAGTCAACAACACAACCTTACTACTCCCCTCACTCACTCTTGATCTAGTTTTTCCTCTTATGCACATGCAAAAGCTCTCTCATCATACACAGACACAAATGAACCAGATGTGCAGAGCTACAAAGGCCATGAACCTTAGCATAATTGCAGCAGGGATGATCTTGTCCCAGAGGGCCAATGAGGAAATGGTTAAATGATCAGAGACCATGAGGGTATCAAAGAAGCTGATGCATGCACACATTCAAGAGAGCAGCCTCCTTGACCTGCATGCAGCTTTGGTTTCCTGGTGTGTGATACGAGGGCCAAGATAGAGAGGAAATCCCATTGTGCAACATTAACTAATTCAGAGTGAAGGAGCAGGAAGCAGGCCAATATTACAATCCCATTGGATGGCAAGGTCCAGGAAACTGTTCTCACTGATTATTACGGGCTGGGATTTATTGCTGATGAACTCTGAGATTACTGTCACACTCTAGGGAATGAAGACGTCATTCATATTAGGTTTCAAACTGTTGATCACATTGAAGGTTACTTTTTTTTATTTAGGTTTCACTTGTAGTATAAAATAGCATTTGAGGAAACTTTGAGCCAAACTGTCAGCCGTCTGAGTGTGTAGTTTATTGAACAACATGTTGGTAAGCATTTAGAAAGTAAAAGAAATTTGTCTCGATGTAAAACCTTGAATCACATCACAGAAAAACTTGAAAGTACCTCATACTGTTTACATCCAGTATTCCAGATTTAGTTATTATTAGTATTCATCCTTGGATGGATGCATGATGACAAGGCTCTGATCTTAGATATTACATTTGCAGTTTTAGAATTTTCAAGGCTCTCAAAAAGCTAAAATGCTCATGTGCCCCTCCATACAGCTGTTAAAAGTCATCATAAGACAATAATAGAAACCAGTAAGACATGTGATGCCCACTTAACGTCCATCTACTGTAAGAGCTTTTGTCTGATCTGTGTCTCCTCTGCTCTCTCTCTGGTTTATTGAGCACTGTGTTATAAATAAAGAGTTCCTGTTATTTATTCATGGCCCTTCTTTTTTCCCCGACAAATATTTGCAATATAAAGATTCGTCTGATTAATTATTGACCGGCAGCACACATGGGACTTAAGGGTGTAACGGACTGCAGGGGTCATGACGTCTAAGCTGTGGAGAGATCAGACTGGCCTTGAAGTTGAGGAAAGTGTTTCCCACAAGTAGACTGTGCTTGGGCAGGGCGCCCAGGTTTATAACAGCAACCAAAGTAGGCAAAGTCATGGGTGAGAGCCAGGTGAGCAGATTAGAACAGTTTGGGAGTAACACTGAATGAAGTTAAAGTGCTTAGTGGCATTGAAATCAGGAAATAAGAAAAACTTAACCCACATTTTCATTCTGTGGGAAACACTGAAGGATGTAGTACTAGTGGCTGCTTTCTAATCCCAAATTCCCAAAGAGACTGGGTGTGAGAGGTTGCAGAAGTTCAGAGTTCTCTCTTGGAAAAATGAAGGAAAAAACAGAATCAACAAGGAAGAATAGACAGCGGGATGATCTAACCGTTAGTCTAACATTTTCCCTAAATTATAAAACCACTTTTTTGTTTCTCTGCAACATTCATCTTTAAACTTTTGTCTCTGTTACATACTGAAGTGGATTCTCACAGAACAAACCTAATAAAGTACCTTGACAATGCGCGATATTATGGTGATGAGCATTCATAAAGTATCTGATCATGTCCAAAAATAAAACGAGTAATTTAAAGCTTTTGAAGGCTGAGAGAACTCGTGAGAACCATTTCTGATGACTTTCATAACCTTTTGTCAGCTGACTGATCATTTAAAGGCACTGCTTTGAGACAAGGCTGCTTCTATCACTTCATTTCAGGAACAACTCTTGAAGAAAACTCATCAATACTTGAGTGCCTGGGGTTTTAAAGACCCAGTGCTTTAACTACAGCTGCCGTATTGATTCTTTTTATGTAAATAGAGCTATCCATGGCTGTATACTCACTCCAAGCCTTGAATTAACAAACAAAATATTTACTTTAGAAACTTGAGACCACATTAGTATGATGTTGGTGTTATCTTAAGTCGTGTGTGTGGGTAAAATCTATCCTCCACATGGCAGATATTTAATTTTTTCATTCCCTCTCTCTCGTGTGTGTGTGTGTGTGTGTGTGTGTGTGTGTGTGTGTGTGTGTGTGTGTGTGTGTGTGTGTGTGTGTGTGTGTGTGTGTGCGTGTGTGTGTGTGTGTTTAAAAGAGGCTTGGATGAATCAGTACAGATCTAAAAGTGGAAGGGGGAGGCAAAGTTCTGAGCTTGAATTAATTCCCAAACTAATTGCGGGCAGACTTTACAGGGGATAAAACGCTGAAATCCTAAGTCCTAAAACCCATGGGCCCTCTCCCACTCTGTGTAAACCCCAGTGATGATGTACATAATTTATACTGTCAGTGTATATTTGAAAAAGAGGAAGAGGAAGAGGCATAACACAAGGGAAATGACTCAGTGGCCTAGATGCATGTTTCCTTTTTGGGGCTTTCCTCCACTTGATTTCCTCCCCCTTGTCTTTCTGTTTCATTTTGGCTGATCATCCTCTCTTTCTTTCGAAAAGGGCAGAGGAGGAGAAAGAGGTTTTAGGTTAGCATGCAGGCTCATTCAGCTGAATCATATGCACTCAGGTGTAGTGGCTGGATGGGTCAAAGTACCCACCATACCTCTTGAGGCGGTTTGACACACCAGGGCAAATGAGAGCAATATGAAAGCCATGTCATGTTAGGACTAGCAGACAAAGGTTTTAAGTTTCTCTGGGACCTTCTGCAGACTTTGACACATGCTCATATCTCTTGTTTTGTCTCCTTCACCGTTAACTCAAAGTTAAAGGCTCCTCAAGAAAAAAAAAATATTGTAATTCACCAGTAAGCGCAGGAAAGTTTTATTTGGGGTATTATGATGTTGACAGCTCTGGCAGTCCTAGACATAGATGTATAACAGTGAAACACAACATCCTCCTCTTTCCCATGAGACCCTGGTGAACAGCTACATGACATCATTGTTTTTCCTTCAAGAACATGGCCTTCAGTAAAGCAATAGCCGGTGTCTCATAGTTTCAGCGTAGGAGTCCTACATAGAATCCATTCACTAAGCCAGAACATTTATAGTAGACTTGACTGATCCGCGTTGCCTGATGGGTGGTCATGATTGCGTCTCTGATTTTGGCCAACACTGATCAACAGATTGCAATAGAAAGCCACTGAAAAGACTGAGATACTTCCTCAGGCACTGAGTCTAAATCTAGTTCTCAGTGTCTTGCAGCAGATCTCAGAGTCACAGGAAAAACGACTCCCTTTTTCTGTCTAGATGAGGTTCTCGTGCAGTTTTGAAAAGGAGCAACTAGCCACCGAGCCATCTGTCCTAACTCTAACTGTGAGTCATTAGTCCTATGTTTTTCTAGATTTGTTAAATTTAATTAAAACACAACAACAGCAATTTGAAGAATTTCATTTTTTGGGGGGGTGTCTATAACAGGAGAATCTTAGAAAAAGAAAAACCTGCTGCTTGTTACTCGTATGTCTCAAAAATAAAACAGATTCTCTTGACTTGGGAGTGAGTGTACTTATAACAAATTGTGAAACAATATATTAGTTGTGTTTTGTTGATAATGTAAAAGCAACTTGTGGTAAAAATGGATCCATCTTGGGCTTAAATGTATTTATTTTTAACTTGGGAGCAGTAGTAGCTTCAACTTGAAAAGACTGGGAGCACCAATGCTATCGGCATATCGTCAACATGGGTTTGAATTTTGTAAACCCCCCCCCCCCCCCCCCACTGTGTGTGTGTGTGTGTGTGTGTGTGCGTGTGTGTGTGTGTGTGTGTGTGTGTGTGTGTGTGTGTGTGTGTGTGTGTGTGTGTGTGTGTGTGTGTGTGTATAATGGATCAGCATTGCCAAATAAGCAAAACAGCCAGCATTATCCCAAACATTTAGAGCTCAAACCTAGCCTTACCTAATCATACATCCCTTTTTTGCCACATATTGTCCTGGAAAAAAAAAGTTTGCGTTTGCACTTTGGCTCTCCGTCCATGGTTGGTCAAGTTATCACACTAGAGATGGCAAACACAGTGTCACCTGGAACCTCTGTCCTGCAGGCTTTACAGTGAGTGCAGTGTACTGTTTTCATAGTGGATCCATTAGAAGACTTGTCAGCCACCCTTACAGGAAACTGTTCACCTTAGTTGCTGGTCACTTATATTTGCTTTATTACCATCACTACCATCAGCACCTGAAGACCTGAAGGCTAACATTAACCTAATACTCTAAAATGAGTAGTGAAAATTCAACGTGTAATGCTGACAACTGTTACATATGTGAGTGTTAGATTAAACAGATTTTTGATTCGTAATGCTACCAAGTGGTACAAGTCATGCTTGACTGACGTCATAACGCTGTACCTCTCAGCAGGCATTACTAATCAACCACCAGTCCCTGTATTTGCCAAGGCTTCATTGATAAATGGAAAAAAAAGTTGCACCTCAAAAGTTATTGAAGTCTCAAATGCTCCAAACATGATTTCATCTCACTAAAATCAGTTTTCAGGATCATGTTCAACCAAAATGGTTGCAGTTTCCAGCTCTGCCATAACATCATTTCCCCCTATTGAATTTCGCCTTTGGGATAAATAAATATCATCTTATCTTATTATATCTCATCTCATCTCATATTATTTCATATCATAACTTATTTCTTAAATCTTTTCTCATCTTATCATTACACGGCCCCGTATTTAAAAAATCTAACTTATTCCTGAGCAGACTCTTTCATATAAACAAAAATCTTTACATTGTCCAAGCGACCAACATAATGTCCTGTTTACATCTCTGTTGTGTGTTTAAAAAAAAAAAAGAAACAGAACAAGGCCTTTTGCACACACTGTGTAATATAGATCAGCTCACACTCCAGATAATGGCATCTCAACCTGTCTGTTAATTTGACTTCCCTGAATATTTGATCACAGAGAACAAATCTTCAGAAAGTGGCAGCTGCATTTCCTCCTCACTGTCATCATTTCTCTTTTGCACTGCTTTCACTACAAAGCATGCAATAGGCCTCGACTAATCTTTCTGCTGCTCCTGATTGGAAAATCCTGTTGGGCTTTAGAGTAGCACTTCACTCTATGCTCAGCCCTCCCTTTGTACACGTACACACACACACACAGACACACACTCACACACACACACACACACACACACACACACACACACACACACACACACACACACACACACACACACACACACACACACACACACACATTTGGAGCTGAAACTAGATCAGCTGGTGTGTACTTCCAGGAGAAGAAGTCCCTCCTTGTGTGTTCATGCACAGTGATGATTAAATGACTCTAACCCTTCGTGTAATGATTACATGCGTTCTTGGTGTCATGTGTGTGGCTATGTACATGTGCAAGGCACATGTGTGTTTGCACATTCTCTCTCTTACATTCAAACTCTCTGGTATGCTCATGCATTTTGCATGGCCTTGTGGGAAAGCAGAATGAGGCTGCAGCAGCAGGATGACTCACGAGCCAGTGAAGGCATTTGACCACGGGCACTTGTTACTGTGGTGTCAGGGACACATCTAGGACTTACCCCGCACGAGTCTCCTGTAAGGCACATATGCAAAGAGTTCTTGAGTCTTTGACAGGCCAGAATAGTCAATGTCAGGGGGCTTAAACCTCCGCCGTGACACAGCGGGGACAAATCATAGTTAATCTATATCCGCTGTCATGTGGCCCTAATGTGGACCAGCCTCAGACTGATCACTCTTACTGCCTAACAGTCCTGTCTACCACCATTGATGAGCTTGTGTGTCTGAAACAGACGGAATATTTATTTTTAAGAGCACAGCATGTAGGTTTTTATTCATTCAGTGCACTCGTAATCTGTGTTTTTTCCCTATTTAGTCTGACTATTTGTGTGTTTCCACAGCTTTATGTATTTGGGTGCTCAGCTGAAGAGTATTTTGCAGTCACAATGAAAATCAATACAGCTGGGAATTGATAGTGTCATAAACAGACCCTGGGTTATTGCCTAATCAATACTACCCATCTCGTCACCACAGTCCCCAGCTGAGCCTGGCTGGATTTGACCAATGGCAGCGAACGTTACACACACATTGACGAAAACACCAGTACTTATTGAATGTCCTGGCTGGGATGTTCACACCAGTTTAGCACAAACAACAGCTCTATGTGTTACCCAGGGTCAATAGAAATGACCTCAGTGGCTGGAACTAATTGACATTTACTCTTCATTGTTGTCTGGGCTCTTCTTTCTTTTTTGGGGGGGAACTATCTGAAGGAGGTTCATTTTATATGTTTGGGTGAAGTGTAGAAAGTGTGGTCACTCAGAAGCTACCTTACATTCTCCATCATTATAACTTTGTGGAACAATTTGCATCCATGCCTCAGATTTTGCAGTTTGTCTTTGTATGGATCAAGTTTTTGGTTTGCTCATGTAAGTCTGCAGATTTGTGGGAATTGTGGCCTTGAAAAACCGACAACAGTGACTGAAACTAATTAACAGCCAGTATGTAAACTGGGTAATTACAAGTTAGAAGTTCAAAAAGAAAAAAACAAATAAACAAAAAAAAAACAGCTATCTTTCTGTGCTATGAGTACCATTAGGGGAGTTGTCAACACTCTCGTGATATTAAGTTATCAAGGTTTGTTTATCCATGAAGTTAGGTTAACTGTGATCAAATTATTGACATTTGTGCCATAATACATCCAAAATTTATTGATACTGCAATATAAGTATCTACAGTATACACATCACAAAACACTTACTTTATAGCAATAAATTGGGAAATAATTTAATAATTTATATATAATTGGAGTTTTGTCACCCAGTTTGTGTGTTTCATCTCAGATGGAGGTCTGAATGTTATGGCCACACTGTAACACTCTTTGGATTCAGTCAAATGGAGCTCTAGCCAGCTGGTGATCATATGGCGATGGAAAAACTGCAAATCTAGGAGCTGATATGCATAATTTTGTGTTTGGTTTTTAGTCACACTATTTTTTGACATCACAATACTGAACAGTGTCATTGCACATCTTGTATTTGTCATATTGAGCAGGTCAAGTGTCAGACTTGCTGGTTAAAGGTGGAGTAAAGTGTGATTAAGTTTTGTTTTCTCAAAGAGAAATAGAGTTAAACTAAGTCACAGATTGTTGAAAAAATGATGGTTTCAACATACCCCATTGAAATGCTTTATCTTCCTTTATATTTTATACTACAGTAAATATCGCAGTCCGAAAACTTCTCTGTGTCACTTCTTTTCCTAGACCAATGGGGCTCTTATTTGTGCACTTATTTAGGACAGAAGAATACTATCCATCCTCCTATCAGCTCCTCTTTTAGTGTATAGTGTTAAAACTGCAATGCTCAAAGTTTGGATTTGTCCCTTGTGTTAATGCTCGATTTCCTGTCACCCCACTACAAACAGTATACAGAACATTGTACAAGCTGTTCAAAGTGTCTCATTTACTGTCTTGAAACCAGCCGTCAAAGTTAAAGTTTGAATAACTGCCTTGGTTGTAAAGAAACAGTGTCTGTATCTTCTCTCACACACACACAAACACGTGTATTTATGCAGCTAGAAAATCTTGCTGCTCCTAAACTGAAAACCTGAATCAACTTGTGCTCTAAATACAGTAACTGTAAAGTGTGTTGTTATCACACTTGTGCAAAAACATGATCATGTTCACACTGTAACAGGTACTCTACCCACTTAATCCTCTGCACCGCTGTCTGAGCTGAGTGTTAGCTGTTCATTTTAGGACTGAAGGCTTAGCTGATGCAGACAGATTCTGACAGATTCTCTGCTGAACCCTGTGACCCTCAGGTCAGTGTTATGGATTAAAGTTGGCTTGTGTGCGGCCTGATGCTTTACAGATTACACCCTGTTAACCCTCTGATCGACTGGACTCCAGTCACCCAGTCCTCACATTAACCCTGATACAAGCTCATTAGTCGGCAGGACCACCACCTGAGCAGGTTACAGTCAGGGTAAAAGTACCGAGAATGAGATTGTGCTGTTAGAAGTGAGTTTGGAAATGTGTTTTCATGTCTTGATAACACCTTTTTTTTCTTTTTTAGATTTTGAGAAGTAGATTTGATTTATGAGGATTCTCTTTTGCAACGGCCTGATTGAAGGATCAAGAACCAGCAATTGTGTTTTCAGTGTAATGATTGTTTGCATAATCAACAAAAGTCAACCTTTTTTTTTGTCCTTGAATTTGATTTATAGACACCGCTTCTTAGAGTTCTAAGAGTTTAGTTTCGACCACATCACTAAACAGAAGTCAAAAAGACTGCCGTGATATGATCGATCTTTTGCTTCATACTCAAATAGATAACCCCATCTTTATCTTCCTCTTTGTTGCACAGAAGCTTTGGACTCTGTCCAAAATGAGCATCACCAACATTTAGCCCCCTCCAGCTGATGTCTCTCTACTGTTCATTATCTGTGTTTTTGTGCAGATATATAAATTTGTGCCTTCCCAGAAGTCTGGTTAACAGTATTCAAGCACAAGAGACATCCAAAGTAGGAAAAGAGCAGATGAAAACTGAAAGTGATTTATTTCTTTGATTGTATAATCCAGTGACACTGGCTTTACACAAATCAACATTTCGTGTAACAGAAAGATTTTCAGACTTGATTGAATTATGAGAATTTTGATCTAGTTGGCGCACAATCCCATGGTCTTGTTCCCTTGTTGTACGGTGGTCATTAAGCTCATACCACTGTAGGTCCTGAGGCTTTTTTAATGACTTGAGCATTGTGGACAACCAGTAGAATAGAAATAGAATAGAATATTCCTTTATTGATCCCCCATGGGGGAAATCTTTTTGTCACAGCAGCATCACAGACAAGACAAAAAGTGCAAAAATGCAGTTATAACAATAAGGGTCCTAATATTAAGAACTTAAATAAATGTAATAATTAAGAAAAAAATTAGAAAAGGGAGAAGAAAAAATAAAGCTTTCTATAATATACACAATTTAAATGCCATAAAAAAAAAAAAAGTGGTGGTGTAAAATCAGTTTTGTTACTGTTCATTGTAAAGTCTTATTGCAGAGGGGAGGAATGATCTGCGGTAGCGCTCCGTCCTGCAGGGTGGGAGTCTCAGTCTGCTGCTGAAGGAGCTGCCTAAAGCCCCCACAGTCTGGTGCAGTGGGTGAGAGGGATTGTCCATGATGGATACAAGCTTTGTTAACATCCTCCTCTCACCCACCTCCTCCAGGGAGTCCAAAGAGCAGTCCAGGACAGAACCGGCCCTCCTGACCAGTCTATTCAGTCTCTTCCTGTCCCTCTCGGTGCTCCCTGCCCCCCAGCAGACCACTGCATAGAAAAGTGCAGATGCCACCACAGAGTCAAAGAAAGTCCTGAGCAGAGTCCTGCACACTCCAAAGGACCTCAGTCTCCTCAGCAGGTGGAGACGACTTTGGCCCTTCTTGTACAGAACGTCTGTGTTTGTTGACCAGTCCAGTTTGTTGTTGAGGTGGACACCCAGGAATCTGTAGGACTCCACCATCTCGATGTCCAGACCCTGTATGTTCACTGGAACTGTTTGAGGTGTCCTCCTCCTGCGGAAATCCACAACCATCTCCTTTGTCTTACTGGAGGTGGTTTGTGCCACACCAGTTGACAAAATCAGTGATGACAGTCCTGTATTCCCGCTCATCCCCTGACGATACACATCCGAGGATGGCTGTGTCATCAGAGAACTTCTGTAGGTGACAGCTCTCAGAGTTGTAGCTGAAGTCAGAGGTGTACAGGGTGAAGAGGAAGGGGGAGAGCACTGTCCCCTGTGGAGCCCCCGTGCTGCAGACCACCATGTCCGATACACAGTTCTGAAGCCTCACAAACTGTGGTCTGTTGGTGAGGTAGTCCACGGTCCATGCGGCTAGGTGACAGTCCACTCCCGCCCGCTCGAGCTTCCCCCTGAGCAGTGAAGGCTGGATGGTGTTGAACGCACTGGAGAAGTCAAAAAACATGACCCTCACAGTGCTGCCGGTGTTCTTCAAGTGAGCCATGGACCTCTGCAGCAGGTAGATGACTGTGTCATCCACCCCGATGTTTGGCTGGTACGCAAACTGCAGAGGATCCAGATGAGAGCTCACCAGGGGGCTCACCAGTAGGTGTGCCCTCGCCAACACAAAACAAGGAGCTGCAAACCAGCTATATAAAACCCGTAGGTAAAGGAAATAACAGTTGTCTTGGACTGTGGAGAAGAAGAGCTTGGGGGAGAGGAGCTGCGATGCTTGAGGTGTCATCCCATTTGAACCACAGTAGGTAGGAGAAGAAAAAACAATGGACAGAAATGGCTGTGGCCCTCAGAATCCCTGGTGAAGTCAGGATGGGAAATTATCCCCAAAGTATGTCGGTGTAGTCTGGCAGTCGGTGACCTTGTAATATCCCCAGTCTTTGCAGAGTCTTTCAGACTCTATGACTTGCTGACACGTTGTTTTTTGATGAGATGGTGTCAGACGTTGGTCTTTTGAAGTCTTTTTTTCAGAGTTTTTTCCAAAGTCTTTTAGTGCATGAAGGGTTTATGACATCACTGAGTAAGCACATTTGTTTAGTATCTGTCAACTTGTTATACACTTCCTTCTTAAAGCTGAGATGGCTGCTATTGTAAGTTAACACTGCTGCATAGCTGGGCAGAAGTCCTGGATTTTCTGAGGTTTTAACATGGTGCTGTATCAAACAAAGTTGTTGTTGTTATAATTAAACAATGTTAAAGGCATTTCTAAGTTAATACAGCCTACAATTTCTCGGCTTCTCACTGGAAATATCTGAGGGGTCACACAAACTGGTAGGGCTGTAAAGTCCTAGTCAACTGGTCGACTTATTGCTAATACATGCTAAGTTGACCAAAATTCTGTTTTGTCGGCTGGACTTTTTTCTGCGTCAAATTACAGTCTATGGTTAATTTCATCAGGAAGAACGTGCCAAAAGCTAATGGTGGGTGTTTTCAGAGCACCCCTGCTTTCACAGGCCAAACACATCTTCAGCTCTGCTCTTTAGATGTGAAATCAGGGACGGTTCAACATGTCTAAACCAATTTTTGAACCCTTGTCGTTGTCTCTCTTTATTTGTCTTTCTTTCCTAATGACCTTTTTGTTTTAATCCAGTTCAAAAATGCATTCAAGGCCAATGACACAGAGTTGCCCTACAAACTGCCTACACACTCATAGGAAAGTGTCAGTCCTCATACTCTCACTGTACAGACTCTGACTGACCCACAGCCAGAAGCCAGGCTTATGTAGGATAACATTTGTCCAAGTTGGAGGGAGAAGATCTGGGTTACAGAGTCCACAGCAGTTATTTTCTGTTTTTATACTGAGAATTGGGCCTGTGTGTGTCTCTTTCTGCTGCTCTGCTAACAAGCTCCTCAAGCTATGCCTCCTCTGCAGACACAGTGCTATTGGGATGATTCAAGTGTTATATTTACTCCAAATTCTCCCGAGGACAGTGACTAAGACATTGCTGCTAAGGTACAAGTGCTTCATATTAATTGAATGATTGTTTTGGACATCATTTTCAGAAAATCCAACACGTGCACGTTGGTGTTTGTTTGGTGAGTCAGCTTCGAGGAGGTGGCGCTGGCGGAGTCGTGCTTTCAGAGTAATGGCCTACAAGGGTTTTCTAAAATAGTTTGACCAAAATAATTGCCTGAGAGAAAAGAAATTACATAAAGATCAGACGCCCACGTTTGAACATATGTCTTACTGCAGGCATGTCACGAGAAACACATGGCGTTACCAGGAGCTGTCATGATGAAGCCGCAAGTTCCCACAAAGAAGAGGGATGATCAAACTGGTTTTTAAATGAGGGTTTAATATGAAAAGATTTTTTTTTTTTTTTTGGTTTAAATTACAATAACTTCTAACAATGTCGAATAATTGTCAAAATATTATCTATGTGGCTGGCTTGACGCAAATCCAAAGTTAGACACAAAGTTATTGAATATTGTTTCTAAAATATTTCTTTGGACAGCCCCCTCTCATTGTCCCGGCCATAAGGATCGTACTGGTGACCATTCAGAACATTCAGTTGTGGCTTGCTGACGACCATTCTGTGGTTGGAAAGAGGTGTTGGTTTTTTAAAGCAATGATTTGCTGAGCGTTATCGTCCAGAAGAGGATAAACCTGTGAATGCATTTCCTGCTTTAAATGTATATCTCTTGAGGCACCAATGGCCAAGCGGTCTGGGTACCCCATGTGTGGAGGTGAGGTCACGGGGTCGCATGTTTGGTTACTGGCCATGATTCTGTGCAGCATGTCACCACATGTCTCCACATCTCTGCATTTGCTGTCCCTTTTCAGCTCTCTTGTCTAATGAAGGCAGAAATGCCCCAGAAATATGACTTCAAAAGAAAACAAACAAACAAAATTCATATCTGGTTGTGATTCCAAGCATAAGCATGTAAGGCTGAGAAATAAATCCATTCAATCAAGTCATCAGCCTTTGTGGTTTTGTAAGATTTACAAAAAAAAAAAATGGAGGATTTTCTCTGTAACTTCATCCACTGCTGCCCCTGGTCATTGACAATGTGGTCACATTGTGAAAACAAACAGAATTCAGAAAATTAAAATGAAAACAGTGGAATTTATGTTCACTTTGTAGCATCTGATTACCAGCTTTGGTTCAGTTGCAATCTCCGTAGAAGACAGTGCTCTGCTCTCTTGCTCTTTAGCCCCCAATCCTGTTATCTGTCTGTGTGTGTAGGTGTGTAACCTGTTGATCCTCATAACACTCAATCCTTGCCTAGTGGTACCCTGGATGAGCAGCCCCCTGCTCCTCCTCCTCCTCCCTCACTTTCTCTGATGTGCAAAATTGTCTGTGAGGGACTGTTGAATAATTGAACAGCACAGCGATGGCTCTCTGTGACACTGCACTTAGTGTGTTAGCTTGTTTCATTCACCCTGTGTGTGTGTGTGTGTGTGTGTGTGTGTGTGTGTGTGTGTGTGTGTGTGTGTGTGTGTGTGTGTGTGTGTGTTGTTTGTATCTATCCAAAGGGGAGGGGTTTGGAAAAAGACACTACAGGGATTGATTTTTTTTTCGGTGTGTGAAAGACTGTGTGGGTTTGGAATAAGCAAGACAGTAGACCACACACTATTGACCAGGTTGAAAAAAGAAAGCTCAGCTGAAAAGGCGCGAGCACTGATAGTTGCCAGAGAGGATGAATGGCTTTAATAGAGAAAACTCCAGGCTTCACTCCAGGGGCACAGACACACACACTGACCCCGCTGGATTCATGGGATTGCTCTAAAAAAGCTTTCACACTGAATGAGGGATGGTCTTTGTGGCTGAGTGTGTGTGACCAAAGCTCTGCGTATGTGTGTGATCTGGCCCAACATATGCCTTCTGTGAGATTATCTCTGAGATTTTGATTTAGCTGCAAGGATTTCTCAGTGTCCCCACTGTTAGCGGGCCTTTTTTTAAAAGTAAGGCAACATTATCCTTCTCTGTGAGAAAGCTACATTAGTGCATCCTCTTAGAGTCCCAAGAAACCGGTAGCTGTTTGGAATTTATTTTCTATTTTAAAATCGTTATCAATTATTTGATTTTGACGAAGTTAAAAAAATTAAAATCGTCAAATCAATTTTCCTCTCTATTATGTCTTGTGCCTCCAGGCCACCGTAGGCTGCCCTTTCCTGTGAGAGTGCTCCCCACTTTCCACACACACCAGTGTAAACAAACATGGTGTTTGCAAAAGAAGGTGATAATTTTTTGGCTGAAAAAAAATTGAAATTGAAAATTGAGTTTTCAGAGAAAAAAATCGGGATTTTATTTTTGACTAAAATTGTGCAGCCTTATGCTAAGCCAACGAAATTAGCAACTGACTTTTTTTTTTTTTTACATAGTCAGGGGCTGCAAATAGTTCTTTTCATGTTGTTTGTCTGACAGTAAATATTACCTGCTTCAGTTTAAGGTGAAGTATCTTACTTAGTGTGAATATATTCAGTATAAAAAGTGTTAATCTGTTTTTCTTCACCATGCTGTAAATTGACTCATCATCTCTGGCACTGATGCTTTTTCATAACAAGTTAAAAGTCTTTTACCACATTTGGCAATTGGTGAATTCTTGTTCTGGACTTAAAGCAAATCCTGTTACTCAAAACATTTTTCTTTGCAAAGAAAATTTATTTCTCACAACCAGGTGATTGATTGACAAAAAAGCCCAGCCATGAACAAATCAGTTCAGGGAACTGAATATACATAACATGAGGCATTCAGCCAAAGGATTACATGTTTGTTTGAATAAGCATGTGTATGCTGGGGTGATTAAAACATAATGATGTTTGAAGTTTACATAGTGACAGTACTGAACAAATCCACACTTTAAAGCTCCATAATGGAGGGGGATTATCTTTCCCCCATAGCCCTTGGCTACTTCCAGACACCTCCCAAATGCCACAGGCTAGCTTAATATTACATGGCTGCCACTTTACACTTGAATCCTATAAATGGACATGTGTGAGGAAAAGGCAGTGTGAAAGTATTTCCCACGTGTGAAGGCTTTCCTGTGTAGTGGTAGTGTGCTTGTGTGCTGTTCTGCACCATAATACCTCATGAATCTGCATCACTGCGAATGGCTTTTTTACATCAATATGGAGTTCAGGATTGATATTGACCTAAAGCTTTAGGGCAAAACACAAGCTGTACCCCTTTATTTGTCTGCTGGTGTGAATAATTTGGTTCAGCACAATTGAGAGCTACGCTACATGAATTTTCATGTATCAACTGAAGTAAATGCTCAAAAGCACAGTCGTATGTCATTAAAAATACAAATGATATCTTGAATATTTCTGAAGGAGAAGGTACATCTCCATCCTTAAACATATTTTTAGACGAGATTTGAAAATAAAAAATCCCAAATCTGGATCCCCTCTGAAGTTAACATAGGATATCCAAAAAGATAATCCATTAAAGGGCCTTTTGTGATCACCTTATACTTAATATATTTTTGGTTTGCATTGAGGCTGATGTTTTTGTAAAGGACCCTGGAGCCTATACTGGTCAGGCTTCAAACAGCTGTTGTTATCTCTACATCTCTGAGGTTCAGTAAAACTGCTACCCATCTATAATAGAGGGATGCATTAATGTATCAATTAAACGTTGGCAAGTATCAGCTTCGTTGTTGGTTTTCTGCAGCAGTCAATTCCTTCTGCCAATTAAATGCTGTTAATGCTCCCGTCATTCATATCATAAGCTCCAACTCAAGGAATCATGAAGTAGTGTCAAAGTCACTGGAGTTGGCAGGAAAATCAGTACAGAGTGTTGTATTTATTCATGTAAGATGTTGATATTTGGCCTCAGGTTATAAGCAGGACAGGACGATGATACATGCCACATCAGTATTTTGTCCTTCCCCTCCCATTGATGACCTGACCAAACGCAGCTTTGGAGATTTTTAAAGGCTATTATGAGTGTTTGAAAGATTTCTGTTTGTGTTCCTCTGTTGTAAAACTCAGAAGTGAAGGGCTCTCAAGCTGTGAACTTTGAAAGTTTTAAAGATCCAAATTACAAGTGGTGTTGCCACTGTGCAGTCTTGGCTTTTTGGCTTTAGGGCAACAAGAGGAAATCTCTTCAAATAAACTACTGATTTAGAGTCAGCCCCGGGTTTTAAAGTCAGTGGATAGGCCACTTATTTGTCTCTTATTTGTCCCTCAATCCACCAACACCCACATTTATGTTGGCATTAGCCTTAAAGCTAATCTGAGAAGGTAACAGTCTTTTGTGTGTTTGCGTTTGTGTGTGTGTGTGTTTGTACACATGCATGTCTCAATAGTGTCACTAAGCTGCAGAGATGAGAGCTGCCCTGAAGTCTCCAAATCCTGCTTTACAGCATACAGTTTGTATATATGTGTGTGTCTGCCTGAGTGTGTTTTCCACTGTGTGAAAATGAGTCACGGCTATAAAAATCCACACCATGCCGCCCTGGCAGGATAATCGGGACATAATGTTTAGTTTCTTTCTATCTCTGTGGATTAGTTTATTTTCATCCAGGGAGAATTTTGCGTATTGTGAAAATCGCCTCATGTTTGGTTGTCTCAGCTTTATTTAAAGCGGTATCTCACTGCGGGTGTGATTTAAAGCACACAACACTCCACCATGACTCACCAAAAGCTCACCTCAGTCATCATCTGGCTCTCTGGGAATCCTGGAGTGACACTTCGACCCATTATCATTTCTTTAAATTCAGACAAAGTTTTAACAAGACAAACTCTTACAACAACTTAGTTAACAGTATTTTGTTAAAATGAACTCATTCTGTCAAAAATGTGTCCTCTATTTGTATCAGCTGATGGTGAGTGAGCTATTTTTGGAAGGATTATCTTTCCTAGAGGCTTGTTCAACTGTTTTATTTTTTTATATCTGCTAGTGAATTTACACATAAATCCCCAGGTAGTCATCCAGGAAGTGATGTCATCCTTCATACCTGCAGCAGCAATGTTGTCGATTGACATTTCACAAACTTTTGAAAGTTTTTTGAGTGAGAAGCTCAACAGAAAGAGGCCTGAACTTGGCCGCAGTCTTTGTTTGACACCCAATATCACACCCAGCTTGATGAATTGTTTGGCCGATCCTTCTGAAAGCTGTTCTATTGGATTGTTGTGAACAGAAATGCAATACAAGGTTGTCGAAAACGTTGCCTTTGCCAAGTTCTGCCTTGGACGTTGGCTCGTGACTCAGAATTTATGATTCATATCTCAGAGTGTCATGCAACAGGAGGAATGGAAAGTAGGAGTTGGATATCGAGATTTTTATCATAAATTCGAGCACCAAAAAAACTCTGGGTTCAGGGTGGAGTGATTTTTTTTTTATATGTTACAGCACAGAAGCTGCCTCAATACCAATCTTGGAAGAGTAAGATTTTGGTAAAATAACCTCATGTTCTTTAGGACACAAAATACTGCACAGGACAGAAGTATTTTCTGTTTCTGTTACTAAATATGAGTTCAGTCTTTCCTCTATGCTCTGATAGTTGGAGTTTAAAAGCACTTGGTGAGCACAGTCAAAATATTTTGGCTGTCTGCTAAAGGCAGCTTAGTATCAGCCTTAAAAAAGAAAGGCCCCAAGACCAGGAAGTGGATCATCGCTGGCTCTTAATCCCTTTGCTCCGTTTTGGAATCTCCCTTTCTCTTTTAGTCTCAGATCATTGCAGTTTATGATACTCACACATCCTGTGTGTCTCCTTTTCAACTGTTTACTCAATTGCTTGTGTGTGTGATGAAGAAAGTTAAACAGCTCAATCAGTCTGCCTTTTCTTAGATGCAATAATGCCACCTGTCTCATGGTACGCGACACAAAAACGTGTGTCTGCGGTGTTGATTTTCTTCTTCTTAAGGTCCTTTTGCACCGGGACTGTTTTTTTCATGTGATTATTTCGGACGCCAAATTATTTTGAACCCATATTCTGTCAATACAAGCGTTTCGGATCACGGACCAATCAGATTGCGTGTTGTTGCGAAGTCTGATTCACCGGTATATCCAACATGGCGAACTGGCTGATTGTTTACATGTCAGAGAACAGAATGCTTTTTGATAAAAGACGCAAACATTAAGATAACAACCTGAAGGACAACTTGTGGAAAGTCATAGCATCAGGTCTCTCATATGAAGATGGTTTGTGTGCTTTAACAGTTTGCTAAACGTCTTTGTTTTAACTTTCACCTTTGCTAAGTAACTTTAGCTCGTAAGCTAACCTGTTCAGATACAACATACCATATGTATTTTCACAGTCTCAAACTCTATCACGTTGCTGTCACAGCACCATAAGGTCTCAGTTGTTACCTTACGTTTATGGATTATAGTTTAATGTGCTTATCTGGTACTGGCCCCAACTCAGTACATGCTATCATGACAGACAGCCATCTCAACACTAGTGCCTAATCAGAGCTGAAAAACAGTCAGTCTGGTGTTGTGTCAGTCTTCTCGCTTCCACCTGGGACGCCCCCCCCCCGGAAAGTCGCAAAATCGTATTGGCTTGATATATATATATTTCGTAATTTCGCGTCATATATTTGCGTCAGTCCCGGTGTGTAAGGACCTTTAGTGTTACTGTAAGCACAATAAGATCATGTTTTTACACTTTGCATTTAACCTTGATTCCAAAATGGTTGAGACACTGTAAAATCTTCATTAACAATAGAATGTGATGCTTTGCAAATCATCTAAATCCCAAGATTAATTGAAAATAGTGCATGGATAACCTCACATTTGTTGGTATTTGTAGTATTTTAATAAAAGTATGGTTGGTTAAGATTTTTTTTTCCATGGAAAGTCCCGCCTCCTTCGCCTCTGATTGGCTAGAAAAGCACATGTAACTATCGTAACAACCATTAGCTTACATTAGCACAGAGGAAAGTTAAAACAAAGGCGTTTAGTAAAGTGTTAAAGCACACAAACCATCGTCATATGAGAGATCCAACGCTATGTTGTCCTTCAGGTTGTTTTCTTTGTAATGTTTGCGTCTTTTATCATAAAGCACTCTGTTCTCCGACATGTAAACAATCAGCTGGTCGGCCATGTTGGATACATTGGTGAATCAGACGTCGCAACAACACGCTATCTGATTTGTCAGAAGTGGACACACAGTCTGCGAAACTTTGGAAAAATCGACCACGATCCGAAAAAATAAATGCCGCAATATCGCAGGACGGTAAAACGTCGCTGATGTGAACACCTGTATTGACAGGATACGGGTTCGAAAAAAAATATCAACGTCCGAAATAATTGCACGACAAAAACGGTCCAGGTGTGTAAGGACCTTTAATCTCATTGGTGTCTATCAGTTGCAACCTTTGGCCTACTTAAATTAAAAGCGGTGATCAAGGGTTAAATTAAGACAAGTGATAGGTTAATGTAGATCATCGGACACTAATCTGAAGTTTTGGGTGACTTTGTTTTGAAGTCTTCTGTAATGAAGCGTGTTATATATATCATCAGCTGCTCTTATGTTACTACTTCTAAACATGAACTCCAGTATGTCTTATTCTGCTCTAAGTCAGAACAAGCAGAATTTTGATCAGTGGCATTACTTTAAAATCCAGGTTTTGTTCAGTTACTCTCACTCGAGTTGGAGCCCAAACTTTTAGTCATCAAATTAATTAATCAATTGCAGAAATCTAATCAGCAACAAATCTTCAGTAATCCGTTCAATTCTCTTTCTAAGCCAAATTGCAGATTGTTTTTTTTTTGTTTGTTTCAGTGTTTATTGTGACGGTGTTACAGTAGCCTGAATTTGTAAACTGTCTTTATTTAGATTGTGTTAAGTTTTGAGTCAGTGCTCTGATAAAACAAGACATTTCAAGACTTCAACTAAAGTTCTGAAATTGAGCTAAGAATAAGCTAAGAAATTAATGGACTTTAAACTGTTGCAGATAAACTGGGTCAGGAAATCACTGTTGGCTGCCACCTGAAATTAATATTCGGTGGGGTGGGGATCCAAAATGATATTCCTTTGTTAAGTAATAAGAAAAACACAGGATTAACCCTTCTACTTTTCCTCAGTCTTCCTCTCAGTCTGTCTTTACCTTTCTCATGTTGGTCGCACACAAATGCCAGGCCGGTCGCAGAGAGCGAGGCTGAGGAGAAGTGCAGCCACAACTTCCCCAGAGGCTCATGCAAGCGTCAGTTTGTGTTATAAATCATTCAGGGACACTCAGAAGGGGCACACAATACATTTTTATCCTTCTTCCCTCATCCCTCCATCCTCTCTTCTTCTTTTATTATTGAATGCGATTCCTCTGAGCACCCAATCTGCCGCTCGGCACGATCAAAAAGAGAGAGGAGGAGGAGGAGAAAGCGGAGGTTGGAGGGGTGAAACCAATAAGACCAGAGGCCTGGATGAGAAGCGGATGAAATAAGAGAGGTAGAGGAGGAAAAGAAAAGAGCCGCTGCTGCAGTTTGAATTCACACAGGAATTAAGCAGCTCAGAGCAAAGGTTGAAGGGTTATTATTGATGCTCTGAATTCTGTATCGACTGTACTTCCTGTTTGTTGCTCTGCTTATACACAACAGTTGGTTTGTAAATAAGGATGTAGTTCAGGGTCAGGTTGCTGACGCTGTAGATGCGCCACCACCTGCTTGTCAAACTGAAACACAGTCCGGTGGCTGATGGCGTTCTGCTGTCAGAACTACTCGCTCATACTTGATGTGTGAGTGTGCTGCATGTGTGTGAGAGACGCTGTGTGTGTGTGTGTGTGTTGGTGTGGGAGACAGCATAATATTGAATTATTGCTCGTGGGAGTGTGCGTGCCAAAGCTCGTGTTTGTCCATGGCACTGTGCGAAGCGTCCTTGAACTTGTGGTTGAAAGAGGGAAAAAAGAGGATGTGTTGAGCTGCGAACAGGAGGCCCTTCCTCTCGAATTAAAGGCCATGACATTAAGTGTAAGATACCAGTGCATTATGGGATAGATGTTGGTCCCCCTATGGCTCTAGATATGAACAAGTCATATTCAGTCAACATGAAGATGGTTTCAGCATTGTGCTATAGATAAAAGTCCATGAGCAGAGGCTGCAGTTTCAGGGCTGCAGTCTGGCACCCTTGTGTAAAAGCAGCAGTTACAGTCAGAAGTAAGAAACAAGGACGTGGCGATATGGCCTCAAATATCATATTGAGCAATAAATGGACGAAAACTACTCCACAAGATGCTCACCCCCTCCCACATTAACTTTGTCTACTTCAGCCGCTGCTCCAGCCGCTACAACTTTTGAACTGTCCTCCATCCCCTCACCTGTCTGTCCCTCTTTGTTACAGACTGGATGGGGTGGAATCACATCTCTGACGTAGGACAGTGTCTTAAAGGGACATGAGACCATAGCCTACCTACACACATCCAAACCAACTTTTATTTATTTATTTATTTTGGCACCGAATATACTGATAAGGGCAAAACGACGTTGGTGACTGTTGTAAATTTCAGTATTGATAAATTTTATCGCCCAGCCCTATAAGAAACTAAAAAAAAGACAAAAAATGTCACATTGCACACTAAAAAGGCAGTCCCTTTAATATCTAATGCAGGAGGTGGTGCCACCAATAATAACAAGGGTCTTCAAATTACAGTCTTAAAATTGTGGTGCTGACTCTACAGCCTATGCGTCTGCAGACACAAGACACTCAATATGGGGCAGCTTGTGTACCATGTGAGTAAAACCAGTGCCCCAGTTTCCCCAAATTTTGCTTAATCCCAAGAGAAGACCTAATGAGTTCTCTTTCTCTTACCTGACGCCAGTAATACCTGAGATCAGAGGCGCACTTGGACGACAAAGTGACACAGAAATGCCAAAGGAATCTCAAACTGAAGGCTTGATCCGTAACAGTGATGCATCGACTTTATATTAATCCAATGATCGGTAAACTTCACTCTGACTGATTTTATACTCGCCAAACTGAGAGTGACAGTCCTTCCAGTATACCAGAGCACATTTCCTCTGAACTTTCTGTGGAGGTGTCATCTTTCCTGAAGCTGATTAGGGACGGGATCGTGGCTGTGGATCCTGGACTTGCTAAGAGGATAATAACTGATAGTCATTAAAGAGATTTTCATTGGCCGTTGTTGAGTCATCCCACCATCTGTTATTGGTGAGGACATTTGAAAGCTTCTCTCTGTTTGTACTGGAAGAACATCGCCTCCATCTCCTTCCCTCGTGCATTTTATGTGATAAAAAAAGAAATGCATATTTTTCTAGTTTATCATAGTTTGTAAGGTGTATAAAAGACATGACAGATGCTTGTAGAAGTTGCCTGCCTCTGTGATAATGATCTTGTGTTTGGTGTTATGCTCTGTGGAAAGAGACACTGTATGAAGAGACTAAAAGAGAAGGGAAGTCAGACTCTTTGGCATTCAGGAGTTTGCAGAAGTGACACTCATCCATGAAGCACATTAGATCTTTGTCACAGAGACTTAAAAATAGACAGTGTCATACACAGTTTTCATTTAGCAATGCAACTATTACTGGTACTGGTTTTACTAACATTACAGCTTTATGTTTTATTTTCCTACTCATTATAACGACTGCCTGGTGTATCAACACTATTGAATGCTGACCGCATCTTCCCGTGCTTCAAGTACTTTGTTTTTGTCCACAGCCTGCAGATATTGTCCACCAGAGGGGAAGAGCATCTTTGGATTTGATAAGCTGGAACCAGTGACTTTTTGGCAGACTCATCAAGAATAATACAGATTGTTTTGTTTTTCTGTCTGTTCAACCTCAGGTGCAGTGTTATTCCAACCATGAGGAAAGTCAGCAAGAAGTTAACTCTGCACTGAATCCAAGACGGTAGAAAAGGAAGGAGGCAGAAGATATTCAGACACCCTCTTCACACTTTTCACACAGGTGGGTTATACACGACATGACTCTTAGACAGTGTCTGCTCAGTCTTTGTTTTCATTTTTTATTTTGTGATAGTGACTTCGTGATTATTGAACAACAGACTTTTGAAGTCACCCTGTTCAGTCTTTCCTACCGTAACAGCATTTGTGTGTTTATGTCAGATGTTGCATGTTGCAGTTGGACATTCAGTCCAGGCATCATCCGCCTGCAAACTTGTTTGCCTCATAATGGAAGCTTGCTGCCCTGCTGGCTCTCCAATGTACAGAACAGCTAACCAAACCTCTGTCACACTGGATTGAAGCTGAGCCTGGAACTTTGTCTGGCCTGTACCATGGTATTTTCAAGATGTCTTTGTGTGTTTGTGTACGCATATTTGAACTCCTGTGTGGGGGTGGAGCGCTGCAATGTAATGATTGGTGGTTGCACGTTGGCAGCATGCAAAAAAGTAAATTGGTAGATACTTCAAATTAGAGGCCATATTTTGTGGTTGACATTTTGTAACTTGGATGGGTGTGATTGTTCATGAAGCCAAGTACAGATCTTGTATTCCTGTTTGTGAAAAGTGGACGAATTGGGTTGTACAGTAAAAAGTCGAGGACAATGGTAATTTGGTCGATGCTGAATGACGGAGGCCTGGTTTTGGACTAAAATAAGTCAAATTGTACATGTAGCAGAACATAACTGTGGATTTAAGTGACTTGAAATCAGGTGGTCCAAAAGGCCTCTGAAAAAGATTCAGACTTTAACAAATCAGTTGTCTCAGAGAAAATGATTCGCTCTAATTGGAGTCGGGCTGAAGTTTGCTCATAGTTCTGAAAACGTCTGAGAATTGTGTAGTAATATAATATTATGTCTGTCAACTTGTTGTCATCATCACACAGAGCCGACAGCAAAGACTGGATCTAGTGTGAAGCCAGGCATGTATGTGTGAGTGTACTTTGTGTGCCGTGGGCAAATCTTGCTGTTGAGTCACACCCCTATTGGAAAAAGAGCTTGTGAGGACAGGGTGTGGTGGAGGGGAACAATTTGGGTTAGAGAATGACCAAAGGCTGATTTCAGATGTCTGGACTTTCTCTCTCACATGCGTGAACCTGAGGGCACAGTACCTGTGAAGTTCAAACCAGCCAGGAATGTCATATTCAACAATCAAGTCCACAAGAATGCTCACAGTCGCTCAGAGGTCTATGAGCCCACAGAGCACCCATAAACATACAAGTGTTCTGACTTTTTTTTTGCCTGATTAGATCTGTGTTTTTAGAAAAGCAAAAATGTTAACACACTGATGTTGTCCCTCTGGTGGCTTGGCCTGTATATTTCGAAGAAAAGTAGGACACAGGAGCTTGATGTAAAGCAAAAAAGATACTTGGGTATAGGGCTGTGAGATAGGGCCTCAAATCAATATCTCAATATATTGAGCAGTTCACCTCGATAACAATAAATGGACAATAACTTCTCCACAAGCTGCTCACCCCCTCCTACATTAACTTCATCTACTTTAGCCGCTGCTCCAGCCGCTACAACTTTTGAACCGTCCTCCATCTCCTTACCTTTCTTTCTCTTTTTGTTATGGACTGGATGGGGTGGAATCACGTCTCTGACATAGGACTGCGTCTTAAAGGGACATGCGACCATAGCCTAACTACACACATCCAAACTAACCGTTTCTTTTTTTCACACGGACTATACTGATATGGGCAAAATGATGTCGGTTATTGTCATAAACTTCGGTATTGGTAAATTTTCGGGTTTATTGCCCAGCCCTACTTGAATATGGATTTATTTCTTTCAACCGTGATCTTTGGTGTGAACCTGAAGTCAGCTTCATACATTTCAGATCTCATTAAACAAATGGACACCAGTCACTTCAGCTACAGTCAAAGTACCTCTGCCACTATCAGCCTTGACACTGATTTATTTTTACCATTAACACTGGCGTGAATATATATTTTATATTTTGCACACACACTTTTTTTTATCCTAATGCCCACATGAGATTCATTTCCCCTAATAGTGATTTGGCCACAGTGGCAGCTAACAGAAGTAGAGTAATGAAGTCATTCGTGACTAACAACAACATAGACTAGACCCCAGTCCACTCGTTATTCCAAAACAAAAATAACTACAATCCAAAACTACACTCACCCAAAAGCCATTGCCTCCTCATGTTACAGCAGATATCATTCTTCATTAATATGAGTGAATTGTAGCTCAGCAAGTTAAGACCTTAAGTTTTATATCTGCAGGGATTTCTTTCTGAATTACAGCAGGTCTGCTCGTGTTATGTGTGTTTCAGGATGACTGAGTTCAAAATGAGTTCAGGAAGTAGACTGTGGCTGTGACTTGTGGTCCAAAGAGTGGCTGTAAAGACTGTAACACAGGACAGTCACTGCTAATTGAAGCTTAGCTGAATTAGTTCAGTGGTAAATGAAAATTAATTTCTGAGAGACCACTCACAATAAATGTCTCCCATTGTCATGTTGTTAAAATTCCTTTATTTTGGAACCTCCACAAAAGGAAATGGCTGTACCCTAACAGGACTCAAACAGTTCAATAAAGTAGATAAAGAGGAAAGTGAAAGAGGAATGAAAAGTGAAACCGCTCTAGATGAATTAAAAGCTACAATTTACAGAGAAGTGAAAGCAAGGGACCCCCTAAAAAAATCCTTTACTGTTCTGAGACAGAAACAAGAGTTTATCATAGTGACATAGGCCTGTTTGAAAGGCAAAAAGGTTCAAAGCAAGTGAACATGCCTGCCAGTCTTTGTATTTCTGCAGTATAATACTATTACTGCAAGATTTAAACACTGTGATATCACCCAGCCCTATCTTCATTACAGACCAGTAAAGAAAGTGTCTTTCACACTGCTTGAAGGGATCCTGATTGTTGTGAATTTGAGCAGGTTTGACTTTAACAGTTACATACTGTATACACGGTACTACACGCCTGTATCAGTCGAACCTTCTGCTCATAATCTGCACAAATATGAATGGAAAATGCTCATAAATATACTGAAACTTCACATAGAAGATGTGAGTGCTTCAGATATGTCCTCTTGCATATGAATGAAGTCCTTGAGGGCCTAGTCAGGAGGACTGACATTTGAGTTAAGCTATTGTGCTCTTAAGGTTGTATATAAGTGGGTTTGTGCACCTGTGTGTGTGCATGCATGGGTATCCATTCACTATGCTGGGTAAAGGTATCCATTCAAGGCCACGCGTATCGATTTCCAGGAGAAATAATACATGTCTAATTTTCCATGATAAGAAACAATTATATCACATTCTCCTATTGAGAAGCATCGCCTATGTGACATACATTTGTGACTTTATACCCCTTTAACTTGAAATCAACTGACTCGCTCAAATCCATTTGCAGAATGATGTCCTTCAGGGTCTTGTGTGGTCGCTGCCTTTTTCTCTTTGCAACTTTCTTTATCAAAGTTTTCCGTGGTCTTTCGGCTGTTAGCGGTACTGAGAAATTAAGTCAAAATCTGAAGGCCTTCCTGTAATAAATCTCTGCCGCAAAGAACTGCACACCTCTCAAAGGAGATCAAATCTGCTGGTGCAAGATTAGTTGACAACGAACAGGAATAAAAATGCAAGAGGCACTGTTTTCTCTGTCCTAAGTTATTGTTCACTTTAAGTGAGTTTTAATTTGTGGTTTTGAATTAAACTGCTTTCAGGATGATGCATTGACATGGGAAGGCATCACAAGTACAACTGGCACTGTGCACTCTAGTAGACCTCCATATCAATAAAAACATATTGGCCCATTTACATCATGCAGGACGCATGCATTCACACATGTACGTCACATCGACGCAAACAGTTCTCTCCAGGGACCCTGCATTCTGGAGAGATCTGAGGCTTTATCTGCTTGCGGGCTTTAAGGTTTTATTAGACATGATTAATTACTGAAATGCAGTGATTTTCATTTTTTCCTAAGTGTGCTTGATCCAGTTTTTTTTTCATTGCCCACTCATATAGTGTATATGATCAGACAACTCAAAAGCTCCGAGCCTGCTCTCTTTAATGCCACGATTAAAGTAACTGTAACTGAATCATTACATAATTCTTCTCTCTTCCACACACACACTGCCGTCACACTACATCTCAACTCACTATTTGGCGGATTTACCAGTTCATTTTTTCTTTTCCTTCCCCGTTTGTGATTAGAGCTGGTGATTTTAATCCCAGTAAGAATTCCCACAGTCTGCCTAATTCCTGTTCCTGCCTAAAGCCGGTAGGGGGTCCAATAAGCTGCTAAGCCCCCCCTGGCTATACACGCACAAACACACATCAACTGACGCACACATATGGACACTCCAGCCCTCTCGCTGGTAAGGTGGTGGAGAGAAATTTACAGTTCAATCTGCACATGCATATCCTCAAATGTGAACACACACACGCACAAGAACACGAATTAGCATACAATATACAGTATGCACACTGCACACACATACAGTGCACGTCACTAATGCTCCCATAGGAGTTGAACACAGTAGAGCAGAAGACTGAACATAAAAATGAGTGATAAGAAATTCAGATTGTCTTCTTTGTCAAAGCTTTTCTTTCTGAGGAAGTTGATAAAAGAGAAGAGAGTTTCAAAAGGAGTGCCGAGAGTTAGAGAACTGAAAGAATTTAAAGATAAGACGGGAAGGAGAATATGAAGAAGATACTTGATGTGTCTGTAGAGCTGTTTCCTATCAAAGTCAGTCTGAAATGTTTCAGTGAAGGGATGTTTTCATGCATTCATAATGTCCACAAACACAAAAATAGAATGTCATTATACAAGTGTCTCTTCCTTGTGCTGTATTATTAATTTTAGAACACTTTCAAGAGTTAAAGGTTCATTGTGTAGGGAATATTTAGCACTAATCTAGATTAAAACGCACCCTTGCTCACCCCCCTTGTCAGTGAAATGATAGTGGCCTTTGGGGACATGAAGCCCCTGTAATGTATGATACATGCGATTCACCGTTCATCATATTTTTACTATCAAAAACTTCTACACAGTTTCTTTTGGGCACAACTACAGTAATTCTCTTCTTCTTCCAGCCACTGTATTCCAACATCTGCTCATTAATTACTAAAACGTGTTTATTACTAGTTTGTCTGTTCTGTGCTACGATAGAGACAAGCCAGTGCAAGATGGCAGCCAATGTTGGAGGATACTAGCTCCTAAATTCTACACTCTGAATTTTGAATTTAACTTCAGCTATATTGACATTATTTGCAAACACTTGTTTTAAGTTTTTTTTTTTTTTTATGATAGACAATTCGTGCTGTCCACTGCCTTTAAAACTACTAGGGGTGGGAGAAAAATTCGAAAAAGCATAGTATTGCAATATTTTGTCTGGTGATATATCATATCAATGCCAGTTGCTGTTAGCGGTTGTCAGCTGTTGTTAGCTGTTGTCAGCTGCTGTTATAACCAATGCATAACACAGTATTTTACTCTTACAAACACCATAGCACCGTGTGGACAGTTAGACGTTGGGCAGCACAACATATGATATACCACATATTTATTTCACAAAAACAAAACAGAAGTGCTAATAAATAATACATTGCGAGAACTTTCACTGTTACTCTTCAAGGTCCTTACACACCAGGATGGATTTCTGTCGTGTGACTATTTCGGATGTCAATATTTTTTTTCGAACCCATATCCTATACAAGCGATCACATCAGCAACATTTTTTGTCCTGCGATATTGTGGCATTTATTTTTTCAGATCACAGTTGGTTTTTCTAAAGTTTCGCATACTGTGTGTCCACTTCTGACCAATCAGATTTTGTGTTGTTGCGACGTGAGATTCACCAGTATATCCAACATGGCCGACCAGCTGATTTTTTACGTGTCAGAGAACAGAGTGCTTTTTTAAAAAAAGACACAAATATTACAAGGACAACTTGTGGAGAGTCATAGCATCGGATCTCTCATATGTTGTCTTTGTTTTAACTTTCATCTGTGCTAACGTGAGCTAATGGTTGTTACTATAGTTTCATGTGCTTATCTTATCACCTCTTATCACCGTTTGGCTTGAGCGTGTGATGACGTTTCCAGCTTTTCTAGCCAATCAGAGGTGAAGGAGGCGGGACTTTCTGAGTTGGAAATCCGACTTCAGGGGGGTGTTCCAGATGAATTTCCGACTCGGAGCTCGGAAATTCTGACTTCCAAGTTCAACTGGACTGCAGCATTAGTACAACAAACAGTACCTGAAAGGGACATTAGGAATGCAAGCAGGGTACAAATGAGATGGACATGACATATGAGGTTTGCAAGAAGTGCTACATGAAAATAAAATATTGAGTCAGTAAGACAAGTATTAGGGAAAGACAAATGCCAAATCAGCTAAGCAGTTTAAAAAAATGTACAAATCACAATATATGGTATCATAATACTCAATGTATTGCAAAATGTTAAAAATCGCTGTAATATCGCATCGTGGCCCAAGTATCATGATATTATTGTAACGTGGGGCCACTAGTGCTCCCCACCCCTAATAACTACTAAACCAAAGTAATAGGCTGATCTCATTTTTCAGATGTACAGTATTTCATGGAAAAAGAACAGCTCGATATTTGAGACAACATAGAAGTTATAAATCATTCCTGGCTTTTACCTTTTACATCTTTCCCTCTATTTTCCGGGGTATACGCCTCATTCCTGTCTTTAGTCACCATGAATAGACAATGCCGTGTCCTATTTAAGTGTGTCTGGTGCAGCACATGGTCTGCAGCTATATCCAGTAGCCTGATGGACTTGGTCCTGCAACAACATGTTGGTACATCAATTAGTCATAACTGCACCAACAGGGGGCCTGGGGGGTAGGATTGTGTACGGTGTTGTTTGTGTGTACGTTTCTCTTTGTGTGTGTGTCTAGTGTAGCTATGCATGTTGAACTTTGGCCCACATTTAACACATGTATGACTGCATGTGATAATATCAAACAGAGAACCTTTGGAGAATAACAGTGTGTGTGTGTTTTACATTGTGTTTCCTGTCTTGAAAAGTAAAGCACCGGCTCTTTGAAAAGTTGGATATCAGCCAGATATTGTTGACTGCTTTCTTTTTGTGGCTGCCAGAAACTGATGAAGAGGAAACACTGAGTTCATGTCATGTTCAGAAATTGTCAAAACTTCAGATAATCGCCATGAAGACTTTCAGAACAAAATCCTTTTTTATTATCCTTCCAAAAAACGTTGGATCCTAAAGTCTTCTTAGCCATGTGTGCGTGTGTGTAGTCAGGCCAGATTAGCATAAACCGTATAATCTCTTTTACATATAATTTGTTTTTATGATGCATAGTTTATTATATACAGAAAATCTTTTAGCACCATTACCCACCCCCACAGTCACCCCCTCACACGCCATCTCATTTCACACGCAGACATCAGTGTGCACGTACAAAGCACAGTTATTCCTGCACAAACACACTACTGCTCACCTGCACGTTAGCATGGGTGTGTAGTACATATAGCACATATAGTTAAGAAGTCACACACACACATATACACAAACCCTGTGTTTAATCTGTCGAAACTATTTGCTTAATCAGCTCTTTCTCTCTCTCTGTAACAATACAATTCATACATCCACAGTAGCCACACAAGCAGACACACACACACACACACACACATATACACACGGGGTGAACTGTCCAAACACGGGGCTCTGCCGAACTAGTAACAGCTTTAGCAAGCCCACCGTGTTACAACCTGTTGTTGCCACATTGCATCACTTCACACATCTTAGAGGAGAGGAGGAGGAGGAAGAGTGAAAAAGAGGGTGAGAGGGAGGTGTGTAGAGTCTCCAGAGTGATCACATGACTTGAGTGTTCGTTTGTTCCATTTTTATCTGTCTTTTACTCCTTCACCCACTACTTCCCTCATAGTGGTTTGGATCATCAAAGCATCTTTAGAAGTAGAAATGCTCGCTGACTCTCTGTAGATCTGTATTAAACCCCGTTTCTCTTCTCTTTCTCTAATTAAAATTCTTTATTAATGTCTTTTATTTTGTTCACTTCCCCTTCTTGCCTTATTTGTAATAATGCGTGTGTGTCTGTGTGTGCTTGTGCTTTGGGTGTGATTTTAAAAGGTAGAGCTTTGAGAGGGTGTTTATTTTGGCAGTTATCTGTAGAGTGAGGAGATGAGAGATGGTCCTGGGCTGATGCAACAAGAGGACACACACACACACACACAGTCACACACACACACACACACACACACACACAAACACACACACTCATAGACACAAGTTTATGGATGGAAAATGCACATCAAAAGATATAATTACTTAAAACATTCATTAACAAACACAAATTTGAGGCGTGTCTTTTTGCAATACTTGATTTGTTGTGTGATTAACATAATTTTTTGTCACTGTTTGTCAAGTGCTGATAAAAAAACTGTCGGTGCTACAAGAATATATAGAGCTACGCGATAAACCAGATTTTGATTTCAGTTTATTTTTGGCTCCCCACGTTCATAAAACATGATAATCAAGCCTGAACAAATTTGTGCTGCCTTCCATGTTTCCCCTATTACATCATGGAATGGATCACACCATCTCTCTCTTCCTTAACAGTTGAGTTCTGGAGCAGCCCCTCCTCTCAAACAGCTTGCATTCACATTTGAGACTATCAGGCCACCACAGGTGGAGAGAGGAGAGCAGGGAGAGGAGAGGAGGAAGCAGGGGTCTGTTTCTGTGCGTGTCTGAAAAGCCAAGGGACAGACTGAGCACATCAAGAGAGAGAGAGAGGCTGGAATGATCATGGGCATGCAGGAATACGAAAGAGCGATAACAACTCCCTGGCTAGAAAAATGACGCATCATTCAGAATCATAATAAAATACAAGCCTGATATAAACTTGACATTATTAAGGATGTTTCATAAAAGCTTGGAAAGATTAGTTAGATTTGCTGTCTGTGATAAAAGCTGTAAAGAGCTCAGATCATTCCATTTTTGATGACTTAGTGAAAAAAATACCTAACTACAATTAAAATGCTTGAATTAATGGTTAGATCAATATCAATCAAAATGATTACGATGATAATTTTGCCACAATCAAGCAGCCCTACAAGGATGATCCGTCAGTCAGATGCCTGAGGGACATCCTACATGAAAAAAACAAGCGCAGCCTCCGATACTTACAAGCAATGCTTTTACATTCAGCATATTATTACCACAAATATTTGTCGGTATCTGCGGCCTACAGGTTGTCACGTTGCTCTGCTGTACTCTACTATTCATTCATTATTCGTCACACCTCAGTCACAGGCACAGAGGTCTCAGCTGAGAGGTTTCATGCTTCTCAAAAATCCCTCAAGAGTGACCGAGAGTTGCCCCTAGGCAATAAGCATGTAAGCCGGTATATACGATCCTTCACATTATGTAAGCGGGTAAACTGAAACCATGCCTGGCGTTCATGTGACAACCACACCGTGGTTTCCAAGCCAGTTCCCGGGCATTCATAGAGAGAAATCAAAGCTTTATACCATGAAATTAGCTTTAGTCAGGGTATAGTTAGACTGGCTGACATTCCTTAAGCTGAGATGGGATGTTGCAGCTTCACAGAACATGTTTCTTCACTTTATAGCTAGCAGAGGGTGAATGTGCACCCTGGTTCGGAGGATATCGCACTGACCTCACCTGTAGAAAGATTTGACTGATAATGGAAATCAATGGATCTTTGCCAATAGTCATATCCTGCATGATCATCATAGTATTATTTTGTTATAAGCAGGTAGAATGACCAACATTAAAGGCCAACATCATTTCCTGATGTTGGCCTTTAAAAAGGAGCTTCTTGGAGTTGTCTTTTTACACTTCTACTAAAAGGTAGATTATCCTGAATCTTCAGGCGTCATTACAAACCCAAAAGTTTGCCTAAGCACAACAAAAATTTTGACAATATTGCAAAGTATGAAGATGGAATCGTGACTGAGGCTTCCTTCCACTGTGAACCTAAATTGCTCTTCCATCAGTCATGTTAGCTTTAAGAGGAGTGGTGGGAAAAGTGCAAGGCCTGATCGAAATGTGTTTACTTTTTTCTGGACTGCTTCCCTTTTTTTCAAACTTGAGTAAACCGTGTTAAACAAACTATTTATCACAGCGCAGCTTCTTGTCTCTCTTTGAAATGATGCTGGAAGAAAAAAAAATCTCCTTAAGCTCCAAGGGATTCATCTTTATTAAGGATAATGCAGTATACAGTTCATAACTTTGACACTGACACTTGGAAGAAATATTTGATACATTTCTCCAAAGTTATTGCCCCAGTCCTGAAATAGTGCAGCCTTGGAAACCCTCTAAAGCTGGAAGTGAGGTCTATATGCTTGTGGTGTTTGAAACAGGGCACAGGCCTTTGCCTTTAAGACAGATATTTTTGGAGTGGGTGTGATGGCTTTTATCCCTCTAAGAGCCAGGGATTAGGGTGATGCTGATGCTTAGTGTCTTGGCCTGTGTGCCTGTGTGTCTTGCTGCCTCTGCCTGTATGTCAGCCTGCTCTGTGTGGGGCTGGCCTTTGGAGCCAGATTTGCTTGCTGCATCTGGATGATGTGCTCGGAGATTTCACGGGAGGCAGACACACAGAAGAAGAGAGAGAAAGAGAGAGAAACAGAAAGACGGGAGATGGTGCAGGCCTGCATGCATGTCTGCGACTGTGTGTGATGCATGTGCAGTGAAGCTAACTGGAGCAGGGGGTCCAGGATGCGTACACGCTTGACGGCCCGACTGCAGCCGTGTGATGCAAAACATTTAGTGATAGCGTGTGTCTGCACGCACATGGGCGACTGTTACACTGTGTGCATGTGTGGACATGATGCATCAGTGACTCAGCTTCAGCTGTCAAATGTCTGTCTGTCTGTCTGTCTGTCTGTCTGTCTGTCTGTCTGTCTGTCTGTCTTTCTGTCTGCCTCTGTACAAGTGTGTCTGTGTCTTTATATGTCTGTGTGTGCGTGCGTGCGTGCGTGCGTGCGTGCGTGTGCGAGTGTGTTTGCATGAGCAAGTGTGACTGTAACTTGGATGAGCAGCAGGACCAGACAGCTAGCCCTCATCATATGACTGTCTTTTTTCCTCTTATCATCTTTGAATCAACACACACACACACACACACACACACACACACACACACACACACACACACACACACACACACACACACACACACACAAACTTAGATATTCCTTGAAGTGCCTTTGATGTACCATGAGATCAAACAGTGTCTGAGTGTTGTCTGCATCTGTGTGTCAGCCTGATTTACTGCTTTGACACACTTAATTGCTGAAACTTCATAAAAATGTGTGTATGATTCACTCTTTATCCTCTTTATTAATATTTAAATTGTCTCACTTGGGTCACATCAGAAATTCTTTTTTACACTTGGAGTGATCTGTGTAAGTTTCCTGTAGACAGCTTGGTGTCAGATTGAAGGGGTTCTCTGTCGTCGTTTATCTGAAGGAATCAAATGTCACAATCGTGTCCGGCTCAGCGCACAGCAATAAAAACATTACAGCTCATCATCTGTCCTCTTTGCCCTTCTATTTCTCAGGTCTAGCTGGCCAATGCCGGGCCCGTCGTGGACATCTGGTGGCGGTCGAAGCAGCAGCAGCAGTAGTCCTGTGTGTGTGAGCCTGGTGCCCAAGGCCTAGCCCATGTCCAGCCCATAATGCCGTCGTCCACACGGAAAGGGGTGCCGAAGGACCCCGAGCTGGCCGACCTCTTTTTTAAAGATGACCCCGAGGATGTCTTTTGTGACCTGCACGAGATTGGACATGGCAGCTTTGGGGCCGTCTACTTTGTAAGTGCTTTGTTAGAGTTTCAACATTGTTGGATGGACTTTAAACAAACCCACAAAGAAAACCAATGTTAGGGAAATGCCAGGATACAATGAGATAAGAGAGCATAAGATGAGATGCAACTTTACATCTTCATACAGAAATGGGTTCTGCACTTTGTCCAAAAATTACACAAAAGAAAAAAAAAGATGTATACAGTAAAGGAAAAACACATTTAAACACAAAGACAACACTCCAGTGAAAGATTTAGCACATTTAGCCCACATAAACTCCCACAGGATCCATATACAGCACAAACAGTATATTAAAGGTTCTGTGAGGAGTTTTGAGCTGGTTATGAAACATAATGAAGTGGACATTGAAGCTTTTACATGATTTATGAGGCTAAACAAGTTTAAAGATTTTTATGCTGTTATTTCCAATGCCCATAACCACAATGAGGCGGTAGAAGTCAGAGCAGATGACTGACAGACAGTACCTTGAAATGTCAGCTTTTTTGCCTAACTTATTGCAATCATAAATGGAAGGATAATTGATTGTTAAAGGCAAAAATGCCCCAAAATGTACCAGAGTGAGATTTTTAAGCAGGGAATACTTCTTACACATGTTCAAGTGCAAGATCAGCTCTAAAGAAGAGGAACCAGTTTGTCCACAGAGGGTGCTAGAATGAACTCAAACAGAAAGTTCATGACAGGAGCTTCAACCATTTTTGTATTACTTCGATATTTAGCCTAAGCAGCAACCTCCACTCTTTAGCTGGCAGCAAAAACCCCTGAGAGACACATACACACCCATCCTGAAACGCCTATCTTCACAGTAAAATAGCATGCCCGCAGACTCAAACAACAATAATGTTCAGCCAGTTCTCTTTTTTCACACGCTGTAAAGCCTTTTATTTTGTTCTCAACACATTCAATTTGAAGATATATACATAAAGACTCTAAGTCATTTTATATG
Source organism: Xyrichtys novacula (assembly GCA_962446985.1). Lineage (NCBI taxonomy): Eukaryota > Metazoa > Chordata > Actinopteri > Labriformes > Labridae > Xyrichtys > Xyrichtys novacula. The sequence continues at coordinate 27,395,556 of OY660875.1, forward strand.
GAAAAAATACATTTTAGAGTAATATCACATTTTGTCATGACTTCCTTTTGTATGTTGAGTGAATGCTGATCATTTAATCAGGACTTGATTTAAAGGTATTGAAATGAAAAAGTCATAGCGTGTGGGGTTAAAAGGACAGAGCTGCAGAAGTGATGCAGTTGCTGGTAGAATTTATTCAGCCCGAGTTTCCTGCTTAATGGACGGCATATGAATGAAGGGCTCTTTACTACGAGCTGATTATTACTACATGAGTATGGCTGTGATTTATTTATTAATTAGCCACCCTACATATTCATTTATCGATTTACTGATTTGTACACGTTGTAAGTGTAGCCCCTGCGACATTATGAGCTCTTTGAATGCAATTAAGTGGAGACAGATTCCCTCTCAGCACTTTCTCTGTAGCTTTTCTTATTAATCTCATCATCACTAATTACCCATCAAGCCTTTGATTCTAAAGCTGAGTTGGGGGGGGGGTGAAAGCATGCTGGATCTTTCTGCTCTCGTCATCGCTCCTCCTCTGCATATCAGTTCATTCCTCTCTGCTCCTCTCCTCTCTTGTCTCGTCCTCTCCTCTCTGCTCCTCTCTTCTCCTCCAGATGTAGAGCTGGAGGCAGTAAGGCTCCCTCCCTCCCCTCCTCCCTCCCTCTTAAGACATCTGTTTTCTTGCTATAGAAAAACAGGAGCTGTAGATAGCAGGGCAGGATTTACTTGGCAGAGAAGTATTTATGAACCTCTTATATCCCTATGTCATTTCCACACACACACAAAAACACACACTCACAGACGGCCCCAATACATCATCGGTAGCCCTGGTGCCAATGTCCGTCTGGCTAACAGGCTCCAATTTGCGTCTAAATCCTGCCCTGATGCCAGCTCTGTGCTCACTGACACACTTATTCTGTCCGCATTAAGACTGGCACACTGATAGCTTTAGCTGTTAGCCTAAGCTGCTCCAGTGAAAGCAGTCCATAGCAGCTTGTCAGAACAAGATATGCATTTTTTTCCATATTTAAACAACTATCTGTTCTCAAATCTGTTGACAAATATAAGATGGTTCACAGCCATTAATAACATAAACACAGTATGAATGCCATCACTAGACTGAATATATGACATTTTAAATACTTATAAATCATGACTATGTCAGTGTAGTAAACGTACCGAAATCATGATTAGTCTCCCTTGACCTGGGCACTTACTAAGACTTGTTATGTAGTGTCAGTGTGTTGTGTTTCGGCTTTTCTGTTCCCTTTTGAGTCAACACTGTGCTATTCTTGTACTTCTGCATTTAAAAATCTTTTCTCAATGTTAATTAGATTTCCTTAACCCTCAAGGGTCCTTAAAGGAGTTTCATTTAGGTCCTTAGATGGACAAAAATGTCCATCTCCTAAAAGTGCTCTAAAGAAATTATACATTACTATTTCTTTCCACTTTTTTTTCCTTAAATTTCTTAATCAACATCATGCCTGATCATATCTATCAAATATTAGTTTATTTTCAGAATTTTAACCCTTTAAATGCCAGTTTAGCTATATGATGTCACTGTTATTTTTAATGGGAGAAAAGGGAATTTGGAGTTATTTTCCATATATTAGATGCTGGGCAGGAATTTCCTTGTTTTTTTTGTTTTTTTATCAAGGTCTATGATGTGTCAATATTTAACAACAACATAAATTTCGATGCCTTATTATGATTATATATATTATCATGTAGAAATATTCTCTGATTTCTAGAAAAGTTATGTTTAGGTCCTTAGTTGGTCATTTTTGTCCATCTAAGGACCTAAACATACAGTGTTTTTGTCACATAGTGAATATTGACCTGATATAATAATGGGTGGTCATGTTTTAAAATTTGGACAGAAAAAAAAAAAACCTGAAAAAAATCATCCCATTTGCATTAACAGCCAAAATGATTAACAAATGAAAGATACAAAGTCACCAAAAATGGGGAAAAAAATGTCCCTAGAGCCCCAGAGGGTTAACTAAAAACATTAGTGCCCTTTTGCCCCTTTGCCCCTTGCCCAATGTCATCACAAACTATACACAGTCCCATTGTCCTCCAATCGGAAGGACTTCATTTAGCCTTAAAGGCAAAACCCAAAGCAGCAAGTGTTGCTCATTAAGCTAATGGCTAATAACTAATGCCAGCTTGCATGAGCATATTACCATTTCTATCAGAGCTTGACTTATCTGGATTTAAAGCAGCTTGTCAGCGAGAGGACAAAAGTTGTGATAAGAAACTCATAGTGAAACTGTGGAAGTGTTCCTTCAGTCCCAGTGGAAGCTAAAACCTTGACTGTAACTCACTTTGGGAGATAACTAAAGGAACTGATGAAGGCATGAAGAAGAACATGCAAACACACTGAGATAAGCGTTCAGATCATTGATCTAGTAAGAAATCTGAGATACCACACTTTGATTTTGTTGTACTGTTATACACCTCTGGGGTGAATACCTGCAATATTAATACTGCTTTACTGAAAACTATGCCTGCTGGTTAATTGCATTAGAGCAGTAACTATGTTCATAACAGCATGCATTTCTCTTGTTTAATGTGCATGCAGACTCCAATAAATTCATGCCATATGATCATCCCATCGTTTATGCATGTGAAGATTAAAGAAAAAGTCCATTATAGAGGAGAACAAGGGGAAGTCCCCTTGTTGAGTATGCAGGCCCATCATCCAGGGATTTGAAGACACTCCACCGTAGCTTACACTGAATGAATTAGCCTCATGTAATTATTGATACACCCCCCTCTCTGCACCAACAATTAGTTTGAATGTCTTTTAATAATTCAGTATAACATGTGTTTTTCCTCTGTTTTCCATACCCATCTTTCTATATGCTGCACCAGAGGGAGGGGGGTTTTAAACATGAACTGACAAGCGATCATATGGATCAAATGAATCTGAAAAAAAGTCTAATGGGAATATTGTGCTGCCTGCTGTTACTGTAATTCCATTTGGATCTCAACATGAAGTTCCCATTCATTTGTAAGTGGGATGAAGCTGAGATAAGGGCTTAGGCTGAGCCTCAGTGGAGCTGTCCATGAGGGCAAAAAGCCTTTGAGGTTAACACTGTGGGTTTAACATGGCTGTGTGGATGTGCACTGACAACTCCAACACTTATACTGTAGCTGCAGAAGAACCACACAGCATTTACCTGCAGGCTTCCTCTAATCATGTGGTTTTAGGTTTTATGCGCTTTGATCAGGCGGGAATTTGTTTCAATTCAAATGAAAGAATCTGTTATCGCCCTGTCACTCTAGTGTGGATGATTTGCTTTGTGCATGCTGTACGGGGTTTTGCATGCAGGCATTTATCTGCACAACAGTCAACCTATTTAATGTGTTAAGCAGCACATAAACCCACAAAAAAATGTTTGTCAAGCTCTATAATGTTGCTTTAAGGTAAACAGATGTAAATGTCTGTGTGCAAATTTTTTGCATATAAAAGTCAGAGGATTACATAGAAAAAGGCATTTGTTTAAACGTGCATCAAGAAATGAAAAATGTTTAATCTGAAACGAATGAAAAAAGTGATTATTCACAATTCTAAAAAAAAAAGAAAAGAGGGGTGAAGCTTCAAAGAAACGAAACCTCTCTCTATCTTGGTTAAACATAAAAAGACCAGCATGTGAATGACAGCGCTTTTAACCTTCCAAATTCTGAAGTTTGACAGTCATATAAGGAGCACCAGACATTTATTATTCACAGTAAAATAAGTTTCCTTCAAAATTGGTCAAATTCAAGACATTTTTGCGCAAAGAAATACACCAAATACAAAAAAAAAAAAAAAGTGGTTTGATGCTCAGAACTTCCTGGAGGAGAACCCTTTGACCATAGAGACATAAGTCTTTTTCACAAAAAGAGAAATAAATAATTATGGGAGGGAGATTTTTTTTATTTCAACTTCGAGATTAAAGTCGAAATTTTAAAAAATCAAAATTTCGACTATTCATGTCCACTTTAATCTCGAAATTTTAATTTTGTCATTCTCAAAATTTCAACATTATTCACATTTTTGTAATCTCGAAGTTCTAATCTCGAAATGTTGGCTTTATTGACGTAATTTCGAGTTTTATTAATGAAATTTCAACTATCATCTCAAAATTTCAACAGATTATTTTTTTTCTCTTCATGTGGCCCTAATCCTCTTTAGTAGGAATGACTTTTCCATTTAGTGTTTGACATCTTTACTCGTAATAATGTGTGTCAGTCTCAGTTTATTGATGTGAGATTGTTGTCATCAAGTCTCTCAGCCAGGTGTCTTACAGAAAAACCTGTATCAAGCCTTTATGTCTTTTGACAGGATCTCTGTTTACTATGTTGCAGATATGACTTCTTTAAAGTTTAAGGGCTCAACATTATTAGACTTAAGCAGGTGCTGATCACTCTGTTTTTCCCCCTCAGGCACGAAACTCCTACTCCAACGAGGTGGTGGCCATCAAAAAGATGTCCTATAATGGCAAGCAAACTACAGAGGTAAGAACTAGCGACACACACAGATGCAGCTGTAAAAGCATCATCACACTGTGGTGGCTAACTCAGACAGAAATAAGAGAGATTTTTTATTCTTTTTTTTGCTGTCACACAGATCAAGTGTTGGAGAAAGCACAAGCTCTCAATATAAAAATACCACATGTCAATTCGCTAATGATATTCACCTAACATTTGACACCACGGTAGCTCCTGAGACTGTCTCATTTGTGTGCTTGCTTGCCCTGAAGGAACCAAAATAATGTGAAAACTATCCAAAATAATTACCTAGCACCAGATGCAAAGTTTGGAGGAAAACATGCGCTCCCCTCAGGCAAAAAGTTTATGCACAATGTGTTTTAGGAGAGGGGATTTGTGATCACAGCTTACATTTACAATTCAGCATCTCTGCAGTTTAGTACGGTTAGAGAATTGCAAGTCTTTGTCAGATTCTTCCATCACGCTGAGGTTTTTGCTCACTGATTAGCTCCTCTGAAATATTTTGGGATCTTACCTGTCTTTATTTTCTATGCTGGTGCAATACTCTTTAAAACACTCCACTGTCTGTGTAACAGGCCCATAGCAGATGTATAAAAGCTATTCTACAGGTTTGAGTGGTTGCTGCAGTGATGCCAGCTGCACCATTGCAATCAAAGTCATAGAAACGCGTCCTTAAGTGTAACCTTGATTGTACCTGTAGAGTGTTACCATCTGTGTGTGTCTGGATTGGTTCTTTGCAGAAGTGGCAGGACATCATTAAAGAGGTCAAGTTTTTGGGACAGCTGCGACACCCAAACACGATTGAGTACAAAGGCTGCTACTTGAAAGACAACACTGCCTGGGTGAGTGGGTCCTTCTCTCCTCTTTAGTTCCTCTCTTTGTTTCAGTCTTGCAACATTGTTTGTTCAATCCTTTTCCTTCCCATCCTTTGTCTAACTGTTTTCCTCTCAGTCTCGACATCTTTCTCTCTTCTCTTTACCGTGTTTCTCAAATGCAAACTATTATCACTCTAATAAACAGTGCAATACAGTACAATAATGGTTTTAATGTGAAAAGTTGGCAGCCAAGAATAAGTTTGATTCTGCTCAAACTTGACCTGAAGCTCTCTAAAAGTCTTTTATTTTATGAATGATGAATAATTTAGCTGCAACTGTTTTGTGTTTCAGCTGGTGATGGAGTACTGCCTGGGCTCTGCATCAGATCTACTAGAGGGTAAGAGGTTTTATTGATGCCAAATGTGCATAAAAACATCAAAAGTGCAAATTTAAAGTTGTATTGTATGTATTATTTAGCAGATCAAACTTGCTCACAATTAAATATGATTACACCAGATTATTAAAACACTATTTTGTTTTTGTAAACTTAGAACCTTTGCAGTTTAGCTACATGGGAGCAGGTCTCCTTACATGAAGGCTGCCATCTTTAACTTACACCATAGCACAAAACAGACAGAATAATTCATAACACATAATATGAGTTAAACCACCAGACAAAAGATCCTGTTTTATAGTATTCAAAGCAAAAAGTGAGGCTTTGCCCGAGATTGATAAAAATAGCTCCCAATCCAATCCATCAAGTGAAATCAACTCATTACATTACTTAGAGCAATTATACTCGCTACAATATTTTTTTTTCTCTCTTTTCCATCCCTGATTTAAGACTAAAAACAAACATGATCTTTGATAGTTTCATGTGAATACTCAGATTAACAAGCTTCTCCGAAAAACTCAAAACTGACCAAAACACATGATACATGTTCGATCGATCACTGCAGAAATATCCCAGAGTAGGTTCTTGGCCTGAGATAATTTAGTGTGGAGCTGAATTTCTTCATTCATATTTGTTGTAATACATTGATCACGTTCTAATATAGATGGAAGGCTATTTAGCTTTACCAAAGAACATCCTCCTCTGCTCAATGCCTGACCTCCTTGTCTGTTTACCCTTTCAGCATTCCTGACCTGGACCTCATGTGTTATTTTAAGCACCTATGTGTGTAGTCATCACTGACGCAGATACACAGTCCTGACAGTTGGCCTGTTTTTTGGCCTTTTTCTCAGTCATAGTTCTGCTCTGACCTTTTGCACGGGCATGCTCTCCCTCTCTGTCTCTGCTACAGTCCATGGGGAGCCAATATCAAAACTGCGATCCATATGGTAGATGCCAGAGGGAGTGCTCTAGTAGCAAGACAATATTTTAAACTTAAACTCCAATCTTTGATCCAGACATGAAGTTTGTACTGCACTGTTATACACAGAAGCTTTCTTTGGTCTTTTCTATTCAGATTTTATGTCTTAAAGTCCTTAGAGGGTTTGAACTAATTTCCACTGTGCTTATTTCTCCCCAAGTTCATAAGAAACCGCTCCAAGAGATGGAAATTGCTGCCATTACCCATGGTGCCTTGTTAGGACTGGCTTACCTACATTCCCATAACATGATTCACAGGTGAGTCAGTTTGTTTCCTCAATCCAAGCATTTCCCAACAGGAGGTAAGCCAAAACATGATAAGATAAGATGAGCTGAGAGACCCTCGTGTTCTCCCTTTATTGCAGCGTTTACTCATTAAGCTGTAAAATCTCATGTCCATAATTACGCTTACGATTTATTCTTCTCAAACATCACTGTGAGGAAAGAGCAGTCCTCCTGTCTCACTAGAGTCCACAGTATTATCTTTATTGGCAGAAAAATATGATCAGCATCCAGTAATGGCGCCTTATAAACCCGTTTACTGTGTAGTATTGCTCTTATCTCAGAGATGTAATGATATCTTTAAATATGCATCACCAGTGGCCTGTCAAAGTTGAGGAGAAACCTCATGCATTAGAAGAATTGAGCTGGCATAGTTTTCTCATCTGTATGTCTACACTCTGTTCATCTGCCTCTGCCCATACAGAGATGTGAAAGCTGGTAACATCCTGCTGACTGAGCTGGGTCAGGTCAAACTGGCCGACTTTGGCTCTGCCTCCATTGCCTCACCTGCCAATTCCTTTGTGGGAACACCTTACTGGTAAGTTTTTCCAAGAAAAAGACATACTGTCTGCCAGGGGAAACTGAGTACTCCATGAGCCAGAATTTTTTTTCAGGGTTATTCTTAAAGGAGACTAATCCGTGCTGTTAATACATAAATATGTACATACATACATAGCTGAATTGGCTCCAAACACACATAATTTTTGGGTCATTTTGTGACTACAAAGCTGTGTTAAAAAGTAACACCCACAAGCTTTGTCTAACTTTGTATTTAAAGAGTTTTTAGGCAGAGTCTGAGAAGCACAGAAATTAGGGTTTTGATAATCACCAGTATGAGATGGAGAGTTTTTGAGCTACCCTATAGTCGTCCAAGACTGACATCATAAAAAGTTTTTTTTTTTTAAGTGTATAATAGGCCTGCTTTCATTTGCAAAGAAACTTCAAATACTTTACCCAAGTTTGCTGCTTTTACTGTTGTTTGTTTCTTTTTGTTGTGCCTTTCTTCCTCGCGTAGTTGAAACTTTCCTGTCAATGGTTTTAAAATTTTCACGCCTGAATCTGATCAGCATAAATTAAAGGTATTTTTGTTTGTTAAGTTCATGAGAAAATCAATCTGGGTTTGGGCTGTGAGAACAGGGTTGACCATTGATTCAGAAAGTAAGAGAACTGAGAGAACTCTTACACACTAAATGTGAAATATAGGGTCATCATTGTGATTCTTGGTGCCATAGTTCTGACATATAGAAATATCTGACATATATAAATAGAATAAAACCTAAACCATTTGCCTGAGTACTAAAGGACAGTGGGATTTGTCCAGCTACGTTGATTTCTTCTCTAAAAATAGCGGGTTGATCAGGCTAATGCCTCATGTTTAATGTTGAGGAATCACTCTTTGTGGATTTTCCTCTGATATAGAAATCATCAGTCAGACATTCCCCTCTGTATTATTCTCCTTACACACTTTGTGTAAGCTTTTATGTTGAATGAAAATCATCACATAAACAGCCTGACCAGTGATGGACTCTCATCATCCCAAAAGCCCACAGCATACAACTGTGTCCCACACGTCTCTCTTTCTCTCTCTCTCTCTCTCTCTCTTATACACACACACACGCACGCACATTTCGTTGTCACACTCCACATTTAGAGAAACACACACATTTTCCAAAAACCGAGCTGCTATCACAGCATACCAGAGTCTTTAAAAGCTCTGAGAGGCTTAGCAGATTATACCGTTTTCATGGATTTTTCCCCATACTTAATAAACTCTGAGTGCATGTGTATATGTGTGTGTGTGTGTGTGTGTGTGTGTGTGTGTGTGTGTGTGTGTGTGTGTGTGTGTGTGTGTGTGTGTGTGTGTGTGTGTGCATTTGCATGCGTCTCTCTCTGTCCTCAGGATGGCCCCAGAAGTGATCCTAGCCATGGACGAGGGCCAGTATGAAGGAAAAGTGGATATCTGGTCCCTGGGGATCACTTGTATTGAACTGGGTGAGCTTTTTTCCCCACCTGCTACTCAAAGGATGAACTTCTAAACCCATGAAGTCAGAAATTCAACTCATTTAAGCTGATTGACCTTTATCAGAAGGACAGATAATCTGATCTTATTTGATCCTGCAAGCTTTTGGGACTTGTTGATTGTGAAAACTTCAGCACTAACCCATCTCTCTTCTCCCGTTCTCCCCTGCTTTATTCCAGCGGAGCGCAAACCGCCCTTGTTCAACATGAACGCCATGAGTGCCTTATATCACATCGCACAGAACGACTCTCCCACGCTACAGTCCAATGAGTGGTGAGTTTCAGACACACCTCTCAAATCTGAACGATTATTTTTGTGCTTGTTTTTCTGCTCCTTTTGTTTCCGTTATTAAAAAAAAAAAAAAACACTTTTTCCAAATGTTGTCCACTTTGAGATCAGTCAAACCACAAAATGACAAAAATGGGGATGGAATTTGACCACACAATCGTCCACTAAACAATAAAAATCCAGTGAAAGCGCTGCCATGGCCCTTCCAGTCGAATGTGAGTGTAAAGCTCAATCGGATCAGGGCTCTGTCAGGGTAAGACTTGCCTGTGTTAATCTGCATGACCTGTGACCCCTGTGACAGGCATTGTGCAAGGTCGCACTTAAAGCCCCTTATGTAATTACAGAAGAAACCTCCACCAAAGAAACACTGTGTGAAGAACAACACCACTCCTGCTTTGCTAAAAGAGATCTTTATCTGTACAGAGTTTGAGTTATTCTAATATTATTCTAGCGGTTTTAGAACTATACAGTTTGTGTTTGCTGCACTAACTGGGATGTTTCTTTGAACACTGACTATGTGCTCTGAGTCTGTTATGGAGAAACAACCAGCTTTATGCATTATTACATGCTGCTCTCAGCCTCAGAGTTTATTATTGCAGAAACTAATAGATTCTCTAGAGACTGTCCTTCCAGACATCAAAAACTTTCAGCAATTAAATTTAGGCCAGCAGGTTGAAAACAGCTCTTTGCTGTGTCTTTGCAGTATCATCATCTCATGCTCAGTGCTGGAAGTGCACCTTGTTTTAGTTAGGATTAGTTGTGTTTCTGGAGAGCATCACAAAGTAAGATATTTTTATCTTTAGTTCATCTCACAAATAAAGCAAACATGTAGAAGTGTTCGTTTCGTCTGTATTCAGGAAATATCTTTGTCTGTTGAAAGTTTTTTTTTATGTAAAGAAATAATAAAACCAGAAGCATCTGCTCTGCTGCCGTGTTGAGAAGCACAATATCGACATCATATTGGTTCATCCTATTTGGAGGATTTCTTTCTAGGGAGGATTAATTAAATTTTGAGAAAGTTATTTGGAAGAGGTGAGAACAGGATTGTCAAAACTCACTTTTCCTTTTCGCTGTCTTTCCATTTATTCTCAAACCAGTTAATCTTCTTTCCTCCTCTTACCTTATGTGTAATTTACGAGCACATGTTCATAAGATGAGCTCAACAAAGTAGGACACGGGACAGATCTGTTCGCACTATTTAATAGGAAACATAGAGTGGAGAAAGTCAAATAATAGGAGCGTGAAATAAGTGATGCAGCAAGTCTTCCAGAGTTGCCCTGAGTGGCTGCAGACACTGCTCACACGCTGCATGTGAGGTGTGATTCTCAGGGCGGAAGTAAAACTAATGAAATATTCAAACTATGTTTGCTGTTCTCCCTATAATTTACCTTTCGTGTACGTCTTTCTGCTCTCACTGCCATGGTATGAAAGTGAAGTTTGCAGGCAGAGTCATGTCAGTGTTAGCTCGCTCAAATGTTTCGCAGGAATGTGTTCGAAAGAATGTGTGTTTTCCGCACAGTCAAGGTGAGAGGCAGAATTTTGTTCTCTACCTGCTTCAGCTTACCCTGAAGGCATCCATGGCCTTCCTGAGTCCGCAGATTCAGCTTTCAATTAAATAAAACCTTAAAAGGAAAAACTTATCATCACTGCTGACACTGTGAAAGTCAATTGAAACTCCTGCTTTGCTGCTTTGACTGTGCATTGAGAGTGCCTGCTGCAAAATTAGCGGGTTTTTTTTGTAGCCACAGTGTTCTAGCAGGCGGGGGATTGTGCGAGGCTGCGCAGGGTTGTAGTATTTTTGGAGGAGCTCCAGCAGCCTGAGGCGTCGGCAACATCCAGCCAGATGAGACGAGTAGAGACATCAGCCTCATAGTGTAACTTCAGCGCATATATACAAGGACACACTGTACACACATCGGCCTGACATGTACAAGTGCACTCATGGACCTTTGTGAGCCACAGAGGACACTAGATTTAGAGGCCACAGAGGTGCGAGGTGATAACAAGGAGCACTTTCTGACCCACTAACGTCCAAGCATGGATGGGAAATCCAAATCTCAAACAGCACCTCAGAAGAGTGCTTTACCCCGACGACCCAAAGGAGCAACTGAAACATGCAGCAACCTTACACACAGTGGTTTTCATGAGCGTATTTTTAGATCAGAGTCAGTGGCACGGTGCTCCACAGCTCCAGTGGCCTATATTTTTATTGCTCCACATATTTACATAATCCATAGAAGGTTCATATATAAGGCTATACTTAGAGATTACATAGGATTGTTGTGATTTATTTCATTGATATGATAAACACAGCTCATGAGGAGATTACGTAAAGCGTTCATCAACATTAAGTACATAAGGTGTGGTCTGTCATTACATTATCACTGCTGTCTCTGCTGAACTTATCCTGGTTTAACTGGGTTTGATGGAGATGGGAATCATCGACCTCCTTCTTTGTCTCTCCTCTCCCCAGGTCTGACCCTTTCCGGAGCTTTGTCGACTACTGCCTACTGAAAATTCCTCAGGACAGACCCTCGTCAGGGGAGCTGCTACGAGTGAGTGAGCTTCCTTTGTAATCCCTCTAGCTGTGACCTCACTTCCTGTCTCAGTCACTCCCTGAGCCAAGGGGATGAGTCACTCCCACCAACCCTCCCACGGCTCCCTAATACGCAAGAATATACACAGTGTCTTCATGAGGCACCCCCTGCTGAGAGGGGCTTACTCTATCTCTCTCTTATTTTTTTTTTTTTTCATTGTAACTTCACTTCCTGTGCCCTGCCTTGCAGCAGTGGCGCTCAGAGCCTAAAAATAACAGTTTGCATTTGCTTCTCACATCACTTCTTCAGAGCCCGGCATATATGGGTTTGAAAATATTGTCACAACACTTTCTATAACCTCATTTCCAAAAAAGGCGGGAGGCTGCGTGAACTGTTCATCAAAACAGACTAGCAAGATGAATCATATGTAAATTTTACGGCTACATCTTATTGAAAATACTGCAAAGACAACATTTCAAATGTTAAAACAGGATAAAGTTACTTGGCAAATGTATGCTAATTTTAAATATGATGCCAGTAACGCATTGAAAACTGTTTGGACTGATGGGACTGGGATATGTAGACTTTTGTGTTGTCGTCTTTTGACAGCACTCTGTAAATGTTTGGAAACCAAGGAGACCAGTTTCCGGGGTTTTGAACGTTAAATACTGTGCCATTCTTGCCTGATGAAGGATTTTTGTTTCAAGAGGCCCCAAGGGTTTTCAACAGGTGACAAGTCAAGACTGCAGACAGACCAGTTTAGCACCTCTTACGCAGGCTCTTGTACCATAGAGACATGCTGATGTAACATGTGCAGAATGCAGGTTTGTCTTGCAGAAATATGCAAAAGTCTTGAGAAAGCCATTGTCTGAATGGCAGTGTATGTTGCTCTAAAACTTGAGTATAATGCTCCACAGTAATAGTGCCCACTCAGATACCCATGACAGGGGCTCTTATGCATCCCCATACCATTATGGATGCTGTGCACTCTCTTGAAAACAGTATCCATGATTTTCAGAACAAATGTCAAGTGTTGGTTTGTTGAACTACAGAACGATTTCAGTCCACGGTTAGAGAACCGTGTTGATAGTATCAGATATAAAATGGGCTTATATTTTTCTTAAAGCAATAACATATTTTAGTTTCAACATTGATATGTTGTCTTTGAACTATTTCAAATTAATTTTAGGGATTTTAATGAGCTCCTAACTATCAAATCTTCTTTATTATTGTTTGACACAGCATCCCAACTTTTTTAGAGCTGAGGTTGGAAATGAGGTTTGCAAGATAATTTGCAAGATAAGAAGCATTCATGATATTTTCAATGTGCAAAACAAGTATATAGGTTTCCACTTGATGTTTTTACTGATTACAGTAGAGCCATGAAAGAAAAAAAGCAACGATGCAGAGGTGATAGGATTCATGTTTATCACTTCATTAACATTGTAGGCCACCTAAGTACCGTATAGTTCATACTTACAACTTCCACACCAGTTTTACAACCCAGAATATTAGCCAAGATATTTTCTTCCCCAAACTCTTGCAAAAAAATCTCCTCAGAGTGTTACTTGTCATGAAGACTTTTGGTCATAGTTTCCATTTCCAATCCAGTAATGAATCCCAAAAACAAAATTTAGATGATGTTGCAACAATCCCACTATCTCTGTTCTTTTTTGAGTCACTCTGCACTGTCTGCTTGAAAATAAGAGGCACTGTAGCACATGTAGTAAAATCTAAGACTGAGAAACAGTTGCAAATCTGTTTTTAAAGTGTTATTCTCTGGCCACCCTATCCAAAAACCCAAATGAACTTACAAGTTAATCCGTGTGCGTTCATTGTGTTTCCCTGTAATTGAAGAGTTTATCTTTTTGTTTGTCTGACTAGCAGGTAATCCTATTGGACTGGTAAGAGTTTTATGTTGGGGTGATCACACTCAGCAGCGCAGTAGCAGGAGTTTTCACACCTGCTTCACTTTAAGGAGGAGGAGGAGGAGGGGAAGTCAAAAAGTTAGGCTGTGAGAGATACGGGGGTCTGGACTGTAGTTTGGGGAGGATCTATTTTAGACTGTGATTCAGTCTTCCCAACACCCCTGACCCAAATCCAGTCCAAAAAACCATTAAAGAGGGATAAGTACCAAACAGACTTTGGATCAGTGTCGAAGGGGCTGCTTCATACTGAAGAGCCTGGGGGGCTGGGGTGTTAGCTTATGATTAATACCCCACTTTCTCTTCTCACGCACACATGCATCTACAAGCACAAAATCACTTATTCTTTCAGCGCACGCACACACACACACACACACACACACACACACACACACACACACACACACACACACACACACACACACACACAGATATACAGCGACGCAGACACACGTCCCTCCAAGCTCTTTAAAGAGGAAATCAGGTCACTAATCTGGTGGCCTTGAGCTATCAGTGCTCTGGCTTCAGGTTAGATGCCTTTTCTCCCCGTAAACCTTGGTCAGAGTGATAGTATTTAAATATGTTACAAAGTCATCACCTCTTACTGACCTTCAGTAAACACTAAACATACTCCGCTGAGCAAAAATACTCTATTGATATGTAAAAAATTGCCGTGAGGTTATTTTTTGTTATTCCATACATTAAAGCTCCTGCGAGGAGTTTTTCAACGTTCATGAAATAGCATGAAATTCATATTTATACCTTACTATTATATCTAAAAGCAAACTAGGACATCAAGGATGAAATTGACGATTGTTTTATGGCCTACGTAGGGCTGGGTCAGCCAATACTGCTATTTCAACAGGGAGCTACAACAAACTTAAAGCTCCTCACAGGAGCTTCTCGAACTCTGCTTGCTTTGTAATGAAGATAAAACTTGAAAGTTACCAGTGCGGTAAATATGTAGTTTTATCGAGCAGCTGCTTACCTTAGCTTTGTTATATGACTGCTAATAGGGAGATGTAGCTAGTTTTGCTGTGCCTCAAGGTAAAAAGGGGAGGGAAAAAAAACATGTAAAAGTTCTCTGTAAAGCAGTAAATGTAACATTTTACATTTTAGGGTTCATGAAGCTTGGTTAAGATTGTTTGCCTTGGGCAGAGTAAAGCTTGACTTCCCTTTTTATCCCAGTCTTCATGATACGCTAAACTAAACTAGCCACTGGCACCAGCTGTGTATGTGATTTTACACGAATTTGATCTCTTCATCAAACACATCTGCTAGAAAGAGGAGAAGTGTTTCTCCAAAATGTTGCTGTCTGGGGATTTTTGCTCCTGCTGCTACTGCCTAATTGCAGTGGAAATAAATTCGATGGACTAAAGCAAAGTGGGTACACTAAAAAAGTTAATATTAATATTCGATGAAAAAAACTAATGAGACTTAACGGTGTAAAGTCTATGAGGAAGAATCAAGGATTCTGGCCTCAGTTTAATCTTGATTCAGGGAGGATAGAGAGGATGCTGTCGCTTCATTTTAACCCTAATCTGATAATGAGGAAGAATCCTGGGTGATGGGACGGGGGTGGCCAACCTCCCACACTCTGGTGTTGGTCCGTCAGGAAACGGGACAAATCACTCTCATCTCTATTTTCAGAGCGTGATGTCACTCCCCCGTGTCCTGACTAACCCATTACACCAGCATCTGTCACATGGACAGGAAGGTGTGCAGAGAAAGAGAGCTGGAGGAGACAGACCTAAAAATACACTTTTACTTATTCTCTTTACACAGTATGTATATTTTAGTCCTGCACTCCAAGGATGCATACATTTCAGCTGCCCAACCACACTATATTTTATGAATGAGAGTGACTAAGAGGAGGTGTGAATATGTGAGTGCGAGGAGTAGGAGGAAGCACAGGGGAGAGAAGATTTTATGGGGTTTTTTTTGGTAGATTTTTATTCTCATGTTGATGTCAAGCTGTGTAAAATGCTGAAAAAGAAAGCAGATAACTAAAAACAGGACAAATCACCGCCTCCTTCTGCCCTGACCAAAACCAGCTTCCCCCAGCCACTCTGACCTGCTGGTTATGTAACGCAAATAAATAATTACATGAGTGCATAATGGTCGAACCTCTGACAAATTACACCTCCATCAAATTACCCAAAGGTTGGTTTGCCTCAGTGGAGAAGCCCAGCACTTGTGACTTTGATAAAAAAAAAAAATGTGTGTAATCACTCTCATCAGTTCAGTGTGAGACTAGTCTTAGATCATTAGATGGTGAATTAATGAAACTTATAAATGCATTTGCCCTTTTGGGTAATTTTCATTTTTTTAAAAGCAGTGTGTGTGTGCAGCAGCAGCATCTTTTGGGTTTTGTTCCCTTCATACAATCAAATTATGATCGCCCCCCCGATTCATTTTTTTTCCTAAGGCAGATAAACGCCTTGAGAGATTTTAGGCAAACAAAAACTTCCACATAAAAAAGACAGAAACCTCCTCATTACTCATCTTCAAATTCCTTAATGGTCTTTGTCTAATTTATCTGCAGCTTCCGTTAACTTCTGGGTAAAGAAAATCCATTTAAGAAATTATTTGTTGGGATGAAAAGGATTAAGAGTGTTTTTTGAAAATCAATTTTATGGACAGTCTTACACACATCCCATGTGTTCAGTGTAAAAGAGGATGAAGTGTGCTGGGACTCCAAGGATGGACTGTGCAACCTAACAGCGCCCTCTAGTGACAGACACAGACGTGGTGTTTATTGCAATAACAGACTGAATGAGAAAAGGTTGATGTAGATGTACTCTTCAAAATAAAATATCCCTAAACTAGGTTAATAAGATGTTTTTTTTATAAAAACAGTCTTCTTCTTCCTGCAGAAATTGTATATGCAGAGGATTATTAATCTGTCATCATCAATCAAACAAAATTTCTTATTGCTTCTCAAGAGTTTTTACTTGTTACTTGTACTTTCATGGACAGCATACCTTAAGTGTAAGTGATTTAAAAGTTTTTGAAACAAAGCTGATTGAATGGCTCTGGAACCACCAGCAAGTTTAAAAGTCTGAAACCAAATTACATTCCCACTATAAGGGAAAAAGGACAAGAGCTGGAGATAATTCAGTCAGATTTTCTGTTCCCATTTTATTTTTTGAGACCATTTTCTTCCAATTGTCCCATTTCGAAAAAATATTTGGCCAAATACCTCATTGTTTTCTTTTTTTTTCTCTGTCTCTCCAGCATGATTTTGTGCGACGAGAACGATCGCCACGCATTCTCATCGACCTTATCCAGAGGACCAAGGATGCGGTGCGAGAGCTGGACAACCTGCAGTACCGCAAGATGAAGAAGATCCTCTACCAGGAGAAACACAACGGGCCGATGGGAGAGAGCCAGGAGGAGGAAGAGGTGGGAGGAGGGGGAGGGAATGAAGAGTTAACGGACAAGATAAGAGGGGTCAAGAAGATGAGACCAAAAAAAATCAAACATATGTTAGCGTTGGAAAGTTTGGCAGACATTAGGGGAAGGTGTTTGGAATCGAAAGAGTTAAAAACATGAAAACCAGTCGAGCCAGCGGGCTGTCATCACCTCTATTGTTTATGGTTTTTGTGGAGAGTCACATTCAGTTCAGATTTACTGTCACAGAGTAAACTTTTGTGTGAAACAGATACACCACATAACCACAGTGTTTGTGTCACAGCAGCAGGAACAGACGATAATCAGTGAGCGGGGTAATCCGTTTAGGAGCATTTATCAGCAGTCAGGGTCGTCTTTTACAGTGGTGTTAAAGTTGAACTATCAAAAACTTATTGATTCAATAACACTTGATTTGGTCAAGGAAACGTAAAAATGATAATAAAGTGCCAGCCACAGCCTTTAAGATATTCATGATCAATTATAATGAGGGAATGTTGATGTTTGAGAATTGAAAATGGAAGCTTTTCTGACTTTTTTTGACAGACAGTTGATTATAATACTAGACAAGTAACTTTATTATTTGATTGATCAATTGATTAATTCCATGCTGCACTTAAAACACAAGAATTTCAACACTTGTTAAGGACTTACAGTACTTTAATTCTCTGAAGTAATTTCAGTATTATCTTTTTCTTGTTTTAGTAGGAGTCGTAGAACATTGTTTCCAGTCATTATATAATAATGTATAATAATATATTATAATACAACGATTTTCTCAGTCCAGACACTTGAAACAAAGCTGACCGTCGTATATTCAGCAGTGACTGAACAGGCAGAAGGAAAATGTTCATTTAGGCTTGCTCCACATTTTTATCAAATTAACTCACTTCCAGGTCGATCATAAACACTTGTAACCTTCAAAAACATTTTTTTTTAAAAAACACCAACGACAGAAACACATTCTCTCTTTCTTAGCTTTTTTAACGGTAAACTTCCAAACACTTTGGATTTTTCAAGGCAGGGACAATCCTATGATGTGTAATAAAAGTATCAGTCTCATGATCATGTCCAGAAGAAGCAGAGTAAATAAATGAGATCCAGTGAACTCTGATTCATCGCATGAAGGCTGAAGGCAGGATGATTTCTTTGGTGTAATGTTAGTGATCTTACTGTAGGTCTGAAAGAGAGGCTTACTACATGCCATCCTGTTTCTAAAACGGCCCTCATGACTGCGTTTATTTATTTTTTTCACTTCTAATAATGTTTTAAAGAACCTAGAAATACAGTTGACGGCTGCTCACAGCAGTCCGGCGCTTAGACATCACAACAAACTCCCCCTACAGCCACAGCAGCGTGACATTGAGATGAAATGTCCCTTAGCTGACCCTGCTCTGAGGCGGCAGGAACAGGCATGGACAGCCAGCAGCCACAGCAGCAGTGTCATCCTACACCACAGGAAGAAAGACACAGCAGCTACCCAGAGCTCGCTGCAAGGAGATGCAGCTGCAGGCTTAACTGAGGAAACCTGCAGTCCCAAACCTTGTTTCTGGTTTCAGAGGAAGACACAGAAGCTGATTACAACACCTCAATTATGTTCTGTTACTGCAGACTCAAAGTATCCATCTGCTACAACTCAAAGTGTGCAGTTTGACCCCAATTTCCTATGATCTAATCACGCTTAAGTGGCCTTCTAACAAGAGGGCAACAAAATTAGACAAATCTACCACAAGATGAGAATTAACACAGGTGAAAGATACAAACACACAAATCTAAACACATACCAATCTGATGTTACATGTCAATTTAGAATGACTTTGACTCTAATGTCATCTGGAGGTTAATAGTGTTAAAGTGACTGCATGTAATGACACAATTCAGCCAGACTTGTGCGTATCAAAGACAAAAGAGTCTGCATGTGTCATTTATGGTTGTTTCTGTGATTATAAATAAACGTGTTTGTGTCTTTGGATGTTCTCTTGCAGGACAGTGAAGCGGCCAGCTGTAAGATGAACAGCCTGGGCAGCAACCACTCCATCCCCAGCACATCGGTCAGCACAGGCAGCCAGAGCAGCAGTGTGAACAGCATGCAGGAGGTGCTGGACGACAGCTGCTCTGACATGACTATGATGCACCCGCCGGACTACAGCAGCACCCTGGACTCCTCCCCACACACCAAGAAGGTAAAAAAGTAATAGGTCAATGTTGGGGTAGTGGGAGAGACTGGTGAGTTTTCAGGGCTGAATGGCACAAATGAAGTCTCAACATGCAGAAAGGTTGCGCCACTGACTTTGGACTAGAATTTTTGCTGTTAATAGCCATCTCTGGTTCCAACCCAAGGTTTCATCTAGTATAATTCATCAAAAAGCAGACCATTATCAAAGTTTAGAATCCATCGAAAGTTGTGAATCACATCTTTATGGCACCATATCAGGATGTCAATTAAGTAAAAACATACTGAGCTGCAATTATCTGTATTAACTACAATGAAAAATGATATCCCATGATGATGCCACGCTGTTTTCAGTTCAAATCAGTACTCAGTGATCACTGGAGAAGCCATCCATATGTTTCTACCACAACTCATCAGCTAAGGTTAAAAAATAAAACTTCAACGATGTTTTATATTATGAGGATATTTTAAGACAAAATCACACTTTGTTTTGTTCTGTCACCCCCGTATGACTGCTATTCTCTCAGTCTTTTAGTTTGAAACACCCTTCTTATTAATGCAAATGATGTTCTCAAGCATTTTGACATTATCATTTTTCTCCCATTAGTATTCTCAAATATATATTTTATATATAATGTGACTGTATCTAATTATTTCTAAGGTAACATGTACTCCTTAGTTTATGGAAGAACTCGGCTTCAGTTCACATTACACTGATTCTCACTTTTACGAATTTGTTTATGAATGACAGGTCTGATCAGTTATATATTTTGGTGTCAGTCCACCAAATTCTACTGATTTACTGTAAGGTCTTTCAAATGTCCTTTACACAGAGGGAAAAACCGTGAAACACAAACAGTAAATCCTCCTAGATGGAGCTAAAACCTAATCAAAGACAAAGAGAAACTTTGACCTTTTTCAATAATTTCCCCTTTCTTTGTATTACCTGGTTGTTGAAAGTACCATGTACAACTTTAGGATCAGCCTCTTAGGAGATAATTATATGGAGAGGGTTTTTTTTTTGCATCTTTTTAGTCCTACCAATAAACCGCTCATTCACTAAGAGAAAATATTTCTTAACATTTGAGGCCTCTAGACAGCTAGAGAAATCCACAATAATAAATAAGTGATGAACATATTAATGCAGCAGTAATTCTGATTTAATAATCTAATATTTATTACTCTAATGCTGAGTTAATTAGAACTACAATTTAAAGGAAAATGATCAAAGTGCTTTTCTCACCATTTAAGTATTTATTTCAAGCAAAAAAAAAAAAAACAAAAAAAAAACAGAAAAAAGCTGCTACAAAATATTATCTCACAAGAAAGAAATTTCTGTATTATGAACCTCTGAGGGTTTCTCTGAAGGGAAAGGTGTCCTCTGAATCCTGGCATGTATTTAGCTACTCAAGGGACCTTAGGCTGGAATTTAACCTCAGTCACCTGTGTGAAGCATGACCTCCTGACATGGGGCACATTTAGACTTCTAGGCCAGCAATGCCCTGAGATATTTGGTCCCAAAACTGTCAGCCCCCTAACTCATTGTCTGGTGATTCACACACCTCTGAGCTCTATTTATTAATATCAGACAAGATGGTTCTTTGGTATATCTTAATTAATGCAATCGAAGATACTTAACTGCTGGAATAAGAGTGGGTTAATGTCTTTGGTTGATGCTAAAGTATGTTTAAGCTGTATTTTCTAACACTTTGACATCTCAGAGGCTTACTGCTCTGTTAAAAACCTTAGCTCCTCACTGCCCCCTTTTGCCTCTGTGTCTGTGTATGCAGGACCTGCTAGGCCAATTGCTATTTTAGGATGAAAGTGCTGTAGAGAGAGACAGGGAGGGCCTCTATTATGGTATTAAAGAGGAAATATTTTGACTTAAAATATTATTGATTCCCTTCGCTTTATCCAAAATGATATCTGGAATATAAGAATAAGAAATTTCAATAATACCCTTTGATTCCAGAAATCTGGTTCGGTACATTTTCAGGGGAGCTGAGATTAAATAAAAGAAAGTCTAATTAGTTCTGAACCATGTAGAGATTTCTAAGAATCCTTACTGAATACACGAAAAGACATGGTCAGCTACCAGCGCGTTCCTCATACAATGACTCCTTTTCCAGTCTAATTACTGTGCACTCAAAAATAGCAAGGACACATGGCTGCGCATAAACATCGTCTGACTTTTTTTCTGTTTTCACGAGTCCCCGATCTTCTCAAAACCATGGAAACGCGAGACACAATCCTCACTGTCTGACTGATCGCTTCAAGTTCATCACTAACACCATTCACACTCTGAGAACAAAAGCTGTGTACACACATCAACATGCAGCAAACAGTCCCCATTTCCACACTTGCAGCTCTGTCATCCTGCACGCTGTGTACACAGGTTAGCACAATGCCTAACACTCTGACTGAATACCTCATATGACTTAAAACTGAACGAGGAGAGGGCTGTCACTGCTCTATCATTCCCTTTCTTCATCTGCTCTTTGTATTTTGACAGAGGCTGAATGAGCATGTCACTTTATGAACAGACAGACAGACAATGTGTTGTTTCAAGTTCAGGGGCTGAGCTGAGAACAAATGAAAGTGACACACACTGTCTTCAAATGCTGATCAAGTTCCCTCCTCATGAATAAACTCTTTGGTCCTCAGCTTTTAACGGCGGGACTGAATGTTGACATTTCATCATGCTTTTACAGAGGTTACAGTTGACACAGTTTTAGCAAATGTTGAAGATTCCTTTTGAAATGCAGATTTGGTGAGATTTAAATCGACGGGGAATTTGTTATTTAAAAATTCACAGAAAGATTATGAAGTGTTCAAACACTGGCACACTTTTCGGTGAGTGAAAGTCTGAAATAAAAGTGCACAGTTTTCACCCTCAGTTTGGGACGCCTGATTCTGGTTTTGTGCTATTTTAATGCAAAATAACTGTGACTGAATCCAGATCTTTGACGTCATGACTTCCTATAAGATTAGATGAGATGAAATAAGATAAGTGGAGATGACAAAGGTGGAGATGATGTCAGATGAGATGAGGTAAGATGACATACGATAGGCTGAGATGTGATAATGTGAGATGAGAAAAACACAAATTAAAATAAGATGAAGTAAGTCAAAATCAGTTAAGATGAGATAAGATTAAAAGAGATAATGAGAACAGATAGGATAGAAGAAACTTGATGAGATTAGATCAGATGGTGTACTATGAAATAAATTGAAGTGAGATAAAATGTGATGAGATAAGGTTAAATGAGATTTAGATGACATAAAATGAACTGAAATATAAGGTGAAATAAGCTGGGGTGAGGTGTGATGAGATAAGATTAAATCAGAAGAGATAGATGAGATGACATTAAAAGAGATTAGTTGAGATTCCCCAAACTCAGATGAGATGAGATACTGTATATAGGGATGAGAAAAGATTAAATGAGATGTGATGATATTAAGCACTTTATTTATTCCTCAGGATTTTCCTCGTGGCAGTTTGCTCCAAAATTATTGTATAAGATAGCATCAAGTATTTGTGAAACATCAAAGCACTAAACCCCCAAAATACCAAGTGCATGCAGAGAAAACGTATCTAAATTGGAAATAAAGTAGGAACTCACTTAAGTTCACTAAATTAAAGATACAGTGTTTTGAAATTGGATGATCTAGTGATATCTAGCAGTTCTAGATATCTAGATATATAGTCCATTTCTGCCAAATCTGTTCTGATACTAAATTCCACATACTGTACCTTTTAGTACCAAAGTAAGCTTTAAATAAATAAATAGAATTATTGAGAGCTTCATTTACATAATTAAGAGGTAAAAGTACTTTTTAATGGACAATAAATAAAAGTTCACATCAGATTCACACAATTCAGTCCAACCCCTTTGAAAAAGTCAGCCATGCATGTATATCTTTGGCCTTAAAAATGTACTGGGCTGCCCTTAGATTTTTGCAAATATTCTGTTATATCCTTTCAGGGGATAACACTATCTTAATGAAACTTTGAAATAATGCAAAGTAGTCAGTGTGCTGCTTGAATAACAGTATAGATTTATTGTCAATTGAAAATTACTCTGTACACAGCTGTTAACGTCTAAACAGCTGGCAACAAAAATGAGTACACCCCGTAGTGAACATGTCTAAATTGTGCCCAAAGTGTCAATATTTTGTGTGACCACCATTGTTATCTAGCACTGCTTTAACCCTCCTGGGCATGGAATTCACCAGAGCTGCACAGGTTGCTTCTGGAATCTTCTTCCACTCCTCCATGACAACATCACAGAGCTCATGGATGTTGGACACCTTGCACTCCTCCACCTGCCTCTTGAGGATGCCCCACATGTGCTCAATTGGGTTTAGGTCTGGAGACATACTTGGCCAGTCCATCACTTTAACCTTCAGCTTCTTCAGCAAGGCTGTTGTCATCTTGGAGGTGTGTTTAGGGTCATTATCATGTTGGAAAACCGCCCTACGGCCCAGTTTCCGGAGAGAAGGGATCATGCTCTTCTGCAGGATGTCACAGTATATAGTGGAATTCATGTGTCCCTCAATGAACTGCAGCTCCCCAGTGCCGGCTGCACTCATGCAGCCCCAGACCATGATGCTGCCACCACCATGCTTGACTGTAGGCAAAACACATTTGTCTTGGTACTCCTCACCAGGGTGCCGCCACACACGCTGGACACCATCTGATCCAAACAGGTTTATTTTGGTCTCATCAGACCACAGGACATGGTTCCAGTAACTCATGTTCTTCGATTCATTGTCTTTAGCAAACTGTTTGCGGGCTTTCTTATGCAGCGGTTTCAGAAGAGGCTTCTGTCTGGGGCGACGGCCATACAAACCAATTTGATGCAGTGTGCGGCGTATGGTCTGGGCACTGACAGGCTGACATCCCACTTCTGCAACCTCTGCAGCAATGCTGGAAGCACTCACACGTCTATTTTTGGAAACCAACCTCTGGATATGACGCTGAGCACGTGGACTCAACTTCTTAGGTCGACCCTGGCGAGGCCTGTTGCGAGTGGAACCTGTCCTGGAAAACCGCTGTATGATCTTAGCCACTGTGCTGCAACTCATTTTCAGGATGTTGGCAATCTTCTTATAGCCAAGGCCATCTTTGTGAAGCGCAATAATCCTTTTTTTCAGCTGCTCAGAGAGTTCCTTGCCATGAGGTGCCATGTTGTCCAGCGTTCAGAGAGAATTGTGCCCAAAACACCAAATTTAACAGCCTTGCTTATCATTTACACCTGAATCCTTTTAACACTAACGAGTCACATGACACCAGGGCGGGAAAACAACATCATTGGGCACAATTAGGACATGTTCACTGCGGGGTGTACTCACTTTTGTTGCCAGCTGTTTAGACATTAACAGCTGTGTACTGAGTAATTTTCAAAGGACAATAAATCTATACTGTTATTCAAGCAGCACACTGACTACTTTAAGTTATATCAAAGTTTCAGTAGGATAATGTTATCCCCTGAAAGGATATAACAGAATATTTGCAAAAATCTAAAGGGTGTACTCACTTTTGTGATATACTGTACATGTATATCTTTGGCCTTAAAAATGTACTGGGCTGCCCCATCATAGCAGTTCACGTGTACACCCCATGTACAGAGGTTATGTCTCTGTATGCATGTTGTATGTTTCTGTCATTTATGTTCAATATTTTCCTTTTTTAAATTAAAGACTTTGAGATAATTTTCAACTCAACTAAAGTGGAAAATAAACATCCTGAATTTTGAGTCAAGTAACATTTAGAGGTAGTCAAAACTTAAACTGCACCAAATAATGACGATAAGATAGTGTATGATATTCAACACACCATCAGTTGAATGTGATAATGATGGAAAGTGAAACTCTTTCCTGTGCAGTAGTATTGCACATAGTCTTAAAGGGTAATGGACTGATCGTTAATACTGTGTAATATTCCTTTATGTGTGTGTTTCTTTCACTCAGGATCACCAGTACAACTGGGACGATGGAATCCACAGGGACCACCGGTCTGGACTGAGGCCAGCCTCCTCTGACAAGAGCAGCCAGGCCCAAAACTACAAGAACCAGGGCCGCTTTGCCACCATAAAATCAGCCTCACTGGTAAGTTGTACAAAAATCTAACCTCTTTCTTTTCTGTTTTTCTTTTTCAGATCCAAAAACATGCACCTCAGGGGGTTCAGGATCAATTATTTGTGAAACATTCACCTCAGAAGTCATGTTCCTTTGAAAGCCAAAAAATAGAAAATCTACTTTTTGCAGAAGCCAAAATCTCTCTGAGAGTGTTGTGTTTACACCAGAGAGTCATATGAGGGCACAGAAGGGGCACTATGTTGTTTTCTGCACTCAAATCTGTCTGAGAATGCGCCAGTTTAAAGTTGATTCTGGGTGATTTACTGTAATGTGACTGCACAGATCGATGTGATTAGAACGACATCTAAAAGCAGAGACGTCTTTCCTTTTTGGACTCTCCTTTCACAACAACCTTTATTTAGAGTTTTTTTTTTCTAGTTTTTACCTCTTTGAGCTCTGCGTCTCTGCTCTCCAGTTTCATCCCTGTCTCTGTAAGATCTTTGTTTCCTTGCCATCTTACCTCTCATTCACCTCACGCCTTTTGTTTTCTCTTCTTGTACTATGCTTCACATTACCACTCCCCTCCTGCCGCCCCCTCCTTTATTTCCTCCTCTCCTGCACTTGACAATACATCACACTCCGATCTTAACCAATATTCTGTCTTGAAGGGCTAGAGTCCTCTCTCTCTTTCTCTTTCTTTGTCTCTCTTACTCTCTCTCCCTCCCCGTCTGTTGTCATGGAAACCAGCCCTAGTAACTTGTAAGTAGTTGTGGTGCTGTGTGTAAGTGTATGTGAGTGTGTACCTGCTCACCCATCCATGACCCATTGGTTTTAATTGTGTGTTCCTGCTGCCATCAGGTCTTAAACCCAACATGAAAGAACCTGTGAAATAAGGTGTGTGTGTGTCTGTGTGCGTGCGTGTGCACCTGTGTCCTTCTGCTGTCCTTGACCAGAGTGTGAATCACACAGGGCTGTGATTTTTTTTTTATTTTGGACCACAACCTCTCGATTGTTGTCCACTTTGACTTTGTGTAGAGATGGCTATGTGTCTCCGTCTCCTTCTGTTGTGCAAAAATAAAGCCAAAATATCCTTGATAGGATAGGATCAGTGACGTCACCTGTAGCCAGAGTGTGCGCAGTCGTGAGCTGGTGGTGCAGCGGTGTTGCTGTCCTGGTTTGTCCTCCAACCAAAACAGGCATATTACCTCCTTAAACCACATCCAGAAATCAACATCATGAGATCTACATATAGTGAAGAAAACCATTTCTAAGAAAGAATGTACGACTTTTTATTTAATTTTCAACTTGGTCTATGCCCCATCTGTTAACATGGAGGAAGCAGCCTTATGACCCATTCAGCACTCAATCTTTTCATTGCCTAAGAACCCACAGCTTTCAGTCATCGACCGCCAGTCAATTCAGACCATACACTCTATATGGAATGGACGCCATCTGCCTCCTCACTGGGTGAACCCACCACAAGAACAGCACACTCTGGTGACAGGCTGCAGTATAGGTCATATATCCCGCCTCCTCCAGCAATCCCTATGGAGCTGTGGACAAACTTTCGAAATTAATGACACAGAATATACATTTTTCTCCCCCCTGCTTGCGATGTTGACATGTAGTTACTGTAAGACTAGTTTGTGTTATTACGGGGTTCATGTTTTCTATGATTGACACTTGATCCAGCCTATGGGCATACGAAGATTGCGTAGCTCACCTAGGGGATACGCTGTGTGAACCGATCATCATCACAGCGACACTCGGCGACTCCCCCACCGGATGCGTACAATGCTACTGCGCAAGTGGTGGGTCCAGGAGGTGAAGAAAATCCTGGAAATACTGAGAGTTATTCGAATTCATACAATGGCGGAAGGTGGAGCCAAGTTGTCCATAGCATATACAGTCTATTGTCTATGCCCTCACTCAAACAGGGGCAGGGCTGCAACTTTCATCTGTAATCCTTAGGAGCCATCTTCCTTGTGCAGTGGGACAAGGATAGAGTCGGATTAAACCGCCAATTTAAGCTAAAACTGCAGCTCAACTTAAATTTGCATGTAAATGCACTAAATTAGATCCTCCTTACTTCTGTTTGTCACTTCTGTTTGATGTTCTGTTGTGTCACTTTTATTTCAACTGATGTGATTTGAAGCAATCTGACCCTAAATTGTCATTGCTAACTCATAAACTGGAGCAGTTTATTCTGCTTCAGTGTGATTTGCAAAGGATCTCCTTTGCAAATCTTTATTAATTGCTTCCGCGATCTGTTTTAAGAATCTCTTAAGCACTCAAAAACTGTCGGTAAACACGCCACACTTCTGTCTGACAAACAGTCACTGCAGAATGTAAGTTGCAGTGGATTAAAGTCAAACTGAAACGCTTCAGATGTAAGCAGCTGAGGTGGCACAGACAGTGTCGGCGGTTCTGAGTGTCTGCCTGTCTTCAAAAGAGGCAGCATCGTGTAAACCTCAGAATCTGTGCCGTGTGATAGCGCCAGTCCTGCCCGCCGGCGCTGAGAGGGATGACATCATCTTTTTCTGTGGAGCGCAGACGTCCTCAGATTGGCCTCGACTCGCTGAGACTGGAATCAGCAGGTAGACAAAGAGAGACAGAGAGAGAGAGAGGAGAACGGAGGGTCCAGATGGAGAGCGGTAATGGATCGAAAAGAGAGAGAGAGAAGTTGGAGAAAAGGGAAAGAAAAAGACAAGCAAGACAGGATTTAAAGATGAAAGACAAACAGCCAATATTAGATCCTCAAAAAAACAAAGTATGCAAATTCCTGAGTGAGAAAATGAGCTCATACTTTCTAAAGACAGGGAAGGAAATCAGAGCGATGGAGGGAGATTTGTAAGGATTAGAGCATGAATGAAAGCGGCTGCAGAGGGTAAAGACACGGAGGACACAGACGCCACATATCAGGAGGCTAAAGAGACAGATAAGCAAACAGGAGAGAGACAAAAGAGCACTGCAGATTGAAATCTGGACGGATAAAGAAGGACAAAGTGAGAGGGGACTGGGCTTCATTTCCCAGAGGTTACCTGAAGCAGAGAAAACATGGAGAAAGAGAAGAAGAGGAGGGAAAAACGTAGAGCTGAAGGGGGGGGGGGGTGTAAAAGGAGATGAAAGCAGGATGAAAAATCACAGAGGGAGAAGGATGGATGTAAAAGGGAGAGCAAATGTGGGACATAAGAGGCTGGGGAGAGGGAGAGCAGGGGTTATTATAGGTCAGATAAAGTAAGAGACTGAAGAGACTAAGAAAATTCCCCACATGTGCAGCTCTGCTCTTCATTAGGTTTGTCTCACCTGGCAGCTTGTAAACATATCAGCACGTCAGCCGCAGCAGCAGAGAAGCACATGAGAACACGCTCCTTACATCACCGTCATAATGCTTTTTTGGCAGCCATTAGAAACATGCTTTATTGATTTACATATCTACACAAAAACACTTTTCTCACAGGTATACTGTGGAGTATTTTCTTTCTCTTCATCCCCTATGAGGCCCAGATAGACACACCAGAAGTACAGGACCCTTTGGATTTGTGCAAACAGGAAAACAGGGTCTGTGGAAGCTCTCTGCATCTCCTGTTTATACAAATGACTTCCCCACATGTTACTCTACATCTGCAACAACACTTGAACCACAGCCATGTCTTCTTTTTCCTGTCTCGCACCTGACAAACAGCCAAATGTAGGAAACAGCATCGCAAGTCTTTAGGAAGAACACAGGCACATCTCTTCTTTAACTCAATATTAGCTGTATGCATGAAAGAGCTGCTCACTTGTATTACTCTGAGAGAGACTTCTTTTCACTCATCAATCTGCGGGCATGAAGATTCAGTTTTCTGCCGAGCATCTTTCATCTGCTGTAAATTGAATCATTTCTTTTCAACTCTGAATTCTGTCTGGAAAACAACCTTGACCCACCCGGTCAAAGTACTTCTACATAAATCATCAAAAAATGAAGATCGAGACCATCTGTACGCTTTTATTTTATATTCAATTTATTATGTTTCTGGACACAAGCGCACACACATATTTCTCCTCCCTGCTTCTTCCCTTCACTCGGCTTTGATGTTTCCCTCTACACACACATTTTAGACAAATGTGTGTTTAGAGGTTGTGCTGCCTTTGTTTGGTTATCAAGAAGCAGACTTTGGGTCGGTTCATATTCATGGACACTTTGTGAACTCAGTAAACACTCAGAGCTCAAACTATCCGTGTGTCTCAGTGACCTGTTTCTGTGAATTCAATATATTCACGAATACAGAAAACAAACCGATTTCTTCTTGCACAATAACCTCACCTCCTCACAGTAAACAATTTAGAATTTCTTCCATCTTTATCCCCAAAATAAGCAGAGTGACTAATCTGCTTGATTATGGCTGATCCTACTGAAACATTTACCTTTAGCCTGCAGCCTGCTCCCCTCCTCCTCCCTCCCTGAATATGATCTCCTTTCCAGCCCCTCAGGCTCGTGTGAAAGAGGCCGTCACATGACGTGACTTGGCCCTTTGTGGCAGCATGCAGGGTGGCGGTGAGGCAAGTGACTGGGATTGGGAGCTGCTGTTACAGTGGGGTATTGATTCAGCCCAGATTAAGAGGAGACGTGGGCCTCGACCTCCACCTCTCCCTCCCCCTGCTCACTTATTCCGTTTAGATGCTCTCAGTTAACTTCTCATTATTCCCTTTCTTCTATTTCCCGTAACTCTCCCCCAGTCACTCTCCATCTGCTGTTCCTCCTTCACACTCGTCCCCCCTCCCCTCAGCTCTCTGCTCGCTCCTCTCTGACCCCCCCTCTCCAACTTCTCTCACTCTTTCTCAATGAGGTATTCATGTGACCCACCTGCTGTCCGCCGCTTAGCGTTAGCCCAACTAAAGAGCAGCTCTGTGCTCTTGTTGGCCCGCGCCGTCGGCCTGCCTCATTCACAGTTCACACGCCTGCCTCGGCCGCTGCGTGCCCAGGGCGCGAACCAAGGAGAGGGAGGGGTCGGTTGGTGTGGAGGGGGGTTGTCGTCCAGTAAGGGTGGGGTCTCAGGGGTGGCATTGGAGTGCAGACGAGGCTCTGCCAGGCATAGGATGCTGCACAAGGTTACTGGATGCTGGTGCACTTGGCTAAAGTTGCCATCATGTTTGGCCTGAGGAGTTCAGGTGGAAGTTATGAGAAGATGCGGAGCGAGTACCAAATTGACGTGGAGAACCCTTTCAGCCTTGAGGTTGGTTTATGGAGGGGCCGAGTTTGCTTAGAAAAATGAGTAGCATTGCTCTGAAGACATGTCACCATGGTCTTAGCCTGATTTTTTAACTTATTCATGTTTTTTGATGCCTCTTTAAAAACTTTGAACTCCATTTAGAGTCAAGTGCAGTATTTGTGAGAGTTGTCTTATCTGGATAGGTGACGGAGAGCTGTGATGGACCGATAAAAGAGCTTTTGTTTGGCTCCAGTGGTAACGCAATCTGAAGGATTTCTGTTTTACATTTCTTTATTTCATCCAAACACAGAGGAAAACTTTTTTCTTTATTCACTTTTTTCTTGTCAAAGTTATCTTGTAAAAAAAGCTGCCACTAATTCAAAACTTTTTTTAACAAATGTGCAGTTTTTCTTTAAATTCATGTTTTGCATTTTCAAAAAAGGAGAGGTAAAGTGTTTCTTTTTGATGCATCTGATTTTAATTGTCAAAAATTAGTTGGTCAAACATTCCACTCTTTACTATCCAAAGCTATCCAAATTCGGATATCCCCACGCTCACATCTCCTTACTACTCTCCTTCCACAGGTGACCAAGCAGATCCACGAGCATGAGCAAGAGAGCGAGCTGCGGGAGCAGATGTCGGGCTACAAGCGCATGCGGCGGCAGCACCAGAAGCAGCTGATCGCCCTGGAGAACAAGCTAAAGGCCGAGATGGACGAGCACCGGCTCAAGCTGCAGAAGGAGGTGGAGACGCAGGCCAACAACGCCTACATCGAGCTGGAGAAGCTGGCCAAACGCCACGCCGGGCATATGGAGAAGGAGGTGGGATATATGCGAGGGGTTCACAGGGGCTTATAGGACACGATTGGAAAGGCATGAGTGGACGCATAAGAACAGTAACCCCTGAGTTATTTCACAGATGATCACACTGACCTACATGTAACAGGCAACAGTTGGCCAGGGGGATAAGATGTGCTGTGGAAAAACTAAGAAGGACACAGTGTTGGGGTTTACACCTGCTGTAGGAACTCTGATCGAAATGATGTTTGTAACCGTGAATCAGCAGCTTCAGTCTGACTGAATACAAAGGAAAGTTTTTAACTTTACACGCTGCTGCCACCCAATGATACATGAGATGAAACACAAGGGCAGAAGTGGGTCACAGAATGTCATGCTCTGAAAAACAAGCTGCATATCTCTGTGATTAGCAGGCAGACTGCCCGACCTGCCAGGGCCTGGAGATAGTCTATCTGTTCATGTACAGTGGACCAGCCTGCACTCACAAACAGCTACATCAACATTCAACCTCACATTTAGGGGACATGTCACATTGGTAGACCTGTCAGATATCCAATTTCCTTTAGTCTGGCAATTCATTTCCATTTTTCATCAGAGGCCTCTGCTGCACTATGTTGCAGCTTTGGCTGTTTCATGCTGCAAAAAAATCCAAAATAAGCAAATAATTTTGTCTTATTTCTGGTCAAAATATCTTGATGGACTTACATAAGACATAAAAGACTACAAATACAACAAAAGATATGCAGTTGTGTTTTGAGTAGAACTTCTAACATATTTGAATATTTGACTTTTTATATTTGAATAAGTTCCTTGACATAAGAACATTTCTTACTCCCATCAGCAGATCATGTTCACTCACTACAAGCAACTCAGGTCTGATTTTTGATTCTAGTGTCTTGAAATAAGATGTTTGTTTTCTGGACTTTTCAAGTGAATGTGTCTTACAGTAAGTCTAAAAAGACATTTTACCAGAATTGTGATACAAACACTTTCTTGGTTTTGATTGTTAGCAGTGCAGGACTGGACCAGAAAACAGAAACACTATCGTACTGCTGACACTATGATTTCATTCTGCCTACCTAAATATGCTCATAATTTTACAGTCTGTCAATGTGTGATGGTGTATTTCTACATCTGTCACCAGGAAAAATAAGCAAAAGACATCAAAAGCCCCATTGCATCTGTCTTTGACTAGTGCTGCTACAGTAAAACTGAAGAAGAATGTCTGCAAAACATCCGATTGATAAGATCTGTGATTCATCTGTAGCTCATTTTATGCTAAAGTGGGTTGATTGAGTGTTACAAAGCATGTAGTTGTTTCTCTGTGTTGTCTTTTTTTTCAACTTGATTTTACTTTTAGCATATTGAAAAAATAGTCCAAAAGATTTATTATCGGCATTCTGAGAATGACATAAAATTCATGGCAGAAAAGATGGATAGTAACAGCAGAGGAGAGATAAAACATAATAAAAGAGAGGAAAAGGGGAAAATCCCTTCCATGCTAAGCTAACAGCCCCTCTCCCCGTCCCTCTCCTTTTTTCTGTCTCTCCCCTCAGATGAAGACAGCGCTGACGGATGAGAAGAAGTTCCAGCAGCAGATGGTTGCCCAGCAGAAGAAGGAGCTGACCACCTTCCTGGACAATCAAAAGAAGCAGTACAAACTCTGCAAAGAGAAGATTAAGGAGGTGTGCCTCTTTCATTGCTTTTTCCTCCTCCTTTGTACGCCTCTCTCTCTCTCTCTCTCTCTCTCTCTCTCTCTCTCTCTCTCTCTCTCTCTCTCTCTCTCTCGTGGATGACACACGGGCTCCTGTGTGCTGTTTACTGTTGAATCAGCCCTCCTCCACACTAACATGCACATTCAGTACCTCTGAAACGCTCTTCTCTGAGATGTGTTGAGTCATGCGGCCTA
Organism: Xyrichtys novacula; assembly: GCA_962446985.1. Lineage (NCBI taxonomy): Eukaryota > Metazoa > Chordata > Actinopteri > Labriformes > Labridae > Xyrichtys > Xyrichtys novacula. The sequence goes on from OY660875.1 coordinate 27,428,843, forward strand.
CTCACTATGTTCCTACACATGTATCTACACACACAAACAAGAGAAAAAAAAACACATGTCCAGAGTGTACACAACCTTGAAAGTGAGAGAAATTGCTCCTGTGGGCTGCCAGTGTCATCCACTGTGTTTTTCAGTGACGAGATAAGTGACCAAAATTAGGTCAGCGCAGTTAAAAGAAAGCGTGGCTGGCAGGGAGAGATATTTCCCACCAACTGAGGGCTGGAACCGAATTAAACACCACAGAGAGCAGGGATCAGACTCATGTGTGAAGTGCATTAGCTGGAGTTGTAGATTACCTTAAAGCCCATGAAAGAGACAGAGCGCTCACACTGAGGAGGGAGTGATGGGCCAAAACTGTTGTTCTGACCCCTCTCTGGCTCTAAAAGTCATCAGCGCTGTCAAACAGAAAGTCAAATGCAGTTTGACTTTGCTCCAACTACAAACAGAAAGTGTTTATCAATATATTAAGAGGGTTTTTTGTTTTCTCATCGGAAAAACATCCATTTTTACTCAAAGTCTGGACATTTAAAGCTCAGTTGGACTTTTAGCTTCTAACATATTCACTGGTTCAGACTGTATCAAAGTCAGTGTTCCTAACTCACTCCATTAGGCCTCATTCACCAGTGTTTCTTAAGGTTTTTCCTTGATTTCTGCATTTCTGAGGACATTTCTGCAATATTTAAGGAAAACTTGAAATAAGAAACTAGATACAGCATCTGTCAAATTGAGATAAAGGCAGAGGGTGGAGCAACACCTCACTGCATAAAACTTTGCAAACAAACAACATCAGCGTACATGCCATCATCCCATTCTAATAATGTTCAAATTTACACAAGGCCATAGTTCTTGAAGCAGCGGTTGCAGGTTCGATTCCCAGGAACGACCCTTCACTGCATGTCTTCCCCCCTTTCTTTACTCCCTGACATTCCTGTCTCTCTCTTTAGCTGGCCTGTCTTATAAATGCAAAAACACTTGGAAAAAAAAACAATCACTTACTGGAACAGCTCTGATAAATCAACAACCTTCTTTAAATGGTACACTGCCACATAGAAGCATTGTTTATCATACTTTTATTTCAACGTTTTTTTCGGTCTTGTTTTATTTCCTTCATTTTAAAGCCATGCTTTTATTTTGAAGTGGTTTTCTTCTGGTAGATCGTAATTTGTAAACTGAATAAATAAGTTTCAAAAACAACTGGAAGGTTGAAAATATTAAATTGATAAGCAACCAGGAAAGTCTCAAGTCCTTAAGAGATGTATCATGTATCTTTGAATGTTAGTTTTTGAGAGTGCCAAATCATCTCTTGTTATGGCGTCTTTTCTCTCCTTCATTTTACAATGTGCAGCAGCCAACCGGCATAAAGGAAGGACCACTATTATGAACTCAGGATGTTACTGTTTTCTCCCTTTAGCACAATGTTGACATTTCATATTTAAAAACTGTGTAGAAAAATGTTTGAAATTCTGTAGTGTTGAGGTGTGTTGTTATTAGTGGGAACAAGTCTTTTTTTTCAGCATTAGTTCTTGTTAAATTTCAGACTTTAGTGTGATTATTACTTCAGTTTGATGTCCAATGTAGTTATTTTTTTTTCCCTAATCTTACTTTAAAATTCATAATTTCCTGTATTTTAACATTTTTGAGTGAGCTCTCATTAGATCTCTGACATGATGCCCTCACAAGATGAAAAAAATAACTCCTTATCTTCTCCTTTGAATTGTGTGCAGGAGATGAACGAGGACCACAGCACACCCAAGAAGGAGAAGCAGGAGCGTCTGTCTAAGCACAAGGAGAACATGCAGCATTCCCAGGCCGAGGAGGAGGCCCACCTCCTCGGCCAGCAGAGAGTTTTCTACGACAGGAACTGCCGCGGCTTCAAACGCAAAGTGATGATCAAGAGACACGACCTGGAGCAGGAGCAGATCAGAGAGGTGTGGAGGATGAACATTTCTGGAAACATCTCATACTCTTGAATAAGTGATACACTTAAACATGGACCCAGTTTTTATACTCACCTATTAAATATCAAATCAAGTCGACCCAAATCATATTTTCCAGGAGAGTTAGAATGAAATCAATTCCCTTGTTTATTTGGGAGGTTTTTTTTTGGTGATGGTGGAAAATAAGGTCCAATGAGATTATAAAAACAAAAAATGTCTTTGTCAGCAAAAAGCTGCGTTTTTTTCTTCATAATTACGCCTATTGTTCCTCCGATCTATGAGGTGTTTCCTATTAACTATAAGAGGATTACTGCAGGGTAAAGCAAGGCAACAATGTCATAATCTGAAAAGCTGCTGTGTAAATCGGAGAAATGATTGGAAGCTCCCAAAGCTGTCTGAGGGAAAACACGCGAAACTCTCAGTCACGTTTTCAATAATAGTCTGAAAGTTTGGGTTCAAAGGAAAGGGAAGTGTTCTTCGGATAGAAAAGGACTGAAAATACTTGAACTGGTCATGTTTATAGATTTTGAAGCTGTTGAGGATGGCAGTCAGAGTTTTAACCTGAAACACACAGAAGATTTGATTTCCACTCATGAATGTCACATTGAAAAATAAGCAGCACAGACGATCCAAATCAACGCCAATCATGCATCCTCTCCCTCTCTTTCTCTACTTGTCCCTTTGCAGGAGCTGAACAAGAAAAAGACCCAGAAAGAGATGGAGCACGCCATGCTGATCCGCCACGACGAGTCCATGCAGGAGCTGGAGCACCGGCAGCTAAAGACCTTGCAGAAGCTCCGCATGGACCTGATCCGCCTGCAGCACCAGACCGAGCTGGAGAACCAGATCGAGTACAACAACCGGCGGGAGCGTGAACTCCACCGCAAACATGTGCTGGAGCTCCGGCAGCAGCCCAAGAACCTCAAAGTGAGTCGGCACACAGACGCCGAAGTGTTTCATCCAGATGTAGAGATACAGGCGTTTCAAATTCAAGGTGCAAAAAAGCCTTTCTGGATTTCTTTTGTTTCAAGATTCGTTTTTTAAAATTTATTTTTCTGCGTGTTTGAAATGTTAAGCTGTATCCACCTCTAAGATGGTGCAAGCTGTGAGCAACATCCTTTCTGTTTGGAAGATTTTGATAAAACACTGATGCAATATGGATGTAATGAATTAATTTGAAAAAAAATGGTGAGAGAACATGGAAGATGAGTCACCCCTGAACGTCATCCCAGTTTGATTTGCTCCTAAGAGATACGGTGAAGAGGAATTTAGCCCCTGGGTTATTTTAAACCTTTAACCTGAGCGGCTCGATTCTTCATTTGTGACAAACGATTGACAGAAAAGTCAAAAAAACAAGGTCTGAATCTTCTCTAAATTCAACCGTCTCAGTCAATTCTCAATGCTTCTCCGTCCCCACGACCAGGCTCTGGAGCTGCAGATCAAGAAGCAGTTCCAGGACACATGTAAGGTGCAGACCAAGCAGTACAAGGCCCTGCGCCACCACCAGATGGAAGTGACGCCCAAGTCCGAGCACAAGATAGTGCTCAAGGCCCTAAAGGATGAGCAGACACGCAAGCTGGCCATCCTGGCCGAGCAGTACGAGCAGAGCATCAACGAGATGATGGCCTCACAGGCGGTGAGCAGAGAGACGTTTCCATGATCTCTTCTTCCTCTACAATCACTCCTTCTTCCCACAGACCCAGACATGACCATTTCAGATACCAAATTTAGAAAGTAGGAGAGTTTTTGTTCACTGTTGCTAATTTTTTTTTTACTTTTCTCCTCCTTGTTTGTCCTTGTCTTGTTTTTCCTCTTCGTCTTTCCATAATACCTCACCCTTTTGTAAATCTCTCACCCTTCCTCTTCCTCCCCCCTTTCCACTGTCTGCCCCTGTTGCCCTTCCACTTTCCTTCACCTCTTCCTCTCCGTCTTCACACCCTTTCACTCTGTACTCTCTATCCCCTCTTTCTCCTCTCTTCCCTTCTTTGTGTCTCATCAATGTACCCCTACCCTCCACCCCTCAATCGACCATCTCTCTCTGCCCCCCCACCCCCACCCCACCCCCCAATTGCGGTCCATGGTGGGCTGTGTCAGCTGCGTCTGGACGAGGCCCAGGAAGCTGAGTGCCAGGCCCTGAGGCAGCAGCTGCAGCAGGAGATGGAGCTGCTCAATGCCTACCAGAGCAAGATCAAGATGCAGACCGAGGCGCAGCACGAGCGCGAGCTGCAGAAGCTGGAGCAGAAGGTGTCGCTGCGCCGGGCTCACCTGGAACAAAAGGTGTGGTGGAGCAAACACTCCTTCAATAGATTGTTTCATTAAAGCTGCGGTCGTGGCTTCTGGGCAGAAAACAGAGATCACAAATGAATGAAAGAGGAGCGAGCTCTTCCTACTATTGAAGAGGATGAACAAATTAATTAAAACTCTGAAAAGCAAGAAAAGACGCAAACCCTTACTGGCAGGTCAGCATGATGTTTTTTTTTTTTTTTAAAGAGTTAAAGAAATTGTATTCCTTCATGAAAAAAAAAAAGCTCTGCTAACCCGCCCTTCCTATTTCTCTTCAAAGACAGCTTACAACTTGAGTTCAGTAAAGGTCAAGTTTGTTTATCTGCTGCAGCCGAATTTTTTCTTAAAACTTCAGACAATTAGTTTTTTTAAATGGAAGGAGAAGAAGAAGACAAAGAAAAGGAAGCAGAGGGTGACGGTAATTTAAGACAAAAAAAGAAACTAATAATAATTTACAAATGAAAATTCTGCTGACAAGAGGCAACAAAAAAAACAACAGAAATAAGAGTGATTAAAGATAAAGCTTTATTTTAAATCTAAATTGTAGTTTTCAATCTATTTAAGTAGATTTGGAACAGTCTCAATCCAGTCAGTGTGTTTTTAAATAAAAGGTCAATTGTGTGAAGCCTTTTAGTCAGCTATTATTACAGTAACTGTGTTTGTTTGCTAAAAATTAAGCTCACAAAGTAGAAGAATAACACCTCATATTTGATTGTTTTGTTTTTTTAATTTAACCTTAATTTAACCAAGTCATAATAACCCACTGGAGTCCAGATCTCTTTAACAAGGGTGACTTGGCTGAGAGGTCAGCAGCACGCACCTTCATGAATATTACATTATTAGGAGACAGATTACAGACAAGGCCTTACATGACCGTCCTCAGAAACTGATGAGACATACAGCAAAACATAAAATGTGATTTTAACCTCTCTTTTAGCTCTCTCCCGCTATTCTTCATGCTACAAATTCAGATTCTGCAGCTGTGTGAGCGTGCACCTAAACACAACACCATGACTGCCTGCTTTAATCCTAAATCATGCAACTTACAATGATCATGCAGCTCGACAGAAACTGGCTTTTTGCTCCATTTTGGTCACTTAAATACCCGTGGACACCTCACTTGAGTGACTCGTGACTGTTTCATACTACTATAGTGCCAGGAAAATTAGTGACGTGATGATGGCAAAGCATTAGTCACAAAAAAATGTTTGTCGTACTTTTTCACAATGACCTCCTCTAACAGGACTTAAAGTGAAGCACACACTGTAAGTATTTAAGGATTATACAGAACCAAAGCATGCAAACAAAGTACGCAGACAAACACAAACGTGAAAATGAGTTGAATCCCGAACAGTCAAGTGCTTCTTCATGAGCTCATCCTGGTGCTGATGCAGACAGGTCCAGATACAGATTTGCATCCACCTCAGCAAGCAGAGCGAGCGTTGAAAAGCGACCCAGACAGTCAGTCATGAGCTCACACAGACTCACACAGACACACACGCAGATTTCCCTCACCACAGGTGGTGATGACAGTGGCATGCCTTCCTGCAGGGAGCAGACAGCCTTTTCTCTCCCACACACTCATAACGCTTGTTAAATCTGCACACTGCAGTATTGTCTTCTTATTAAAACATATTTTTGTCACCCACCCGGTTATAATGAGAAACATTTACTGCAGAGTTCTTGTTGTTCTCTTAAATCCGCTTTTGTACGTGTCAAAATGTAACTGCGGCACAGATTCCTGAAATGTTATGTTTTTTTTAAATGTTGTTATCATCTAAGAAGTGACTCAAATGAAGACACCTTGAGTCCAGGTTCATACTGGCAGCTTGTCTTTATGCTTTCCTCTTGAGTTCTGCTTTTTCCACACAGTTTCATTGTTCGGCGTCACTTTTTTGGCCTGCATGATACTGATGGAGACACATCGTTGATGGGTTAATTCAGGCTACCTGTGGTGTATACAAACAGCATGTGATCAGATTAGAAACACGCCGTGCACGCCTCTTTCCGAAGTGACCGACGTCATCGACACAGTCTAGTAGACAGCACTCCGACAACAAAGGAGTAGACGTTTGAAATGCCGCCCTGATCCAGTTCTGCTGGGTCCACCAGAGTCTGGAGCGAGCTGCAGTGCTCTGTCGCCATCTCCTGGCTGCGTTGTGATCTGCACTCAGGGACTAGGATGATGTCATGGTTTTCAGAAGCACTATTGTCCTCGGGTTCGGTTCATGGTCAAAGTCTGGAGTTTTCTGTGCATGCTCAGTAGTTGGCCAGATTGCCGTATTGCGCCATGCAGTGTTTGTCTGCACCTGTGGATGTGTGTGTGTGTGTGTGTGTGTGGAGTTTGTGTGGGAGCTGGACTGAAAGAGCCTGCAGACACAGCTCCTGACAACACAAACTTGACGCATTCACACCTTGTGACACACAGCGTGACAGTGCACATTGAAACCTTCATCATTTACGCAGATGGGACACATTTTATGGCTATTTTGTAGGCATGAGTAAAAGAGCTACAACTGTTGCAGAAAAAAAACCCAAAATAAATCTGCAGTGTCGTGAAAACCAACTGAACGCAGTGTTTGTAAAGGTTACAGTGCGACAGTGTCAGCGCTGTTGTGCGGCTACAGTACAGTATATGTATCCAGCTGCACTACACTTCAAAGGCTTCTCTATTACCCGTGTCTAACTCCTGCTAAAACTGACAACAGGCATTAGATGTGGGAGCCAGCTGAGGTTCCACCCAGAAGCTAGTCTGAGATAAGGATTATTAAAAACTACAAATCACAGACCACAGCTTTTACTCTCTTTGCTCCACAAGAGATCTCCTGCAGGGCAGTCAAGGTGTGTCTCCACTGTGTGATTTACATCACCTCTTTACTTTCCCGTGGGTTCTGACATGCCTCTTAAAAAAGCACCCTAAACTTTGAAGTTACAAGTACAAGTACAAAAAGAACAAGCACTTTGCACACTGTCCATGCTGAAAATCTGCAGTCTTGTAGTTTTTACTTTTTAAACTCCAGCTTTCAACTCAGTTTTCAGCCAAATTCCAGTTTTTATCCCTAACCCTGACACAACAGATATCACAGGGAAAAAAAGGTCTTCTCCTCAATCTCCACCAATCCACCCTTAGTAAGACTTTACAAACAAGGCTAAAAGACTGAATAAAAACTTAAATATTAAAGAAGGAAGCATAATTAAGTCTGCTTTAGCCCAAAATATTCCAAAGACTCAATTTTTTAGAACTCAGACCGAACTAGTAAAGCAGGAAAAAACTAATCTCGATAAACTCTAAATGTGTTCCCTGCAGATTGAAGAGGAGCTGGTTTCCCTTCAGAAGGAAAAAACCGACCGGGTCAAACACTTGCTGGAGCGTCAAGAGCGCGAGATCGATAACTTCGACATGGAGAGCATGCGGCTGGGCTTCGGTAACCTGGGCACCCTGGACCTCCCCAAGGATGACTACAGATGAGGGGCTGCTGTCGCCGGTGTTTCCACCGCCGTGATCCCCCTGAGCGTCTGTCGTCTGCCTCAGTACTCCCTTCCCTCTCCTCTGACCCACCTGACCTGACAGTGCAGGTGTCCACTGCTGCTGACGCCCCCACTCAAACACACAGACGCAACAAAAACTATCACAAAACAGCTCCAGAATCAGCTGGTTTCTGGGCGGCTCTGAGAGTCCAGGGCAAGTTTCAGTGCCCCAGAAAAAACCACCTGAACTTCATCCCTCTCCTTGCGCCTCATGGTGTCACAAGACGACAAAAAAAAAGATGCTGGATCCTGTAGTTGTCATGTTTTTGTAAGAATACTGATAACATAGTGACGGTGTTTCTCATTTTTGTGCAATGATGACACTTTTGGCGTGACTAAAAGTGGACGAGGAGAGAAGGAGGGAGAGAAAAACGAAGGGGCAGTACAGTGAGCGTAAAACCTGCATTTTTAGAGGTGATTCATTTCTTTGCTAGTTGCAAAAACAAAAAAAAATCTGTCAAAGCGATAAATCAAAACAACCGATCCTCCTGCAGCCGCCACTCGAATGCGCTGCTTCTTCAAACCTTTTTGGTATTTATTCATCAGGACATTTTTATGACAAATTTGGATAATTTGATACTCTGAGAGACAAATATCACGTTGTATATAAAGGTACGCTTCTGAAAATGTGACTCCCTCGAGTGATTATGGAGGGGAGCGTGAATCATGGTACTCGATATGTGTATCGTACTGATTTCTCTGCACTGGCAGCCAATGTGAATAATGATAATAGTACATGTGACACGTGAAATCCCAGCTAGCACAAAGGGCTTCATGGGGGGGGGGCTTGGGGGCGGGGCTTGTACTTTGTGTATAGAAGGATTTATGGAGAGCTTTTACTTATTTTCGTATCGTATTTTAACTGTCACTCAAATCAAAACAGAATTTTTAAAGGCGCTTTTTTCCCTCCCCCCTCCTCAGATAGTATTTGAGGCGCAGTCATCCGTCTACGGGACTTTTTTTTTTTTTTTTTTGCTTTACACAACTCTCAAGCTGTGTATTTTCTTACAGACCAGACCAGTATGATGCTTTATTATTGCATGCACTTTAATTTTTTTTTTCCAGGTTCAAAGAAAGCATGATTCTGTCAGAGCTTTTAATTATATTTGTAAATAAAGTGCTCATCACACAAAACAAGGACGTGTGGATGCATATGTGTCTAATATCAAGTTACAATGTCGTCAGATTTACTGTTTTGAGATGGAAATCAAGAAAATAAAGACATTTTTTTTAAAAACTGGGTTACATTCAAACAACTGGAGGTTTGCTGTTTAACTTGGGGACAATTTTTAATAGTTGAGGAGGACATCTGCAATTTTAATCTTGCGTGTTTGTAACTTGTCAGGTAAAAACTTCAAGGCAGATTATCAGCCATATTTCAAGACCCACAGAGGTCCTATGATAACATTAGTCCGGTCTCAATTAAGTGTGATCAAATGTGTGTCATGAGACAGTCCCAAGAAGCTCGTGGGATGCATGATAAGTATAATCCTGTATTTGTCCATTTCTTTTCCATCAAAACGTCTACCAACACAAATACAGTGGAGACATGGTGATGCAAGGTGGCGGGCTTCATTAAAGGGTTCCTGCGTCTCATGTTAGATGGGGGAAAAGGTCACTCACATTGTTTTGAGTGTTCTTCTGCTTTCAGTACGAAGATCAAGTATATCCAACGTACCTATACGCTGGCATGAGGGACCTTTTAATTTGCATGGATGTTTGAGCATACTTCAACCCACCAACACCATTTCTCCAGAGAACACTTTTAAAACTACTCCCCACTTAAAGAAGTCATCTCTCATCATATTTAATTATTTAATTCTTGTTTATTAGCAACAAAAATCTTTGAACGTGTCAACAAACAACACAACCACTTCAGTGTGGGACAGATTTATTCTAGTAAAGTGCAGGTCAGATCATGTAGAGGCTTTTCTCATGTTGGTAAGTGGCACACTCACAAAAACAAATGGTTTTTTAATGTTGGGTGTTTTTCTTCCCCCAAGAACACAAATTTCCTACAGACCCCTAAACCTAATGGGTTCGGGTTAGTGCTTAAAGCTTCAGAGTCCACTCTTGTTGTTCATTTTCCAGCAAGCTGCTCGTACAGTTTGGGGACGTAGTTGTCCCACTCAGCCTGGTAGCAGGTTCCCGCCACAGGAGCTTCGAGTTTGTACTTCTGCCTGAAGCTGCGGATGCTGAACTTTCCACGTCCGTTTCCAGAGCGGTTAGTGAGGACCGCCTCGGAGCAGTTAAGGTTTCCTGACTGCTCATAGATCAGCCACACGTACCTGTGCAGACCTGAAAGAAGGAGAAGCAACAGTTCCAGGTAGATATTTTCATACAGGGAAATCCTCTTAAGTGTAACTGTCTTCCTCTTCTAATAGTCAATAACCTTCTTCCCCTCTTTTACCTGTGTCTTTGGGAGGACCAGACCCCACATAGTCAGACATGACGCAGCCAGAGGAGACGTCGTTCCCCTTCATGTTGACCACCAGAAAATGATGCCACTCCCTGATGTTAAGACAGAAAATAAAGGCTATGAAGTTTTGAAGGCACATTGATTAAAAAAACTGATTTGAGCTGGTTAACCTGCTCCTCTCACCTGAATTTGTGATCCTTCCTGCTGGGGGCGTCAGGGTCAGTCAGGGCCAGAGTGTACGTCTTACTGGGGTCACATCCTTCCCACTCGATGCAGGTGGGTCGGTTCTGCACCTGTTAATAATTATAATCGCAATTTCACAACAACATAAATAAAAAATAGTGCTGATGAATGACTGGACACACGACTCTAGCTTGTATTTCCCTCATTGCACCACTTGGTGGCGCCAGTATCCATAAGATACAGCCTCGGCCATGCTGAAGGAGGCATTATGTAACCTTATTCATTGTGGCCACACACTTGCAAACACACTTTGCAACAGGATGAACTGCAAAGCAACCTGAATGCGTAGAAATCTCTCTTAAATTTACTATCACGTGACGAGTTTAGGCTAACTTTTGCTCATGACGCTAATTCATCTGTATTGTTGTTAGCCTGGCTAACTCACAACAGTTAGCTAGCAGACTAACCTGTGTCGGTGTGAGCACTTTCCCGAGCTCGTCGATCTCCACAGAGCCGTATTTGATCGTCAGAGGCTTTGCAGGTTTCTCCTCCACCTCCTGCAGGGCCAGATCCCCGCTCCACTGACTCAGATCTGCGGGCATTTTCACTTAGGATCTGCTGACTGACGTTACATGCAATGAACACTAAAAACTGCCCAAAGTGCTGCGTTCAGGTACAACCCCGGAAAAAAGGGAGAGCAGTGACGAACTCGCAGCTTTCGCTAAAGGATCTGTACCAAAACTTCAATTTAAGTCATTTCAGCTCGAATATAAATTTAAATAACTTAAGTATCAGTATGAATACAGTTTACTGTGTTGTGTCCGAGCTTATGTTTCGTTAATATCCCCTTGTAATGCTTATTTTAATTTCTCTTGTAGATTTGTATCCAATCTTACACTGTATTTGGTCAGAATACTGATATAAACACCGAATTATATTCTTAAATTTCTCAGTTATCATAACACCAAACTAAATATGTGATAAATTAACTTGTGTATATGTTTTATCCATAGTGAAATGAGGCGCTCTGTATTTTCCTACTTATTTAAGAACCTATAAACATCACAAGCAGCAATCCCTCAAAATGACCACCAGAGGGCGCCGTCGCATCAACGCAACTATAATTATGATTCGCTAAATTTTCTGTCAATCAAAACATCCGTCCAAAATGTGTCCCTCCTCCCGCTCACATGCTCTATTGACACATTTTTGGTTGCAGACGTTTCCATTTAAGAAACTGGAGCTCTTCTCTTGATTTTTCTCACGTAAAATCATAAGTTGTTCTATTCTGCCGAAGTAGAGGAACCTGTTTCCCTCCAAACTGAGCTGTAAAATTGTTCCTTCTTGCAGTTTTATAGTATGTCTGTGGTTATGAGTAGGCCATGCTTTGAGTTATTGTAAGGTTTTATGGTTGTTTGTGGTTGTAAATGAATGATGCCTCTAATCTCACTTTTTATTGCAGTGATTACAATTTGCATACCACAGACCTCAAAGCACTTTAAAGATACAGTTTTGATAAGATTTAGTTGCATCAGTATCCTACCTGTGTTTTTACATCATTGTTTTATGCCTGAGGAAAATAACAGTGGTGCAAATTTATATTTCATGAAATGCTAAAATTTATTTAGTTAAAACGTTAAGTTGAAACAATCAGAACTACACAGATTTAAGTTCCTTTAATTTCTGATTAAATAAATAAATATATTTGCTATACCTGATTCTTTTGCTTTATTTTAAGGGGAGTTAATGTTGGAAATGTGTTTCACTCATGTTAAAGTCATAATAATCCCCACAGTTGTAAGTGTTCAGCAGAAATGTGATTTTATTTTTATTTTTAGTGAACCTGCTGCAGCCTGGCATGTTTGTGAAACTTCATGCTGACCACAAATCATATTTAAACTGTGTGTAAGCCCCAAGAGAGCAACTTTACCACAAGCTCTCTGCAGGCTTAATGTTCCTTTGCCTTTAATGCAACATAATCTGTAGCTGAAGATGTTTGCTCGGTCCCTCATATATTGCTCCTTTTGTCATCACTCTAATTGCACAAATAAGCGCATGTCTCTTTAAAATCATTAGATAAAGGTAATCAAAAGTCCCTACACAGCATGTAGACTTTGTGGCGTCATGCTTCCTCAACTTTTGTTTCAGAGGTCGAAAGGAAATACTACAGAAGCAAAAAGAGAAAGAAGGAGAAGCTAGTTTTGGTTAGCCTATATCTCTGTATTGTTCTGAGACATTTTAAGTTTCAATGCATGTCTGCCAGCTTTAATATTCCACTTACTAAAGCATATTTTTTTCTCAGAAATCACAACTTTATTCTTTTGGTTTTATAACATTGGTTTTGGACTTTTACAACTTTATTCACCTACAACTTTACTCATGTAGTCTTACAAGTTCAATCTCATAATGTCAGATTTTTTCCATTAAAAGCTCCTGTGAGCAGTTATGACTTTGTTTTGATTATCTGCACCTGAAAATTAGTCCCAGGGTTCCTACTCAAGTATATGGAAAGTATGGAAATAAATTTGGTAAATTTTCAGGTATTAAAAAGTATGGAAAATGAAAAATTAAGGAAGGAAAAATATTTGTGTTTCCAGACTATTACCACAGTTCTAGTTTGGTTCAGATTGTATTTTATGCTGAGCCAGGCACAGTTTGTGTAAAAGGAAACATACCAACTGATTGTCAGTGTGTGTGTGTGTGTGTGTGTGTGTGTGTGTGTGTGTGTGTGTGTGTGTGTGTGTGTGTGTGTGTGTGTGTGTGTGTGACAGTATTTACAGTTTTATGTTCAGACACTTGCGGGACCCAAAAAATAATTCTTCAATTCTTAAAACGAGTTACGATAAAATTCAGTGCATTAAACTTATCTGAGTTTATTAATGGCTATAATCACCCAGCAGAGCCGGCTCAAGGCATAAGCGAATTAAGCGCCTGCTGAGGGCCCCGCGGCCAATTGGGGACCCCTAAGAGCAATCAAAAATAATAATTATATATTTTTTATTTTTGAATGTATGAGTGATGCTTTCTGTGTGATTAAATATATATCATTGTAAAAATAAAATAAAGTAAAAACATTTTAGTGCTGCTGCTGATGTAGGCCTATGATTCTTTCTGATGATATGTCAAAGCTCTGCTACCGTTAAGTGCCTTCTACTATGCAATGCGCACTGAGCATCCAAAGAGCAGGCAGTTGTGGGGCAAAACAATGATGCTAAAAAGGACATATCCCTCAGGAGCAGAGAACAGAAAGAGGAAGAAGAGGAAAAAAACGCCAAGATAAAGGCATGTCATGGAATGTTAATCAAAGAGATTTCTGATTGTGTGTGAATGATCAACAATCAATATTAATGGCAGAAATAGAGGGCCCCAAAATCAAATTTTGCTTAGGGCCCCATTGAGACTGGGGCCGGCTCTGTCATCTAGTAATAAACTGGGGTGGGGGTGGGGGGGTGGGGGGGGGGGGGGGGTGGGGGGTGGGGGGGTAGTGAATCGAAATTAGTTTGGAAGAGGAATAAGAATAAATCCACAGTATAACGATAGTGAATCTGGGCTTTTGCCCCATTGTCCTAATTAAATATGATGTGAAATATTATACACTGATATTTAGTGGCATATTCCCAGAAAGAAAGTTCAGAAAAGTCTGAAAATTAGGGTATGGAAAAGTATGGAGTTTTTTCCCCCAAATGTGTAGGAATCCTGTTGTCTGAATTTTCATTTTCAACTCCGAAATCAGAGAAAAATGTCAGTTTCTTTACATCAAATGCTAAATTTTGAGGGGGAAAAAGCAGACTTTTGTTACCTCACAGTTCTGACTCTTATATAAAAGAAAAGTGACAGGGTTAAAAGAGAAGTCAGGCCTAAAATGAAATGAAATAAATAAATTAAGAACAGTAAATAAAGTCAAATTTCTGGCTCTAACCCTCTTTTGTAATGAATGGGCTGTATGCATAATAAGAGGTGGGACTGTCCCTTTAAAAAGGTGAGGTCTGGGTGTGGTCTGTTCCTGCAGAGGTTTCCGGATCAGCATGCTGTGGTAAACAAACGTCATTCCACCATAAAGGCAGAAGTTTCATTATCATGTCAGAGTATCTGGTCTGAGCTCTCTCTCTCTCTGTGGTCTGTCTGTGTGGGTTATAATGGGAGGACTGGTGCCCACTGTGCTCGTGAGTTAGCAGACAGGCTCGCGCAGGTGGACTAGTCAGACAGGTTTGGGACTGGACGCCTTTTGTGTTGTTCACCTTTACTGAGGGCGATGCAGGTGAATGTAAAGTTACCATGAAGATAGTCGCGACTGTAGCGCTTCTACACCTATGTTTCTGCTTCACAGGTGAGTTTTCAAACAGCCAGGTGACATACAGGTGAGTCTCCAAACCTTTCCTGACGCTGTTTTTCTTCTTCTTCACCGTCTTTTAAAGCGGTAGTTTCGGGTGATGACTCCACCGAAACGGCCCTGACAGCCGCACCGGGAGACGTCGCGATACTTCCGTGTTACTCCATCGGTAACGTAACACCAATTGTAACGACATGGATGAAAAACGGACAAGAAGTCATTTCAGGTGGAGTTTCTACACACGTAGGAGAGCAGCAGAGGCTCACGGTGCTGCATGACGGGAGTCTGAACATCCGGGGGGTGACACCTGGAGACGAGGGCAGCTACCTGTGCCGCTCCACGCTGCCAGGCAACAACACCTTCAGGGCGCGCGTGCTGCTGCAAGTAGGGAGTAAGTGAAGTTTACAAGTCCACGTCTGGAGTCCAGTCTGGTTTAATTGGAGGTTTTTACTCTGTAACTGGGATTCGTTTGAGGTTTTCAGCGTGAACTGGTTCCTCCACATTACAGAGATGTTTCTGGCGCTGACTTTGAGGAAACGTGGAAGTCCTGCTGAGATAAAAGTGACGGTGTCATGCTGTCGCGGTGAGGCAGTGGAGGGTCATGTCAGTTAACATGGGTTATACTCATAGACATACAGTCTATGGTTATACTGTACCTGAGTCAATGACGTGACGCCTAAATGTTCTGTCCGGCTGTATTTTTTTTAAGTTAAAAAAAGGTTTAAATGCACAAAAATACATGTAATATCTCTCTCATATATTTAGTCACTTCAACTTTTCAAAAATCAGGTCTTATTTGTAATTTTTCTGAACTTCAAAGTGTCCAAATATCATGTGGTGCGACCAATAACATCAATTGTATTAAATACAAACTCAAATATCTAATTTCTGTAACTGAAACATTAATACCTGATACAATATGCGTAAGTGAAAGGTAGTTTTAAAACATTTTTATCAGTGTTATGCAATTCAAAGAAAAAATTAGTCAGTTAACTACATTTAATTTAGTGACTGTGACATTATAGAGCTATAATGTGAGATTATTATTTACAAAAACTCAAATGAAATGCAAACACTCTGTTTTTATCTACTTCACATTACTGACAATTTGTAAAAAAAACTATTAAGTATGTTGAAAAAAATTTATTAGTTTTGAGATAAATGATGGTCGCACCACATGAAATTTTTTAAGGCCACGGGCAATTCATCCATATGAAAAGACACTAAAATTGGGTAATTTAAAATTTTAACATTAATTTTGTATACACAACATCCTTAGTGTTTGAACTTTTGCAAAATATATTATTATTTGTGTTATTTTAAAATTGGCATGTTTAAAACCCTTATACATCATTAACCCATCTACAGTGTTTAAGGCAACAGAAAATGAGCGGGTGTCATGTTTATAACAGCCTCAGAGGATGATATTAAATTATACATCAACTAAAACAAACTGTCAGGGACAACATTTTCAACTTCGACAATCCTTAAAGGTTAAAGTTATCTCTTACCTTTATTTGTAACTCAAAGTTGATGCTGAAGTCAGATTTCCTGACATTAAGAAGAACTATCATTATGCTGGCTTTAACAGACACTCACTGTGGATATTTGAGGAATTTACAGGCATTAAAAAAGACCATAAATAAACAGTTAGCCTTCCTCTTAATGGTATAGTTATTCTTTTTGGAGTTCATGGCCTCTTAGTTCATCGCCTTGTAAAAATACGTTAAAAAAATACCTGCAGAAATACACACAACCTGGGTTATCATCTTCCTTTTTGCAATGCGTAGTATGAAACTATTACAAGTTAACTATGAGGAAAAGAGCCGACTGTCACATCTACAGTGGGAAGCAGAGCGTTTTTGCAGTAAAACAGCTTTGAAAATTGTCTCAAAGCAGAACTTTGATACAAGTTCCAGTTTCTACATGATCAAAAAGGTCAATGGCATCAAAGTAAGTTCTCAGTTTTCAGGACCAAATGTTTATAGAAAAAATGACATTTAAGATGTAAAGTTTCACACTAGACTAATAAAAAGTAAGCTTTATCTGCTCTGAGGCTGTCAGATCAACTCAAACCATAGACACGTACAGTATGTGTACAAACATTTTCCCTGACTTCTTCTGGTATCTATTTTAAAAATGCATTGCTTACAGAGGCTTGTTTTTCTCTCTTTTATTAATGTCGTAATATGTTTTTTTTAATCAGTTTAAGCTGGAGACTTCAGAAATATCACCTATTAAGTAGAGGGATTTTTTCTCGTGAGATTATAGAAAGATAAGGTCTGAGTTGTTGCTTGTTTCACTCTCAGGTGGTCCAGAAAACATATCAACATCTATAAGTCCAGCCACCACCCTTCCCAACAGGACCCTCACTGTCCACCAAGGTTCATCTGTCTCCTTTAGCTGCTCCGCCTCCTCCTATCCATCACAGCAGCTCACTTGGTCCTTCAGAGGAGCCACATCCAGCAACGAGTCTCTGGTCTCATCCTCTGGATCCTTTCTGGACTTCAGGATAGATGACATCCAGCCCAGCAATCAGGGGGTTTACACCTGCACGGCCTACAACAACTTCACCAAACAGGTCGTCAATCAGAGCTCAGAGCTGCTGGTTTACTGTGAGTATCATCGACTCTGTCATCTGTTTTTCCTTTTCTTTCCCCTTCTCTCAAAATATATGAGGAGTAAGTGGAGGTAGAGCATGCAGCTCTGGGTGGTAGGTGAGCTAAAACAGGCTGAGATGGTGTCTCACTGTACAGTATTTAGGTTGTGTTCTTAGCTGGTTGATTGAAACACTTTGTGTTTCTGCTGCTTGGTGAGTTTTTATTTGCCCTGTGCGTGGTGTGGTTCTCAGTGTGCCCTGGTGAGGACAGACTCTGTGTACTTTTTTTAAGCAGGTGATGATGACTAACTTTGACTATTTAGACAGGAGGGAAAAATACACAACATATAATGTGATAATTAATTTCAGGAAAGAGACAACTGAAGATCAACGTTATTTATCCTTTTCTCTTAGTGCTTAAAAAGATGTATACTGATGTCTTTTTGTGACCTAAAAAAAGGAACAATTTGGCTTCCTTAATTGCTGGTATCACTGTCACAGGGTAGGTGTTGCAGAAAGAAAGTTAAGGCTGCAGAAACAGACAGTGATAGATTAGAGAGATTGCATGTTGGTAACAGGTAGTGAGGTTTTTGCAGATTGTATATTACCCCCCATGTTGCACATCTTACAAACGAACAATGACACTTTATGAGATTCAACCAGAAAGATATTTTTCATCAGTTAGATATTTCAAAACCTGCTGTCCACGTGAAAATGATGAAATGTGGTGACATGAGGATGTACGGCCTTGTTTTTGTCCAGCTCTTTCAGTGGAACCAAAACTGTCTGCCTGTGGTGCCATCAGTGGAGCGGCTTCATGCACTGGCATGTTTGTCTTACACTTAGACTGTATATACTATGGACAACTTGGTTCCGCCTGCCGCCAGTATACGGATTTGAAGCCAAAAAGCTCTCGGTATTCCCACGATTTTTCTTCCTTTCCAATTAAAGCAACCAGCATTGCGCAGTAGCATTGTACGCATTCAGCGGGAGAGTTGCTGTGATGACACTCGGCTCAAACACCCCGGGTGAGCTACGCAATCCCTGAACGCCAGTAGGCTGTATCAGGTGTCAATCATAGAAAACATGAACCCCCTAATAACTTTTAAAAACTGAGCTTCACAGAAAAAAGAGGACTTGAGCACAAACCAGTCTTACAGTAACTACATGTCAACATCACAAGCAGGGGGGAGAAAAATGTATGTTCAGTGTAATAAATTTCTCAAGTTGGTCCACAGCCCCATAAGCTTTACCGGTGGAGGTGGGATTTATGACCTATACTGCAGCCCATCAACAGAGGGTGCTGTTCTCAGAGTGGCTTCACCCAGTAAGGAGGCAGACGTTGTCCATTCTTTATACAGTCTCTGGTCTTACATGTTACCATGTTTGTTTGGGGTACAGCTTCACACATGGAAAGAGCTTGTTTTGCCAGACAAAGCCCCCCCTCAGCAAAAAGAGTTTATTAAATAGCCAGTTTGTCCATGCCGGAGTTGATGCACATAGAAAGTTCCCAACAGCAGCTGAAAATATCTTACACAGGGAACTTTGATCAGGTTTTGCATCCCACTTTTGCCCCCGACGAAAGAAGCCGTACACTGGTTTTTTTTTTAGACCATTTCACCCTCTTTTACTGTTTGTTGTCTCCTCCAGATGTTCCAGACCTACATCCAGACTGTATGTGGTCTCCAGCTCAAGACCCCTCCCATGTCTTATTCATCTGCTCTTGGGCTAAAGCGTATCCAAGCCCGTTGCTACACCTCGAGGACTTACAGGGGACCAAAGGAGCAGCCTGGGGGGCTCATGTTAATAAATCAGCAGTTACAAGCAGCCTGTCCATGATGCTGAACCGCTCCGAGTTGTTTGAGGATCAGACTCTGAGGTGCACGGCCCGGCATCCAGCACTGGCTCCGGGGGAGGAGAGGGAGTGTTCGTTACCCCTCAGTAAGCTCTTTGTGGTGACATGAAACTCTTTCTGCGCTGAGATGTGATGCTGCTGAATCTTTTATGTGTTTTCCACTTTAGAGGCCTCAGAGACACCAAGAGAGTCCTCAGTGAGGGTCTGTTTAGAGTCCAATCCCACCCTCAAAATGATGCCATCTCAATTAACACCATTCAAGTAACGGCATGCAGAGAGTTTTGATTATCAAGGCATCTGATTTTGAGTTTTATTCCCAACAAATCAGTGTCAGTTTTGATGCAAATGAAAATACACAGCATCTCACCCTGGGAACTAAGATATAGCCTGTGGGAAGGGAGCTTAGCAGACTGTCAGCAGTCACAGAGGCTCTTGTTTGTGGTATGAGGTCATGTGAGGAGGTGGAAACACAGTGTTTAACTTGACTTTATCTGCTGTGGCTTGGAGATATCTGCCTGTTAGATTCCTGCCTCCACCCAGGTTCAGCTGAGGACAATACAGTTGTATTCCTGGTGTTCACAGAGCTGTAAAAGCAGACACCCTCTCAGTCAAAATGTTTCTTTTATTGTTGCTTTTGTCAGTTTGGTGAAAAACAGCACCAATAGAAACTGCTCAGCACATGTCAGGACTTTCCTAGACTTAAAGACACTGTTCCTGGAAAGAGATTTTTCCACTTAAAGATTCCCAGAGGGGCAGGAACACCCCTGTTTTTACTTTTTCCCCTTAAACATTCTCATCAAATGACACATTGGACTGATGAAAGTCAGGAGGCACTTTTCAAGCATGTAGAACAAGAAAGGCATAGACTGTTTTGCCCACTAGGGGGTGCCAAAATTGAGACAAACTGAAAATTCCTCACAGGAGCTTTAATTGTTAAACTTTATTTTACTAGGAGCATAAAATCTCAGAGACAAATATCTATTTTAACAAAAAGCTTGCCCCCATCACATTATGAACAGCTTACTTTGAGAACAAATAAATACCGGCATGGCTGAGAATCACGGCAGGCGTGCGAGAAAATAGTTTATTGCAGAGTCAGAGAGGGTTATAAGCATGAATACTTCAGCCACTGATAACATGAACCTCCTCCTCCTGTAGCTGCTCCCTGCTAAACTCAAGACTTAACGTGTGAACCAACAGACACTAACCACATGCTGTGGAAAAGAAGTCAGATTTTATAATAAAATCATTCGAATCAGACCAGATTTTCTGCTCCAGGTTAATGTTCTCTTGTAAAACAAAGTGCCACACCAACACAGTTGTAAGCATGCAGGACATGTGAACAGTCAGTGAGTCATGGAGGAGTTTTATCTTCTCAGGAGGACAGGATTGTGTAAACAGTCAGCTGATGTCCAAATGTGTGATTGTTGTTTTAGACTGACAGCAGCAGATCATTCAAACAAAACACATGTCAATCAAATAGGCTCACTGCTGAAGCTCCAATTAAAATATGGCCGGTCATTATACAACATTACACTTGACGTCATTCTCACTAACACAGATAGAATTACGGAAATCTGTAGCTCACAAAAGCTTTCACAGTTTTTGTGTTAGTCAAAGTTGACTGATCTATTTTGATGCTCAAAAGTGCCAAATATTAAGCAATAAGTCTGATATTTTCATAATCTGTTAAAACTTGAAATATTCCTTTATCCATCGATGGATAACTAAGCATGGGATAATTGTGCTAGTGGACACAGGCCCTCACAGAGCAGATTCTCACTCCCTTGTCGAGAGTGTGGTGTATATAGAGAGCGTGTTGTAGGTCCATTTTCAGCAGCAGTGGGTGTTCAGAAGATCGCGATTGAAGCTACAGCTAACTCCTAACAGATCAGTCTTTGTCTTTTTTTCTTAGAGTGTCCGTTCCCTGATGGTGAGCCTCTGGTCACGGCTCTGGAAGGTTCAAGTGTAACTTTAATCTGCACCGAGTCCACTTCCAACCCGTCTGCAAACACAACGTGGAGGAAAGGGCTTCAGCAGGGGGACATCATCCCTGGATCCAAGTACGTCATATCTGAGGAGGGCCCCGTCCTCAAACTGACAATTAACAACGTCACAAAAGACGACGAGGGGGTTTACTTCTGCCGCAGCGAGAACCCGCTCACCATCAGAGAGCTGGAGGTCTACCTCACAGTGAGGGGTGAGTGTGGGAGGACAGGGAGGGTTTTGGATTCAATATGTACTGGAAGATGTTATTTACGCTGACGCTGGTTTCTTTTTATTACATACAGAGGGAGTGAAATCTTAAAAATGTAAACAGATGTAATCTGAAACCATCTGAGAATCTGTGTTAGTAGTTGTTTAGTACACAGCTCAAACTGCCTGTAGACGGAGCACAGATTCACACAATGAGCCAGTCCCTGCAGGTGCGGACTCCACCTCTGGAATGCCGGTAAACCTGCTGCTTCACCTTTTCACTGTTTCCTAATCCTCTCCTATCTTTTTGTTTGGCTTCAGCAGCCTCCTCAGCGTACACAGGAGCCATCGTCGGCCTCTTCATCGCCGTACTGATCGTCGGATCAGCTGCAATAATCGCAAAAACTATTTACTCCAGCCGCCACAGAATATGTCTGGGTAACCTCGACTTGTCTATTCAACATAAGCATAAAAGTCACAAATGCATGAAGTAAACATGTGCATGAAAGTTTAAGATACTAAATTATAATTCTCTTTTCACACTGTTGTTTCAGGAGGAGGCTTTGGGTGAGTATCTTCAATTTACTTCTATTTTAGAATCACTGAACTGGTGCGCACATTCAAGGTGACTCTGGCTTATAAGGTCTTCTGTGAGCTGACATAAATGCATAATAAGGTACTTTTGCACCTATTCATCATGGCAGATGATTAAGGAACACCACTGGCCTAGTGTCCTCAACGTAAATCCCAGATATGAAGGTTATGATCCTCATGCGGGTTCAGTTCCAGCCTCGTTCCTGCATGTCATTTCCGCTGTTATCTCTTGTCCAAATGAAGGCAAAAAGCCTGAAAAATAAATCTCAAGGAAAGAGAAATAAATAATAATATCCTGAATATCCTTGGGCATGTGTGGACATCGCTGAGTTCCACATGTTCTGAGGAAAATTTTGTGTCACATCAATTTGAACACAGCATGTTTAATCTTTTTGCTAAAGTTGTCCCATACATGTAAAAGTTTTTTCATTAACTAAGAAGTCCTCCTGTTTCTATTTTAAATGTTTAAATGTATCACCCATATAGAGTCTCTGCTATGAAAATGAGCAGTTTTGACTGTGTGCTGTTTTTGCAAACTCTAAACACATCTTGTGTAATTAAATTAAATCAAACTTTAGTTAACAGTCACATACGCAGTCTCACCTAAGCCCACACATACATGGATGCTAAGATAGTGGACATGTGACTGTGTATAGATGAACAAGTTGAGAGTACTTAGTCTGTAAACGTGAGATCGTGTTTACGTGTATAAGGCACTAACTGCATTACTAGACTTGAATAATACTTCAATTAACTCACCTGAAAGTGTTTTTTCTGATAAAATCTGCATTTTGACTCTTTTTCTCACTCAGAAACTGTCTGAATGCTAATATCTGAAAAGCCCCTTGCAGGATTCTTCTGCAGGGAAACATAACGTTTACATTCAGTGCTTTCACCAAAGCACACTGTTTACACCTTTCAGGCTCTTTTTCAGCATTTCAAAGCAATTGAACTCCTGCAATAATAAACTGTTTATATTGATATTTGTTGGTGAGGGTTGTCTCTATTTTGCTGCTCCTTTTATTTACACATTAGAACTGACAACTCTATTGTACAAAGGATACTAAAACCTTTGATTGGATCCCTTTTGTGAAAAACCCACAGCTGAACACCTCACTAATCCTCTATGGAATTAGGACACAGATGTTGACTCATCAGAAATAACTCCTGGGATGCATTTAGCAACAGAGATTTGACGATGTATATCAGTGGGAGGAGTCTCAGGCATTTTTATTCCTGACCTGCATGATGTACTCTGCTGCCAGATAATTAAATTGTATCTCTGCTCTGTAGACAAGTGGACGATGACAGAGGTGATGTACTGAGTCTGGTGGATTCGGACGACGAACAGATTTTTCAAGACGCCGTCCCCCGACTGCCTCCAGTAACCAACGGACACCAAACGACACTCGTCCAGATACACAGAATCCCATCAAGTAGGGTCTTTATGAAGTGTTATGTCAAGTTTAAGAAGTTCAAAGACATCCCGTGACATAAAAATGTGTGTGTTATTTTTCCAGGTGATCATGAGGAAGTAGAAACAGCTGACACGAGCACTCAGCAGCAGGGAGACACTGCACAGACAGAAGAGCCAGTGGATCTTGTGACATTTTAGGTATCGGGTGTTTTTATTAGAGGAGTGCTTTTGTTTTAAGTAAAAACTACATCCAATGACAATGTGAAAGAAATCGGTGGAAGACTCTTGTAAAAATGAATATCTGATCATTTGTTGTTTTTTTTTAAAACAGGGTTTACAGCTTTTTAAGCTTCTTTTTATGATTTATTTGTTTGTACAGCCTTTTGAATGTGTTGCTCTGATGTTGATGTTGATGCAGTAAATTAAGCTGTTCAAACTAAATGTGAGTGTTTGGATCATTTTTGGTGGTAAAACAGTTGATTACTTCCCTTGTTTGTATTGATTTAGGACACAGGAGTCACACAAGATATATGACAGTGCCTGTAAGAAATTCAGCTCTAGATGTATTACACCTTTTTGTTATATTTTGGTCCTCAAAGGCTTGAATTGTTTCTGGATTTTCTCAATGGAAGGGGTGAGCAAGGGAGCAGTTCAAAGAGACAAGTTAGATCACTCTTCAAATTTTTTTTATCGCCATTTTAAAAATGGCCGCCGACAATAAACCGCCAATACACCAGACCCCATATCTTTTCTTCTGTTAGAGCTATAATCATAATATTGGTGTCAAAGTGCACATTTTTGGGGTCTAGGAACTCAATTAAATAGGTTTCAATGCAAAAAACCCAATGCATCATTAATTACCATGACAACGGGGGGTAAAATATGCAAATTTTATGAAAAAAATGTACATTTTGACAGGGTAACTTACCCCCCCCACCCCTCCCCCTAAACTGAGAACTACTGTTCCTTTGGCATGGAAGTACCTTAGGGTCATAGGAAACATTTTATCCAAAGAGACAAGTTAGATCACCCTTCAATTTTTTTTAATAGCCATTTTAAAAATGGCTGCCGACAATAACCGCTTATACACCAGACCCCATATCTTTGCTTCTGTTTGAGCTATAACCATAAGATTGGTGTCAAAGTGCACATTTTTGGGGTCTAGGAGTTCGATCAAATAGGTTTCAATGCAAAAAACCCAATGCTTCATTAATAACCATGACAGTGGGAGGTAAAATATGCAAATTTCATGAAAAAATGTAAGTTTTGACAGGGTAACTTACCCTGATCCCTCTGATGCTTTGGAAGCTCTCGGCAGATCATGGCTTGTGCTGGAAGATGTGGCTACAGAAATATCAGGAAAAGCTACTAGAACAGCTGAACTTAATTTGGGGTTGATCAGAGGCACTTTAATTGGTGACAGCTGTGTGCTGACTCCAATTTAACCTGAGTTTGAATGTTATTGGTTAAATCTGAACACAGCCACATCCCCAGTTATTAAAGGGTGTGCTCACTTATGCAACCACATGATCTCAGTTGTTTATTTTTACTTCTCCTCCCCGAAAGATTTCTTGTTGTTTTTCAATTGTGTTGTACAGGTTATAGGTCACATTAAAGGTGGAAGAAGTTGTGAAATTATTTATCTTGATTTAATTTTTTTACATGACAAAAACCTGGCAGTTGAACAGGGGTGTGTAGACTTTTTATATCCACTGTATATAATGCAAAATATTCAGTATTCAGTTTACTGACACTTATTGAATTATAGTTTGTTAAAGCTCTTAAAATTTTTTGTGGTTTTGGTGGGTGTCATTCATAAAAAATATAGGCTACATAAAAAGGCAGGGAACCGGTGCAATGTATCAAATATGAATTAAAAATGGAAATTAAATCAAAGTAAAACAACCAATTTATGAATTTTGGAAACAAAAACATTTCTTCAAAAAGGTGAATATTTATCGGAATGTCAGACAAAAAGTTTCAAAGCTTAGTTAAATGGGCTAAACAGTTAAAGTAACTTTTCTTTTGGAAATAAAACTATGCCACAAGAAAATAGTAATGGGTTGTTTTTACAAAATGCTTCCAAGATTTTTTTCTTTGCTTTCACGGTCAGAAACTTTTATGAATTATTCTCTATAGTTGTCGCATTCTGTATAAGAGGAAAAATGCCTCTATAAATAGATTACGTAACCTACATTGTCAATAACAAACTATCCGATCTAACCTACATTTTATTACGATGACATCAGTTTCATGACTTGGAGTTACGTGTTCTATTAATACTCAACTACAGTGGAGAAATAAAGACGTTCTTCTCATTCATTAATAATTAAGTAGCGGGCGTGGCGCGGCTCTGTGATCTTACGTAATAAAACAAAAACGTGAGGACGTTGAGCAACACCGCAGCCAATGGCACAGAGTGAGTCAGACAACAGGAAATCAGCTGAACAGTTTGTTTTCTCAGTCGCGCATTTTCCACATAGCGAACAGTCCACTTTCACAGGAAGAAAGGACTCCCAGCGAGGAGGGTTCAAGTCTCCGTCTGGACATGTAAACGGGCGGCGGGACTCAAACGAGGACGACGAAGAATGTGAAGAGAAAAAAAACGATGTGCTCCACGGAAAACAACGCGGAGCTTCAGCGGACATGTAAGTGACACATTAGAGATTAATTATGTGCGAGCTCAGTCATGTTGTCATCGCAACGCCCTGTCACTAGGCAGCGGTTTCTAAGGGGAGGTGAACGTCCGAACAAAACCCGAAAACGGAGCGGGTATGTGGGGTTAGATAATGGAGGGAACAGCCCGCTGTCAGTGTCGGAGTGGGGGATGAATCTGTCAAACGTTAAGCCTCCTCTCCGCCCCCTGCCAGCTTCAGACCCGGCTCTCATCCTGGAGCTGAAGACAAGGAGACCTCCGTCCTTGGAGGGCCGGGCGGGATGTGAGACCTGGAGCGTGGACTTCTCTCCGGACGGAGCCTGGTTCGCCTGGTCGATGGGACACGGGATCGTGTGGGTGGTCGCCTGGCCTCTGGACTCTGAGTAGGTTTACCTGAATACGATTTATCCCACACACATGATGCGTTCAGGTGAAACTCAGACTTTCGGCAGTCAGAGTAACATGGAGACTTAGTATTTAGAAAAAAAAGTAATCTATAATAAGATTACTAGAACGTAAGAACGAAATTATTCTATGTTTATGTATATCTTTTTTATGAGGAGTCTCTATAATGTACAAAGCTATCTCGGTAATTATTAAATCCATGTACTCCTGAAGGTGAAATATAAAAACCCTCTTGACACTTCGACTTTTCACCGAACACCAAAAACATTTCACTAAAGGCACAAAAATATCACGAAAAAAAAAAAATACAAAAACAAACAAACAAAAAACTGAAATTGCAAAAACATCCAATATGTCATGTGAAAATAATTTTATAAAACACAATAATATTTGATCAATCACAATAGTATTTTACAAAATGCAAAAATATTTTACATTAAATATTGTGTTACACATTTGATGAAGCAAAATGTTTTTCTCTTTTTTTGCAAAATATGATATCCCATCTAATTTTTTTTTCGCATTTAGTGAAATGTTTTTGGTATTATGTTAAAGCTCCGGTGAGGAACTTTAGTTTGGCGCCCCCTGTGGACAAAGCAGTATTTGCATACACTTGAAGCTTAAGTTGTCTCTTCCATTTAAAAAAAAAAAAACACCTTACCCTGCTGACTTTTGGCAGCTTAATTTATTATTCAGTGTGAACATTTTAATGACTATTGTAAAAACAGTGATCTTTATCTGTTCGGCCAACACCTACCCCCTCACACCATTTTTAGACACTAACAATTACAATACCTGAACAGTCAGTCATGTCGCTGATGATCTTGTTTGCCTAACTATATCATAAATAGTCGTCAGTATGAAGTTTAGTCTATTTTATAAACCCCCAAAACTCCTTGTGAGTGTTTTGTATTTCTTTGCATTTAAGTAAATGTTTTTGGCAATCACTGAAATAGTATTTTTGCACTGTGCATAAAAAAAGAGTACAAATATTAGAATAAAACCATGAACACAAATATCTTGAATCAAACATTTAGTAATAATTTTGAGTAATTTCATATCTGTGTCACATAATCTCTCTTCTTTATACATAATTTATTTCAGGGTGTCTTAATTATTAAAGATCTCTTTGTGTCTCAATACAATATTCTCTTTGGCCTACTTTCCCTTTTACAGCACTCAGAGCAGCTCTAACCCTGGACCATCATGTTAATAGGGGTCAGCTGTCCAGACAAATTTTACTTCTCCTTTCTGCATCCTGCTTCTTCTAGGACAGTTTTCATGCAGTATATGAGTTTTTGAAGTAAAATATTAGAACCTTTTTAGAATAAAATAAAGCATGCACAATCTACTCATGCACCAGTGTTATTTAAATGAATGGTAGACTTAGTTAAAGAGTTAAAGAGTTACTTAGTTATTGATGGCACCAAATGCCTATATTTTAACACAAAATAAAGACACAGTTATGTAATGGCTTCTTAGCTATTTGAAATCATAAACAGATTTTTCTGATTTTCCCAACTGTTTTTGAAAGCAGCATCTTTTAATCTGCAGCTCCAGCTTCACACCACCTACATGAGAGTTTTTCTCTGGTTTCTGCATATTTGATTCACTTCTCGCCCACAGAGATGCTCAGAATGGAGACATTGACCGGGAGGACAAGAGCTTCAGCTGTGGTCACCCGGTGTGGGGCCTTGCCTTTGGACCCAGACCTCCAAAATCTGCTGCAGCATCACACCCCACCAGAAAACCACCAAAAGGGAACCATAGTCTGCTCCTGGCCACCGGGTTGGAGAACGGTGTGATCAAAATTTGGAAAGTTTTAACAGGTAAGGGTTGTTTCTTTTCTGTATTTTTGATATGATCGCAGCTGGTTTTAAAAAGATGTCTGTGCATTTTTTTTAGGTGAGGCTGTATTTGATCTCCACGGTCATGAGGGTGTTGTCAGGGACCTGGTTTTTCCTCAGAACGGGACCCTCACACTCATATCATCTTCTCGGGACAAGACTCTGAGAATTTGGGACCTCGCTCACAAAGGTATGACGAAACTCTGTTACTCAACAAGTAAATCAATTAAACCCTTCTGGAGGTTTCAAAAGACTCAGATGTGTCCCTCCTCTTGTGATAACCCAGTTTGAAGTGGCGTTCCCACTGATAGGACTGTAACAAGTGTTTACTTTTCCAAAACGCAATGTAAACTTACTGTTTCAAAGATAAATACCTGAAGCAAACAGCAGCTATTTGCATTCAGGGAGGACATTACTTAAGAGCCATTACATTCAGATATATTGCCTCTTAAAATTTTTGTTTTCTTTGGGCTTATTATATGTAGACCGCCATTTTAAACATCTTTCTATGGCTGTATTCAGTCTTTAAGTAGAAAAGGGTTTCATTCAATGCAACAAGGAACAAAAATGAGCTGAAATTGACTTTAAACTGATTTTGCTGTCATCATAAATGGGGTTTGAGAAGCTTTCCTTTAGACGTGTTCAAAACATATGAGGCAATTTTAATATTAAAGCTCCTGTGAGGAACTTTCACTCAGGCGCCCCCTGTGGACAAAGTGATAACCCTTGTATTGTTGCTGATATAGTCTCAATCTTATGAAAGCTGTGTTAATTGACAAAAAAAATCATTGTATTGGGTTTTAATAACAAAATTTATGACGTATCATGAAACTTTATATGGGCTAAATACCCCCTCCACACACACACACACACACACAGTTTTGGGTGTAAAAAATTGCAGCATAGAAATTGTCAATCTTGCTTTTGCACAAACCCTTTAAGGACAAGAAGCTCGTGTGATATGTGTTTAATGTGATCTTTCATTGGTCAAGCCTGTACTATCAAAATGTCTATGAATAAAAACATTTTTAGACAGAACAACCACCCTCTTCTTCTTCCTCCTCTTCCTCCTCGAAACAGTTCAAAAATGCATATGGCCCATAATCCACTGTAGAAACACAGCCGTCTCTGTGGAAGGGGAACCCACTCCTTATGTAGATATGAAAGGCTCATTCAAAGTCAACAAAATCAGAATTCATGCTTAGAAGGTTAAAATTACATTCCATGAAATTATATTCAACTTTTACACACAGTCTATTCTGCAAAATGCTTCCTAATATTACTCACTGCACCTTTAATTGTCTTCCCAAAGCTATTTAAAAACATAAGAACCACTCTAATTTCTGCTGTTTTATTTTATAACTCTTGATAGTATAATAAACCTCTGCTTTACTCACCTTTTTAATTGTCTTGGCTTTCTGATGGCCTGCCAGGACTATTAGATAAACATGCACTCTTTGACAGTGTTTCTCATGACCTTTGTCAAGATGATCTTGATATCTTGCTTTCTGAATTTCCATATTGCTGACATGTGCAGAACAAACCTGCCTTTCCTCGCCACATATCCACAAGCTTTGAGCTTGAATTGAGTCCGTCTAACCTGTTACAGAGCTTTCAAATGTGTCTCTAAGCTTTAAAAATCTGCCTCACGCAAGAAGAGCTCAGAACAAACTCTAGTTAGTGGGCACGAATCTGAGAGTAGTTTCCCAGAACAGGGAGGGAATAAGGGCTTTTTTGCACTTTTATTTTCACGTTTGTGTTTGAAGAGAGGCTGCGGATCCTTCATCATGTGCTTCTTCATGCTGTTGCTGTCCATCTGACTGTGAATTTGAAGGTCAAGGAACGGAAAACATGATTTTGGCCAAAGAACATGAATTGAAGTTGGAGAAAGAGCACAAAAACAGGGTGGTTTTGTTCAGGCATATCTCTTTGGCAGCGGACTGAATGCCATATGTGGAAGCATTCTTGAACGCACCTCTACAAGCTCTCCCTCTTCAAACATT
The DNA here is from genome assembly GCA_962446985.1 of Xyrichtys novacula. NCBI lineage: Eukaryota > Metazoa > Chordata > Actinopteri > Labriformes > Labridae > Xyrichtys > Xyrichtys novacula. The sequence goes on from OY660875.1 coordinate 27,459,095, forward strand.
AACTCACTGAGAGGTTATTACCAAACAAGTTTCAAGGCTCTGCAAACTCAATTTCACACTACATTGATATCGACTGAAACAATGACTTCCTGGAATGATGGAAGTCAGGCCAAAGGCTCAGAGAGGGCAGTGAGCACTTAGAATGCGTCCGTCTGCTTCTGAAATAAGCAGTTTGGTGGTTTTCTACCCTCCCTCCTCTCTGTGTATTTATCACCTCGCCTCTGTGTTTTGTCACTCTGCTAAAACCTTCTGCTCCAAGCAAACAAATGTTGGTGTTTGCACAGACAGGAGTCACACTCTCCTCCACTTCAGATATGTTTCTTTTGCAGCCTGTTCCAGCCACAGTAGTGAGATTTTCTCTTTCTGTCTGTTACAGGTAAAAAGGTGCATGTGCTCTCGGGCCATAAAGACTGGATCAGCTGCTGCAGCGTGTCATCAGACTGCAGCATGATCGCTTCAGTCGGCAGGTTTGACAGAGTGAGTAATACTGTAACTGACTTTCTGAGTGAGTGGGTGCATGTAAGTTTTCAACTTTTACCCTCTGTGGAAATAGTTTTATGATCAAGTTTGTATCCATTTGCACAATCCACAAAAACCCTAATATGACTGTCAATGAATAGGTTAAAAGAAAAACACAACTTTATTTTTCACCTCAACAATAAAACAGTCCTGATGAGTTTATCTGAGTTACAGATCGCTTTGAAGTGATTTCCTTCCAAAGTTCACTTCTGCGTTTGCGCTGCATTGATCTGATTATCCTCATCTGCTCCCGCGTTGAGCTGTCCTAAGACCCACGCGGTTCATCAGTGTGATTCTTTGTTTTTGTTTGGATCACTGGGCGGCTCTTCCCACTCTCGTCAAACTGCTAATTTGACACTTTCCCATGTGAAAAAAAATCAGGAGCTGATAATTGTGTAAGAGTAGATTCACAGTCACACTTGAGGAGGGGTTTCTGCCTGTTTCAGCTTGTCCTGTTGACATTCACTGAGTCGTGTGTTTCTGAGAAACAAGAACAGCAACGTCTGCTGTTATCGCTGCAGGCCAAATACTCAACCAGGACTTGGCCGACATTCAACACCCTAAATAGAAAAAACATAATTAGAGCAAATATACAGACTGATTAAGCCTTAATGGTTTTACTGTTGATAGATGGTGTGTCTGTGGAGTCTGCGTTCATACACGTTCATGAGGAACCTGACAGGAGGGACCAACAAGACCTTGTACCTGCTGTCGTCCTGCGATTTCTCTCCTGACGGGGCGCTGCTCGCCACTGCAGCCTTCAGAGGGTCCAGCTGGTGGATCGACCTGTGGGACCCATACACTGCAGAGAAACTGGCCACTCTGGTGTGAGTATAACACATCAGGAGGACTTCATAATAAGCAGTGAAGGGATCAATCAGATTGATGGGAGGTTGAATTTGGACAGTACTTTTATGACCTTTTATGAAGACAGAAAACAACATCTCCTATTCTGTCAGTGAACCTGTAAACTTTTTTAGGTCAGATTTCATGGTGAGATTTCATCCCACACAGCCGTTATCAGTAGTTACATCTCATGTGCTGCCTGAAAGTGTGTCAAAGTGTCATGTGTCGAGTAAAACCTGTTTTCTATCTCACTTTCATGTGATGAACGTTCTCCCTGCAACTACTTAAGTCTTCTGTCTTCTCCACAGTGATTACTTTGAGGATTATGGCCAAAACCAAATCTCAGCTATACAGTTCTCCCCGAACGGTCTGCATTTGGCGATCGTGACAGACGACAGGTGAGCAGATCATCATTTTCATTTCATCTATGCTTCATAATGATATAAAAGTAACATTTTTAACCCTTTTTCAAGCGAGAGTGCCGTCCTCAAATAGTGTAAAATATTCATAAAACAAATACAGGAAAGGCAAAGTCTAAGTAAAACCTAGAAAGAACATAAAACATTAAAAGATGAGAATCTATGTTTAAATATACCCAGTGCTCTTGAAAAAAGAGCTGTCAAAGAGGCAGAGTTTGTAAAAATGTTGTTTTAAAGATAGAGTTTCCGAGCAGAAATGGTGTCAGTAGACCAAACGCTTATAAATTTGTGTTTGCAGAGCCCTTCGGATCTGGGAGCCTGGAAAAAGAGGGATGGTGATGCAGACGAAAGCTGACAGAGACTCAAATGGACTGTGCTGCAAATACCATCCACAAGGGGGAGTAGTTGCCACAGGGTAAGACTCCTCCATTCTTCATCACATTAAAGTAGAAGCGTTCAAACACGCTGATTTAAAAAGCCTCACACTATCATATCCTTCTCACTCCAGAACCAGAGACGGCCACGTGAGGTTCTGGAGCGCCCCGAGGACGGTGCCCAGCCTGTGCCACCTGTGCCGGTCCATCCTTCGGGACTCCGTCTCCACGCACCAGATGGAGCCCCTCCCCCTCCCCAAGAGGATCCTCGAGTACCTCACTTATAGGAACATCCCAGACCGCCTCAAAACCTGCTACTCCTCAGACGAAGAGGAGTGGGAGGGTTAAATAAAAACACTAACGCAATATAACCACTGACATTCACAGCTAATGATTGTTCTGCATTGGGTCTCATTATTACTGAGAATGCCTTTATTGTTTGCTAAGAGATGCTTGCACAGGAAGCATTATGTAATTCCTACTCTGAGAATATCATTTTTTTTGCACTATTACTACAAGACGATGCATAAACTCAACATTCACGTGCTTGACTTGAATGTCACTGTTTTATACTCTTAATTTATTATGTAAATATATAGAAGTATGTATTTCTAATTCCTCTGTTTATCATGAAGAAGCACATTCATTATACTACTGATCCTGCACATGCTAATTGTTAATATATGACAACAAAAACTGGACTTTTAGGAAATAGTTTTATTAAACAGATTCAAAAGACACAGACATGTTCGAGACTTTTTCTTACACCAATGAAAACTGTTGTATTTTTCTTAGTTGTTTCTATCAGCGACAATGAGTCTATCCTTCACTGTTTTATAAATGTCCATATTTGAAGTGCCCTAAAGGACAGATCAGTCTTGTACCACAGCTACAAACCGCTGCCTTCCATGTTACTCGGTTTGTATGCAGATGTGAGTGACTCATTTAGCTGCTAGCATCGACTCTGTGCAGCGGTGGTGGGCAATCACGCAGTGGGAGCTTTCAGAGTCTGGATCTTTTCTTGTAAAATAAACAAATTCCGATATTTCACGACAAAACCATGAAACCACCTGTTGAACTGCTGAAGAGAAAATCAGCCTTTCCCAAGCTTAGATACAGTAAGATTTTTGGCAAACTTGAGAGTTTTGGACGAAAAAGAAGGGACATATAACACAAACTCCATAAGCTGAAATCTGGATCGAACTGTCATAAGTCATGGTAGCCACAGCTGAACTGTTTTACTTCACCTGCTGATTCTAAATGATAGAGCTATTTGTGAGTCTATGAGGCCTCGCTGACCACCAGGTCCCTCACCGCCTGGAAAGCTGCGACCATGGAGCTCAGCTGGATCTTCTCGTCGGTTCCTGAGGCCAGTCTGTGTCTGAGGATGAGATGAGTTGTGAGAACAAGAGCAACATTTGTGTGAATATCTGAAGTTCTCATGGAGGCTTCACTTCCTCTGAAAGAACAGATGTGAGAGGTCCAACTTACTCAACATCAGCCAGCTTGATGAGCAGACCGATCCGGATAGCAGGAGGGAAGTCCACTTCAAAGGGGGAAAAGAAAAACAATTATTGAGATAAAGACAAATCTATGAGTCAAAGTCAACTGTGCAAAGATAATATGGACAGAACAAGATTATTATTCCAGCTGGCATGACACATCTCTGTCAGTAACGCACTTCAAAGTCAGCCTGCTACCTACTGCTGTGCACGGCACGTGGTACTGTTCCTTTAAATTGAAGCTACATAAGAATGTTTATTTAAAGAGCAGCTATTGGTTAAAAAAGTCATCTGATGTAATATGTTATCATAATAATGGCATGTATTTGCACATGCATGTAAAGGACATTCACCAAAATTGGACGATAACGTAATTTTCTATATTATTTCACTGAATTCATATTCCATTTAATTCCATTTTTTTTTTCATTGCACCATTTCCCAACATTCCCTCCTATTCCTTCCTTCATTCCATCCCATCCCACTTTATTCTACTCACCTTCCCTTAGTTCAGTTCCATTTTTTTTATTCCACTCAATTATATTTCTTTCATTTTTTTCTTTTCCATTCTATTGTATTTTCATCTATTATGTTCCATTCTATTCTATTCTATCCTAGTTCATTCTTTCCCATTCCAGTCTATTTTATTTTTCCATCTTATTCTCTTATTTTGTTTCCTTTTATTTTATTTTATTTTGTTTTTCCATTGCTTTCCTTTCTATTTTATTCTAATTCATTTTGTTCCACTGAATTCCAGTCTATTTCATTCACTTCCAATTCACTCTACTGTACTGCATTTTTATTCCCTTGCCTTCTATCCTTTCATACCCCATTCTATTTTATTCTAACCCATTACATTAGATTCTATCCTATTCTCTTCTATTTCATTTAATTCTGTTATCTACATTAGATGAAAATTCTACCATGTTGAAATTAAATCTTCAATTGCTAAAATCAACTAAAACTTATCAACAGACATCAGAGACAGTAAAGCGTCTCTTGTCCGTGGATCATCACAGTAAACCTTCGCTAATACAAAGCAAATATACAACCAACATTTCGAAGCAGATAAAGGGAATGATATCAGATTCTTAAAGCTGAACTGTTGATGTTTCTTTGGCTCAATGCTGGAGAGTCTTGTGGCAAATAATCACAGACCGCCCACACATCTTACAGTTTTTAAGCTAAGGGCTGTATTTAAAATGAGACTCAGAGCTTCTTCAGCTAAAAGAGCTGGAAGCACCGAAACCAAGATTTATTAAAATTCAGAAACCTTTTGTAGAGAGGAGCAGATGGATTTAACCCCCTTCTGACTTACTGAATTTTCATTTATTGTTACACTTTACATTTTATGTTTTAGCACTGATTTTTTTTTTACTCAGTGAGTCTTAACCTCTAAATAATGAACATTAAATAACATGAAACTGAGAAGTTTAAATAGAGAAAAACAGCCAGAGCTCAGGTTAAGAAGTTTCATTTAACTTTGGTTCACACATCAAAAATAAGATGACTGAAGCAGATTATGGAGAGGCTGCTGACAATAATAATAATAATAATAATAAAACAACATCTGCAGTGGCCTCACCTCTGTGTAAGAGCAGATGAACCTCAGTGAGGATATCATGCAGGGCCAAACCTTTTAAAGTTTTCAGCTCAAGGATTTCTGAGAATGAAGTGTTAAGGAGTTTAAAAAAAACACATCTAAACATGTTTGAAATAAATCAACATGATCATGTGTGGAGGTTAAAAGAAACAAAAACCAGACTGGAAATCTTTCTGACTCAATTATTCAGAGAGACAAGTAAAGGTAAGCTGAAGGATACGTTTGTAGGCTGTGGTGAAGTCTTTGTTGAGGGACCAGTCCAGGATATTGGCTATATCAGAGCGGAGGGGGTGACCTGTGCAACCGTACACTGTGTCCTCTGTCACCTTCCCGTACGCCATGCTCGTGCTCTGTCATCATAAAAAAAGAGAGAGGTACTCTTCAGTTTAACCTGTTACGAAGAGGAAACATCAACACTTGGAGAAAACTCTGACGTGAGGCTGAAATGATGGATAAAGACCTGCTTTAGTTTGTACCTGCAGTATGTTGAGAGATCTTCTCATATCACCTGCTGATAAAGTCACGATGGCCTTCATTCCATCTGGAGTTACATCAATGCTGAAATACAAACATCCAGGTTTAAATGACCCGTCTGATCCACCTGATATGAACTATTCTGAACTTACATGTATGAGTTTGGATTATGGCTTTAATATGACACGGTTTCTCATAGACAAGGTTTCAAGACAAAAAATAATAATGTAATACAAACTCAAGAGTGTGAATCTAATAAGGTATTTAGACATGCTGTGTATAAGTCAGATTAAAGACCTCTAACAGGTGAGAAAAGACTCTCTGTAACTCTAAGACCTGTAAGGATCTGCTGGAACCCTGGTTAGAAGCATGTTGACTGTTGGAGCACATAGATACATTTCAGATAGTTTAATAGTAGTAATAATAGTTTAATGAATGCAAACACGTACTTCTCCTGCTGGATCACATACTCCAGCCGAGGGATCATCTGGTCCGAGGACAGCGGGCCGAAGCGAAACCTGGTGCAGCGAGACTGGAGGGCTGGGATGATCTTCGAGAGGTAGTTACAGATGAGACAGAAGCGAGTGTTCTCTGTGAACTTCTCGATCACTGGTCGGAAAAAAAGATGGAGAGGCGGAGAGGAAATCAAATACTGAGAATGAAGAAAGCTACAAAAACAGAACCCCAACCCAGCAGCGGTGGGTGGCTGTCTAACATGAGTCTAGGTCCTGCTTAAGGTTTCTGCCTGTTAAAAGGAAGTTTTTCCTTGCCAGTGTCACTCATGTTTGATGAGATGGGTCAAATCTGTCCCATCTTAAGGTTGGGTCTTGGTAATATATCAGACAATGAGTGTGGTCTAGACCTGCTCTTTTTGGAAAGCGTCTTGGGATAACGACTGTTGTGACTTGGCGCTATATAAATAAAATTTTGATTGATTGATTGAGAAGGCTCTCAACCCTGACAGTCGTCTAAGAGTCCTCTTCTGCAACAGCTTTTCTTTAATCATTTATAAAAGTTACACTTCAAAGTTTGAGTCATTATGCAGCTTTCACTGCATCCACTAACAAATCTTTGATAGCTTAAAGCATGGTACATTTTTTTTCAAAAATCTAGATTTCAAATGAACTTCTCCCATATATAATGTTGTTTTGAAACAACATATCAGGGTGAACAAGCTGCCACCCTATTATTCACCAGCAGCCAAAGTGTCTCTCTGCTCAGTGAGGCGTAATGCTCACACTGGGCAAGGCCCGGCCAAACAGATGGCTTACCTCGCCGCAATGCATTCTGGGCATCTTGGGTCATAGCATCGGCCTCGTCCAGTATCACCAACTTGAAGCCCTTCCTTCAGAACAAGAGGGATGGACACAAAAGCAACAGTTTTTATAACTACCTCGAAGAAAGAAAAGAAAGAACATCTATGGATACAGATATACAGTGGATATAAAAAGTCTACACACCCCTGTTCAAATGCAAAATTTTTGTCATGTAAAAAAGTTACATCAAGATAAATAATTTCACAACTTCTTCCACCTTTAATGTGACCTATAACCTGTACAACATAATTGAAAAACAAACAGAAATCTTTAATGGAGGTGAAGTAAAAATAAACAACTGAGATCTTGTGGTTGCATAAGTGTGCACACCCTTTAATAACTGGGGATGTGGCTGTGTTCAGATTTAACCAATAACATTCAAACTCAGGTTAAATTGGAGTCAGCACACACCTGTCACCAATTAAAGTGCCTCTGATCAACCCCAAATAAAGTTCTGCTGTTCTAGTAGGCTTTTCCTGATATTTCTGTAGCCACATCTTCCAGCGCAAACCATGGTCTGCAGAGAGCTTCCAAAGCATCAGAGGGATCTCATTATTCAAAGATATCAGTCAGATAAGGGCTACAAAAGAATTTCCAAGGAATTAAATATACCATGGAACACAGTAAAGACCATCATCATCAGGTGGAGAAAATATGGCACATCAGTGACATTACCAAGAACAGGACGTCTGTCCAAAGTTGATGACAAGACGAGAAGAAAACTGATCAGGGAGGCTACCAAGAGGCCGACAGCACCACTGAAGGAGCTGCAGGAATTTCTGGCAAGTACTGGCTGTGTACTACATGTGACAACAATCTCCCACTGTCTTCATATGTCTGGGCTATGGGGTAGGGTGGGAAGACGGAGGCCTTATCTTACAAAGAAAAACATCAAAGCCCGGCTTAATTTTGCAAAAAGACATCTGAAATCTCCCAAACACATGTGGGAAAATGTGTTATGGTCTGACCAAAGTTGAACTTTTTGGGCATCATTGCAAAAGGTATATTTGGCGCAAAATCCACCCTGCTAATCACCAAAAGAACACCATACCTACAGTGAAGCATAGTCGTGGCAGCATCATGCTTTGGGGCTGTATTTCTTTAGCTGGACCTGGGGCCTTAGTCAGGTTCCAAATACCAGTCAGTGTTGGCACAAAACCTTCAGCCTTCTGCTAGAAAGCTGAAGATGAAGTGGAACTTCATCTTTCAGCACGACAATGACCCAAAGCACACATCTAAATCAACAAAAGAATGGCTTCACCGGAATAAGATTGAGACTTTGGAATGGCCCAGCCAGAGCCCAGACCTGAATCAAACCCATCAAACATTTGTGGAGTGATCTGAAGAGGGCTGTGCACAGGAGATGCCCTCGCAATCTGTCAGATTTGAAGCGGTTTTGCAAAGAAAAGTGGGCCAATATTGCCACATCAAGATGTGCCACGCTGATAGACTCCTACCCAAAAAGACTGAGTGCTGTAATAAAAGCCAAAGGTGCTGCAAAAAAAGTATTAGTTTAAGGGTGTGCATATTTATGCAACCAGGTTATTTTAACTTTTCTATTTTATTTTTTCCCTTAAAGGTTTCAGTTTGTTATTCAATTGCATTGTACTGGTTACAGGTCACATTTAAGGTGGAAAAAGTTGTAAAAATATTTATCTTGCTGTCATTTTCTTACATCACTAAAACCTGGCATCTGAACAGGGGTGTGTAGACTTTTTATATCCACTGTATCTCAACAGAGAGTATGTGACAGCTATCAGTCTTACTTGAAGATGGTTCTGGTGCTGGCAAAACTCAGAACTGGACCACGGACAACATCAATACCTCTGTCATCTGATGCATTAAGCTGAGATGAAAAAGAGTCAGGTATTAAATAAAGAAGCCTGAACTTCAAACACTTAAGGAACAAGGGGGGAAAAAAGCTTATAAAAAGAATCTCCAGAGTACCTCCAATACCATGGAGTTGAACTCTCTGTCCTTGTAGAGTTGTCTGGCACAGGCGAGGATGGTGGAGGTTTTTCCTGTCCCAGGGGGGCCGTAGAACAAGAGGTGAGGAAGCTTGTCCTCACTGATAAACCTCTGAACTGAACACAAGAGAGACAGAGTGATGTTTTGAACATGTTTTGATCCTGTTAAAAGGTAAAATCAATTCTGAATGTGAGGAGTGTTTTCAAAATGTGATTTATGTTCCTTTAATTATCAAAATTATTAACATTACTTATAGTACAACTGCAGCAAAGAATAAAGAGCCAGCAACAGTGACTGACAGCTGCGATAGTCAAAGGGATATTCTGGCGTAAAATTAATTTAGGGTCAAACACACCAAACATCTAGTTAGACACCCCCTTGAGAGATGAATGTTGCTGACAGTTTGCTTCTCTCATTATAACAACTTAAGTAATGGCCGCATGATAGCAATACACAGCGGTCTACGTCTCCACGCACAAACCTCAACCAAAAAGCCACTCTATAGCCACAAATGATGCTCAGAACAGCACCTAACTTCATCAACAGTACATATAGGGTCTCAGCCATAGTACTAGCCATCAAACTTTTTTTTAACTTTGCCTGATTTCTTTAGCAACTCACCCACTCTCTTCCAGCAGCCGCTTGTTTGTACGGAGACCTCAGGCGAGTCCATTACTGCAGCGGGGTGAAGCAGCTCAAAGAAGAACATTTATGATCATGGAATTGCAATCAGACTGAGACGCTAAGGCAGAAGAACTACCACGCCTGCAGTGCAAAATGATTAATAAGGTGATTATTACTTCAAGAAAATGATAAATGATCATAAATGTTCTTCCTTGAGCTGCGCCCCCTGCAGCAGTCCGTAATGGACTGGCCCGAGGTCTCGCTACAAACAAGCGGCTGCTGGAAGAGAGTAGGTGAGTTGTGTTTAGTCTCTTTGCTAAAGAAATCAGGCAAAGTTAAAAAGATGTTTGATGGCTAGTACTATGGCTGGGACCCTATGCTGTTGATGAAGTTAGGTGCTGTTCTGAGCATTATTTGTGGCTATAGAGTGGCTTTTTGGTTGAGGTTTGTTTATGGCTCCTCAGACTGCTGTGTATTGCTATCCTGTGGTTGTTACTAAAGTTGGTATAACTAGAGAAGCAAGCAGTCAGCAAGATTTATCTCTCAAGGGGGTATTCATCCCTTCTTAGTCCACCAGGTTTTAGACAACAGACAATCAGCTGACAGTCACACTGTTAGGGAGCCAGTGGCTGTTCAGCTTTCCCGATTTTTTTAAAGCTCAGCAATGAATGCAATGTGAATGTCAGAGAGGGCCAATACCACTGATGGAAAAATACTAAAGTTTATGCACACATAGAGCTAATCTGTTACAGTAATATGAGTAAATGTGATTACTTTCTAACCCTAAAGGAGGTGATGTATTGTACTTGTTGTGATGGTTCAGGTACTTACTGGTACTAAGAATATCTCTGTGTGAGATCAGATCATCAAGCTTTTGTGGTCTGTACTTTTCAACCCTGGGAAAACAGAATATAAACATTCTCCATTAACTCCAAATGATTCCAATTTACTTCATGATTTATACATTTACCTTCAGGGGCATTAATTGTCAGCGTTTCACAATGTTTTCTTTGCAAAAGGGACTCAGATACTAACACGGTAAAGCAGCTTTTAAACACTATCTTGATATTTGTAGTACAGAAACGATCATCATTACAGTTACAACATTTTAACATCTTACACGTGGTTTTAGATACTTATGCGATATGTTTTTGGCTAACTTTAAAAACTCTGAGTTGTTGACAGCCACTTTTCAATTCGGCATCACCATTTTACACCATGCAGAATCAAATATCAATTTTTATGGAGATCCTACACCTGACGCTGCTGACAGATATCCACATAGTGCGGCTAGCAGCTAGCTTCAGCTGCAGTAGTGTGATTGTTAGCTGGCTAACATTGACAGTTTCAAGCTATCTGTGATAAACAACAATTTTCCAACTGACCATGGAAGGTTTCTGGTCTGTGCCGGTGCTTTGCTTGTTGAAGCCATGTGTCCTTTTAGTTGGATTAAGCTCCAAACTGGGTTCGACACTAAAGTAGTTTTGCGCAGTGCCTCTCTACTTTCTCAGTCAGTGGCTCTGTTTGCCGCGCTCCACAACAAAACGTACTCTACACGTCATGCCGTAAAACCAATCGAATCGCTTTATTGGTTCATATGGGCGGGGCTACATGACAAGATTGTCCGCTGTAAAAAGTGTGTGCCATGATCAACTTAAAAACGACCAAAAAACTGGTAATTTGAACGAATTTTACTGTGACGTTGCGGTCAATTTGGAGTTTACATTTCCGGAATAAATGTGTCTTTGAAACATGTTTATATTTCTCTAATTATCTAAGTGATTAGCAGCTCAACGCACTGTTTTATTTCTCTCTTTCAACCAAGTTTCCACACTGAACACTGGCTCGCTGAGGGACAGGGCGATGTCAGAAAAAATATATATATATTCCACCGCCGTACCCATTCCTCATGAGAGATGACTTTGTGATAATGTCTTTTTAACGATAATTTCATTACTGTTAAAATACATTGGAAAGGTGTAACATCAAAAATTATATAGATCAGGGATGATATTTCAGTGTTAACCCATTTTAACCCTGATCCCAAATAAAGATTTTTCAGGGCTGGAAATATGCACAAACAGGTTCTAACAGAGAGAAAAAAATCTGATATTGGCAGAAAAGTGGATTTTTGACACTGTTTTATGTAGTACTTACAAATCTACTAAAGCGAGTCAAACAATGGCTGACAGTGGTGGAGCGGATTGTAACACATCTCCAGAAAGTGTTACAACTGTAAGCTTTAACAGTTAAGTCAATTCAAATGTTTCTGTTTACTATTACAGTTAACGGTTTTTAAGTTAAGCTAAAAGATTGTGTTTATAGAATTCATACAGGGAACTATTCACTATTCAAGTGTTGACAGGTTCATATTTACATATTTTCAAGTTTAAATGCTTCTCTCTGCAGCTGTTTGTTAGGCTCAGCAGATTATGCAGAATGTGTTTCTGAGGTTCATTTACAATTCTCTGATTGGTAAGTGCTGTGACGTGTGATCAGGGTTGTCCAGGATATTAAGTTTTGGGTTATGTTGTGGGGATGACAAGATGGCTGAAGAGTAAAAGTGCTGCTAAGAAATTTATCCATCTCCATCCTGCTGTTTCTCATCACTAGAATTATCCAACCACCTTACATTCATGTTACACATGAAGCTGGTCCATCTATTTCATTTTTTATAACTTTAACATACTCACCACCTCTGAGGCTGCCTACCTGATATTTGAGAACTAAAACCAAATGAAGAGACAAACATTTCAATCATTATGGCATATTGTTTTTAATGTTTTGGTGTTCTATGTGAGATTTGTATATGCTCACTTTAAACTTGAAGCCAGCAACACGTTTTTTTTAAAAAGTAAGAATATGGACATGTTTACCTTTGTGTTGCATCACTTCTTCTGTCAACAATATAATGGTGGTGACAACTGGAAACCAAGACGATTGGTTTTGAGAGGTTGGAAATCCAGTGTTTTCCCATTCTTGCCTGATACTGTATTTCATCTAAGGTCTCCTTTGTAGTTTTTTTGGTGTCACAATGTACCAAATGTTTTCAATCGGTGACAGGTTGAGACTGCAAGAAGACCAGTTAAGCATCAGGACCCTTCTACTACAGAGCCACATGTTTGTAATGCGTTCAGAATAGATGGTGCCATCCCAGACCAATCAACCAATCATTCAATTTTTATGTATAGATGTCCAAACTACTCATGCAACTTGCACTTACACATCTCCATACCATCACCAATGGTCCTTATCTTTAGTGTGCAGGAATTCCACAAAGAATGTCAAATTTTCATTCATCAGACCACAGACCAGTTTTCCACTTTGCCTCGGTTCACCATAAATGGGTTCAAGCCTACAGAAGTTACCGACATGTCTGGATCAGGGTTATACATGGTTTCCTCTTTAAATGGGACAGTTTCAACATTCACATGTGGATGCAACAACAAACATTGTTCACCGATAGTGGTTTTTGAGCCTGTGCAGTGATTTCCAGAGGCATGTCTATTTTTACGCATTGGTTTTTGGCCTTGCCTCTTTTTGCACAGAGATTTCAGCAGATCCATGGCCCCTGGACTTTCATCAACTTTGGTGCTACACTACATCCTTGCATCTGCTTTAGGCATTAAAATCAGCATATAAAAGTAGAATACATCGTTGCTGTTGTTGTCTTTAATGGATGTCATTAAGAGTCATGAATTTCAATTTCAGACTGTTTCATATATGTGAAGAAACATCCCATGGGAGCTTTAAAATTTAGGGTTTAGATAATTTGTAAAACATCTAATTCTGTCTCATCAAAATTTTACCCAACAGTCTGGAATTAGTGTATAAACAAACATGCCACTAAAACAAAGGTACACAAAACACCTGAAACCATACAGTGGTAACACACAACTTCAAATGATCAATTTAAGACAACACACTCAGATTTAGGTCTGACTTTTATAAACGACAAAAACTAATTTAATGGATTCACAGAAACATGTAAGAAGAAGAAACAGGCCTTTTATTGGCTATGTAAATAGTGTGTCAGGTGTAGGAGAGTGTGTGTAGGTTTTTCATACAGGAGAGCGGGCATACACATCTCTGTGTGTTCACACATCATTATAAATGTCTAAAGCCCCTCATCTGTCCTCCAAAAATGTTAAAAGTCCTGCTCCCATCCAATACAGGCCTGGATGGACTGAAGCACCGAGCCCACTGCACTTCTCGCTAATCTCGCGAGAGCGGCCCCTCACGGCGGTGCCTGGGCGATGCGATGCTGTTGCTGTTGCTGTGGGTTTGATTGACAGGAAACATGTCGGTGTGGTGGGAGCGAACCGGGATGCAGCTGCTGCCAAGGGAGACAGGGAGTACCTGCATCCAATCCACACATCAGCACCTTTAAAAAGCAGCAGGCTTCCCCCCGAAACGTCTGCTTCTGACGCGCTGAGCAGCTCCTCTTTTTCTTTATAAAAACCACCCATCTGAAAGGAAGGGGCACCCAATGGATGCTGTGGCAAACCGCGTAGTCCCGCTCGGTTTCTTCACATTGTGTTTCATTTAGCCTCCAAGCAGATACACCTTGATGAAACAGCAGGAACTACGAGGACTGTTGTTGCAATGGAGTCGACTCTCTCACGGCTCAAACCGTGTCTGTAAACCTTCAACATCTCGTTTCATGGCGTTTTGCAGGTGGCTCTGCTCCGTGGGCTTTTCCACGTTTCTTTTCTGAATCCTTATTCTGGCTTTTTTTTTTTTTTTTTTTTTTTTTAATTTTTTTTGGTTCATTTTATTTTTCTACTTAAGTGCACCGGGGGAAGATAACGACCACTGCTTGCCAAACTATGAACGAGGAGATGACAAAAAGCGAGGAGCAGCATCTTAGTTTGCAGAAAGCCTTGCAGCAGTGCGAGTTGGTGCAAAATATGATAGACATAAGCATTTCTAGTTTGGAGGGTTTACGGACCAAATGTGCCACATCCAACGACTTGACACAGAAAGAGATACGAACGCTGGAGGTAAGCAGGAACCGCTGAATATCTGCTGTGCATCACCATCTGAATCAATACTGGGGCTGTCACCGTCTCTTATTTATTCCTAGGCCACTATGCTTATTTTTCAGCGCCTTTTCTATGACAAACTGCTTTCCTCGAGTCGGTTTTTCCATTGCATTAATATGCAAAGATCCAAGCTAAAGCCCAGTGCTATCTGTTTTGTGCAGTGCAATAAATCAGGGATCTACGGGGCTGCAGTGGGCTGTTATAGACTTGCGCATTCTGCAGGTGGCGGGGAGAGAAGGTGGCTCTTCTCCATCAGAATAATATCTGAGGCAGCCGAGGCCTATAGGCAGCCCGTGTTTACAATCCATTACCAATACGGCAGCCTGCGCATCTGTCCTCGCAGCGCACCCATGGAGGCCCTGCTGTTATGCAAGGCGAGCAGATTACACTGAAATTGTTACCAAATATCGTTATCCCTTTAATTAGCCCGTGGGGTATTCCGTAAATTGCGTTACGTAATAGCCCATAATATCCCGGTGTTGTGTTCCAGATACCAGACTGTCCGTTTTGAGACCACTTAAACCAGTCCAACACCCCCCTCAGACCAGCGAGAGGCTGTTACAGACATAAAGTGCGATAAGGTCACTGAAAACTCACTATAGAGGAGGACAGACAGAGCACAGCACTAAAGGCCTAAGAGGATGTTTAGTGATGCTTCAGGAGATTAAAACAAATATCATTAAGTGAGATAAGGTGGTTATAAACTCACCACAGAGGGTCTCTATGTACCATCAACACACATCAAGTCCTAGGAGAGAGAGGTTATTGACTTGTTACATAAAAATACCATAAAGTAAAGTGCCACACATTATAGTCAAACCCCACAGGACTACAATCATCACATTTTACACATGCAGCAGTATATTTTGTGGCTGAGTTAACAGGTGAAGTTTGTAAGCTTTGTATGCAGTGTGAATGTCCTGCAAGCAATCTGCAAGCATCAGCCTAGAGATAAAAGTTCACTGTGTTCCCTGAATGCACCGCAGAGCATCCTGGATCCTGGACTCTTTATGAAGAGCATTTGAATTTATGATTTTAGCACTTAGAGCTTAACCCAGAAGGGACAACTTGACTCTGGTGAAGTCCAGTTTTAGGGTGTAGTATGTAGTATTTGGTTGCATATAGTTAAACAGACTTGGTAGAAATGGGATATAAAATTGTGTCTTTGAAGAAGTGTATAAAAATGACATTTATATATAAACCACTTTGTTTGGTCAACTTGAAATGGCTTCTACCTTCTACTCAGGAGCATTTCCCTGTCTCTGGAGGCTGCCATCATGTTTCTCGAGCATTGCAGGTTGAACGAACTGGTAACATACATACGATTGTATTTAGTGAGAGGCCATGTGAAGGGCTAGACTTAGAGGATGATGAGGAAGAAGAGGGCTGGTTGTTGAATGCAAAGAACTTTTTTATGGAGGATCACACTTTTTATTATTGGAAGCAGCTCCTTGTCCTCAGAGGCCACCATACCCACTGAAACTTCACCACAGCGAGGGGTGAGTGAGGGAGCATTTTATGGTAGAATCTGACTGCTAGATATCACTAAATATTCCTATTTTGACACACTGTACCACTAAATAAAGTTTGTAATCTTTGCATGGAGTACAAATATCCTGCAAGCAACGGGCAAGCTTCACCCTGTAGAAAAAAGTCAACTGTGTTCCCTGAGTGCACCACAAAGCATTGTGGGCCCTGCACTTTTTGATAGTATTTGTGGTCTTTTAAGATTATTCATTACATGATTTTAACTTATATGTGCAGACGGAAGTGGCAGTACTGGTGGATATAATTTGACTTGTTGCAAGATAAATCTTTCATCTGTTCAAAGAAAAAAAAAGATAATAAACACACACTGCCAATCCTGAAGCATAAAAATGTTGCACAGATACATTATATCCATCGCAGCTAAAATCTCCACCCAGTGCCCCCTAGATGAATGATCTCTGGGAATACCAGGGGGTCAGGAGTACAGGGCTTAGTTTTCACTCCATAATGTTCTGAATATAAAAAACTCCTTTGTATTTACATAGGTGCAAGCCTGCCAGCCATATTTCATCCTCACGATTCTACGGTGGCACAGAATGAACAAACTTGTTGTATGTTTAGTTTTTGTTTTAGTTATTACCGTAGTGAATTTCACCAGTTGGTAAACCAAGTCGAGGAGTTGTTGTTTTGTGATAGTTGGATCAATGTTGGATCATTCTCAGTGCATCACAGGAGCTTTTTGTCCTTGAAGGCTGCTGTCACTTCATAGGCAAGAGGGGTGAGCAAGAGAGCATTTCAATGTAGAGTCTGGTTGTTGGGTATTGCTAAATATTCCCATTTCTGCACAATGCAACTTAGAAAAAACATGGATTGGATGACTAAGAAGCTCAAATCTGGTAACCCTTTGTCATGTTTTTATCTTTTTATATTTGATTGATATATGTACAGATGTTGTAGGGTGAATTTCATATGTTTCCCAAGAGAAAGGTAAAGATATTTAATAAACACAAGTAACTTAAAACATACAAATTCAGCACAGGTAGATCTATCCCAACTATTACATCAATTTTTTCTCTATGGTAGGACTTTTGGAAATGTAAAGGGGTCAAACAGAGGAAAGAAATTCCAATTTACAATAACAGTTACTCTCAAAGTTACAGAAACTGCTCTAAAAGAAAAAAAAAAAAGATCATGCATCCCCACAGATACCACTCCAGTTCAAGCAGTTTGTCATTTTTTTAGCAACAACAAGGAATCGGCTACTGTTTGTGCAGCTGAGTATTTCATTTATTTGTATTTTGCTGTGTATCTCTTTATCAGTCCACCAGGCCACAAGCGTGAGAACTGATGTGAGGAGCATTTGTGGTGCCTGCAGAGGGCAGCAGTTCAAAGCAGAAATGTGTTAACACCAGAGAAGAAGACAGCTGTAAGCCTGAGCCAGTGCAGACCAAACAGGTTCCCAAACATCCATGAGTTATTAATCAGTCTGTCCGTGTCCTATTGAACTGAAAGGAGGAAACTTAATACATCAGAGGTGTTGTAGTCTTTGTTACACACCAACAATAGCAGAACTGGCCTCACTTTGTGTGGCTTGTGCTGCTCCTAGAGTGCAGCAGCAAAACACCTCTGATCCCCTGCATGGCTCCTACTGAGTGTGTAAAGTCAGATCCCTTTTATTAACTCTTTAAAAGTGTTTTCATTGAGGTTCTTTGAGTTAATATTTTAGTGGTATGATAGCTACTTGATAAACCATATTGGTGACAGAGATTGAAAATAAGAGAACTAGAGAGACGCTCTGCTTTTAAGTTTAGTTCACAGAATAAAAGCAGCAGCATCAAAGTTTGTTTCTTTTGTCTCCGGATACAGCTGCTCACAGATGGTTTAACAAACTTTTTAAGTATTTTTTTTAGCTTTTGCTTGTATTGATAGGACAGGTTGGAAGTGTGGGGAGATAGAGAGGAGGACATTCAGCACATGGTTGGGGCCGGACTCGAACCTGCGACCACTTGGGGGGACCATGGTCCCCATAAGTGGGCACGCTAAAATGGTTCAACAAACTTTTTCACCAAGTCAGAATCCAGATTTCTTGGACTTTACCTCTAAGGACATACATCTATTCACCAACTAGTTGTTGTGGAGTCTCTGTTGTTTGATGATGGGGCAATGTGTTTATTAATGCTGCAAATAAATGCCTGCTGTAGCTTGATCTCAGTGAATGAGTTCGTATGTGGGCCTTTAAATGGCACATGCAGTTTGATCAATATAGGAATATAGAGAAGCAGTGCTTTAAATTGAACAATCATTTAAGTATCACTCTTCTGTTGCCTCATGTAGCCCCACAGTATCTCTCTTTGCATCCCAACTTAAGTTCACCAAGGCCTTCACTCCAGGCCTCGTTCACCAAGAAAGTTGCTCTTGGAGCCCACTTACACATTTTTTAAGGAATATCCTGGAATTTGCCAAGGTTTTCAGACCTGGGATTTGTTAAGAACACCGAAGTGCACCCATACACATGTTTAAGTGCTAATATGTCAGCACAGACTTATTGGATACAGCGTTTTCTGTCATGTTGCACCTATATGATCAAAAGACATTTTTAAAAAGGTTAAATGTTGATAGTTTTTATGCTAATCATGCTATGTTTGGTTTAAATGGAAAATGTGTTCATGTGTGCTGCTTATTTAAACACATGCAAAATGGCAGCACATGTGATTATCTTTTCTGGTTAGTTTCTCTGTCATCCTCTGTAGCTGCAAAAAGGCTAAAAGAGGTGATACCTGAGCTGGACTTGACCATCAAGGTTCATATTCATGCTGAAGCTTCTGCATGCTTTGAAAGTAAAATGAAACAATGCGTAAAATTCAATAAAAGATTCACAATGCCTGTAAAACACTGTTATTTGGCACGTTAATTTGGAGCATGTGCCTATTAGACAAAATCATAAAAACACCAACCTGAATTTAGGTCAGAGTGAGGTATGTTGGTGGACACGTATTCTTGTTGTGGGCTGCCGTTCTTCTTTTGTGGTTAAATTTAGGCTACAGTCTGCTATTTTAACAGGTTTTATCAACGAGAGCTGAGGTAGCTGCAACTTTGTCTGAGTGGTTGATTTTTTTGGCCCAGTAAATTTCCAAAGAAGATATTGAACTTATACGTGGAAGAAATGGTCAACGGAAGAAAAACAAAACATGCTCAACAGCTCATTCAAAGGAGCAACAACATAGTTACTTGTGAGAACTGTCTAATCTTGCATAAATCCTCTGAGTTGCAGAGCCTTTCAGGACGTCAGGCCTCTTGTTGCTTTAACGACAAATAAGTGGTCCACCAGGGGTTTTGATCAGGATCACAGTGACGTTAGCTGCACACAGAGCCTTCCTTGTTAACCTGGTCTATAATGAGCACTGTGTGTACGGGAGATTCCTCCGTGACATCCCTGTTTTCTGTCTCTATTATTAACCTGAAGGACCCAGATTGAGCCCGAGACACAATCTGTTAAAGCTGTTGAGAGCTGACCTTGCTGTAGCCAAAAGCTCGACCAAGAATAGCAACCTATATCATTACCTGGATGAAGTGTTAATACCCGTTTCCATTAATATGATTACGCATTGTCGGCGGTATCCCTTGGATACACGGGAATGACCGACACACGTAATGAATGATCTGTTTTTGTGTGTTTCAGAGGGATGTAGACACAATTTGAGCCTGACATCAAGAATCAAGTTATTCATTTTAACAGGAACGACAGCAGGCCAGAAATAGAGTTGCTTTTTTTTTAAGTAATATTTATGGTTATGAGATTGTGTTTATTTAAAAAAAAAGAAAGAAAGAAAGAAAGAAAGAAAGAAAGAAAGAAAAAAGAGTAATGAGAGTGGTGGAGTCATGATATTTTACTTTCAGAGAATATGTGAAGGACGATTTGAGCAGTGCCGCTCAGAGGGTCAGAGGGTTCGTTGGTCTCGAGGGAAACTAGGTCATACAAACTGTTGTCCAGGCACATCCAAAGTACTCATTGATATTACAAATGGTTACACGTGAAGGGTGCTGTAGCCTCTTCTTCGCCATGCAAAACAGTTTGCCTCCCAGATTTTGTACAAATGGGGATAAGGCTGCAAACTTTGGGGCAGTTCCTCTCCAAAGGTACAAGAATTACAAACAGAGAGCTTAGAAGCTGCACTTTTACACCTCTGCACACCTCAAACATTGCTGCTAATTGTGCTTTGGTTTTATTTTGTGATCATTTTTGGCCAAAGCAATAGACAGCTCACGTTTGTGCACCATCCTTGTAAAGAACTAGCTAAATTTTCAATATGCATGAGATTTATACATGTTATAGGCCTCATTCATTTCACAGAGCATTTATAGTTC
This sequence comes from Xyrichtys novacula, assembly GCA_962446985.1. Lineage (NCBI taxonomy): Eukaryota > Metazoa > Chordata > Actinopteri > Labriformes > Labridae > Xyrichtys > Xyrichtys novacula. Next base: position 27,479,638 of record OY660875.1, read on the forward strand.
ATGTATTTGTGTTCTTCAGATCCTGCGTTTGCTGTCGCCCCCAACAAGGCCAGAGACAGACGGTAGAGATAAAGAAGTGTTAAAACAGGGATAAACTTCAGCTTGTGCCGTGCTATTGTTAGCCTGCTGTAGCCCTAGCAGCGTATGCTTGTGCACCTGCCCACCGTGGCGACAGTATGTTCACTCCAATCTGGTATTTTCCACAGCAAGGGAGGAAAGTTTGCTTCTCCAAATCTGCTCTGACTGGGACAGACTTTGTGTTGATTGTTTTACTGAATTAGGGGCGACAAACCTGCATAACTGGGGGATCACTGGGCATATGTCTCTCATGGAGGGGGCTTTTATAGTGCAAATAAAATCGAGAGATAAGAAAAATAAACTTAAAGAATAAACTTAAAATAACCCCAGGCTGATTAGATGACAACTTTCAAAGTTGTATGGATTCTCCTGAATTTGTTTTGCAGGCCAATTGTTCTAAAAATCAAAGACTGTATATAGAATGGACATCGTCTGCCTCTATGCTGGGTGAAGCCACCGTGAGAACAGCACCCTCTGATGGTGGGCTGCAGTATAGGTCATAAATCCCGCCTCCTCCAGCAATCCCTATGGCGCTGTGGACAAACTTTCAAAATTTATAACACAGAATATAAATTTTTCTCCCCCCTGCTTGTGATGTTGACATGTAGTTATCATGAGACTGATTTGTGCTCAAGTCCTCTTTTTTCTGTGCAGCTCCATTTTTAAAATTATTAGGGGTTCATGTTTTCTATGATTGACACTTGATACAGCCTATGGGTGTACAAAGATTGCTTAGCTTAATCAGGGATACACTGTTTGAGCCGAGTGTCAGCACAGTAACTCTCGACTATTCTCCCGCCGAATGCGTACAATGCTACTGCACAGGTGGTGGTTCCAGGAAGTGGAGGAAATCCCGGAAATACTGAGAGCACTTTGGCTTTAAATTTGTATAATGACGGAAGGCGGAGCCAAGTTGTCCATAGTATATACAGTCTATGTTCTAAACACATCCTTTTGCTTCTTATGGCTCTGAGGCTATCTGTTCTTAGTCATGCTACAAATCAACTGACATACAGACTACAAGTGGAGTCTGATCTGGTAAACGTGCTAAAATGGTCCCAGTGACACAGGATACTGAAGGAGTGCTGTTGTGTAGTGAATGCTGACAATGCATTAGCGTAATTACTGTGGCTATTTAATTTGTGGCAGACACACCAAACTGCTCTTGTGTTCTCCACAGTACAGTTATGTTTTTTTTGTTGGTAGAGTCTGTTGGCTTTAAGGCCAGGGTTTTGAAATGGAGTTTTGAAGCTTATCGATGGTGGACGCCATGACTTAACCTAAGTTTTGGTTTGCTTAACAAGGGACAAAGAGGCAAAGTTTGGGTGGGTCTTTGACCTCCTCACTAACCGGTGAGCAGTGACCCTAATCATAAAGAAGTTGTAATCTGAAAATCAGCCTTTTTGTACCTGACTGTAAACATGGTATTGCAGTAAAGATGGGCTTTTTATACCTGGTGTGTATGTAGTTTCTAGGTCTTTTGGGGCCACTCTCAAGTGGACACTTTAGGAACTGCAGTTTTAAGCATTTTTTCTCCAGCTGTATTTCTCAAGACCAGAGGGTGCCACTTGTTTAGAATCCAGAATAAAATGTAGGTAACAATGAGGAACATGGCTTTTCTCTAGTTTTTTTTATTTCTGTGTATAAACATTTCTCATCATATGCTGCATTCATCTGATTGGTTGTAGGTCTGCACAATAACTCTTTGCGTCACTTTTGTATGCAACTATTACTAATGCCTGAATAAATTGGACGTTGAATTTGTGTGGCGACACAAGGCTGCATTTCCTCAACTTTGGGGAAAACCCTCACTGTGTAAATTTACTGAGGTCAACAGTGTCATGCAATGGTCAGGTTACGATGAGAGTGACCCTGCTGGGTCAAACAGCAAGCTTCTGATAAACTAATATATTTTGAAGTCAAAGGACTTATTTGGGTTTGAATATGAACTTTTTCCCCCTTAAGTAGAGTGGACACTCCAGTTTCAGACAAACAGTGACTGCCCTACCGCTTTTATGCATTTTGACTTGTGTGTCTTGGCTGTTCAGTGACGTTATGCCACTCTTGGCGCAAAAATTCAAGTAGCTTGGCACAAAAATTAAAGTAGCTTGGCTGAGTTTAACGAGTTAAGTTCTTCTTAAAGTAAAATGAGGTGAAATTCAACAGGAAATATAATTGAATCACTTCTGCACTGATTTCAGGAACAATCTGGAGTAATCTCTGATTTTTTAGCTTCTTCAAATTCAAAATTATCTGTGAAAATACAAAATTAAATCCATTTAGGATGAGTTTATAGTCACTAACACTCAACTGGAGTTTTATTGCAAGAGATTTTTTTTTACATTGACGACATTATTCACGTCCCACAAAGAGCCTGTTTCTTCAGATTTGCTTTCTCATGCTTTATTGTGGGCACATATAGAAACATGTTTCAAGTAAATATAGGCGATGAGTATGATATAATCTAAGATGATGGTAAAGAATAAGAAGCAGACACATTTAGCCAGGGTAAGTGTGTGTTTCTCTGTGGGTGTGCGCTCTTAGCAGTCGCCTTACCGAGCAGAGTGTTAGCAGCCGTGGGCAGCTGCTGCAGGCTTTTATGCTTTCAGAGGTGACTTGTGAGTCCCTCCTCCACTGGTTTCTACTTTGGTTTGCACTGATGTAGGACAGCACTGTCTAATTTCTCGCAGTCATTTTGTAGGTGTTTGTCTGGAAGTAGGCCATTCAAATGTATCATACTGAAGTCTTCAAGCGTCGCGTCACTCATTGTGGGTCTGACAGGACATTTTTCCTCCATCATCTTCAATCAGACCAACTGTTCCTGCTCCAAATACATTCAGGACAGATTTATGTTTTCTGTCTGGCTGTCATAAAGGATTTAAATATAGTCAAAGTAGAGCAAACTGTTTCTTCTTTTTATGGACTTTGAAAGAAACTACTTCTTTTTAAACTGGTTGAAATAAATCAAATACATAAAAAAATGCATTTCTGTACATGCACATTTATGTATGTGTGTTGTATAAGTATGCAGTTCTGAAGCTGCCTCATTCTTGTAGGATTAGCACCTTGCAGTTTCCTGAATCATATATTTAGTCTGCTGCACTCATAATAAAAAAGTCAAAGTTGCCTTTAAATAAAGTACATTTGTGAGTCGTAAAGATATAAGCATGAAAAAAGCTTTGGTAGACATATTCAGATCATTGATAAACAGAACAGAACTGGACTTTTAAGATTTGTGTGAACACAGACTGAAATCTCAGTAAACAGAGTTTCTCATAACTGAATTAAGATAAGATAAGAACTTTATTCATCCCAAGGGGAAATTTGATAACATACCTTGACAATGTGGTCAGAAAACGATTTTCTCTTCCATGCATGTGGCTCAATCGGACTGAAACTGGCCTAAACCCTGCACATGCCTTAGAGTTTGCACACTGGGCTTCAGCCCTGGAAGCTGAATAACAAGAATGTGTAACGATCGAGCCAGGCAGTAAACACACATCAACAGAAGGAAAAAGGTTGTTTAAAAAACATGAAGCTGTTCTTCAGAAAGTTAAAAAGATACAGAGCTGTAAAAGTAATAGAGTGTTTATTGTATTATTGAAAACATCCTGACACTTGCTAACTTGCATTTCGATTGTTTGGTACATGATGTAAAAGGAGATAGCCCAGTAGTAATGTGTGTGAAAGGGGGCGTGGCGCCACCTACTGAAGCAGTTTCAGAAATGCTTCAGTTGTTCATTCGATTCTTGCCCAATGCATGTAAACTGGGACACGTAATCTAGCTATGGCTGTAGCTCTACCTAACAGGGCATGTACACGTGCTGAAGTGGGGCTGTGTGAGGGGTTTCCAGTGCTAAGTCATTGCCAATAAAGGGTGCCATTCAGCTCTGTCTTTTTTGTGAAAAACCGTCTGAGAGCCGACGCAGAAGCTTGGCGATCATCTGCTGAAGAGAGATGTAACCAAGAGGGTTAAACTGTATGTTTTCCTATTTTCATGAAGAAAGAAAGTGAGGAGGGGAAAAAAGATGGGGAAAACAGAGCCAGAGTGAGAGTCTGTTTTTGCTGGAGCTCCCCCTGCTGGGTTAGGCTGTACACTCCACTTCTCCTCTACTCACCTATTGTGAAAACCTCTTGTTGTAGGCTTTAACAAAGATTTTGGTGTCAGATGAGGTGTCACAGTCTTGATTGTTGCTGGTTTTATGTGTGCTTTGATTAAGTGCTAAGTTGACTGCAGCGTGCAAAAGGTTCAGAGCCAAAGAAAAAAACAAGCAGAGTTGTAGGAAAATCAAGAGTTCATTAAATAGTGGTCAAGTTATACATTTTAAAGTTGTGTGCATACTGATGAAAGTGTTTTAGAGGACTTAAGTCAGGTTATCAGCTGCTGCAGATGGGATTAATTTAACCACATCATTTAGCAAATTTAGAGTCTGACCAAGTCAGAAAGTCTGGACTTTGATACCTACATATGAACCATTCAGTGGTGTTATTCTTCATTTAATGTTTTAAAATGATGTCAAACTGAGTTGCACTGATATCAAAATCCACAATGAATTAGTGTTCTGGGCAAAAGTCCAACTGACATGAGCATCCAACGCCATCACCCAATACATGCGCTGTAGGTAGAGGAACATGTTTCTGATGGCAAAGTAATTACCAAATATTCTTTGAATAAATGAAGCAGTAAGTGGTTAAACTGACTCTGTCTTCAGCAGTATACAGCCTGGTTTCGTTCCTGGTTCCTGACGCTGTCCCTTTTTTTAAAAAGGGGCCAAACTGACCAGGATCTCTGTGGGTAGTACTTTATATAACCCCACTTAAAAAAGGGTTACCCCTCTGAACTCACTCTTACATAAAATTAAGTTATTTACAAAATACAGACATAATAGTGTGATGAAACTTCAATAAAACCAAAACAACAGAGATTTGAATAACAAGAGTTATCCTGCATGATTGAATGGTCTCTGAGTTTGTATACAGTGTCTGTACAGTATACAGTGAACTTTGCAGATTATTTGAAAGCATACATTTGATATGTAACTGATTCTTGAAAAAAAATAACTTTAATATGTATTGGTTATTTGTTAGTTTATGACACACTATTTTATATAAACTAAGCTGCTTCATTAATATTATTATTCCTGCAAGATAAGGTTCATATTCACAGATGGGATCAGCTGTTTCTGCGGGTTTATTAACAACATAAACATACGGGCAAAAATAGAAAGGACACTCACTCTGTACTTTGTTTCAAGTTTGTATTGTAATTGTTTTATATGATTAATGTCTCCCTCACTCAGAAACTCAATGTACATCCAAAAATCAGTGTTCAATCTCATGAAGAACTAATATCCAAGTTTATATTAGCCCAGAAAAAGCGATATCAGTTGACCCATAGCTGAAAGCAAACTAAAAATAAGCTCCGTGTTTAATTTTTCAATTTAGAAAGCAAGTAAAAGTAGCGTTTCTGACACAGTGTCAACAGGCAGAGGTGAACTATGCTGGACTCTTTGCCTTAGATTGATTTGATGTCTGTGGTCATACTCTGGTGATGTGTAGTTACATGATTGAAATAATAAACTGTGTTCTGATGTTTGTCTTCAATAGTTAGGTAAATGTGTTTTAAACTGGCCTCCTGCTGTCATCTTTTTCTCCTCATGCAGCAGCAGCATCAGCCTTTTGTTGTCCCTCCTTTATCATCACTGCTGCTGTACACTGTGTGGCTATCTCTTTAAAACTGTGACCTCTTTGGGAGAAATGCACATGTAACACATAAATTAAATGGACGTTTAATGTGTTCATGGCAGCTTTGTGTGGAGGTTGAGTAACTCAGCGGTGTAAACAGGGTCATGGCTGCACTACATCTACCTTCATATGCTGTAATGCTGTGAAACCAGGTTCACTTTAAGTGTTTGCATGTAGTTTTGTCTAAGGATGTTATTTTAGGGATATTTTTTTTATTATATCTGTTTCTCAAGATTTGCAGCTTTACATTAGTGTTACACTTTCTCAAACAGCATGTGATTGGGTTTGTTCAGTGTTGTCCATTATGACAGTCTAGCATTAGTCATTAGTGTTTTATGAGATCAGAAATAAATAAAGACCATAAAGAGGTTTATCAGCATGAATAAAAATGTATATCCAGCCATTCCTGACCGTGTGCATCCTTCTTTCTCCAGGGGAAGTTGGTGAAGTACTTCAGCCGCCAGCTGTCCTGTAAGTGTAAAGTGGCCTTAGAGGAGCGCAGTACCGAGCTGGAGGACTTCCCTCGCCTCGGACACTGGTTCCGCATCGTCAACCTGAGGAAGGAGGTCACACAGGTAATGCTCAACCTTTTTATAAGCAAAGCTACAGAGAAAAATTACATGATCACTTCAGATGCTTAACTGAGATTTCATGCTGAACTGCAATTATTTATAGCTTAAGTTGTCATTGTACATTTAAAGCAGATAATTGAGTAAACACTTTGAATTTTTTAGTGGAAAATAGGCCAAAAACAACAACTTTTTAAACAATTATATCCTCCATAATCCAAGTGCAATAAAAATAAGATTGTATCTCATACAGTAGAATCTAATGAAGAGCTGCATGTGCACAATCCCAAACTACATACACACACAGACTCACGGATTTTGAGCTCGGTGTGGGAGTGCTGAAGGCTGTCCTGCTGTCATATCATTAAGTGTGTTAGTTTGCTGATGAGATTATCCAAACTAGACTTCATGTAAATGTACATTAAGTTTGTATATCTGAGCATAATGCAGTCAAGTTCGCAGAAGTATAAGATGAGGAAACATCTGGTATAATTTTCTGTGAAGTTACATGTAAAAAAAAGACACCTTAATTATTCATTCCAAGTTTGTAGATTTTTTATGTTTTTTTCAGTGAAGTATTTATAAATAATTAATACTAAAGTTTCTCAGACTTTTGCTGGAGATGGACATTTAGTATTGAATTTAAACAAGTTATGAAAGTGTGTCCCACTCCTCATCTTTACGCTATCTGAAGCTCTCATGGACTCACAGACTCAAACCCTACATGTCTGACACCAATAAAACTGTGAGGGTCTCATTGGTTTACAACAAAGAAGACTTTTTTTATGTAACATTATCACCCTTTCAATGTCTATTTGTACTGCAGTTTTAGCTCTAGTTCCCTTTGTGGCCACTAGATGCTGCACTTGAGACAATCCTGAAACGTTCATCTTTAAAAACAGATGTCAGCCACATCATTTTTCACAGGCTTTACTCTCATTAGTGGATAAAATATCTCGTATTTGTGTTTGTGAGTAAAAAAGAAAAATAAGAAAAATAAATAGTTTTATTATTTTTAACCGTGTGGCACATAACAGCCGTGGTTTACACTTGTTTTGTCATCTTGGAGTTGCCCAGGTGTTCATTTCTTTTCAGCTAATATAAAACTGTTAAAAAAAAGTCAAAATCGAAACACAAAGAAATTAAATGATCCTTCCAAGTCTATTTTCATTGTTTGATTTCATCTGATCAATTAGAGTGAATCTTTAACTGTAATTAAAGAAAATCTAGTGTATTTGAGGTGATTAGTCATGGCTGGTGTTGGTGCCACCTGTAGTATTCGTGACGTGGGTCGTTCACCTGTGTGTTTTGTAGGAGATGAGTCCAGGTGAGGTGACCCTTGAGGGCCTGCTGGAGATGGGCGAGGAGCAGGTGTGTGAGCTGCTGCAGAAGTTCGGTGCCAACGAAGAGGAGTGTGCTCGACTCAATGCCTCCCTCTCCTGCCTCAGAAAGGCCCACCAGCTCGGTGAGAGTGCAATCATAACACACATACACAAAAGCCCCTATATGAGCGTTTTAAGAGTTTTTAACTAAAGTTAGATATCTGTGTGTCCTTACTTTTAATTTGTTATCATTTTAGTGATACTTAATATTTTGTTTTGTTTTGTATGGACCTCAGGAAGACCAGTTGTTCCAACTGTTAAAACAAAACAACTATCCCACATTTTTTTAACTAATAAATTTCTTGGTATATATCCACTCTTATTTACTTTAATGTAAAGGCTGCATATTTTTATCTCATGGCTCAAAATTTAGTTTATCAATTTAGACATATCCACAGTTGCCCAAAAAACACACAGAGTGGACAGAGCTGTTTGAATGCCAGTAGGTGGCACTGTTTCCTCAATATGTTTAATTTCTTCTCCTTTTTCTCTCATCAAATTTAACTCAACTAAATTAGACCTGAAAATGAAACAACACCAACTGTGTGTGGCTACACCTTCATGAAGTAAATAAATTACTGTTATGAATCATTATTTCTGCGAGCACTGGTCATTTAAAAGGTTTGTGGGTGTTGTCTTAAATTCCTCCACTTGCTCATGATAAGTAGAAACCTGTGTGCATGGATTTATAGTCTGCAGGCAGGTGAGGCTGAAAGTTCAGGTAAGGATAAATGAGTCAGTACCAAGTAACAAGCACATTAGAGGATAGGTTTGAGGATGGAGAACAAAGAAAATCCTGTAAGAGACAATGGGAGCAGGTGTGCAGGTAATAGGAGGTCAGGTGATTTGAAACTGGGTAAGCAGGTTAATGCAGGGCAGCGGGGGACATCTGAGATGACAGGTCATTCACTTTTTCAAACCATGGTGCACCATGAAGACTGACCTGGCCTATTTGGACCTGTGCGTTTTATTTCTTATTAGTACAAAGATTCTGGTGACCTGAGCTGTATCAGGACTTTACCTAAACAAAGCCCTGATCATGCAGACAAAGTGGAAACATCTTATCCTGTGGTTGTGTTTTTACCCACCAATACTCACTGTCATATATTTATTATTTCTCTGAGATAAAACCATAAAAGTAAGATCAAACCACTCTTTAAATTCGAAGTTTTTAAAGACCCTGTAAGGAGTTTTATCTTTTTTGGAAACAGTGTCACCTCTACACTGATGTCTCAAATAGTAAAAAGATGTCTTGGTCCAACCGTTGGTTATTCCAGCAGAAAAAAAAAGATGAGTTGAAAGGATCTTTGTGTAAAACTTGTTAAAGTTTGTTTCTAAGATGATTTCCTCTTTACTCAATGTTTATGTTGATGGCTGATACAGGAGACAGATTAGCAACAAAATATTAGTTTTCTGTTGAATTATTGTCTTAGACGGAGAAACCAGTTCATCTGATAAACTTTGTAAGCTAACTAATGGGAACAAAAATCAGTTTTATAAGTTTGTGTGTGCTACATTATAGCTAAAAACTTACAGCTACAATTAAATGCATTAGACTACTTCATTACAGGGGTAGTGGTTTACATGCAGATGTTACACCTGTAACTAGAGATGGATGTATGGTATTGAAGCCCTGGAGCTTGTATTGCTTGAATGAACTGCACAGCTTCAGCTCTGAATTGTCAGAGCGTCATACGTCACCGTTATTCAACAGTATAGAAAGTACTGCATTAGAACTGAGTGATCAGTCCAATACAGTAAAAAAGTAGGCCACTCATTCAACTACCAAACATGTTAACACGTGTTATATATGTGCAAATACAAGAAATTATTTGCATTAAACTTGCACTAAAGCAGCCTTAGAAAGAGACAGACATCAGATAGTTTGAATTCTTCCTCAAAAAGACTCAAACTGGTGTACCCACTGGTCCTTCAGACCATCATGTAGGGGACTGTCATTAGTTCAACAAGCCACCAGGTGTCACTGTATTTGCTGAGTCTGGAGCTTCCTTTTCTGCACAGTTTGAAAGAAAGCCCCAAATCTTCTTAAGGCTTCATCTGCGCATCAGCAGATGCAACTCACACAAACAACCCTGCTCAAAAAATACCGACATACCTTTTAATGGCTCAGATGATCATTACACCAGACACTTTTTGCCTTACTTGTGCCCCCTAAGCAAATAATGCAGAAAAACGTCCATATTTGAGCTGAAAACATAGTGGTATTAAGTCCTTACAATAGCAGATGCAGATGCATTGCATGTGTATGTGCAGTTGTGCAACATATTTTCTACTTTGCAGTATTAAAAAAAAAAAAAAAACTAATACAGAGAAGAGAGAGTCAGAGATTTCCTTAAAAAAGTGGCACTGGAAAAAGTAATGACTTGCTGTTGAAGGAGTTTACTGCATTAGCACAATCAAACACCAGATGGCGATATAGACTGCAGTATGTTTTAGGTTTGACAAGCCTGAGCCTGTGCACAAATGTAGACAAACCACAAGGGGGCAGTAGGTCATCACCGAAACAGAGCTGTGAAGTTTAATAACAACCTTTGTGAGACAGTGTGATAATATATCTGTTTCTCCTTCACTCCCACACACACACACACACACACACACACACACACACACACACACACACACACACACACACACAGATTGTGTAACAGATGTCATTTCAGATTGGAGGCTGATAATAATTGAGCAAATTAACTTGATGAGTAGTTTTTCTTCTCTATTTTCCCTCAGCTTTACATAAAGACTGTTTGATTTGAGGAGATTTAAATGTGCTGCGATTGAGAGCACTGTTTGATATTTTCCTTTGTTACAAAGAAGAAGTCACATGTTCAGACAAACTGGTTTTTACCAGCACATCCTCAAAACCCGTCCCTGTGTGATTCAGCAGGTGCTCAGCTGTCCTCTCAAATATTCACACCTCTCTTTCGGTCCCCATGCTCATTTGTCAGACTGCTGGAGAGGCTCACGCTTCTGTGTGCTCCTCCAGCTCTCTGCCTCTCTTTCTGTCTCATCGGCTTGATTGGGGAGGGAGGCGGATGTTGTCCACACACACGGACAGACAGACAGAGAGGCAGACAGGCGTCCCCTGGCAGAGTCTGTCAGGCGGTCTGAAGTCCTCTTCGCCTCGGTCCAGCTGGGTTCAGAACGGTCAGACTTCAGGCTTCTCAAGAGGCCAGCTCTCTCTGTCTCAGACTTTGGCTGTGTTTGGCCCAAAATATCACACATTAATTTTTTCCCCTCCTGCAGCTGGTGTGGATATTTTTTTAGAGTCATAGTGTGAAAAAGTCTAATTTAGAAACTAGCAAAAATAGAGTGAAATAATTATGAAATTATATGTTCGACATTTGCCAAGTGACGCTCTATTGGAAAAGTTGCCAGACCCACCCACATAAAGTACCAGTCTCTAAATAAGCTTGGATGTTATAGATTTGTGCAGGCTGTAGTCAAGTTCCTGAAACCCATATAACACAAAATACAGACCAAAAAAAAGAAGTACTACAGAAATAAAACCTATTGAAATTACTGAAATATACTTCCAAAACAGCTGGATTTAATTTACTGGTTTATACTTGTATTTGTTTCTAAGAACATTATACTTCTTATCAGTGATCAAAGTCCCTGTAAGGAATTTTTTTCGCATCCATGAAATTGACTGAAATGAATATTGATGCCTTTTTATGACATAAAGAAGCAATAAAGACCATCAGGGGTTCAGACTCTCATATTATTAATCCCCAAGGGTTCTATAAATTTATAGGAGTCCAACTATGCGAGAGGCTGAAGTTCAAAAGTGCTGGTTTTGTGTACCTGCCCTTTAAAAGCCATTTTTCTTACTGTTAATTTAGAACAAATATTGGGGCTTTATTCATGTGTTATGAAAAACAGAACAAGAAAAAAAACTACAAATTTAAACTCAGTTGGCTTTTATTGGGATTTTTCACTGTTCACTTTTTCACTTTTTTTTTATTGATTCAGCACCTTTTATAAACATGCAGTATAAAGTGCCTCTAAAAGGAAAAGACACTCAAAATAACTACAGAAATGAACAAAAATACATGAAGTAAAAAACTAATGTGTGAAAGATAAACAAAATAATATTTTTAATTTGAATAAGCAAATACATGGAGAACTGAATTACTCCGATAAAAACTGAATCCTCCTGCTGCTCTCTCTGCTCTCCCCTCTCCAACTGTGGCTGCCTGATATTTGTAGTACTGCAGAGCAACATAATGAAGATACAGTAGTCTACCTTTAACTTTGTTTTACACTGATCTTCAGGGTGTACTCATCTGCTTTTCACCTACTGGTAGAACATCCATTGTGCACTTCCTTATGTTAGCATACTGCTAGGGCATCTTGAGGAACACATTTTTAACATTTTCTTATCCTGAGGACACTTTTTAATGCTTTTTATCCTAGAAAAAACATCTAAAGAGCAGTTTTTGAGCATTTGAGAATTGGGGGTGTTCCCTTTTTTGCATTTCATCTACTGGTAAAGCATCTACATGGAACCTTTTTTTATGTTTTTACAGGGAGGACATCCAGAGGACTGTTTTTTTATTCTGTGGGTTACCAATAGTGACTTCCATTGCATTTGACCACTTGAGAAGCAGGACACTTCTTATGGTCCATATACTGTTTGGAAGGGCATCCAGAGAACTTTATATATTGTCTTATTCCAGAGCACTTTTTAATATGTCTTTGACCCTACAAGAAGATCCATAGGGCACTTTTTAACTTTGGAAAGGCATTCAGAGGGCACTTTTTATGGCTTAGATACTAGAAGGGCATCTAGAGGACTCATTTTTTAATTGTGTCCACTAGAGAGGCATCTACACGGCAGTTTTTCATGTTGTTATTATTCTGAAGACACTCTTTAAATATTTCTTTTTCATCCTGGAAGGGCATCTAGGGGGTACTTTGACATGTTTCATCACACTAAATCAATTTTTCATGCATTTTCCATTGAAAGGGCACCAGAGAGAGCATTTATAATGTTTTAGGAGCATCTAAAAGGGCACTTCAGTGGCAGAAGGGCACTAGTGGGGCAGCCCCCTCCCCACCCAGTACACTGCTGGTCAACAGTATCAGAGGCTGTTTACTTCTCGCTTCGAAAAACACATTTAAACAGAGTTTGGGTCAAAATTTTCCCCAAATTTTGACCAAAGCTGCAACATTCATCACATGACAACACCAAAGAAAATCATAGACCATAAAAATGTGGTCAGGACCCCTGGAAAACATGCTGGTAGAAGATCTGTCAATCTCCCTTCATGTCCGCCTGCTTATTATTTGTCACACTTCCTCTCTGCCTCCACACACACACACACACACACCTCTTTCTTCCTAGCCCCTTTCCTTTGGCTCTCTACAGGCAGGGTTTGGCCACACAGAGTCACTAATGGGCTCTCTAGCAGGGGGTGGGGGGGAACTGGATGGGGTTGTGTGGATGCACCACAGCAACAACAACATCACAATCCCTACACAAACATACAGAGCACTGAGAGGCTCCTTTTAGCTGAGAGAAATGCAGGTTTATTCTTTTCTTACCCAGAAGGATCTTGAAGAGGAAGCTATGTCACAGCTTCAAATCAAAAACCATAGGCACATGTGTGTGTGTGTGTGTGTGTGTGTGTGTGTGTGTGTGTGTGTGTGTGTGTGTGTTTGTGTGTCTGTGCAGAGTTAGTGTGAGTCCCCTGTATGTCAGCATGTATATATTTGAGAGTGGAAGATGTGCTTTTGAAGGGTTACACGGCCCCATGAGAGTATTTGGCACTTTAACATGGCTAAGCTAGAAGCGGAGGATGTTCTTACATCTCCAGTCTTTTTTAAGAGTTTTTTTTTCCCTTTAACGTCTTAGAGGTTGCTGCAAAAGTGCACATATATATTCAGCCGCTATGAATGAGAGCACAGACAGGGATTTGCAGATTTATGCCACATGTTTTCCCAAAGAAAATATGTTTATGAGTCATCGGGAATTATGAGGAATCTGGCAGATACAGACAGGGGGATACTTTGCAATGTTGGCTGTTGTTATAGATCACATAACAGGAGAAACACTGAGATTATAATAAGCTAATTCATGTTGCTGTGTGGTTTGATAGCAAAGTACAGAAACTATTGCATGCAATTAGAATTTTTCACTACAGGCTTTTAGGATTGCGATCCACAAGTCGCGATGAGGATGAGTCATACAGTTTGGTACTTTGTGCCGCAACATACACTCATTATCCAGCCCGCCTTTCTAGAGTAGTCCACACACATTTACACAAATATGAGTTTTTCTGTTGATCCAGATAATTGTGTTGATCTTTGTTTAGCTCGGCAGGTCTCCTTGGTAGCTTTTTCCTCAGTAATCTTTGATAGCTGTGAGGAATGTCCTCACTCCCAGCCTTGAGACGTCTTCACATGCGCAAACACCTAATTGGCTTCAAATGCCATCAGCGAGAGAAAGAAAAGCAGAAGAAGAAGAAAGGCGGAGGAGAGGAGAAGAAAGCATAGAAAGTGATAGAGAGAGGAAAACGAAAGAAAAAATTAGGATAAAAAGACAACAGGAGGCAAAGATTCTCATGCAGAGAAGAAAAGATCAGATGCAACACAGGGAGAGAAACAAGCTTTTGGAGCTTCGACCGAACCCCCTGAAACCCATCTCCCTGAACACCCCTGGGGGCTTCATATTGGGTGTCAACTAATTAGCACAGTTTTAACTTTGTGTCCCACTGGTTACTCTGCAAGAGTATCCCCAAACTTAAAAGACTCAGGATTTAGAAAGGAAAAAAATAAAAAATAAGGGACACTGCATGTATTGAGCGCAGCCATTGCCCTTTTCACCAAATCCTGTTTACTGATAGACCAGCCTCCATCCCAGTGGCATTTCACTGCCATTTAGCCCAAAGTAGAAACACATTTAGAGGTAATTAGTTCGATTATGAGGCTGTTATCTGCCTCTCTCAAAGCCGTGCTGCATGTTAAGATTGTTCCATTAATGGTGTTGGGTTGTGTTATTTGCATTAATCACTGCAGAGGTAAACGACGCTGCATTGTTGAAGAGCACTGCTGATGTGGAGATGCAGGGTCACTCAGGTAAGAGAGAGGGGAGGAATGAAGATGGATGATGATGGAGTCGCTCCAAAATTACATCCAAAGTTATGCACAAACACAGATCAGACATTTGAAAATTCATAAGAGGACAGATTTGACAAAGGGTTTGACATTTTGGAAACACATTGATTCACCACATCCTGATTAGATGAATTAATGGATACCACTCTGAAGTTTGTTTTCCAGTAAGAGTTTTGATGGGATCCTAACTGAACACACTTTTTTTCTCTCTGTAGAAAACTTGGCCGAGCTCACTTCAAAATTTTGGATTAAGTTCAGATTTAACAACATATGGAGGTTGGTTGTTTTGTTTGGTGACTTAAGCCTCTTTGACATACACATTTCCAAGAGCTCTACCTCTAAAGTTTTCCAAAGTTACTCTATTCATCATATTATGCAATGCTAAGGGTTTGCACCCATTGCATGACATAATTGCCATCACACCTGTCTCCTTGCTCCTGGTGTAGTTTCTTGGCTAATACCTGGTGCAATTCTTACACCATCTCACTAAGACTTCATGCAGAAACTTAAACAGGGGCTGGTAGGAGAAGTTCTGTGTATAATGGGTTACAGTTTTAGCTGTCTGTGTTCACACATGCAGCGTACCTCAAAAACTTCAGGGATAAGTTTTCAGGACTTCTGTGCCAGTTTGGCTACAGCTGCAATCAGATCTGATTTAAATTCATAAAGTCATTAATTAGCTAATACGTTTGAGCTATACACTAAAAAATCATTATTAAAACTTCATGTGATGATTTTATGTTGGTGCAAATGTCATGAAAAAGGCCCAAAGCTGCTTTAGAATAAAAGCTACACATTAAAAATTGAATTAAAACTGAGGCCTTGCATTAAAATTACATTTAATATAGAGGCTCAGCATTAAAACTGCACCAAAATTGAGATTCTGCTTTAAAAATTGTCAACCATGGGATGAATAAATGTTTTTTATCCTACCACATCTTAAAAACTGCATTTAAAATTTAGGTCTTGCATTAGAATTAAGCTATGCATCAAACCAAAGCCAATTCCAGCTTTGGTTAAGTCACCAGATAAAGACTAGCCACCATGCACACTCACACTCACACTTACAGATAATTTAGAGTGACCAGCATAGCTAAGAAGCCTGTCCTTGGACTGAGGGAAAATGATGGAGTTTCCCGACAGAATCAATCCATGCACTGGGAGAACACACAAACCCTACACGGAAAGGCCTAATTAGTCAAACCGGGAGTTGACCACTGTGCAGCTAACTACATGCACAAATAAACTTTTTGATTGCTGTAGGAGCTATCCATGCCTTTTGCAGTGTTTCTTTCATGCCAAACTGTAAGTGGTAGCATCCAAATGAACAAAGCCCTGAACTTGGGTCTGAATCACCAGTGAGCATCGATCTCTATGAGCAGCAATGGTGTACTGTTGAAGTGCTGTTCAGCTCAGCTGTACTCATCCATTTAGTTCAGGTGTATTCACCTGCTGACGCACATCAGAACACTGACGCAAAATCTTAGTAAAAATAAAACGGCACAGTGGAACTACAAAGCCTTTTACTGAGTTGTGCAAAGTGGTATCATTTCCAGCCGTACTCTCAATTAGGGCTGGTTTAATTTCATTTGACTCTCAGGTTAAATATATTTATAGCCCTGTCCTTAAAATAAGCAGCAAAATATAAAAAAAACCTTTGAGACCCACTCCAATGAAAATCAGGTTTTTCTTGTTTTTATATGCTCTTATGGCTTTTTTTTAAACTAGAGGACATATCATGAGAAAAATACACGTAAATTTTATTTCTGAGTATTTCTGCATTCAAATTGCTGCGAATCTCTGGCAGAGCCAAACGGCAGGTTCAGTCACAGTGGGATTTTTTATGTCACAAATCCAAGTTTTGCTCTGCAGGCCAGAGCCCGAGAAGTAGAGAAGATGATTGCTGAACAAATGTGAGCGTTAGCGGATTGCAATGCTTGTAAGACAGCTAATTATGACAGTAACTTTCATCATGCCCCTAAAGAAATTAGTGTCAGAGAGCTGAACAGCTCCTATGTTACCTGCTTCTTCTACTACACAGGCAGTTTTAGGCAACAAACTAGTGTGAAAAGGAGCGTGCGGAACAGTGCTGTTTCCGCCCACAACTCAGAGATGAATTGCTAATGAGCTACTGGATATCTGCAGAAGAAAAGCCCTTGAAAGAAGGAGGTGAACAGTCTTAAGTTAATAACTACAGGCCTATTTCTAAATTGTGTGTATTGACTCAAGTGCTCGAGAGGCTAATCAGTGATAAACTGAAGGACGTTTTAGATATGAGTAACATTTTATCATTATTTCACGCTGGTTTTAGAAAACAGCGCGACACTTGAACAGCTGCTCTTAAAGTTTTGAATGATTTTATCAAGGCCTTGGACAACAAGAAATACTGTGTGGCCCTTTTCATAGACCTGTCAAAGGCATTTGACACTGCAGACCATAGTCTGCTTTTAATTGTACTTTATCATATTGGCTTATTAAAATAAGCAGCATCCTGGTTTCTAAAATAGGTTTCTAGGGAAGGTTTCTTAAAGGTTTCTAAAGGCATGCCTCAAGTTTGGTCTCGGGACCTATCTTATTCTAGGTCTATATCAGTAACTTGTGTAATAGCTTGTTAAGTGCCTCTTACCATTTCTATGCAGATGACTGTCATTTACTGCTGTTCAACATCAATTATCCAGGCTTTAGAGTTTTTCCAGTCTGCTGTTGATGTTGTCCAATCTCGATTTCAGAAACTCAGATTGGTTTTGAATGCAAATTAAACCAAACTCACGGTACACTTGAGAAAGAGTGAGTTACCCAGGAACAGTCCCACCATCTTAACTTTGCAGGATGTACCCATTGGCCTTGTATCTACCTTTAAATTTCTGGGTTTTCTTGTTGATTGTGACTTTCTTTCAAATCACGTTTTGCCAGTTTGGTCACCAAACTCTGGGGAAAAATAGGTTTCTATTCCAGAAACAAATCCTGCTTCTTTCTCGGTGCACAAAATACCCTGTAACTGCAACTCTTATTAAGAGTTAATATTACAAAATGCAAAATTGTGCACTTTAATGATTTGGCTTAAAAAGTGGCTTGTGCTTTTTGTCATTTTTGCATGAGTGTTTGCAATTGAATCAGGATACTTTTTTTTTCTTTTTCAGAAAGGCGACTTAATGCTGCTAACAGTGGCAAAGAAATAGAGGAAAAGCAGTGCTGTAATCTGGATACAGGTGCATGGTTAAAATGCTGAAGCACCTCAAAGTTGTGACAAATTAAAAGAACCTTCCTTTTCCTCGGTATTAGATCTCTAAACTTCAAAAACTCACTCGCTAACAAGCACAAGCCGCACAAATTACCTCAAATCACAGACCTCAAAGGGGTCGCGCTCCGTGTGTGTTCCTCGTCCCATTTACCAGAAACCTGTTTTTTAATTTGTCAGAGCCTTTTGCTGAGGTGAGATCATGTGAAACAAGAAATTCAAAAAGTAGAGACCTGTTACTATTTTGTAGGAGCAGTTGCTAAGATACTGGCGCTTGATGAATCGACTCATTACTTGAAGCAACAGTTTCATGAGTGTGATTCAAGTTCATTGCTTCTCTCACAGAGAAATTTCACTCGTGTATCAGCTTGATTAGCCCCGTCAAAAACAGTCTTAATATGTGGCTGACTGTAATCACCGAAGAGGAGCTCATGATTTGAATTAAAGGTGATTTGTTGACATTTTTGAAAATGAACTTACTCAATTTTGCAAGTTATTAATTCGGAGATGGACGGTACAAATTAACATCTCATTTCTCAGGTATGAAAGATCTAAAGTAAATCTTTCCTCTGTATTTTATCTGTAATCTTGGCACTGATGTTGTGAACCCTTCAGTGGTGGCCCGCTAGCTTTCAGCAGTCCATGCAGGGTCAAGCTGAACCTTTACATACCTGAGAGTCATGTTTTTATTCCTGCTAATAAAGGAGGCTTGATTATACATCCCCCTCGTCTCTCCCCTGCATTCGTGGATGAGCACCCTTGTGTTCCCTGCCTCTGGATGTCTCTCTGAAGAGGTTTTTGGGGTTGAGATGTGGAGCCTCTTGATGTGGGTTCAGCCACAATTGTGAGTGTGATCCTCAGGCAGGCACAGAGAGGGCAGGGAAAGCTTAACTCAAGAGAGCCGACATCTATAGGAGTGAATCACAGCTGTCAACAGGGTTTATATTTATCTGCCTGATAAATCCTCGGAAAGCTTGTCTTTATTAGTGAGAGCATCAGTCATTAAAAACAAAAAACTTGAGCTGCTAATGTGTTGCACTTTTAAGGTTTGGAGATTAACATTTTGTATTTGTACTTTTCAAGTGGATGTATTGTGTGCAGACAGGAGAACATCATGTGCAATGCAAATCACAAAACTAAACCATGACTTTCAGGTCTACTGAAAAAAAAAATCCTTTCTGCAAAATATATTATGATTTTGTGCTAAGAAACAATTTAAAATGTCAAGAACTCATTTAGACGATACTTATAATTTGTATTTTTCAGTCTATTGTCTTCTTTCTAAATCAAATACACCTTCTACTTATGTGTTCAGCCCTCTAACCGCAGCTCTGGTACCTGCATGAAAGAGTGCAGAGACAAGAGTGAGATGAGAGAGTTCAGGTGAAACTGTATTAAGGAAATACAAGTAACTTGCTGACATACAGTCAACAATCTCTGCCTTTGTTAAAAATCATGTTTAATCTGCATCACAAGCTCCATGGTGGTAACTTCAAACAAAAAGAAAGCTCATTGTCTTCTCCTGCAGAAGATTTTCACGTCACTGTCTTTAAATTTGTCTCGCATAGTCGAGCATTTCCCATGCATCTTAGACAGTAGCAGTACTGCGACTCTGGTGCATGTTTATATTCTACTCAGATACAGACACAGCTTGCACAGTGGTCACTTTCTCCAAGTGTTTAAGTGAGGGGCTGTATTAAAATGGTTTTGGATGAAAATTTCACCCCGATTAATCCTGGGCATTGAGGAAGTGATGACAGGACGAAGTGTTTTAGGTCTTTTTCTGACATTACTGTGGTTCTGAAGTTAAGTGGGATAGGAAAAACAACGGTTAATACAATTGAGGAGACTGAGCTAGCCCTTCACACAACATGTAGATAATTAAATTAATAATTGTTTTAGCTGAAGAAAGCACGTTTCTTTTTTAAATATAAATAAATATTTTTTAAACAATTTCCCCATAAAATATTCACAATAAATGATCCATTTGACTGCGAAAAGTCACCCAGATTGAGTGTTTGTCATAATAATGATGTAAAGGACAAGAGAAGGAAAGACGGTTTTGTCCGTAGGGGGTGCCAAAGGTGAAACAAACCAAAAGTTCCTCACTGGAGTTTTAAGTATCATTCTGCCTCCAAGAATGTTGTATTCTGCATGTTTGTAGTAGGATATGCTGCAGAGATTCATGTCATGCATTGGAACAATTGAAGCATGTACTTTTTTTTTTTTTTTTTTGCACATAGCCGTAGCCCTTTACTTTGACTAACTTTGATTTCTAATTAAAATTATCTTATATTTCATGACGCAGCTGCTGATTACCTACTTCTCATTCTTGTGAGCTCCAAAAGTCCTTTACTCTGCTTCTTTATTGAAGGAGAAAAACACATGAAGTGCCCCTAACATTAATCACTGCACCTGAATGTTACTCACTAGAGTCAAATACAGCTTTGTGAATTTCTTTGACAAGTATTTAGGTTTTTAAAGCCATAGGACTTTGCAGCAACACTTCCGCTTTGTTAAACATAACCTGATGACTGAAAACTTTTCAACACTGGGAGCATTTTTAGGGTCTTGAATGAGAAATTGAAGAAGTGACAGTCAAGTTAACTAAACTATATTTAAAAAAAGGGAAAACAGGGGTTTTGAGAATTCCTGTATATTTGATCCCTTGAGTATTTGAAGCTTCTCTCACGATTTTTCCTTCCTTGCGGTGGTAAGGCTGCAGGGGTTTAATTTCTTTAAGTCTTGCAACTCTACTGGGACCTTTTATGAAAAAATATTTTCCCTGTTTCGTTTGATGTCAGTGGTGTTGATATTGTGTTTGAAGTTTGTGTTATTGATGCGTATACCACTGTTTTATCCCCAGAGACAGTGTCACAGGCAGAATAAATACTGACACCAAACAGAAAGAGATGAAAAAGAACAAGGGCTGTTGACGGGAATTTGCATAAAATGTGGCTTAGAGGTCAGCAGCAGATTTTGAAGACTGGGGGGTCATATTTGCTCACTCAGTCATGCATGAGTTAGAGCACCTGCTGAGGCGTACCCAGGATCACTTCTACCTAAAATAAGGCTTTGTTTGCTGAACAGCCTCTTGGCAATGCATAGCTACAGACAGAAAGTCAAAGTTGAATGCTGCAGACTATTTCAGCTTTGCAAGATCAATAAACACTTATCTTTTTTTGTCCCTTTTTTGAAGAACAACTGGAGGAGGATAAATTGCACAGTAACGAAGGTAAAGTATCATCATCACCGGAGCTCAAAAACACCCATTCTGGCTGCTCACTTTTAACTTTTTTTTATGTCACTCTCTGTTTCTCATTCAAGTGAAAGTTTAGTTTTGCTAGAAGTCAGCTTGTGATATGACTCATGCAGCTTCGCCCCTATGCTGTTTCAACCCTCTCCTCCATTTTACTCCTCCTCTCGCTTCATCCATTCATGCTTAATCTGCTCCTCATCAGCATATTTGAACACCACTGCACTACTAATGCGTTCACGTCACATAACAGTAAAGTTAATTCTTCATTACCCAAATTGAGCACATTTGCTGGTCGTTAATGTGTGCCTGCTGCCAGATTACTCTCCCTGCTGCAATCAAGAAGAAGCGCTAATGGGTGTTTTAGTATAAAGTGCATGTCATGAACCAATTTAGTTGATTTGATACAACATATTACATAAAAATGTCACACAAATTGCATAAAATATTCTCATCCAGCCTGGTTTGTCTCTAGAAACTGACTTTTTAGGTATGTGGCACTGATAGTTGATTAAGTGCTAGGATAATATAACACAGCCAGTTCAGAATTGTGTCAAACTTGCATTCTTGATAATGACCAGTAGGGGCACAAGAAGCATAACGAAATAGATAGAGATGCAACTCTGGCTCAAACTGGCTTTGACATCAGGTTGTGACCATGTTTTAAAACAAGATCAGATTAGCATCGTCGGTCTCCTTTAATGTGATGTCTGCTGAAGCTGGCCCTCAGGAGGTCCTGGCCTCTGCTAAGACTCTACTCTAGACACTGTTAGCTTTGTTTTTGCAGGCTTGGCTGAGTCTAAGCGTTGAGCTTTCGAGGAAGAATAACAATCAGGTTCAAATCATGAGAAGAGGCTGTCCAATTTACATCCAAGGTACATTATTCAGCATGCAAATGAACAAAGTCAGTGAGAAAGAATTCTGCAGAATCCAAACTGAGGTAACAAAGAAAATCCCCTTCTTATATAGCATTTCACAGTAGGTGTTTGTTTCTTATTGTGGGATCAACCCTTTTTCTTTATGCAAGTTCTCAAACCTACGGAGCCCAGGAGGTGACATTAACTCCTTTTTTTTTTTTAATTCGCATGTGTGATTGAGCAGCTCGCATGTGCGTTTTATAAAACGTATCTTGTATGTGCGTTTTATTTGTATCTTGCACATGCGTTTTTGTAAATAATCCTCCACTTGCCTTATTTGTGAGAGGAGAAGGACAGTGTCATGGACAGAGAGCATACTATCAACATTTTCTTTCATTTAGGTATGACTCTCAAGGGATACTTTGTAGCTTAGCCATACCTGGTATTGTTTTGAGTAGGAGACACCTCATCAGGATCCTTAAAGCACAGCAACTTTGCTGTTGGCAATATTCAGACCTGCAGGAAGTGATTTTGTTTATTAACGAACAGTTAAATCACACCTGTGATATACTAATATGTGCGTGAGAGATACTGAATTGCATCTACGAATTTAATGTCACCTCCTGGGCTCTGTAAAAATCCTTGTTTCTAATGGTGCCTGGGACAAAGTTGGTGAGATGAAGCCCCTCCCCGATGAGCTCAGCCATAAGGTGATACTTTTCTAATGGTGTCTTGAAAAGTCCTTAGATATAAACAATATAAGGCCCTTTGATCGGGCCTCAGGGTGCTTCCTGCACAGACCTTATTTTCGCAGCATTGTGACCATTAGATCGCCCTTCTATGTTTTTTGTGAGGTCACATAAACACTTTCTGTAAGCATACATTGAACATTGTCCAGTCACCTAGACACTCTCTGTGAGCATACACTAAATATTTTCCAGTGATTTTGCATGTTCAGAGGAGTGACCCAGGGCCTCACAAAAACACATCATGTGAATTTAGAATAGCTAGGCACGGGTTGTCCAAGAGAAGATACAGAACATCAATAAATGGTAAATGTAGAAGTTTGTGCAACACTGCATCACAATAAGCTAATTGAATGTTACAGACTGGCTCATGCAGGGATCATGTTTGCACTCACATGCCTCAGCTAACATAAAGGGCTCTATTTTGGTGCCTCGCCGGAGACGTGCCGCAAGCGCAGCGTCAGTCAGATCCGCCGCGCTGACAAGGCGTTCCCAAGCACATTTTGGTATTTTGGTGAGCCGCGCAGCCCGGCGTAAGTATCCCCCCTCCCTAACTCAGCTCCTCCCAGCACCATAAGTCGTAGACGGGGAGGAGAGAGGGCGTATAGTTGGTTTAACACAGCCCAGACCTGTTTTCACCAATCACATAGGCTCCTCTCCTTGCCTTTAAATCCGCCACAGGCGAGGCGTATTACTATTTTCATGGAGTAGTCAAAGAGATCAAGAGATGTCTTAAGATAGTAATGCCACAAGATGGCGACAGAGGGCAGCTCCTCAACAAGTGTCCTCCACACTCTCTCAAATGAGCACAGATGGATTTAGTGTGTGTAATGTTGGACCCACTGGTAAGACAAACACTCGTTTCCACAAATAAAGACACTCACATAAAGTTGCTCATATTCAAACCTCACGTGACAAAGGTGGGTTGAGCGCACAGATCACAACATAAACCCCAAAAATGGCATTAAAATCGGAACCATCTGTGCGTAAATGACGCATCGCGCTCCGTGGTCTGGCTCTTTCTTTCATAGATGTTGGCATATAAAATAAATTTGGCCCACAAAACTGAATATTATAATATCCGTATGTCGGCTTAAAGTAGATAACGCATCTGAGCACTGAAACAAATCATCTGTTCAGCTGCAGCAGCAGCAAGACGGACAGAGGACACGGAGGCGTGTCCAGTTCGAGCTGTGCGAGAAATAAGAGGAAGAGGAAGAAAGAAAAGGAGGGAGACGAATTACATATCTTGTTAACTTCATCATGTGTGAATATTTACTAGATATTTAATTTAATTTGATGCGGTTTCAGCTGTGTTGATTCGGTCAGGTTGTGTGTCCAAACGCGTGCCAAACGCGCTCATCAGATCAGATATAGATCAGAATATATCGATATAGATCCAAATGTATGTGCTGACTCTGATTAATAGTTGATGATGATTATTTATTGCACTGAAATGTGCCTGACACTGTGGAAACCTGCCGGTGAGGCATCAGTGACGTATGTCGATACGCCGCCGGTCTACCAAAATACTACTAGACCAGCTGCGTTCCGCCTTGCGCTGAAAGCTGACCAGGTTTGAATCGGCGAGCTTTCAGCGCACTTTACACGCCGTTGGCGAGCACGAAAATGTCACTGCGCCAGCTGATTCTGTCGACACCTCCCCCTGCCACACCACCACGCCCAGCTTGGCGGATCTCGGCTCGCCTCCGTGCGGCTCATGCCACGAAAATACCAAACTGGCCTTACGCTGGGCTCCGCCAGACGAAAATACAACTGCGCGGGGCTCGCCGCCCTCCGCCGCCTCACCGGCGCGCACGAAAATAGAGCCCAATGTGTTATGTTAGCTGAGGAAATTTCCCCAAATTTCCCTCATTTCCCCAGAAACGAAAGTGATCATAAAATTATGTTTAACGACTGAGAAAAATGCTTCAGCTTTACTCGCTATTCTCTTCTCTCAGCGAGTGGTCCTGGTGTTGGGAGGCTTGTTAATAATTATGGAGAAAAAGTGAGAGTTTGGTGAAAGATTGACAGCAACAAGCTGCAGCAAACTCTTAGAGCAGCAGCGTTAGAAAGTTTATATTCAACATGAGACATTCCACTGCAATCAGAGCATTTAAAGAGAGACAAAGGTGCAGATGTCATCTACAAAGTAAGTGTGGACACAGGTATAGTCTCTGTGGCATGTTAAGAGGCCCCTGCACGGTGGGCATGTTTTTATAACATTTTTGCAGGCTCAGAATATATTCAGCTAAAATATGCATAGAGTTGCTCTAAGATCATTCCTGAGCTAAGACTCCTTGCTAAAATATTTGAAGCCAAGACAGTTTGTGAATACAAGAACTGGTTTCAAAAGACTAGACAGTGAATGCCAAACATGAGGCTTCAAAAGGAGTGGATGTGTGTCTACTTGTTGAATCAAGACTATGGTGAGAGACAACTCCAGGAAAACTTGATAGAGACTGAATTCTGTGTAAAGAAGTTCTAAAAAAGTTTTGAGAATAATCATGATTTTGTTTCTGAAGATGTCATCAGCATTTACAAAGTTCCATTTACCTCCATTCATTTCAAGGCGAAAGACTCAATGACAGATATCTCATAAGCTTGGCAGGCTAAGCAGAAATCTATTTGCATGCCCCAGTGCTGCTACATCCAAGCAAGTTAATCTCATGCATTTATGCATTATAATAAATCATGACCAGGTGTTCAGTTGGCATATAATCTGACTCTGTCTCCTCCAACAGGGAGCCAGGCGAAGCAGGACTGGTCCATCCAATGGCCCACCTCTGAATCGGGCAAAGAAAACACCCCGGTGTGCCAGCCAGAGGCCAGTCAGTGGATCCGCTTCCAGCTCTCCCAAAGCCCCAAAGTCCAGTCCAAGTACAACCAGCACATGTGCCACAGCCCCCAGGCCCTGGCCCCCCCTTTATATGCCGATCGACTGACCGTCGACAGCCCCGCCACAGGGCTCTTCCCTCCTTTGGACACTGGTCATCGCTCCCTGCCCCCGTCTCCCCGCCAGAGGCATTTTGGCCACACGCCTCCTCGGACTCCATTGGTGGTCAACACAATGACCCCACCTGGCACACCCCCTATGCGGAGGAGGAACAAAGTCAAGGCCCCGGGAACGCCACCGCCGCCAAGCCGAAAGCTCATCCACCTGCTGCCGGGCTTCACCGCTCTGCACCGCAGCAAGTCCCACGAGTTCCAGCTGGGGAACCGCCTGGAAGACACACAGACGCCAAAGTAAGTGATGAACTCAGCTGGATTTTTGACCATCAACTGTAGGGGCACTTTTGGAGTGTGACGTTTTACAAAGACAAGTTCAGACTTTTGACAAAGTCCCAAACTCATAACACTGTCTCCTTTCCTGGTGTTACAGAAGCCTGACTCTTTAATTGTCAACATGAGAAGTTCATATATCTATGGTTAAACTTATGAAACTATCAAATTTGGCTTGCAAACATTGCACATCATCTAAACACATACTGGTATAACATATACTTAACATGTACTCTCATCTAAACATGTACCAAAAGGACATCTTATCTCATTTTATCCACTGGAAGAGCATCCAGAGGTCAAATGATGACATTCTTTTAAGGCTTAAGGGGCATCCAGAGTGCTCAACTTTCAAGTAATACCCACTGGAAGGACATGTAGAGGACACTTTTTATGTTCTAGTCTTTGTAAGAGTTGCTGTGAGTTGCTATTTTCATACATTTTCCACAATAAGAGTACCAGACGGAGCTTTTTATGTTTTATTTAATCCAGGAGTATCCAAAAGGGCACTTTGGCTGCAAGATCAGGTTAAAGCAGCCTTTAAGTGAGAGAATTAGGTCAGTAAAACTTGTTTTAAAGGCCTTGTAAGGACTAGTTTCATAGTATTT
This sequence comes from Xyrichtys novacula, assembly GCA_962446985.1. Classification (NCBI taxonomy): domain Eukaryota; kingdom Metazoa; phylum Chordata; class Actinopteri; order Labriformes; family Labridae; genus Xyrichtys; species Xyrichtys novacula. The sequence continues at coordinate 27,506,539 of OY660875.1, forward strand.
GGCCTTTAAAGTTCATTATGTTTGCCTTAAAGGAAGTTGATGCAGATGTACTGACACAATTGAAACAAGTTTTAGTAATCTGCAGCTGGACTGAGGCTGCATCGTTGTTATTGAACATATTTGTTTGACTGTCAGATTATCTAGTTTCAGTAGTCTGAATGATTGATTGTCAGATCAGCAGAGAGCTTGCTGCTTGGAAGCAAACACCCGGAGATTTAGTGCTCCCTCTGCCTAATCTTGACCAGGTCTCTCAGTAAGTCCATCTGACTCCAGTCGCTGAGAGCACAAGTTGGAGCCCCACCTTTTTGTAATCTCCCACCAGAGCCCAACCGCATTAAGTCCTTCGAGGACATCATCGCCCATAAAGAACCAGCGACCTGTCGGGAGAGATAAGCGGCCTTCAGGCTGAGTTCCTGACCGGCCGTGATCACGTCTGGTACTATGCTGATCCGATTTGGCCACAAACAGGGTCCACCACTCCTCGGTAATCAGGAACCAGAGTCCGCCTCAGGAGAGCTGCTCTCATTTTGATAATGGCATTAGATGACAGCGCCCTATCATTGCTTCACTTAATAAGTTAATATTTAGGAGTCATCCTCTGCTTTTATGGCGGCCATCTGGGTTAGATTTGGTGTGTGCTCGGTGGCGGGCACACATGTCTGCGTTCGGGTCTTTGCTTCTGCATCTGTACAGCAAGCAGTGGATCATAGCCGCAGTGAATAAGCTCAAACGGCATTAGAGAATTGATTACCGGTCCCTGAGCGCTGATAGACTGCAGGCTGTGAGTTGAGCCCTGCTAATCAATGGCCTGTGTGTGCCTGGAAATGTTGCAACTCATCGAGACAGGGGAGATCTGCTGGCTGCTCTGATAGCCAAGAAGCTCTCATAATGCATCATAATTGGTTGGAGGATGGTGCTGGCAAGCGTCAAGTCTGTGGTTCACTTCTGGCATGAGGCGCTCTGACTTATTTGTTGTACAAGGAGAGGGCTCATTTACAAAGTTGGCATCTGCTTTCTCGGGGATGCAGAGTAAATACCTGAAATAAGAAGCCAGAGAGTTGATATAGTTGAGGAAATCATAGAAACCAGCTGTCTGATGTATGACTGAAAAGTTTTCCAAAACTCTGATGATGGTGGCTTTTCTGTGGCACTATTCCTTCCACACACATTCCTCTCCATCACCAGCTCCAGGACTTAATAAGCCCACAGCGCTACTAACGCCCTCATTTTCTCTCTCTCTCTCTCTTAATTGCCTGGCTCAGTGGCCAGAACACAATAGTCTGGGATTACCCTCTGACCCCAAGAGACATTTTTCTCTCTTTGTCTTAATGAGATATGAACTACTATCTCATTATGACTGCAGACCCCTGCACAAGGACTGGGAGGCTGGATGTGAAAGAATGATCAGCACGTCCTGTTAAAGGGAAACAGGTTTGGGTTTCCGCTCAAAAACACACTAATGAATTCATTTTGTGAAGAGCAAGAATTTTCTTTTTAAGCTTCAACACTTTTGAATGTTTTCTACGGAGGCCTTGAATGTCAAATCACAGCAGTGTTTCAGAAAAACATTTTCACGACGCACCATGACATTTCACAAAAAATGGACTTCAGTAGCATTTCACAAAAGAGACATTTCACTAAGTGCACGAACAAAAAAGACTTTCAGGCCACGACGATAATCAAAACGGAAGCGCGGTTTTCACAAGACACTAACAATTCAAAAATGTCAACAATTATTGTTCAATTTGGAAAATGTTGCTTTAGTTTCTGAAATGTCAGTTTTTTTCCTAAATAGTTTGGTGTCTTGACCTTTGGGGGGCCACCGTAGTCTCTATTGGGTTAAAAGACAAAGTGTACTGTTGTAACACTTTATATGAACCCACCTGTTATTATGCACCAGAAGCACGTTAATGAAACCTTTAAATGAACCCAAAAGGCTTCATGATAGTGAATATGAAAGCAGTGAATTTTTCCCTCTCAGTGTCTTGATTAGGTGCTTTAAGTGAAGTGCTGCTGCCGCCTGCCTTTGTCATACTAGCATACTGAGGATACAGTAAAGTTGCACGCATGCTTAATAACTAACCTAGGTTCTGTGTGTCTACCTGTGGAGCCTCAGCATCTGCAATGGTGGCCACTGAATAGTGACTAAACATCATGTGTGAGAATCTATAAAATTCGACAGTTGCTGGATTAGGGCCAGTTTTTATGTTCTGATCTTTTGTACACCCAAGTCCTGATTCTGATGTGTACAAGATTTTTGTTTTCTTACACTGAATAGTGTTTCCGCAGCCTTTTATTAGAAATTGTACGTCGCAAACACATACACCATCCAGCTTGTCTTTCATCTTTTACTGTGTGCTTTTTACTTACAGTTTAGATTTTTTAGTCAGCAGGATAATCTGTTTTGCTTTCAATTGCAGAGATCAATGTAGAGTAATAAGATTTATCACCAATGTGTTCAGAATCATCGACCGTATATATTGTTATAAGGCACACCATCACTGAACGCGTCTATTCGCGTCTATTTTCATACATAAGGCGCACCGGATTATAAAGCGCATTAAGCCAAACAAAACAGTCAGATAAGTCAAACTTTATTTAACTCATTCAATAATTCCGCGAGGCTACGGTAGCTACAGTGCCATTCACCATTCACCTTTGTGGGAACTGGTGTTTTCTCTCTTAATACCTGCAATTTTGAACAAATCCATTAGTGTTATTAGTGCATTTGTCATGCGCCATGTCCTAGTCAGGGGGATCTAAGGCTGGGTGAGCTATTTTTCTATTCAGCTAATTTGAGGACCAATTACAACAGTAAGATGAGTATGAGTCAGCAAGTTCACAACCTTTGTTCCTCTGCTTGATATCAGATACAGAGATGTACAGCGGCACTCCTACACATACAGAAGTATCAGTATCTGCTGTTAGACTCAAACTGAGTTTCATTTTTGTGACAAAGGACTTTCAAGATGGGAGAGAGTTTCCCCCCCTGCCTCTGAATTGCGACGCTGATACTTGTACCGGGGTCTATCTAGTCGGGGTGGGAGAAAAAATCAATACAGCATAGTATCGCAATATTTTGTCTGGTGATATATTGTATTGTATCATTCACCAAGTATCGATTTATTCAAATTAACTGCTAGTATGAAGTCAAATCTATGATAATGAAAAAATAAAATCAACTGTTTGTCCAGTGAGGTTGGCAGAGGTGACATCATAGAGCAGGGGAAAATTAGTACAACAAATATAGCAGCACCTGGGGAAAGACATTAGGAATGCAAGCAGGGCACAAATGAGATGGACCTGACACATGAAGTTTGCAAGATGTGCTACATGAAATAGAATACTTTGTAAATAAGACAAACATAAAGAAAAGACAAATGCTAAATTAGCTAAACAGTTGAAAAAATTGTAATATCACAATATATTGTATCGCAATATTTCCTGTATAATAATATCGTATCGTGGCCCAAGAATTGTGATAATATCATGGGGCAACTGATGATTCCACCCTTAATATCGAGGTAAAGGAGCTTTCTGGGCCTTTGGAGCCAGCCTCAAGTGGATACTTGAGGAACAGGAGTTTTTTTTAGAAGCTGACTTGACAGACTGGTACAATGTTGCCTCTATTCTTTCACATCATCACATTTCCTTTACTAATTTTTGAAACCTCCAGACTTCAAGTTCAAACTTTACCTGTGTGGTCAGTTTGGATTTCTTTTGACATGACATTTGTGGTCACCCAACTTCAATGAAGTACTTACCTTTACACCTTGATCTTTCCCTTATTAGGTTGTTTCAGTAAGAACTCTTCTTTGTGCAGATTTTCAAGAAATTAGTGCATCAGGTATTCATTGTTGTTGATCTGGAGCCATGAAAACAACATATTATGAACAGATCTGTTAGATACTTTACTAATCCTTTTATAATAAGTGATTACATCATCTGTATTCGTTTTCTAACTTTGGTGTGGCAGGTGTGGAGCAGATTTTTCTTGTTCCTATGGTAATAACTCAGTCTCTCAGATGTAAAGTAAAAATAGGACTTCCTGTATGTATCATAATTAAGTGACATAAACCTTCCAATCAGTAGCATGTGAAGACCCTTGTCAGTGACACCATAACCTTGTTTTGCGGCTGACACCACCAAAGTAGTCGTCATATCTTATGGTGTTGTACTTGCGTCAATCCCTCATTAAGTTCAACCTTTCATGATTCACTGAAACAATTACAAAAAAAAATCTATTGTGTTGTATCATATGCCAGATAAATCCTCCCAACCAACAATCAAAGGAGTTTGTTTAAGTTTGAAAAAGGGAGGTTTTTTTTCTCTGAATGTGACATAATGCAGAAGAAGTTTTGGGTCCACGGTTACTCCTTATGTTTCAGAAAATAGAGGGACAGCAGTAGAGGTGGGTGATAGGGCCTTGAATTATATCATGATATCTAAACGAAACATGTGGTAATGACATACATGACAATAAACAAATGAATGAATTACAGAGGAACTTTTTAACAGTGACTGAAGAGACTTTGGATGGATCGTGCATTTTTTTGCAGATGATGTGATTCTGCTCGCTGTTAACATAGCCATGCCTTACAAACAGTTAAAAGTTCCAGTGCTGTTGTAGAACTTCAACCTAAGATTACAGCAGGTGATTTAACCTCCAAATGACTCTATGACTTTTAATAATCTTGTCCTTATCAGTCAGGAAACATGATTTTTTCTTCCATCATGAGAACCAATTTTTCCTGAAGGGATTTCCAGCAGACAGGGTCAAAGAGTACTGCTGTACAGGATCAATATGGTGCCTATATTTCTGTTTGCTCTGGAGTGATGTCTGAAGGATCACCTGCTCCCCCTAGAAAAATGTCATTAAATTATTATTTACTTTACGTGACCTTATTGGTTCTTCTGGTATAAGATCAGAGCTGAAAATGTAACGGGGCTCAGCTCACGTGTTTTTGGTTATCTCATAGGAATCTTCCCTAAACGGAAGGGACAGGATTTATTTTTCTGTGCATGTATGAACCTCAGATTGCTTCTTCGAATTATCTTCTTGTCAGCAAGGTGAAGATCGCTTAATGACGCCATCTTCTTCTCACATTTACTGATTTGACTTTGAAATGTGAGAACCAATTTCCACAGTCGACCAATTCCTCCCCACCCTGCTGAGCACCTGCAAACCCACACGCGCAAACTCACACTAGATACACATGCACAACCACCAAACCAACAGCAGCGCCCCTTTTTTTTTATCACCGCAATCTGTCATTCCAAAATTACATACAGACTTTTCATCCACAGACTGCTAATTTAAAAATACAAATTAAACTCAGCAGCACTATTTTCAAACGGTAAAATGAAAACATTAAATTGTATTTCAGCCACCGAGAAGAATATAATGACTGCTGCGACAGGTTTAGATCCCATAACCGACATCATGCAAGCCCACCAGAGCCACGGAGCTTATGTCAGGTTCACTCTGCTCGGTATCAGTCAGCATGCACAGGTTTAATCAGCAGCTCAAGTCAAAGAAAAGATCGGTTGGATTTACATAAAAATATTATGCCAAGTGGTTCCACACAACTTTGTTAAGTATGTGTTAATTAAATTGTTTTTATATAATTTACTCAACAGATTTAAGCATATTTTACAACAGTAACTTAAGTAACTGAAACTTACCAGGATGACTTCTTTTTCAAGTCAAAGCCGACTGTAAACTAATGTGATATATGTTAAAGCAATACAAGGTTATTGAGTAAGCTTGACTCGGACCTAATGAAATTAGTTTTAATTGATTTTCGTTTCTCCAATGAATGCCTAATGATGTATCGAAAAAATGGTTTAAGGGCAGGGAGACGCTGTCAGGATGGACTTCAGATGATATTAGTACTTCTATCAATCACAAAAAGGATTTCGTAATGAAAAAGGAGTCACGAAATCTCACGTGATCTTGAATGAGAGGATGTAAGTTGTCAGTGACACGAGACATTTTTTTAGTTTTATATAACAGAATTGCATTGGGGAAATGCAGCCCAGTAAACCTGACATTGCACATTTTACTCTCAAAAACACAAACTAACTTGACTTGATATGAAAAACTCCCAAATTTTAAGTAATTCAAACATAATGAAGCGCTTTACATCCAACAGTAGTGACCTTTACTTTTTATAAGTGTACCATCCCATGAATATTTTTCTCATTCATCCTCTCAGCCAAATGTTTGAAACTGTTAAAATTACTTTTTCATGAAGTCTATGAATCTTCGGTAAACATCACATCTTTTTGAACTTAAGTCTCAGTCTTTGTGTTTCGACTAAAGTGCCTCTTCACTTTACCAAGACAGTGGAAGTGTCTAAATCTTCAATGTTTCACTCTGTGAACACAATCTGGATTCTTTACCTCAGCTGGAGGATTTAGTTTTGACTCCACCAATGCTGCTCTACAGGTCTACTAAGGTCTCCTACTTTGTGGCCATTATGAATGTTTTTTTTTTTCCTTTAACTTCTTTTGATTTGAGGTGGTTGGAGGTCTTTGCTCCTAATGTCCCTCAGTCCAAGACGGACACTCCACATCTTTATATTCACCTTCAAAGCTTTTTGAACTCTCCACTATCAATTACTACATTTTCTCTTCAACATATCTCCAAACTGGAATATATCAACAATATCGTGACAAAGAATTGGCAAAAGTCAGATAGTAAAGGAAAAGATAATAAATGAAAAAATGAAAGAAGCATGGAGTCAGAGAGGATTTGAACCTGTTGTTGTGGTTAAGTCACCAAGTTAAAATGCATCCCTCAACTATCCAAGCTCATTACAGGGATCATTGCTCAGGGTATGAGTGACAGATAAGATCCACCGTAGGAGGGAAATATGATGGAGTTAAAAAGTGCAACAGTCCACTTAAAACAATCTCGTCTTGTCATCGCCTTTTTAATACAAGCAAAACACATTATTCTGGAATTTTGTAATCAGTGATGTATTTTAGCTTGTCTTCATTACAAACAAACATCTATCATCATAATTTGCGTAAACAACATTAAAACTGCATCACACAGTCCATAAAGCGCCTCATTTCTGGTATTGTACCTAGGATTGAGTGGATTTAAACTACTGCTAGAAAATTCATTCAGAGAAATGTTATTACAGTAATCAAATGCATCCTCCTTTCACCCTCTAAAAAGTTGCACATTGGGTTTATCTCTCCAATAGCATGATGTCTCTTTAGACTTTTGAATTGTTAGATGACATTAGACATCAGTTTATAGGCATGTAATGGCCATGGGAAATAAGCAAATGTGGTCTGTGGTACGTACAACCTTAAACATAACATTCCTGTGCATCTAGAGAGAATTAAACGTAATGTGGAAAGTTAATTATTCTGTTTAATATTCCGTCTTTGTCACATAATACTCTATGCAAAAAAACAAAGTGATATTTTTTTGGCCTTTAACGGCTTTTATACTCAGAAAACACAAGGGTCATGAAACCCAGCTCCACTCAAACTTCATCTCTAGACAGGAGTGTGACAGCTTTTAAAGTTTGCTTATTTTCGTCTCCCTCTCCTCTCTGTCTGCCTGTCTCTCTGTCTGTCCGTGTCTCTCTGCCCTTTTCAAAGCGTAGAGGCTCTTTGGGCTGGAGTGTCAATTAATGAACCTCGTTGTCTATGTTAATGAGCAGTAACATGCATGCACCGAAAAGGCCAAGTGAGTTTTCAGTCTGTCACAGTCCCACTCCGCACGTCACACCAGGATAGCTCTGGAAAAGTGGGCGTGTTTGTTTCGCCCGGGCTCTCTTGTTTCGCCTTCCCCTCTGACAGAAAATCATATAGTTAATGCCACCTTATGAGACTTTCACCGCTTTTTGAATGTTAAGCACTTTCTTATTGAATTGGATGTTTGCTAATAAATCACATGGTGCCGGGAGGGTGACATGATTCACCCTCTGCTTCTCTCGGGGTAATTCTAGCATGCAAAACTCAGGGGAAGCAAATTTGCATCCATTCCATGACTAATTTAGCTGTTTGCTTTCACCCAGCCGCTGTGCACGTTGTATACCCCCCCCCCCCCCCTCTGTTTCCTTCTCTTTCTATCACCCCCCTCTCATTATGCATTTCTTTTGAGAGCCTGTCAATGTGTTATTCTACAGTCATCCGTAACATCTACCAATTCAGACAGAAAATACATTTTTTATTGGATTTAGTTTTCTCAGTGATGCGGAGTAAACTCTGATGAGGTTGTGGTGGAGCTGACTGAGCAGCACCGAGAGAGAATTCACTGTAGAGGTGGTACGAACCTGTCTGAGAAAAAGTAGAAACAAATACAGTTGTGAGTGAAAAACAGGGTACCCCTTTAAAAAAAGCATAGCTTATTTATTAAAAAAATTAACCTTGATATTTATAGTCTCTCTGGTAAATAGGAAAAAAAGACAATATTATCAGAAATCATTAATGCACAGGTACTGTTTATTTTATAAAAAGTTCAAAATTACAAAAATAAAAATCATCTTTTTGGCATGTGCAAATGTCAGGGCACACTGAGAGCTTTAGAGTGTCTGGTCTTTAAAGATTCTTTTTTGAAGCTCAGACATTCAAAAATTGTCAACAATTCTCATCAGGGAACGCTAGCTGGTGCCAATTTAAGGGGTTTCGACTCCACAAACCTTGTGCATTCATCCAGCAACCATGGGTTCAACTAAGAAGCTGTGTAAGACAGAAAAAAATAAAGTTATTGATGCCCACAATGCAGGGGAGGGCTACAAGAAGATAGCAAAGCGTTTCCAGCTTGCAGTTTTCACAGTGTGAGGTATAATTAAGAGATGGCAGGTGAGGGGAACTGTGCAGGTCAAGATGAGATCTGGAAGACCAAGTAAAATCTCAGAGAGAACAGCTCATTTGCTGGTCAGGAAAGTACATCGAAACCCACATTTGACTTCAAAAGACCTGCAGGAATATTTAGCAGACGCAGGAGTGGTGGTGCACCCTTCCACTGTGCGGTGATGTTTGAACAAACAAGACCTTCATTGACGAGTCTGCAGAAGAAAACTTTTCCTGCGTCCTCATTATAAAATACAACAACAAAAATATGCAGCAGAACATCTAGAGAAGCCTGATGACTTCTGGAAACAAGTGCTGTGGACTGATGAAGTTAAAATAGAACTCTTTGGCCACAATAAGCAAAGGTATGTTTGGAGAAAAAAAGGAACAGCTTTTTATGAAAAGAACACCTTGCCAACTGTGAAATATGGGGTTGGATCCATCATGCTTTGGGGTTGTGTTGCAGCCATTGGACAGGAAACATTGCTCGAGTGGAGGGAAGAATGGATTCCATTAAATACCAGCAAATTCTGGAGGCAAATATCACAGCATCTGTAAAAAAGCTGAAGCTGAAAAGAGGATGGTTTCTACAGCAGGATAATGATCCTAAACATACCTCTAAATCCACCATGGACTACCTCAAGAAATGCCAGCTGAAGGTTTTGGAATGGCCTTCACAGTCCCCAGACTTAAACATCATTGAAAATCTGTGGGTTGTTCTTAAAAGAGCTGTGCATGCAAGACGACCCAAGAATATTGCAGAACTGGAAGCCTTTTGCAAGGAAGAATGGGGGAAAATCCCAAAGGATAGAATCCAGAGACTTGTAGTTGGCTATAATAAGCGTTTACAAGCTGTGATATCTGTCAGAGGGGGTCTCACTAAGTACTGAAGGTACTGATGCTGAAGGGTGCCCTGACATTTGCACATACCAAAAAGATGATTTTTAGTTTTGTAATTCTAATTGTAATAAGTCTTTTTTTCCTTTTTACCAGAGAGACCATAAATATCAAGGTTAATTTTTTTCACTTTACTAGGAGAGCTTTAACTCTATTTTAGAGATAACACTCAGTAATTTAAACATCTGATTTCTCTAGTAGTAGAGTGGTTTTACAATCTAAACAATCTGAGCCATCTCACCCTTTTACATTTTACCACAAGCTGCAGGTCTAACACACCATCCAGTCTTTCCAAGCCTCCATCTTTATAACACCAAGGGCTCTATTTTTATGCCTCACCGGCGGCGTGGTGTAGGCGCAGCGTAAGTATCCCGCCTCCCTAACTCATCTTCTCCCAGCGGGGCAAGTTGTAGAGAGGGGGGAGATAAGGCGCGGAGTGGGTTTAACACAGACCTGTTTTCACCAATCACATAAGCTCCTCTCCTAACCTTTACATCGCCACCGGTGAGGCGTATTCCAATTTTCGTGAAGTAGTGAAAGAGATCAAGAGATGTCTGAAGACAGTAATGCCACATGATGGCGATGCCTGACACTGTGGAAACCTGCCGGTGAGGCATCGGTGACGTATGCCGATATGCTGCAGGTCTACCAAAATACCACTAGACCAGCTGCACTCCACCTGCACTGAAAGCTGACCAGGTTTGAATCGCAGGTGGAGCAGCGCACCTTCCACGCTGCCGGCGGGCATGAAAATGTCACTGCGCCAGCTGATTCTGTCGACACCTCCCCCTGCTGCGCCACCACGCCCAGTTTAGTGGATATTGGTGCGCCTCAGACGAAAATACCAAACTGACTGTGCACCCGGCTCCGCCAGATGAAATTAGCACTGTGCGGGGTCCGTTGCCGGCAGGCATGAAAAATAGAGCCCCAAGACTTAGACTTGTATTTTGCTCTCCCTACAGTGTCACCCACTGTTTAGCCTTTTAACATCATTGACGATTTATAGTATGGAGCTATTAGGGGTTATGAAAACAGGGTGTACAAAGATTGCATAGATCATCCAGGGGGTATGCTGTTTAAGCAGATTGTCATCACAACGCTCTCCCACCAAACGCTACTGCGCAAATGCTGGTTTCAGGAAATGGAGAAAATTCCCAGAAAAGACAGGGGCTTTTCGGCTTAAAATTCATTCAATGACAGGAGGCAGAGTTATGTTGTCCATACTTCATACAGTCTATGGTTAATGTTTATTCACACTTGTTGATGCTTGTGCACGCTTGCACAAGCATTGCTGCAGCCTGTCTGTCTGCATGTACCCTGTCCCTTGGCTTTTCAGACACATCTGCCTCCTTCTGCTCTTCTCCAATTGTGGCTGCATGATAGTTTGCACCACTGTAGCATAACATGTTGAAGATATAGCACTTCAATACTATTTGATTGATCCTGTCCTCATGACTTACATGGTGTAGCATAGTCCAAAGACACCACAAGGTAAAGGTAAGCCTGTTTTTTCCAAGAGAATAAATAATTATGATTATTACATGTCTGTGAACTACCAAGACAAGACAGGTTCATCCCAGATTGATTTTACTTAATGATTAGGAGGACAGACAACATGAACAATGCAGCATCGGCATGACAACAACCTGAGGCAGGAGAGAAAATGGATAATTCACACCTTCCATCGATGAAACCCTATAATTTGCTTCAAAGCTCTGAAAAAAGTTTAAAAGTAGCAAAAGAAGAAGTCTGTTAAAGAAATGTGTGAATTTATGGAGATGCCTTTTAAGACAAAAAGAAAACTAATAACAGATCTGGCCAGCAGCTTAAAAGATGACTTGGTGAAAATAACTGGTGATTTATATATTAATATTGGATTTTATAGGAATTAAACAGCTAGTTTATAGGCTTTAATCTTGCATATGTAGTTAAAACTTCCTGATGGTGAAATTTAGCCATAATCAGTTACTATTACAGACGACTCCTACATGTTCAGCGCAGCACCTCTCACATAAACCTCACTGAGTATTTTGAGGTGTGAAAGGAAAGCCAATAAAAATGGATATAATGTGAGGCAATTCAGTGAAACTGCAGGTCCCGAATGAGCTGAAATTACCTTGAAAATATCAGAAATTCATGTGGCTTCTCAGGCATGTGCAGCGGTTCAGAGGTCTGAAGGAAAGGTTAATACTTAGTTCACTGCAGATTCTTCTCTGGGATTCAACTGTCAACTGAAAGATGTTTTACTTTTCCCACAAGAAAAACAATTTCTGAGACATAACAAATTTTTAACAAGGGCTTTATAATGGATATTTTTCTTTCTCCTTATTTCTTGTAACTGAACCCTGCCCTAATTACATAGCTTTTACTATGTTCAGTATGTAAACTCCTCAAAAATTAAAAAACAAAACAAAAACAAAACAAAAACTTCTCAGTCTATAAAATGCATACCAACCATGCTGAAGCCTTTCCTCATGCTGATTGTTAAAGGGTCTATTGTACCTGTAAAGGCCGATCGTTTATGTGTCATTTTAACCATATATATATCGCTTTTTATTTAGTCGTGTGACATTAGCTTGCAGATGTGAGAGTTTTTTCTCTCAAAGGCTTCTATGTGCAGAACTTTTGTCCTTATAAAGATCTAGGGCTCTATTTTCGTTGGCACTGCGGACCTGACTTATGCCGCGCCGACAAGGCGTTCCCAAGCACAATTTGGTATTTTGGTGAGCGGCGCAGCCCGGCGTAAGTATCCCCCCTCCCTAACTCAGCTCCTCGCAGTGGCGTAAATCGTAGTGATGGAAAAAAAGGGGGTGGAGTGGGTTTAACACAGCTGAGACCTGTATTGACCAATAACATCAGCTCCTCGGCGTATTACAATTTTCCAACAATTTTCGTGAAGTAGTCAAAGAGATCAAGAGATGTCTGAAGACAGTAATGCCACACGATGGCGACAGAAGGAGCACAGATGGATTTGGTGTGTGTAAGTTTGGACCCACTGGTAAGACAAACACCCTCTTCCACAAAAAAAGACAATAAAGTTGCATATATTCAAACCTCACGTGACAAAGGTGGGTTGTGCGCACAGATCACAACATAAACTCCAAAAATGGCATTAAAATCCGAACCATCTGTGCGTAAATGACGCATCGCGCTCTGTGGCCTGGCCCTTTCTTTCATAGATGTTGGCATATAAAATAAATTTGGCTCACAAAACTGAATATTATAATATTTGTAAAGTAAATAACTCATCTGAGCACTGAAACAAATCATCTGTACAGCTGCTGCAGCTGCAGCAGGACGAGGAGAGGACACAGAGACATGTCCAGGTCGAGCTGCGCGAGAAATAAGAGGAAGAGGAAGAAAGAAAAGCAGGGAGACGAATTCATCATGTGTGTCTATTTACTAGACACACAGATATAGATCAGAATATATCGATACAGATCTAAATGTATGTGCTGAGTCAGATTATTAGTTGTTGTTGATTATTTATTGCACTGAAATGTGCCTAACACTGTGGAAATCTGCCGGTGAGGCATCGGTGACGTATGCCGATACGCCGCCGGTCTACCAAAATACCACTAGACCAGCTGCGGTCCGCCTGCGCTGAAAGCTGACCAGGTTCGAATCGGCGAGCTTTCAGCGCACTTTATACGCCACCGGCGAGCACGAAAATGTCACTGCGCCAGCTGATCCTGTCGACACCTCCCCCTGCCTCGCCACCACGCCCAGCTTGGCGGACCTCGGTGCGCCTCAGTCCACGAAAATACCAAACTGGCTGTATGCCAGGCTCCGCCAGACGTAAATACCACTGTGCGGGGTCCGCCACCGGTGGACAGGAAAATAAAGCCCCTAGTCTCAAGTTTTATGGAAAATTCTGAGAAAACATCAACATTGTCTGAGTGACTCCTTAGACTTGGAGGCTTCGTGAATATGGCCACTGGTCATCAAATCCACCCTGCTGGAAAAAAACCCAGCCTGGTAGCTTTAAGAGTTTTCTCTTTTACACAAAAAGGGTCCAGAGTTCAAGAAAAGCAGCAGTAAAGTAAAAAATTGTCACTATAAAATCAAGGAACTCAGTGACTGGACTAAATCGACTCGTTTCTGAGCTGAGCTTTGTTTCATGGAGCGATCTGTAACCTGAAGACATGTTTATTGCTTTTAACTGTAAAGAAAAACCCTCTAAAGGTTCAGCCGACTTTAAATCGATGTGGCTGCTCCCCAGTTGACCTGCAGAGATACAGATCCAGCTCTCCCCGGGACACACACATCGTCGCATTAACTCTGACCTTTGACCCTGCAGGATTATTGGTCTCACATGCTCAGCAGTGAGGCATGATTACTACGTTGCTAAGTGTGCAGCACAGTGCTGTGTTTGTCAATGCTGTGAGATAATGTCTCAGCTGTCTTGTGTTAGGTTGAGGAGGAATGCGAGTGCGTATCGTCTTTTCTTCTCTGACAAAAGCTCATCCATGTTAATCATGGCTTCAGCCTCTTCGCCGTTAATGACAAGACAGGTGAGAGGGGATGTCAACACCAGCTCCTTAACAGCCAGAAGCTGCTACCCTTCCCCTCCATTTCCATCCATCTACCCATCCATCGGCTGTAATGAGCGCTCATCCAGGCCTCCTTTGGCGGCTCAGAAATTGGAATCATGATTATGAATTTATATGAGTGTTTAGGCGTAGTGGTTAGAGAAAATGCCACTGTTTGCGGGTGGAGGATGGATTTATTAGGCTGAGGGTTTGTCCGGGGTGATTTGTGAATGTTTGGGGTGGATAGCAGTAATCAGACCAGTGATTCCAAGTTGTCCATGAAAGTTTGAAGTCATATTCCCTTGGTAAATTATTACAAAAGACCCCTGAGAAATGATTCCAGTTTTGGCCCAAATCAGACCTACTGATGAGCAGGAGGGCATCTAGTTTGGAACCTTGGTAGGTATCAGACTTTCAGGCACAGAACCTGATGTACATGAAAATTAAACCAAAAAAACACCATCATATTCATAAAGCACAACAGCATCTCTGTGTTCTGGTGCTGTCTCTACATATTCAAGTCAGCCAGGGTGCACTGATTGATGCAAATAAGCCTCTTTGTAAAATCATCTACAGACTCAAAAACCTAATAGTTTTTGTTAATTTTAGTCATTTATTCTCTTGTCAGAGCTTTATTATTAATTATTTATTTTTAGCCTTATCACAGAAAAAAAAGAGTCATTGATGAATTTTTATTGTCATTATTCTCATTAACTAAATCAATACTGGTGCAGCAGGTCAAGTGAAACTTTGACCATTTGGACTGAGGATTGAGCTTTGCCAGAAAGATGGCCGAGCTCGGGTCAGGAAGTGCACATTATGGCCGCAGTAATCTAATATTGAATATTCTATTGATTTGTCTGGTGATTAATGGAGTAATCTAATTATAGGACATTTTTTTTAATAATGGATGAATTTTGCCTGTACTGCTGTAGCAATGCAGACAATTGATTTTATACTTCAACTTCATTAGACGGGCCACATTAACATTACAAGACAGAAATACAGTAAATCATGTGATCAATGAAAGTTGTTAGAGTAAATAGTAAAGACAGAGTGAATAAATGCTAATAGTCTTTGGATGTGCAGATACCCTGGCCACCTCTGCTTAGATCAGTGCCCCAGTTGTACCCCTGTCTTAAAGTCTGGACACGCCCCTGCAGAGCAGCACTGAAAAAATAGTAGGACCTGAATGGTAACAGGCTGTCAAATTTGCACCAGAAAATCTGCAGTCTGCATTATCCTCTACTTTTTTCAGTATGTTTTTATCTGTCTGTAGCTGTCCTATCAAATAAAAGCAGAAATGACCAAAATGTTAAAAGAAAGCAGCTCAGTTAAATTTGAGGCCTTATACTTTAACCGTATATTCTTTTTTTTTCAGCTGTGTTATGAAAGTTTTAATTCAGCGTAAACAGGAGATATTGACAGCTGCCATCTGATTTGTTAAACAGTAAAGTGTAATCACTGCACTGTCCAACAACCATAAAAAGAGTTATTACCATTGTTCATCATCCAGGCCATCGAGCCCAGCCTTTAATCTCATCGTTCCTCTCTGATAATATCAGCTCCAGGTTCCACATTGTCTCTGACCTCCTCTGTCTTTTTAGGCTCACTGTCATTTACAGCTCGGCCCCGTGCTTCAAAACTACCACTTAACCCGCCTGGCTGCGGGCCAGATCGCTGCTCTCACCTCCAGTAATGCTGTGGTAATGCTTGGATAAGGGAGGTAAAGGTTTGAGCTATGGTTTCATTTTGACTGGATTGAGAAAATAGATTCTTGTTCAATCTATTGCCAAGGGTACAAAACACAGCGAAGTACACTCAGACCTGTAAGTGTGTACTAGATGGATAAGAAAAGAAGGCTTAGATTTGATAAACCTCTCTCTCTCAATACATATATGTATAAGGCCACAGATCCTTCAAATGGATAAAAATACACAGAATTGTTCCAGAGGAATTATTCAATTCAGTTTAACATAAATGCACGTGCTAAAAACGTTTACATTTATATGAAAATCCTCAAAATTAAATGACTCTCCAGTCTAGATTTGACTTTTAGGGAGAAGTGTTGCAAACATCTGCTTTAAACACAAAGATAGTCCCATCAGACGGCTGTTCCCTGTTTATCTTGATAAACTGTAGCCATCCCTGACAAATATAACCAAACATAACGAAAAGATGAGCCATGCTGTTTGTAAAATAGCCTTTGATATCTCTATTCGACAACAAATTATCAGGAGATGATGGAGATTATTGATGCACAGCATTGGTAATTATAGGAAATGACTCTGCTAGAAGAAATTAAACTTGACTCAGATGTTTTCAGAATCACTTTTCTGCCTCATTTTTAAAGGTGACATAGAGAGAGCTTTACTGACAACATGTTTCATCAAAAAAAAATGTTCCCAGTCAAAGATTCTCAGTTAAAATGGTTTGGTCAGTGTAACACCAAATGCCATCCAACAAACCCAGATGCTTTCTCCCGTCTCCATGACAACAGCTCTCTCCAGTGTTATGCCTCTTCTTCTATCTTCTCACTGGGAGTTCAGCTCTTCATACAGTCTGAAGGAGCAGAGCTTTGTACACTCTGAAGAGAGAAAATATAGAGGATGCAGTCAGATGAAGTGGTTCTTTGCAGTGTTTGTGAGATATGCACTTCCAGGACTCGGGACTTCAGGTTATCGAGCAGAGAACAGGTTGCGGGCTAAATTGGGATGCTTGACTGCTGTTATTTGTCGAGTTGTTTTATGTGAACTGCAGCTGACTGTGTGCATTTATAGTCAAGCAGTTGAAATACCATTACAATACCATTATGTACCAGGTAAATTTTGATTGGTCGACTCAATTTTTTTCCGCACTAAATTACAGTCTATGGATAATTTGATCAGGAGGAATGTACCAAGTGCTAATGGGGGTGTTTTCAGAGCACCCCCGTTTTACAGGTAACAGCATGTAACAGAACGTCCACCCTTTTTTTTTTTTTTACCATTTTGGATTCACCCAACCCACTGGAGACTGTCCAGTGGTTTGTTGAATATAACATGAGTGTTTAATTGCTGATTTTTGGTTGAAAATTTCCGGGTTTTAGTCCACCAAGAATTTCTTTGGTTGATTACAGCTCTAGAAACTAGATATTATGTATAAACCTTGGACTGGAAACCATCAACTGTATCTGTCACTGACCTTCTTTTACTTCTAAAAAGGTTATTAACAAACTGTTATTTGGTATTTTTAAATGGCACCAAAGGTGGCCAATCAGATATCCAAGGAGGCTCATCCTTCCTTTGGGCACTTCCTTGTAAACACCCCTGAATGAACGACAGAAGTAACCAGGGCAAACTGACAGATTGATAAGTCCTCCTTCATGAAACTCTTTCTTTCCTTTTGATTGAAAATGCCATGCAACAAACTCCCAAACTTTCTTTTTGTACTTGCTGTCCAAAACTATAGTGGGTCAAATGTCTGCCTCCAGGTTTCTCAGTATTGCTGCATCCAGCAAGTTGCTTGCAAATTAATTCTAAATCTGGCATCTTAATTAATGCAGGGACAGAGGGCAGAGTGCAAACCATCTATTTTTAGGATCTAATGCTTATTCACAGAGCGGCATGCGACTTAATGACCATCTACTGAGTCTTCTCTTTGACCTCCTTCTCCTGATTTCAGCCACTTTCTCAGCGCTTGGTGGGGCAGTAAAGACCTGCACAGGCTCCAACTATGAAAAGTTTAAGTTATTATTTCATCCATACAGTGAAAAAGAGGATCATTTCTCACTGAAATCATCACAACCCGAAACATGTACACATACGACACAAAAATAGACAGTGAGGCTGGACGCTGGTCGCAACCTTTAAGTTTCATGTGGAGGCCGGCGGGCTGTAACAGCTCGCTACATGCTACTGTCACAACAGTGTAGAGTGTTGTTTCAGGGAGAAGCTATCAAATCAACCAAACATAAAGCACATCTCATGACGAGGCTTACATCAACATGCCTCTGCTTTTGACTTCACATGACAAGCGGCTGAGAGAATAAAAAAATAAAACTATTTTAACCAGACGGGCTGCGAGGAGGCTCCTGGGGACAACATGTCACAGTCCGCCTTCCTGTCAACTCCTCGGTCCCAATCCACCCGTCTCACATCTTATCAGGTCATCAGCTCCCCCACCTTCTCATTTTCTGTCTCTCACACAGGCTCGTCTTTTTTTTTTTTTTTGTGGCCCTTTTGAGTCTCTCATTTTTTCACCTTAGATTTCACGCTGTCTCCTCGGTATCATTTTCAGCTTTCAATCCTCTTCTCTCTCGCTTTCTCTCCTTCACTCACACGCACACACACAAACACACAATCCCATCCTCAAGAAGAGTGCCATGCGTCCCCTGCCCTCTGACAGCATGCTGACACCCACCACTGTCCCAGTGGGAGGCGCTGACAGGGAAAGACGACATAACAAGAGAGGGAAGAGGAGGAAAGAGTTTATTATCATCCAACCCTCTCAACAGGTGATCAGCAGGTATCGTCACGGTGAGGCATCAAACGACCATCAGAGAGAAACCAGTCACGCACACACACCTTCACTCAGTGGGGTTGGTAGACGTGACTCTCTGCGAGTCTTTGAAACACGTGTTTTTACTAACTCGTTGTTATATTTGGTTATGACGTCTGCAGAGGCAGCGCGGCAGTGTTTGATGTTTGCTGCGACGATTTGTCAGAGCAGAGGTTGAAGCTGAAGATAGATCTCCTGGCAAACAAAGTTAACTTTAGATAAGCCGATGAGCAAACAAGCGAGAGAGTTTCAGCAAGCTTCAGCAGCCAAAGTTCAGCAGGAATATTCAACTTTAGATCTGTTACCTTGTCAAATCTTAAATCTTGTTAAATCTTAATCCATCTTTTCCCGGTTCTGTTTACTTTTGTGTTTTTATCCCTCTAAGATCATGAAATAGGTTATTTATTTCTGTGAGGAATTTTTGATTTTTATGAAACAGACTGAAATTCATATTGATGCCTCTAATGATGTTCAGAAGCAAGCTAAATCAACTACAACAAGACTAATGATTTCTAGATAGTTATTTTGAATATGTAAAACCTTTGTGAGGTGGCAGCTAAAGAGAAACAGCCCTGTTTTTATGCTTTGTATATAAAATATTCAAAGTCAAATACTCTTTTGACTCTCAAAGGTCAGCAGGATTAGATTTTGTTTCATCTGCATGTCAAGGATTAATAAGTAAAGACTGCTTTGTCCACAGGGGGCACCAAATTCGACCCAAACTCAAAGTTGCCCACAGGACTTCTTAAAAGTTTCTGTTTTGGTGGTTTGATTTTCAACATCTATTCATTTAGCCATTAATTTTATTATCCTGAGGAAAAACCAGGCAACCAGCGGATTGAGAGAAAAATTATGTGGTACTCTGTCACATCTTAGGGTTTTTAACGCTCTATATAAGATACAGACACAGATGCTCTGTGTTCATTTTGTCTCTACACGTAAATCAAACATTTCTTTCCAAATGTTGTGCCTAATTTTCCATGCATGATTTTACACACAGAGGCTATGAAATACATCTAAAACAACTTTTCTATGCAAATTATTCATCAAGCCAAAGTTTTCCTTGAACTTTGTAATAAGAAAGAGAAATGTCTGAATTTTGCCCTTCCTTTGCAATATCAATGAATTCCTGTTGGATTAAGTTTGGCACCAGCTTTTCTAACTTGCCTCAGGAATGAAAATTAAAAAAGCCTAACCGGGATATCAGCCACCTTTTATTCAGCTCAGGTTTGATTCTGCAGACATCTGAAGGCCTGCTTTGGATGAAACCACTCAAAGGGCTCACAGCAACCCTCTGTTGTAATCATTATTCCGGCCACCTTTACTTCATTTTCCTCCAACTTTATTAAAGTGGCAAAGAGCAGTGGCTGCCAGAGATATTAGCCCACACTTCTATTTGCATAAAAAGCAACAGGGTGCTTCTCTGGTCATGTGGGCCTCAGCGAGGGGAAAAGTTGAGGCATGCAGATTGAATTCTTCATTAGGTTTACTCTCCAGGATGGACCCAAGTGTTAATTAGATCGAGCCTGAATGTTTTGCTGCATCAAGGCGTCATGTGTGTCTTAGTTAGTAAGTGGCTGCTGGCTTGTTAGGCAGAAAGTGGTGTAATATTCATGACCTCTTCTCAGAAATCCTCCTGATATGTCAGGATACAAAGGTGATATGTCACCTGAACGATCTCTGCTCTCCTGTACTCTTTACTATCCTTGATCAAATGTGACTTTTACTTGAAGGTGTCGGCATAATCACTGTTTCTGAGAGTGGAGAGTGCGTGGATGTCGAGGGAGTGGGTGGATGAATACGTGTACATACAGTATGTGACTGAGTGTCAGATTTCTTTTCGCTGCTTGTGCATTTAGAGGTAAATATTTCAGAATCTAAAGCAGCTTGTGAACTTGAAATAAATCTTTAATGATGTTGGAAAAAAGTGAGGATTGAAGTTTGGCTTTTTTAAAAATGGAAAGATGTGTGATGTGAATTTGGGACTGCTATGATTGGTTCGAGCTGGATTTTAGGCTTACTGTTTCCAAAAGTTTTAAACAGATTCTGACCGCAGTTTGGGACTCTTCTACTGCGGAGCCACAGTGTTGTAATACAGGCTAAATGTTTTGCGTGCAGTGCCTGTATTGCTGCACCAATGAGCCAATCATATACTAGCTGGGGTGGGACTTGTCACCCAGGTAACCAGAAAAAATAGAGAATTGTTACAGAGATAGAGAGGCCCAATTTGGGAGTTCAAGCCACAAACTTGATCATGAGCCTCGGCAGTGATTTCCACTACAGAGCCATACCTGTTTTTAATACAGTACCACCTGAGGGTCCAAACGGTTTGAAATTGAACCCCTGCTCCCTGAAGATCAAACATAATAGAGCATTAATTTGGTCAGAGGAAAGTGAAACACTACAGCAGGAGAAAGAAGAAAAAGTATGAATAAGTAATCAGGTGAAAAGGATGGCACAATGTGTGATTTAACCACTTCAACATTCAACTGTGGAGGAGAAAGTTTGGCGGCCTTCCTGACTTACTTTGGAAAGACCTGCCAGGATAAAAAACTCAAAAATGCTCCTTGAAAAGTGACACAAACATGCAGTAATTTCCATCTGTGAGACAAGCGTCGTGACTCGACTCGATCAAAGGATAACTCCTCCATTCACACCTTCGCTGATTCCTCTTGACACTCAACAAGTCACCCGCCTCCTTTTTCTTCTTTCTGTATCGTGAATTCTTGAAGTTCCTCTTTCTTTGAACTTTTTATGAGCTGAGCAGAAAAAGGTATCTGAATAGATGCTTTAACAACTGTGAAGTTGACAGCCCCCTCCCCTCCTTTCCAACATATTCGCCTTTTTACAAACTGAAAGTGGGAATCCTCTCCTTTCTTTTTTCATTCACTCTCACTTCTCAGTGACTGAACATTGACAAACCATTTAAGGAGTGGATAAAGAAGTGTATACAAGGAGATGAATGCTTTAATTTAGATTCAGATGGCATAAAGTGGGCTAATCGGAATAGCTGACAAAAGCTGTATGATGGAGAAGTGATAACCTGCGGGCTGCTTCCTTATTGCAGGAGATGGGAGTGAAGTGACGGCTGGTTTACAGGTTTAATTGCAGTTTAGGGAGGGGGAGATTGACATGGGAGGAAAAACTCTGGCGGGATTTAATACTTAATGAGTGTTACTCTTTTATAAGAAGTCAGGAGTCGCAGCCACAGTTTCTGCTTTGAAAAGGGAAACTTTGTGTATTTGCACCTGTCTCATTAGGGATTGTCTCTGCCTGGACTTCAATCAGTGTCTTCCTTTTTGTTTGATAATTGCTCTGCTGTTATTTTTCCTCAGTTTTCTTGGTTTTTTTTCCTGTTTAAACTCCAAACCTGCCGGCTATTGTCCGACAATAAAGCCTCTATGAGTGACAGCCTGTTTTTCCAGGGCTCTGGTGTGGCCAGCACTTTATCATTTTGGACTCCTGGCCAACACTCCCTTTCCTGTGTGTTATCATTGTTGACAGTCTGATTAGAAACTTGAGAAGTGAGGAGGAGGCGGTTTGGAGAAGCGACATCAGCCACCTAATTGCTAAGTGTACTTGCGTGCAGATATCCATCAAGAAAAACATTAACAAAAGTGAAATCATGTTAGGATGATTGCCAGCAGTTCGTAGGGGTGTGTCACAATGGCGTTTAGCTTCGCCACGAGGACTTTATCTCCCTCTTTGAAACCGACAAAATCAGAGGCAAAGTCTAACCTGATCATTTTTGGTGCTAAAATCTGATCAGTCTACAACAAGTTTTGTATTTTAATCATATACAGTTCAACAGTGGTCTCAGTGATGTCACTGAAGCCCAACAATGGCAGTCATGGCCGTGTTGGTAATGACGACTCAATCTCACTTATAAACTCAGATGAGTTACAAAAAAACAACAAGTCCCTTCATTTTAAGCCAGCTCTTGTGGTGTGTGATAGGTCAGCAGAGTCAAAACCCACAGCTTCAGTGGGTAACCCCTGTCTTCTATTGAGGTTAGGCCTCATGCAAGAAGAAAAAAACTAATAGATACATGCAAGAACGGATAAAGATTTGTGTGCACGGATTGAGTTTTTTCCTTATCCTGGCACCTAAGGACTCTATACATATGCAGTTATATATTTCTACCCCTAAACCAGCAGTCTCTAGCTGCAGAATTTTCCAAACCAATGTCTCTAGTGTTGTTGCACTTGGGTTTCAGAGGTATCTTCCTATTGTGACCATAACAAATCATGACATGAGTTAAAACTGCGATTCCTTATACAAAAAAGTAATATTTATATGCATCCTTAATCAAAACGCAACATTACATACAGTCAGGAGCAAGTAAAAATTTTTGTTAACCCCTTCTGTAAACTGAGGAGTAGTCTGTTACCAAGCTTTAGTGTTTTTTTTATGTTGGCAGATGATAAAATTGTTCATTTATGCTGTGAAAATTGGCATTTATATTTATATGGGTTCAAATGGGGATTTGTTGGCTTTTGGGGTCAGCCTCAAGTGGACACTTAAGGAACTGCAGTTTTTTCTGTATCTGCACATTTATGTCAGCTTCAACATCTTAATAGAGATCAGTTTTTGTGCGTGTTCCTCAGTCACCTGTGTACATTTCTATCTAGTTCCTCAGCTCTTCACAGAGTCTCGCAGAGTTTTTCTGGTCTTCCTACCCCCCTCTGTGCATCTCTTTTCTCCACCTCACTGATGTCAGGTTAGACATCACCTTGTAGACTTAACAATCTGATCTTGTTGCCGTACTCAGAGTATGGGAACACTGTCAGGGTTGTCAACACTTTTCTACATGTTGCTTGATTTCAGCGAAGCCGGAGGACTCCATGTTGCTCCTTTTATTTAAAGAGAGGCTTATTTTGGTATCACAGCGGGATAATCTTTATGCCTGTGCTCCTGAGTTTGGCTCTGAGTATTTTCAAATTTGTGTTTCTTGTATCAAAACAAAAAAAAAAAGTAATTCTAGATACATATAAGATTGACAGGACAGAGTTTTTACCTTTATAAATCCACAATCTTGTAAAGAAAGTCTGCTGGGTTACAAAGTGCAACAAATCCAATCATGTCACAGCCTTTAATTTAAAAGTAAAAGTGAGGCATTCATCGACAAGCCTGAAAAAGTCAAAACAAACACCAACTCCCAAGCTTTAACTGCAGAATAAAGAAAACAAACCAACCAAGACATAAACTTTGCAGCTGGATGCTTTTCAGAAGTTTCTTTGAAATGATGTTATTGTATCTGATTCTTCTTGGTGCACACTTTTCGCTTTCTCTTATCTTGTTTTATCCACTACATTGGCTTTTATAGCTCTCCGTGAGCCTCCGAGTGTGGCATTCAGCTGTGGGATATACAGCACAGTTTGTGTAGGTGGAAGATAATAATGATAGTTACTGGTATGAGCAGAGAGTTTTTTCATTAAAAGCTGGAGTCACATCACTTATTCAAAATGCAACATGTCTTGCATCTGCATTACGTTATGGTCTGCGTTTATGGATTCCAGTGGGTGGATGAATTATTACATCTACTGTGTGGTTGTGGCAGAAGTTTTCCAACTGTGTTTCAGCTGCATCTAAAGTTGAGTGGTTAATGTGAATCTTTGTTTAGGGCTATTTTGGGGGGACTTTTAATGTTTTTACTGAGGACTGTAGCTAGAGTAGGAAACTGGGGAGAGAGGTGCAGAGGGCCATGAGTCAGACTGGACTCCTCTGTTATTTGGGTGCACAATTTAGCCACTGAGCCAATCTGGCACATATCTCATCACAAAAAAGTCTCAGAGCCAAATTTCACATCAACACATTTTGAAATATTCTTCCAAAAGCCCAAAACTGTTAACCTCACATTGGCACTAAATTAGAGGAACTAATAAGAGAAGTAAGTAGAAATTATTAAATTCGGATCTGAGCTATTGATTAGACAGCAGGTAAACCAGATCTTATAGCTGAACAGAGTTTAGTTTTCTGTTGCTTTTGGCGGCCACTATGGACAAAATCGGTAGTGTTTTAGCGCGTATTGTCGCAAAGACACTTATCTGGCTTGCATGTCAGGGCTCCAGAAACAAACTTTTTTTGCGAACAGTTTGAGCCAACTTACTTTGTATATGTGTTTAAAATTGGAAGCGAGTCTGGGTCAGCCCACCATGGAGTGTGAGACAGACGTGGAGCAGCAGGACTACTGAGGTTAGTGACACAGAGCTGCTCTGCCTGTCTGTCAGTGGTGTAGAGAGGCTTCTCACTCCGTGGCTGCACTTGTAGCATGACACGGTGTCTGCAGGAGTCTCCTGCTGCAAACGTTGTCACTGTTTGTGTAGTGACAGTAATATTCACATTTTCAGTGCAAAATAAAGAGAACAAACGCGCTTGTCGTCTCTGGTCTGAATGCGGCAAATCGTTTCGTACATGGTCCTGACACGACCACTGGCTTCCGTTTTCCCCGTTTTCACGATTTAGAAATGGGATTATTTATGGGCGACAGGGAGACAGCAGAAATTAGAGATTTTTTTCAAATCTAGAGAAAAGTTCCTTACAGGACGTTAAACAGCAAAATTTCCAACACTAATGCTCAAAAATTAGCCTTGTCCTCAACCGTAGATTCTGCTCTAATGTAAAGTTGGGATGTTGTTTCACCTCTTCTTTGTACAAGGTTTAGGAACTGAGGAGACCATTTTCCAGTACTTGAAAGTTGGACATTTTGTGTCTTAATGAGACAATTGTTTTTAGTGGCTCTGAAGTCAAAGTTGGTACCCAGACTCTTCTGCCACAGAGCCATGCTGTTGTAGGCTAAGACATAAAGAATATGGTTTCGTATTGTCCAAGCATTTGTAGCAAATTGTGTTCACAGACAGTGGGTTTTGGAGAGGATTTTCAGCCCATGCAGAGATTTCCACTTCAGAGCCACATCTATTTTTAATATCTACTGATATTTCTCCCAGAGTCTCTGAATCTTTTCATGCTGCAAAGTACCTAGTTTTATTTTCCTTTTAAGCTGAAGAACATTATCCTAAAATTGTTGAACAACTTGCTTTCCCAGTCTCTCACTGGTGAGTCACTGGTGAGTCCATCTGCACTTCTGTGTGACCCAGCCACTCTGAAGTGCTTTTTTTATTTTTTATTTTTAAATATCCAGCCATGTTATTAACCTGTGGCAAAGTAACCTAATTAGTCGAGACGTGTTCCCCCAGGTGTTTTTTTTTTCTTTTTCGCTCTACACCACTTTTTCAGGGTTTTGCTGTCCCTGGGTTTGAAACATTTTATTAGCATCAAATTCAAAATGAGCATTCACTTTTCATTAAATAGAACAGTTGTTATTTTTAACATGTGATTTGTTGTTTTTTTAATTACATTAAAGCCTTAAAAGATTTGCAAACCATTAAAATCCTTTTGTATATATAACTCTAAAGTGCCATTGATGCATTTCAGTAGGCGGTGTAAAAAAAGAGTCTGGATTAAGACACACTGGTGGAACCATAGGTGCGTCTCATTTCACCTTTAAATGTGGCTCTGATTTTGTTTGCAAAAATTGAAAACCATTTAATGATGTCCTCAAGCCAGTCTTGATCATAGACACAAGAATCATTATGTTTGCATCATTGTCATTGCATTGCAGGTTATTTATTCCCTCTATTTGTAGACCTCTCCTCCCTCAATCTGATGTTTTATTCTTTTGTCTTTTCCCTCAGAGCCAAGAAGAAGACCAAGCCCTTGAACCTTAAGATCCACAGCAGTGTGGGCAGCTGTGAGAATCTGCCCACGCAGCGCTCGCCCCTGCACACCGAACGATCCCTGCGATCCTTCTTCTTTCCTTCCTTCATCCCTTCCACACCTCCTGTCCACGCTGAAACACCCTCTGCAAGTAAGGCAGCTCTTCTTTTTTTAATCAGCTCACACTCGGGCTTTTATGAGATGAGGTTTTTTAATGCCTTTAATATTTCTCTCTTTCATAGTCTGACTTTTGCTTATTTACCTTCCGGGCAATGGCTCATTTCTGTGACGCCACTCTGGTCTCTGCTTGGTAGAGTCAAAAAGTTCAGTGCACCCGGCAGCTAAAATTGAAATAAGGTCATAATTTTCTGCCAAAATTAATACCGTTTTTCTCTCTGAAGAAAATGGAGTTTGAAGTAGTGGGATATTAGATTTTTTTGTTCACTTTTGTCTGAATATTTCTCACTAATGTCTCACTTCCTGTTGAGTTTTCTAGAGTCCCCCTTAAATGTTCCTCCTCTTTGCACTTGCGCCCGTTATCGTGATTCTTCTCATTAAAAAAATACTTAAATACAGCTCTGGTGGAAAATGCAACAAAGGAACAATCAGGCTGTGCCATAATGACCGGAGGTGGTGTGCCGCTGCACATTAGCAGCCTTATTGGCTGATGCATTATGGGCATTCTCCGGAAGCCATTAGACTGAGGAGGAGACTGGGAGTGATAGAGGCGGTGTCGAAGAGAGGACTGATGGATGGCAGTCGCTCAGTGTCGTGAATCGTTGAAGACCCTAACAAACATGAATGAGGGGCACAGATGTGCATATTGTTTTGTTGAGGCATGTTGTGGAATAATCATGGAGCGTAAGCATGAGAGGACAGAGAAAAGGACTGAGAGGACCGAGTCCAGATGTTTGGATGATCTGCAGATACGTGACTATTCATGTGAGCATGTCTGAGAAGAACGTAGATTTATAACTACAGGTTGTTTCCTCCGCAACATATCTTGAAAACTTCCATGATTACCATTTCTCCTGGAAAAACTCGAGAACTTGAGAAAATAGTTGACTGATTTGGAAAAATTATGGAAAGTAAGACAAAAGCTGAATATCTTGGACAATTTCTGCTTATTTGTCCTCACGACAGATGGTATTCTCATCTGAAAGTGCTAAACTATGGTAGGAATCATACGAAATAGCAGTTTGTGGACAACAGTGTAACTTCCACATCTTACCACTGGTACAAGCATTGCATCTCTCACACATCTAATGTCTGCTTCATGCACCAAAATCCAAAAGGTGAATGGCTCATCTGTTTTTCCTTAAACTGCTGCTAATCTCTCGGCAAAAACAGACAAAAGATTTCAATTTTAGGACTGTATAAACTCTTTATCAGTCAAATTAACGTATAAAATTTACCACGACAGCAGCTGTGAAATGCATTTCAGGGCAAAAGCCTACTGCTTTCATGTGTTGCCTTTAACTTGACGTTGCATCAGGGCAGTTTTTTGGTGAAGGGGCGTTGCACTTGTAAACAGTTATACTTTCAAACCTTTTCTTCAAACATTTTCATGCAGTTTTGTAACTTAAAATCTACCTTAAACTTCAAAATAAAAGCTTAATTTTGCACTGCAGAAAAAACAACCCCATGACAGTACAGGAAGTATCAGAATAAAAGCATGACAAACAATCGTGTGATAAGGCGATGTCTCCTTTAAAAGAGTTTCTTTCTCAGGGCTGATGATGCAATTGTAAATTTGTTCAATAATATTGTTATCATGAGATTTAAAATAAAAGAAATCATGAGGTGAAAATCTGAAATCTTGACAGCTCTGGTTCAAAGTGGCTCACTCTATGTCTATAGTAACTGTGTAGCCTTCTAAATAATAACTAAATTATTTGTGATTTTTTTGTGATAATATAAAACATTTAGCTGACGTTGAGGTAAAACAAGGTGAAGCTGAGGTCTGATAATAAAAGTCCACCATTCTTCTACCTCCAGATTTACAAAGACAGTCAGAAATCAAAGTCTGAATATAAAACGATTACAGACTTGACATTTGATCACTAGGCTGTAAACAATAATCACAGCCTTACAGTCACAATGAGGCCATCTCCCATGTCTCCATGTGTGTGTGTGTGTGTGTGTGTGTGTGTGTGTGAGTGTAGGAGCGCATACTGAAGGGCCACTGAGCCGGAGCGTCCGAGCAAACAGCCGCTCGGGGCTACAGCAAAGATAGATCTTCTTATGTAGACAAAGATTTTTTAAGGACTTGGAGGAAGTACATGTTTCTGTTTTTATTCGGCTGCACTCCAAAGCGTTATTAGACACAGTGTGTAAACTGCATGGTCTGGAAATTGACCAAACTAAACAGTTTTTTTCCTCCAATCTGAGATGAGGTCAGCTGCTCCTTCAGGCTGTCTGAGCAGAATCACATCCGACTCCTGTGTCATGTTTTAGCTTCTCCCTCGCAGGCATGCTTTGCTGATTTCCAAGTTATTCCGGTGTTAATTATAGTCTGAGATTCTGCAGGCAGCATGCAAACTGTGTCTGTTAGGACACCTGAACACCTCTGTTAACTTTTGCAGCTCGTTCAAATGCAAACTAGTTAAGACACAAATTATTAATTTTGCTGCCCAACATCTGGACATGGAGCTGTTCTTGGTCCTCATCTCTTTTTTCTGTAGTGCCCCACGGTCACCCTCGAGGGCCTTCAGCTCTTATTTTGGGACTGCTGTTGGTGTGTTTGTGTGATCATGTGGACAAAGCCGCTTGTGTGCACCTGTTAGAGTCAGACTAAACATCCGTCCCGGGTTCTGTGTCTATGTCTGGGATTACGGTATCGCCTCCATCTCATACGTCAGGGCCTTGCAGCCACAGCAGGATCACTCATCTCTCAAGACGTCTGGATATAAACACATACAGGACCAACAAGACCAAGGCTGAGTGGACAAACATGTCGGCACTGGATGAGTCAGAGTCCGGGCTAGTTAGAAACGTCAGAGTCTCTGATGAGTTAGTTTGTCTTTATATATCGACTTTGCCACTGTCAGGATACAGTTAAACGATAGCGAGTCATACAAATCATACACTGTCCACTGGGAGGATTTGCATGATTAAATAAGGAATCATCTTTTCTTGGGGAGCATAATCAAACATTATTTATCAGGTGTAATGATGAAGATGCAGACTGATTAATTGGGCTGATAATTGGCATTATAGATTAATAATCAGCCTAAAAAGACAGACAGATTAATTCTGTCTGCAGACACTGCAGGCAGTCTTCCTCAATAGATATTTTTACTAGGGGTCATACGGTATCAGTTTTTCAGTGCTGATACTGACACCAATTATTTGTGGTTCATGAGACAGACAGCCGGTATTGGGACTGTCCATCCATCCATTTTCCACCGATTATCCTGTTGGGGGGTTGCGGAGGGGCTGGAGCCTATCCCAGCATCTTGGGGCAAAGGCAGGGGACACCCTGGATAAGTCACCAGTTCATCGCAGGGCTGACATATAAAACAACCACCCACACTCACACCTATGGGCAATTTGAAAGTGACCAGTTAACCTAACCCCACTTCTGCATGTTTTGGGGATGTGGGAGGAAACCAGATTACCTGAAGTAAACCCATGCAGACACAGGGAGAACATGCAAACTCCACACAGAAACGCTTGACCAGGATTCGAACCCAGGACCTTCTTGCTGTGAGGTGACAGTGCTAACCACTACACCACTATGCCACCCAGTATTGGGAACTGCTCTGACTGTAAAAATGATAAACTAACTGAAAAGTGGCGCACTATTACTAGATTAATTCATCAGCCATCTGTGAAACACGAGGCTGATAGAGATAATCGTCTAAACGCCAAGATCGGCACAGATTATCAGTATACTCCTTGTGTTTGCATGCACACTGATAAACTGATCATTAACTGATTTCTGGAGTTAGGCGTTATTACCACTAAGTTTTAAACTAGCGTGTCCATTGTCATGTTTATTTTATGGCACTACAGCCGAAAACATACAGGATCAGTATTGAGTGCGTTCCATATTTGCTCTGTAGAGCAGCCCTGGGTATCCCATACATGATGGGTATTTGGAGCGTGGCAGCAGAGTAATGCAAACACGGTCAGTTTGGCTCAGCATAGAGGAAACAAGAAGTTATTTTGTCTTTTTGTGGTCTATTTCCTGCTTATTTAGATTTAATTCAGTGACCGTTGGGCCTCTACTACATGTGAAAAAGCAATGTGATTTTACAGTTTTGGTTTTTGCAGGTTTACTTGTGTTTGATAAAGTAAACTATGTTCCTTTATGCTGTGCTGTTACCTTCAGACAGAGTTAGCAATTAAAACTCCTGTTGGGGTCCACATGGATCAGGGATTAACCATCGGATTGTTCTGTGTTTCTGATAACCGGGAAGAATTTTTCATCTACATGAACTGATACACATTCAGTAGTCTGCATATGGTGTTTTATTTTGAAATATCGGATAACGGGCTTGACTTCGTGTCTAGAACGATCTTCTCAGTGTGGATTGACACGCATTGGAAGCGTAAAGCAACAAAAATAGACTCGCCACATATCTCTAGCAGCGCTGCTCTTGATACGATGCTGCTATGGAGCTGATACTTGTCCTGTGTGCTTTACTGCATTGATTAGAATGGCAACCTATTTGGGAGTTTTGAGCGTGAGAATTAAATGTATTGTGCGAGCGAGGATCTGAGCAATGTTTGTTTTTGTCCTGTGTGTACTCTCACAGTGCACTCAAACAATAAATATTCAGGTTTGAGTGTTTGTGCTGTGCTCCAGGTGTTATGATAACCCACTGTTTGTTCTATGTGAAAAGTTATGGTGGCCACAGAGGGACACTCTTTAAAAACAGCCCACCTGTACCGCCTCAGGCTGTTTGAGCTCACACACTCAAAGCGGGCCGATGCCTTAGCTTGCTATGATGCCCTGTGTCCACTTGGCGCTCCAGTGCTTGCCCTAGGACTCCACCAACTCACACACACACACACACACACACACACACTGATGTATGTTTGAGTGAGGCAGAGCAGGAGCGAGTGTGGGAGTCTGTGAGTGTGTGCTTGTGGATATAAATGGCATAAACGTTCTTCATTGCTTTGTGCACAACTCACTCTGTTTATTTCTGCGCGTTTCAGTGACGTCACCCGCTCGCCCTAACCTTGCATAGTTGCTTTGTGATTGCGTCACAGGTCTCCTAGCAACCGAGCATGGCACCACAAAGGAGGTCCCTCTGAGAATCGGCAAATAAATAATGGCTACAAATACCAGCTAAATTTAAAACAGGGTGAGGCAAGAGAGGCACCTGAGAGGAAGAGTTGGGGCTCATATTTCAGTAAACAGCTTCGCTTTTATGAGACTGGCTGTCATCCATCTTTGCTTTATAGTTTTGTAAAAGGGAGGAGCAGGATGTTTTCATGCTGAATCAAGCATGGACAGTCCAGCCTTGTTAACGCTCTCTGACTGAATTAAAACCAACAAAATCCTTTCTGACTAAACTCAGGAACCAGAAAAGTTGAAACAGGGCTCCCAGATGCGCCACAACTTCCCTCCCTTCATGTGATGACTTAATAGGTAACACATTGTGTGATGACCTCTTCCTGACTAATTTATCTTCTCCACATGTCAGAAAAACAGTTTGACTCTCAGTGTATGTTTTTCAGGGGCTCTAATTGACTCCTTTTCTGGCACAGAGCCTTCACACCAAGCTCTCGTCTCACTCGCACTAATGAATCCCTGCAGAGGAGGTCATAAACACCAGTCAATATGAAGGTGTACTGGTCAATGGTTGCTATGTTGGTTCCAAGGAAAGTAGGGCAAGTGTTAGGAAACGGTGTCACGAGTCAGAAGAGCAGTTTGTTGCAACTGGAGCTACACCGAATGCTGAGGATCCCAAATGCCACATTGAGTTTCAAATTGCTGCCTTTGAATGAGTCTATGGCTATGTTCACACTGCAGGTCTATTCAGATATTTTAACCATATGTGACACATATCTGATTTTTTCATGTAAGTGTGAACAGTGCATTTCTGTTTTTTTCAAATCCGACCCAGGCCTCTTTTGTATGTGGATATAAATCGGATATGTATTCGATGTGACTGCAGTGTGGACGCTCAGGTCACATTCATCCAACCTATACGTCATCTTATGCGACAAATGTCACCATTGTTCGACAACACAAACAAGCGCGGAAAGCAATTTGTGCTTTGTGCGCATGGGGGTCACTTCACAGGCGCATTCTGTTCACATTAGATGCTGCACTTGTTGTAATGTGAACGACCGCACAAAAAGATTGGATTCAACAAAAAATCCAAATCATAACCTGCAGTGTGAACGTATCCTATGGTCTGCAAGATGCAGGGCTCAGTCAGCAGGTTAACTTGTGCTCTCATCTCCTCAAGATTAATGTCAGCTAATATCTGAGGATTGAGACCCGGCTCCATTAAGAACCTGGTACATCATTTTTTGAAACCTCAAAATCGATAACGCTTGAGCTTATCGATTGTGCTATTGAGTCTCAAGGGTTCCATGAAGTAACACTATACTCTAAGTAAAGTCAGATGTTAATCAAACCAATGCCACACACGTTAACACACTAAAAATTTTAAAGAAAAGTGAATCGGCAGCCAAAGGGTCCTAAATCGTATGAAGAGGAATCCTGCTTGTGAGCATGCAAAGAGGTACAAAGTGTGGCTACATTTTACAAAAGATAAAGAAAATGCAATTTATGTTGCAACAACTCCAGTTGGTGCTGCTGCTGCAGGACTGCCATCCTCCTCCTCACCCAGAGCAGCCAGGGTGAGCACCGCCAGAGTTTAGAGCAAGTCCTGTCAGTTAAAACTCATAATCCAGTGTTGAACTCTGCAGCATTTAAGCTAGTCAGCTATCCAACATATGGATATGATTATATTGTGAGGCGTTCAAGGTCGGGTTAGAGGACAAGAATTAAGCAAAAGTAATTGATATGTTAACACAATGTGTTTGAAGTCCCACTCCGATTGTTTTTTTTTTTAACACTATTTAAGGTGTTCTCAGTGTACTTTTAGTTGGGATTCTGAAGGTTTTAGCCAAAATCATGTTACCTGTGTCATATTCAAGGGCTTGTTTTCCAAGAGCTCCAGTAGCTTATTAGCAATTCGCCTCTGAGTCGTGGGTGGAGACAGCGCTGCTCTTCACACTCCTCTTCACGCTAACTTGCAGCCTAACATTGTTGGTGTAGTAGAGGTGGCAGGTAACATGGGAGCTATTCAGCTCTCAGACACTAATGTCTTTAGGGACATGATAAAAGTTAATATCATAATTAGCTTTCTCATGAGCATTGCAATCCGCTAACGCACACGCTTGTTCTGCGAAGTGTAGCCTGCATAGCAGGGCTCTGGGGCGGAGCTTGGATTTGCTACGTAGGAAATTTCACTGTTTCTAACCCTGTTGTTTGAGTCTGCCAGAGATTCACATGGATTTGAATGCAGATGCAATCTCTCACTTATTTCTCTCACAATATATCCTGTAGCATCAGAAAAATGCCATATGAACATATAGACAACAAGAAAAACATGATTTCCATCAGAGTAGGTCTTTAAATGCCATGTCCAGAAAAATTGATTTAGTTTGCATGATTTGCTTTAACTTGGCCTTTTTCCTGTCAAGTCACAAAGCACTTGTAAAAGGTAGTATGACTTGCCAGTAGCTAGGTGGTTGAATGAAATCAGAAGCTGTTGTCTTGAAATATCTCTGTTGTTTAAAAAGATGTTGCTCAAGAGTAAAAATTGCCTTTCTTTTACTGTTTGTTGTCAGTTTATTTTTCAACATTTATCATCAAATTATTTTTATTGCTTTTTCTATTTGAAGTTTAGATTAGATCTTTCAGATTGCCTACGCTTGTATAACATATAACATGGATTACAGCAGAATTAGGCACTGTTTTGAACATGGCCAATTGAGTGATGCATGCATGTTAAGATTCCCATCTGTCACCACGCTTCCAGGCCTCTTTTGGGATCTCTACCCAGCCATTTTTAAAGAAATAACAACACACATATTGAAAGGCTGTTAAGGAGTCAAACTCAGAACAGGACAGCAATTTGTATATTCATTAAAACAATTAGCTGTTCCTTTTCGGTGCTGCCAAAGAGCTGTGGACCTCTGATTTGGCTGCCTTGGGGTGTTATGTCTCTTGAGCGTCTTTCATGGCCTAACCACCTAAACCTGCTCTGTCTGATGGTTGGTTTACTCATTTGCTCGCTCAGAGCCATTTGTGTTCTCCAACTGAGGAAGTCACTACTGAGCCACGAGGCCTGCAGGCATCATCTGTTCTTGCCATCCCTCCTCCCTCTGTGTCACTGGCACAGTTTAAACTGCCAGATAAAGAGACTCTAACTATCTATATACAAACATCAAGAGATACTTATCTCACCCGGTATAATTGCAGTTTCCCCCCGTGCTTTGGTAGTAGTTTCAGTGTACATATGCAGCATGTAGATTCAGGTTACTTGTAAATGTCTGTGTTAATGCGTCTGTCAAATGTGACAGAACAATACTCTAGAAAAAGGCTGATCGGCGTGTAACTGTTGTCATAGCAACTGAGCAACCTGGCTTTGTCTCTTGTTCATCGGAGGAGTTTTTTTTTTTTTTTTTCCTCACACTCTGATAGAAAAATAACAACTCTATTTCCATCCCTCTCTTAGTTTGTTTCTTGCCACCACTCCAAACAAATACACATTCAGTTGTTTACTTATGGAAAGTCTCATTTAAACACACGCAGAAGAAGAAATGAAAATATGGAGATTGTGGCATCTCTCTCATACAACACTCGTGCTATAATGCAGCACATTGAGCAGCACACACCCACTCGTTTTTACAGTCCTGCTCACTTCTTCTGCTGAAATCCACGGTCCAGTACTGAAATGTCTCAGCTGCTTAAACTGGCTTCATATTAACGTGTTGCATTCAGGGATCACAGGCTGAGTTTAAAAGCTGAAGCTATTGATTACATCCTCATGATTCAACCCTTGCTATGTTGCTGATTGCATACAACCATTTGATTACAGTGCTCATGTCTTGATGGACCTTTAGTATGGAAGTGTGTTGCATCCCCCCCAAAAAAAGCTGTTTTTCAGAGTAAATTTTTATTTTCTGTTCTTCAGACTAATGTTTTTCCGTTTTTTTTTCTTTTCTTTTCTGTTTTTCAGAATATTTTTCCCCCTTTTTTTCCAGACTAATTTTTCTGCTTTTCAGAGTATTTGTTTTGTTTTGTTTTTAGACTAATTGTTTTTCCTTTTCTCTGGGGTCACGATCATTTAAAAACAGACACTTTCATCCCCCTCTGCTCGTTTTATTGGAAGCAAATATGGCCCACTTGTTTAGTTTAATAAAGTTTTACTTTCTTTGGATTCGAGAAACTGGGAGATACTCCTTTCTTTCAGTTGGATAGATGGAATCGTCATAAGTTTGTCTACTTTGCGCAGGCACCTCAGGATTTGCATACCTTATGTTCAACTAATAACTTGCTTTACTCTCATTGACCCTGTAAATGCAGTTTTCCAGGAGCTGGAAAATTCGCTGATTTGGAGCAGCCATGGTGTTTTATGTTATCTGGTGGTATGAAATACTCGCAGGATTTTGAAGTATTTTACTTAGTCAGGAAAAAAAAGTCAGAGAAATGAAAAAAAAAATAGTATGAAAAACAGAAAGAGGGGAAAAAATATTAGTACAAAAAACAGAAGGAAAAAAGTCTGAACAACAGAAAGAAGAAAAAAATAGTTCGAAAAACTGAAAAAAAAAAAAAAAAACTAAAAACTACAGTTTTCTTTTTTGTGTGTGTGTTAATGAATGCAATAAGCTTCCACACTTCAGCACTCTGACAATGCCAAAAGTAAGATTGACACTCAGATTAATTTTGCTTTTCATCATAGTGAGTATATCTTGTGTTGTTTGGATCATAATAGCTCTGGTCCTATTCTGTACATACAGTTAACAATTCTACTCCATGGAGAATAGCAGTGCTTGGTGCTCTGGTCCTTGTTGTAGATCATAACATACTCATGGACAGGCTGCAGAACAGGGCAGGAATAAGTGATGTTGCCTAAAGTTGGTTCAGGTCACACCTGGACAACAGATCTTTCCCATAGCAAATACACTACTATCCGTCAGTGTAGTTACATTTCCCTTCTTAAAACACATACATGCACAGTAAATTCATCCCCATGGCCTCCTGTGCGTCATGTGATCGGCTAGTGGAGGAGGGGAAAGGAAGGCCTTGGCTTAATTAGGCTGAGGCCAATCAGAGAAGATGGAGGAGGACACTGTTGTCTGGCGCCTTGGGGTTTCTCGGCTCCTGGAGGCTCATCTGTCACACACAAACACACACAGATGCAAACACACACACACATGCATACATGCAAATTGAGATAGCACACACTCCTGTGAGCTTTGATGCTGTTTTTATTCATGTAGAAGTTTCTAAAGTTTTGCACACTTGACAGCATAGATGTATTGAACACATGCAGTCAAATAAACAACACTATAATTGATGATTGTTGTTTCAAGGATTTGCTTATTTTAGATCTGCATTTGCATCTCGTTGGCTGCTTTGGAATCCCTCTGAAGATGCTGAGTTTGAAGCTCTGTCTGTTTTCACCTTGGTGTTTATTGTGTCCAAAGAAATTAAAATTACTGGTTAAAAAAAAAGGTGTTTTGTGACATGTTTATCTTAATATACTCGATTTTGATTGGCCAAAGCCCCATAAAAACAGTATTTAAGGAGTGGAAGTCTAGGCTAACTTATTGCAACATGACCTGAGAACACCAAATGCCAAAGACACCTTAGAGACAACATCATGTTCAGTCTGAAGCCATGACATGTTTTAATTCAGGGAGAACCACTTTTTACTGAAGCATAATTAAACTAGAAATTTAGTTGACAAAATTTGGCCAAAAAGTTGTATTTTTCAGCCTTAGTTGCCTTGCATTGCAAATTAATTTTGAACAAAGACCTTAGTTTTACTCCTGAGTGTTAAGTACCTCCAAATCAGGTGTTATTCAATCAGTCAAGCTGTTTTTAAAATGGTATGGTTGAATCATAATAAAACTTATCCCATGACACTTTAAATAGTAAGTTTAGAAAGGCAGCATCGGTATTTAGTTTGAGAAAGTAATTGGCAACTGTGGCAAGGACAAACTTTTTAAAGTTATACTGTGGGTCATTTTTTAGATAGGACAACCGGAGAGACACAGGAAATGCGAGGAGTAGAGAGTGGAGGAAGACATGCGATAGAAGGTCATGGCTGGGAATCAAACCAGTAACCACTGTGATGAGGGCTATGGCCTCATCATCATCATCATCATTATCATCATCATCATTATCAACGCCATTGCTTACATCATCTTGACCAACAAACTACCAGCAGTGGAGTTGTTCACAGATGTATAGATCAGAAGTAGAAAGGGACTGTGTGGATCTAACGGGGTTGGGCGAGTCACTCTACGACTGAGGACTAAAGAAGTAAAGAGTCTTGCTGGTGACTTGATGGGAGCACCTGCCATCTTTCATGGGCAGATCATAGCTGGAAGGGGTTGTAGATTGGTCTAAGAAATAACAAGCTGACAGGTAGAGGCCAGTGGAGAGAGATTAACAGCAGGGTAACATGTTGTTGCTTTGGGCTGGTGAAGACCAGATAGGCTGCTGCGTTCTGGACCATCTGTGAAGGCCTGAATGTACAGACACAAAGACCTGCCAGTAAGGAGTTGCAGTTGTCATTGTGTGGTATAAAGACTTCTTGTGGGTGAACAGTAAAACGGAGGTTTATATCAATGAATTTATATTGCAGTGGACAACATGCAGATTTTGTTTTGATAGAAATGCACATCAATAAATCTTAAAACCACCAAAACCACTCGAACGTTTAATGAAAGTTTTCTACAACTTTACTTATTTTCACATCAAAACAACGAGTTCACCGTCACAGGCTGTTCTTTACTCTGAGGGTCAAAATTATAACCCTTGTCCGAAAATAACATACATTGCACACAGCGATTGCATTAAGGCTTCACGTAGCAACACGTGTGATTATGTCGATCATGTGAGTCCTGATTGACATAGAGTAAACCCACACTCAGCTGTTGTTTCAGCGCTAATAGGATCATCAGAGACTGTCATGTTAATCAGACAGTTACGTCAACAGCATGTGCACACAATGATAGATGGCCTGGACCACGCCGCTGACAAGTCCAATCATCTCCCAGTCGCCAACAAGGCCGACAAGAAGCAGATGATGTCAGTTTCCCCTCTGTATTGAGTTATCAGGTTGATTGAGTGTAATTGAGCGATGCATCGGAGTGCAGAGAGAAGGCATTGAGCCCCTGGAGAGAGTGGAGGGAGGAAGGGTGTTTCAGGAACCAGGAAATGCTGAATGGCACCAGGGCCATGTGATTAGATCTGTCTGTGACTCGCAGCCTCATAATCAATTAATGGGACTGATTGAGCTCCTCACAGATCTGAACTTTGAGTCATTTGGAGATGTATTATCCCTCTGATCGGCTGGGAGGCTTTGAATAGAAGTGACAGCATCTGCAACAGCTATATAACAATGATGTAAATGAATAAAGGCTGTGAGACCAAGATCTTTTTTGGGATATAAACAACTAATAAACAATAAATGTGGCTCTAACAATAGAAACACTCAGCCAAAGATTCAGTTTTGAATCCTTGATGGTTTTGATGGTTTTGGTTTTCAGATTGATAAAAGATTCAGAATTGAGGAGATCTATTCAGATCTTTCCTCTCTCTGCCTTGCTAAATGAACTTCCTCTGCGCTTTTTCATGAAGGTCAGTCTCAGCCCACAGTTCATTTCGCGGGCATTCGGAGCTTGATGCACTAACAGGAGAGTTTCTAAGTTTTTCTTTGTTTTTGATTCTGCCTTTATCCTTACAATTTCCAGATTTATTCTTCATCTTCTTCAAAAGCCAAAACAGAAAAAAATCATCTCCAAAAGCATTAATTTCAAACTCCAAGTAACCTGATACTCAAACATGATAACACAAAAGCTGCAGATTCATTTTTGCCCATTAAACTGTTTCTTTCTTCTTCTCAGTTTTATTTTGCCAATATGAAGGTTCATGTAGGAGATTTTTTTAAACTCAAATTCAGACATGACAAAGCCCCTGAAGTCCTGTGAGGAAAGAGATAAACTGAGCGTTGTGTTAGTTCTGGCAGGTTAGAGCCCACAATGTATCAGCTAATCCCAACACCATGTCAGCTGATGGCTCAGCTCATTACTTCTCACGTGACAAATGTCAAAATGGATGTTTTGTGTTTTGTAGCTTGTAGTCTTTGCTGCTGCTCTCTGCTTTTCATCAATGTATTTGAAACAGAGAAACAGTGTGCTCTTCCTGCTACAGGCTTCAGCATTCCTCATGCACATGTGGAAAGAGCTCCCAGAACATAGTCACTCTGCAAGAAACAAGTGGTTTTGTGTGAATAATTAATTCTTCTCTGTAACTGAAGTCTCTTTTTATGCTGACTTGCATAACTTTGCCAAGATTTTCCCTAAAGGCTCATTCTTTAAGCATGACTTTTAAAAGCAGATATAAGATCTTGTGGTGATCTTGCAGCTCGTGGCAGAAACTCTGACTCAGAGAAACTGAAAATCCAAGTTCTCTTTTTTTCCCAAATAAAGATGTTTTTAAACTTTAACATTCAGCAGTGTTTTCTTAGTTCAATACTACATCATTTCAGTATTCCTCCAAGAGACATTTTAAATAGTCTTTTGTTGATTCTTTCGTTAATATCATGAAAATGTGGTGGACATTTGCGTACTGTTTCATATATATATATATATATATATATATATATATATATATATATATATATATATATATATATACTGTATGTATATTTACACTGAAGGCTGAAGTTGTCTGAATTTCCCCTGAATCTTGAAAGGCTGCATAATATAACCAAAATGGGTTCATTATATGCAGCATTTCTGCAGAAATTGAAAAAGATCAGTGAAAACAAGCCATTATTGACCGCCATCATCCCAATGCATGGGTCCACTACATCTAGCTACCTTTACATTCATCATATGCAGCCGAGTGTAGGCTGCCATTCTCACCTGGTATTAAGAGGTTTAGCATAAATGCATCAGTCACTGCAAACACTAATGGACAGAGCGAATGTTATTTGCACTCTGAAAAGCTTTTTTAGGCAGCGGTGACTCACAATGCAATACTTCTGGCATAAAAGTAGCCTTATCACACTACTGATATCTGCATCCCATCCAGGCCTGTAAACAGGTCCAACAGGCAGTTCACAGAGGACCCTGGCATTTTAGTTATTACAACAAAAGAGTGCAGATAGAAGACCTGTCCTAACTTGTATGTTTTATGATATGATGCATTTTATTGATTGATCAAAACACTTCAGTACTGGGCTGTCACAAAATTCACTCGTCCGAATTTTCCTCAGGGGCAAATATTCTTGACAAGATGTAATAACAGAAATAATAAAATTAAATAAAATGATACAAAAGTCATTTCTTTGTCTGTGTGAAGCTGATTAAACACACCATTCACCCTGTGGACTCTTATTGTTGTTGAAGCTTTCTCTGGAAAGTGCTTTAAATTGGTCGTAACTGTCTGAATCCATGCTGGGTCTGATCTTGATGTTTAATTAAGGAGGCATGGAAAGCAAAATAAAGCACCAGCATCACCTTATCCAAAGTTATCTCTGTAAATATCTCACTGTAAGGGACCAAATTTGATTTTTCCCACCATTGTTGGAGCGCTGTTTAATTTTGGTGCCTAGCCGATCAGTACCTAGTTCATTAACTCCCAGCTTCTCCTGCAAAGATTTTCTCACAAACAGTGCCATTTTAAGAGTTTTTTTTTCTGCATTATCTGAATCACTCTGAACAACTTTCTCTTGAGCAGTTCAACAGGATTTACTGCAGCGCTGCATGTCTTTGTTTGACTGTGTTCATATGTTGTAATCTGGGGTTTTGATGAACAGCCGACATCGTCTGACCATGGACTGTATATAGAATGGACGCCATCTGCCTCCTTGCTGGGTGAAGCCACAGCGAGAACAGCACCCTCTGATCACAGGCCGCAATATAGGTCATTAATCCCGCCTCCTCCAGCAATCCCCATGGAGCTGTGGACAAACTTTAGAAGTTAATTACAATGAATATATATTTTTCTCCCTCGGTTGCGATGTTGACATGTAGTTACAGTAAGACTGGTTTGTGCTAAAGTCCTTTTTTTTTCTGTGCAGCTCCTTTTTTGAAAGTTATTAGGGGGTTCATGTTTTCTATGATTGACACTTGATACAGCCTATGGGCGTATAAAGTTTATGTGGCTCACCCAGGGATACGCTGTTTGACAAATGTGTACAATACCACTGTGCACGTGGTGAAATGTGTACGTTACTGCTTAAGTGGTGGTTCCAGGAAGTGGAGAAAACCCCAGAAATACTGAGAGCTTCTTGGCTTCAAATTCGTATGACGACGAAGCCAAGTTGTCGGTAGTATATACAGTCTATTGCTGTTTTCAAAATGGCCTACTGCATACTCTTGCTGACCACAGTATGAAGTACATACTGCATACTGAGTACTTAATTCGATAGTTGTATGCAGTATGACTGCAAGTCAGCCGTTATTATGTAGTATGCTTGGCCGGGTTTAGCTGGTTTCTGGTATGGGAAAGTAAATTGTACCCTGGTAAATTGCAACGACACTACAGTGTTGCCCATTCATATACACACTGAAAAAAATCTTTCATGTGTTTTAATTTGATTTTTCAGGATTTTTTAAGCCCAACACCAGACATCAAAACGTGTTCTGTGTATGCAATGACTCATTGATCTGGTGGCTTTTGATTTACATCACGGCACCGTAAATACAGCAAATTTATGTTGTCAGTTATATTGTCAGTTATGTTGTCCTCGTTTCCTGCCTAAATGAAAGAAGTTGCAATCCTTGCTAAACATGTTAACTGATGGCGTCTATGTGGTGTGGTCTTATTTCCTTTTGTCCCAATATTTGACAACTACAGTGAAAACCCTCTTATACAAACTCCTGTCTCCTGTCAATTTATTTTAAATACCGTCTTGGCTGCTGATTGAGTCAGACTACTTTCACGTTTACTCACCGTTCTGCATTAAAGCTTTAGACCCCCTCTAATGCCAGCTGACTGTCCAGCTGTGTGATGTAAATATCGCTGATGGCACTCGCTGTGTGTGGTAAACATCACGCATACCGTACAGTATAAATGATAAGGAGAAGCAGGAAAATTTGAAGTGATGGAAATAGAGAATAAAAACTGTACGGTATGGGAAAAAAACATGTCATTCTTGTCAGTGGTTTGCACACATAATGCTGAAAGAAGGAGGAGAAGACAGGCTGTCAGAAGGAGAAATCTTTAGGCTGTCCTCTTAGAAAATGAATGCCCGGGTAAAAAGTTTCACCGTTCTCCGCTATTCTGCCGTCTGCCCAGGCGCTTAACATTGCTGGTAGCAGTAGGCGAAGCAGAGGGGTCTGATGCATACTGTGAAATTTTCCCGGATCAGTACGTCATCCGGGTATTTTTGGCATACTGCAAATTTCGCATTTCTCCGCCTACTGCATACTGCCTACTAAATTTTGGGCAAATCAGTACGTACTGCTAGTATAGAAGGCAAATTCGAAAACGGCCTATGAGTCTGATCCTTTGTTTCTGCAAAATGGGCCCATTTTGCAATGTGGCACACATCGACTTTCTGTCAATACTGAAAAACTGCCAGTATAAAACTAAATCAAACTTCTTTGTCTCATTTGTCTCTTCCTCTGCAGACACTCTCTCAGTGCCTCGCTGGTCCCCACAGATTCCCAGAAGAGATCTGGGAAACTCAATAAAACACAGGTAAGCCTGAAGAAATGTGTGAAGGTCTGTGTGTGTGTGTGTGTGTGTGTGTGTGTGTGTGTGTGTGTGTGTGTGTGTGTGTGTGTGTGTGTGTGTGTGTGTGTGTGTGTGTGTGTGTGTGAGGGTGTGTGCACTTACTCATACACCACTGATAGCACACTGGTCCAATTAAAAAGGCCCTCTTGCGTAACTCACCTCCATTGTCTTCCTCTCTGTGTCTCTCACCCTGCTTGACTCCGAATGCTAGTGATCTACAAAGTAAAACAATAGCGTATTAGTAGGGGGATCTCAGCAACATCCAGTGTGTGGGTGTTGTGCCAGCAGGAAGTCGCTGAGGTGCTGAGAGAAGCTCTGCGCCTCGCCAAACTGAGCACAAATGTGATTTACAGAGCTGTTATTTGAAGATTAGGACCGGTTTGAAGAGAAACACCATTATTCCATCCAACAATCTCCTTGCTGTGCCAATTTGCATATTTCCAACGTGTGCCCTTGATCGCATTGTTGGCCTGCTAAGATAAGTGCATTTGCGTAGCGGGTACACAATGCACCACTCAAGCTTTAGGGGGCTTCTGCTGTGCTTGGAGAACATTTCTTTATGCAGAATTTGCTCTAAGTGTCACATCATCATTC
The DNA here is from genome assembly GCA_962446985.1 of Xyrichtys novacula. NCBI lineage: Eukaryota > Metazoa > Chordata > Actinopteri > Labriformes > Labridae > Xyrichtys > Xyrichtys novacula. The sequence goes on from OY660875.1 coordinate 27,550,600, forward strand.
ATATTTGACAGCAGAGTCCACTAAAAACTCTGTCAGGGGTTGGATTGAGTTTTGCCTCCCAATTGAGTTAAAGGAGGGGCTTAATAAAGAGGTTTAGATTCTGTCAAACTACATTAGTCACCTGCCATTAGCCAGCCAGAGGCTCTGATAGCAGCCAGGTACTGCTTCAGTAAATGCAGCAAATAGTCAAATACCTGAAGGAACCATTCAGTCAGTCTGTGCGGGGAATTGATGCAACTGTGGAGCATTTTGGATTTGTTTGTGTGAGGAGCGATGGTGCTGAAGCCTGTACGAGTGGCTCTGATTGTTGATTTGATGTAAACTCCCTGGCCTCTGTCCCATACCGCGGAGTAAAAGCGTGAGATGTTCATTCGCACAGGGTTACTGAAAGATGGGAGCTAAATGGGACCAAATTAAATCAGCAGTGGAGGCAGATTAAGAAGGTAAACACTTACAGAAGCAGCTTCTTCAAGCATCCATTATCCTCAAGGAAAGGTTATGCAGGGAATGTGAGGCCTTCTTTGGCAAAGCTGTCTGTCAGAGTGAGAGAATAATGAAAAGCAAAAGGTCAGGAGCTGTGTTCCCCTCACGCTTATCCACGGCTCCTACATGTCATTTCATATGAATGAGCAACCAGCTGAAATGAAAGCCCAGATTTGTATAAATGTCCTCACTTCAATTCACTCTTTCTTCCTTTTTCCTGCAGATTTTCCACAAAGTACTGGATGTCCCAGACATGCATAGTATGTGGGAAGGGAATGTTGTTTGGACTGAAATGTAAAAACTGCAAGTAGGTGTCAAGACTGTTTTTTTTCTGTCTGGTATGATTTAAAGCCGCAGTTTGACAAATTTGAGATGTGAGAAAGGTCCAGAATCATCACATGATTTTTATCTAGGTAATTGCATGCTACGTAGTCCTTGTTGGCTTCCCACTCTTTAAATGCTGCAACTTTTTTCTGCTTCCTGCATTGAAAATAAAACCACAATTCACTGTTGATACCCTTGATGGCTCAGTCGACAAGTGAAAGTAACATGCACTTTAAGTCAAACAGAATTGAAATACAAACTGCTGAGTTTGAGCCACTATCCATGAGCATCACAAAAGCTGGTTGAACTTAGCAGGAAACTAAATCAGAGATGTTATCAAGAGCAGCACACCGCACATAGAGGCATCAGAAATAATTTCAGTCTGGTTCATAACACAGGCTTTAATTCATGTGAATCAACTTTATTCTATTAGTTGATACTTTTCCTACAAAGCTGCCATGACTTTGTCTGAACAGGCTGAAGTGCCACAACAAATGCACCAAAGAAGCCCCACCTTGCCATTTACTGATCATACAGCGGGGTGGACGGGAATCCTTCAAAGGTATATGTTTTTATGATCAAGGTGTTGTATCAAATGTATTAAATGTTGTAAACGTACCTGAATTATTCTGCATAAAAAACATACAAGTATCCCTTTCCCTGTGACTGATGAGAAATTGATTACCTATGTGTAACTTAAGCAACATAAAACTGACTTATTGAGCCTGTACCATACTGGTAATCCATCATACCCACAGAGCTGCTGTTTTTCTTGAACACTGAGAGAGGAAAGCTCACATGTATGATGTATGAGGTTTGATGCAGGTTTCTTCCTGATGAGTCTTTATTATTTTTTCCACAACAGAAAGGACGATTCATTGTGAAAATCTGGAGGGACACCAGGCCATATTTAAAGGTAAAAAATGATATCTAGTATCTTTTCAGTACAACAGCCAATGCTAAAATTGAGGCTAAATTGACATGGAAACATGAAGGGACACCAGACAACATCTGAAGAATGAAAATAAAACACATTTATATGAAATGTGTATGACTATTTTAGGATAATGTTAATGAGGAAAAGGAAAAATATGAACAGTTGTTGTTACAGAAAGTTTACATGACCTTCAAACCTGGGAGACAGCTGTGTTACCCCCAAAAAGGCATTTACTAGTGTTTGCATATTAAGAAGGTGATTCAGTACCAGCTTTAGGTGTAAATATGGCTGTTTTCTGCCCCTTTAATCATTCACATATTTAAATGAGAGCGTTTTTTTGGTCGTTTTTCCTTTTATTTGAGCGAGCTCATTTAAAACAGTGGCAGAGCCTCGCTGGTCCGTACAGATAGAGGGGTTATCTACTGATTAATTAAGCCACTTAAGTTTGACAAATGTGCCTGCGTCATGCTATGTTTGTAATGACACAGACAGCACTGAATAAATTTGCCATTATCTGCTATTGGAATTGAGATTAATTTGTTCTTTCTCTGCCTTCCCCTTTCCTCCCCCACATAAGACCACCAAGGAAACACTCAAGGTAAAGAGCACTAATTAAACTGCTTCCTGAATGCTTTGGTGTGAGGAAATGATATGAACACTCAAGAAAACTTTCTTTAACAAAGTGTGTCGGATAACAAATGGCCGGTGTTAAAGGGAGGGCAGGTTGTTCATTTTTCGAATTAAGAGTGTGGCCTGATAAAGACTTTCTCCTTATATTCTATGAGCTATTAGAGAGTTACTGTTTTATTTTTTCCCCCTGCAGCGCTTCATTGTTCCCCTGTGTGTGTTTTTTGTCTGTAGTAGCTCGTCTGGTACGGACCGAATCAGTGCCATGTGACATAAACAACCCGCTCAGGTACACAGACCTGCACATCAGTCAGACGCTCCCCAAAACCAACAAAATCAACAAGGTGAATGTACACGTGTGACACTTGTCTTTTAAATTGTATTTCTTCAGTTTTGCAAGCCTGAAAATGACGATGAGTCATGGTGTTGTTTCCCAGGGGATCATAAAAATGTATGAAAATATCTTTAGCAGCGTTACTGCTGTTGACACAGATGGATTTGTTTTCATATATTGGATCTGCTGCAGTCAGTTTTTAGTTCCAGAGGAAAAAAAGTGAATCACAATTTTTCAATGGTAGTAACACTTTGATGGAAATGTTGCAAACCAAATGTGAGTGCAAAGAAAGAAAGTGTGATCATGAGAAATAAGATCCTTGTGAAACCTTTACCATGATGATGGGATCAGGAGACACTTTTGTAAACATCTTTTAAGGGTTGGAATTGTACCTGATATTTTGATGTCAAAACAGGCTTTTTACAACAAATCAACCATATATGACGAGCTAAACCTTGAGTCTTAGTGGAGTCTGGAGTCCCCAATGTTCAGCCAAAAGTAGCATCTTAGTAAAGCCCTCCAGACTGAGTTTGAGGTCAAGTCCTGATCAAGCCCAAGTCTGATTCAAGGTTGAGTATAAACACAGTCACAACATGGCCACTTGGCCAAAGCAGGGCTCTTTTGGATCCTTAAAGCCCTTGTGTGGAGTTTTTTTTTACACTAATGAAATAGACTGAAATTCATATTGATGCCATTTTTTTATATATATATACACAAAAGCAAACTAGACTATCAACAACAAGATTGACCGTTCTTTTCCAGTTTTTTTTAATGCCTAAATTTTGTGTTGGGGTGTGGTGTTAGTCGAGCAGCTGAAGACACGCCCCCTTTCTTAATTAAATATTCCAAAAAACAGAAACGGTTCATCTGACTGTCAAAACTCAGCAGGATAGGCTTGTTTGTCAGGAGACACTTATGGACTACGTAGAGGACAATATACAGGGGGCACTAAAGTTGAGACAAACTGAAGTTTCTCACATGAGCTTTAAAAAGTCCCAAGAGCTCATATGATAAAAGCAAATCTGACAGATAAGGTTGAGCAGGACCATTTACAGCTTAATTACTATATGAAAAACTTATAAAGGTACTTAATTTAACATGATGTTATATCAAAATAATAATTGTAAACCTTTCTACAAAGATACCACTGACATGTACACAGGGCTGTTTTTTAATGACAGGTGATTTGACTATGAGTTATTATGAATGTGACCTTGTGTAGATTATGGATAATCATACTCTGATGATATGCGCTCTATTATGCGCTCTTATTGCATCTCTAATAACAAGTCTTCTTACACATGTGGCTCACCCACCATGGGAACAAGATTGAGAGTGACACTGTTACTTCTTTTGAGTAGCTAAATACTTCACCATCACTTTCCTTTCAAGCACTGTTGCGTTGACTTTGAAATTTGAACGCAGATTGAAGTACATTTCTCCTGAGTTTCCACTATTTCTTAGGCTTTTTAAAATTCCACACAGTTTTTTTTTTTTTTTTTCAAATCTTGGGAGCTCTCTCAAAGGCTAAAATCCGTTTGAATAACTTTTTATCTTTACCAAAATAAAGTCTTAAAATTCTTAAATTCTTAGAAAGCATCAAGATTCTCATCACCTGAAGCTGCTTCTCAGACCAGGAAGCCAAAGGTTTTCATTTCCATAATATTCCTTAGATTAAAACAGTGCATCACATAAGTCTGAAATATCCAGAGTCAGGTTTTCAAGCTCTAACATTAGCAAACTTGGTGAATGTGTGACAGTTTGAGTCATCCTTTAGAAAAAAGCCAGACACACGTAAGTTTGTTTCCACAATCAGTCTGTGTTTGTCTTACGTCGTCTATGGTAATTTTGGCTACGAGCGCAGACTCAACGATTTTAAACCAAATGAATAAGTTTGGAGAGGCTATAGTAGTAGTTGTACATATTGCATATACCTTGCATCATTTCAGAGTGTTTTTAAATCATGCTCTCAATCTTCTGATTGGATCCCCACCTTCCAGACAAATATTGATTTCCCTTCAGATTCGTCTGCAGCAAAAATCCAAAAGTGCAGGGCCTTGAAACTTTCTGAAGAAGAAGAATCTTTTAAAAAGAGATTTTTCTCCTTCTTTTGTTTTGTTTTGTTGTCAGTTGTATCATAACATTTAAGAAAAAGACATTTTCAGCAATGGTGCATTCAAGGATACTCTGACATTTGCCGCTGAGCAGAAGAAAAATGTATTTCTTTTACAACACCACTGTTTCCTTACTGTTTTAGACCTATTTGTTAGTGCTTTTTCAGAAGTCTATATGATCAGGAGAGACTTGTTGAAAAAAAGCCCTTGTTTTTTGGTTTTGGACAGGACATGAAAGAAGGCTGAAAGTTAATAGAGTAATGCAGGCAGTCTGGGTGAACAGCTGGAAAAGATGACTGAAATCAGCCCACATTTGAGGAGATCATGCATGTCCACTACCTTTTCTAATTCAATTATATCAAACACTTTTACCTGGATGTTGTAGCATCCTTGAATGCACCACTGATGGCATTTTTCAAAGTGCTCCCTGTTCACAACGGCAGCCCTTCACTTAGATAACACAACTATGCCAAAAAAGTACAGGCAGGAAATTTCTCATTGTGATGGATCACCGCTGTCAGACGAGTCTCACGTCTCGGCAAGTTGATTTTCATATTATACTGAAATTAATGACAACTAAAAGCTGCCTGGAAGGTAGAAAATCAATCTGGAAACTTGTGTTGTGATTCAGAGAGACTCTGACAAGAAAGAGCAAACATGTTGTGACTCACAGACTGAAGGGACTCTGTTCACATTTGTCTTTTCTGTGTCATCTCTCAGGATCACATCCCCGTCCCATACCAACCAGACTCCAGCAGTAACCCCTCATCCACCACTTCCTCCACCCCTTCCTCCCCAGCTCCTCCCCTGCCCAGCAGCGCCACACCCCCTTCACCACTACATCCGTCCCCACAGTCAGCAAGGCAACAGAAACAGTTCAACTTAACAGGTAATGTGACAAAATTTAAATTCTGCATTACACTTTGTACACAAATCCCTATTTTTATTTCTTCTACTCCATGTTTTTAAATGTGAAAAAAATGTGAGGTGACCATGTCACAAGACAATTAAGGGAAAGTATCAAGGTTACAACAACAGCAGCAATGAACCAGCAAACATAAAACAGACAAAACTAAACAAAGGGGGGGCTCGAGGACTGGATTTAGGAACCCCTGGTCTACGGTCTGAAGGGACTGCGTCGGATAATGCCCGTGTGTGCAGTGACCACCTTGTCAGAGGTAATGACCGGACGCGCCGGGAACGCCCCAGAGCTCTGCAGGGGGGGGGACGGGGAAAAAGGGAGTCCTTTCGGCCCCTATCCCCATTCCCCGCCCCCCATCCTCCGACTACGACCTCAGATCAGACGAGACGACCCGCTGAATTTAAGCATATTACTAAGCGGAGGAAAAGAAACTAACCAGGATTCCCTCAGTAGCGGCGAGCGAAGAGGGAAGAGCCCAGCGCCGAATCCCGTGGACGATGTGAGGCCGGTAGCGGCCCCCGTCGCGCCGGGTTACGGTCTTCTCGGAGTCGGGTTGTTTGGGAATGCAGCCCAAAGCGGGTCGTAAACTCCATCTAAGGCTAAATACCGGCATGCATCTAAACTGGCGCATCTCCTTCATTGCAGTTGGTTGCTTCCTGCCCTCCATTTGGTCCTCACGCAAAGTCAGGATCACGTGACTGAAAACCTCCTATTGAGAGTCAAATGTTTGTCGCCTTGGATAAAAGACTCTGCTGAGTGAAATTCTGACATTTCTATAACTATTTTTAAAAAGGCGGTTACCATCAAAACTGGAACGTAGCAATAGCCCGGTTGCAGAATATACCTTTGTTAATTTGTTTTATCAAGGTTTATTGGGAACCCCAGGAACTCAGAAACTGAGCTACAAGTTAAAATGCACTTATCTTAAATAATATATGCTGATCACAAACAAAGTGATCATCTTTTATGAAATATGCTCACATCAAGTAAGAAATTAATAGCAAGAGTGCAGAACCCTGTGGAAGTACAGACTAGACTACAGCCCTTTTAGTTGCTCTCTGGGTCTGTGCTTAGACAGGACAGTGCTTTCAGTGAATGTTAAAGTTGCATGCTAACATGGTCTTGATGACAGTTTATGCAGACATAATCTTTGCCATGCTCCTCATCTTATTTTGAGATGCTAACACGATACTTTGAGAATATTTCACAGATAATTGTTTCGGCAGTGAAACTATAACATAGGGAGCAAAAACTGGATTTGATAATCAGTCAATCAATCAAATCAAATTTTATTTGTATAGCACCAATTCACAACAGTTGCCATCCCAAGATGCTTTTCAAAGAACAAGAGCAGGTCTAGACCACGCTCATTGTTTGATGAATTATCAAGACCCAACCGAAGATGGGATTTGGCCCATCTCATCTAACATGAGTGACAGTGGCAAGGAAAAACTTCCTTTTAAGAGGCAGAAACCTTGGGTAGGACCAGACTCACGCTAGACAGCCACCAAGCCGCTGCTGGGTTGGGGAGGAATACATAGATAACAATAGCCTAAGAGGAATCAAAAACCTCATACTCACACAGTAAGAAAATTCAGGAGCAATTAAGTCAATAGGAATCCAAGTAGACAATACAGGATCTGTTATCTTAGATAAACTGTATGCACATATTCTCCATTTATGCATTGATTTGTATGATCAAAAATGCTTACATTTTTCCCCATAAATGCAAAGACCATTAATGCTCCTCTTTATTAGGATAAACATAATATCACGCAACATTGTTCTATGACTCAGACAGTTAATTGACCTTGTGTAAATAATATTTGTTTCTTTCAGTTTCAAAAACTTAAAATACAAAATATCTTTACTCGCTTGATGCTTTTTCAAAGTAAAAGCCCCAGCTGTTTTTCTGTTCAGTTATCACCCTTGTTTTACTTTTATTCTGAAAGTGTATCCAGGACAACCATTGAGTGAATGAGGCAACTTGCAAAGCTTCATATTCATCGCCCTGCTGAACTAACTATTGAAGTTCAGACTGACCACCAACAGACTGACGTTACTATCCTAAGATCAATGACATGAACATAAAAAAAAATCACATTATCATTTAAAAATCCAGAACGTGTCCCGCTCACTTGTCCTTTATAATGTGTGACCTGTGATAGTAAATTAACATTCAGCCAGGTTGAACTGATAAGTCCTCTTTTTGTCTTGTCTTACAGCCTCCAGTTACTTCAAATACAAACAACAATTTATCTTCCCAGGTAAGTGCCTCATAATTGTTCATTACCCACACTGCAGAGCAGCCAGCCCAGAAAGAATAATGAGGAGGGAGAGGGGGAGGAGATTTCTTTTGATGTTGTTGTTGATTTTCATCTCCTCACCTTGGCCTTGCTTTAAAACTCTCGGCCCTTACACCCACTCGCTCCCTCTCCAACACAAGCCTCCTAATGACTCGTCAATGCCCAGACTTTTTATTTTGCCCACACTGGTTCCTCACAGTCTTTGCTCAGCCGGCTGCTTATTACAGCCCAGACAACCTGCAGTGGTGGAGACAGGAGATCCAGGAAGACAGGATTTTGGAAATGCATGAATATACAGCATGCAGTGGCTCCCAGGTTCTGATTATTGTCTGTTTTTGCAGCTAAATTACATCAGCTATCTTAGTGGGCTGCATAACATCATGGTCAAACATGCCTATTCACTATTAGTCCCATCATTCAGGAACGATTATGCTGAGAGTCGAACCGATGCCACATTTGCGTCACAGTAATTTACTGTAAATGCTTGCTTTTGTTTGCAGAACAAAAGGAAAACAAAAACGCTATTTAAAACACTTCCAAGGACTAACTGCAGCATAAAAAGATCATGAAAAACCATTTATATTCTTCATACAACAACTCATTTTTATTGTCACAGTGAGGTCGAGTGTACTTCAGCCCCAATATGATTACTTAACACTTTTCTCCACTGAACAATACTAATCATTTGTTTAGGATAATGTTTGATTATGCTGCATTCAGGAGTATCTTCATAATAGAGACAAGAAACTTGAAAACTATTCCTCAGTTACAGGAGCTAGAAAAGTTTTTAACAGGAGCTAAAGTTTCCTTAAAGGTGTGACGCTTTTAGACCAAACTAACTAGGTGGTTAAAAACAGAAAAACAAAAGAAAAGAAAAAAACCTGCTGTGCCCACAGATTTATTACTGTCTACGACTTTCTACAAAGTCGCCACACAGCCCTGTATTTGTCAATAATGTACAAATGTCAAGAGTATGGTTGAAACAGCAAGCTACCTCTGATTGACATTATATTTTTTATTCAACAGGTCATTACAGTCTTAACTTTTCAAGTTTAAATCAAGACTCCAATTTGGAATTAAAAGTGACAGTTATTCATTAAAATCCTCAATTGCTTTCATTTATTTTGATGGATGTTGGATTTTTTGATTGGATGTTAGTTGAAAAGCCTGCAAACTAAACTGCCACTAATGATCAAATTATCAATATTCTGTTTTTGTTGTTGCCTTTTCTTTGTCAGGACAGCTTAGCTTGCATATTCAAAAATAAAATATTCAAAAATAATTCAAAAATATTAATTCAAATATTTTATTTTTTTGCTGTTTTTATTCAAAAATAAAAACAGCAAAGTACTTCTGATAGACTGCATTTTAAATTCAACAGCTCATGACAGTTTGAATATTAGCCTGTCCTCCTAGTTTGAATGAAGACCCAAATTCTGGATAAAAAGTGATAGCACATATAGCCACATATAGTTGAAGAGGCTGCTCACTGAAATTAAGACATTTTTATCCATACCTACTTAACAAGCCAATGTTGCTAGGTGTATTTATTGCTAAAAAGTTTTTATAGGTTTACAGATGGATCGTTTAATCGTTTACCTGCATTGCTGTTGGCGAACTTCATAAAGACTGAAACTGTTGATCAGAGTTGGGTTGTTAAAGGATTGGGTAATCTCTTTGTTGTCATTTTAGGCGCAGCAAATGTAAAAGTTCGGATGTGACCTTTACAAGATAACTTTTGCACAGCTCTGATTCTGGATCTAATTTTTCGTGGAAGCAGCCCACTGAGGTTTGTTTCAGGGCTCACAGACACCCGCTGGCTCAGATTCACACATTGGCCGATTCAGAGCCTAGCTCTCCTGTCTTTGGAGTAAATCCATTCAAACATCCATGCAGGCACCACACTGACTACAAAAAACACGTCCTTTCTACTTCGGGCCGGCTCTGCCAGCTCATAATGCACCGTGCCTCAAAGGGAAGGTTTTTTCTCTGTGGCTCCTACTTTGTGTCACAAATTGTCAGAGTGTGCCAGCGCTGGCAACAAGCTTGGCCGTGAATCCCCTGATGTCTTTCAGAGGTAGATCGAACGCACAGCTGACCTCACTCCTCTTACATGAGGAACAGGAGCGCCAGAAAATAGCAGAAAGGGTTCGCTCATCTGTTTCTCTGTTTCAGATAATGCTGGCACGTTGAATGTGCTGCATGTCTTTTCATGGTGATCACATTAAACGTGTGCTCTCTGTGTGCTCCAAGGACACACGCTGTGATGTGCAGCGGAGTGATATCACTTTGCTGTACATCAATAGGAACATTTTCCACACTGGCTGACATTTCCATACAGATTACGTGAAGAAAGAAAAACAGCAATTCAGTGTGATTATGAGAATGTGGAGGAGGTTCAATTGTCCAGATTTTTCTGTGCCGCAATCAAACAAACTGTTGCACCGTTCACTCCAGGTGCATACGAGAAAATTACTTACGAAAAACATGATTGAATTCCAGCACTCAGTGTTTTGAAATGTGACATTTAAGTGATGAATCTTTGACAGATTTCATGTGCAAAAATATACCTCTCACTTTAACTTGACTGACAAACTGAAACCTTTCACTCTGAAAAATCCCCACTGACAGTGTTGTGTGCAAACTTGATACTTTCAAGAATACTGCCAAGACATCGGAGCTTCAGCAAACAAGGACACAAAAATAGGAAAGTTATCAGCTTGAAATGTGGTCATGCCAGCAGGTGCTTTCAGAGACTCAAATAAACATCTTAAATAAAAGTGCATGTGTGAGAGACATGAGATGTATTTGATTTACAATATGATTATGTTGTCCTGTTATAGAGAAAAAAAGGTGTCACAATACCTCCTGTATTAAAATAATAGTGCAAAACGTGAGCATTTCAAATATCTTCCTCGAGAACCTTAGAGACTATGCTGAACCCCTCTGATCATAGTCATGTTAATGAATAACGATAATAAATGTGTTTACAAAGCACTTTGAAAAACAAATGTTTATGCTTTGCTTTGACAGAGAAGGCAAACGCATGAACTTCGGAGGATAACTGAACAAGCATTTAACAGTCAAATAAAATATGAACAAATCAACAACAATGAATGCAAGAAGGCAGAGAAGAGCATGACCAGTCTTGCCTATCCCTCTGTTGGTCACTTGTCTTAAACTGAGGAGTCCTTTTAATCAAATCAGCACTCCACACAGTTTACTTGGTGCTAGACTTATCTTCCCTGTTGTGTAGCTATCGTGCTTTGGCAGCAGAGCGGTCACTTGCTTCAAGCACTGTCCTCTGGATCACAACCCAAGTCAGATATGCAACAGAGCTTCAGTTTATTCATCTAATTCAGGACAAAGCAAACAAGCTAAAGGTTTGTAATGGGCCTTAATTTACGAACCTGAACTGCTACCTCCTCAATCCTGCAGCTGTTGTGGTCACTCATGCCTGCACTGTTTTCTGCTAACAGTATAATGATATGGTGAAAGGAAAAACCCAATGCAAAATGTGAGACACAGCAGTGAAGCAAACTATATGAATAAGTATAACCAGAATGTGTTTTTAAGTCTGCTGCAATGTTCAAAATTAAACACCTAGGATATTTTGGTCCACTGTACAGTTTTTAATGGAGATTTTGCTAGTATGTTTTATTGATCCAAAGTCTAGATAGACCTTGAGTCACTCCTCCAAAGTGTTATCCACCATTAGAAAACTCAAGCAGCAACGCAATCACTGTTTAAAAGGATTTTATACTCAATGCAAATTCTTTTGTGTGTCTGTAATTCCTCCAGATGTTGCTCCAGAAGCTCCTCCCAGCAGAGCGCCGCAGGTCATCCTGCACCCTGTCCTGTCTGAACCCGGGTGAGTCCAATTTATTCGACCAATAATTCAATCCAAACCCATGTCTGCTTTTAGAGAAATGAAAAAGGTACCTCTGGGTACGTCATCAGGCGCATGTCTCCTCCTTCTCCTCATCCTCTCTGCTGGCTGCTGATCAGAGTCCAAGACAGACTTACTGGAGCACAGATATTTGGGTGACAATTTCAATGCGAGGGCCGACATGACGAATACTCTGAGACTAATGTTAGCATGGCCTTCAGTTCACGCTACACTTGGGATGCCAAGTGGATTTTCAGTGACTCTGTGAGGAAGCCAGTGGTCACGGGAAAACAACCGGAAGAGGAGAAGAAGGAGTGATGAGATTCCTTTTGACCTAGATGTTCATTAGATTAGGATGTCAATCAGTTACAGGAAAAAAAGGAGGAAAGCGATGGTCAATTGTGATAAATTATGGTCCTCACTCATAGATTATAATGGTTAAATCAATAGCAAATAATGTCAGTGGTAATGTAATTTCTGAAATATCAACATGGTCTTTAAATAGAGCAAGTCAAATGGCTTTTAAATGACAGTATACAGCATGGGGTGCACATCTAAGTGATGTATTTAGAGGCTGGAGATATGCTGTATTTGATGTCATGTTCCTGAAGCAGCTGTCAGCTTTGAGATAAAAATGAAAATGACATCCTGGAATAATAAGAATCAGAAAACAGGACTACAATGAAGACATCAGCTGGCTCCACATGTGTTTAAATATAATAGTAGTGTTTGAGGTTTGCAGCTACATTCATTAGCATAGTGATTATAATGCAACGTAAATGTCCACGTTTAAATTCAGATTTAAAAACTGTAAAAGCTGAGAAATACATGGTGATACATTCAGCTGCAGCCGTGTGGGCATTTGATCTCTGAAGGGAAGGGAAGACTGTGATTTTCAGCATCATTAAGCGGAGCCCTGAATAAATCTGATAAGTTATAAAAGGAACATTTAACAGTTTCTCAGTTGGGCGGACAGAATTTGCCCACAGAGTGCACTTTAATGAACCCTTTTAACCAAATAGCTACAGACAGTTGATTTTTTAAATCTCATTGTAAGACAATTATTTTGTTTTCGAGCTTTCAGCAATTACAGCTCCCATGTGGCCAAAACGGCCAAGACCTCAGACATAATATTGTTTTTTGCAGACAGAATAATCGGGATTTAATTTTTTATCAAAATGGTGGCAGACTAGATATTGAACAGTTTCATGAAGTTCTGTATTAGGTCCTATAAACTGTCTAAATCTTTAGACACAGAGACTAATCACTTTCAGACAGATTGGGAACCATTAATTGGTGGTCTTGTGGGGTAGTCTAACTATGTACCATTGTTTCACATAATAATAATGATGATGATGATGATGATGATGATGATGATGATGATGATGATGATGATGATGATGATGATGATGATGATGATGACAATAATAATAATAATAATAATAATAATAATAATAATAATAATAACAAACTTGCAAATTGTATAGCACCTTTCATGACATGAGATGCAGGTCAAAGTGCTTTACAGGTTAAAAACAAAGCACAAGTGCTTTACAGACAGGGTAGATGATTGGCAATAAAACAATAAAATTAACAATAAAAACAATAAAATTAGCAATAAAAAAAAATGGGATCTACATATAAAACAAATTTAAATGTAGTAAGTTTGTTGTTTTAAAGGACTGTTTAGACCATAGGCTGTATTTAAAAAATGACTTTATGACAGCTACCCAGTGAGGCTTAAACATATCAAGCTCTCCATGTTGGCTGGCTCATAAAGCCCAGTTCCTCCATGTTAACAGATGGGACATGTGCCAAACTTAATATTCCTAACAACATATTTTTTCCTTGCATTAAATTTAGTTCTGATTTTGTTACTTCATGTCCAAATCTTTGGATTTGGATCTTTTTTTCTGAGGAAATTAATTTTTATTAGTTGCTCAATGCTGAACAAATTTCAGAATGATGTCCCTGAGCCTTACTTTGTAAAAACTGTGGAGATTTCTTCATCTATAGAGTGTTATATCACTTTAAGATGCAGAGATTTTGGAGAAAACTCAGTAAAAAAAAAAAGGCAAAACCTTAAAAATAACACTAGATGGATGTGATCTTTGGGCCTGCGTCATAGACAGACTCTGTAGTAGAAGTCACTGCATGGATTCAAATCCCCATTCAAAACCTTTATTGGTTGACTGCTGTGCATTTACAGGTGAGGGTTAGAAGAATAGCATCTAAGGAGGAAACCATACAACATGACCTGAAATGTCAGCACTTGTTTGTGGAAATATTTTAGCTTCACTTTTGTGCAGCAGAGTAAAGGGGGGATTAAATGATGTCTCTCATTAAGGCAACAGAAAAGACAAAAAGGCTCCAAACCATTTAGTTATAAGAGCTAGTATGACTTAAAAGGAAATAAAAATATATTCACTAATTAAATCTGGTGACTGTGACAGCCAGTTTAATGAATCCAAACTCATTAATGACTCCCGACAACCATCTCACCAGGTTCTGTTACATTCAGCCTGAGTATGTAAAACTTGCTGCAAGTACACGTCTCTGATGAATTCGAGGTTATTCTAGCCACATGCAGCGAAAACATCTCTTAAAATGCATTAAATATTCATAGTCTTGTCTTATTACAATATCTCAGGATGAGTTCTACGATTTCACTATTTTTCCATTTCTCACATTGGCTGCCAAATTAAAACATGGCGTATGAGACCCACATTCCCTTGATGTAATTAATGCTTTTGTCCCTCCTCACTCTCGTCTTCATTTGCTCCTGCACTGGCAGCTGGCAGATTTCTTTGGCCTTAATGGCCTCACTCTGAGGTTAATGAGGTCCTGTCTCAGACCCCAACACCCGGCAGGTACCCCTCATTAGAGCCGGCAGTAGTGGCCCTTGGAACCACAGGAATCACATAAATTCATACGCTAACTCACCTGAGGTCTCTGCCTGGAGTCCAGGATTACTATGAACCCATGTTAATATACCACAGAGAGACTGAGAGAGGTTGTGCGCCCATGTTGCACAGCCAGTTATCTGGACAGAGGAGAGCTGGTTAAAGAGGAGACCAAGCGTGCAGGTGATGGTGTGCACGCCTGGGTCAGGTTTTAATAGGGGCTCAGGGCACAGATACACATCAGGGTTCATAAAATGGCTGTGAAATTAAGGGTTAGGGCAGAAAATTCTGCCAACAATCAGGATACCGTTCTTATTCTTAAACCTTTTTTCAATTTGATCCATTTATCCAATTAAAAGTGGTGATGCCATTAAGCTTTTGCAACTTTTGGGTCACTTTTTACAAAATAAAATCCCGTCGTCAGGCAGTTCTTGAAACATCATCCAGATTGAAAAGCATCATGATGTTATATAAAGAATACACAGTGCATGACTGAGTCGTGTAAAAATAGAAATAAGAAATCAAAGACAGGAAATAAATTTATTATTTTCTGTGATCCCAATCGCTGGCTTACAGTGGGGATGAAGATATACAAAGTTGACATAAAAGCAACACATCTAGGTATTAAATCAGTTTGCTGGTCACATCCAAAACAGTGTAACTTATAAATAGTCACTTCTTCAACCAGCTTCAATCAGGCACTCAGGGAAGTGCAGGTTTTATTGCTTCCGCATTTGCTTCATTTCTAGAGACCGGAGGTTGCCACCTAATCAACGGAAACAAAATAAGACAGCAGCCATGAAAAACAACAAGTAAAACACACAATATAAGAAATAAATAAGGTCCTTCAGTTACTGCTCACAGTCAAGATGCTTTTAAAAGCCTTGTTTCAGTGGGATGATAAACTTTCATTTTCGTCATTTCACCTCAGGATTATTGTGGCCATAAAAAATCACTGTTGCAATAAATTTGTGGCAAATATTTCAGATTTTAATCAAACATTGTTTCTGTAGCCACCATGCTATACCTGATGATTCTTACCACAGCTTAATTCTACTTCAGTCATACTCTAGTTTTGTTAAAAGCTGAAATGTACCCCTAAGTTTGGAATGACTTGTCTGTAAACAATGAAATAAGAAAAAATATCCATCAAACTTGCATTTATAGAGACTTTTTAGTGAAGAAAACAACTATAACAAAACAAAACAAAACAAAACAAAAAATATATGAAAAATGACTCTTTGGACTTATAAAAGATACAGAGCTGCATTTTCATCCTGGGTCAAAATTTTTTACAATATTAATAGTAATATTTATGGAAAATGAGAAAAAGGATACTTAATAAACTTAACTTGTGAACACACTTGGCTAACTGACATGTTATCATCCGTGTCTAATGAAGCTCAGTATTATCTGACAGAAACCTCTTTGGAGAAAAGACTGCCGTACAACACAACTGACTGTGATACTTTTATTTTGAAATAAATTACACTACTCTGGGTTGATCGTGAGTTGAGGACATGAATCACAATAAATGAACAGAAAGTGTAACTTAGCAAAGAGGCACCAAGTCTTACTTTTGTCTGGATTTGCTCTAACTATAGAAACATCAGTGTTAAAAGTGGTCAACCACTTAACGGCCGCTGCTATGACTAGCTAGCTAGAAGCTGATTCTTCTTCTTTAATCCCCCTGTTTTAAGTCAAAAGGTGACTAATGTGAAGAACCAGTACTGCCTCTGTCAATGAACCAGTAGGTTACATGGTTTCACTGTATGTCTAGAAAAATTAAGTTGTGCTGTTCACCGATTTTGTTGGTCTTTGTAAGGGTTCCGTTTTTTATGTGTCCACAAAGACTTTCTATGTGTGAGACTGAAGATGTGAAACATTCAGTTTTTCTCTCTTCTTCTACTTTTAGGCAGGAAGGCAACCCTTTACTGCAAATCGAAGTCGAGCCCACATCAGATGTAAGTCCTTCTTTGTTATCAACGACATGATCTTTCTAAATGTATCTAACTTTTTACCACTCTGCACACGTTTCCTCATGTACTGTGAGAAATATCTTTCCAATTTAAAAGAAACAGACCGTATCTCTCACTACATATGTCCCGTTTTCTCTTACTGAATATAATTTGGCTTGGCTCTCCAAGGAGCCTCCAGGTGAGTCATGCATCAAAAGCAGCAAGAACAGAAACAAAACACACCTTCACTGATGGTTATCACTTTTATTTCAGCAGTGGTGTATTTGGAGAAAATGTGATGCAGATTGCTCAGAGTGATATTTCAGTAGATGTTACTGAATAGGTCATTTTCACTCCTGTGGTCCATTATAGTTAAAATCAAATCAGAGAAATATCAGCCGGTTTTCCCCCTCTGACTGTTTGTTATCTCCTGTAACTCTCATTTATATTTCTGGGTAAACATACACAGCTTGAGAATAATTAGATACTCTTTATCTCTGAAGTGCCGCATCGCATGTGGAAAGTATGAGTTTCTTCTACAGAGCTTCTTTGAATTATATAAAATATCTCTGCTGCTACACATCCTTGTGGTCAGACCTGAACTAACACTTTGAAATGAAATAAAATACTGACGTCTCTTACCTCTCTTTGTCTCTCAATATAGTATGTTACCATTATAATGGTAACATACTATATAATAAGTTTTAGGATGGTATCAGCCTCGACAAACTATCTAAATTTGAATTTCCACAGAATGAGGAGTGCAACGACGAGGACTCTGGAGACGAGTTTGAGGAGATGAACCTGTCGCTCCTATCCGCTCGTAACTTCCCACGCAAAGCCAGCCAGACCAGCATTTTCCTGCAGGAGTGGGACATCCCATTTGAGCAGCTGGAGATCGGGGAGATGATCGGTAAAGGGCGCTTTGGCAAGGTTTTCCACGGGCGCTGGCACGGCGAGGTGGCCATCCGCCTGATCGACATTGAGCGCGACAACGAGGATCAACTGAAGGCCTTCAAGAGGGAGGTGATGGCCTACCGCAACACCCGCCACGAGAATGTGGTGCTGTTTATGGGGGCGTGCATGAGTCCGCCACACCTGGCCATCATCACCAGGTAAGGGTGACGGTGCTGTCTTTACACAATGATCAAACATGGGGTTTAGAGGCAGTGTTTCCCCTATAATGGATACCCACCAGCCATGCCAATGAGTTCCCAATCCAGAAATTGAAGTCGTAGATTAATGAATATGATTTATTTTTATCAAAACGGCATATAAAATATAATTTCCACAATGCAAGTCTCTTAAACTCGCAATAGTTTCCATACCTTCAAGAAAAATGTATCTCTCCGCTTCTCTGTGATGAGCAAGACTCTCCGCTCGCTCCTTTCTCTATCTCACAACATACATGCGTGCCGACGTGCCGCGCCACATTGTTCAGAGGCGCAGCATGTCAGCACCACTGATTCTGGTATTTTGGCGCTTGCCGCTCATACCCTGCCAGTTTTGCGCAGAATGGTTTTGACAACTTGGGGCTCTGGCTCCTTTCCAGGCTGCTATCAAACAATAAAAAAAAAAAAAATGGTCATGGTGATGCAGGTGCCGTACATTATCTTGTGGATGCTAGCTGAAGCATCTCTCCAAGCCCTGAAAACAGTGCTGGCTCATCTCCCATCACCCCATATTATGTAGTCATATGTCATACGTCATACCCCCCCTGCCAAAGCCAAAAAGCTAGGGGAAGCACTGAGATGATTTACAAACCAGCATGTTTTTGTTAGTATTAACACGCGAAGCTACAATTCTGTAATTGTGGTTATAGTTAAAGGATTTAATCTCCCCCTGGATATTTTAATAGACTGATCAAGTCATATAAGGAAAATTTGCCCTATTTTGGGATGAATAAAGTTGTTGGAATTGAATTGAAAATTGCTGTCATTGTATTAAAGTACCTCAAGAGTTTTTTGCCCAGTGTCCATCAAGTCGCGACTTCAATCTGTGGTTTATGTGGCGTGTGGTGTAATTTGTGGACCCAGAAGCAGACTCAGAGACAGATATCCAGTTTAAAGATGTAATTTTAATGTCCAAACTCAAGGAGAAAAAAGGTAAGAGAGAAAGTCCTGTTGGCTGTCAGGCTGTTGTGTGGACTGGAGACACTGTGGAGAAGCAGAGGAGAAGGACGTGAGAAGGAATCACAAGGAGCAAAAAAGTCACAAGCACTTATCCAAGGAGAAGGCCAGGAGAAGCGTCTGTACCAGTCAGGAGTGAAGACAATACTCAAGCGCTGAGACTGAGGGCTGCTGGCTTCATCAAGGGGCTTGATTGCCAATGCAGCGCAGGTGTGGAGTTTCTCTCAGCCTCAGCGACCGGGGGGAAGGGGAGTCTGCTCTGTAAGACAGTCAAGCCAGAACAGGGACACAAAAAAAACAGGATGTTCCACCAAAATGAAACCGGAGATGGAGGCATCTCACCACAGTTTACCTCTGATTAATGAGAGGTTTCTCTGTGGCCAGGTGCTTTCTTATATCCACAAAGCCACTCTTCATTCCTGGTGAAGTTTTTAGATTTGTGTCGCGAAACTAAGTTTAAAGTGAATGACAGTGAAGTGCACAACGGTTTTCATTAGAATAAGCGTCTGCTTTTGTTGTATGGATGAACCACAAACATCCATATCTGCCCCCTTTTGTTTGTCATGCCTACAGTGTTGCAGTGCTGTTCAGTAGCCAACTGCTTTAATTATTTTGTGGATTAGTGTCCACATTTTTTACAGTCAGTATTTTCTAATTTGTTACAAGAAAGACAAGGCTGCGCTCCTCACAGGAAAAACACTAGTTGAATTAATTAGCACAGCTGCTAAAGTTCAAAAGGAAATTATTGAATATTTGCCACTCTCCCATTGTCATACACAGGCCGTGAATAAAGAAGAACATGTCCCAAAGAAAGAATAATTTACTCCTTTGTTTCCTCCTTTTGTTAAGTGCAAAACCTTTGTTTGATTTTCTCTCATTCTTCATTTTAAAGAAGCCAGAAAAGTACATTTTAATGCTGGATTCACACTTCAAAACTGCTCCAGGAAAAAAAGCTCAGCGTAAAACTCCTTTCCAAAAAATATCGCCCACATGAAAGATTGACTGATTGATTAAGATGCATGATTGCAGTTGATTTCAGCTGAATTTGGAGTGAGTGCAGGCCTAAGTGCCACTGATTACTGGAAATAATAGCAAAATGTCAGTGCAACAGGTGGCTTTGTTTTCCAGTAACACTCGCAGCACAGACTGCTTCTCTTTTGTTACGAGAAAAGGAGCGTAACATCCAGTTTTGGCATGCATCTCCAAGTGCACCCAGACAGAACAAATGAAATCCAAGTGCTGTTTATTGGTTTATTAGTTATGAGAGATATCAGGCTGCATTAGTGGAAACATACATTTGACTGCATCCATTTTTCTGATCAGTTAATTTTATCAGAAATGTTGGTGGATCAATTTCGCCGAGTTCAATCAACATTTGGTCCTCTTTAATGTTTCACTATGGATGTAGCAAAAACACAACTTCACAGCACATATGTGGCTTTGCAAGGTCAAAGAATTCAGCCTCTTTGTCCTCAATTGTGCTCCCATGCATCCTGTTTGTCCTTGTATAGCAAAAATTGATGTTATATGTACATGAAGGTGTCATCTGAAGTGACGCTAAAGCCATGAACTCCTTTTCTGTGTTTGAAAAAGCCCCGGGGAGGAGAGCTGCTCAAAATGCAGCCGCTGTCAGGTCAACATGGGGATGAATATGCATGAACTGTTGGCTTCAGGTCCTTTGTCGGTCACCTGCGTGGCACAGTCGGAGTAGAGGGCTTCAGGTGTGAGGCAGGGGGTGGTTGTACAGATTGTCTATTAATACTCTGTTGCGATGGCACTCCTCCAGAAATTTGATACCAGCTTGGAGAAGTGCAAAGTTCCAGCTTTAACCTGGCAGAGTGGGTCCGTGTTAGACTTCAGATGACATAAAAAAACTGCACATTAGGAACTCCAGCTTGAGTTAGGGTTAGGATTTGGTTACAAGTGGCAGAAAAGTCAAACAATTAGAAGGACTTTTTAATTAAAGAGAATGAAATCTGAGAAATAAGTGAGCTGAGGTCATTTGGTAAGTCTGTGCGGAGGAAGTCCTGATCAAGTAATCATGGTCTTTTTGATATGCTTTTTACTGCAGCACTTGAAAATCAAACATCAGCAGTCTACCTCAGTTATCTTCACTTGTTCATTTACTGTCTAAATCCTTTGCAGCTTTTTGAAATTATGGGCACTCTGATGAGAAAAATATCACACAAAGTGACCTGCAAACACTAAATGATTTAAATGCAGATTAGTGATGTAGGTCACCATCGCATGAGAAGAGACAAAACAGCAGATCAGGAAGGTATCCAAGGTTTGACTTGTAGCTTTTGTAAAACGGTTACACAAGTCCACACAGCTTCTTGAAGTATCTGTCTTTTCTTTTCTCTTTTTTCTCAGCTTGTGTAAAGGCCGAACACTTTATTCTGTGGTCAGAGACGCCAAGGTTGTGCTGGATGTAAACAAGACCCGACAGATTGCACAAGAGATGGTCAAGGTAAAACAACTCAGTGTTGAATCTCTGCAGCGCTTCTGCAGTAAACATCATATTACAGAAAAATCTCTTCTCTCTTACTCTCTCACTCTCTCTCTCGCTCTCTTTCTCTCTTTCTTTCTCTCTCTCTCTCTCTCTCTCTCTCTCTCTCTTTGTCCTCAGGGGATGGGCTACCTCCACGCTAAGGGGATTTTACACAAAGACATGAAGTCAAAGAACGTGTTTTACGACAATGGCAAAGTCGTCATCACCGACTTTGGACTCTTCACCATATCTGGGGTTTTGCAGGCTGGCAGGTAATTACTGTCAATACACATCAGCAACAGGAACTCTTTTTTTTACATGAGAAAAACAAGGATTTGTCCTGGAAACAGACTGACATTGTTGCAGAGCTGACACATATTATGCAGGGACAACAAAACAATGAGTAGAAGCAAACACTCTGCTTATTCACAGGAAGACAGTGTGTTATTCTTTGACAAGAGTCAGTTTTACTTTTACATATTCAAAGGCAAGATGCCAAATATTTTGTTTCTGGGTACTTTTAATACCTTAAGGCTTCTGTGAGGGTTTTTTCCTCATCATGAAACGGACAGATACCAACACTAATGCCTCTTCATGGTCTAAAAGCACAACCAGCACTGTTAGAAATGAGACTGACAATGTCATTGTTGTCATATTTAGTGCCTGATACCTGTGCTAGGGGGGTAGGAATCATCCCAGCAGCTCAGCAATAGCCTTTTTGTACTTTCAACATAAAATATTTACAATTTTTGACACCTTTGACTGATAAAAGTCAGCAGGATAGGTCAGAGGAGACAACTTGAAATATGTAGAGGACATGATAACCTTGTCCACAGGGGGCACCAAAATTGACACAAACCAAAAAAATGTTCACAGGAGCTTTAAAAAAAAGGACCCAACTTTAGAGAGCTTCAAACCTCTGAAGACAATAAAGCTTAACTGTGAACTCTTACAAACATGCTTCTTCTCTCTTAAAGTTCCTGTGAGAGACTTTTATTGATTTTGGCACTCCCTGTAAACAAAGCGGGTCCTGTTTTCTATTTGATTTTTTTCTGTTTATGTGTATGGTTTTTTTTGATATTTTTTTTTATTTTAAACAAAAAAATATTTCACACTTGGTATATCACACTGTGATGATTTTTGTGGAGCTGTACAAAATAAGGCTCCTCTTAGCAGCAGCTACTCACCTACCATGTGACTGCATTTTAGACACTAAAACTAATTCTAAAGAAATACTCATTTTCTGTACTTACAGTAAGGTGACCAGATTTCTGTAATGAAATCCGGGCCCATGGTGGCAGGGGCTGCGCGATCACAGACAACATCTCGGTACTATTTAGTAGCAGCGCATGCCCCTTGTAATAACCCCCGTAAAAAACTGTTGTTCAGGACTGCTTACTTGTGCTTCCTACCCATTCGGCTACTGTAATAACCGTTGTTCGAGCCCACACACAACATTTTTGTTCTCATTCATGAAACGCTTAAATTGGGGACAGCTTTTGCAGGGGACAGGTCATCCAATTTGGGGACTTTCTCCGGAAATCAGGGACATCTGGTCACCTTAACTTACAGCCTTGTTAACTTTTGTAAGTCATAAAGAGGCATCATGGTTTTTTTAGGATTTCCCTCACAGGGGCTTTAATTTGTCTTTTTTTTTCATTCCAAAATCCCGATTTGCTCTGGTCAAGGTCTGATAATTGCTACTAATTGTAAAAAATAAACTCAACCAACGTTAAAACTCCTGTGAGGAATATCAGCAACTAAAGTTTATATTTCGTTTCATTAGAAATTTAAATTTCTACTTATAGTAGTCTAAGGTTAGCAACACTCAGAAAACAGTCGACATTGAGCACAAATTCTTTTTATTCTGTGAATAAACATTCACAGAGTCTGCAGATAAACAATGTCAAACTAATGTGCAAGAATGTGGTTACCATTAGCAGAGCTAGCACCGTCAGTTTCACCCTCCTCACAGGTTAACTTCCTTGTGCTGGTTATGCATAGTTTCAAATGAGAGGTTACTTGTTTAACCAGAAACTTCCTCCATACAACTTCTGTGTGTCTCCACTTTCTGGATCAAAAGAAAGACTGGGTAGTAGAGCATTATGGCAGGAGCCAATGACTAGTGCAATATCCAGGCTAGTGCAACCAGGTGGCTGGTTGCACTAGCCATTACTGAGTTTCCAGGGGCAGTTTGTAAGCACTGAAGGCCACCTGAAAACAAGGACTCCTAGTTTAAAAGCAGGACTGAAATGAGCAAACTGTTGCAGTTTGATCATTTTTGGTTCAGACCAATCTCACAGGGTGCTTTTATAATGTGTTATTGTGTATCTGTTGGCAACACTTGCGCTACCACCAACCAACTTGACAAAACTTTTGATGACGTTCTCTGCATTTTTGTTATCTCTGAGCTATAATTTTGAAGAATTAGTTTGGAAACAGCACATCTTATTAAACAGCAATCAAAATGTTATAATTTCGTATGAGGAAATGATTCAAACTTTAGTATTTGGAACCCAAAGATTGACTTTTTGCAGAGAGGAAATGTAAAAGCTGAAACTAATGCATTATGCATTACGCCAGTGATGCAATTTTGCATACAAATGTGCGTCCTCTTTTTTGAAACAATAACTGAAAAGCAACCCCAACCCTTTTATTGCCATCTACAGTGCCAGTGTGCCAGTAATAGTAAGATATTTGTGCATCAGAAGCTTGACACAAAGATTTTTAATAACCTCCTTTTTAAATATCTCCTTCTCCTTCTATAGCCGGAGAGAAGACAAGCTGAGGATCCCAAACGGCTGGCTGTGTCATCTGGCCCCAGAAATCATCCAGCAGCTGTCACCAGACACCGAGGAGGACAAGCTCCCTTTCTCCAAACAGTCAGATGTCTTTGCTTTTGGGTGAGTGTCGTCTTTTTTCTGGTTGTTTGTCCAGGCTGGTGTTGGATGTTTCAAGCCCACTGCTGACAGGGATGGATGCTTTACTACTTAAGTTCAGCTCTCAAAGACCTTTCCCACTCTGATCCTTTTTTTTTTTCTTCTCAAAGTGCTTTCAGTGGTCTTTAAATTGTGATTATAAAGTTTTAGGCCACCATCACGTTACCTGTGTCATTTTCAAGGGCTTTTCTTCTGCAGAGCTCCACTAGCTTATTAGCATTTCACCTCTATGTCGTGGGCGGAGACAGGGCTTCTCTGCACACTCGTCTAGCTTGTTGCCTAACATTGTCAGTGTTGTAGAAGAAGCAAGTAACATAGGAGCTATTCAGCCCTCGGACACTAATGTCTTTAGTGGCATGATGAAAACTAATATCATAATAAGCTTTCTTACGCACATTGAAATCTGTGAATGCACACGCTTGTTCCACGATCGTCCTCTCTATTTCTCTGAGTCTGGCCTGCATAGCTGGGCTCCAGGGGACAAGCTTGGATCTGTGACGTAGGAAACCTCACTGTATCTGAGCCTGCCGTTTGGGTCTGATTCACAGGGCAAGATCGCACAATTCATAGCGATTTGAATACAGAAATACTCAGAAATGCAATTTCGCACTTATCTTTCTCATGATATCTCTTGTAGCATCAGAAAAATGCCATATGAACATGTAGACAACAAGAAAAACATAATTTTCCTCAGAGTGGGTCCTCAACTGGAGTATTAGCACCGACACTGTCCCTACCTTTATTATTACAGCCGTTCGCTACCACTACTACCACCATTATCCTCTCAAGTTGGATGGTATAGTTGCCCTTTAGCGTCCATTCAAGTGCTCGATGTGCGACCACACTCTCAAAGCCCATACATTTAAATGGCTTTTGACTGCTGTCCACTGAAGTGACCACTCTGGTGACAAGAGCTGAAACTTAATTGCTTGGAAGAGATCTGGTTTTGACAGCAACTCCACTCGGTTCAATGTACATGATTATGGGTTAAGATTTCATATTAGACTGAAGGTATCTTTTCAATGGACCCTAGGTGATTATGAAGCACAAAGAAGCACTGGCTGCTAGAAAATAGCTTGAATCCCACAGAGCAAAATGAAAATCTGATTGATGATGATGACGTGATGACACAGACCAAGAATGAATTTCAAACTGATTGGATAATTGCAGGAAGAGGTTAAAAAAACATGAATGTTGAGGAGCCAAGAAACGTCTTTTAATTGATTAAGCAGAGGGCGTGAATCAAAGAGCAGAGGGAAAAGATTTATAAATCAAGCAGTTTTCTGATTGATCACATGCTGAACTTTATCCCATGAAGCTTTTACAGACGGGCCTTCAAACATCTGCTCTCCGGTAAAGTGTTTACAAATTCAAGTCTCAGCTGAGCAGGAGGTGATGGGATTTAATACTTGAGTAGTAGCAACGGGATTTGTGTGAATATAACAAACTAATCATCCTTTCTTGACAGAAAACCTGAAGGAAAGGAAATTATAATTGGGATTACCACAATTGGAAAACATGCACATTCAAACATAAAGAAAGGAGCAATATGAATATTTCCAGTTTGAAAGTTGATAGTACCATAAAGTTTGAAGAAAAAGATAGGACATTGACCATTTAGTAATGTTAATTTGCAACAGATTTGTAACATGACTGGGTGTAAAAAGGGCTTTTTCAGGGAGGCTGAGTCCGTAAGAGGTAAAGATAAGAGGGATGAGGTATGGTTCACAACTCTGTGACTACATTTACACTTCCCCGGCTATTTTCATAAACTGCCATTTCGACCTCTCCATTTACAAAAAAAAAAAAAAGAATCGCGTCCACACTATTCCATTTTCAGGAACGTTTTCATTTACACTAATCCCTGTATATATGCTGCCAAGAGCATGCCGAACCTGTAGGTGGCAGTATAGCGAGAAGCTCAAGTCCACATTAGCCTATCAGAATCCTGCATTGTAGCAACAACAACAACATCCCCTCCTTCTTTTGGAAAAGATGCAAATGCAAATGCAAACAAATACAAAGGGATAAATGCCTAAAGCATAAATGGGACACTTATTCTGCATGCATCCATGGTCGCCATAGATTGTAAACACAGACTGTAGACAATGTTGCATTTAACACAGTTTCTAGCGCACAAGCTGCCGTCAGCAACCAAAATCTCAGTTTACCTCAGTTTTTCTCCGTTTACATGCAAACGTGCAAGAAGAGTTTTCCAAAATCTCTACTCTGCTCAGAGTTTTTAAAAAGCGACGTTTTTCAGGGGCGAATTCTCCATTTTCATCTAAACGAAGGGTGCAAACGATGGTTATGTCTCTGTTTTTAAAAATAACCGGGTATGTATAAACACAGCCTGTAAGAGACTGCGTGAGCAATTAGTTCAACAATATCAGAATAATGTTTCTCAGCAAAAAATTGTGAGTAACTGGAGCAAAATATCGCTAACAGAGAAATGTCTGTGCTCAAAGGACAAAGCTTGAAGCCACTGATGGATTGATCATGCGGCCATTCAGGCAGCTCTGCAATAAAAACAGGCTCGACTGTGAAGTGGAAGTCAAAAGGATCAAAACTACCTCTAAAAACCACAGCCTAGTTCTGCTTTAGGCTCTATCTAATAGCACGTGTAAAGTGTATTGCACATGCATCATTTTTTTGCTCTTCAATTTAAATTTTCGTTTATGCTTTGTGAAGCATTCACAGTTGTATTTTTGTATCAGAGGCTCTCTGTTAACAGGTTCAGTTGAGTCATCCGTTTCAATAACACCCAAAATGAAACAAGCACCACTTTTCCCTGAGTCTCTTTCTGTCAGAAATATGTTTCCTTATTTTGACCCAAATCCTCTTACCCACTCCATTAGTTATTTCCACAGATTGCTTTTTAAAGTGTCACTTAGGGCTCTCAAACCAAGGTGTCCTCCCCCTCTGACTTCAAGTCCAATTTAAATTTATTCTAAGTTGATTAAAAACCCCAGGGCTCCTGTTCATCCTCCTCAGCCCTCACTGATTCACTTGTGGGGGTGGACCCAGCTCTGTTGACTCCTAGCACAATTACATTTTCAGATGGTCCCTCCCATATGGAGGTTTATTGTACTGAGGGAAAGAGGAGGGCAGCACTGGCGTACAATGTCCAGCTGCTCTGTTAGCCCTTGTGTTACCTAGAGGTGACCCCAATGGCTGTTTTACATATTCATCAACGATCAGCTGTCATTTCCCCCCATTCTCCTGGCAAAGTGCTATTTTTAGGCTTCTCAAACTCGACATGAAGAAGCAGAAAGAAAACAACAGCTTATTTGCACAGGGAGGGGAGGTGTATGCTAATTTTGCACCACCAGTAATTAAAAATGTATTGTGTCTTAAACTTTTTTCCAAAATTGCCTTTCAAAACTTGAAGCAGAAAAAAAATCATCCACGAAAAACAAAAACAAGTTTTCCCCCCTTTCTTTTGGCTGTACGCCTGGTCCTGTCTAATGGCTGACAAAGCCATTAACTTTGATGGTTGTTTGTTGCTGTGAATGAAAGCTTGTCCAGTAGTCATAGCAATGGACGAGGTATGAATTCTTTAATTGCACATAATCAAGTGGACATTATGCTCTTTATAAAGCCCTGCAACATCCTCTGTTTTAGGTAACTCATGTCAGTAATGTAATTTCGACACATATTTTATAATTACAGTCTGTGCAAATTGGCCAGCATCTAAAAAAACTAAATAAGGCCTAAATGAAATGAGAAAAGGGACAATTACAGTCACAAAAAACAAAACCCTCAATAAGCTGATGACTGAAGTTCCAGAGCCGCTTTGCTGCTTCCTCAAATTACCAGAAGCAACGGAGTGGCTAAATAGAAACAATCCTTTTGAAAGTATTATTGCATATGAAAGAAAATGTGTTGATATCTAAGCTTTGGAAAGGCAGAGCAGTTACCCTGCCATTAGACGTCAACTAATGTTGGCATATGGGCTACCCACTACCCTGTGCATGTTACCATAAGCTAATTCACACATTTCCTTTCACATTGTTCACTTTTTAACTAACTAGAAACAATTACTGTTGCCTAATGCCAGCTTGTTTATAATTCGATGCTGTTTTAATTTAAAATATTGTGAAATGTCCATCTGGATGTCACTTTCCATTGCCTGCTGAGCTGCCGAAATGAAAGAGGTGTAATAATAATGATTTCCAGAGTTGGGCACATCTCCTTCAGTTACCTTTAGCATCAACATGATCACCTTAGATGGCTTCACTGCTGAATAAATAGGCAGTAGATCACATTTTTGCTCGGGCAGGGAATAGCCAATTGGTGCGCCCCATCTAATCTCAGGAGTCGGAAATTCCAAGATCCGATTCATTACCCTGAATGCCCCATAAACCAGAAACTTTGAGTAACTTCAGGTACCTTGAGCCTACAACTCAAGATAGTTCCCCTTTAGCATCAACTGTTTACCAGCTGTACTCTGCATCTTATATAGTGTCAATTTAATCAATCACTCTGATAGCATTGCACAAGTTCTTTCTGCGGACATGTCGTGATGTTTTCACATACAAGCTATGATGTAGTGTGTTGCTATTACCAAGTGTAGTGTTTAATGCTAACACTGACTTTGTTTCCAATTTGTCACTTGAACACAGTCAAACATTTCCTGGCTCTGACAACTGACTTTTGAGTTAAATGGTACGCAGCTTGTGTCTCAAGTTGGTTGGAAATAACTTTGCTCTAAGAGCCAGCCCGTTTAGGCCAAAATGGTACTGAAAGAGCCAGTTATCTTTTACATAGTGAGATGGATCACAGACAACTTGAGTAGGATCAAACCTTTGTAGCGTTAAAGTCAATTATGGATCTTAATGGACATAAGGGGCTCTAATTCCGTGCCCGCCAGTGGCACAGAGGGTGGCAGACCCCGCGCAATGGTATTTTCGTCTGGCGGAGCCCAGTGCACAGCCAGTTTGGTATTTTCGTAGACCGAGGCACGCCAAGGTCCGCCAAGCTGGGCGTGGTGGCGCAGTAGGGGGAGGTGTCAACAGAATCAGCTGGCGCAGTGACATTTTGCCTGGAAAGGGCGTAGTGCGCATACATCATCGATGCCTCACAGGCAGGTTTCCACAGTGTCAGGCACATTTCAGTGCAATAAATAATCAACAACAACCAATCTGAATCAGCACATACATTTAGATCTATATCCATATATTCTGATCTATATCTGATCTAATGAGTGCATTTGGACACTCAGCCTGACTGAATTAACACAGCTGAAACCGCATTAAATTAAATTAAATATCTAGTAAATAGACACACATGATGAAGTTAACAAGATATGTCATTTGTCTCCCTCCTTTTCTGTCTTTCTCTTCCTCTTATTTTACTTGACTTGGATTGTGGTCTTTCTGGATGGGGTGCAGTTGACTGTGGTTTGGCTGTGCCTGCATCTGTTGATTTGTCACATTCTGTCCATCAAAATAATGGTTGACCTGCTTTGAAGCTGGTAAAACTTTGTTTGTAGAAAGCCCCTAAGCTAACCGGTTCTTCTTTTATTCTTTTGCAGCACTATCTGGTACGAGTTACATGCACGTGAGTGGCCTTACAAGAGTCAGCCTGCAGAGGTGATTATTTGGCAGATCGGCAGCGGTATGAAGCCAAACCTCGCCCAGACCGGCATGGGAAAAGAAATATTAGTAAGATGTCTTCCTTTTTTTTTTTCCAATTTGTCAAATTCATAAGTCACAGTGTTTTCCAGCCGGAGTGAACTTCTGTATATGGTTCAGGGTTTGAGTGCCCACTGAGGACTCATTTTGCATTGGTGCGCATCACAAACCTTGAAGAAGTAACTTTGAATAATAAAGACAATAAGCAATCTAAAGCTGGATTTGATAGTGTGCTCTCACAGTTGACTTTTAAATGGTATTCAGGAAGCTTTAACTAAATACAGATAACTCAGACAAAATTTTCACAATTTATTAATCATGACTAAAGTAACAAAAAAAGAGAAATTCAGTGCTAATTTTTATATAAGATGTCAGAGTTAACCTTTCAGATAGAGCTTTTCAGTTTGTATCTCTGGGCCCCTTCACAGAGAGACTTTTAGAAACACCCCCTCTTTCTTTGTGATATCGGCCTTACCCCTTTTCTGTAATTTGCAGTTACAAATGGTTTCCTCCCTGGTCGCCTTGACCTTGCCAAACTCCTCCATGCCTCTTCTCTCTCCTTGAAACAACCCAAGTTTCATTTTGTATAAATCCAGATGGTCCTCACTAAAAATAGAACCGCATAATGGCTGTAGTAATTATGACGGGAGCAAAGGACGGAGTCAGGTGACGTAGAATAAAGCCCAAGAATATTTGTTAGGGATGCCAGCTGGGGGAAATTGATGGGTCACACAAACACGAGTCAAGGCCTGGAGACTGGGGTTTAAACATAGACCTTAAATACATGAATGTAGCCTCTTTTGATGATATGAAACCACTGCAGCAGTTCCTCAAACCCAGAGTCTTTCCTCTCTGATGGTTTATGAACAGATAGAGTTCATCATGTCTGTTAAAATGATCTTGATTAGTGTACGGTCTGGAGGGTTAATTGAGAATTTAAGGGTCTGATCAATTAAGATCCCAAATAACGAGTGCTAAATTATGTGTGTAAACTAAAGAAATGCCTGTGCTAGTGGGCGTGTTGCAGGTGATCTACTGTCATTGCGTACGCAATTCATAACAGGCACAAAAGTGGTGTAGACCACCCTATTAAATAAGGATTTTGCGTGCATTACCTGCTGAAAAGTTTGGGAGAGCAGAGTGGCTATAAATGAAAGATTAAGTTTAAAGCCATGGAGTTGCACCTATCTTTTTTAAGGAACTGCGTAAAAGGCAAGGCATGTTTAATTGTATAGCACCATTTATACACAAGGCAACTCAAAGTGCTTTACAGATGCAAGAAAATATGTTTGAAAGGAAAAAAAAGGGATAAAAACAATTTAAAATCAATAAGAAAAACACTTTTTCTTTTGTCTGTTCCGTGTTTGACCGAATTATTTGTGAAAACCATCATTTACTAGAAAAACAAAATAAACCACAAGCTTTTAGACAATGAGCTCCCCAGCTCCCCTCAGTCTCAAAGACTCGACACTCCCCAAGACCTGGCGTGTTTTGTATCATTCTGCTTGACATGGCATTTAACACTTGAGACAACACGCCAAAAAAACTATTCCGCAAGACGCACTCACTGCAATGCTGTGCTGTAATGATCCAGATCCGAAATGCAATGTTACAAAGAGTTTTTCAATCGGAGTGATAGCATGGCTCTTTTTTGTGAATGACTTCAAATCAGCCCTCCTCCCAGTATTTTGCACATTCTGATAATCTACATACATTCTCCATATTCATGAAGGCAAACATGCTTAATGGATTGCGCGTGCTGTTAGTTAATCAGCTTTGCGTGCACTATCAGGTTTGCACATGTCTTTGTACACACAAACCTTTTGTAGTTCAGGCCCTTAATGGTTTTCTGTCTCTCTCTCTTTCTTTCTTAGGACATTCTGCTTCTTTGCTGGGCATACAAGCAGGACGAGCGGCCCAGCTTCTCCAAGCTGGTAGATTTACTGGAAAAGTTGCCAAAACGGAACCGCCGCCTTTCCCACCCAGGGCACTTCTGGAAGTCAGCTGAGTATGTCAAATGAGTTAGGGACACAAAACAGCAAATAATCAACAACTATTTAAAAACAACAACAAAACAAACAGCCGCCATAAGTCTCTTCATAAATAACCCACCTCCTTAAAGAATGCACTGAATCCAAAAGCCAGCCCAGTGATGAAAACTGCCCGTGCTGTGTGTACTTTCATGGAATGTTGGCATGTGTGTGTACAGATAAGTTGACTGTCCAGCTCAAAGCAGTCGGGACTCATGTTTGCTTTGGTTTGATTTGAACCATTCAGGATCTTTTTCCTTTCTCTCTTTTTGTCTTTACGACTGACTCGATCCCCTCATAAGAATTGATTTACTTCCTGGATGTATTTTGCTTGTACTCTTCGACTGATCACACCATCTTGGACTTGTCTAAGTACAAATGTAGATTTATTTTTCATGTCTTTTTTTGTTGTTGTTGTTGAATGAATGTAACTTTTGTACGTCATGCATTGTATATTTCACAACATTTTCTGGCCATTTTTATGTCTGTCAGTTGTGTAGAGCATTTTGTCAGTGTTACCTCATGGTCTCTCATGTGTGGATGTTTTAACAGGTTTCATGTTTGTCTCAAAAGTTTTATTTTACTTTAAAAATGTCCTCTTATTTACACCGTACCATTTGAATGTGAAGAAGCCAGCTACCCTGTTTGTGTGGGGATGTGTTGGTGCAGTTCTTTAAAGGGAGACTGTTCTCTGATCAGCCTGTGCTTTGAATTTTGCCTGTGAACACAAGTGAGATGTTTGAACAATAACTTTGAGGGTGGGGGGGAAGCCGCCGGTCAGACCAGGACTCCTGCTTTTAATGCTGTTCTGTGAGAACGCTGACACTTGAAATGTATCTCGTCGACAGAGCCAATTACACTGAGGAAATGCTACCACTGAGCCCCCTTCAATACCCTATTATCAGAGTAAATGTATATCTATTTCTTTAAAAGAGATGATAAAATATTAAGAATATGACAGACAAAGATTGAAATCTAAAGCTTGTCACTGTCACTTCAGTGCAGCAATTTTGTTCATACTATCACAAATTATTATATTCATAAAAACATGATCTTAACAAGACGTTAGCTTTCTGAGTGGTGAGTTAAACTGTTCTACACAAAGTCTGGAAATGGGTCAGAGACCTGTAGTTGATGGGTCTAGAGCAGACGACCTGAACTTGTGGAAGCAAAAGCAAAGAGGAGGTTAAGGATTCAGAGCTCTATGATAATGTGACTGTTGAGTCATACAAAGGAGAGCACATGACCCTTAAAAAGGCTGAACTGACGACCTGAGTGTGTTAGTGGCTTGGTAAAATTTCTAAAGAGTTGCTTAAAAGCAGTGTTGTAGTCACTTTTAAAAGGGACTTAAACTATATTTTTATTTTATTTTTATGTTAATTTTTTAAGACCAAAAAGAAGTCCTTTTTTTTCAGACTTTTTCAAAATTGCTATTCACCAGCCAGAAGAAATATGTGAAGAATGTATTTTCAGGTTATTACTGACTTCAATAGTAGTTATGATTCATAAAAAGTTTTGGAGGTATGCAAATTTGATTTCAGGACCAGATTGGTATTCATATTGGTATCCGCAAACACATGAATGATTGGCTAACAAAGGCTAGAGAACTTAACCCAAAAAATTTCTATTAAACCTACGACTAATTCAGAGAAAATGCTAAGAAAATTGTAAAGCCTAAACTTATACATCTTCCATTTTGCTGTAAAACAGTTTAACATAACATATATAACAGTATGACCTTATCTAAAACAACTTAAAGAAGTAACGTACTGTTACATAACGTGACATAATGACAATAATCAAATGTAAACAAAAATAACCGAACACAACAAAACTTAACACAACAGAACATTATGAAAACAACATATTGCGATGCAACATAACATAAATAACAGTGTGACACAATGTAACTTAACATAACAGCGCAACGCAGCATAACGTGATGCAATGCCACATATGGTAAGGCAACACAACAAATAATATTGTAACTCAGTATTAAAAAATCACATAACAAAACAAAACAATGTTAGATAACATTTCCAACACAACATAACAAAACACATCTCAATGTAAAACAAAGTAACATATCATCACACATTGTAACAAAACATAACATCAAATCAGAATGTAACATAATGTATCATAGCATAATGTTACGTAAAGTAGCACAAAAAAAACCCAAAATGCAATGTAATGTTAAGTAACATTAAGGTCACAGAGGAATTGAGTCAAATATCAATAAGGCAGTTATATTTTTCTGAAAGGTTGTCAACAAAAAAATAAACATGCTTATTTTGTGACTAAAAGTGTCAAAAGTTTGGCTAATTGGCACAGTTTGTATCCGTTTTACTGCAGTATTCATCAAAAGGTTTATATCATCAGCTACAGTTTGCTACAGTTATACAAGACTATGTTCAACTTCTACCACAACACCGCTGTTATGAATTGGAGCTACATAAAAAAGTTTCATAGATATACAAAGAAGATGAAGAAAAAATTTTCAAGTTAGGCCCAGTTTAAAGAGTTCAAAAAAAAAAAAAAAAAACGAATATATGAAAAGTCATTGGCCAACTGACTTCAAATGGTCATTGAAAGCCCTCCATTTTTTTTTTTTTTTTTTTTTTTTATTGTTTAATTTGTTTTATTTCAATAATTGGGCTGTTTTTCTTTTCTTTTTCTGATATTCTACTGACACATTCCCTCTTTGTTTTGTCTTTCATTGATGGTATAACACAACTGCTCTTAGTCTTTACCGGGCTACTGTTGACTACAACACTGCTAAAATGGTAACTATGAAGGACGGAATTTAAAAAAATATTTAAATACACAAATATGTTATGTGAATAACTAACTCAGTTCTGGGGTTATCAAGTTCAAGTAACAAGTAAGTAACTTAAATCTAGCTGAACGTTCCCTTTAACATATCAGAAGAGACATATCAGGATGCTTAAGACCACTCCAGACCATTTTTCTACTTCATACTGTTTATCACACAATATTTTGATTTCAATGTTGTTTTAGAAATATCATCACTCTGAGTCATATCATTATGAATTGGAAGCTGTGGCATCATTCAAGCTGTATACTGCTTTTGATTCTCTCTAGCCACGTTGAATAGATAGAGACAATCCGATCATGTTATATAGCCATTTTCCACCTCATTCTATACACATCTGTGTGTTGGAAAATGCATACAAACAATCTGCTGCTGTTTTTTGGACACTGTCTATTTTGGAATTGCTGGGATTCAAATATTGTAAGTGGGTCATTTATATTTGTACTGTTTACAACTTTCAAGTGCATGAGATGGACTATCAAAGATTGATTGTTATGAAAAAAAATAATCCTTCTACACTATATATAAAAAGTATGTGAGC
The DNA here is from genome assembly GCA_962446985.1 of Xyrichtys novacula. Taxonomy (NCBI): domain Eukaryota; kingdom Metazoa; phylum Chordata; class Actinopteri; order Labriformes; family Labridae; genus Xyrichtys; species Xyrichtys novacula. The sequence goes on from OY660875.1 coordinate 27,585,999, forward strand.
ATTTTTCTGATGAACTGTTGTCCATTGAGCAGTTTGATCTCAATATCTAATGAAGTTTTTTCGTCAGGCTTTGCAAAACTTTTCAACGGCTTTGTTTGAGAGAATGATTGTTTCAGAATATTTATAGATTATATAAATGATTAGACTAGCATTTAAACGAAAAGAAAATACAGTTGCAACCTATGCACATGCTAGAGTTGACAACAACCTGACTGGACTACAATCAAAGATCTTACATTTAGTGCCAAGTGTACATAACGGATTGTAGACTATGTTTTATCGTCACTTGCCGTAATATCAATATTCCTTGTGATTTTTTTTTTTTTGGACTTCTTTATTTTGAATGTACAAATTGTGTTGTGTTTTTTTGTTGTTTTTTTTTTCTTTCGTTTTCTGTTCATTTGAATTTCTTTTCCGCCATTTTCCCTTCTGATTGCATAGGCATTGATGCTGTGTTGTTTCTTTTCCTTGATTCCGTCCTTGTATTGTAGATGATAGCTCCAAAAAGCTTGTATTTAATGATGCCTTATGGTCCATGGCTTAGTGATGAGTAGATTTTGATCACAAGCTCTTTTATTTGCACTCATCCTTTACAAAGTGTATGACAATAAAAAGATGTTTTCATTTTGGACGTTTTCTGTTTCTTTTATGTCATCTTTTATCTCAGTCGATCCTTATCCATATTTTACTTTGGTTGAAATTTTTCACACGTCTGAAAAGGGCAAATTTAGTTATGAGTCAGCACTAACTGCCTATTACAATAATCAAAGCATTAACGATAACTTAATTCTCTTTTAGGGATACAATCTTGGTTCTGATTGGAAAAAGTAGAACTTTTAAATAAGTCTGTGCTTCAGCTCTTCATATTTCCAATGATCCTCCTCACAACTATGGTGGCAGATGTGCCATAAAACCCAGAATATAAGTCAAGCAGTATATACTTCGAGGGCTCCAAAAGGAAATATGGATTAAACGATATGCAGATGCATAGCTCTTTTGAGTTGTATCTGTCATTACCAGACTGCCATTTACTCACAGTGGCCCTCATTTATCAAGCTTCCGTACGGCAGGAAACTTGCGTACACCTTGCGTACAAAAAGTTTGACGTGAGGATCAGCATTTATCAATCTGCACGTGAGCGTACGCTACGACCAAATCTTACGACAGGTCTGACATCGTGTACACAAGTTTGAGTCAGTGCAGATATGTGGTGCAGCAAATGTCTGTCTCAAAATAATTTATATACAAACATCAAACCTGTCATTAAGCACAATCAGCCAGATTCCATTAAAGATTAAGACACAATTAAAAAAAAATAAAATAAATTTGTTATGTCCTGAGTGAATAGGCCTATTTGATAACTCTGCCCAGAAACAGGAACAGCAGGAGCGCCGTTTGACTCCTAAAGGCAGGTGTCTCTGTCTTGGCCCAGCAGCGGGGACGTTGTTGTACACTCCTGAAAGTGTGTGGGACATCATTTGGGCCAGTACAGTTTTGCACAATGTTGCACTGGTATATGGAGTGCCGTTGGCTGTGCCGGTGCAATGTGAGGACCTGATGCCCAGAGAACAATAACGAGGAGAGACTCCACAATGGTGCTGTACAGAGGAGACAGGACCTTATCGATGGATTCTGATGTAAAGTATAAGTTTAGAAAGTGCTCTTGCTATTTAATCAGTGATAAAAATCCAATAGAAATCCATAAAAATGTGCCTCAGGGGCAGCAACACACCGTTTGGTGACGCTAATAGTTACTTTTGTTCAGCCTCTGTCAGACTCTCCAGTCTGCTCTACATTACAAAGACGCAACAAATTAAAACTAAATACTTTCAATAATCGGAGCAACGTACCCTATGTCATGGCAATAAACAAATATGAGGCATGTGTGAGATATTGATTTATCATCATGAGCAATTTACTGACTAATGATTTATTTAAACTTCAGCCACTGTCCACTATTCCGCGGCAGCGCTGTTCAGCGCCACCATAATCCTGCTCCAGACAGGAGTTTTCTGGACTGCTTTGATACCAGTTTTGATGCTTCCAAAGAGAAAATCCTTGTTAGTTTCCACCACAGACACGAGGATATCCACTTTCAGCTCGGAAAAGTTTCACATCTTTCTAATATTTCTCCTCTTTCATGTTTGACCTCAATGGGCGAGGCATCTGAACTACGAATATTTAACAGCGTGAACATGTTAATGACGATCAATTTCAACCGCCGCATTTATCAAGACCCAATCATACTTACGCTGGGATTGGTCAGATACAAACCCTTTCATAAATCTCACGTATGTCCTATTGTACGATGAATCCTGCGCTCAGATCTGCGCAAGATTGATAAATGAGGGCCACTGTAACTGAACACAGCATGGGGGTATTCACAGAGAGTCATGAAACTCCCCTAAACTGGCCAAATTGAAGAATCCTTATTCAATCCAGCATTCCAGAAGCTTTTCCAACTTAATAGGAGATACCCTTAGTGAAGCAGGTAGGCTGTGTTTCACTCGGGAGATATTTAGGATTTTTCTCTTCTTTTACAAGGCACAGCAACAAATGTGAGGATTATAGAGTGGGGATGCTGCAAAAGGAATTAAACAAAGAATGGCTGCAACACAAACGTCACATGGGGCACATTTGAGTAATAGGTGAAAAGCTGCCACCATGCCACAAAACATAAGCATAACAAGCATAACAAGTCTTGCAGCAAATCGTTGTCTCCTTTTATTTCAAGCACTCTCAAATTAAACACTACTCAAAAGAATTCACTTGTTGCTCATGCAGTGAACATGTAGCCACTCCGCAGTTCTTAATGAATAAATATAATAATTTATAATTCACTTCATACTTGCTGAAGAAAAAATCATCAGAGGCTCATCTACCTTTGAAAAACCTGTTTCCATGACATCCATGAACTCAGTGTAGCTGGATTCATTGTTCAGGAGAGCCTTAACCTCCATGCAGCTTAAATATAGCGGCATCCATTATTTTATCTTACAGTAGGCAGGAAAAAAAACAACTCCAATACTTCAAGGACACAATGGGCTCTATTTTCGTGTCTGCCGGTGAGGCGGCGGAGGGTGGCGGACACCGTGCAGTGGTATTTTCGTCTGGCGGAGCCTGGCGTACAGCCAGTTTGGTATTTTCGTGGACTGAGGCGCATCGAGGTCCGCCAAGCTGGGCGTGGTGGCATGGCAGGGGGAGGTGTCGACAGAATCGGCTGCCGCAGTGACATTTTCGTGCTTGTCGGTGGCGTATAAAGTGCTCTGAAAGCTCGCCGATTCAAACCTGGTCAGCTTTCAACGCAGGCGGAGCGCAGCTGGTCTAGTGGTATTTTGGTAGACCAGCGGCGTATCGGCATACGTCACCGATGCCTCACTGGCAGGTTTCCACAGTGTCAGGCACATTTCAGTGCAATAAATAATCAACAACAACTAATAATCTGACTCAGCACATACATTTAGATCTATATAGATATATTCTGATCTATATTTGATCTGATCTGACTTTACGAAAATTGTAATACGCCTCGCCGGTAGCGGATTTAAGGCGAGGAGAGGAGCAGATGTTATTGGTCAATACAGGTCTCGGCTGTGTTAAACCCACTCCACACCCTCTCCTCTCCCTCCCTACAACTTACGCTACTGGGAGGAGCTGAGTTAGGGAGGGGGGATACTTATGCCGGGCTGTGCCGCTCACCAAAATACCAAGTTGTGCTTGGAAACGCCTTGTCGGCGTGGTGGACCGGTTGCGCCACGTCTCCGTGAGGCACAAAAATAGAGCCCAATAGGTCTAAGTATTGTTTATATTGTAAGAGAGGAGGTTATGAGTATTTATGTGACCCTCTATGTTTGAGTGAGATGGTTTGATTAAAAAACATTAAGCTAATAAAGGCCCATAAATGATGAGGATATAAAAGATGTACTCAGAATGTTTAAAGGGGAAGGGCTAAAAAGTTGAAAGAGCACCTGCTTTATGCTGCAAAAGACTTTGAAATAATATTTTGACACATAGATTTCTTTAATAGAAAATTTACAAATTGGAAACTTTATTGACATTTCATGTAAGGGCAACCAGGGGGCACTTCGTTTACATTTGAACAAATGGATAGGTAACAAAATGGCACATTGTGTACCCTTACTCCATTGGACAGATAAACTAGAGGGCACTTTGTATTTTAAAAAAGCAATAGGGCAACCAGGAGGCACTTGGTCTGTATTTAATTTACTAAGAGGGACACCCCAGGGGACTTTGTTTACATTTAAAAAGCAAACCAGAGGGCACTTTGTTTACATCTTACCCACTTGAAGGGCAACTAGAGGGTATTTTGATTACATTTTACCCAAACAAGAGAGCACTTGGTTTACACTAACTAACCAAAAAAACAAGAAGACACTTTCCTATGTTCTCTACAATGATGGGGCTTCTCCTCGGACAGGCGTCATGTAATTTTAAATACAGAGGCAACTACAAAAACATTTAAGAGGTTAGCTATTGAAGGTACCTTAATCAACCTGCTTACTATGTGTTAATACATGCAAAACATATCATATTTAAAATGGCATGTATTAGGTATTTTTACACAGTGATTTCTTCTGCTTAGCATGTTTGGTTTAATATCAAAAAAGGCGAAACCAGTATGCTGAAAGACAGGCATACTCCTATGCTTTGCCTTCCATGCAAAAAGCCTGTCAGTCTAGCCTTAAAGTCAGTGAGAAAAAGTCAGACAAAATGACCTTCACCTAGCAGGAGGATTTTTTCTTATACATATGATGGTACTGCACAGAGTTAAAGCTGACTGAGATCCAATCAAATAGTCTGTTTGATCCCATCAGAAAGTGATCACAGTGTGTACTGATGGACAAAGTGTGACAGGATTTTCCCCATCCAGAGTCAGTAAAGACTCAACTGTCCTCAGTTCTGTCTATAAGGGTTATTCAATTTGGTTCAAAGATTTACCAAATGTGTTCAAATTCCCTAAATAAGGTGGATGTTAAACATAACTACTTAATTCCTGTCTTTCATTTGTCCCCACCTCCCTTGTGATGGAACTGGTATCCTGATGACAGTGTGTTCATTTTTCATTAGAGTTTAACTGAAGTTCAGACATGGAAGGCACTTGGTGAAGAGGGAGTTAGTGAGTGCAAAGAGTGGAAAAAGATGGACTGATGGATAAAAGATGGACAGATGAGAGTTCAACCTATCTACACAGCCAGCTGTTTTCTCCTGTTTCACCTGTTCTCCACCTCCACCTCTGAAGTCTAGCCTTGCTCACTGGGGTGTAGAATTATCCACATCACCCAATCTCAGAGAGGCTGAGTCCACCAGAGCATGAATTTTTGGTTTCTGTCCAGGAATTTATAAGTGTAAAAACCTGATGGGGTTTACAACAGGGCAAGAAACGAAAATGCAACATATTTTGAGTTTGAGACAATTAAACAAAAAAACTATATTTAAAGGCTGATTGTGTGAAATATAACATTGTTAAAAAGGTTTTAAAATAGTTTTATTAATACTAAATCAAAGTTTTAAGTTCCAAAAAGATGATGAATCCTGAGGGTAACTGCGCTGGAACTATGGACTCTGTATGATAACAGCTTTGGCAATGTAATGATTTTTAGAAAGTAAAAAAAAAAAAGTAAAGTAAAGTAAAGAAAACCAACAAGCAAAAAAAAAAAAGCCTAAACTCTAACCACAGCTCATTCAAGAGGAAAACTGTGGGAGTCTTTACGACAACATCACACAGAAAATGAACATTTTAAGTAGAATAACAGAAAAAAAGCACATTTATAAACCATTGGCAGTTCTTTAATGCAAGGATGATGACTATATTGACTGTCAGGTATTCGCAGCAGAACAGCGGCCAAGGCTGAGCAGCAGTTTTGTCTCAATGTCTGAAACATCATGGGTAAATGTTGGCATTTTAAACCAACCATTGGGTGATCTTTGAAGAGGAAAAAAATCTATAAGAGGCTTAGATGGGAAATCTGCTGCCTACAGTGGCCTCAGCTGACCTGAATCTATTACTGCTAACATGTTGTGACCTGAATGGAAACGTGTATGAGGCATTTACATCAGAATTGCTTGAATGTGGAAAATAGCTTTCTGTTTGTTTTACAATTTGATTAAAGTACTTTGCATTACTCAAAGGAATTAAGAGGGACTTTTTTAGGTTTACCTTGCAAAATTAGGTTGTAGCTCCTTTTCTACCACAGTGAAGGAGCAAAAAGCTATAGATTAAACAAAAGATATTTACAGCTGACATGTCTGTGGGTGCGCAGCAGTCAGAAAGCTTTGAAACGACCCCAGTTTGTCAGATTATTGAGGTTGATTTACAACCTGGAACATCATATTGAGGAATGATTTAAACAATATACAAGTTTCCCCACCTGAGAGTGAGGTCACAAGATATTGACTGCTGTGGGTATCCTGTCTATGAAGGTCAGCCTGAGCAGACATGGCAGGCTATGAGGACCCCATATGTAACAATGACCTGAAATGTAATAACTGACCCAAAATGTAAGAAGTTGCTACATTTTGGGGGGGGGGGGGGGGGGGCTCAGCATCTTCTTACATTATCCACCAGTTATTATATTTTGGGTTTTGTTGCATTTTTTAAATTACGTTTTGGGTCACTGTTACATTTCAGGACTGGGTCCTCCAAAAGATTAGGGCTCAATGTCACATCAGTTTACAGATGTGTCCAGTGCCAGAGCTCTTAATGAAAACTACAATGCTGTTGATTCTTTATGGTAGAATTGCTCTACCATTAAATTATAATGGTAGAAATCATAATTCTTCCCATTTTCTCTCCCTTGCCTTTTCTATACTCTTGTCATTGCCCTCTCTGCCTTACATGTGTGGTCAAAATCAACAACAGTTCAACACTTCTGAAGGTTTTAAATGAGATAAATGACTGAGACATTTGTTAAGAAGACCCTTGAAACTACAAAGCTTCATTCGAAATATGAGGCAAATGAGATCATTGCAGCAAACATAAAGACAAACTACATCTCTGAAAATAGCCAATATAGAGCAACATGAGCTTTGCTGAGGACCTTTGGGGTTCTCTTTATTCACTTAAAGACGCTCATGGCTTATTAAACTGCGAATGTATTTCATTTGACAAGAGGTTGAGAACAGATAGAGAGAGAGAGAGAGCGAGAGAGAGCACATAGTGTGCCATTTAAAGGGGATGTCCTAAAGGTTTTGCCTTACTGAGCCCAAAGCCTGCCAGGAAAGAAACACTTATTAAGCCAAGAGGTTATGGCAACACCTGTATGTGCACAGCAGCAAACCCCACACAGCTGTTGGCTTGATTCAGTGAGCAAGTACATTTAACACTAACGCCAGATCCGCGCTTCTCATCAAATCAGGTGGAAACATCTCACCGAGCAAATAATTGTAACCAGTGAGGCAGCCAGTCTGACATTTTTGGGGAAGAAGTTTTTGGCGGTCAAACTGGACTGATTTCACATCCTGCTCAAGAGCCTGAGAGTGGTGGACTGTCTGACAACCACTTGGCAAACCCACACTGGTTGAAACTGTACATCCCAAAAATAAATCTTACGTAATGCGAGAGGATGGAGGATGTGACCCTGTCTTTCCCTCCAGCAGGCCCTGTGCTGGCCCATCTGGCGGATAATGTGCAACGGCAGTACCACTCAGACTCGCTGAGATCCATTGTAGTTTTCCTGGATGTGATATTCATATTCTGGTCAGCATAGTTTGTGTTAATGGAGTCTGTTTTCCACCTGAATCTAGCCTTATCTTGGTTTTATTTATTGATTTATACTGCAGTGATCGCTCCCATGTTTCCTTTTGTTTTGCACTGATGTTGAAGGTATACATTAAATCTATAACCTGACCCTCCACCACTAGATTGTGCTGTAGCTCCAAGTGCAAAGCTGTAGTGCTCTACTACCTGGATGCAAACAGGCACTGATGACATTTTTTTGTATTATTCACTCATAATTTATAGGATTAAGTGAGCGGTACATATGCTGACTGTCTAATAGATATTAACATACAGATTTCCACAAACAGCACTCTTAAGGTTCACCTCTTAAATAATTATATGTAGATTTTATTCAGTCTTGCTTTATTTTCTCTGCGAGGTCATTCTTATTGCACTTAATAGAAGGTTCCTGCACCTGGTGTATTTGACTGACAATGCCAACAGTGTAACTAAACCAACCCCAGCTGTCATCACATTTTGATTCAAATGGTACTAAGTGGTGGTTTGGCATGATGTTATGTTTTCTGCCACAGAGCCCCGCCCACTTCAGACCTGTGAGAAAGTGCAAAAGTGTTGAAACACGCAGGGTAAACAGTTTGTCTCCATGACAGTTTGTGGCAGCATTTCCCAAACAGATTGCAGAAAACACTTACACAACCATTTCCAGACTGTGATTTGTGGTTCGCTGCTGCTCTCACCATCAGAAATGAGCAAATTAGGCCTGCAAATTATGAGAAAACTATGCGATAAGCAAAACTATAGTGCAACTAAATGAAGACCTTTATCCAACATGCTTTTCTTACTTTTAATTATCCCATATTGGCACAAGATGATCCCAACTTGTATCTGCAGAGCTGCAAAAGCAAAAAACAAATATAGAAATTGATTGAACTTACTTCATTAGAACGGACAGCAGCAGCATGACCTCTTAGTATGGTCATCACAATCCGGTACATTTACCTGTTGTTCAAGAGATCAATTTACCGCATTAGCCCGACTGAAAGTGGACTTTTGAAACACATGTAAATACATCAGTCCACCCAAAATCATGCAAAACTGAATTTCATACTGAGATAATGCAGATTGGGATTTCTCTTGCAATTGGCATAAGCCTTCTATGCAAGTTCCATGATTTGCAAATCTGACCTTGAACAAAACAGTGACTAGCTTGAATGTGCTCTAGGAGGCCAGGTAGTAAGCAAAACTTCAACAGAGGATCAGACGTAATTGTAAATGAAGCACTCAAAACATACCTATGAAAGTTTCAGAGGAACAAAGTTGTTGGTGTTTTCAATATTCAACATTCCACCTGTTAGCCTCTTGTTAACGTGTTTGTTGATTGTTCTAGCATGTGACACAAAAGGTCAGCGGGGACGGCCCATTAGTAAGAAGATGAAATGGGGTGTTTTCCCACCTAGTGCAGCAGAAGCAGACATGCTTTGGCCCATTAACTGATACTGATCCGCTGCTTGTAGACTATGACACATTTTTTTTTATGTTTACCCAATGTTCTTCATGTTGTACATTGAATCTCTGTTTGCAGTGTCTTCCTCTTGAATGCACATAAATCCAGTAGTGTCATTTCATCATCACATTGGCATCCATTTATCAGATGAGCTTGGGCTTCATTTGACAGCATGCAAATGGTGTAGACACTTAACCCTCTATCCAGTGGATAGAGATGTATGCATGTCAAGGGAGAAGACATTGTTTTTTTTTAAATGATCAACACCCCCCCCCCCCCCATGGTTAACTCAAGACTTCTATCATGTGTTTAATATAAGTACTCATATTGTCAAAATAGTGAAATAACAATTAAAAATAAAGGGTGCGTTTTGAACTTGATTCCATGTGCTCTGCATTGTTGTCTGTCTGTCTGAACATAGCCTGTTTACTATGTGGTGTCCCGCAGGGCTGTGTGTTAGGACCGCTTCCAATTTAATGTTGTTTCTGTTCTCCTTCCCTCTCCCTACCCGCTCTAGGCTGTAACCGAGGCATCGATGGGACTGTGTCTTTGCGTGAAGCTCGCCCTCAGCTCTGCTCACATCTGCTCCACCGCCCACCTTCCCTCTCTTACCCCACCTTTTCTGCTTCCTCAACCCCCACCTTTCCTCCTCCTCCTCCCCCTCCTCCTCGCTCCAGCTCTGACACATACATGTTTCTCTTAATGCCTGATTGGACCCTTTAGCGGTCAGTATTTTCCCACTTTGCCAGAGTGGGTGACAAACACACCGCAGACTTTCAAACAGAGGCCTTTCTTCGCTCTATGCCTGAAGCCCTTTCCCCAAAATGACATCCTCGCTTTTCTGTTGAGGAACTTCTTCTACATGCATACAAAACCATTCATGCCATGCTGTAACTCATCCAAAGCTGCAACTGTGTTTTCTTTTGTCTGTTTTGAAATCATGGTTGTATAACTTTACTGTCAGCTTTTTTTTTCCAAGGAGTCCCTGAGAGACAATTTCACAACTGCTGCAAACCTGATAATCACAACATCTGGTGTTTGCAAATCATGCACATGAGTCAAATTTAACACATTTTGAAGTCTAATAACTTAGGTTGTCCCCCTTTGAAAACCTGATATCTCCAGAGTACAACTTGTTTCATCTAAATACAAGATTCAAATTCTGTGATGTTAAAATTTTATTTTAAGTATCTTAAAAGGAAACAAATATTCTTTTAGTTTATTTAAAAGAGAATTATCATGCATATTTTCCACCTTCAGTATGTTAGTCTTGGACACTTCTAGAGTATTTGGCATGATTTGCACATTTAAAAGCTTCTTATTTGTTATTTACTGATATGCCTGAAAATCCTGGTTTCAGCACTCTTCAGCCTCCACCTGAAAGTTTTTGTTTTGTTTCTAGTGCAATGAAGATTGAATCCAAACATATCCATAAAAATACACAAAGATGACAACAAATCTACAAAGCTATATGCTCTTACCACATGAGAGCAGGGTAAACAAATTGAATTTGTGTAACACAAAAAGGTGACGTCAAGAAGAACTGAATGCAGTAGAGATAATTTTGGCTAAACCTGGCATGAGGTAAAACGGTTATTTAACATCAAATAGACTGAGTTTCCTACTCTGAGCTTAAGTGGCTCCAAATCATGAAATGTGGTGGTAAACTTCACAGGACAGGCTACACTTTTCTTTGGTGTTATCTGTTTGCAGTTATTTTATCAATCTCTGTTACTTTATTTCTTTTAAAAAGCAGCAATGACAATGTATCAAAGCTGTTTTGGGTATCTGCTCTGGGTATCCTGTCTTTGTGTAAGAAATCACCTTTTCCTGTCCGCAGATGTCAGTAGAGCATATATTCTATTACATGGTCCAATGACTCAGAGATGAGCATAGCTTTTGTCTAGACTCACATATTAACATCTTCCCATTGAGAGGAACCAAGCGAAATGAGATGAAATAAAACGGATTTGCATCCGTTAGAAAACAAATGAATTTTTCTCTCAGATTGTGGTCAGGTGTTTTTCATGAATCGTATTATGCATTCAGTTAAAGAAAACTAACAAGACAATGTTTTTTCTTTCTTGGCTAATGGATTACTCAAACTCTTCCTCCACACGTTTAATGAGCTTAAGACTATGCAAGAAGAATCAATTAAGCGTGATTTTGTAAAAAGATGAATTCTTTATATGCCGATGATCCACATAACTTCATGTTCCTGACATTGATGCATTAAGCACTTATCTTGTAGGAATCCAAAACTAATCATAATCTTTCCTTCTAATTCACCTGCAACTTCTACTTAAACTTGAGGCATGTTTCGATTTGTTTGGGGAGAACATCTTCCAATTAGGTCTTTTTTATACGTGCTAATTAAGATCGAGTATTGGAAATGAGATCTCCCTGTACAGTGTTTGGCAAGAGCACCTGAAACATCACACCTGTTCATTTCTTAAAAGTCTTTTGAGACAGACAGGCAGCCTGACTGCTACTTTTCCTCTCAGTTACAAGGCGAAGTATATCTGTGCTCCACCTTTTGCAAAGAATTTCATGCAAAATATTGTAAATTGGAAGGGATGAGCAAGAAAAGCTCTGGTATGTCATTCTGTGTCCATCCAGGAGCTGCTCATGCTCATAATCACACTGCTGCCAATAATGTGAGCAAAGCAAGTGCCTGATAAAGCCATCGGCAGAGTTTCACACTGTCAAGTCCACACAGTTAATAATACCTATTATTTTCTTCTTCTGACAGGATTGTGGAGGGTTTTATTCTCTAAATTTCACCCTGTCCCTGTCGCTTTTCAATATGAAATTAATTACAACTATAATTTTCACCCACTATTAAAAAAAAAAAACTTATCATCCAAAGTGAACAATACACAATCCCGGCACATGGTAGCAGAGGAATTTCTCCAGGCAAGGCTCACAATATGAGTATCTGAATTGTTTGTGCTGTGTGCCCTGCTCACAGCCTATTTTTTTTTCAACCTGCAGCCTTACCACAAAGAAAAAACTACACTCATTAGGGTCTCATGTGCCGCTGGCATTCAATGATAAGGCTTGTACCATAAACAAATCCCATGAAAAGGACAAAATAAACAATGTGTTAATCTTGCCACTAATACTTTCTGACTTCTCCACCCTTTTCTGGGGCACTTGGCACAAATACGGTACCAATCTTTAAAAAAAAATGTTTTCTATATGAGCCGTGTCTCATGGCTTTCAGCAGAAGTAATTTGGCAGTTTTAAGTGACTATTTTTAGCTGTGGATTTGGTGCGTTAGCTTGTATTAAAAGCATGAGGATGCTGGATTTAGGGCTGACTAAATATAGAGCGACTTTGTTCATCGTGATGTTATTATATGTCACTTAGCCTGGAGGCGAAGCTCACAGTTTATTTTTAAAATGTTGATCAAAATAACAAAGTCTATAGAAACCAATGCTTTTTATTTCTATCTGTTTACAACTATAATTATTATTTTTTACCATAAATAATATTTAAATGGCTTTGCCTTGCTCACATAATTGTCTTATTTGCATTCTTGGGTAACAACCTCTTAATTTTTTCCAGTGTTTGTTCGCACAGCTCAATAAATTTCATCACAGCATGATAACAAATTTAAGTTTCCTCCAACAAAGTTTTGGATTTTTTTCTAAACTCACTCCTGCAGGTTTCAAACAGCTCTTTCAACAGAATAAAGCTCTGGAACCTGCATGAGTGTACACACCGTGGGCAGACAACAGACCCCCTTAGACCTGTTTCTCTGCAATCCCTCTTAACCTTCCTACATACACTTGGCTAATAGGGCCCTGTTGAGATCAAACACAGTGGCAGGACATCAAAAAACGGAGAGGGAAAAAATGTATAATTCACAGAAGAAGAAAAGCAGCTCTAGGCTGCAAAATGAGCTGTTCCCAACTCCCCTGCTCGTTCAATTTCCCCCAGCTCTGCGAAATATTGACACAAGTATCGTGCGGCACTCTCGTGTGGGAAACCAGCTTTCCATGACAAACGCAGATGAGTGGATGCAGAGATGTTCCTTCTCTTGCTAAAAATTGGTCATGGTTCATCAGCAGGAACAATGACAGACTGCAGAAACTGTGTGGTTAGGAATGAGCTTCTGTATACAGTCTGAAATTTCACTAAATTTATCTTGTGGGATTGACGCCAATGAAAATGACAAACTTTTTTTAAGGTATTGTTTTCAGTTGCTTTTTTTGTCCTTTGGTTTAAAAAGCAGGAATTTCTCCTTGGATGACTTTCTTTTATTCCTTGTTTTTGTCCTTTGGTTACAGAGTAGATTTCCTCCACTGTCTTTTCTGCACAAACCCCTAGCTGGCTTGTGCCGAGGTCAGACTACACAATCTTTTAATCTGTTAAAAAAGGTGGTTGAATTCATTGTTTTAAACCACTAGTCTATCTCTATAGAGGAGAACAGAGGTTTCTTTCTTCTCTGCATGGTAAGATTCTTCACATTCATACTAGCAAGGCTGGCTAAAGGCATTCCTGATGAGGTCTTGTATGCTGTTACAGGGTGAGTGGGCCTGCCTAAAGACTGTATAATACATGGATGTAATTTAGCAGAGCAAAGTTTTGACACCTATAGGGGGTGATTTCCACATTGATAAAACTGACTAAACCTAGCTTTCAATCAACCTACTGTAGGCGGGCTTTTAGCCCCTCACAAATATCTGTAGTGTGGCTGCCTGTCACCCAGGTCAGCCATGCCTTCAAACCCCCAATCACGTAACACCAATATCTTTGAAAATTTACACCCTGCAAAAAAATAAATAAATAAAAAAAAATCCACCCCTCGTACAGTAGGTAGTGTGGCAGCCCTCAGCTATTCGGACCAGAAACACCTTTCTCTTTGCTCTTAAAATTGGCTTTTTATAAGGACTGCAATGTGGTGCATCTGCAGCCAGCCTCAAGTGGGCATGCAGTTTTTAGCACTTAAAGTTATAGTCAAACACACCGTAACACCAAGTTAGACACCACCTTGAGAGATGAATGTTGCCGACTGCTTGCTTCTTTAGTTATACCAACTTCAGCAACGATCTCACGATAGCAATACAGAGCAATCTATATCTCCACACACAAACCTCAACCAAAACACCACTCTATTGCCACAAATAATGCTCATAACAACACCTAACTTCATCAACAGTACATATAGGGTCCCAGCCATAGTACTAGCTACCAAACATCTTTTTAACTTTGCCTGATTTCTTTAGCAAAGAGACCAACCACAACTCACCCACTCTCCTACAGCAGCTGCTTGTTTGTGGAGGAGCCCTGACGAGTGGCATGGAAATGTAAACCACTGTGTATTGCTGTCATGCGGTCATTACTCAAGTTGGTATAGCTAGAGAAGCAAGCAGTCGGCAACATTTGTCTCTCGAGGGTGTGTCTAACTTGGTGTTACAGAGTTTTTGACCAAAACTTTAATTTACGCCGGAATATCCCTTTAGGCATCAGCGCCAATCTTTAAGACGAGAGGTTGCTGCTTGGTCCTGACACCTTATGTCTGCCAAAGTGGACTTTTATCCTGCTTGAAACGTGTAGTCTGACCTTGGCATTAGGTTAGCATAACATCTTATCATCTGCTTCCTCTTAAGATCACACATGAACAACTCATACTACATTTTAGCTTAATTTGAGGTAGGAAACGATTAAGATGGTTGTGATTGATGATATGTGAGCTTTGTAGTGCTGGTAGGTGAGTTTGTTACCTTTCGACAAAGCCAGGCTAACTGTCTATTTCTTTACTGCATTAAGATCTACATGTGTTTTAAATGTTTGCATTGTCAATTGAATTCCTCTTGTCTTCGGAACTAACTGTAACTGTTCAGATTATTGTCAAGAAAAGCAAAGCTAGTTTTTTTTACCCCTTAAAGTTTCTTTGCTAACCTGCAAAGTTCAAGTTAACTGCTACCTACCTAAAGACATTAGAGCTGTGTAAGATTTCTCACTTTGAGGTCAGTTCCCACTGAGCATTTTTTGGTCTAAAAGAGGTCTAATAGACGTCTAAATGTAGCCTAGACAACTGGTCTAAAATCAAGCTACCACAGGTCTAAAAATGAAGGTTTTTTAGATGTCTAAATTTAAACCAAGTTTAGACTAGCCGGCTAACAGAGATCTAACAGCCCACTAAGCATTTTTTTGCTAAATGGCTATCATAATTATTTTGGTTTAGCACTTGGAGATCAGTCATGCAACTCACAGTTGCTTTTTGAAATAAATAGTTAAAGTGCAACGTCTTAATTCCGTCTAAAAATATACAGAATCTAGACGGTTGAAATTTGCTCTAAAAAAAAAAAAACTGGATGTCTAATAGCTGTCTATTGCTCAGTGGATTAGAAAGAAAACAAATATAAAACTTTTCCTTTCACACCAAGATTTCTCACATGAAGTAGAATGAGTTCTTTGTGCCATTTGAGGCTAAAAAAAACACAAATCTGCTCTCAGTTCGACTGTTATATAAGAGAACGCACAGAAAGGGCTTCTCACAATAGTTCTGTCTGCTTTTGTTTGGTTTCAAAGGTCGTAATCAAATCAAAGTCATAAAAACTTGAGAATGTACAGGATGATGTCAAATACGAGCAGCTTTTCCCAAAGGGGAGAGCTGATCAGATTAGCCTAGATTTACGATATATCCTCCGTACTGATGACAACCTTTCATGACTGCTCTTTATTTTGATTCATGGTCATGTTGCTGATTCAAATGTGCTCTGAATCTGCTTACATCTTATGAATGAGGACTGTTTCTGTTGCATATGGGAAAACTATTTTTGGCTCACTGAAAAATGCTTTTGTTGTGTCATTTCCCTCAAACATTCTGCTGCAGTACAGTCATAATGCAACACCATGACGCTTCCTCACTACCCGGTTCCTCTCTGTTGGATTTTGACAGATCCTTGACCCCATCTTCATTAAAATCTGCATCTTCATCCTCTTAAAAACACATAATGCTGTCCTTAGTCAAAAATCTGTCATTCAAGCTTGTAACAGATCTTTGTAAAATTTGTACAGTAAAGTTTATAAAAGTTTTCTACCCTTTCAGAAATGATTTAGTTTCTGCTGTTTAACTGAATGTCGATGAACTCAAATTTGCAGGCCTTGTTATAAAGTTTGTGTTTTTTGTGCAACATTTCAGTTTGTTCTACTGTCCAGAAGAGAAGAAAATTGTCAATAAAAACTTTAACTGATAAGTTCTTGTTACTTGTGTCGAAGTTTGTGTCCTCTTTTTTTATGTTTTAACACATCTGAATACCTGAACTTCACCTCATGTGGTCCATG